>JAVMKO010000001.1:18326316-19578459 GCA_032164245.1 Sternotherus odoratus
GGGAAAATAGAGGGGAAATCTAACAAACATTTTGGATGTCTGTATACTGATCCAAGAAATATGGGAAATAAACAGAACTAGAAATACTAGTGAATAATCACAATTATGACATAAGTATGATAGAAACATGGTGGGATAATTCACACCACTGGAATATTAATATAGAAGGCTACAGCTTGTTCGGGAAGGACAGGTGGGGGAAAAGGAGGAGGTTTTACCTTGTACAGCAAAGATGTATACACCTGCACTGAGGCTGAGATAGTAGTGAAAGGCAGACTTGTTGAAAGTCTCAGGGTGAGGATAAAAAAGAAGGATGATGTCATGGTAGGTGTCTGCTATAGACCTACCTAATCAGGAAAAAGAGGTGGATGAAGTTGTTTTAAAAAACTACTAACAAAATCATCCAGAATAAAGGACTTGGTGGTAATGGAGCACTTCAACTACCTAGACATTAGTTGGGAAAATAATACAACAGGGCACAAATTTTCCAAGAGGTTATTGGAATGCATTGGAAACCACGTTTTATTACAGGAGGTGGAGAAAATGACTAGGGGAGAGCCTATTCTGGATTTAATTCTGACCAACATGGAGGAACTAATTTAGAGTTTGAAGGTGGAAGGCAGGTTGCATGAAAGTATCATGAAATGACAGAGTTAATGACTCTAAGGAATGGTAGGAGAGAAAGCAGCAAAATAAAGACAATGGACTTCAAGAAGGCAGACTTTAGTAAACTCAGAGAACTGGTAGATAAGATTCCATGGTAAGCAAGTCTTAGGGGAAAACACGTGTTCAGGAGAGTTGGTGGATTTTTAAAGAGACGTTAATAAGGGCCTGTAGTGAGGTGGCTGCCCCACTCCTGGAGAACAGTGGATAAAAGCAGCCCTGGAGAGGACTGCAGCTGGGAAAGGGAGTGAAAGCACCGGAGTGAGTAGTTGACCCCAGATGTGGCCAGCTCAATTAAGCCACAGGTGGCCTGGATAAAAGGGGCTGTGGACTAGGAGCTGGGCGAGTCGCTCTCTAGCTGTGGAAAGAGAAGGATCTGGTTGCCGGGGAGCTCAGGATACCTAGGGTAGAGCAGGGCTGAGGGAAGGCAAGAGGAGCTGGGGAGCTCCAGCCTGGCAACACCCCAGGCTGCAGGCCCTGTGCGGGGCTAAAACAGGTACTGGCATTGCAAAGGTGCAGCCCGGGGCTAGGCAGGTCCTATCCCTTGCCAATGACGAGTGGTTCTTTGCACTGCAGTCTGCACCAGTGAGCGGGGGGCGCTAGATGCTGACTGGCAGTACGACTGAGGCAAGGTGGCGATCGTAGATTGGGGGGGTTCCCCTGGGAGGGGAGATACAGAGTGTGGGGGTACTGTGGTGGGCAGAACCCCAGGGCAATGGGCACCGGGGTCTGGGAGTGACATGGGGCCTGAGGCAGGTGATCCACTGCTTGCGGAGGGTGCTCTGGAGCTGGAAAAAGCTAATTCCCAGATGACCAGCAGGAGGCGTTGCACCATTGAGTCTTGGCATTGCTGCAGGGCCCAAGAACAAACTATCCAAATGAGTAGGAAAGATAGAAAGTATGGAAAGAGACCACCCTGGCGTAACCAGTAGATCTTCAATTATCTGGAACTCAAAGAAGAGTTCTACAAATGTGGAAATTAGGTCGAATTACAAAAGATGAATGGCACAAGAAGATGTAAGTACCTCAGTATAATAAAGGTAACAAGAAAGCCGTTTACAACTACATGAGAAGTAAAGGAAAGACCAAGGACAGGATAGGCCCATACTCAATGAGGAAGGAAAGACAATAACAGAAAATACACATCTGAAGCATTAAATGTCTTTTTGTTTCCATTTTCACCAAAAAGTTTGTCGTGGCTGGACAACGAACATAGCAAACATCAGTGTAAATGGGGTAGGGTCTGAGACTAAAATGGCAGGAGGGGGGCGGGGGGGGGGGGCAGAAACAAGAAAAAAAGATGGAAAATTGAGGGAGGAAAAAAGTCAGACTTGGTGCACAGAGTGAAACAGTGGTCCACATTAAAGTCAATGGCAAAACTCCCATTTACGTCAGTGGAGCCAGGATTTTATCCCTAAGGTCAGGTTTTGATTGACCTTATTTATATGCCCAAAGTGAGGGTCTGGCACAAAACTCCATCTCCAGATCACCAGGCCACAGTGTAGGTGGAGAGAGCTGGCCTTAAGCAAAAGCTAAAACTGCTTTCAGTGCTAGTTCCACCAAAGGTGCTGGGCCGTAATCTTGTCACTCCCCTTCCTCACAGAGCAAAGTAGAGAAGTACATGCTATAACCTTATCAATGGTTCCAGGAGTTGCATTGCAACACAGACTACCCACAGTCACAGGGGTGGTTCTGAGTTAGCCAGAATTCTTCCAAGAGGCTCTTGCTACAATGGGAGCCACTGTCAGGGGCACCTACCACGGAGCTGTGCCACTCAGGTACCATCTAGCCAGGGGTATTAGTGAAATGCACCCAATTCCCACTGAGCATCTGCCTGTCTGTTTCTTAGCATTTGTCTTTTAGACTCCCTCTCACTCTGTTCATTAGGCATGATGGCAGTGAGACTAGACTGTTGTGGTAGATGAGAATTGTCAAATTGCTGCTCATGTGCTCCATGTAACTGAGTAAAAGAAAGAGATACTTGAGGGGGAAAGATATGGGGATGCTACAATACCCCAGATAATATTTTAAAATGCCAAGCCCTGAAAATGCAAAGCCCTGTTGTAAAATGAGGTTAAAAACAGAGAGAACCCAACTAAAATTTGTTGTTAGTCTTTAAGGCGCCACAGGACTCTTTGTCGCTTCTGCAAACCCAGACTAACACTGCTACCTCTCTGATTCTCAACTGAAAACTGTGTGTTGAATCTGGGTCAAACTTTTGTAGGGTGATAAATTACTCATAGAGGGATCAAGGTTTTTTTAACAAAACACTGGCCTCTGTCTGCAGATGTCTCTGCCCATATTTGCACTTACAAACCAGCTGCTTAGATATCTAGATGACTTAACCTGCACCTCTTTGATAATTGCAGGTTTAAAATGGCAGCCATAATTTTTTGGACTCACAGAATTGCAGGTCTGAAAAGGAAGGTCTGATATTAATATAGAGATAAAAAGATCAGGTCCACAATATACCAATGGCCTGATCCAAATTGTATTAAGTCAGTGTGAGGCTTAACATTAACTTCAGTGGACTTTGGATTAGGCCTCAAAGTCTATGTCTACACAGCTAAGAAAAACCTGCAGCTGGCCCATGCCAGGCAATTCGGGCCTGCAGGGCCTTGGGCTGCTGGGCTGTTTCATTACTCTGGATGTCGAGGCTTGGGCTAGAGCCTCCGGTCTGGGCCCCTCCCACACTGCAGGGGCATAGAATCTGGGCTCCAGCCTGAGCCCAGAAGTCTACATAGCAATGAAAAGCCCTGCAGCCCAAGTCCCGTGAGCCTGAGTTGGCTGGCATGGGCCATCCGTGGGTTATTTAGATTTAGCATACCGTGTTTCCCCGAAAATAAGACAGTGTCTTATATTAATTTTTGCTCCCAAAATTACATTACATTATATTACAGCGAGAGGCAAAACTGGAAGTACGTCTTATTTTCGGGGGATGTCTTACTTTCGGGGAAACAGGGTAGACTTGGATTGCTGAAAGCGTTCCCTTCTTCTAGAATCAAAACATGTCATGAAGTACAGCCTGAATCCTAAGAAAACTGCTACCTCCCCTGACGAATATAAACTAAGAAACAGGTTCAAGAAACAGAATTTTAAAATAAACACAGAATCAAGAACCAATAGGAAATTAGTCCAAATTTAGTATCTCTACTGTCATCTTCAATAGACATCAGTACTGTTTCTTGATGGTTTTGATCAATGTAAGGATTTTAATTATTGCATCAGTGTTTATACAGGACTCTGAAGACGTCAAACATGAGGTAAGTGTTAAACATTATTAGTTATCACATGTTATTGAAAAGTCCTTGAGTGCAGCTGCTTTAATATGTAAAAAGGAACGTGCAGCCAAGACACAGTGTAACTTCTCTCTGCATGAGAACTGGTGTAGACTAGGGGATAGGACACTACACTGGGGCTTCGACATCTGTGTTCTATTCCGGGCTCTGTCACTACCAGGAAGTCTTGGGCAAATCTCAATGACTCTGTTTTACCTCCTGTAGGTCTTCAGAACAGGGACTGTCTCTCACTGTGTTTGTACTGCCTACCACAGTGGCATCCAATTTTGGTTGATGCCTGTAGGTGATACTCAATACTAACACATTATAAGGCAATACAGGTGCATTTTGGCTTTCCAGGAGGCTTCAATGTACAGTTTATGGCCTTGTCAGGTAAGGTACTTAAGTATGTGCCCAAGTTTGAGCAGAAGTAGTCCCACTGATGTTAATGTAGACATATATGAAGGAAACATGCTGGATCAAGACCTCATTTAATCATTTTTGTGGTGCTAACCCACCAAGCAGGAAACCTCACTAATAAAATTCACTTGCATGAATCATAAATCTTGCAATATATATTAAAAGGCGAGAGAGGAGGAAAAAAGGAAATTAGAATTCTGATCTTCTACTTTCCTAGACTAGTGTTTTTTCCCCATAAAAAAAAGCATAGTTGGAGTCCCGGTGTGGTGTGTGCCTTTGCTCCTCTTGTTTGCATCTGCTACATGTTCTGCTCTCCAATATTAAAAACCAAAACAAAGCATGATCCTGTTTTCTGTGACCCTCAGGAGAAGTAAAGTGGCTGATCAATCTGGCCTGCCAGCAGCACTGACCCTTTGAGAGATGATTCATAAAGTACCTTGTCAAGGGGAAAATTAAAAGGGAAGGTGCCAATCTAAATTCTATTACTTTTATTTCTCTGATGATTTTTTTAAATGGGTGGCCTCAAACTCATCTCTTTCATTAGATCTCTATTTGTTTTTACTCGGCATGTCATATTTTTTAACAGTAGAGGAATGCCATAATCACATAATGGGGGAAAAAAAGAACAGAGAAACTAAGAAGTTTTCAGTCTGAGCATACAGCCAGACCCTTGCAAGAACACTGCAGCACACTACTATAGTATGGCAAGGACCATCTGCATATAGATCTGTATGTTGTTTTCCCTCCTAGTCATTGGAAAACAACAAACGCATTTAAACAAACTTGTTGCTAGCATGGCCCGACTGTTTCCCTGACCAATGTAAGAAGGGAATTTTGGCCTGGGAACCATATTATAAAACCCTGCTATAGAAAGAGGAGTAGCATGTGTACTGTTTACTTAGATTGGTTTGTTCTCCGAGCAAAATATATTGTGACAAAGCTCCAAGTCTATGCTTGCGGGTCCTGCATTTCCTGGCGGATTTCACTAGCCTCAGAGGCTCACTGTGACCATCCACGTAGCCCTTCTCTCTCTAGAGACAAAGTCACAGCCTATTGAGCCATTTTCATCATAAGCCAGTGAGAAGAAGTTATCCTTCCTGGCACAGTCTCTGTTGTCTCCCTAGTCTCAGTGATTAATTGGGGAAGGTAGGAAGGGGGGAGCCCGGGCCCGCCCTCTACTCCGGGCTCCAGCCCAGGGACCCTAATAGTATCAGCTAAGATGGCTGACCTTTTAACCACCAAACACAATTCAATTCCCTGGGCTAGGTCCCCACAGCAGTCCCTGCTTCTTCACACTCCACTTCACCCTTACCTCAGGGCCTCCTTCCTCACGTATGATATGTTGTCTAACCACTCAGTCTCACCAATAGCACAACTTCCTCCCACAGCTCCTGACACCCACATCCACCTGATTAACTGGGAGGGTTTTTAAGTGGTTTCAGCCAGCCCCTGATTGGCTTCAGGTGTCCCAATCAGGCTAGCTCTTTCTGCTGCTTTCTAGAACCTTCTCCTTTGTTTGGCTAGCCAGGGAACAGGGACCTGCTCATCCTGAGGCTGATATACTTCCCTTCCAGCACTCTCCTATACCCTTCTGGTCTGACTCCGTCACAATATATTTCTGTGGAGTTTAGGGTAACTGTGGGGTACTCTGCTGGCTACAATTAAACAGAATTATTGCTAATGCTATGCAGATCGCAGGGTGAAAAGGGGCCTACTTTATAGAAGCATAGTATGATTGTGTACACAACAGAGCATATGCTGAGTCCCTGTCCCCAGACAAATCTAATTTTGGGAAAGGTTCCAATATTTTCCTCAAACATGCACAGAGCATTTTGCTTATGAGCTAAGACTACTTCTGTTTTTTAATGACCTCTTAATCTTGGGTCAAGTCTGTTTGCCATACAGATGATTTCATTAGGACAGCTCACGTGAGTAAAGGCTAGCAAGATTTGTCCTCTTATGTTATTGGCATCTGTCCCAGATATGGCTCAAATGTTATCCTATGTCACCATTACTGTTCTGAAATCAGAAAAAAACAAATCTGCAGTCTTAATACTCCAAATAATTTTGCTATATTTTTACGGTAAAATACTGGCCCATTCACGTCAATGGGATTTTGCCATTGATCATTGGGGATGGAATTTCACTTGTAATGATGACGATGCAAATCAAGGTAAAATGGCAATCTCATCATTCAATGATCCTTGTCATGATGAAACATTATTATTATTATTAACACAAAAGCCTTGGTTTATGGCAGTTAAGGGTTCAACAAGACTTACCGACTGCCAACAAGCCCTTAAAAGCATGGAAATAAGAGAAAAGCCTCCAGCATTCTTGCCCACCTTCGCATCCGCTAACACTCTATCACTAACTTCCACTGCTTGCATCCGACGAAGTGGGTATTAGCCCACGAAAGCTCATGCTTCAAAACTTTATAGTTAGTCTTTAAGGTGCCACAGGACTTTGTTACCTCTATCACTAACATACTCTCACCTTCCATAAGACATTCACTTCTATGGCCAAGAGATACTGAAAAGCAACACACATCCCAGCTTCATCTAACTAGCTCAATATCCAAAACCTTAATGGTGACCACCCACTGTTTTGTATCCACATTGTAGCAATTCGTACTGCCACATCGTCTGTTCATTTGGAACGTTAGTTCATCTTAACATCACCATTAAGGCTGAGCATAAGAGCATGAGTTAGATGAAGTTGACATTGTGACACTTTCATGGGGCACCCAGAACTACGGGTGACATTTTTACCCTTTTGCCTTAGCAAAAGAGAGACTTGCTGGAGCTACACTGGGTGACCGCTCCCTGTCACCCTGGTGTGTGAGCCCACCCCAGACAAACATCTCAGGACTCTGAGCCCCTTTGAAGAACATTTTCCTGTGGTATCCAGCCCCTGTCACTGGATAGTCACAGTAAATACCAAGTCCACTGCTTCCAAAGAGAGAGTGCTCATCAGTTTGTGATTCAACTCAGAGTTAACACATTCAAACAAAGAAGAATTTTTATCAACAAAGAGATTCAAAGGACACTGAGTGAAGGCAGTAGAAACAGATATGGTTACAAACATGCTTCTAGGAGACACTAGACATAAGTTCAACAACTTTAGCAAGCTAAAATGTTTGTTTCTCACCTCAAGCAACATCCCAACATCTCTAGATCCCTTGGCTAGAAGCCAGCTTTCATGGTTACAAGAAGCACTGTCCTTTTTGCTCTCTCAAAAAAGATGGACAATGTCCCTTTGTTTCTCCTTATATTTCTCATAGTTTGCAGTCTTTATTTTCAGAGTCAGGAAGGCATTCAGACTCCAGTGTCTTCCCATTCTGATTTCACATCCCTCCCTCAACTTTTCCGGTTGACGTACATGCAGATGTAGCTTCCTTTGTATTTATTTCATAGTGCCTAATTTACATTAATAACTACCTTCCCTCCTGTCTGGAAGAAAACAGTAAGTATCCATAATTCCTCATAGAGTTAATATATACATGTCACAATGATATTAATGAGTAATGTGTTATTGGCTTTTATTTGATACCTTGCAAGACACTCTTCATAGATAAGTACTATGTTGTAGTGAGTTTGTCAGGCCTGATAGGAGCTGCAGAATTACCCAGGGACTGCTGTGTCACAGAGGCGTGTACTTCTTTTTGGTACTTGTTGGAGACTGTCTTGTGGAGTGAAGTTATTCCATTGTTACTCTTGATCTACAGCAGTATAACTGAGAAGAATCAGGTCCAGCTACTCAAGCCTTTGGTCCACTGTAGGGTTTCATGTTATTTTGGTTGAAATAAGTCAAACTACAACATTGTCTCTGTCGTTTGTCTCTCTGAATTGCTGTTATATTTTATTTGTATTGCCAGGGCAATAACTGAGTCAAAGGATCAATTTCTGATAGTGTGAGAATAGTAATAGTATCTTATGATATCCTTATGGGACAACATGCCTATCCGTCTTCAAGAAGACTCATTAGATGATTAGAGGGAAAGTCTTTTTCAGTTTTCCTTTCAGATTTTCGAAGGTTGTGTATCACCACCTAACTTCCTTTGGTATCTTTGAAACACCCAGCCTGAAGGCGTATGCACACACAAATGCATATATCTAGTTATTATATGTAACACATAATAGAACATAAAACTTGCCTAATTACATAGGAAATGCCAAAATTAGGGTTGTGCTCACAACCTTACATCTGCCCATTTGTACAATATTACAGTCTAGTAGAGGAACACATAATTCTCAGATACAATATATCATATTTTCCCACTAAAATCTTAAACATGTGTAGCACCTTGTAATATGTATTCCTTGTTGCCTACTTACACTAATTTCATTTTCATCACAGTCTAATATATATTTAGTTATTTTCTTTTCATATAAATTCCTATCTCTCTGCTCTGTATTCTAATAATCTTAGGTACCATGTACTATAAATTTAACAAGATTGTTTCCCTTTGCAGATATATGCACTTTTATTACAGTAGTATTTCACTCAAAGGAAAATAAATGCACTCTTAATGGTGCCTCTTTCAAAATATTTCTTGATAAATATCTACAGAAGAGATGAGTAAAACTGATTTGTATTTTTCCTGTGATCCGCTCTCAAGTGACTTTAAAAATTCAGTTTCTACTTTCTCTGACTATTGAATGTATATTAAAATATTTTATCAAAAACTATTTTTAAAACTTTTTTCCAGAGACAAATGAATTAGACTTTGTGATCAAAATGTATAGTTCCGCACATTAGATTTGATAATTATCACTAACCCTCAAAAGCTGACAAGTATAAATAAGTAGAAAACTGATTTTTTTCAGTAAGCTGTCATAAAAACCTTGTGTTTTCAAGTACAAACTATCTAACTGTATTAAATAGAAACAGTGTATTTACAGTAAAATGTATGACTGAAGCACTGCTCATAGCGAGATGGTAATATAAAGAGTTAATTTTGTAAGTTAATTCTAAGTTATTACTTGATATTCTTACGTATTGCAAATGAGGCATTATTTTGGCTTGAGGGGAACTTTTCATGGGCTGGTATACAGAGAATAGCTAATACACCATTCTTCTAAATCCTCCACAAGTGTATTGGAGGTTGTATAAAATACAGTAGAAGCTGAATCAGGCCTTTAACAAGTTAAGCAAAACCAAAAAGAAAACACCACTTTCCTATGAGGGCTTCTCATGTGATTTTTCCAAATGAGCATAACTGGCTTTGTCTGGAACAAAACTGTCCATTGCACCACAGAGAGGGCTATTTCCATGCCACATTGAAACCCCAGCTATTCTCTTAGGCTTTTATTTTAAACAAATCTCAAGTTTAGGGTGGACTGTTTTTCTTTTAATAATGAACCCACCAAAAAAACCCCAAAACCCAAAACTATTTTCTTACTTTCTCACCCAAGAACTGCTCAAGCTTTACTGAAACATTCCAAAACAAAACAAGCAGAGACCAAGCTTGGAAAATTGAGCGAGAATTTCACTAAGTTATGACGAGCTGGGAAGATGGCTTTCATAAAATAAATCATTTTTAATTCTTAACTATAACAGTCACAGTATTCCTGCAGAAATATATTCAGGAAAATAAACGAGACAGAGCACTGATAATTCTTTCCCTTTGCATAAGCCTGCCTTTGTATTATCTAAAGTTGCTATGTACTCTTGCCTCTTTAGCCTACATGTTAGATCAGGGTCAGTCTGGTCCAGATCACCCCTTGAAGACCCATATGGGGAGGGAGAATTCAATGCACAAATCTCCCCCAGAGGCAGGAGTTATATCTCCATTGCACTGTCCAGCCACCCTGCTTGCTTGCTGGATAAAGCCTTCCCCTGAATTTGGTGGGGAGAAGATAAGGCTGGAAGCAAAAGAGGGAAGGAGGCTGCAGCACCTGTATGGACAAGTCAAATTTCCATGTGGAACTCTGGGAAGGTAATAATATGACTAGGAGCTACCCACCATGGTTTATATTTCATGCCCCCCAATGGGAGAGAGCCACAGTGCAGCAGCAGTATGGACAGCTCCCTGTGAATATTGGGGTGCTCGTCCTTCTATTTGTGTGAAATCTGAAGACTTCATTCTACTCCCTTGAGGGGACAGTTCATAGCAAACTCCATGAATTCAACCTCAGACTTTTCCTTCTCCTTTGCCCCCTTCTTACAAATTTCTCCACAGAAGGTTGACAAATCTGCCCCACAAATGTAAACAGCAACTCAAGGCTCAATCCTGAAAATTGCTTAGCATCCACTGCCATCCGCAGAAGCCGCAATGATTCCACACCTTGCAATTAACTCTTTCTCATATTGAGCACTCATTGCATAAAGATTGGCTTTTTATTGACATCTTCATAAGAACTTCGTGTAGACTTTTCTTGCTGATGATTGATGGCAATGTGGTAAGCATTGGAGCTCAGGAAAAAAAATTACAGTTTGTGATGAGGAAATTGTTTAAACAGAATGACATTGCCAATCTAAATTTAACCGTGCCCTTTAATCACATTCATTCTTCCTATCTCTCCTCCACAATTGCTATAAATGTGTCACTTCTGTTGTCTAGAGTTTTAGACTCTGAATACCTCTTTTATAGAAACTAAGTATTCCACTTGCCTGGCTTCCCTTTTCCAATACGCCCATACATTAGGGATCACGAGTTACAGCATCCAGGTTTAGACAGTGCAAAGAACTGCTATTTTTCATGATCTCCTGCCAAATTTCACTTCTGCTCTCAATGTATTCCATGCCGCAAATCTTAATAACAATAATGACACTTTCTATATACACAGCAAATTTTTTCAATCTCTATTTTAAGAAATGATGCCAAAATTTCCAAAAGCGGCTGTTGATCTTTGGTATTGCAACGATGTGGGTGTCCAATGTGAGACAGCTCGGGCATGTTTTAGAGAGGCGCTGAGCACCTGTAACTCTATTTGATTTCTAGGGTTTTGAAACCTCAGTATCTCTGAAAAATCAGATCCAAGGAATCTCATGCTGGGTGCCCCAAGACAGAGGCCACTCAAAAATCAATGCTACTTTTACAAAGTTTGACCTAATTCCTTATAGAGAGAGCCTCACCCCACCAAAGTGAAGTGCAAAACTCCCATTGTGGCCTAAAGTTTTAAAAGAAGTAACAGCATACAAGTTTGTCTTTTAAGATTTCCGTTTGCTTGACTCAGACATCCCTTTAGGTTGAAGAAACATGTTTTTAATTAAGACGAGGAAGACTTTGTAGCACCTGGGAACTGGAATTAATTTTCAATTGGACACAATAATCCAAGGGCTAAATAGAACATGTGAATGGTTCTCTCATTACACTAATTGATTGCATTTCCCTAGTTAATTTACCTTCAATAGTTATCTCCTGCCAGACACATAAATCCATTTCAAAAGGTATTTTTTTCTCTTGCTGATAACGGCCCATCCAAATTAAACAGCCTCTTAGAATTGGTATGCTAATGTACACCTTTTTTTTCTTTCTGTGTGTATAAATGCATCTTACTTCTGTTCCATTCTATGCATCTGATGAAGTGGGCTATAGCCCACAAAAGCTTATGCTGAAATAAACTGGTTAGTCTCTAAGGTGCTACAAAGTCTTATTCGTCTTATTTATGGATACAGACTAACACGGCTGCTAATCTTAAACATGTTTTTAATTTAAACTCCATAAAAACAAGTTTAATTATGGGGTGGGTGGGAGGTTTCACAATGCTTATGAAACCCCAAGTGCTTGAAAGCTCCATTTGTAAAGGTCAGGGAATCTTAACCACCACTGACTTTGCTTCCCCCCTTCTCCCAATAATACTGTAGTCAATAATTTTACAGCACAAATGAGAAACTGATGAAACATTCTAGTAAATTAGGTTCCTTTAATTTAGAAATTTGCAAAAAGGGAGTCAGAACCTATAGTAAGCCATAGCGGTGATTTATTTTGCTTATCTGGAATTTGAAAAAAAACTTTATATTTTAAAAAGATAGCTTTTAAAGTACTTTAAGATGATTATATCTGCAAAATATAAGTGTGCCAAATTATGATCCTGTTCTTCTCATGGTAGATTAAAAATAATCATTTTTAATTCATGAATGTCTTATCGGCGTATACAAAAATCTGTCTTTATGCCTATAATTGACCATGTTATAAATATAATTTAGATTATTTTACTGAATGTAAATAGGAAATTCAAGGAAGGATTAAGGCCAAGAACCAACTTGCCAATATATACACAAACACAGACTCTTCTGTTTTAATTTAATAAAATATCGGTTTTGTATATTGGTCCCAAAAACAAACTAGTTAGCAGAAAATAGATCAGAGAAAGTTGTTG
The DNA here is from genome assembly GCA_032164245.1 of Sternotherus odoratus. Lineage (NCBI taxonomy): Eukaryota > Metazoa > Chordata > Testudines > Kinosternidae > Sternotherus > Sternotherus odoratus. The sequence continues at coordinate 18,339,005 of JAVMKO010000001.1, forward strand.
TAAGTGTTTTAAGTAAACTTTAAATCGACTTAAACCTACCACGGGTTTAAAATATGTTTCAGATCTATGACTGTAACACTTCTGCAGTTTTTCTATTCCCTAAATTCTGAACAGGGTGTATTCACATTCATGTATATACACACAAATGCATGTTGATTGCCACGAACTGATCTGAACAACGCAGAGCTGCCCCAAGCAACCACACTTCTTCAGGTGTTTGAAATGTTAGAATTAGACTTGTTAGAGAGATTGGTGGGCAGAGTGAAAGTGAAAGATCAATGCAATTTGTCATATAGAAATACCTGATCCGTCTTGCCATTTTTTTATGATGTATAATGAAACTTTGTGGTAGGGATTACCATGCAGTATTCTAGCTATAGTTAGAAACTATGGTATCTCTGATATAATGCAGTAACTATACATAACTGTTCACTTTTTGATGGTGGCTACTGTATCTTGAGTTTCATATTGTAATAAACAGTTGCTCATTAAACACTAATAATTGTATAAATCATTTGGGGTAAAATTTTCAAAAGTGCCTACTTTTCTTTGTAGTCTACATCTCATTGGCTTTCAATGGGACTTTGACTCCTAGGTCATTTAAGCACTTTTGAAAATTTTATCTTCAGTCTTTTATATATGCATAATAGTCAGTGGAGACAAGCCAGCACCAGGGTTGCAGGGTGTATTCTATCTCATGGCCTCATGCTAGGGTGTATTCTATCTTTTACACATCACTATCTCCCATAATGTTAATGGGTTTCATGCATGAGCATCAATGAGAGAATGGACCAGCATTTGTAATATGTCAGTAGTATCCCTGCAGGGCCCTACAGATATACCGCAAAGGTTTATGTACTAGTGGGACTCAGATCTTCCTCAACATCCTCACCATATTGCCATTTTCTTCAGTTGCAGTGGTTAGTTAGCACCTTTAGGAATTCACAATGAGCTGGAGTGTGTGATTTGCACATAGACCTGCCAAAGGGATGGTGTGGACTTGCACCTCACACGTTGTCTCTCTGGATTGTACGTGGCTGCTTGATGTATCTAAGAGGATGGATGGCACTTTGATTAAGGCATGAGTCAAGGGCTCAAGAGAGCAGAGTTCAATTCCCAGATCCTTTCTGTCTGACTGTGACCACTTAATACCTTTAAAAATCTAGCCCTACATGCCTACAGATAGACACCTAGTTGGATTTTCAAAAGTACCTAGTTTCCTGTCTGCATCTTTAGGCACCTAAATATATTAAAAAGGAAAAAGAGCTTGCCCTGAGTCTATGTATGTGAGCTACTCATCTGTAAAATGTGGATAATACCACATCCCTACCTCACAAAGGCGTTGTGAGGGGAAATACACTGTGCGGTGCTCATGATGATGGAAGCCATATCAGTACTTAAGTTAGTTAGTGAGGGAGGAGGTACATCACTCCTCCCTGGTGTGCTGACCTCACTGTGAGGGCTAGTGTGAAAGGGCTGGGCTATGCCTCCTCACCCCACTCCCTTTCAGGGGATTTGTTCACTGAGGGAGGAATCCTTGTCACAGGGACTACTAATGTGACAAGCAATGGTGGAGGCCAAGCAAGGGGCAGAAGAAACATCTTATGACCTCTCCTGCAATGCCTCTTGACTTCTTTATAGATGAGTTAGAGGAAGACCTCATCTGTGCTGAGTGGCTCTGCTAGTGGTGGAAAAGGGGAAATGGAGCCTCCAACCACTATGTTGAAGGAACAGGACAGGATTCCAGTTTAGATTTTGAGGGGGTTCTAGGGAAGCTGCCCTGTACTAGCTAACAAACAAAAGCCTCGCAAGGGCATGGAATGATCTCCCCTCTGGTTAGCAGTCATGTTGTCGTCTGTAGCATGAGTTGGCCAGAGGCTCACACTGCCCTTTTGCAAAGTGTGCTCCTTGCAGTGCAGTATCATTGGTAATTCTGAGTCAAGCTGCCACACTCCATTTATATCACTTTGGAAACCAACTTGTGGCTGGACCTGATCTGCTATCTGCAGTGCCTATAAATAAAGGGCAGTGTTGCCCTTTGTGTTGTAGCTTGTTGGCATTTGGTAAATTTATTTCCAGGCATATGAGATGGCTCAATAGACTGACTAGCCCTTTACTTCCCACCTGTCACTTCTGTCTACAGAATGTGCTTGAAAAACACGTTGCACTAATCCACCTTACCTTTTGGCTGGCAAGCCTCCTGAGGCATCTGTTCTCAGCCCCAGGGAACATTCAAAGGCCTTAAATCTGATCTTTCAGACAGCTGCTCTAATTTGACTAAACGGGCTACAGAAGGTATGGGGAGAAATCTATAAAGTATTTGGCTGACATTTGAAAAAAGAGGTTGGATGTTTTCTTGTTAACCTTTAGAGCAGCACATTACATAAATTGTGACAATGGTCCCAGATGAAATGGGACTGTATTCAGGCATCACGGAACTCGCGTCTAGATTTATCACGCCAGCAAATGATTTCTACTGTAAAGATTGGCCATATATCTTTTAAAGAATGCTGTTCATCTCATTTGGGAACCTGAATGCTGAATAATAAGGGGCATACTGAACCATCACAAAGATGGGCAGACAAATAGATCCAGTAGCGTTGTTTTCCTTTGGCGAGGGGGAAGTATTATACTGTAGATAGCCTCCTAAAAATAATAGATCTCTCTTACCACTTTTGTAAGTGTACAGTAGTTAACAATAACTGTTGCAATTACAACTTTTGCTTAATTAACATGACCATAGTGTTACCAGTATTCCCTATACTATGGTCATGTTAATTACTTGCAAAGAAGCAATTGTACAGATTTTAATGACAAACAACTGCACTGCTGTATCTTAAGTTACTAATTACCATTCTGCTGGACAGCATTCACGTTGGGCAACTAATTATAACTAAAAGAAGAGGGTTTGAGGTACAAATTGTAGCGGTATAGATTATGCATTCAATTCAGACCCCCTCTAAAAATAAATTATAAACTGCCTAAGAGTAATGTCTTTGGTTTTCTAAGATATTTGGGTCCAATGCCTGCAGCAGCCAGTTAAGTGGTGAGAATTTCTTTGTAGTTTTTTAAAGTCTGAATCATAGAATAGCATGTGAAGGTGCAATTAAAGGGCTCAGTTTTTTCCATTAAAGTCAATGGGAGTTTTGCCATTGACTTATAGTGCCAGCGAGGTTGGCTTCTGAATTGTTTAATTGCAAGATTATGAATGCCAATTGTAAACAAGACATACTGCAGTGATTCTGTCTTGCCACCTCCTGCATGAAGTCCATGTCTTGCCTACAAATGCAATAACATCTCTGCCCTGAGACAAAGTTCAGCATATGTCACACCTGTGTACTGTTATATAGGTCAGAAACCTGGACTTCATGCAGACAGACTTGGAGGGGCTAGAGGCATTCCATATGTTGTGTTAGCACAAAACCCTGACCATACAGTGGTTGGACTTTGGGTGGAATGCCATATCTCCTAGAGATCTGACCTTCCTCCAATCACTCACATAGTTCAAAGGCAGTATTGCATAGTCTTTGACTAGTTCACCAGGAAGGACAAAAACATTCCAGTCCACTGTGCTCTCAAATGTTTCATTGATGCAGGAAAGGGTGCACACTTTGACCCTTCCTGGCATCACACGCGGGGCTACCTCGCAGGTTCATGAAGTCGCAAAATTGAGCCAGATCTGGGAAGTTGACTTTATAATGCCTGGTACAATGCCATTAACTGTATTCACTCAGGGAAGCACAACAGTTCCCAATGGACTATGTGCTTTTAGTTATGATGAATCATGAACATGCCTATAAAGCAGAAGAACCCTCAATGTCATAATTAAAGTCAATTCAGAGCTTTTTGAAATCCATGTTTTGTCTGAAAGTGGGAGAAGAAAAAAATAATGTAAATTTTTTTACACACTGGAAAACTACTAAAAGACCTGTATGTTGTATGAAAAAACTAGAGCTTTTTTTAAAAAAATACCTGGCTCACAATCCCTAAACATTCCAAGGCTCCTCAGTACACTCCATTCTGCAGCGGTGAAATTACTTAGTAATTTCACCTACTTCATAAATAACATTTGATTAAATCCTACAAGCTACTAAGCACCTTCTAGGAGGTGTTGAACTCTTTCAATTTACATTAAATTAAATTAGATCCTTCTGGATTGGGCCACATGAGAACATATGAAAGAACACCCCGCCCTCCCAAATACTACATTAAAGTGTACTTGTTGCATTTATTTTTGATAACTAGTTTAGTTTGAATTATTTGCAATAATATTCATTATGTGCTGTAAAGGCACTGTGGTGCACTTTTTAATGACTAAGAAATATCGGAATAATGGTAGTTCAGTGCAGGACTTGATTATTAAATCTTTGAGACAAGGGGAGAGATGGATATTTGTGTGTGTACTAATTATAATTGTGTAGTTTACCAAAGTGAAAACTGGTGAGTTTTTACTATACGATGTGACATGCAATATAAATGTTCAGAATAGGCCTGTCAAGTTATTAAAAAATGAATAACAATTGAGCATGTGATAAAAAAAATTAACCAGATTTATCATGTGATTAATCACACTGTTAAACAATAATAACATTGTAATTAAAAATCAGGCAGCATTATCTCCTCTAAATGTAAACAAAACTTGATTCTCTTAGCAATTGGCTGAACAAGAAGTAGGACTGTGTGGACTTGTAGGCTTTAATGTTTTACATTGTTTTGTTGTTGAATCCAGCTATGTAACAAAAAAAACACCCCACATTTGTAAATTGCACTTTCATGATAAAGAGATTGTACTACAGTACTTGTATGAGGTGAATTGAAAAATACTATTTATTGTGTTTATCATTTTTACACTACAAATATTTGTGTTTAACAGTGCGATTAATCATGATTTACTTTTTTAAATCGCAATCATTTTTTTAGTTAATAGCATGAATTAACTGCAATTAATCAACAATGTACTAATTCTAAAGGTATATAGGAGAGATGGGACCAAATGAGCTGAACATGCCACAGCTCTGGGAGAATTTGGTTCCAGGTCTGAACTTTTTGGCTCAGCCAGCACTCCAGTAAAGACTTTAGAAAGAATAAAAGAGAGTATTCTATCTATGCACCAAATCCTACAATGGGACTACTTCTGGAAGTGAGAACTAGTTGCTTGAGAAAAGCAAGAACGGGTCCTATTTCTTTGTAAAATAAGCTTAAGTTCCAGCAGGATTCTCTGTTGTGGAGGAGTTACAGTTAGTAGAGCGAAAAAGCAGAAATGCATGATCCCTCTAGCCCCAAGGACTAATCTTGTTGAAGGTTGCAATGTTTCCTTATTTTATCTGTATTTACTGTAGAAGGTTGGTTGGTTGATGGTGACTAATAGCTGAACATCTGGACAGAGTGACCTTTAAAAGCCTTTAGTAATTACCGTGCCCAATTAAACACACTGTCAACAGAAACGCTCACATTTTGACTTGACTGGTATAAATCAGTTTGCAAACCATGGTGAACATTACCTTTCTGGGCTCATTCTCCTATAAACTGGCTGAAAGATGACCAGAGTTTGCCTGAGCTCACTTGGGACCTCCAACAACACAAATTCTCTCTGAGGCTGATGTTCATGGAGTCCTACTAGACCTGGATCTTTTTCGCTCTCTCAGATTCTGTGAACCCTTGGGCATTTCAGATTAATTACATAAAGAAAATCGTTCCACTGACTCTTAATCCAGACCTCCCCTTCCCCCGAGGGAAAAAAGGAATCCTTTTCATTGTCATTCATTAGTTGGATTCTTTAAATAAAAAAACCTCTGCATTTAGGTAAATTATTCCAAAGCGCACAGTGGATTGTTTAGAAGGAGGAGAGAGAGGTAACCTCCACACCCCAACCCTAGAAGTGCCTATTGAAAGGTAATTTAACTTTTCAGCATCATAAATCCTAGGACAAGACAATTTCATGTCTCTCATTAATCTGTGTTCCATGTTAACATGAAGCATTACTGGAAACTAAATAATAAGGAATTAGGTCTGGGCACTCTCAGTAGCAGAAGAATGCAGACAAGATGAAGAGAATTCAGAAATGATAAAAAAAAACTATTAAATATCTAAAGGGGTGGAATAATTAGGAAAGGAAAAGACCTAAATATTGGCAGCTTTGTTAAGCAATGAGTGACGCGGGGACAAAAGCATCTGCTAATGTCTGAAAGGTGTAAAAACCCTGTAAAGGAAGAGAATTATTTACAGTGGCATGAAGGTCTACTACAGGAAGTTAGGGTTATCTCAGGGCTGGATAGTGGTTTTCCCACACAAGCTCCATGTCTGGGGCAGTGTATAGCTGAGCTTCCCGATGAACAGATTGGGAACTAAACTTTATCCCAGAGACTCGGAATCCATTTCCTGGTGTCCTCCTGATCTGAAGACGTATCCTGCAACAACCCTCTAGCTGACACCGAATATACCCATGACACAGTGGCACAACTGTGCAGTCTGGCATATTGAAGGGCAGGGACATAGCCACTGCTTATTTGGTGTCTCTTCCTACTGACAGGTCTGGGGGAGAGGGACTATAGTGGTACTACAAAAGTTTCTGTTCTCCATGCTACTGCTCATGATATAGGAAACTGGCATGGAGGAGCAAGGCAGGGTGAAAGTAACTAACCAGTACTCTGGAGTCTTGAGCAGGGGGTGGGGCCTCAATGGAAGAGGGGTGGCCTCAGTTGGTAGAGGCAGGGCCTTTAAATCCTCGGGCCCTTTAAATCAGGATTCCACTGATCTGGTGGAGCTTTAAAGGGCCAGGAGCTCCACTGCAGTAGCGGCAGGCGGAGCCCTGGGCCCCTTAAATATCCACTGGAGCACAACTGCCGCTACCCCAAGGGCTTTGGCAGTGGGGCTCTGGCAAAATTTAAAGGGCCCGGGGCTCCAGCCACTGCTGGGAGCCCTAGGCCTTCTAAATTGCTGCCTGGGGAAGCTGGTCCCCGGTACAGTGCACCAGCTCTTGCAAGTATCCTGTACCGGGCACAGTGGCTTACTTTCACCTCTAGAGCAAGGCAAGGGTGACTGCAGATGACATGGCGGGGGGAATACAGACAGAATGCAGGGTGCCTCCCCATCCCCGTGGACAGGTAAATACTGTTCTAATTTTTTGATGTTTTATTTAAGCACTCTGGCATTTTCAGGATGATGCTTTGCACACTCCGCACTGCTGCTCCTCATCCCATCACTCTGCTAAAGTGTCCTATGGTTCTGGCAGCTGTTGAATCCCAGAAGATTCTTCCCAGCATATTACCTCCTTACTGATATGGCAGCTGGAACAGGCCTGTTTACTCTACAGAAAGCACCCGGTACTAAATACAGAGTCATAGAAATTTAGGGTTGGTTCGAGAGGTCAGTTAGGCCCTTGTTGAGGCAGGAGTCATTAAGTGGTATGTTGAACACACTGTAAGAGGTGGAAGAGGACATGCTGAGGTGTCGGTGTGGGTGCCAGAGCTCCGGGGCAGACACTTATGCTGTGAGTCTTCCTGGGCTGGGTTTGGGGCCGGGGCACATGCTCCGTACTCCTGGTGGCCCAGCCCCCTAGGAGACAGCAGGATTGGCTGCCCTGGCCCAGGGAGGTGGGGCTGGAAGATTCCTCCCAGAATAGACACCTGGGACGGTCACATGCCCTCCCCCACCCTTTATATTATGCCCCTCCCCAGTATCAGCAGGCACGAGTTGTCTCTGATTCAAACATTACTTATGTAGCTCCTGACTGTTTCTTCATTCACAAGCCTTGAACCATGAAGACGAAGGGCTCAGAACTGCCAGAAGAGAAAGTGCTGGTGTGGGGCCTTTTTGGGACAGGCAGACATACAGCAGAGCCTGCAAGTAGGGACAGTCTGTACTAATTATACTGGGGGCATAGAGGGAGTGTTTTAAAAACACATGGGGCTTTTATAATATGCATTGAATAGGCAATAACTAAACCAAATGATGCGTAAACCCTCATGTAGGTACATCTCCCACCAAATGTTTTCAATAAAGTATGCTACAACAAACAAACCTTTATATAACAATAATTGGTACTGTTTCCTTTTACTTTTTGAAACAATTGAAATGAAGTTATTTCTAGGAAACAGAAACTAGGGCAGAGAGAATCCCGTCTTTCAAAGTTAGGTATTCTGGATTTCTTCAAGTACTACCCCTCCAGCTTTTACAGCCAAGCTTCCAAACCTTGATGCAGCAGGTAAAGGATATTGTTGCATAGGATAATTGACCCCAAGGGAAAGGTATATCAATGGCTTTCATGCTATAAAGCAACACATGCCATCAAGCCATTAATCATTTATGAATGTCACTGAGCAGTTATAATGCAAAGGAAAGGGACTGAGAACGTAAAATATCACAGGGAAATAAAAAAATATAATTAAGAAAACAGAAGTGGAAAAAAGAGGAAGAAAACCCTTTCACGATGAACAGACTTTACATGTACTAGTAAAATGGCAGAAAATATACTAAATTTAAGACTCTAAAAAAATTGCTATTTGAAGTAAGGTTTGAAATTAACCTCCCAGCATCTTTCGGCAAGAGCTGAAAAGGGGTTGAAGAATGAAAACAGAGCAAGATATTTGGGTACCTAATTAATTCATCAATTTAGATTAGTACAACATAGTAAAAAGGTGCCTGTCCTGAGCCCTACATGCCCTTGGGAAACATGTACAATAAAATAAATAATCAATCCAGCATCTTGGCCTTCATAGCAAAAATACACCAGCTAAGAAAACAAACTTAAAAACATGATCACTAGTGATGGCTGAACTGGTTTGGCAAAGAGTGGGACCTCCACCATTTCCTCAAACCTTTATCAAGCCCACACAAGGATGGAGAAGCAATCCTCCTCTGTGGCCTTGCAGCAGTCCTCTTGCCTCACCCTTAATCTTTTTCCTTCTTGTCTCCCCTTAGCGTTGGTGGTCTGATTGTGGAGACTAGCAGATTGTTGGTTTTCTTAGTGAGGTTGGCTTGTTCCTTTTTCACACCGTTTGGGGCTTTCCCATTACAGCTCTTCCAAGAGTGCATTACACACCTCTGACATGAAAGTTCCATGTCAACCCAGTACGTTGAGGGAGCTGAAGGCAGAAACTGCTCTTGGGCTCTGGAGAGAGACTGGACCACACACTAATATCAAAGGCAGAGAGAAAGAATGGAGAGTAAGATTAAAAATGAGTCACTTCCTCAGCTGGTGTAAATCAGAGTTGCTCTGTAGACTTCATTGGAGTGATACCAAGCTATACCAGCCTGAGGACCTGGTCTACGTGGGCTCCAATTCTCATCCTTAAATGCTTTACTGAATTGTGGATCGTGGACTCTAAAAGTAATGTAGGTAGAAATAAACTATGGGCAGAGTCACTCAAACAGTAATGCTCCTATCTCAAATTTGGATAGCAAATGATTTTCAAAGCACATAACAAGTGCCTAAAATTGCTTAAGTCAATGAGAGTTTATAACCAGAAACTTCAATGGAAGCAGAATCAGGCTAGTGCTGAGCACTCCTGAAAATACCAACCTAAAACAAGAAGAAACTCCTCCAGAACAGTCTCTTGTTCATATATTAGAGATTATCACACATCTCTTAGGCATTCTGTGCTAGTTTTCTGTGGTTGTTAGTAGTTACATTCCCATTTGCTGCACTGTTCAGCAAAGGCAATCCCCCAAAACACATGTTGCATATTACCACATCTCTGAGGTTTCCAATACCATCTTAAAAGAGACAAACCAATATCTTATGCCATGAAATGCTGTACATTAGCAATGGTAACAGGCAAATAAAAACTGTTCAAGCACTGTGATATATTTACCATAGGTTTCAATAAACATACTTTGTTTCCAGCAAATTAGCTTCTCAAGAATTTGTACATGTAAAGAACAGCTGTGTACCACATGGATCAAACTTGCAATTGGCAAAATTGGATCATTTCCCCCATGCCTAGCTGATTTTCATGTACAATCTGTGGAGACCCATACTCCAGTCATACATCTGACTGTTTAAGAAAGGAGTTTGCTGGTTTACTGAGGGAAATATTAATTTTCATATCCAGTATTCTTTCAAATGTTCTTCAATACGTGTCTACTTCATCTGTAGAAGACTCATGAAAGAATCTTGTAAAATACCTGGAAAAAGCTACAGACCACAAAAAAGTGAAGAAATTGCTCAACCTGCACAGAATATGTCAAAGACTACAGTAGAGCCAGGATTTCACTCACTGTATTTTCCATATGTTCTACAGGTGCTGGATGCCATGTCAATTAAAGCAAGAGTTCCACTTCCAATTATTATTAAAAAATGATATTAGGGTAGTGTCCCAAGGTCCCACTTAAGAGTGGAAACCCCATTGTGCTGCACAAACAGAAAGAGACAATTCCCTGCTGTGTAGAGTTTATAACTTAAACTATATGTAATTAATAACTATACACCTCCAAAGAGCTCCAAACAGTTTTCAAATATTTAATGTCTGAATGAAGCCTCGTAACACCATATGGATGATGTGGGTAATAATAATTATAGCTATTTTGCAAATTTTAAGATAGAGACATAGTGATATGAAATAACTTGGTCATGGCTGTCTTAAAAATAGAATCAGGATGTCTGCATTCGCACGGCCCGACCCCAGCGATGCATTAGACCCATGCATACATGCTCACATGCGCGTACGTGTGTGTGTGTGTGTGTGTGTGTGTAATGCAAGCTACACGACATCAATGAGATTTCAAATACATAAATGTTAGGGAAGGCTAAATTATGGTTTCCTCTGCAACTGAAATACAGCTCTCTTGGGTAAGTGTATTATCCTCTTGGATGAGGAACTGTTCTCAGTGAATGCCAAAGAACTGGGGTTGTTTGTAATCATAAACTAAAGCTGGGTGGGAATTGATTTTCCCATTCTCTGAGAGTTTTGAGATTTTGAATTTTTTCTCATCCCAAGTTGGGGGTGAAAAGTCAAAATCTTGAATATGTTTGTGATCTGATAATTGAAAAAAAATCTGATAGAAATTATCAAAATGTTTTGATTGAACCAATTTCATGTAATGCTTGTACTATTTTATACTTCTTGCTAACTGCAAATGTTTTGAAACAGAAAACACAACTTTTTGTTTTGAAAATGTCAAAACAGGATGATAAACAATTTCAGACCCTTTTTTTTATAGAATGTTTTGAATTGGGAAAGATGTCGGAACTAATCCTTTCCCACAAATCATTTCGGTTTTGATTAAATGACATTTTTCCAGTGGAAAATAACCCATTTTGTTAGAAAGTTCTGATCAGTTCTGAAAAGAATTTGTGGAATTCAATGGGCAGGTGGATGCTGCTCACTATACAAATGTCATATTTATCAATATCACTTTCACTTTCACTACTTTAGTGAGGGTAGCCACCCTGGCTCTGATTTTCAGAAGTGCTGAGCACACACATTTCTAGTTAAAATCAATAGAAGATGCAGGTACTCCGCTTCTCAGACAGTCAGGCCTAACATCTCTTCAGCTCCCAGCACATTCTGCAGGCTGCCAGACTGACTCTGTGGGTCTTCTGTGACTCAGCCCTCCAGCCAGGTCACACTGAGCAACCCTCTCCTGGTGGACAAGTAGACAGCCCCCCCAACCTGAAACAAATACTCACCGGCAACCACACAGCACACACCAAAAACACTAACCCAGATACCTATCCTTGTACCAGCCCAATGCCAACTCTGTCCACATATCCATTCAACTGACACCATCATAGGACCTAATCACATGAGCCACACCATCAGAGGCTCATTCACCTGCACATCTTCCAATGTGATATACGCCATCACGTGCCAGTAATGCTCCTCTGCTATGTACATTGGCCAAACCAGAGAGTCTCTACACCAAAGAATAAATGGACACAGATCTGACATCAGGAATCATAACATTCAAAAACACTTCAATCTCACTGGCCATTCTATTAAAGACTTAAAGGTGTTAATTTTAAAACAGAAAAACTTCCAAAACAGACTCCAACGAGAAGCTGATGAATTGGAATTAATTTGCAAATTGGACACCGTCAACCAAGGATTAAACAGAAACTATGAGTGACATTGTCATTATACTAATTGATTGCATTTTCCTAGTTTAGTCTCTTTTACAGATTCTAATCAACTGTCAGACATAGATAAGAAACAGTGTAAATTTTCACTACAAAAGTTTTTTTTTCCTCCTGCTCATAATGGCCCATTCAAATTTAACAGCCTCTTAGAATTGGTATGGTAATTTACAACTTTTTTTTTGCTTTCTGTGTGTAAATGCATCTTACTTCTGTTTGTTCCATTCTATGCATCCCATGAAGTGGGCTATAGCCCACAAAAGCGTATGCTGAAATAAACTGGTTAGTCTCTAAGGTGCTACAAGTATTCCTTGTTTTCTCTTCAAATAGAAGTCGTTGTTCTTACCCTTCTGGGACTTAATTCCCTCTCCAGATTTATATCAGCAAGGTTCATCCTGAATACCTGTCACAAATTGTGGCCTTCATTGGCTGTTGTTGATCCCCAGATCATCTAGTTGTTGGATTTCAATTGTTCCCCAAAACAACTGTTTCCCATATGCTTCTCTACTTGTTGCTCTTTTCCTCTCAGAAAGCTGTTTCCTGAGCTGTGGTGTAGCAGAGCAGTGGGACCTCCAGCAGGGGGCCATGAAGGTCAGGTTCATCCGGTCACAATTCTACATGGGGATCCTCTATTGGCAGACTTGACATCACATGGTGAATTCTAAGTGGTGCTAAAGGTTATTTTAGTTCACTTTACAAAACATCTTAACCAGTTTCTTCGTGTATCTTGTTTCAACCATTTATGTACTGGTGGGAATTTAAGACATCAAACACAACGGCCAGCATCTCCTTAGTCTAAAATAAAATTATTTCTCCCTTGTTTAGAGCTCTCCATTCAAATACCTCTGACTGCTCTTTCTGCATAAGGCTTGTGTTAAGTCCTTTGGAAGATGCATTTATTAATGCAATTGGCATAGTTAAATCACCAGATTTTAAACCTGTTAGATCAGTGTTTTTAATTGCCCAGGTGCCTATTTATGCCTGTTTTCCCAATTTCTGCAGTTCTCCAAATGGTTTATTGACCATAGATCAGAATGGATTCTCTCCAAGAGTTTATCATCTCCATAAATATCTGTTGATCTGCTTTACATTGTGGAGTGTATATTTCAATCATTACCTTCATTTTATTTGAATAAGCAATTAAGTCATCTTTGCTCAACTTATGTCCAATATAGAGAACTGCCTCTAGTGCCCCCCTTTTAACTTTTGCAAGTTCATTGTTACATGTCTTTCTCTTGCTCTCTGTAAAGCTTGCTTAAATCTTGCATTGTATTTTTAAGGTCCCAAGTCTAAATGTAAACATCATCTGTTATAACTTCAACACCTCGTAATCACTCAAAGTTCTGTGCAATTACTGTGAGATACCTTGGGAACAGAACTAATACCAAATGTTATTTGCTTAAAGTTACAGGGTTAGCTCCTCAGATGGTGTAAATTATCATCACTCCATAGGCTTCACCAGAACCATGAAGTTTCACATAAACTGAAGACCCCATCCATAATGTCTATATGGAAAGTCACTAGCTGGGAGCTGGACTTATCTAACTTTACTTCCCAGAAGATTTGTCTTGGATCTAGAACTAAGACTATATTTTACTTCTGGGAGCTTTTCTGTCACTTTTCATCAGACAAAGTTCACATTTCATTACTTTGTTTTTAATTGTGTGAATTGATGCATACCCTTACTTTAATAGGTTTTCCAATAATTCACAGATTTTCTAAATTATAGAGTTCAAGTTTTCTCATACAGCAAGTGGAATTTGTCTGGATGATTGGATCAGCGTAGTTAATGATTTGTATTTCTTATTCTAGTATTCATCCAGACATCCTGGAAGACATCTAAGAATTCTCCTATGTTCCCTGTTTGTTTTTGTGATTCTGTGGCATTTACAGCAAATGCTCTTTTAACTAACTTCATGACTATACAGGTTTCCATTTCTAACGTAAGAGGTACATCTGCACTTACCCTTGTCACGATAAGTGATACTGGTTTTCACAACAAGTTGTAACTCTTACTAGTCCTTTCACACTTTTAAATCTAGAATATGACTTTAGATTACGGTACCATTTCCTTAGCTACAGTATTTTTTTTCTCTAGAATAACAGTTCATTTATGCTCTAGTATTCAGTTTAAAAAATACAACACTGCCATTAACACTTAGCTGCATTTGCCATTCTGAAGCAGTTTGCTCTCTAGCGATTTTGCCTACTAAGAAAGCTGTGTCATTGCTTTGTTGTTCTTTAAGCATGTGTCTTAAAGAATGCTCTTGGCATTAACTACATGACATACTTTTTGAATAGTGTTTTTGGCTTATTACTGTATTTATGGCTTATTTGATTAAAAGTTGGGCAGTTTCTTGGTGTATGTTTTCAGCCACATCTAGTGCACAGGAATTTCTGCCTGTCAGATGACCTTTCATTCCCACTTGGAATGTTATTTTTTGTGTCCAGCCTTCACTTCTTAAAATAATGTCACAAAGACTAGCTGGTCATTATAGACTGGCTTGTCCAGCCTCCAGATTTACAATGAACTGTTTTAGTTTGTTCTACAAATGTCTATTCCTACAGTAGTCTATACCTCACTTGGTCTTTGAATTATCTAGCTTACATGGGGTTTGCTCACAGGGTTAATGCAGGCTTTGGCATAGTGATATCCCTCTTAATAACCTGATAAAGCTCCTAACTCATCTAAAACACCCATTAGTTTTGCTTGTACAGACTAAAATTTGCTCCTAGTGTCACAGCTCTTCTTTAACTAACTTTCTGGGTAATTGTTTCGTTACTGGTCATATTTAATTAAAACTTTTAAAAATCTCTATTACAATCCAAAACAAGGGCTTTTTAAAAATCACTAAAAGACTGGAAGACATTGCTGTCATGTAATAATAATTTTTCCTATATGATTCATTAAAAACAAAATTCAACTTAAATCCCATATTCTTTACCATTTAGCTCATAGAAACCCTGCATAGAAGTGGTTTACCTATGTAATCAGTGCTTAGAATTTTTTTAAATTGTGACATATAACATTAATTGTATTAGTTAATTGCATGTTTCTGTTAATCATTGTAATTTATTTCCAGATTTAGAGTCGGCTTTCCATACCAATTCTTCCAATGGGACCACATATCAAACATCCTTGGGACATGGAACAGCTTAATTGCAGGTAGCCTACTAGCTATTTTAGTCCTGAAGAATAAATACCAGATGTAGCCGCCAAAGGGCACTATTAAAAAAAAAATGTTCTAGATGTAGTTTTTCACAAGCTGCGGGACCCAGCTTATTTGTCTTCCAATTCTAACAAGGGGTTAATTCACATTTATCACTGGGTTATGTGCAATGGTTCCCTAACTGAGGGCTGTGTGCATAAAATAATCTTATAGGACTATGAGAAGACTTTACTGATCCTTAACAAATGAAAAGGAATTTCTGTGCTTGATCTGCAGTGAAGTACATGGGAATGTTATATTAAGATGTAGCTAATCACACCAGTGCATGGAAATCCAAGTGTTTGTGGGAAGGAGATTATTTTACTTGTAAATGGAGTTGTATAACCTGATTAGTAAGAATCAACTAAAGAACAGGGTTTTTAGTTGTTTTCTTTACTAATGAAAGACAGTTAAACTGAATCACTGCACATTTGCTGTCTCAAAACAGGTGAAAAGTAATAGTTTGGCAGTCCACTGTACTCAGAACATATTTTGCACAGTTGAAACATATAGCCCTCCAGAACAACCCACAGAAGCCTTGTAGTATTTGGAATTGGACTGCCCTCTTCTATTTCAAATATGTAGACCATTATTCATTTTGTGAAATTGTGTTTAGAGCTTAAATCACTTTTGATGGCAAAGGAGAGAGTTGATGTGATGAACAATCTTGTGGACCTCAAAATAGATTAATTTGAGACCAACAGAAACTGTACAAAAATTAAGACGAGGAAGACTTTGTAGCACCTTAGAGACTAACCAGTTTATTTTAGAATAAGCTCTCGTGGGCTATAGCTCACTTCATCGGATGCACAGAATGGAACAGAAGTAAGATGTATTTATACACACAGTAGGCAGGGGGGGGGGAGATGCCCACGAAAGCTTATGCTGAAATAAACGGGTTAGTCTCTAAGGTGCTACGAGTCTTCCTTGTCTTATTTACAGATACAGACTAACACGGCTGCTAATCTTAAACCTGTACAAAAATTGTTGTTCTCCTGTGTAACAGAACTTGTAGTTTATTCTGGGAAGATAAACACAGGATGGACATTGGTTCAGAAGATGCTATTTCCAAGAAAGTCTTCTAAGTAACTTTGAAAACTAAACAAAAATATCAGATAATCTGCTCCACCTCAGTGGAGAATCTGAAAAGACAATGGCAAATCCAGTCACCAGGACATTGACACCTAGTAACCAATGGCCCAGAGGGAGATGGATTTCCCTATCTCTCAACAGGGAAGCCAAGCAATATCCCCTCCCCCCCCCCCCCAAGAACAAAGGGCTGGGAAGGTGTGTGGTGGGGGATAAGAGTTGGCTGTTGGAAGGAGTCAGGCCTGTCCAGGGATCTGACAAAGAAGGTCAGTCAGAGAAAGACACAGAGCCTGAATAATGAGATTCACTACAGCTTGACTGGGGCTCTGGCTAACCAGAATGAACTTGGAATATGTTTTAACCTTACTTTCTCTGTGCTAACCCAAGGACTTCCTGATTCTTTGTGCCAGGTGACTAATAAATGGTTATCCTGTTTTGAAAAGGCTTCCTGTGTCACTGCAAATACTCACTGAGAACATTGCACCCTGAAAGGCTTCCGTAAAAGCCTCCTACAGGAGTCTGGGTTGGCTGGATTTGCTACAGGAAGCCATTGAGAGACAGGGGATGCTGGTGCCAAAGGCCCAGTCTTGTAGGCCACAGGCCTGCCCCTTTGTGGATGGACACAGTGTCAGGAGGCACTTGGATACCCTGGTGACGGGTGCAGTGTACGAAACTGAATGGAACAGAAAAGCAACAGACCTTGCAATAGTTGCAAAGCAATAGTTGCATAACAAGTATACCCACGGTTACACCATGTTCAGTATTGTTCAGTAATTGTGGTTAAGCATTTTAACTGATAAACAATGTATGGAAATATTTCTTATTCAGCATAGAGAGCACAAGTAGCTAGGAAATTCAAGTTTTCTTTAGTCTTCTTCTGAGAGTTCCTATCCTGATTCCACAGCCAAATGTCTCTTTTCCTCCCTGACTAATTTCCAGTAGCTGCATTGCAAAGATCATATGGCAAACCAGGAGTCTTTGATTCAACTGAAGTACCGGATGACCTGTTCTTGAAAAAAATTCAGTCTGAGATTCCTTCACTGATAAGATCCTTTTCTGATGTCTTTGTGTAGCTTGTAGCCCAGGTTTGAATCAGGAAATATCAGCACTTTATGGCCCTCAATTGTGAGTTCCTCTTTTGTTTTTGTTTTTTTCAGTGCTGCTACTAATATTCCTTCATGTCTGAAGGATTGCATGACAACTACTACATCCCTATCTTGTTTTTTAGTTGAATAGTGTAACAGCTCTCTAGGTAAAAAGGATCTTCTTTAATATCAAAGCCTTGATATTTTATTCTTGACAAGGTGACCCTGGAAGTCTTCATCCTATGGAATTTCCAGGTCTAATGTTTTTATGTGTCTCTGGGTTTTCAAGTAACTCCATTCATCCAATAATCCATCAACTTTTGAACCTCACTCTTCTCTGTGAATTTCATTCACTATCTTATCAAAAAATGGGTGCACTTCAAAAGTTTCTATCCGAGAGATATCAAGAATAAGGGCAGAATTTTGCATCTTGAGTCTTATCCAAGCCAAATGAAGCCAATGAAAAAATAATATTGACTTTTTAATCCTGGTCTTTAGATACAGGAAGTCTGTTTCAAACTGGCAGAATCTTTGTAAAAGAGAAGAGACATTCTCTGTGCACAGCCAATGTATTCCTCTAGTTTAGTATCCATTGCATTAACCTTTGTTATTAATGTCTCTATGATGTAACATCTGCAACTTTTCTTCCAGCATCATTTTTTTTGCTGAGGTTTTCTCATTATTTCTCAGACTGATGTTTCTGTTACAAAGGAGTCAGATGGGAAGAAGAGGTCCCTTGGCTCTCTGATAGCTGCTGGGCCAAGTCTGTGTGTTATTTTAAAATATATTTCTGGCTTTTAATGCCTTTCTTCCTTATGCCAGTGACAATACAATTTGCACCTAATGTAGCCTCAGAGTAAGGGTAGCAATATTGTCAACCTCAGGAGTTCAAAAATCAAAAGTCAGGCCCCCATTTTAGATTCTTTTTATTTGACTATTGGTGTTGGAGCATTTAAGATTCACATTTTCAAAGTTTTCTCCACAACTATAGAGTCTAAAAAAATTATTTAAAATGGAAGCTGGGATTCTCTGGTAATAAATAATCTTCAGAATTCATGGATAAACATTACTACATTTGAATTATGTTAACTAAAAAAATTAAATCACTCTGGAAAAAGACAAATTTCCAGAGGCAATGGGCAATGAACACACAGAGAAGAGGCCAGGTCGCCTATTGCTTGTAGACTACATTTCAAAGAAAAAGAATACACATTCAGTAAGTTTGATAAAACTCTGGGCTATGTGCTATTACAGAAGGAGCAGTAGTGACCAGTGTATTAAGGTTGACTATGTTATGGTTCATTTATTGATAAGTCATCAGATAACTTTGCTTAATCAAACTGTGGCAGGGTGCTGGCCAGGAGTGCCTGAGCCAGCCCTGCAGGCCCTTTAAGAGGGAGCAGAAGCCTGCAAACCTCCCTTGCAGAGAAGGCTAATTAGCCACCTGGGCTGCAGAGGGCTCAGGCTTGATGAGTGGCACCTGGCAGCCTCCTCAGGGGGATAAAAGGCCTGCCAGGAAGCAAGCCCAGTGTGGTGGGGATGGTATAGAGTGAGGTGGTGGTTTGAGCTATTCAGAGCTGTATGTTTGGAACTGTTTAGAGTTGTATGCGGAGCTGTAGAGCTGAACTATATAGAGTTGAAGACTGTATTGTATAAAGCTGTATATATTAGTGGTGGGGTCCTGCATTGTGAATAAAGAGCACTGTTTGAAGCAAGAGAAGGGTTTCCTGCCTGTTCCTGAGGAGGGGTGAGAGAGCGGTCTGTCACAAAACATAGAACAATACATAGAGACAGGCAAAGATTAAACTGACCTAAGCAGCAGTTGCAGTCACGGTGTAGTCTGCTCCAAAAAATATTAACTCGCTATTAACCATATGTGTACCATAGTCTGTTACCATAGACAGGAAACTCCCCAAATTTCTTTATGACATGATGTACTCTAATTTTCCTTTCCCAGGCATTCTGTACCTCCTACCCAAGGTTTTTGGATGTCTGTACCCTGTTAGCTTTAACAATCTTGCAACAATTATAAGAGTTTATTACTTTAGCAAAGCTTTGCAAAACACTTTCTTGTCCTTGATGAGCTCTTCATACGCCAAGAATAAAAGCTTACACACAGTTTTTAACATATGTCCAGCACAAAGTATGCTGGACATGTGACTCAGGTAGCATAAGTGTAGAGCGCTTAATATGTTGATTTTAGTTAAATAATTTTTGTTAACATCTAACCATACACCCATACATAACAGTAAATGAAGGTTAAGTGAAAAATGGCTGAATATATGAATGTTTAAAAATGCACAAAGTGACTATCCTCTAAAAAGTAACGTATAAGGCTTTGTCTATACTACAGACTTATGTTGGTATAACTACTTCACTTTGTGGTGCACATATACTGACTGAACTCCTGGTATAGACAGTGTTGTGTTGATGGGAGGGCTCCGTCCATTGACATAGCTACTGTCTCTCAGGGAGCAGAGTACCTCTGCCAATGGGAAAAGCTCTCCCATCGGCATAAGTAGTCTCTGCACTAAGTGCTATATCTCCATTGCTGCAGCCATACTGCTGGAGCACTATAATTGTAGACAAGCCCTTAGTAACTATGGCATTATGGGGTTGTGTGTTTATTCCCTCATTTCAGATTAATCAATATTATAGTTATTCACTTTGCAAATAATATTATTTTTGTTTTCCTAACTGCCAGCCTCACAAATTGGATCTAAGAGTCAAGCAGGGATTCTTCCTTCCTACACATCAGAATCAGTGGAAAAGGTTCTGCAGATCAAGTTAGATACGCATAACACAGATGTAATTGATTGGAATTTAGTGCACAATTCTGTTGGTAATGTTTACCCTCTCTTGGCTGTGTTGGCATTGCAGGACCAAAAGGAGTCAGTGAAATAGAAACAAAACAAAACAAAAATACTATTTTAACTCCTAAGTCAATAGATATATATTCTGAATATGCACAAGGAGTAGATCTGTTGAATTAGATCAGTGATGCAATTTTTACATTACCATTTTTTTCAGCGCAGGCCTGAACTTTAAGGACCTGATTCTGTAAACACTTAAAATAATTAATAATAACAATTATTATTATTAATAATAAATAGTATACAATTAATAATTAAAAGAACAATTAATGATCACAAGAAAATACATCTCATTTTCTCTTTACAGGATGTGGTGTAGAAGTGGGTCAATGAGATGGGGAATCAGTGATATGGTTGGAGGGTGTTGTAATTAAATGGGGAAGGGTTTAAGGGTTTTTTTTGTTAGCACAATGACAAGACAAACTTGACTGTTTTCAGTTTTTTTATTAAGTTGTTACAAAATACTAAGAATAGACAGATGCTTAAATAATCTAAATAAATACATAGATACATACATATGCATGCATTCATGTATGCATACACAGTCCACTTAAAAACCTCCCTTAAAATTGAGTTCAGTTAGACCAGTATCACATCCTATATCTGCCAAAGAGTTGAGCCATTAAAAGAGAGCCTATGCTCTAGTGTCTTCTTGAAAAAGAATAGAAGGAATTTAATACAAAACATATGGATGAAGAACTAAGAAAGTTTGTAAACGAATTGGAGTTGTCTTTGATCTTGGTAGACTCCAGTTTAATATCTAAATGAGATTTTGTGGCATGTAGTTATCCCAGTCTATGCACTGGGCTTTTCTTTTCCCTGTCTTATTGAGCTCTTATAAAGTGCTGGAGAGTGTTATTCTGCCTGTATGGGGTTAATGTTACCCGAGAGGGAGTGACGTAAGAGCTTCCGTGCCACGAGGGAGGGAGGGAGTTTTAAGTTCAGTTTCCTGCCATTCCAGCTTGGGCAAGAGACCCAGTTTTTCGCCTCTAGCTATGGAGGAGAAAACTTCTACTTTCCTTCCTATATTTATAAGTAGCTGTGCCGTGAGTGTAATATGTTGATTTCCATAAGTTTCTGTACCTATTTAGAGTGTCGCTAACCTTTTCAGAGGGGAAGTTAGAGAACGCTAGATTGTGAAGTTGTATTGTAAGTGTATGCTGTATTCTCTTTTCTTTATTAAATCTTTTTAGTTATAAAAAGTGTTTGGTTCTTCTCATAAAGGAATCCTAGCTTTGGATTTAACCCAGTTCCCAGGTACAGGGAGTCTGTGTGTCTAAGAGGAAGGCTCACAGCGTGAAATCCTCAGGGCGGTTTCTCATCTCTCTCGGTAACAAAAGGGAGGGGGAAGGGGGAAGGGAAGCAGCCTCTGAGTGTCCCGGCTCTCAGGAGAGAGGAGCTTGGGGAAGTCCGGGTGCCCCCCTTCAGGGTTTTGGAGATACACCCGGATGGTGGCAGCTTGGGTACCCCCATTTCCCTACTGGTAGAGTATGGGTGTTGGGGGGTGAAAAGACTTAACTTAGGCTGGGAAGCAGCTTGTAGTTATTTGGTCTGGCAAGAAGAGTCCCTCCTCTGTACCCCAGAGTCCAGAGAGAGGGGACAGAGACTCTTACATGAGTCCTATCACCAGCCATTGGAGATATTCGCTGCTAGCAGTTGCAGATCAGCTAAATGACATTATAGGCAGTCTCATCCCCTCCATAAACTTACCAAGATCAATTCTGAAGCTAGTTAGTCGTTTTGCCCCCACCACTCCACTTTGGAAGGTTGTCCCAGAAATCTAATTTCACGCCTCAACTTAGAACATAAGAACATAAGAATGTCCACACTGTGTCAGACCAATGGTCCATCTAGCTTAGTATCCTGTCTTCTGACGGTGGCCAGTGCCAGGTGCCTCAGAGGGAGTGAACAGAACAGGCAATCACTGAATGGTCCATCTCTTGTCATCCACTCCCTACTTCTGTCAATCAACTTGCTAATGGCCAGTTTATATCCATTTGTTCTTGTGTCAATATTGGCACTTAACTGAAATAACTCCCCTCCCTCCCTGCTATTTATCCCTCTGATGTAAAGATAGACAGCAATCATATTTCCCCTCAGCCTTCTTTTGATTAGGCTGAGCAAGCCAATCCCTATGAGTGTCCTCTCATACAGTAGACTCTCGATTATCCGGGATGATCGGGAAAACCTTAATCCCGGTTAATAAAATCCCGGATAATCAAGCGTCTACTTGGGGGGGGTGTGTGTGTTCGCCGCCGCCCTATGGTGCGGGCGGGGGGGGGGGGGAAGGTGGTGGTCCCACCACCTGCCCCAGTCAGCTCCCGCTGCCAGCCTGGGTGTAGGGAACCCAGGCTGACAGCGGGAGCAGACTGGGGCAGGAGGCAGGACCCCGGCTGGCAAGGGGCCAGCGGGGGGAAACCCCAAAGTGGCGGGGGGCTGAGCGCTCAGCCTGCCACTGCTTTGGGGTTTCCCCCGCTGGCCCCTTGCCAGCTGGGGTCTCCGCTTTGGGGTTTCCCCCGGTGGATCCCTTGCCAGCCAGGGTCTCAACTTGCTGCCAGCCTGGGTGTAGGAAGCCCAGGCTGGCAGCGGGCTGAGACCCCGGCTGACAGGACCCTGGGGGGAAAACCCCAAAGCAGCGGCAGGCTGAGTGCTCAGCCCCCCGCCACTTTGGGGTTTCCCCCTGCTGACCCCTTGCCAGCCGGGGTCCTGCCTCCTGCCCCAGTCTGCTCCTGCTGTCAGCCTGGGTTCCCTGCACCCAGGCTGTCAGCGGGAGCCGAATGGGGCAGGTGGCAGGAGCCTGGGGAGAGAGCCCAAAGCGGCGGCGGGCTCAGCACTCAACCTGCTGCCGCTTTGGGCTTTCCCCCCAGGCTCCTGCCAGCTGGGGTCTCAGCCCGCTACCAGCCTGGGTTTCCTACACCCAGGCTGGAAGAAGGCTGAGACCCCCAGCTCGTAAGGGGCCAGTGGGAGAAGCCCCAAAGCAGCGGCAGGCTTTGAGCCCGCCGCCGCTATGGGGCTTCCCCTACTGACCCGTTTAGACATCCCGGTTAATCCACAGCCCAGTTAACCCATGCCCGGATAATCGGGAGTCTACTGTATACTAGGTTCTTCATTCCTCTGATCATCCTAAAAGCCCTTCTCTGCACCTGGTCTAGTTTGAATTCAACTTTTTAAACATGGGAGACCAGAATTGCACATAATATTCCAGATGAGGTCACATAGTGCCTTGTATAGTGGTACTAATGATTCCCTATTTCTACTGGAAATACCTTGTCTGATGCATCCTAGGTACCATAATATGTGAGGGACATAATATGTGAGGTACTTCTTCATAATATGTGAGGTACTCATAATATGTGAGATACATAATATGTGAGGTACTTCTCTAAAAGTGTTATAACTTGAGTGATTTGCCTTAATCATCTCCTACTGTTTTCACTTCCTAGAGGAGCTGTTGCAACCTTCTCCCCATGGAGTGCATATAATACCTGGCCCACCGTGGTACACAAACCATTCATACACTTAATACAATATATAAGCCAAGATATTTTTTAAAAAAGATTTACTTTGAACACATTAAGTAATTCATGTGACTAAAAATGCTTCCCTTTAAACTTAAGTTGGACTCAGTATCTTTTGTCAAGGCTAATTCTGTCAAGGCCAAAATCATGAGTATTTGAAATTTCTGCCCTGGATGCTATATCTGAAAAACAGATTAAAAGTATGGTTATGGTCAGAAAAGGGATTGTGTAAAACTAGAAACTTCTATGCATTCGCTCATCTAGATCTTTGCTCATGTCTGCTTACTTTACCAAGCAACGTAAACGTTTGCAACTATTTACTCCTGTTAGCAGCTCAGAGTCAATACATCAAGGGTAGAATGAACAAGATTATTTTCTCCTTGGACATCCTGTACAAAACTGCTATGCTAATTTTCAAATACATCATATTTAACCCTGGTGATGTCATGGCAACAGCATTATCAGGGTGAATTTGAAAGACTGGCAGTTGTGGGATGAGGTGAAGTGGGGTGGGGTGGAAGGGATGACGAGAGAGAGCAACTCTTAGACTTGAAGATCAAAGTGAGTATTATGGTCAACTAGTATAATCTCTTGCAGCAGAGTCCATAGATTTTCACCTATCTATTCCTGCATCAAACCCATCACTTCTAGTTAAGCTACAGCATATTTAAATCTTTATTTCTCTTTCCACCTGTAAGATCAAATTTGATCTGGAAATTACTAAAACATTATAAGCATGGGACTCCGTGTTTAGAGAATTCCTTTCAGAGAATAACTGCACATTAAGATAAAATTTGATTAATTTGAAGGAAGGAAAATATGCTTAAATTATAAGCTCTTTGGGGCAAGGACCATCTTTTGTTCTATCAGAGAGGTAGCTTTGTTAGTCTGGAATTGCAGAAGTGACAAAGAGTCCTGTGTCACCTTAAAGACTAACTAAAGTACTGAAGCATAAACTTTGGTGGGCTAATACCCACTTTGTATGCATCCGACGAAGTGGGTATTAGCCCACGAAAGCTTATGCTTCAATACCTTAGTTAGTCTTTAAGGTGCCACAGGACTCTTTGTCCTTTTGTTCTATGTTTGTACAGCACCTAGCACAATGGGGTCCTAGTCCATGACTTGGACTCATAGGCATTACCACAATACAAAAAATTAATAATCACAATACACCCCTCTAGTTATTAGTGACTTTCCTCTGCCCACCTACTGTGGGGTCTGACAGGTATCTGGTCTTGTGTGTACTCAACGCATGCCCACAAGACTGGCTTGTGCATTTCCCCACCTAGTATAAGAATCCTGCTCTGGGACCTCTGGGACTTCAGTTTAAAACAGGGCCAAGGGAGTTTAGGTCTCCAAATCCCATGGAAATTCAAGGTGAGTTTGGTGGCTAGCTCCTTTAGGTCCTTTGGAAAATCCCAGTCTGAATAAACAAAGAAGAGTGAGTAAATTCTCAGTCAAGGTTCCAACACCATCCTCAACTCTGTCCCATACCTCTGCCTGCCCACCATATTATTTTAGTTGGGGATTTAGTTGGGGATTAGTCCTGCTTTGAGCAGGGGGTTGGACTAGATGACCTCCTGAGTTCCCTTACAACCCTGATATTCTATGATTCTATCCTAACCCTCCATCAAGATTATATTGATGTTTTTGTCAGTTTGCAGGAGGAAGAAAAATATATTAGTAATTGTTTATATAGCATCAGAAGTATGCCAAGCTCTTTACAAATGAGTGTTAAGATAAGATCCATGTCCTAAGAAGCTTGCATAATTGGTTAATCCAGTAATTAGATGTTTACATGCCATGATTTGCATCTGCAAGGCACAAAACAGAGAAAGTGGGTATTAAAAAAGTGGGTACTAAGTGGACAATCAAGGACAGGGAACAGAATGCAATAAAGTTGTGAGTCTTAGCAGATGAGTGGTTTGAGGTTTAGTTTTTTTCCTCCGTCATCTATTTTGTTGCCATTTATTGGAGAGGGGGACCAAAAATCAATTATTACTTATTATAGTATAGCTGTTCCAAGACAATATGCATTACGCATTAGAATGTTTTTTTTGTTACATGCTAATATGACCTTAACTCACCCTTCTTGCCTGCATTTGCTAGGTGGGACAAAGATAGGGGTTTGTAACTCTTACTGAGATGGTACATGAGGGAAAGGTGAAGCATCTAGCCCATGTTGGTAGGGTGGGTGAGACTGCAGAGGTTTTAACCCAAATGAAGATATAGTAGGGGAGGTCTGGTGGTGGTAAGAAGCGTGTCTGGCTCATAGGTGGAGAATGGGTAGTGGTGGTCCCTGATGCTTCCAGGCTTGAGTGGGGATTAAATCTGGTTGGAAAACTGTTGTTTTTGTGAAGAATTTAGAAATAACTTTGATTTTGCAAGTTTTGAAAAGGAACATTTTTTTAATTTGAAATTGTTGGCAAAAATGTTCCTTTAAAATTGTTTTTAGCTGCACAGACCTGTTTGCCCCTTTTCTTCTTTCATTTCACTTATCTCCTCTCTGCTGAATCCTTTTTCCTTCATCCCACTGCAAAAAATAAAATGGAAGGAGGAAGAAAACACTGAATGTTTGGGGAGTCAAAATTGGAAATTAATTTTTCTCCAAAAATGTTCTGTTGAAGAAAAAAAGGCCATTTTTGGACAGAGTCATAGGGCTTAAGGCCAGAAGACACATCAAGTCTTACCTATATCAAAGGCCACCACCCAGCACCTGCACACTAAACCCCCAAAATATACATTAGACTCAACTCAGCTCACCCCTTTTGCTTGCATTTGGTAAGTGGGGCAAAGATGGGGTCCAAAATGATGAGCAGTATTAATGCAGATAGTCAGAGTAGGATAGTAGGAGCGGGCAAAGGCGAGGGAGCGGGTTTCTCTGAATAATACAAGGAGACTGAATATGGCTGCTGTTAAGGTTGGCATGGCAACATGTGGAGGTCTCTGGCTGGTTTGTGGTAAATGAAGGGAATTACGGCTTCCTGCCTGCTTGTGTTGTGTGTGCCCCACACATATTAGCTAAAGATGGCCCTGGGAAACAGAGGGTGGATTCCTGCGATAAGAAGGCAGAGTTAAGGTCAGCACAGGAGCCTGAACTGAGTATTCCCTTTATTCTGAACTCTATCATTTTATTTGCTAAATTGACCTACACCTTCCATTGAGCATTAGTGACATTGCTTCAGTGTAAATAACACTAAAGTTTGATAGAAAAAACATAGTTGACATTTGCCTATGAATGATGTGAAGATAAATGCGCCTTTGAATTCTGCTGTTTGTGTTTTCTAATTGCACCAGACCAGCTTGCGTTTGCCTTTTTTGATTTGCCCTTTTGAGTTCCTACAATTTTAGGGAACTAGAACTTGGCTGGTGCTGGTGAGGTCAGGCTGCATGGCATGGTAAGAGTGGGGGGTGGAAGAAGAGATTGGGGTAATTGTTGGGGGGTGGGGTGAGTTGAGGAAGGGTTTCTATCTGCCTTGCTGCTTTCACAGGAGCTGGGGACAGTGGGAGAATTTGAGTGAAAGAAGTGATAAGATTACTTGTCAGGGAGGGGGACTGGGCTAAAGGTGAGAGAAAGAGAATGGAGTAGGGGTGATCTGGCTGTAGGTGAGGGAGAGAGCTGGGGGGTGTCTTGCTACAGTGGGGGGAGGTCTATTTGCAGGTGAAGGGGGAGGATTCGGGTCAGGAGTCTCACTTAAGATGATGGAAAGAACAGGGGTGACCTGGCTGCGGAACGGGGGGTGGAGGGGTGGGCTGCAGGAGAGGGGGTCTGGCTGTAGGTGAGGCAGGAGACAGGCTTCTGGCTGAGGAGGTCTGGCCCCAGGTAATGTGATGGAGATCTGGATAAGAGGGTCTGGCTGCAGGTGAGGCACGGGATGGGGGGGAGGGGTGTCTGGCTGCAGGTGAAGCAATGACTGGCCAGGTGAGGCAGGGGGAAGAGGGTCCAACCTCATGGGAGGCAGGGGATGGGGAAGAGGGTCTGGCTGCAGGTGAGTCAGGGATGGTTCTGATCGCAGGTGAAGCAGGAAGGGGGGGTCGGGCTGCTGGTGAGGCAGGAGTGGGGGTCCGGCTGCACGGGTGGGGGAGAGGGGGGCAGGGTCCAGCTGCTGGTGAGGCAGGAGTGGGGGTCCGGCTGCACGGGTGGGGGAGAGGGGGGCAGGGTCCAGCTGCACGGGTGGGGGAGAAGGGGGAAGGGTCCGGCTGCTGGTGAGGCAGGAGTGGGGGTCCGGCTGCACGGGTAGGGGAGAGGGGGGCAGGGTCCAGCTGCACGGGTGGGGGGAGAGGGAGGAAGGGTCCGGCTGCACGGGTGGGGGAGAGGGGGGAAGGGTCCGGCTGCTGGTGGGGGGGCGGGTGAGGGGTGAGGTCCATCAGCCGGTTTGGCAGGGGAGCCCGGCTGCTGCCCGTGCCGCCCACACCCCCTGTGGGGCAGACCCAGCTTCCCATGGGCCCCAGTCCCGCCTTGGCCCCGCTCTCGGGGCCGTGATCTAGGCCGCTGAAGAGAAGGCGAAGCTCCCAGTGACTTGAGCCGTGTCAGGACCCTGGAGCGCGGCGCTGCCCGCGGGCTCCCCCAGCCCGGCCAGCACAGGAGCGGGCGGGCGGCTGGCTGGGCGGGCGGGAGGGAAGGGAAGGAGGCAGCTCCTCCTGGGTGCAGGGGAGGGGGAGAGGAGGCAGAGGGGATGTTGTTAAACAATCTCTTACCGTAAGAGGGAGTTGGGACTCCGAGCTTTCCAGTTAATCACACAACAAACTTAGATCATCGCAATAAAAAGCGGCGCGGCTCACGCAGCCTCCTCTAGTGACCGACTGCGCACAGGGGTCCCTCCACGAGCCATCTCCTCTCCGCCTCCCTGCGAGCTGCTGGGGCAGCATGTGGGCCAACAAACTCCTGCCGGTCCTGCTGCTCCATCTGCTGCTGCTGCTTCCCATCACCATCCCTTTGGCAGGTTAGTTTATTCTCTCACGGTGTCAGCGATCTCTCTTTTCTGCATCCTTTTCTTTCCCTTTCCCATGGACTCTGGGGGGTGGAAATGTGCGCTATTTGCAAACCTGTGGGAAATGATACAAAGTCGAAAAAATCTTCACCCACACCAGCCTTACCTCAGCAAAGCAAACACACCTACCTACTCCTTCCCAGATGGCTGCAGAGCACAAATGGTGAGTTGGAAACCAAGTGTCACTTCTAGTGGAACAAGCCTTCTGCTCTGGCAAGTTTAAAGCTGCACACAGATTGCACTGAAGGAGGGGGAAGAGATCTTACCCTTCTCCTGGAGAGTAGTTTCTGAGCCCTAGGGATCTTTTGGTGTGAAAGGCAGCAGTGCATGAAATATTATATGATCTGTGCCAATGATTTTTCATTGTGTTTGTGTATTTCGGTGTATATCTTTGCACAAACAGCCTGTGTGTGTGGTTTAGCTCTGGGTTTCTGAGCTACCATTATCTTCTCACTCATTGCCACATTTAGGGGTGTCTCAGGACAGACAGGGTGCTGGACAAACTAAAAATGGTAGAGAGTATTTGATGATTGCTTCTTGGAACTCTCAGCTGTTATCAGGGCAAGAAGAAACATCTGTACTTTATTGCACAGTAATAGATTAAATAACTGAGATAACGGACATCCAAAACATATGATAGTATGTGGCTTGGAATCACTGTCCAAATAGCAGGCATGTCTTCGTGCACATCCAGCAGCAGGAATATGCTATTTCTAAGCTTGAATTAATTCTAAATTCATGAGTTTCTCAATTCAGTTTCTGATTAAATTGGGGGCGTGGAAGGTGCTAGGAATGAACAATAATAAAAAATCAATTCTTGGAAGCTGGCTAGTTGAATTCATTTCCTGAAGCGCTCCTTTTGATAGCGGCGGGACTGGCTTTGCATTCCTATTGGCTCTTTGGCGAGACACTTGAGGAAAAATGTTTTACAGAGATTTCCACAAACCTTTCCTTCCTGCCTTCCCCAAAACGGTAAAGGATAGACTGCTACTCTGCGAGACAGACAGAAAGAGAGACAGAAAGAAAGAAAAGATAAAAGATAGACAGCTCAGGAAGATCTGCCAGCAGTGGGCAATATACCTGCAGAGAGGAGGAGAGAAGATAAACAATGCAGAGGTCCAGCATAGATAGGCATAGAGAGCATGGAGTTGTGGGACAGGTTCTGAAAGCATAATTCACAAATAGCTGCTTTGTAGACTGCAGTTACACTGTGGTGTCTTGGAGGCAGGGCCGATGTAACCTCTAGGAGAACTAGGCAGCCACCTAGGGCACCCAGATTTGGGGGCACCAAAAAGCAGTGCTCAAATTATTTTTTTTACATTATTGCTGGAAAGCTAATGAATAAAGAAAAGAGAAATGCTGTTGAACGTGCATTTTAACTTGTCATTCTTTCGTACATTACAGCAATAGCCTACGCCAGCTCTGCGTTGCGGGCACAAGTGTACTGCTTCACTACGGTACAAAGTGGCAATGACGTCATTTTTCTTGTCGTGCACAGCTGTTACCTGTTGTGACTGGCTGTTTATAACGCTAAGTTTACTAATTTTCAGAGGTTGTCGACTGAGGCTAACTATTTTTGTTGCAGTGACATAGAGTATTGTGGCACCTTAAAGACTAACTAAAGTATTTTTGTTGATTTTTTTCAGATCTAAGACTCTGGCAAGTGCTGCTGCATAATTTCGCTAATACTGTGTGTCAATTGTGTGTGTATGTTAAGTATTTGAGTGCATATGTTTATGTGTGAATATGCGTGTGTGGGTTGTTGAAATTTCTCATATTGATATTGTCAGTTGTATGACGGAGTATCCGCCATTCTAATTTTATAAATTTTATTAATAACAATATTTGGATATTCTAAAGGTAGAATAAAATGTAGTAGATTTTGATATGAAGGAAGGAAGTATACGTGGCTAAAAAGAGTGTATTTTTGAAAGTATTTTGAAAGTTTATAATAAGTGATTCTCCAGGGGAAGGGGGAGGAGGGGTACAAGGTGGAAGTTTCGCCTAGGGTACAAAATATCCTTGCACTGGTCCTGCTTGGAGGAAGCAGCTGCTGTTTCCCCAAGGCTTTAATGGGTAAGCAGGGTTTAATCTCAAAAACTCACTGGCTGCCCAGATCTGAGGGTTGATTCTGTCATGTTGGGATATATCTCCAAGAGGGATCAAATGTCTTCTTAAATACAAAAGAGTGATAATGAATTGCACAAATAATTGGAAACAGGATTATTTTGTGTTTTGAATGTGCAAGTCACAAGTACACTGATGGTATCACCTTCAATTAATCCTGTCATAGTCTTCTAAGATAAGAGCCTAGTTTCAATGCCACTGAGCTGAACCCTCTTTGAAAAATGGTGACCTTTCCATTTCTCAAAAACATCTCTCCATTTTCACCCTCCTTCCAACCTCCTCTGCCCTCGCTTTAATATTGCATCTATCCTATTGGACAAAGAAGATGAGTCTTGCCACTCACCACCATTGGACATCTCAGAGCCTAGACTCTGTTTATTTTGCTTTTTTTAAATTTCTATTTTCATGAAGACTGTGAGTTTCATCAAAAAAGCCAAACTTTAAATTCCTATGAGAACAAAATATATGAGGAAAATTGTGCCATTATTTTTATATATATATATATATATTTACTATACTAAGACTCCTCCTTGAATAATTTCTCCATTGAGATTTTTATTTTACTGAGACTTTTTAATAGGCCCTGTACATGCTGAAAAATATTCTCTGTCTATATTCATATATATATATGCATTAGAAACTATTCAGAAATGAAGCTATTTGACTCCTGTATTAGAACTTAGAGATAGAAGAGACTTCTTATATCTTGAAATCAACCTCCCTGATAAAGTATGAATGTCCCTATTCTGTTGATGTTAAATGTGTCAAGCTATGAGGTTTATTTTTATGTATTATTTGTATTATAGCGGTACATATAAACCCAAACCAAGGCTTGGCAGTACAATATGCTAGGTTCTGAATGACTTCCAGCACTCAGAAGTCAGGATATGTCAGTGGGTAGAGGGAAAGAGAGAGAACGAGAGAGAGAATGAAGAATACATTACTGAGACCGTGTTGATGTGAGCCAGCTATGTCCATTGTGAGAGGTCTGATTCTTTCTTAATATATAAATAATAAGATAAGAATAGATGAATGAGATAAATATGTAAAGTTCTTACTAGCCAGCTGTTATCCTTCGACAGTATTCTGTCGGTCTCTATCATTTACACCAAGAAACTAGTCTATAAGCTAATAACTTTCCCCTGGAATTTTTTTCCCCTTGATATTCAGCCTACTTATATATTCTTAATAACATTCCAGATTCCCAGTTGGTACGTCTTTTACTCTGTTAAAAAATAGACTGCTTAGCTCAATAAAAGCTGTTAAACTAAAATGACCCCCATTTTTATGAACGAGGATCACAAATTGGTACATGTGAAACTGGGAATGAAAGATTTATAAGAATGCATCAGATTTTCACATGAAGAGGTCTCTAATCTAGCATTTTTCTTAAAACCAAGTTTCACAACATTTTCTGTAGGTCACCTGAGATGAAAAGAATATGAAGGACAGGTGAAATGCAAGATGTGGGAGAACATTTAGGGTTTTTTGAACTAAAAATGCTTTATACAAATATTAGTAGCCATAGGATTGAGGTGTGGCTTGCATAACTGCACATATTTTACACATCTAATGTGATTTATTCTCCTCGCTCCCCACTTGCAAATAATCATATTATATGCCATCAGCAATGCAAAACTCTGCCAGTTTGAAGACTGTATTCCTTCTGGTTAATGGAATCCATTTGGTACAGAATGCCAACAGCTTCTTGTTTTGCTCTCATGCAGCACAGAATTTACCCTACTTAACAGATTTTTTTTGTTTCCATTAATACCATTTTGTGAGCAACAGAACCAGAGAAAAGTAGAATAAAAAGACTTGAGATTAGGATGTTGCATAAAAACTGGAAAAATGCACTCTGAAGTCAAAGAAAGAAAAGCCTCTTAGTGGAGAAGCTTATCTCTCATTAAGATAATACTTTAACAGAGGCCAGAGCTGGGAGGGACATGTGCATTCTCTCTCCAGTGGTTGACATCTTTACTCTGGGTATTTTTTGCTGAGTCTTACATGCAATTTATGTCCTTCGAAACCTTGTGAAGGAGAGGAAAGATGGCTTTGCAGCAATGATACAGGATTGGAAATCAGGAAACATGGGCCTGTCCTACCATAGTTGGAGGGCAGCCAACTTAATGGCGCTGTCCCTGGATCCTGTGGAAGAGTTTTACAAATCTGTTTGTAAGGGTGTGTTTAGAGACTTTCACTTCTCCCCCAGCTTTCATGTTGGCGGCTACCTTGCAGCAGCAACATCAGGAGGACTGACATAGCTAGAATTCCTCCTGCGTCACTCAGGAAGAACACATTACAGCGACAGCTTTGACATCTTCTAAGTGGGAGCAGCACTCACTGCCTGCAGTCCCTGAGCAAGTCTTCTGAGGGGTGGGTCATGTTCCTTGTTTCCACCCCCCACCGCATCTTGGGGGTGGGGGGTGGGGCAGTGCTAGCATGGAGCAGTAGCTTTGCTCCCCACCCACTTTGTAGCTGCCCAGTACGCAGGGATTCTAGAATGGGGGAGGTGGGCTTCCTTGCACCCTTTCCTATTGCCTTGCATACCAAGCAACCAGCAGGCTTCTATTCCAGAAGAATGTACACAACACAGGGCTGGAGGTGAAAGAGACACCAAATGCTTTCACTGTGGATGGTAGTGTGAAATGGTGGGAATTTATTTCTGTAGTAAATACAGTGCTTTGCAGAGCTACAGATCTCAAAAGAAAAGACTACAGTCAGAGGCTAGATACAGCAGGTTAGAGTACATACTGCTAAATAGACAGTTCTTTTAGTCTGTCAGCATCCTGCTGAGCAGATTACCTTTTCCGGGAAGAAGAAGGGCTGTCCTTACGTATATACCATCTAACTTTAGAATGCATTATCTGCGTTTACTTTATCTTTAGTGTAATGGGCTTTGGTACTGTGTACAGATGAGTTGTGAAGACAGGACTTACTGAATTTGAAAATCAGGTTTCTAATAAAAGGTTAATCCTGGTGCCTGCTACTGGGGTGGTTGCCTGTTGTAGGAAGGAGTCACTGGTAAAATAAAAAAACAACCTCCTTTCTTTCTCCCACTGTCTCGACAACTGGCCTCAAGCAACTGTAAAGCAGAAAAATAAGGACAAAACATATGTTTGTGTTTTCCAGATCATTGTTACAGAAGCACCTATGCTTGTCAGCACCTTTTCTGCCAAGAGAAAACTTTGGAAATTAAAATTTTCCCAGTGCTATTCTGTATTGTCTTCAATCAGCATTCTGAGGGAAGCACTTGATTGTGACAAGCTAGGGATGAATCTTCGTTGTGACGGAGTCAGACCAGAAGGGTATAGGAGAGTGTTGGAAGGCAGGTATATCGGCCTCAGGATGAGCAGGCCCCTGTTCCCTGGATAGCCAAACAAAGGCTACTCCAGGCCAATCAAGACACCTGGGGCCAATTAAGAAGCTTCTAGAAAGGAGCAGAAACAGCTAGCCTGATTGGGACACCTGAAGCCAATCAGGGGCTGGCTGAAACCACTTAAAAACCCTCCCAGTTAGTCAGGTGGGTGTGGGTGTCAGGAGCTGTGAGAGGAGGTTGTGCTGTTGGTGAGACTGAGTGGTTAGACAACATATCATACGCAAAGGAAGAAGGCCCTGAGATAAGGGTGAAGTGGAGTTTGAAGAAGTGGGGACTGCTGTGGGGAAGTAGCCCAGGGAATTGTATTGTGTTTGGTGGCTAGAAGGTCAGCCATCTTACCTGATACTATTAGGGTCCCTGGGCTGGAGCCTGGAGTAGAGGGTGGGCCTGTCCTCCCCCCCCCCCCCCATGTCCCCTAACTAATCACTGGCTTATGATGAAAATGGTCCAATAGGCTGTGACCTGGTTTCTAAAGAAAGAAGGGAGGGTCACAGTGAGCCTCTGAGGCTAGCACAAACTGCTTGGAAGCGCAGGACCCACAGGGACAAGGCCAAAGCTTTACCACACTGCATATGAATCTCTCTTGTTTTATTTAATGACTTTCCATCTGTACAAGTGTCTCCATTTTCTTGGGTCTGGGCAAACACTTTTTTTTCACAAATCTGGTGTTCTACATAACTAATCTCACTGAACCCAATCTGCAATTTTTCATATTCAATTTAAAGTTTTTGGCACATTGCAAAACTTTATGTGCTGATCATTTTTGCCCCAAACCAGCAGTCATGGACAATTATTAATTTCATTCATATGCTCAAAGCTCTGGGACATCTCTAGTGCTGAAGAAATTCTAAAGGGAAGTCACTTAAACATATCTACCAAAAGGGATGTAGAAAAGGTGAAGTATTATACTTTCTCCGTTGATCTGGGTCTGCCAAAAATTGTGGCTTACATCCAAAACTGAACAGTCTTGAATTTAGTAGTCTAGGGATGACCGTCTCAAACCATGGTTGATGATACTGTTCAAAACTTTTGATTCTACACAAATCATTAACGTCTTTGGTTTTATTATGATGACCATGTTGTTAACCCAATCGGTTGTTGTCCTAATTCTTTCAATAATGAATATTTTTGCTGTCTGGTCAAATTTTGCTTTTACTTTCTATATGTATTTGTAGTGGCATTCTGGAACCTGTATCAATATATGTTATACCCAAGATGTATAGTACTGTATCCTAGTAGATTCTAGTCCATTTAAATACCTCATTGAATTCTTTAAGAGTATCTTTTGCATCCTGTTTTCTTAACTAGTTCTACGTCCATTTGATCATCTGTATTTGCAGACTGCTCTTCAGTGCAAGTATGATATTTATGTTGCATAGTTTCAAACTCTAGTGACTGCTATCTCTTATATAAACATGGGATCATTTTGTGTGCATTATCAGACATCCTTTATTTTAACAGTGTGCTATAGCTGTATATACTGCATTCAGCTAAAGTGTCTATTTTACAATCTATGTTTGGTCATTTTTCTTTTGTCAGAAACTGGTCTTTTGCATAATCTTGTGTAACACCAACAGACACCAGTTGTCGGCGGCCGGGATCAAACTAGGGACCTTTGGAACTTAGTTAGGGTGAGCAGATGTCCCTATTTTATAGGCACAGTCCTGATATTTAGGGCTTTTTCTTACATAGGTGCCTATTATGCCCCACCACTGTCCAGATTTTTCACACTTGCTATCTGGTCACCCTAAGCTTAGTGCATGAGCCTCTACCACATGAGCTAAAAGCCAACTGGCTGTTTGCTAAGGCTGTAGAGAAAACTCATTAATCTCCCTCTGTAAGTGGTCTCAGTGCCACTAGATGGGATAGAACACAGGAGGTATGTGGTTTACACTTACACTGTAAATGTTACTGACCTAACCAGGAAACTCTGTTTCTACATCCTCACCATTTGCCTTTTTCCTTCAGCTGTATATTTGTTAACTTATTTTGCCTTCGTATTTCTTTTGCAATTTGGACTGCATGTGACATTCTCTTGCAGAATGGTTGCTCTTTTGTTGGACAATTTGCATTATACTGTGGTTGTTTTTCACATTTATTCCAAACATATATAATCTTTGCCATTTGTTTATTCTGCCTCTGTGCCTCAGTGAACATTTTAAATTAGATGCAGTTCAGTCTTTTTGTTGCTTGCTTCTCCATTCATTTGGGAAGCATAGTTTACATTAGCCCTGTATTTAATTACTGTTCCTTGCAAAGTTAAGTTCTTTTTTTAATCTTACTGTGAACCTGCTATCAGTAATACCACAAATAATTTACTTTCTAGTTAGTCCATCTGTTAACTGTTTAACGTCAGGTGACTTATTTTTATTGTTTCTGTGATCGCTATCGTTCACATAATGATCAATGGTCTCACCTAGCAGCTGGTATATTGTACTGAGAATGTGGCTTTCCCAAGTGACATTCTTGGGTGGATCAAAATATTCTTGACATTTTTCAATGACTTGGTCTAGTTTGCTATGGATGGATATGTCTTGCCGCATGTAGCAATGTGGAGGATTTTACACTCTGCAGTATGTCTTCCTTACAACTTGGAAGAAATAAAGTCATAAACAAATGGCAACATTCTCAAGTAGAATCATGAAACCTCATCTTATGGAAACCTTGGAAGATATCTTGAAAACTCAATACAAACTGGAGATTTGACTAAATGGAGGTGGCTGGAGAGCTTCAGTTCTGCTCTACAAGTCTTAAGTTACTCTATGGCTGTGTACTGTATGGCCGTGTCTATAGTAGAAAAAAAGTGGAGTTTTTATTTTTTACAAAGAGAGCTATTTTATTGTAAAATCCTAATGTGAACAAGGTAGCTTTACCTTCCTGTAGATGGTCAAGGTAATCCATAGGTCCTTCTCTGCCCCCTGGGTTTATCTTCACAAACTACATTGGAGTAAAACTACAACTATGTTGAGATTGCCTTGTTTACACCTGGATTTTACAACAAGAGGACTGACAGGAGACAGTTATCTTGCTTAAATAAACAAAATATCAGAAACAAACCAAAATCCAACATCTTGTTTCCTAGTGAAGGTAAGCTGTAGAAGACTGAATCTAAGACTATTGGCCCTATTTAACTTGCGATATTGTGGAAATTGAGAATTCTGCAATATTAGGCTTCTACTGCAGTTTTGACAGCAGGAGCCTCGCCTACATGGGGCTGACAGTGGGAGTCCTGGTCACCCCAGGGCTGAGAACAGAAACTTCTGCTCTCAACCCCTGGCAGCTGACAGTGACAGTCCCCACTTTCAGCTCTGGGTGCCTAACAAGAGAAAATCGTGGAAAAGTAATAATGGACTTTATTACTGCAAAAAATAAGGTCTGTTATTACTTTTTGGCAATTTTGCATGGCTTGTCTGCAACTCAGCTGCAATTTTTTTTTGACAATCATCCCGCAATTCAAGTAGGGCCTTACTTATGAGGTATCTAAGCTCTGCATGGTCACATTTCTGCTGAGCTATGCAGTGCTGCTCCTGTAAAACTCACCCTCAAAGTTGCGGATCACCGGTACTACTTACATTATAAATTTCTGACTTTCTCAGTAAAAAAACAACAACGCATTCTTCAGTATAGGCAACAAGGGGAAATAAGCCATTCTCAGTTAACCAGGAGTTTTGGTTACTCAGAGTTTAGAGAGTAGGGATGAACTGTAATTACATATGGCTAGGCAAGTCATTCATTCAGTTTTAAGATGGACAGTCCTGTTTTTGTATGGTTTGTCCACATCAAGTACTGACATAAAACTGGAAGTGGTTTTATCTACTGTCACGCAGAGAGGACACCATTTTACGGAATATGACACTTTGTCCTCACTGGTGTGACTTGCATGCATTGTGTGTGCGAAATCATGCTGGCAGGTAGGGCAACTGAGGCGTTGTCCTGTTTTCTGGAGATGCATCAGTGGCCATCCTACATGACGTACATCATTTACTGATTACAGCCCAGCATTTGAGAGGCCGTAATCTAATAGAGAACATTTCTTGAGCATTGTTTAAGATAATAAAAACAGATTTATTTTGTAATTTTTAAAGTAAAAGTTTATGCTCTCATGTAACTATTTTTGTTTTTTTATTACTAGAATTACAAGCATTTATGGTTAAAATTCATCTCTGGTATAGCGCTGTTAGCTGTAATGGAGTTACACAAAGGATTAATTTGATCCTTTCCTCTTGGATTGGAATTAGGGCCACAGAATGTGGTTGATTCAGATCTAAAGTAAATCAGGTTGTTAGAAATTGCTGGATCAAATTCTTAATCCTCTTTGGACAACTGTTCATTTAAAAAAAAATGTTCCATTACTGCTAGGCTGAAATAAGCTACTTCACTTTTTTTATCTAGCTCTCTCATGCTAGACAGGGACAGTTTAAGAGCCCATTATCATATGGATTTATGATAATGACACTTATCAGTGGATGGAAAATGCTATCTGCAGGAACCGGAAATACTTTGATATTACTGAATGGATTCTCACCTTCAATTTGTCATAGAGATCTTGGCTCAGGCGCTATATAACAAATTCAGCAATAATAAAGAAATCTCATAAGATGTGCGTTTCAACATTTTTACGCCTTTTGCTTAAAAGTATCATTTTACTGTGTTAGTTCTGGCACATGAGACTGAAATGTGTGTTGCAGTGCCTTGACTTTAGAATCAGTATTGTGGAAAAGGCAACTTCATTTAAGCTGCCTGATTTTACACAATAAAGGGAAAATTGGTACCAGTGATGCGCTGTTGGTATTTTAATAAGGGGTTCTCCATACATTTTCCCCCTTAGCATATGATTAATTCTGTGTCCACTGAAGGCAAGAGCTGCAGAAAAAGTGAACTAGGAAATCTATTAATAGTTTCATTTTAAACAAAGCTTTTTCACATAACAACCACCCAGGAGTGTTAATCAGCACCATTGGTAAAAGAAGCCTATATTAACCTTCCCGTTACTGACAATGATTATAATTTCCCCCTGAAAAATAAGTGACTATATTATATATGTATGTACACCCTGAACAAGTCCGATCCTCTCTGATCTCGGAAGCTAAGCAGGGTTGGGCCTGGCTAGTACTTGGATGGGAGGCCTCCGAGGAATACCAGGTGCTGTAGGCTTAACATGGGTGTGGGGCTAGCAACTCTACCCTGTAGGGAAACAACTTGCTACTGAAACGCCAACAACAGAGATGGAGTGCTCTGTGGTTGGTAGCCCATACCCCGCCTGGGGGGTGACGGGCGGAGAGAGAGAGATATTATATATGTAGCTATATTCTACTGTTCAACATGTGCAGTTTGAAATGAGAGGGAGATGGCAGGGTGAAAATTCTGTAGGTATTTGTTGTAAGAGAGATGCCCTCTCTCTGAGGATTCTGTTTTTACTATCTGAAGCTTAGTGCAATCTGATCTAAAGGCCAAACAACCAACCAAACCAGCCCTCTTCAAACTATTCTGAGGAGCCCAAGGGATAATTCATCTCTTGGATGGTTGATTGAGCAGCATCCAGTGAAGGAGTGAATTCATCATAGCCTTCCATGTAATGGGATGGTGGACTTTTAATCAGGGGCTCTTGGGACCCTCCTTTGGTTGGTGGAAGTCTGTTCAGAGACACGGAGCCTGATTCTCTGCTGTCGCCCTGCCTCCTGTGTAGTCATTTATACCATTGCACAGTGAATGTAAAACGCTACCATTCTGACCCGGTAGCATTTTTTAACTCACCTTGCACTGACACAAATAGCCTACACATGGAACAAAGTAATGAAGAATTAGATCTGTGATCTATATTTGCAAAAATTAATGGGCTCTAGTGAACCTCTTTTGTAATCTAATTGCTGCTGAGCATCTTTTGTAACCTGCGTTGCTGCAATTGTAGAGAAGAGAAAAAAATTACAAAAGGAGAAATAGAAAAGTAAA
Source organism: Sternotherus odoratus (assembly GCA_032164245.1). NCBI lineage: Eukaryota > Metazoa > Chordata > Testudines > Kinosternidae > Sternotherus > Sternotherus odoratus. Next base: position 18,379,301 of record JAVMKO010000001.1, read on the forward strand.
GCATGAAATATAAGGTATTGTGCTCCTGGCACTGACTCTTTTCTAGTTTTGTAGACTAATCTTAAACAATTGTTTATCTGAAATGATCTGCTGTAATTTTTAAAAGACCTCTATGTTTGAATGAATGCAGATCAATGACGGCAAGTCACATTTTCCCCTCCATACAGTGGGGGCTGATGTGGGTTTGGTGTCTTAGTAAACTTCATATATTGTTGAGTGAAATTGTTATCTTGGCTGTTCTCCTTAAAGTTCTATCTTTTTTTCTTTTATCTTATTGGGTTCTTCCACAGAGGGCAAAGGGAAAAGGAGAAATGCTCTTCATGACTTCAAAAAGACAGGCGAGACTATGCTAATTAAATCAGACCTATCACTAGTGGGAAAAACCAAGCTGCTAAACACCACAGAGCAATGTGCCAAGAGATGCAGCAGGAATAAAGGCTTTTCATTCCCTTGCAAGTAAGTTATTACATCTTTTATATTTTTGTTTCATTATTAAAGTGACCTCTAGCCACGCACACCACTTACATTGACATCAGTGAGACTGCCACCATGGATAGAGTGTATAGCCTGAAGTTTGTGTTTTGATAGCTCTGATCTTGCTCTTCATGGTCAGAGATTCTCTGGTCTGCTCAAACCCTTAACGTGAAATTGGAGGAGTGCTGATTACTTTACCAATGAAATCTGTAAAAAAAATTTTTGCACGCTAGATCTGAAGAAATGTGCTCAAATTAACATGTGGATGGCTTTTTTAGGTTCTTAAAGAAGAGTGAGTGTTTCTCCATTGCTTATAAAATGGCTATTGTTGTACATTACAGCTGCAATGCTGCAGCACCACTTCAAGCCATATTCTGCCTTTATCCTTTACATGTTACTCATGTTGACTTCAATGGGAATTCCACACATGGAACACAGTTAAATGCATGGCTGAAGTTCCTTGGCATATATGTAGAATCTCCAGTACAATGGGATCAAACATTTTGGGCTTCATAATAATTACAAATGGAAACTCTGAGCGATAATTATCCTGAGCTGCCTGCTGTCTTTTCTTCAACACATCATGGTACTGATTGCTTCCCTGCCTATAGTAATACTTGTTCTATCCTCTCTTTGGGATTAAAACACACAATTTTGTCCACTATGCACTGGACCTGAATTTTCCCTCTGGCTTGTGTTACTCTATGGCTGTGACTACAAATGAAAGAGAATGATTGCAGAGGAGAGATGCAGACAACAGTGGCACTGGAAGTTTTACTATTGACTACAAATAGGACCAGGATCAGATGCTTTATTTAGAGAACCTTTCTTGCAGAAACAACAAGGAGTCTGGTGGCACCTTAAAGACTAACCAATTTATTTGAGCATAAGCTTTCATGGGTAAAAAAAACTTCTTCAGATGATCAGATAGAGCCTGGTCCTTCTCCCACAAAAGTCACTAACAGTGGTGCAAATTCTGGCCCCTAAGGTCATTTGGTCTGATTCTCCCCCTCTCCTCCACTACCTTGCTACTTGTGTACACCTGTGAAAAATGAGTGCCAGGTGAGTGTAAAATGCTACATGATGAGAATGGTAGGTAGCATGCTGCATCCAACTGACACTGACTTTTCACATGGTGTAAATGATTATGGTCTTAATCCTGTTCCCACTGAAGTAAGAGTCATAATTCCCACTGTCTGCAGTAGGAACTGGATTAGTCATACATAAGATTCAGGACAGCATGGGATCTTCTCCATTGAGCTGAGCTGGAGGAGTGTAGAAATGGGGCCCATAATAAAGTTGCGTAGGTTTCATAATATAAAAATTATTTCTGAACTCTGCCAGACTTTGACCAATGCTGAATTCCTACATCTGCTCAGGAAAATTGCTTCAAGCTTTCAGGAGTTGTGGCTGCTCTGGCTGTTGTGTCCTGAAAAGTAGGTTAATACATGTATGTTATTTTAATCCATTATGAAAAATAATCTAGAACTGCTCATATTTTTTCATTGCTTTCTCATTTGTGAACGATTTGGCATCACAACTGTGGCCGTTACATTAATTCAGGGGCAAATCCTTTCCTCTGTGCACAGCCCAAGTAAAAAGGCTGCGTACTGGGGAGATATAAAAGGGCTTGGGAGGAGTGGGGATGGGAGAAATCCTACATTCAGCTGGCAGAGTAGCAGCACTGTCCTGCTTCTGATGTTTGCTTAATTCACGAGTTAGAATGAATTGCAGATTGGTCTAATCATGGATCCACAGGCCCTGCATCTACTGCTTCCCTAGGCTGCCACCAAACTTCCCATCTACAGTGTCAATCAGAGATTTCCATGATGCACAACTCCATGCACTGTAGGAAAATGCTCCCAGAACTCAGCCCTCTCATGCAGTATTAACTGGACTGATTTTATGTATCCAGGGCCCTCTATTGGTATGTCTTGGTTTTGGCCCTAAGCGAATTGATGATAATAATATAATAATAAAAATTTTGGGAAGTGGAACAGCCCTGAAAATGTGGTCAGGAAAAGATTGTTAGAAAGCTTTTTGTGACGAGAGCAAAAACTAGACTAGAAGATATCTAAGATGAAGCTGGAGGAGGAACTCAAGGAAATGGTTGTAAATGTGCATTCAGTGAGTTTAGAAATGAAGAGAAGATGGGAAATGAGAATATATTTGGAGAGGCAGGTGGCGATCAATGGTTGATGTTTGTGAGAAAAGAGATCAGATATGGCATCTTTAGGAGAACTGGGCAGAAGAGAGGCTGAAGAACAGGCAGAGGGATGAAGGTTAGCAGTTTGGAGGGGTTGGAGTCCAAAGAACAGGTAGAGCGGTTAGAGAAGGGATGAGAAACTTTGTTGGTGGTGACGGGGGAGAAGATGAAGGGGAGGGAGGATGCTTTTTATCTTGTAATATTTTTTCTTTGAAAAAGGCAATGAAATCTTGTGAAGAGACAGTGGTTTATGGCACTAGGAAATAGGGGATTTTAGGAGGAGATTTAAAAAGCCTATTAATGAAGCTGCAGAAATAGTGGGAATCAGTAAAGCTGGAGAAATTGTGCTATTTTGGGACTGAATAAAGCAGAACTAGAGGAGTGTTAGAAAGAAACAGAAGGAGGAGTGGACAAACCTGTAGAGGAGGAAGTCTAGTTGCTCATGAGATATAAAATTTTATTAAAGCTAATGTTAAACATGAAAACATACACAGATTGATAGGTAAGGTACTGGACATCTGGAGTCAGGCTGGGGCTATGGGTGATTGTAGGTAACAGGTACAGTGTTTACAAGGCACATGCATATCACATATCCAGCATAGATCCAGATTGGGGTGTTGGAGTTTTTTAAAGCGTCCGTGCATAAATGTGTTCGGGTGTGCCACCCATGGGGTGTAGTGAGAGTCCAAGTCAGTGGTGATGCAGGCGATAAGTACATGGGTGGGGTGCATCCCTCTGTTAGGGAAGGAGGGGTGGGTTGTTTCCCTGGTTGGCGGTCTCAGCTACTCATCCTGGTACTGGCGATGTCCCGTGACGTGTTCTGTGTATATCTCTCTGGAGCACCTGATGGTATCGGACACCATGAGCTGTCTCATGAGCTGGGTGTAGCACTGACCGACGCCGCACGCTCTCAGTACCGGCTCGTTGAGGGGGTCCCATGTGCCCAGGGCTCCTACAATCAGGGCGTGGAGCTGCACCTCATAGCCCTGCACTCTCAGGGTGTCAGCCAGCGGGGTATACTTCAGCATCTTCCATGCTCGGGCCTCGTGGAAGACCAGTGACCGGTTTTCGAATGGCACCGTGACGTCCACTATGAGGACCTTCTTCGTCTCTGCGTTGGTCATGACAATGTCAGGTCGCAGTTGGCTGTCTGTCCCGGGGATGGTGGAGTTGACAGAGATCTTCCCCAGGGACGGTGGGATGGCTTTCACCAGCCGGTTCTGGATGGCATTGTGGTGGTGCTGCCAGGCTCGGGAGTGCGGATTGCATCCACACAGGACGTGGGGCAAGGTCTCGTTGGCGTAACCACACTTCCTGCAGCGCTTGTCTGGGTTACCATGATGGACAGCTCCATTGAGGGGAACACAGTTGAGTCGGGCCCTGTGGATGAACCTCCAGTCGGCGAACCTGGGGAAGCTTCCCCCGTGGAGGAAGTGGTTGCTGGCGTCCCACTTGCTGGACACCTCAAACACCTTGCCCTGGTCTGGCTTCCGCTTCAGGTTCTCGGCGTAGTAGAAGCAGATGGTGTCTTTCAGGGTCCTTTCCAGCATCGTTCTGGCGGTCGGGGTGACGATGGTGTGGTCTGGGGTCTTTATGCACGGCACTAGTAGACCTAGCTCCTGGCACTCCTCGCACCAACTCCAGCGGCAGCCGATCCTCTTCCCTAGGCGTCTCGAGGCATTACGGGCACGGGTCCAGAGAGAGGACAGATCTCTCCCCTCTCTCCCAAATTCGGCTTCGAGGGAACCGCTGGGGTAGGTGGCGATGTCCTGCTTGGAGGGGGTCCTGATGATTCATTTCCTGACCACGTTCCGTACGGCTTCCTCTGCGATGCTCCTCACTGTCGGGTCCGGGCACGTCAGGAGGCGGAAGGCATGGGTGATCACCGCCACGTCGCACAGGTCACCCATCCGAGGTATGTTGGCACCGCCCTGCCTGTGGGAGATGTAGATGATGTCAGTGCTGGCCCTCTGGGGAAGGTAGAGCCATTTCTTCACCAGCTGTCTGATGGTGCTATCGGCCTTGTTCAGGGGTACCTTACAATAGGCACCTACAATAGGGCTGAGTAGCACCAGAGCAGAGTGGAGAAAGCAGATGTTGGAGAAGAAAAGGACTGAGGTTAGAGGGACATATTTTGTGGTGGCAGAGAAGGGGCAAAGAAGTCAAGAGTGGAGTGGAATGAAACAGCAACAAAGGGCAGGGATGAGAGGAAAGGGGATTATCATAATTGTAATTATTAACAATAATGTTCTGATTCTGCTTTGAGCTTCCATTCTTTAAGCAACTTGCATGCCTCACAGGGGTGTAGTAAGTTTCAATTAATGTTTGAGATCCTGGGGTGAAAGATTTCGTATAGGTACATGGTATTGTCATTATTTTCAAGTTAATCAGCCATGTTCATCTTTAGTGTAAATCCATTGAATTGAAGTCAACTGAGTTGCATCTAATTACAGGAGGAATGAATTTGGCCTATTTATTTACCATATAGTAAAGTAAATCCCTCTCTTTCTTTCCACACCTCTTATAGCGGAAGGGAATGTATTTTTTTAGAAAAGAGCACAATTGGGGCTGCACGTACTACCTTAGCCACATTAGTCTTACTTTTAAAATATATATTTTTAATGACAAGTGAATTCTGAGATTAGTGCAAGCAGAAAAACTGGTATGTAGTGCTACAAACACAAACACTTAATTTATTTGTTTCTGTAGGCTTGTCAGCACAGTTGTGGGTTTAAATACCAATTTAGGTTGGCTCTGTGCATTTCCCAGTAAAAAAAATGATCTATTTTCCTAGTATATTCTTTGTTATGCCATCTATCATTGCTGTACAATCCTTTCCTCACTGAGATTTTCGTTTCAGGGCCTTTGCTTTTGACAGAGTTACAAAACGATGCCATTGGTTCTCTTTCAATAGCATGACGAATGGCGTGAGGAAGAAGCAAGACCATGCATTTGATCTATATGAAAAAAAAGGTAACTGATTTATTCCCCAAGCACAGCGCTACAGAGAAGGGAGTCGACAAGTGACCTTTATAACTGTGTGTCTTGCCTGAAGAAAGGATGGCTTGTGCATTCAAGGAGTTGATGTATTGTGCCTTAAAACTCTCTGTTTACAAGATGCCCTTTATCTTTGCTGAGATAAACAGCACAGTGATGGACTATATATTTAAGAGCCTCAGTTGTGTGACCTTTGGTATTTATGTATCATATTATGTGCTCGCTTGCACTGCTGCTTACTTGACTACTTAAAGGCCTAGTCTAACGGGTTATTGCCCTAGGACTTGGTGCTACTCCTGTTTGGGTCACTGATCTCAGTGCTCAGCATGTGGTTTTGGTAAATGAAACATTTTAAATTACCTGTTCAGTAACACTTTTAATTGTGTTTTAGGATTAAATATTTTGAAAAAAAAAAAGGAACTTTTTGGTGGAAAAGCTACAAATTATGTCATGGCATTTTTTTTTTTTTAGCTTTTGCACAAAAAGCTGCATGCCTTTCTGGAAAAAAAGCTTTCTGGAAAAGAAAAGACTACTTTTTCAACAAAAATCCATTTCATTCAAAAAATGTTGACTAGCTCTAATTTTTATGAAGTAAACAAGACTTTCCACTAGGTTCTTATTTTTTTTTTCTTGTTTCCTTCCAACAGACTATATTAGAAACTGTATCACTGGTAAAGGTGCAAACTACAAGGGAACAATATCTGTTACAAAAAGTGGCATCCAGTGTCAGGCCTGGAATTCTATGATACCTCACGAGCACAGGTAAGCATAGTCTGAACATAAGAAGGGCAGACTCTTTTGGAACTCTGCTGGTATTCTGTATGTTAACGTTAAAGAACATGGAATACAAACGTGTGGTGGGGTGTAGCTCCTGATTCATTTTTAATTTTACAAATGAGTACTGGGTCTTTGACCCTACTCCTTTTCCAGAATTTCAGGCATTTCACCCCTCAGTTTCTAAATTGACTCAACCCAGAAGTATTAGGCATTTTCTAATTAGGACCTTTCCAGTTACCAACCTATATTTAAAATGAAGGATTTTGGGGACAGATGGTAGACCAGATTCTGAATTAAGTTGTGCCATTGAGTAACTGAGTTGCTCCACTGAATTCTGTATCCTAGTTATGGCCTAATTCATATTCCAGATCAAACAAGTAAATAAGTCCGAGGTTCCACAAACTTTCTCTGCCTGTGATCCAAAACATTCATATTTACTTTTGCCAGGTCCCCCAAATTCATTATCTTTTATAGATGTACATTTTTAATATTGAGATTACTTTTAATAATGTATTAAATGCTCCATCATAGCATGATAGTGTATATTTCAGAAATGAGGAGGGAGGGGGGACTACAGAGTGCTTCTTTGTGTTTCTGGTTGCTGCTGGGTGGATGGTTGTGCTGGGTGGAAGGAGCTGGGGTGTATTTCTGAAAGGGAATTGCTATTGGGAGTTGGTGGAGGCAAGTACTGTTACATGAAGATTACTCAGTGGAAGATGCTGCTTCTGGAATGCACTGAATGGAAGCGTGGTGGGTTATGGGTGTAGGATTTCTAACCTGCACCACACTTAGCTCTAAAGGAAGGTGCTGATTAAAGGTGAGTCCAGACAACTGAGGGCTATAGTCCAAGCAGCTGACTCCACAGTAGTTTTAAGCAGTGTCTTGTCTTGCAGCTGAGGACAGTGAAGAGAGGAGAAATGAAGAGAGGTGAACAGAGGGTAGGAGCAAGGAGCTGCATTAAGGCTGATCAGGAGGATTATAGAACAGTCTTCTCCTTCCTTTCTGCTGATGGCCCTAGCATCCAAATCCAGCCAATCCATCTATGCAATTAAGCTATTTCCTTTTTAAATTGGAGTTAACCATTCTGGAGTCATAACCACCACCCTCGGAACCATCAGAGTCTGTATATTTTTAAAGTCAGTGTGTCATATGTTGACAGCTATCTATACATGTTATGGCTGAGATGATCCATTAGACATCCCTTCTAGATGTTAGAGATCTATAATTTGATGTTCAAGATGCAAGAGCTAAGTTCTGCTCTCATTTACACTGAGAAGTGAAGTTACTCCAGATTTACATTAGTGAACATAATTGAGAGCAGAATTTGTCCCTCAAATTTTTAGTGCACTGTGGCTTTGTAGAATTTTAATCTTTTTGACTTTCCCTCCCCATCCCTCTGGGGAAGGGATAGTTTTAAGAATATAGGGTGGCAAGTTTGGGGGTGTTAATTTATCAGTTTTGGGTGCTTACAATTGTCTCTATAGTTTGGTTCATGTTGCAAATCCTGTGGATTGTAAACTTTGTTAAAGTACCTTGAGCCTGGGATAGGTATTTGAAATCAATAAACAAATCAATGAATGACTTTCCATTAATTTCCAGAGGAGCATTACCACTCTGTCCTTTTAAGTACAGGTTAGAAACTGACCTCACTCATGAGAGAGATTCTCAGAGGAAGTTTGCCTTAAAGCGGAGTTGCATGCAGTTTGTAGAAGTAACAAAGAGTTCTGTGGCACCTTAAAGACTAGCTAAAGTATTGAAGCATAAGCTTTCGTGGGCTAATACCCACTTCTTCAGATGCAAAAATTATGTCTGGAATAGCAGAAGTAACAAACATGGCTACCTCTCTGATTCACGCAATTTGTAGAGGATTTGAGAGTACTGGTTATCATTTTTAAAACTAGTCACAATAAATACCTGCAGAATTGTTTTAGATTTCCTTTCAGATTTAGGATTACATATAAAATTACATAATAATTGGAGAATGGTACAGTAGCTATAGGACTTAATTCTGGAACTTAGGGCCTGATCCTGAAAGGAACACAGAGTCCTTAGCTCACACAACAGCTGAGACTTCAGCATTCTATACCTTTCAGAATCATTCGCAGATACTACTTTTTGGGGGGGTCAGTGGCAAAACTCTCATTGACATTAGTGGTACCCTGATACAGGCACTCAATTTACTGTAAGTGTATTTGGTAAATATCTTTAGCAGTTCTACTGTTGCATTGTAGAAATAAATTTGGATGGCCACTCATCTGAGTAGCATGCTGTGAAGCTGACTTCCTCCCGCTTTGCGCAATAGATTTTGTTTGAAAAGGTCACTATAAACAAGGTAGTCCCATGCTAATTTTGTTTCTCAACATCAGAAAATTTGATTTTGTCATCGGAGGCTTGAGTGAGATGGGATGGAAGCAAACAGTGGAGTGTTTGGAATTTACTAACGTATAGGGTGGGAGTTATTAGGTCAGTTTTCTCACAACATCTGGTTATCACAAGGTAGCATTTGTGGGAAAAATCTTTTTTTCCATACTCATAGAAAGAAATTGTTTACTAATTTTGCATAAGCTTTCCCTCTAAACTTGTACTTACTCCAGACTCTGGAAGGTTGTACTTTGATGTTAAAATGATTATGCTATTGTTGTTACTCTATATTCCAGTTGTGCCTAGAGGCCCCAACCAAACCTGGGGCCCCACTAGGGTTACCAAGTGTCTAATCATGGAACCCCTAATGCCCCTGCCCTCCCCTTCTCCCCCACACTCACTCACTGTCATCAGGCTGAGGCAGAGGGTTGGGTAGTGGTAGGGGTGTGGGCTTTGGGCTGGGGCCAAGAGGTTTGCGGTATGGGAGGGGGCTCTAGGCTGAGACTGGGGCAGGGGGTTGGGTCACAGGAGTGGGTGTGGGGTGCAAGCTATGGGAGGGAGTTTGGGTGTAGGAGAGGGCTCAGGGCTGGGGAAGGGGTTTGGAGTGTGGGAAGGGGTGAGGGGTGTGACTCTGGGAGGGAGTTTAGGTGCAAGATGGGGCTCAGGGCTGGGGCAGGGGGATGGGGTACAGGAGTGGGTGTGGGGTGCAAGCTCTGGGAGGGAGTTTGGATGTAGGAGGGGCTCAGGGCTGGTGAAGGGTTTTGGGGTGTGGGAAGGGGCAAGGGTTGTGACTCTGGGAGGGAGTTTGGGTGCAGGATGGGGCTCAGGGCTGGGGCAGGGGGATGGGATGCAGAAGGAGGTGCAGGATCTAGCTGGGCAGAACTTACCTCAGATGATTCCCGGTCAGCAGCACAGTGCGGCTAAGGAAGGCTCCCGGAAGTGGCTGGCAGGTTCCTGCAGCCCTTGTGGAGAAAGGGGCTCCACACGCTGCCCCTACTTGCAGGTGCCACCCCTGCAAGGTCCCATTGGCCGAAGTCAGTGCTTGGGGCAGCCCATGGAGACTGTCCCCTCCCCCCCGCCCCAGAGGGCTGCAGGAAAGTGCCAGCTGCTTCCAGGAGTGATACGGGGCCAGGGCAGACAGAGAGCCTGCCTTAGTCCCACTGTACAGCTGGACTTTTAGCGCGCTAAAATCTCCTGGATTGGCTTCAATAGCCTCTGGGAGATAGGGCCTGATTCCGGGAGACTCACGGTAAAACCTGGAGGGTTGGCAACCCTAGTCCCCATTGTTCTAGGCTCTATACAAATATAGCGTAAGACATTTCTTGCTCCGAAGACATTAGAAATTAAATAGACAAGATGGATATGGTCAGGTAGAAATGATTTCAGAAATGGTTTTGATCCTGATCCTAAGGTAAATTGGATTGACTGGCTTTTGTAATCATTATTTCTGAACTGAGAGACTCTGTGATGGTAAAATAATAAAATGAAATACTCTAACATTCATTGACACACCACTTAACACCCACAGTGGAACCCCGCTATAACGCGACCGATGGGATCCAAAAAATCCCATCACGCTAAATGCGGGGTCACGTTATAGCAGGGCCCCACTCCCCGGCAGGCATGGCCTGCGGCTTCTCTCCCTGCTGCCCAGCAGGGGAGAGAAGCTGTGGCCCACGCCTGCCAGGGACAGAGAACTCCGGGGCCCCTAGCAGCAGACGCAGAGTTCTCTGTGGAAGCCACTGCCCCCGCGCCTGCCGGGACCGGGGGACTCCGGCAGCCCTGGAGTCCCCCGGTCCCAGCAGGCGGGGGCAGCGGCTTCAAGGGAAGTCACGGCTCTACTCCCCCAGGGAAGCCTTGGCTCTGCGCTTGCCAGGACGGGGGGCTACAGCCCCAGAATCCCCTGTCCTGGCAGGCGCGGAGCCGGAGCTTCCACAGGGAACTCCCGGGCTGCAGTTTTCAGCCCCAGAATTCTCTGTCCCAGGCAGGTGCGGGCCGCAGCTTCTCTCCCCTGCTGGGCAGCGGGGAGAGAAGCCATGGCCCCCCTGCCTACAGTCCTGAGTTCTCTGTCCCTGGGAGGGGAGGCTGCATCTTCTCTCCACGCTGCCCAGCAGGGGAGAGAAGCCGTGGCCCCCACACCTGCCAGGGACAGAGAGCAAGGACTTGGGAGCCACGGTATAATCGCGCTATAACTGAACTCGCGTTATAGCAGGGCGCATTATACCGGGGCTCCACTGTACATGAGATGTATTCTCCATCAGAAAAGTTTGCCTAGGGCTGTCTTTATCTTGCTTTTCATTGAGCTTGTAGCTGCACATAGTGTACTCCCCACCACAACTGTAGACAAAGTCTAAGATGTTTTGAGAAAATGATGAAAATGCAGAAGAATAAAAAGGAACAATGGGCAACAGCAAAATGAGGAAAATGATTCTCTCCAAGGACCAAGAATAGGAAAAACTCCCATTAAATTATGCTACCACATTGTGCTAATTGCAACCAGGATGTGAGTAACAGGGGTATTTTCCACCTCAGTCTGTTCCAAGACTTAATTAATCAAAGGTTTTTAAAAAAGACAAAAAATACATTTTTGGTGGGGCGGGAGTGGATAGGGATTTTCCTTCCCCCCCCCTTTGTTATTCATTCATATCATGCAGTTAGCCAAGTGAAGCAGCAGCTGAAAGCTGTTCTTGTATTACTTGTATGAGTTGGATCAGTTCCGCTGTATGAGTACAACAACTGGTTAATTCAGTTTAAAGACTAAAATGCAAGTGTAGTCTCTTCTAAATTGGGGATTTACACTGATGACAGCCATAGCACTACTCTAACCCCCAGCATAGACAAGCAGAGTAGCTATTAGCTCTGGAGAATTTCAAGCAGGGTAAGCTCTACTAGTGGAAATAGTGTTTTTTCTAGTCTACACTGGGAGTTTCATCAGTCCCACTACACCAATGGGTGTAATTAGAGCAAACCCCTAGTCTAGACAGGTCCTAAGATACAGTCTGACCCAGTACGGCTATTCTTATGTTCTTAATACAGGTAATTCAGTTCCAGTTAGGGCATATGTGATAGGTTGATTATTTGGGTTGCTTTGTAGTGTCCATGTGGTAGGTCCTGGTGCCCTGGTTTATCCTGGAGGTGAAGTTATGTGGGTTTTGGAGTTGTTGTTGTTATAGATGGTTCCACTTTTGTTTTTGTGTTGCATGTCTGTCACTGGGTTTTTTTGATAGTTGTTTTGGGTTTCTTGTATGATCTCCAGATAGGTTTCCTCACTTTTCCCTTCAACTGTGTGGGAGCATGTGGTGATTTCTTCTTTGAGGTGATCCCTTCCAGAATATATGAGGTGCAGGAGATTGCACCTCAGCTTTTCTGACATCCTTTTGCAGAGCTATTCACTTTTGTATGTGGTTGTCATAGGGTTATAGATGGTAAGTTCTCTGGGGATGGTGTTTTGTTTCTTGCATTTGCTCAGGAGGTAGATGCTGCTGTTCAATTTGTCTTCTATCTTCTTTGTGTTGTGGAGTTTCCATGTCAGATGGCAAAATATATCTTCCATTGTTATTTGCAGTGTTGTTGATTACAGCCATGTTAGTTACAGAATGTGAGAGGGACAAAGTAGGTGAAGTAATATCTTAAATACTTCACTTAGTTTGGTGGTTGGAAGTGTTGTTCCAAACTGTGCAGGAGCATGATACTAATTTCCTACTTGGTATCCTTACGCAGCATCAGTATGTCAACGTTTATATAGGAACAGGATGGAAACACATTCCAGAATGCAATACCTGGGTAGGGTTACCCCAAGTGTAAAGTATTATGGAGTTGTTTTTATAATATGTAAAGAATCTGGGTCAGTAGTTATCATACAGTGGTTTTCATATCATAAACCCGTATTACAAGAGAAAAACATTTCAGTACAAATCTCCCATCTATCCATAAAGAAAGGTCATCCACCTGAACTGAGAACACACAATCGACAGTTTCTGCTACCTTTACTCAGCTGTGTAGCACTTTAGTACACAAGTTGCCCCATTCGGCTAGATCTATCTGTCTCTGTATGTACTGAACACAAAAGAAATGTAGTGGATTAGATTACCATTAAATGACCTCATTTATGTGATAAACTTAATTCCATTGCTTTAACTCTGCATCTATTTGACAAGCACATTTACATGTAGGAGACACTGGGGAGAAATCAGTGGAGTTAGTTGCTGAGTAAGGTGTTACTCAACAGGAATAAAGATGGCTGAATTTAGCTTTGGTCTTGTCATATGTTAAATGAGAGACAGTATATGGTTAAAGATAGAGGTACATGGATGTGTGTCCAGGCACATGTAGCGTTGGGGGGAAAAGAAAGCAAGAGTTTTGATAAGCTGTAACTGTTCATGAATGCAGTAAGATTCTCAATGAAGTTTGCATGCTCTTATACTGTAATGATTGTCATTTTAAAACTAGCTTTTTGCCTTCGAGCTATCGGGGTAAAGACCTGCGGGAAAACTACTGTCGGAATCCCCGAGGGGAAGAAGGAGGGCCTTGGTGTTTTACAAGCAATCCAGAGATACGCCATGAAGTCTGTGACATTCGTCTCTGTTCAGAAGGTAACATGACACAGTTGATAATATAGAAAAGTCTCTTCTGCCCTGGAAGCAAGTGTGTATCTGTCATTAGCTATTAGAGAGCATTTATATATGGGCTTTGAACAAAGAACAGCTCAATTCTTAGTAAGAGTGACTGATTTAGCAAATTTAAGATTAGCAGCCGTGTTAGTCTGTATCCGTAAATAAAACGAGGAAGACTTTGTAGCACCTTAGAGACTAACCAGTTTATTTCAGCATAAGCTTTTGTGGGCTATAGCTCATTTCATCAGATGCATAGAATGGAACAGAAGTAAGATGCATTTATACACACAGAAAGAAAGAAAGTTGTACATTAGCATAACAATTCTAAGAGGCTGTTAAATTTAGATGGGCCATTATCAGTAGGAGAAAAAAATACCTTTTGAAATGGATTTCTGTCAGGCAGGATTTAACACCTATTGAAGGTAAATTAACAAGGGAAATGCAATCAATTAGTGTAATGAGAGAACAATTCGCAAGTCCTGTTAAGTCCTTGGTTTATTGTGTCCAATTTGAAAATTAATTCCAGTTCCTCAGTTTCTTGTTGGAGTCTGTTCTGGAAGTCCACTACAGATCAGCTAACAATTTCTGTTGTGTTCAGTACATTATGAAAGCACCTGTTGCAGGTCGATAGTTAATGTTGAGTTGAGTTTTGCACTTTATATATAGCTAGATAATGGATTTGAGGATGAATGCTGAAAATTGATTTTTGTTTCACCTTTCAAATGATGCTCATGTGACAATCTGTAAGGAACATTGGTCAATGTAATTACTGTAGAGCATTCTGATTGGATGCCTTCCATCAACTGATATTTATAAATAAGAACATAAGAATAGCTATTCTGGGTAAGACTAATGATTCATCCTGCGTTCTGACAGAATGAACAGAACAATCCCCAGTTTTCCAGTCCCAGCTTCTGTCAGTTAGAGGTAAAGGGACACCCTGAGGGTGGTGTTGCATTTCTGACCATCTTGGTTAGTAGCCATTGATTGACCTATCCTCCATTAGCTTATCTAATTCTTTTATGAACCCCGTTACACTTTTGGCCTTCACAACATCCCCTTGGAACAAGTTCCACAAGTTGACTATGTGTTGCGTGAAGAAATACTTCCAGTAAACCTGCTGCCTATTATCTTCATTCTGTCACTCCTAGTTCTTGTATTATGTGAAGGGGTAAATAACACTTCCCTATTCACTTTCCCTACACCATTTATTATTTTATAGTCCTCTATCATATCCCCCATTAGCCGTCTCTTTTCTAAGGTGAATGTCCCCAATCTCTTTCATCTCTCCTCACATGGAGCTGTTCCTTTCCTCTTATAGTGATTTATTTGTTTTGATTTTTATAACATTAAATCCCATGCCTTTGGCGCTTCACAAAATGTGATCAATGATATTCAATATATTGATTCTAAGTGTTGGGCAGTTCTACAGTTCAGAAATATATTAATATGACTGCCTTATTTACCTCAAATCCAAGCCCTTCTACCCTGCTAATCATGCCATGCCCTTCTTTATTGCTGGCATTTGGAGTAAGCTTTGCAATATGCTTGGAAGGCTAACAAATCCAGGCTCTGTTGGACCAAGAACCAGAATTTACAGTCTGAATCTAAAGTGAGCTCCAGCTGGAATTAGACCTGCAGCTGAATGCAGGCTTAAGGGCTTCTTGGCTGATGATTTGACTAAATTATCTCTAACTGCCTAAATTGTCATTTTCTAAGGCTTGGTCTACACAAAAAATTAGGTTAATTTAGCTACATTGATCAGGGCTGTGGATTTTCCAGGGTGAGTGGCATAGTTAAACTGACCCAAGTCCCCGAGTATACAGTACTAGATGGACAGAAGAATTCTTCCATTAACCTAGCTACTGCTAGGAGGGAGGTGGATTACCTACGCCAATGGGAGAATCCCTCCTGTCGGCGTACGTAGTGTCTACACTGAAGCAGTACAGCTGCTCAGCTGCAGCAGTGTAGCTATGCCACTATAATGTTTTTAGGGGCAGACAAGCCTTAAGTGATTTTTACATGTAAATGTATATGTATATATAAATAAATTAGTTACCCCTTTTTGACCCAAAGTTCAGGGCCATGGAGATATTTCAGTTGGGAGCAGAAATTGATGATGGAGTCTGATACATTTTTTGATGCAGTCTTGTTTATTTACAAGGAATGCAGGAGGAACCAAAGGCAATTGGACCATATGCTCAGGATCTAACTGATCGCCACATTGGGGGTCGGGAAGGAATTTTCCCCTGGGTCAAATTGTCAGACACCCTGGGGGTTTTTTATGCCTTCCTCTGCAGCATGGGGTGTAGGTCACTTGCAGGATTAAAATAGTGTAAATAGTGGATTCTCTGTAACATCAGATCTTAAAATCATGATTTGAGGACTTCAGTAAATCAGCCAGAGGTTAGGGATCTATTATACAAGTGGGTGGGTGAAGCTCTGTGATAGTCATGATGCTCCCTTCTAGCCTTAGTCTCTTAAGCCAGCACTCCTGACCCAGATCATTCCTAAATTTCTCTTAGGGTCACTGTGTTCACAGATTTCAGCTTTGTTTTCTTCAGGCTGTCTCTGTTTCTCTCTGGTTCTGTGTTCTGCCCCTACCTGCTCATCCACAGACTTACCAGAACATACTCCACACAAACCCTTCCATCCACACAATCCAAAATTCTGTTTTGCCTTAAGTGGGTGATTGTGATTCATTTACCCTTATTGTTATGCTAATTAATGGGTGTATTCACATCTATTAACCTTAATGACTTTTAACTCTATCAATAACCAGGTTTCATCACAACTAATGTCTACATATATTTATATAATTGGCACACAAGCAAATATAACTTATTTAATCAACAGTTACATTGTGTGGTTGCAACATGGGATGTGCTTTATCAAAAGTGAGATCTAGAGATCTTCATATAACACTCAAACTAAGTTCTATAAAGGCCCAAGAAAGATGCTGGGTGTGGAAATGCCTCAAATAATTCCATCCAGATACATCCAAAGTAACTTGATTGTGAACTAACTTGGCACCAAATCTAAACATTGGACAAGATCTTAAAAGGAACCCACAGTGAGATGTTATTGTGAAGGGCATTTTTTACACCTGTGTGAAATTGATGATCTAGGAAGTATTATTTTTATAATATTATAATTCTCTGTGCAGGACGGCTTGAGTTTGACAGCAATTTTTTTCTACTAGTATTATGAGCTATTAACACACTATTTTTTGTTTTTAGTTGAATGCATGACCTGCAATGGAGAAAGTTACAGAGGGCCAATGGATCACACTGAAACAGGCAAGGAATGCCAGCGCTGGGACCTTCAGAGACCACACAGGCACAAATTCAGACCAGAGAGGTAAAATACTTCTTCACTGTTTTCTTTTAAAAATTACACACATTCTGGTACTCGTTAGGCCTAACCTCAGCTGGTTTAAATCAGCTGCATTGAACTTTATGGAGATATGCTATGTGAATTTACATGGTCTGAGGAGATACGTGCGGCTATGTACACAGTGAGTAATGTCACTAGAAAAAACCCTAACATAATAATAATAACAATAAATAATAATAATTACTAGTAGCAGTGATATTTTACACCAACCAAAGATCTCAAAGCCCTATCAAAATACTGATGAATTTAGCCTTCCGACATTAATAATTTACAAATATATCCATACTTCACTAATGAATAGGTAGATCCCAGGCAATTATCAGTCTTAATTATCCAGTTTATGTTGCATACGGTGTTGACAAAAATGAACACTGATTTTTACCTTGGAAAAGCAATTGTGAATGGTTACGTTCAGCATGTTATGCTCACAGATTCATGTTTTTGACAATAACTTGATGAGATATAGATATAATGCCAAAATAGTGAGTCAGAAATAGCATTTAAAAAACTGCAGACAAGCATGGTTTTATTCTAGTGGGTAAAATTCACCAAAGTGCAGACAGCCATCTGCAACATTTACACTCCCTTTGGAGAGGCTGTGTGGGTGGGTTTAGGCCACACATAAAGGCCTTTGAATCCTTACTGCATTGGGGAGGGGGAACCTTGCATGGGCTCATACTGAAACAAGCCTTTCTGAAAAATTTGATTTTGAAAAATTTATAAAATAGGTAAAATAATGCTAACCTACTTTATAAGAATGTTGTTGGGATTAATTCATATCTGAGCTCTTCCTCTGAATGTGTCCATATAAACTGCCCAGTATTAATAATGGAATGCAGCTATTATGCTTTAAAATACGGTACTAGTAGCTTTAGGCTATGTCTGCACTACAGTTTATGTCCGCATAATCTAACGCTTTTGGGTGTGAATAAACAAAAGCTATCCGGGAAAAATGTCTGAGACCCGTTCTACACTGCAGTTAGGTCAATGTAAGGCACTAGAATGTAGCTCCCACTGATGTAACTCGCCCACTTTACCAACTTCATAACTCCACCTCCATGAGAGGCATACCACTTTGGTCTGTGGAATTAGACTGATGCACTGTCAATGTTGCTGCCTTTCAGAAGCCATCCCACAATGCCCCATGTTGACAGTTAAATCCGTGAAAGTGCCCCTGTTGAGGACAAGCAGGGCTGACACAAGGAGCATAGCATGGACATGGAAAACCAATATAATTACTGTAGTGGCTGTATGTCAACGTAATTTAGGTCAACTTGATTTTGTAGTGTAGACTTGCCCTAATGGTAGGGTCACCATTCGCCCAGTTTTTAAATGGACAGTCCCATTTGTTTGGGACTTTTTCTTATATTGGTGCCTATTACCACCCACCCCGGTCCCGTTTTTTCACAGTTGCTGTCTGGTAATCCTACCTAAGGGTGACATCCTGGCCTCATTGATGTCCATGGGAATTTTGTTATTGATTTCAGTGGAGCCAGGATTTCATTCTAGTGCTTGGATCCTGCATTGTGCTCTGCACAGACACTCTGTTGCACCTTCATGGAATCCCATGGAGGTTGATGTGGCTTAGCATTGGGGCAGCAGTCCCTCTGTATGGAGCACAGCTGTGACTTATATTCATGTATAGTGGAAGAATACTGAGTTGTATTAGTACCATTTAAAGTCTGTCTGTCTTTTCATAACATCCTCCTGATTTATATCCCTGGTATGGAAATGGACACATAAATTTGGAATATTTATGAACAGTGAAAGCTTTAGCCCCCACAAAACACCATTCCATTTTTTTAAGTGTGACAAATCAGAGGGCCAAATTAATCACTTGTGTAATTTAACTTACAACAGTATACTCATGTCAGGGTGCATTTGGGATATAAATTTCAACATGAACAAATCAATAAGGATCATCCACTGGTGTTAAAGAGAATCTTGGTCTGTTTAAAAATATATATGTAATAGTCAGAACTTCAGTGGCTGACTCTCTTCAAACTAAGAAGTGGGCCTGTCTCTGACATTAGACAAGGTGTCTTATTGCTTTCTTAGCCATTGAAGTCAAGCTTCCTACTGCTGCTTCGGGGGGAGGATAGGGAAAAACAAATAATAAACCTAACAAAAATCACTAAGGACGTGTAACAGGAATCTGAAAGATCTTGGGAACCCTGAGGATCCTGCTCTGATCCAAACCCCAGACTATGGCTCTGGGTATGTTTGGGGGAAAGAGACCTGGAGACTGGACTAACTCCTATTGGACCATTACATAATTCTCAGTGACATAAATCTGAAATTGGGTGGGCCAGATTTGAACTCCATGATCCAGTTTATCCCTGCCAGTCGTGGCTACTTGTGAGGGAAGGAACACTAAATGGTCTTCTGCTGTAGGGACTAAAATAACTACTAGCTGATTCCCAGGGATATGGAAAGGAGCAAACAGATGTGAGAACACTGTAGGCAAAATCAATAACTGAGCAGGACAACTTTTTCCACACTTTTTCCTCTCTGCATGTGAGCTAATGAGGGAGGTAAACTGGAGCTCTTCTGACAGTTGATAAGGGCTTCTTTCCCTGCTGCCCCATCCCGCTCATGATACTCAGACTAGCTTTGTATCCTAACACTCTCTCCTGCAACCAATGTTATCTATAGTCCTTGCAGGGAGCAGAACCCTAAGAATCTATTTATACTTGGGGTACAATAGATGTTGAGGACACAATAAGTGGTTAGTGCAGGAAATTTCCCCATTTATCTGTCTATATGGCTTGATCCTGCAGGATGCTGAGCACTCTGGAGATGATTAAGCTCATAAATGATTCAATTGAAATTAAGTTTGTGGCTAAGTGCCTTGCTGAATTGGGACCCAGAATGCTCAGCACCTTGCGGGGTTGACCCCTTAGTGTACAGTTACATGATGGCCTTTAGGGGAAATGGTTCTGATGATCCTACCCCCCTACCCTGTCCCCATCCCAGGGACTGATCGGTTGTGGGGGTCACAGAAAGGTCCTTGAAGATATCTTTTAAACTTTACCCCTTCTCCCAATTTAGAACTTAGTAATTGTCTTGAAGCAGTAATGGGTATTGTGGAGCACAGTTGCTATTGTGGATAAAAGGCTCTCATGTTGCCATAGCCCCGTCTCCTCATCCCATTCTGCAGGGTTCAATGAGAATGATGATTGAACCTTCTTTCAATTCTCTCCCTACCCCATCTTTCAAACTCTGCTGTAACAGAGGGGGTGTGATTTGTCCCAAGGAAGGCAGGATTGTACAAACAGACTTTGGGATGAGTGGGTACAAAACACTATCGGCACACCTTTGTAAATCACGTATAAATCATGTGCTCATGAGAAGCACATCTGCTTGCAGTTGTGGGAAGGTCTCAGGTTCATAGGTAGTTAACATTTTTGTCCCCTTAAATAAGTTTCTCAGCAGTCCCTTGGGTAAGCCTACTTTTTGTTCTCTTTCAAACATGCTGCAAAAACCTAGAAAACCAAAGCATTTTGCATTTATTGGCAATAAATACATTTTTGCTTTTATCCCCACATTTGGAAGTTTATGGCTGCTACTATAGCCATTTAGATAAAGTAAGTCTCCTTATTATGTCTCCCCCCCCCCCTTGTCTGTTTAACAGAGGCAGGACAAACATGGAAACAATTAACACGATAGTTTCAAACCTTGACAAGATAAAGGGAGAGGGAAGTTGTAAATATGTTTTTGCAATGCTGGAAATGAGGGCATGACCTAGAGCAAGCTGTGTTACCCAACTGGAGCTATCATTAGTAACAAAGCAATTAAAAATAGCTTCCAGTTTGAACCCAGGGTGATTGTACTAGAGAACCTGCTTTCTTAATGAGTCTGGCATGCCAGGCAGTGTTTATATAATCCACACTTAAATTGGCTGTTTTTTTTTAAAAAAAATGTGAGGCTTGTGTGCCTGTCAAGGGATGGCCACGCTCTACAATGGAGTGAAGCAATTAACTGAGTTACCCCATCTGGTGTCCTGCATGTTGCTACAGCTGAGTCTCCCTCTCCAAGGGCCTGATTCTGCTCCGTGCTTCCTAGGAGGTTTCACCCTCATTTTCCTCTACGGGAGTAGAGGGTATTCCCCAACCCCACACAATCAGGTCCCAAGCCAGCAGGCACTGTATCAAACTTGTCTCCACTGGAATTAGTTCTTTACACGTCTCGTGCATGCCTGTATTGTATTGCCAGCCAGACGTGTGGAACACATTTGTTGGTGTGGTTTGCAGATATCCTGACAAGGGCTTTGATGATAATTACTGCCGCAACCCCGATGGCAAGCCGAGACCGTGGTGCTACACTCTTGACCCTGACACCCCGTGGGAGTTCTGTGCAATTAAAACGTGTGGTGAGTTAAAGCAAAAAATTGCTTCCTTTTCCTTTCCCAACTCTGGACTCAAATAGTCTGTTCTAAGTGGGTGGGGAATATAACTGTTTTTCTTATCCATTCATTGTGCTTTGCTCAATTTTAAAATAGAGACAGCAAAGAACAGCCCTTACAATCTCTTCAGTAGTCTTCATTAGTCATAATCAGCAATGCATTATTTAGCACTTTTTATAGTTATTCTATTATACACGTGTCAGCATGCCATACTCCTGTCTCTTCCACAAACACAGACTGCACTGAGATGTCTTCCTTGTAAACACCTTTGTGCAGTTTATTTACAGAATTTTAAGCCTTCCACCCCATAGCAATGTCTCCATAACACTAGACACTGTATCTTAATTCTTTAATCCCTTCTCCCAAATGGAGGATGGGGAATAAGGTGACTCTAATCAGAGGGACCCCTTGGTCAAGATTGCCTAGTTTCTGTTCCTCTCCTCTTTTCCCCCCTTAAGCATTCCCTTCATATGTCCTTGTATATAGCTTCCCTGCTAATGGGCTAATTGGCTCATTCACCAACCCCAATCTGGTCTGGTAGTCAGGTACACCTTGTCCAATTAGGTCTTCTCTAGGAAAACTTAATCAATACTAATAATGGTGTTACCTTTTCCAGAGGCAGTGTTTATATAATCCACACTTAAATTGGCTGTTTTTTTTTTAAAAAAATGTGAGGCTTGTGTGCCTGTCAAGGGATGGCCACGCTCTACAGTGGAGTGAAGCAATTAGCTGAATTACCCCATCTGGTGTCCTGCATGTTGCTACAGCTGAGTCTCCCTCTCCAAGGGCCTGATTCTGCTCCGTGCTTCCTAGGAGGTTTCACCCTCATTTTCCTCTACGAGAGTAGAGGGTATTCCCCAACCCCACACAATCAGGTCCCAAGCCAGCAGGCACTGTATCAAACTTGTCTCCACTGGAATTAGTTCTTTATACATCTCGTGCATGCCTGTATTGTATTGCCCCTCTCCGCCCTTAGGATGTTTGTCTTGGACCTTGTTATAAGGTCCATCCATTCTCCACCCACAAAAATCACATTTGGTGGGTAAGGGTTGTCCCCATAATTCTGTCTCTGCCCATAGTTTGTCACACCGAGGGCAGTCTGTGGGGCTATGCTCACAAGGAAACCAAAATTAAAAAAAACATTTAGGTTGCGCAATCAAGCATAGAGTAATTAGCAAATGCCAAAATTAAGGTAGCCTATGCAATTTTATTTCCACCCCTTTGGGCATATATATTATGATACAGACTTCAATTACACAATCCTATACAATTTTTTAAAGAGGAGTCCTGTCTCATTCAGTGTACAGGATTGATAGTGCTCACTGAATGGGCAGCTATTCAATATTTTTATCCTTGTTCGATATGTGATCTCCTGGTTTGCTTATTGGACACTATTTAAACCCTCCTCTGAAGACAGGATTATTCATTTCATTATGGGATTTCTATAGTATTCATCCCTATAGTATTTGAGTGCTTCATAAACATGAATAAATTTATTTTCACAATGCCCTTGTGAAATAAGGGGGGCTATTCCCCATTTTACTGATGGGAATCTGGGGCACAGTGAGATTTAGATGAAGTGTCTACTAATTCTGAGTGCCAGTTTGAGCTGATTTTTAGTGACCTTAGTATTATATAGCACTTTATATGTTCAAAATACAGCTCCCACTGACTTGTGTTGCAGTTGTATGTGCTCAGCACTTCTGAAAATGAGGAGTCTCAAGTTGGGCACCAAGAGAATAAGGAACACAGAATTAGGACCACTTGTGAAAAGTGTGGTATAAGTGACTTGCCTAGCGTCATACAGGAAACCTGTGGCAGATGCAGAGATAGAATCCAACTCTCCAAGCAGGATCGGTTCCAGGCACCAGCATAGGAAGCAGGTGCCTGGGGTCCCACTCTGTAAGGGGCGGCATTCTGGCTGTGCCGCCCCCCCCTTCGCTCCTCCAGCTGTGACGTCCCCCCCACCCCTCGCTCCTGGTGTAAAGGAGAGGACAATTTGCCATGCTGTATGATGTCCGTAAAGGGCATGCCCAGAGCAGTGGCAACTTACTTAGAAGTGGCCGTGCTGCCTTATGTGATCAAAAACAGTGGCTTCAAAAATCTAAACAGCAGTTCATGTGTGACCGTGTGCCGAAAGATCTCGCCTGTGAATTTAAAAACCTTCTTGTATATATTGGTATCTGGACTTTTTACTAACTGAGCATCTGACTTTGGGTTCTAAGAACAACTGGGAAGTTATTCAGCCAAAGACATCTAGTCTGGATCTAGTTTTTTGTCTCAAATATGAAACAGTTAACTCCATACACTTAGTTTAAAGATTGTGAAGAACAATTTACTTATCTGTTTCTTTAATTTTTATTGTTTACTTGGTAGTTCTTCTCCAAACCAGTGGTGGATTGGCCAGTGGTGCCCGGGGCCCCTGGAAAAATGGGTGCCCCCAACATGCTCCGCCTGTCCGGCGCTTCTGCGCCAGGGCGCAGGGGTTTGTCCCACTCTGCCTGTCCACCGGGCCCTCCTGCTGGGAAGTGGAGGAACCCCCCACGCCCCTACCCCACTCCCTGGCAAGAGCGCTGGGCAGGTGGGGAAGGGCAAGCCCCCGCACTCGTGCTCTCTGGGAGGAGCGCTGGGGGGGGGGGAGGGTTGGATTTGAAGGGGACTGCAGGAGGAAGGGGTGAGGAGGGGTCTCCACTTGCTCTGGTTCAGGGCCCCATAAACTCCTAATCCACCTCTGTCCACAACTACTTTCAATATTTAACAGAATACACATGACCAGTCTCTGTTGTAACATATTCATAGACTTTTTTCTGGTAGTGGAGATTTTATTACTAAAGTTATAATTTCTGACAGTTTTTACAAATGAAACTTTTATAAATGTTTATCTTTTGGCATTTCCCAAGCTGATGTGTCAGTGCTCTGAAGAGTCACAGCTGGCTTTGGTGGTCACATAAGAGTTACATGGATTGTTACGCTTAACATTCACAGTCTGATCCAATTTTTTTAAAGACATATGCTAGAGGGTGTTTTCCAAAACCCTAGTAATGGTTGCTCCTCTCCCAACAGTCAAGATTATGTTAGAGTCTTGAAGAAATGCAATCCCAGTACCAGCCCTTCTAAAAATAAATGTCCTACATTAATGATCCTGAGCATTTTGCTCTTAATATTGTGATGAAGTTGGACTCTCTGCATTGGGTCCACTCTCTCTCTCCCCATCACCCCCCAGCCGGGGTATGGGCCACCAACTAGTGTTGGTGTTTCAGTAGCAATTTATTTCCTTATGGGGTGGAGTTGCTAGCACCACACCCATGTTAAGCCTATAGCACCTGGTATTTCCAGGAGGTCTCCCATCCAAGTACTAGCCAGGCCCAACGCTGCTTAGCTTCCAAGATCAGACAGGATCAGTCGTGCTCAGGGTGGTTTAGCCATACTGCATTGGGTCCACAGTGGTGTTTTTTGTTTTTTTTTTGTTCGTTTGGTTTTTTGGCTCTTCATCTGACATCAGGGGGAATTCCACACTTGAAACTAAATTTTCATTATAGTAAATGGTAGTGTTCTGTGTCGGGGTGAATATGTAAAAGATGCATCCACAATACAAAAGTTCATTCAATAAATTGCCTGATTTTCTTTCACATTACAACAGTGATGATGATTCTATCAAGCAGTGTTCTAATCTATATAGTTTTACAGCAGAAAAAACTCTGCTTTTTTAAATCTTCAAAACCTGAATAAAATTCAGGAAAATTAGTTTTTTCCATTAGATGACGATGGATGTTTTAGTGCAGTGGTTTTCAAACTGGGATATCATATCTCTAGAGGTACATGAGCTCTCATTGGGTCTGCATGAGAAAAATCCTATAATGGCCGACAACACATTTTATTTAGTAAGACTTGGCAATCTAATCAAGTTGATTCTCCTTTCAATTAAAACTGCAGCAGCATTGGTGTACCTCAGAATCAGAGGTTTCAAACTGGGGGGGCCTGCACAATAAGGTTTGTGGGGAGGGGAGCTTTTTCAAAACTTTGAGCTGAGCATTGCACCCCTTTGAATTACAGTTTTTGGTTGTGCCGCGTCCCCAACCCAGACAGGTTGAGTGGCTCAGGTGGGTCAGAGGGTGGAGGTGGCACTCCTTCCTTCAGCTGCCTGGTATTCCCGCTTGCTCCCCTGAACTTTCCTCCATGCTCCCCTGTGGGGGGTATCCCATGGTTTGAAAACCTCTAGAAGATGTTTCTAACTAGAAGGCAGAAAGCTGAGGGGGCATGTGACCCCACATGCCGACCCCACATATTGCCTCTGCCAATCTCAGATAGGAGTATGGGGTAAGCTACGTTATTTGCAAAGGGGTACACAGCCTAAAAAGTTTGAAAACCTGTGTTTTAGTGGTTAGGACACTGGCGGAGGATCTGGAAGTCCTGGGTTCAATTCCTTGCTCAACCACAGACATCCTGTGTGACCTTGGGCAAGTCACTTAATCTCTCAGTACCCCATCAGTAAAATGGGGATAACAGCACTTCCCTGACTTTATCTATTAGGAGGGGTCAGTGTGTTCCTGTTATCCTTGGGGAATTTTTTTGCATCATCCTTAATATTGGGATGTTCTGGTACCTACCACTTGAGACCAGGGTGTGTTTGTGTGAGTACTCTGTGCTTATACTTCTGAGGAATGTGTGTATTTTTGCAATATTAGCCCTGTTCTTGCCAGATTCTGTGAGCCGGTCCTGCCTCATACCAGGCCTCCGATACAAGGGCTTCTGTCTCAGGCTCCCTTCCTACTATAGGGGCCACATAAGTACCAAAAGTAGACAGTGAAACTTCATAATAAACCCCCCCTAAATTGATAATCAATTATTATCTTCTCTGAATTAATCTGAAATTGTCTTTTGCTGATATCATTACTATTCATTGTTGGCCCAGAACTTACTGTGTGTTAGAGCAGCTTCACACAAACTGCCTTAAGGATGATTTACCCAGCTACCATGCAAATCCTCAGCATAGGTGAATTCTTGGTTTACAGTCATCTTTGTGCTCCCTCCTTCGCACTCCACCCAAGCTTCATCGAGTACTCCTCCAAGCAGCAGCTCATAATTTGTTACATCACATACATTAGTATATATGACACTTTGCAAAACACAATAAATCCTGTCTCTGCACCAAGAAGTTTGCAGTTTAATTCAGAAATATGAGACAGTTCACATGCAAAGATGAAACATTTTTAGTGATGAAATCAATGTAGGGATGGCTTCGTAAAGTAAAGGTATGTTTATGAAAAGATTTGAATGCACAGAAGGAGGGGACTTGGTGCATCAGAAACTGAAGTCTCTTCCAAGCACAGAAGACAGTATAAAAATGAATACCTAAAGCCAAGAGTGTGAGAAGGAGATGATGGGAACAATTCAGATTAGAGATGGATTCAAACTACAGAAGCTGGATCTGGATTGAGGTTTTGAGCACACAAGTTGGTTTTGAAGTTGTTCACATGTGGATGTGGTTTTGGTTTGGGCCAATTTCTAGTTAGGAGAGAAGATACAAAGGATTATTAAAATAGCCAGAATGGGTGTAGGAGGAAATGAGAGTAGATATGGAAGCAGGGACAGAGGAGATAAGGACAAGGAATTGGGGATTGATGGGAAAGGAGAGTGGATGCCTGTTATACTAATCAGAGGTGGAGGTGGACACAGTAACATGGCTAGAGTGACAGAGAAAGAGGATACAGTTAGTTAGCCTACGGGGGAGGGGATAGGAGATACTTGGTGGGAGCACAGAGAGGAGGAGGCTGAAGATGTCTGTCAACTGACCCGTTTAGACATCCCGGTTAACCCGCGCCCGGATAATTGGGAGTCTACTGTAACAGTGAATTAATACCACAAAATAACCGGTTAATTTAATTATAAGCAAGTCTTGGTTAAAAGCATTTTAAAATTAACAGGGTGTTAATTTTCACATATGACATACGGACCGGAAATTTTGTCCATTAAACCCGAAGTCCGTTAAATCGAGGTCCGCAAAATCGAGGGTTTACTGTACTGTGCATGAGCAGCACCTGCTCAACAGATCACCCCAGCTTCTCACCAAACTTTGCAGAATTACCCAAGTTACATCTTATTATGACTGAGTTGTTTTTAGAACAGTTCCTCTACTGTACTAGACACAAATCTGCTTGTCTTTAAAAACCAGGCACAAGATCTTCCCCCATTTGCACCCTGGTAATCCCATTGACTTGAACGAGTGTTGCCCAGGTATCATTGAGAGCAGAATTTGGACTCTGTGGGCTCATTGCAAATTATCTTCATTTTCCACATAATTTTTCTTTAGTAAACTTAGCTACTGTTACCCTTAGAGGAAAATTCCACCTTCATTCATATCAGATTTCCACAAATGCCAGCATGAGGTGAAATCCTGCCCACAGCGTAGTCAATGGGAGTTTTGCAATTGACTTCCATGTGGCCAGGATTTCCCCTGGGTTTCTAAGACTAACGATAGAAATGGAAGTCTCTTCTATGCTCATGTATTTACTGTGGAATTCTCCAGGGAAGGAACAAATGACAGTATTGACTGCTCTTTTCCTACCCTAGCATTGTTGTGAGGAGTAGGATCGAGAAGATCATCCTCAGGTTGCCATGCAAAGCTGCAGATGGTGCGCTTGTCCTTTCTCCCAAAATTTCATATGGGTTTTGTTTTTTTCTGCACAAGGGCTTCCTTTAAGTAGTAATTCATTTAGAGATATCAAAAGAGACAATTTTATGAAAAATTGGTACTTTTTCATTTTTGAAACTTTTTTTTGTTTTTGCGTAAGGGGTGTGATGGTGAAAGTGTAGAGGCATAGAAAGGATGTGGGAGAATCTGTCACAGTTTTCTGAATTAGTTAAAGTGATAAAACTAATGGGGTTCCTTTTGGGCCTTAAATTGTAAGAAATAGTTTCATTCAAGTCCCAAAAAATAGATAAGTGACAAAATTATTTCTGCTAACAATTACAAAACTTCATAGGACAGCGTTAATACATAACACATAGCACTTCTGTGTTTTGCCTTTTGCAAATGTTTGTGCAAAATGCATTTTAAAGTTGCAGTCCTGAGAATTTCCAGAAGCCAAATTTTAAATTTGGAAGCTTAAGTATTGGTGCAGGAAGTGCCTTCTAATTCAATCAGGGAACAGAAATAATCCTTTGTGATTTACCTGACTAATCAGAACTAACGGACACAGCTCAATTTATGAATATCAAGTTCCAAATACACTCATATATCAATACACAGAATAAATGTTGAGGAATAATATCATTAAATTAGTTTGAAGAATGAATGTCTGAGAAAATTGCAATCTATTTGCAATTATTTTAAAGGAGAGGGGAAAGTATACATTCAGTGGATAAATTATTCATTGTGAGTAATTCATTCAGCTCTGCTAGTTAATTCTCAAAAGAGCCCTGTCATGTGATATTATAATATAACATTGTAAAAGGTGAAACTGAGATGCAGAGAGGTTAAGCGACTTGCCCAAAGCCACACATTTTATGAGTGGCAGAGGTGGGACTATTAGACTGGTAGCTTCTGTTTCTGTCACTCGCCTCAGTGGGTCACTGCAGTCCTCAGTCTAGCCCTTTCCTCCAAGGGCAAACTGCGGTCTGGCTTAACCACTCATAACTGGCTTGGGGAGGGGGAAAGGGCAGGAGAGGCCCAGGCCTGCCCGCTACTCTGGGCCCCTACCCACGACCCTAGTGGCAGCCACTTACTGCCCTCCTCCAACTTTCTGCCACTGCCTATTTGCCTGGCCCCCTTCCCCGTAGCCCCAACACCTTCTCTGCCCCTTTGTGTCAGGGCCCCAGTCTGGCAGTCATCAGCCTAGAGCTCTCCAAGTCTTGCTGACCCTGTCCAGCACGGCTCTGTCTTAGGTGCTTCTCTAAGAGTCAGTTCTTCTCCCTTTGCCCTGGTTTTATTTATAAAATCAATACAAATATTTGTAACCATTGAAAACTAAAGAACAGCTACTGCTGCAAATCCCTTTAGTGAATCCACCGTAGAGGGTGCATTTACCACCTTGCAGAAACCTAGGTATGGAAGGGACATTACTATGGCCTTTTGGCTTTGGAATGAGCTGGAAATCATAACCTTGGTGCGGAGGGGCAACTTGTACAGATGGACTGCCTTGGGAAGGGGAGTTAGACAATTAATCTGACTGGAAGCAGAGGTGAAAGCATCCAGAAGATGAATAAGAGTATTTTAGAGTTCTAGCAGAAAGAGAGATATATAGTACTGTACGACTGTGCATCTTGATGTTATTGACTGTCGTTAATAGGATTTGAAAATAAGTCATACAGAAATCCTGTGTTATAACATTTAGTTTTCCTGAGATCCATTCTCTTTGCAAAATAGCAGAGCTGGCTGGAATTACTGATGCGCTACGAATGAATGACATTATCAATAGAACACATTTATAGTACTCTAATTGCTGAAACATAGAAAAATAACTTAGAGACTGTTTTTTTAATATATTTATAGTTGAAAACTATAGCTGGTAAATTAACTTGTAAAATTACTCACCAGACTGAACAAATACCAATTAGCAACAGTTACAAAATGACACTTGAATAATTATTAAAAGATTGTTTTTTTGGGAGCATTTGGAACACACTGACATTACCGTAGTGTGTTTAGGTTTCCATTACTTAACATTTCAATTACAGGAAATAAAAAGAGGCTTTCAAGTGTTTGAAATGACTCATTTGAGAAGCCACTGTTTGTCTGAATGTAGTTCAAAACAGCCCAGACTAAGTTTAATGCAGATCATTTTGACATCTGTGAAAGATCTTAAGTCTGATGCATTTGTTGGTCTTGAAAATGTTTATCTCTCTCTAGAGAATTCTGATCTCAGGTTTCCACAAGTTAGAGCACTCCTTTTTCTTAACTTTATGAAGCATAAAAATGAATAGCTTAAAGGAGCTTTAGGACATTAGCTAATAATAAGATTTATTGCTTTTTAGGAAGGTACTGCTCACTAATCCATTACTGATATTTTGGGTGCATTGAAAGAAAAAGCGACACTGGGGTTGGAATCCTGCAAACCTTTATGCATAAGCTTTACTTTAACATGTGGGAGGTCCCATTGGGTCTACTCAGTAGCGTAAAATTAAGAATGTGTGTAAATACTTTCAGGATTGGGATTATGATAAATATAAAGAATATCACTTTGACTCTCACTGCTGTAGAAACAACCTAGTATCTCTGTATGCAGCAAGATTTACGTAGGAACGCTTATATATTTCAGACATCTTATGCCCTAATGCTGAAAGCTAATGTGCTAACATGAGTCCCTGCAGCCACAGAAAATCTCATTGGCCTTGTAAAAGTTTAAAAGAGAAATTAATTGTTTTAGAGTTGCCAGACTTCACCATCATTAACAATGTCATCAGAGGCCCTGGATTTGAATAGCTATAGCATCTGATCTGCAGTACACTCACATCAGACTCACTCTTAGGAAATGAAAACAGCTCTTTTTCTCTCCATTTATAGCTCAGACCATTGTGAACATCACTGATGCTGCTGTAGAAACGACAGAATGCATCAAGGGGCAAGGTGAGGGCTACCGAGGTACCATGAACACCATATGGAGTGGAGTCCAGTGTCAGCGCTGGGACTCCCAGTTTCCTCACCAGCACAACATCACTCCAGAAAACTTCAAGTGCAAGTGAGTAGTGTGTGCAGGTGTCACAGATTACAGGGCAGAGATCAGTTCCTGCAATTTAGACATTCGTGTCGCCAAAGGGTATTCAAAGAAAGGTGGTTACTTTTTTAATATCATCATCATTACTCTGCATGCTGACATGTTCATTGTTGCCTTTGACATTGGAAACTACGTGAATATTGCAAGAGTGTGCTATAAATAATTCTTACTCTTTGAAAACAAAAATTATGGGTTAATATGGGTCACAGATGAATTGGTTCAAGGCTGTCTTTGTTTTTACACACTGAAGGCCCTTATGCTAAAAACACCCAGGAGCTTAATTTTGACCACATGAGTAGACTGACTGACTTCAAAGTTAGGCACATGTGTGTTTACAATACCGTGGCCTAAATCCCATTAATAAACCATCACTGTTTCTTGGAAAGAGACAATTATTTATCTGTAGTTTTGGTATTCAGAAATAACTTAGTCTTGGTCGGTCTCTCCACCCCTTTTAGCTAAACAATCTCACTGTGGATACTTGACATTTTATAATATTTTATGGAGTTATCTTTTAATTTTGTCCTCGTCAGTTCTGTTTTCCCCTCATTAATGATTATATTTCTAGCATGTATTTTCATCACCTTGTCTAGATTTTATGACACTGATACCCTGGCCTGAGCACAAGACTTGAGAGGAAGAGATTCCAGCCCGAGTTCTAATCTTGGCTCTGAGAAGCACTTGCTCTGGGGTTTTGGCAAGACACTTATATTTGCTGTGTCAGCCCTTTCATTGACCCTGGGGCATTGTCAGGGTTGTTTAATGTGTTATATCCTTTAGAGAGTTATCATTAAAATGAACAGTAGGTGGAGTGACTTAGACATAGGTGCTAAGCTAAAAGCATTCTCTCCTTGGGGAAGAATATTGGGTTAAAATCATTCACATGTTAACCTTTTGCCTTCCTGTTGACTTCAGTGGGGGAAGAGAATTGGTATTGGTCCTGAATATCCTGTATACATCTCATAGATGTTTAAGCAGAACCTTCCTGAACCCACCTGAAAGACAATCTGTGAGGCTATTCCTGCAGTGTTTTCTCAGCCAAAATACTATTGAGCCTTTGGCATTTTGCCTGAGTCACTACTATTGTAAGATTAGGCTCAATGTACTGTTCTCACAATCTTGTTTTTAAAAAGTAGCCCTGTAACAGTTCACCCTGAAAACAATAATGGGGCTGATATGCAGGCCTTATTCAGATGTAGTTATTAATCATGCTTGTAGCCCTCATAGAGTCAATGGAACTGCTTGTGTGACTGATGAGAAAATAATGTGGAATGTGAAATTGCAAAGAACATGAGAACAGCTTTCAGGAGAAAAGAGAATAAAACTTACATTTGAGAAGTTTGATTATTTAAGTCAAGCTGTGAGAGATTTTTAAAGAGACTCCCTTGTGATTAGATTCCTGTTCAAAAGGTAACACCTGTATAGGATTTCAACACAATTTTTTCATATACCAAGATTCAGTTTCCTAATTAAATCAATGAGAAACTACAGGACACCATTTCTGAACATTCTACAGAGCCATTCAAAGTACTGAGAGTTTTTAATGCTATGGAATGGTTTGTATTTTTTTAAAATACTTTTAATAGGTTTCAGGTGTATCTGATGCCATGCAAGAATTTTGTAATCAGAGAAAGGTTTGAAAAAAATGGTGGAAGTTCCCATATGGAAATATACGATATGTAAAATATTGTACTTTAAGTGAAACCCTATAGCTAGTCAAAGCGTAGATCTACTGGAGATGATTCCTCTATAACCATACTCCAGCTACAATTGCCTTACTTTATTAGTCCCTGCTTTCTTATTGTCTCACCTAAATCTCTTTGCACTAAATATTGATCAATAACATACAGATCTCAAGGAGCTTCTATTATTGTTAACTTCTAATAGAAAAGCAATAGAATACAACAGTTTTAGGTTATGCCTAATACAAAATCGCATATTTATTTTTATAGGGATTTAAGAGAGAACTACTGCCGAAATCCAGATGGATCGGAGTCACCTTGGTGTTTTACTACTGACCCAAACATTCGGATTGGTTATTGCTCCCAAATACCTAAGTGTGATGTGTCAAGTGACCAAGGTAACTGATACAAAGGAGATAAAATATTTTAAGTTCAAGGTGCCAGATTGGCTTCCCTGGAGACTGGAATACCAGATTATGATCTCAGTTACATTTATGCAATCCATAGCAACTCCACTGGCTTCATTTGAATTCCATTAGATTTACAGTGGTGTAAAGGAGATCTGAATCTGGCCTAGTATCTCTTGTCAGGCAAAGGAAGCAACAGTGGAAGTGTCCACCCATCTGATGCCCTATTGCATCAGATCATCTGCTGATATAAATCGGTACAGCTCCATTGAAAGCAAGGAACTGTGCCATTTTACACCACTTGAAGATCTGGACCATTGTGTTTCATCCTTGAGATGGAGGGACCATCTCTAGATCATTTTCCATGCCTAGCTATGTCTGGATCTCTCTGCTGAAATTGCCACCAAGGCTGCCAGATGTGATGTGTGGTTGGTTGGTTGTTTTAATGTGGGCTCTTGACCACCGGGAAATGAACTTAGACAATAACATGCAACCTACCCCAAATAGCTGTGAATTTAAAATAAAATCAGAAAGCATTCTAATCTGAACCTCTAACATTACATACATTTTCTATAGATATTTTCCCATTAGATCTCTGCTATATGTGAATTTGATCCTGCAAGATGCATTGTTTTCAATGGGAATTGACTGCATTCAGCATCTTGTAGAGCATGCTCAAGCTCTGACCCTCTTTTAGTATAATTCATAAGAAAAGATTTCAGCTTTATTCCATTTATTCTAGCATCCCACTAAGATTTTTGGTGGAACAAGGGGCTTGTTGTTTTTTGTCTTAACAAGGATTACATTTTGCCTCCTCTTTTTGTGTTTGTAAAAAAAGAAAGTGTGTGGGGGGGGAGAGTCTGTTTGGAATTAAAATATTGACCATTTAAATCAATCATTTTATACATAAAGTCTTATTGACCATTTAAAATTATTTTACACATAAATGTTTGGTGACCGCATATCATGAAATGAACTTACTTTATGCTTTATTACGAAGGCATGTTTTTAAATTGCATTTAAGTTGAAGGTGTGCTACTCTTTGATCATGTTAAAGAACAGAAAAACTTCAGTGTTATCTATTGCTGTCAAAATCCAGAACCTCTCCTTAACGAGTTCAGAAGTTTTGTTCTCAATTCCGTTGAGGACATCTGGACTTTTTAAAAAGAGCACAACATATTCTGGCAGCTTTTAGAAGTAGAATAATTTGCAGTGACCCTGTTAACTGTAAGCAAATTATATTTAAACTGAAAAGCTTCCAGTTTATCTAAGAAAGACACAGTAAAAGTAAGTTATTGCATTCTATAGTTAAGACCCTAGGCCTCAAGAAGGGGATATATCATCTAATTTCTGAAAGATTCACTTTCATTAATTTGTTTTCTGGTTTTGGTTATGTTTGGTTTATCTTGTATAGTGTCTGCTAAATATAGCAGTTGATTATCTTTAATTATTTGGATGCTTGCTGTAAAAGAACAACTTTCCTTTCATTGTTGCACAAGGTCCTTCAACATTTCTTTTTCTCAATATTTTTTTTCCAGATTGCTATCGTGGGAATGGCAAGAATTACATGGGGAATTTGTCTAAGACAAGATCTGGGTTAACATGCTCCATGTGGGACAAGAATATTGATGACTTAAGGAGGTATGTAGCAACAAGACATAAATGAGTCCTGCACAAACACCACCTCCAATTGGCACCTCTCATGCAAGTGTCTTATGCAAACACTTCAAAATATCCCCTGGAATTCCCAGCATAATTTCCTTCAACATTTAAGTATATTGTACAATGTGTCTTTCCTCAGGCTTGCCACTAATTACAGACTGTGGGATCTCCTAGCCAGTACATTCAGTGTTAGAGATTTCCCCATCTCTGCCATTTAAAGTTTTGGGAGAGGAGGGTAGGGAATGTAGCATAGTTGCTCCCTACTGATGATGTACTGTGAGTTGCTGAGTGCTCCCTGATTACCATCCACAAGTCCCATTGACTTCAATGGGAAGTCAAGATGATTGGTGGTGGAAAAGGCAACTTGGTTTAACAGGGATAGTTTCAAGTTGGTTTTAAGATGAAAATGGATAAACAACCCAAGAAAGGCTCTAAGCAAGAACAAGAGCTCTCTAGGCTGTCCATAGCTCACTGTATTCTGAGCACCAATTCAGCTTGTTCAGAAAGGGGTTCTAAATAACTCCCACAGCAGAAAGTGCAGATTCCTTAAAGGTACAACACTGTCCTCACAAGATTAATCACAAATGGAACTGTTTCAGCCATTGAATGTGCAGAGATGGTACACAGCTACTGGCTTCTACTGAAATTATCTCAGTAATGCAATTTGCTGTTCTCTGATTGGTGCTGTCTGTTTCATTTGCGTAATCACTGTCTGGTTATTTCTCACTGTACAATATGTGAATTGTTATACACTTCTGTCAACTGCTGTTATTAACCAATTATATTGAAGGGATTTGTCATGATCTGAATGTACAAATGTGTCTATTCTAATTGGGACCTATAAGTTGTCTGCTTTGATTGGCTCATCCCACTCTCATCAGTGTAAGTAGAAAAATCTATAGTTTAGATGGAAGAGAAGTCCTGTTGTTATGCACATGTGTGCATGCATATTCTGAAAACGTTACAAGCTGAGTCTTTAAGGCATGTGGGTGGATTCTTAGGCCTCTTTCTGATCTCCGGTATGGAACGTAGAATCCTGATTCACCAGCCATTCCCACTTAATTGAAAGGAACTGGGATTTGCTCTTTAATATGGCCCAAAGCCTCCCATTGAGCGCACATCCTGAATACAGAGCTTTGTGTTGGTTTCTTCATATCGAGCTGAGGAAATTAATTTTCCTGCCACTCCTTGAAGTAACTACAAAGCAACTCTGCAGCCCTCCCTGCAGTCCTTATGCTTCAATATAGTCAATGTGAATTCATTTAAAATTAGAAATGAATGTTCATAGGAACATACTTATTGGTAGCATGTTTTTCTCTGTAGGCACATACAGGTATTCAGGGAACCAGATATTAGCAAATTGAAGAAAAACTACTGCCGCAATCCAGATGATGATGCTCATGGTCCCTGGTGCTACACAAACAATCCTCTCATTCCCTGGGACTACTGCTCAGTTTCTCGATGTAAGCACTGAAGATGCCTTGCAACTTGGCAATTACTGTCAGCTGTGTAACGCCTGCTCTCTTGTTTCCATGTCTTTGTTCTGGCTGTTACATGTGGCACCACAAAACTTAAATGCTTATCATGAATAATTTGTGCTTTAGTTGGGGGCAATAGGGAAAAAGTGGCTTGTGCAAAGCCTGTGCCAGGGAGTCTCCCTTGACTGGCTCTGAGGCTCATTTATGCTGCCACAGCAG
Source organism: Sternotherus odoratus (assembly GCA_032164245.1). Lineage (NCBI taxonomy): Eukaryota > Metazoa > Chordata > Testudines > Kinosternidae > Sternotherus > Sternotherus odoratus. The sequence goes on from JAVMKO010000001.1 coordinate 18,415,691, forward strand.
GACAAAAGGGCTATAGCAAATGAAAGAATCCTGCCCACTGCAGGATTATGGGTGATATTCAAGCAAGGAGAGGAGGAATGAAGATTCAGGGCCTAGGGTATTACGCTGGAAGGCCTGAGACCCAGGTTCAATTCCCTTTTCAGTCTGCCACAGACTTCTTGTGACCCTGGGCAAATCATTTAGCCTCTCTGTGCTTCAATTTCCCCATCTGTAAAAGGATAATAATACTTGCCTACCTCATAGGGGTGTTGTGAGGATAAATACATAAATGAGCATGAGGTGCAAAGATTGTGGGGTAAAGTGGGGTTCATACAAGTACCTGATAGCATAATTTTCCCATATTTCTACAGCACTATTTAAATTATTCATGGGATCAAAGGAGACAAATCATAAAGAAATCTTTGCTTCAGTGTACAAAGAGTTTATTCACCATTATACTCAATTGCTAGAGTTGATAGCCTTAACTATGAAGCAAGAAAGTACAAACTCATGACCTTTTATTTGTGTGTGTTTTTTTCTCTATGTGAATTTTTGCATCTCAAAACACGAGAGTTTGGGGTACTTTCTTTAAACTTTTATAGAATGATGTAATGTTCCCTCTCTTGGCAAATATTGTGGAAGTCGTTTTCATATGTTAAAATTAAATGGCATAAATAAACATAAAGAAAAAGGATTGGAAAATTAATTGAGATTAATTAATTTCACCACCCCACAAGATACAGCCTGGTCAACCTAAGTTTTAGGTGTGGATCAGCCCTTAGAAGGAGATCCTCTGATTCAGGTCCTGTTAAATCTGTTGAAAGTAAAGAAACAGTGTAAAGGTGTTTTGTTTTTGTTTTGTCAGTGTAAGGGGAAAAAATAGTTGAAAAAATGTCAAACCTATTCAGCTTTTGATTTTATTATCTGTACTCTAGGATTGTTTACAGAAAGCACTGGTGGGCTATGTGGCAATGGTAATTATTTGTGGTCACCACTGGCAGTGTTATTTCTGGATTCAAACCCCAGAGTTAGAGGTGAAAGTTTTCCTAACTAGAAAAAAGCAGTTTAAAAAATATAATTGGATTGTAGAGTTGATATTCAGATAACAAATTTGGCTTCAGATAATTTTTCCCTAATATCAATATAGAAATAAGATTTAGATTTTCCAAAAAGTTAGGGCTAGGAACCCAACTTCCTTGGAAGGTCATTTGGATTTGGACAAGTAACTCCTTTTTCGTAACAGCAGCCTTATTTATTAGTATTGGCCCATGCTTATGTGAAACCAGATGCGTACACTGGTAAATGTCCGTGTAGCTTGGATGTATCCAAAATTCAGCCAAGAGGACAAATGTGAAATAAACATTTTTAAATGTTGCTAATTTTTTTCTGAAATGAAATTCTACCCCCTTCCTCACCTCTATGCCTTGTGGTCTTTTCTAAAGCTCATTTAAGCCATAATCTTTGAGAATTATTAAAATCAAGCAACATATCGTTTATTTTTCTGTTATGACTCCTCTTAATTTTAGACTTTCTTTTATTTTTCTCTGTTATGGACGTCTTGTTTGTCTGCTAGGTGAAGGTGATACAACTCCTACCACAACCAGTTTAGACAGTAAGTAATTCTTACTTATACTGTATGTCCCATTATGATATTTCCACTTTCTTTTGAGTGTTTGTCTGTGTATGTATGAGGTAAAGGAATAAGTTATTTATTTGTTCCTATAATATAAGAACTAGGGGCCACCGAATGAAATTAATGAGCAGCAGGTTTAAAACAAATAAAAGTATGTTCTTCACACAGTGCACAGTCAACCTGTGGAACTCCTTGCCTGAGGAGGTTGTGAAGGCTAGGCATATAACAGAGTTTAAAAGAGAACCAGATAAATTCATGGAGATTAAGTCCATTAATGGCTATTAGCCAGGATGGGTAAGGTATGGTGTCCCTACCCTCTGTCAGATGGGGGTGATGGATGGCAGGAGACAGATCACTTGATCAGTACCTCTTAGGTTCACTCCCTCTGGGGCACTTGGCATTGGCCACTGTCAGTGGGATACTGGGCTGGATGGACCTTTGGTCTGACCCAGTGCAGCCGTTTTTATGTTCCTTAAAACTAGCCAATCCTTTCTGACTGGCATGCCAAAAGATCAGCTAAAGAAAGCAAATTACATCTAGGCTTAAGAAAATGAGATTTACAAAAGAAAAACTTAATATTCCTTGGCAAGCTGGTAACTTTATAGTGTTCTGTGATATAAATTTTTAAACTCACCCTTCCAACTGGTGAGACATTTCAGTATTCGCTATATAGTTACATGAAACTCAAGAATAAAACTATTTAAATGGATTTTATGCCAGCAGCCTGTTTAAATATTTGATGGCCTAGTGCCACTCCAAATGATGTAATTTTCAATCCTTTTAATAGCTCTGAGAGAGAAAAAAAATCCATTTGTTAAAAATTGACCTTTCTGTGGCCCTTATGTGTAACTGTAAAGGTTTCCTACTGCTGTTTTTAGTAAAATGTGATCTCTGGACCTGCTTTCAGATACTGTCATTTCTTGTGCTGCAACCAAACAATTGAGAGTTGTAAATGGAATCCCAACACAAACTAACGAAGGATGGATGGTTAGTTTGGTATACAGGTAACTATCATTTTGCATCAAAAGGTGACCCTACTTGAAAAAAAAATAGGGTTGAGGTTACACTAAAATATAGACCTCAGTAAAGAAACATGTAGATTGTGGTTAAATACTGTATGAGCAACATATAAATATGCTGGAACAACTGCTGAATCCAAGTCTGATCCTTCTCATCAATGAAGTTAACAAAGTCCTGTGGCACCTTAAAGACTAACTATAAAGTAGTTAGTCTTTAAGGTGCCACAGGACTTTGTTAACTCTGCTATTCCAGACTAACACGGCTACCACCCTGATTCTTCTCATCAATGAACTGGTTATAAATAGCCCCTTATTTCTGTCCCATGTATAAGAACAGCTCTTTATAAAACATGCATAACCTTCTGCTTTCCAGATTAGCTACTGCAGATCCATTTATATCATTGGCATCATATCCAGCCTTAAAGTGTTTATTTCAGTGAGTCTTGTAAGAAAATTGAGTTGCATGTTTCCTTCTTCAGTTTAAGAGCAGTACATTAAGATTTAAGCTGACATGCAGAATTTACACCAGTGTCTAATTTTAAAGTTATCTGTTCATGTCATTACATGCAATTGAAATGCAATATGTATGAGAAATAAATATGGGAAATAAGGAAATCCCTTTTCTCTCTGTAAAACAAGATCCTAATGTCCTCAGCTGGAAATTTATATTATATTATGCAAGATCTTATTCGATAAAGTTATGGCAATATTTTATCTCGTATTGTTTTCCATTTGGTACCATATGAAAAACTACCAACATAAAAAAAAGAATGTTCCTTATACTCATTATTCTGCTCTTCCACAAATGCAGTTCTTAACCCATTTGTTTGCCTTTTCTAATTTATGTATGTTTCTGTATTATTTTGATATCTGTATTGGTCTTTCATTAAACATCTGTAGATTATTGAGCCCTTTGTACTTCCTCCCATCCCCCATCCATCTCCCAACCGACTTTCTATTAGAAAAGCTAATTTTGGATGATCAAAATGTTCTATGGTGACCATGTTCCCTGAATAATAGGAATGTTGCATCGGCTTTTTGTTCTGTGTTTGTACAGTACTTAGCACAGTAAGGTCCCGGTCCATGCACTGCCCAAATAATTTTTTTTAATAAATGGAGATATACCAATCTCCTAGAACTGGAAAGACCTTGAAGGTCATCGAGTCCAGTCCCCTGCCTACACTAGCAGGATCAAGTACTGTCCCCTGACAGATTTTTTTTTTGCCCCAGATCCCTAAATGGCCCCCTCAAGGATTGAACTCACAACCCTGGGTTTAGCAGGCCAATGCTCAAACCACTGAGCTATCCCTCCCCCCTCCTTTTCATGTATAATATTTTCATGTATAATATTTCCAGGGTCTGTCTCAAGGTGACCGGTTGGTTCGACAAAAACCACTACTGGCCCCGCCCCCTGGCCCAAGTTCACAGGCTGTATAGAAATGGCCGGCAGGCCACATGTGGCCCGCGGGGCCTAGTTTGCCCACATGTGCTCTATCCTATACCCATAATGGACACAGCAACTTTGTTTTGTGGGGGGAGGGGGGGATGTTTGATGATGAGGCTTCATCTGTGCATTGTCAGGTGTTGCTGCACAGGTGACATAATTGAGAAAGCCCAGCCACTAGCCGATTGTTATAGCCATTTGGACACTATGTCCCAGGCCATACCACAACAGATCCTCAGGAAAGACAGACTGGCCAGTGGCTGGGGGAATGACGAGAGACATTTTAAAGATTATGGGGTCTTTTACTGAAAGATGAATTCCAAAAAGCTTTTAATTTGTTTGGTAGTCGAAAGGGTGAGCAAAATCCACAAGGAACAAAACTATGATTTAAAAATACTTTGGTGAATAGGAATATGGTTTTATTATTCAACTGTTGAATTGTTAGAAACAAACCCAATTATTAAAATAGAGATCTGAACCAAAACCTCAGATCGCTGAAGAACTTTTTTTTCTTTTTTTGGGGTGGAGGGAAGAGAGTTTCAAAATCAAATCTGTCTCTAATCCTAGTTGTGAAAACTTTAGAAGGTGTTAAAATGGGAAAAACCAAACTCAGAGTTGAAGCTCTTTAAACTTTGGGGTGTTTGAAAACCATATCTGGGTCCATATTTTGCAGCTATGGCCCATCTCTAAAATGTAAAGAAAATTAATTATCTTGAGCATTGTGAGATATAGGCCAGATTCTGTTACCGATTACACTCAAGTAAATCTGGAGTAACTTCATCTGCAGAGAAGTTACTCTGGATTTGTGCCACTGTTAAAGTAGAATTTTGACCTCTGTGTATGCCACTGTGTATATACCAGTAACAACTTCTAAATGAGATGATGCCAATCTGACCAAGTGACACGGAGAAAAAGTTTATATGCACTCTTACTTGTGATGCAGCTACAAGGAATCTGGGTAGAATCTTTTTTTAAAAAAGAACCCGACTTGTTGTTTCCCAGCCGAAATACAGTCCAAAAAGAAGTAGAAGGCAAACATCTGTGTTAGCCTGCTACATTTGAACTGCAACATAGAATAAGCATAAGTGAATTTGGGCTCATTCCAGTAGTTCTTGCAAAGCTTTGAACATCTGTATGATTTGAATTTATAAAATGTGAGACATTAAGCTTTTCCCAGAGTACTGATGTGTCAGTCTCTCTTTCCAAAGAGCGGCAGTAAATAAATGTAACGTCGTTGGAAGTAGAAAAAAGCAAACTAATTAATCTTCTTTATTCATGGAATATCTGTCATTTAATCCTTTAATTTTACATGATATAGTATGCCACAGTTTCTATAATCTCACACCGGTCATCCACACATTGCAGATTGTTTCCAACTGAAGTATGCGGGGACTGGATAACCCAAGGGATTGGTAATTAAATAGGAACTTTCCACCTTTAGGTCAATACTTGGAAAGCGATCTAGTTGAGTAATGACCAAATGTTGTTACCATCTGGTGGCAGTTTAGAGGCCTGCGTGAAATGAGCTGGTAATTTCAGTCCAGTTCATACTAGACAGATAGCCACATCACAGTTTTACATTTGGCTCTCTTATTTTAGTCTCAGCACTGAGGCCAAAAAATGAATGAACTTTCCTCTCATCTGTAGAGATAGGTTGGTGAGGCAGTCTGAGGGAAGCCTACATTGCTACAGTATTATCCATGATACAACTGCATGGTAGAGGGAAATCTTCATTTTCTGGGACTGTCAATATACCTTTTAGTGGCACTACATTTAGTTAAATAGTATGATTGTGTAACAATGGGGGTCTTAGAAATGCTATTATAAGTTTTAGCTGGTAAAAACCAAATAGTTCAATTCCCCCCTCCTTTTTTTTTCAGGAATAAACATATCTGTGGAGGTACCTTGGTAAAGGAAAACTGGGTTCTAACAGCAAGACAATGTTTCCTTTCTCGGTACAGTAGTTTGTATATTTGCATTCTTGAAATGTAGTTTCTTTCTTTTAAGCCTGTGGCACAATGCATCTTCCCTTTAAACCCTGCAGTCTTCTCTCTTGCTCTATCTTCAGTCTTTCTGTCTTGATAATGAATGTCTTTATGGAACCTTTGGTATTCATTTATTATCATTATCATTGATCCAAAAGAGCACTGAACATTTTACATACAAGTATGAAGTATGACCATCTCTTTCAAGTGGGATGATTAGATAATTGCCTCTTTATAAAATTTTAAATTCATGCTGCTGCTGGGAATTGGCTGGAGTATAATACAAACCTGGGCAAATCTCAGAAAATTCAAAGGTTCAGTTCACTGAGAATCTGAAAGTTTGGATATTATTAGGAAGCAAAAACAACAGTTGGTGGCACATTCCATCCATCCAAATCTTAAAAGAATGCTTGTAGCACCTGTAGGAGATCCACTTGTCGCCCACTTCAAAATAGGTAGGAGACTTCTTTGTGGCTTCACCAATGTCCTTTTATTTATAGTGCAAACCCCACCACGTATGTACAGCTCAAACAATGCTAGCTCAGTACTCTGCTGCTCAGGGAGACAGCCCACAGCTCAGGTATACAACTCCCTTCCTGGCTTACAGGGATCCAGAGTCTGAGTACTCCTCCCTATCCTGACTTCCTAGCCTCCTTCTCACTCTCTCTTCCCCTCTCTCCCCCTGACTTCCTTCCTCCCGGCTTTATATCCACAGGGAGGCTGCCAGGTATAACAGCTTGAACCCTCTGTAGCCCAGGGCTACACCCAGGTGGCTGATTGCAGAGGCTTTTCTCTTCTTAAAGGGGCAGCAGGGCTGGCTCAGTCATTCCTGGCCAGCACCCTGCCACACACCTTAGAGACTAACTAGTTTATTTCAGCATAAGCTTTCGTGAACTGTAGCTCACTTCATCGGATGCATAGAATGGAACAGAAGTAAAATGCATTTATACACACAGAAAGAAAAAGAAAAGAAAAAAAATTGTACATTAGCATACCAATTGTAAGAGGGCTGTTAAATGTAGATGGTCCATTATCACTAGGAGGAAGATACACCTTTTGAAATGGAGATCTGTTGTCAGTAACTCAAGAAATGCAATTAGTTACTGTAATGAGAGAACCAATCTGAACTTCTGTTAAGCCCTTGGTTTATTAATAGCCCTCTTAGAATTGGTATGCTAATGTACAATTTTTTTTCTTTTCTTTTTCTTTGTGTATAAATGCATTTTACTTCTGTTCCATTCTATGCATCCGATGAAGTGAGCTATAGCTCACGAAAGCTTATGCCGAAATAAACTAGTTAGTCTCTAAGGTGCTATAAGTATTCCTCGCTTTCTCTACAGATACAGACTAACACGGCTGCTATTCTTGAACCTTAAAAGAATGGAAACACAAAGTTAAGAGGAAAGACTGTGTGGCAGAGTTTGAACATGCATGAGGATAACTTATAGGCTGATGGGTTAGAGCATTACCTAGGATATGAGCGGCCCAGGATCAAGTTTCCCCTTTCCCCCTGTGACTAATTATTGATACAAAGTGCAAGAGGTTCACCAGGAGAGACTGAAGGAACCTTGTATCCAAATGTCACATAGCCCAGTGGTTAGAACACCCACTGAAGAAGTAATAGATCCCAGTTCAAATATCTTCTTCCCCCCTCAGATGGAGGGAGACTTCAACTGGGAGCCTCCCAGGTGAGTATCCTTAGGAGTTGGCTAAAGTTATGAGTGAGTTCCTCCTCTTTTTCCTTTCCTCCCTTTCAGCAGCTTGCTAAAATGGCATAGGTGTCTAACTCTAAGCCCTGGTCCACACTGGGGGGGTAGGGGTCAACCTAAGATACGCAACTTCAGCTACGAGGATGTATCTTAGGTCAACTTAACTTGTGTCCTCATGGTGCAGGATTTACTTCCCCTGCTCCCCTGTCGACTCTGCTTCCACCTCTCGTCTTGGTGTATTACAGGAGTCGAAGGCAGAGCAATCGAGGATCGATTTATAGCGTCTACACTAGATGGGATAAATTGATCCCCGATAGATCGATCTGTTGGGTAGTGAAGACATACCATAAGAGAGGATTCACAGATGAGAATTGCTAGCAGACATAGGTGCTTCTCTTCAGCTTGGACTTAAATGCCTATCTCTATGAGGTGGAAGGGTTTGACACTCACCTTTGGTCAGCATCTCCCATTGGCTAGTTTAGACAGCTCTCTGCCTAGCATCCTGGTTTCTGTGAATTAGTCTAAGGAGCCCATCTCTCCCCATTCATTGTATAGGAGCCTAACTGAGGCTTAATGAATTGCCATGATTTTCTCGAAACCTAAAAGTTAGGTGCTGTGATGCTCAGCATTATAACACCTAATGTCTTTTGTGCATCCAGGCCTTGCTACTTAGCCATCATTACTCCCTAATATCTGAATACTGATAAGAATTCTGAGTGGTCATGACATTTTTGAAGCTTTCTTATTCTGCCTTGGAAATAGAAACAGAACAAATTTTCAGTTCATCCTCTTTTGGTACTGGCTGAAATCAGGAAGTAGTTTCATTGCGCAAATGAAAACTAAATAATTTTTAAGTGTGACCTGTTGTGCCTTCCAAAAGTTTCAGTTTGAGTTTTGGATGCAAGTTTCTATTGGTTCTTATTTTAGCCATATTGTTTTCATCTCTCTATACACTGCCGAATTCCAAAGTGTTCTAGTTTACTGACCCAGCATCTTCCAGAGTATTGACTAAGAGACCTGCCATGAATATATGTGGAAATGAACTGCATATTTTTATCCTAATATAGAAATGGAGAAAAGATGAGTAACCTGCTACAAGATCACTTCCACTTTTAAAAATAAAACTTCAGTAGTTCTTGTCTTAGATGTCACAGTTTTAATAACCAGTAAACGGTTTCTCTTACAAGCTGCAGTACTTGCAAAGTGAAAGAATACAATCTTACAGTTAGTGGAATTGATATAAAATGTAAAAAACTCCAAAATCAAAAGAATATGGGAATAGTGGAGATTAACTCTAGCCAAAATGTATTGGGATTTTGGAAAACTTTGGAACTGGATGTGAACTTTCTGGCTTGCCTTTATTTCCAAACCAAAACCCTATATCTGAACACAATGCAACTTTTGGAAAAGTTCCAACTTGACTTGGAAATGTCAGTGTTGGTCCATCTCTACTAAAGAGTGACAGATAATATCTTTCAATATACATGTGAATGTTGCCATAACAAAAAAAAATGTTAGTGTTGAGACTACACCAAGTAAAATGCCAATGTGTCATATTAAATTTGCCTTTATTCAGGTACAAAGATTTGAAAGACTATGAAGCTTGGCTTGGAGTTTATAATATCAAAGGAAGAGAAGAGAAACATAAACAAGTTCTGAATATCTCCCAGTTGGTGTATGGACCTGAAGGGTCTGATTTGGTATTATTGAAACTTTCCAGGTGAGTTCTGAATATTGCTAACTCCAGGATCTCCAGTTGATGGGTGTTTTGCCTAAAAAAGAACTGTAGGCTAAGACCTAGATAGTAGCAATGTGCATTATGTCTATATAGATTAAACTAATTTAGTATAGATTAAACTCACACTTACAGCTGGTCATAAAAAGGTAAAGTAAGCATAGATCATGAAAAATATTCAAAAGAAACAATATTTTCAGTTTGTTTGAAACTTTTCATTTATTTTAAACAAAAATAATCCTTTTGGAAGAAGAAATAACAAAACCTTTACAATATTTAACTTCCCCCCACCCCTGATGGTGTGTTAAAGTAAAAGAGCAAAGAGTACAATTTTCCCCATCCAAATAAAAATTCCCCCTTCAAAAAGGAAAAACGTTGATGAAAACAAAACTTTATGGATTTTTTTCTTTTTGGTGGTTGAAAAGCCATTTTTCATTGAAAAACTTTGATAAATATGTTTACCAACTCTACTCTCAGTGATATAATTTGTAAGTTTGTGAGTAGTTGCTAATCTTTGTTTTCTTGTTTTGGGGATTGGGGATATTCTTCACAGTATGTGCCTGATTTTTCAGTCATCCTGTTTTCGCTGTTGCAACGGATAGTAGCTAGATTATATTTGTACCAGCAATGCATTGGTGGTGGAATTGGTGTCATTCTTGTGTTCAGCACAAGGTCTCTGTTTAGGGGTTATGTTGTGATCTACTAGCAGAACAGCTGAAAAGTGATACCTGTGCACTCACTATGTACTAAAGAAGCAGCTTCTACACTGGTCCCATGGAGTTGGGATGACGTAGGGTGACCAGACAGCAAGTGTGAAAAATCGGGCCAGAGGAAGTGGGGGTAATGGGTATCTATATGAGACAAAGCCGCAAATATCGGAACTGTCCCTATAAAATCAGGACATCTAGTTGCCCTAACCAAGAGTGGGCTCACAGATCTATTTTTATGCTGATCCAGTAGCCCCAGTAGCCGGTATGGAACAGCAGCAACTAGAGAGTCTGGGTTGCACAAGTAGTTTGATTCTCAAGTTAATGAACACTCCATCAGAACGGAGCCCAAATTCTTGGACATGTGTTAAAAATGCACACTCACCTTCTGCACCAACAAAAACAAATACCATTTCTAAAAAATCATGCCCTACATGGATCTTTCTTCCTGATAATCAAGCCTCGTTAAATAGAATGGTGTGTGGTTTTAGTTTATAGACTAAAATAAACACTAGATTGCAGTGAGCTCCTTTTGTACATTGACCCTTCATATGTACTGTCATATTATCATAAATGTTTATTCAAATCAAGGGTATTCCCTTTATGCCTTCATTGTTTATCTTTGTCCAGAAAACTCAAATTAAACAGAATAAATGTGGTTACAATACTACAGGAAAGCTGCTTGAGAAGTAACATCTGCAATTCGAAACATAGTTTAAAGGAACTCCAACATTTTCACAAGAAGAAAAATAAAGCAGAAAATTTGGCACAATTTTTAATTACTGTGATCTGTCACAGATCATATTTTTTTTTAAAAAAGCAGTTTAAAATATTATAAAATCCATCATATCCGGTCTTTGTTTTTTCTTTGCAGACTCGCAGTATTGAATAATTTTGTGAATCTAATCAGATTGCCCATTTCTGGATGTACCATTCCAGAGAGGACCACCTGCAGTGTTTACGGATGGGGACACACAGGATGTAAGATATTAGTTTTTAAAACGGAATGAAACAATATATGTTGACAGCCTGCTTAGTTCCCATTCCCAACATATTATAGGCAGGGCTAGGAGAGCTGCCTAATATTGAAGTTGCCTAAAATGTCCCATTATAAGATCTTGTTTTCAATTGTTTAAAATATTGCCTAAATTTAACTGTTTCAGATGAATTTTCCCTGCTTGATGTCTTTGTCAAGATGAATATTATTGGGAAATTAAGCCAGAATGATTCAGCTGTGTCTGAGAATGAGGCTAGAGAAAAATGCATTGTTTGGTGTATGTTAAAAAATTTCTGTTGACGTTTTCTTTGTGAAGCTGTAGCAGCCCCATACTTTAGTCAGGGATTTTAAATTTGGCAGATAGGTGGCCTTTGTCAGAGAAGTTCCTTTTGTCATTCCTGTTAAAATCTGCTCAATTTTAGCCAAGTTATAAACTTTTGCAGTTGCTTTTAACACATGCTCAGTGAACATTGCTTAGACATTGCTTTTAACCCATGCTTAAGACATTGCTTAGATGTGGGGATAATGGTTACAGTGTGGGACTTGACAGTAGCATGTTCACAAAGGAGAAAGTGGAGAAAATCCACAGGGAAATGGAAGCTATTTGTGGGGGAAAGAGATTTTAACTCAGTGGAGTAATAAGGAAAACATTGTCAGCAAAAAAAAAAGAAAAAAAGTCTAAGATAATTAATAGTAGTTTTAACTATTCTGTTATTTCATAATAAAATGATATACATTTCATAGCAGCTTTTTTTCAAGGATCTTGTACAATACTTTGTAAATTTTAATGATTTTATTAGTCCTCACAAATATACTTATCAGGTAGAGAAGTTTTATTATGCCCATTTTACAACTAGGGAAATGAAGTCACAGTATGCTCAAGGGCAATATTGTAGCTTCCCATATGTGGTTGCTCGGAGAACAGGCACGTGAGGCCCCCATGCTATATGCCATAGCTTAAGCAGCTTGCCACTCTACATGCAGAGGGAGAGTGAGCTCTGTGGGCTGCTACTTCCTCTTCCTCAAACAGATGAGTGAAGTGTGAGCAAAGCCTTGGTTTTGCCCTTCAACCCTTACTGTGCTACCCAGAGGAGCTGAATAGTGAAGGGAGGGAGGAATTTGTGCTTGTCACTCTCAGGGCATGTCTACACTGCAATTAGACACCCGTGGCTGGCCCGTACCAGCTGACTTGGGCCGATGGAGCTTGGGCTGTGGGGCTGTTTAATAGCAGTGTAGACATTCAGGTTCAGGCTGCAGCTTAAGCTCTGGGATCCTCCCACCTTGCAGGATCCCAGAGCCTGGGCTCCAGTCAAAGCCTGGACATCTACATTGCAATTAAACAGCTCATTAGGCCAAGCCCAGTCAGCTGGCATGGACCAGTGTAGACATACCCTGAGTCATAGTTTCTTCCCTAGGCTGATCTGAGGGTGACACAACTGCATATTCCCCTTTATTCCGTGCAAGACGTAGGGTGAAATCCTGGCTCTGTTGCAGGCAATGACATAACTCCCACTGATTTTTGGAGTCTGAATTGCAATGTCTCAATCCTATCCTCTGTGATTTTTTCCCCAAAGTTATACAGCAAATCATTAGTTGATTAGGGAATAGAATGCAGAAATCCATACTCCAGTCTTGTACTCTTACAAGTAAAACACACATCTCCAGGTACTGTACGTCTAAAAATATAACACACACTTCAGATACACTTTCTTACCTGTCTTTTAGCTGTAACAAATATAAGAAATCTAAAACATTCATGTGTATTCCTGGAGAATTTGGGAGAATGTGGAGCTGATAAAGTGACATATATCGGCATAAATGGTCTTTCTACTTAGTGTTCGTTTTCATTAAAATGTAATATAATTTGTGCACAATTGACTGTTGCTCTTGTTTTCAATGCTAGTGATTCACTTTGATGGCCTTCTCCGAGTAGCAAACCTATTTATTATGGGAAATGAGAAGTGCAACCAATATCTCAAAGGGAAGATTACTGTGAACGAGTCAGACATCTGTGCTGGGGCTGAGGGCATTGGCACTGGACCGTGTGAGGTAAAATAATATGGCTATAGATAGAGTGCAAGAATCTACAGACATCTGCTTAGGGTTTTTTTTCTCCTTTACCAATAATGCTTTCCTGGAGTTTGCCTAATTATTCTCTCTGCACTTAATTTGTAAGTGGAACATGGATGCTATTTCCTTTCAATGTGCATTGCAAACAAAGGTCTCTCTCTGGAGGATTCTTTTCTGCCACCCTGATTCACATTGGATAGTTCTATCGATATTCTTAGTTCCTCTGAAATCAATGGGGCTATGACCCCAATCCAACAAAGCACATATAAAGTTTACTCGGCATGGTTAAATCACATGCTTTGATGGACTGGGGTCTGTTTGTGGAGTAAGTACTGAATAAGGTGGCAACATCAGGCGCCCGTGAGCAGCAGCAGCAGTTTATCTAAATTGCCAGTAGGGTTGCAATCAGTTTAGCTGCTTAGCCGAGTCGGGAGTTGACCAAGAAATTAACAAAATAGGCCACCTCATAGTGATGTTGAAAGAGAGAACTATGAACAGAGTGGAAGCCCTTAGAGATCCAACATTCTCAGGGTAAATGTCTCATAATCTGTGCAACCACTACTGAGTGTTTACAGCTTTATCAAATAGATTAGATTCAGAATTTGGGGCAGTTTTAATTGTTATATAAACTTCTAGGCTATATTGGCATTCATCCTTGATTGTGGTGGGGATCTTACTAGGGGAAAAAAGACATAGGGCTTGTCTTCACTACCCGCCGGATCGGCGGGTAGCAATCCATCTGTTAGCGATTGATTTCTCGCGTCTGGTGAAGACGCGAGAAATCGATCGCCCCCGTCGACTCCGGAACTCCAGGTCACCGAGAGGCGCAAGCTGGAGTCGACGGGGGAGCACACCGCCGACTGCTGCTGTCATGAGGACAGCAGGTAAGTCGGCTGGAGATACGCAGACTTCAGCTACGTGAGCCACGTAGCTGAAGTTGCGTATCTGCAGTCATCCCCCCCCCCTCCCCCCCCCCCCCCCCCCCCGTAGTGAAGACCAGCCCATAGCATATGGTAGTTCTGTTTCTGGATAGAAATGTGGAGCTTTGTGAGAGAAGTTGGTATCCTTCAACTGCGGCCTGAGCCAAAGCTCAGTCAAGTCAGGGAGAGTCTTTTCACTGATTTCATTTGGGTTTGAATCAGTCCCTTTTGAGTAGGAATTGGTTAGGATGCGGAGGAAAAGGTACGAAATCCTCTTATTGTAGTGATGTATCTTTTCTGGACTGACAGTCTGCCAGCTGAGATGATGGGTGGAGAAGGCAACAATCACTGGTATGAGTAGACATTTGGTTTAGCGGCACACAAGGAAGGTTTAAGTAGTTCAATATTGTAGCAGGGCGTCGACTCACCCCTGCGAGCCTCCTGCTGGTCCATCCGGGAATTAGCTCGCCAGCCTCTGGAGCGCCCTCTGCAGGCCAACGTCCCGCTTGCTGCTCTTGCCCCGTGTCCCTCCCAGACCCCGGTGCCCTCTTACTGAGGGTGCTGCACCCCTGCAGTACCCCCACAGTCTCAGGGTCTCCTCTCCCTGGAGGAACCCTCCACCCCCTCTCCCCACCTTACCTCAGAATGGGCAACTGCCAGTCACCACTTGCCCCTGTCCCCTGAGGCAGACTGCAGTATCATTTCCACTCATCACAGGCAAGGGGGTTGGCCTGCTGCTTCTGCCTCTAGCCATGGGCTGCCCCCTGCAACCCCAGTACCCCTTTGTTGGGCCTTCCTCTAAGCCCAGCAGCCTGGGGCTCCCAGGCTAGAGCCTCCCCAGCTCCTCGTGCCTAGCCCCAGCCCTGCACCACGCTAGGTACTCCTCAAGCTCCCCGCAGCTAGGCCTGTCTGCCTCCTCTGCTCGAGGAGGAGACTCACTGTCCCTCTAGGCCCCTGCCTCACAGCCTTTATACAGGCCTGTGAGTGTTTGGGGCGTGGCCACCCAGCTGAGCCTATTTCCCAATCAGGCTGGGAGTTTTGCTGGCTCACAGCCCCTTCCTGGACCGTTCCAAGCCCTTCGGGCTGGGAGCAGGTGGTCACCCCGCTACAGACATAAATAAAACAATGGACTTTTCCCTACCCAAGGACGGCACCAAGACTTGAGGGATTCTGTTTAGGTAGTGGCATGTTAATGTGACTCCTTAGTGGGATCATTTTGTTATCACAAAGTTATTTCTTCAATATTAAACATTTGGTTCATTATCAGTTAGTTCTCATGGGTGCTAAGATATAAATGCCACACCTGCACAGAAGTCCTCAGGAAATCCAGCTCTTCATTTTTTCCTGTAAGAAGAAATGGAGCTCATCAATATTAATTATGATCATAACCAGTGTGTGGTTTCCCTCTTCCTGTGTTCCCCTTGGAGCAGCTTCTATCAGTATGGAACAAACAGAAAAATAGAGCTATCAGATTAAGGGAAATTAAGTCAGAATAGCAGGTGAAAAATATTTCACTAGCAGGTTTGGTGATGCTGTATTAGTACAGGCATCATCTGTGAATTAGCCTGCAATCAGCAAGAGCTAAGAAAACCAGCTGTATTTGGAAGAGCTCCTGTTAATTTTGAAGTGATCTGGAGAGGATACAAGGATAGTTATCTTTTATGTTTTAAGGCAGTATTCCAAGATCTGATGCAAACACTTCTTAGTGCCCAGTCCTTACTTGCCAGCGGCAGTGAATGAAGACTGCACCATTTTATCATTCATTAGCTAATCAAAACTTAAAGAATGTCAGTACTGACTTCTACACGGTGCATTAGACAGCACCAGAGGGCTATAAATTCGAGTTACTCTAGTGTGTTCTGCACTGCACCGTATGGACCCCGCAGAGGCATACTAAACGTTCTCTAGTACATGCCAACATGTACTGTTTATAATGGATCTACATTAGCGTGCACTAAGGAACTTTTCTTTTGTGCCAGCAGGGTCCACCCAGGCCAGTGCGTGACATGCTAGTGCACACTTGCAAAAGTCCCATCATACATGTAGAATTTGGATTGATGCATGTGCGTACCACCCATTAAAATGAGTTATGCATGTTTATTGAGGCGAGAAGAGACCCTCTCATTTTTATAGCTGTGGCTAATTCATTTCTGAATCATTCTTGGTGGTGGCCTTTGCCATCTGTTGAAATGCATGCAGCTCTATGCACCAATTGGCCTTGCTGCCTAACATGTGACAGAGGGATAGCACTGCTGGCTCTCTAAGAACCCTTCTATCAATAGCCTGGCATTGCACCAGAGATTTTTCAACCATCTGTCCTGTCTGCCGGCTGGCTTTTACCATACACATTTTGCAACTGCCAGGTAGCTGAGAGAAGGAAGCAATATTGTTGGTATGTAGAAGTTTGGAGGAATTACAATCAGAGGTGAAGAGATGTCTGTATGGGGCCTCTCTTATGAGGCTCTTTGCATAGAGGCCTAAGAAAACTAGGGTCAACTCTGGTGTTTGTTGATGTGGGCCCTGTTTGTGATGCTCTGCATAAAGGAAGATATCACACTACTCCTTAGATAGTCTTACTGAAGGTTTTTATAGTAGGGTGCTACCCAATAGCATATAGAAAACAAGCCGGAACTGTGTCTTTTAGCTGTTCACAAATTAATGTTCTTTATTTCTTTTTTCCTAGAGGGATTATGGTGGTCCCTTGGTCTGTGAACAAAACAGGATGAAAATAATAGTGGGTGTTATCATTCCTGGCCGCGGATGTGCCATTCCAAATCGTCCTGGGATTTTTGTCAGAGTGGCCTATTACTCCAAGTGGATACACAAAATCTTGTTGACATACAAATCTGAGTTATAGCTGAATATTTCACACAAAACCACCAACTCCAATCAGATGAAGATTTCAGAGAGCATGAAATTAATGAAAGTAATGTAAAGATCCATGATTTTTTTAAAAAACTACTTGATAGTCAAGTTTCTTGATCTTCTATTGATATTTATGGGTATTTTCTGAAGATTTTGTCTATCAGTGTTTTATAGATGTTGAAGTGAGCTACAGTATATGCAAGTGTGGTGACATATCTCCTGAAGATACTTGAATGGATAAACAAAATTTCAAAGATACTATTGCTGAATGCAGAAGTGTTTTGTGTAAATAGCTCATGTGGCCTCTTTAGGCTGCTTCTCCAGATCAGCTTCTCCATGAGATACAAAAAAAGCTTGTTTTCTTTAACACCCTTACTCTAAGTACCATATAGTGCTCTCTGTTTCTGGCAAAAGTTCTCTTGAGAGCTGTGTGCATTGATCAAGAACAGCATATATGGACCTAATTTTTCCCCCCATATGCAGAATTTAAATAGGTTACATGCTAAACTTAAAAAATAATCTCTTTATTTGATCATTGTGGGCCCAATTCTGCAAGCCCTCCATGAGCAGAGCTCTCACTGAACTCAATGGGAGCTTCTTTTACATAGGGTGTATAGGATCTGCCTCTGTACTTACTGCCTTAAGGGATATTGCAGTGTACTCTATGGATGAGGGATGAGACAGGCTGATTAGCAAGTTATTGGTCTTGTTTGAATTGTCTCAGGGTACATCTACTCTGCAGCTGGAGGTGTAATTCAGTGCTCAGGTAGATGTACATAAATCTATATGTGCTAGATCTGATTGAGCTAGCATGTTAAAAATAGTAGCGTAGCTGTGGTGCTGCTGGCAATGGGATGGGATAGCTTCCTGAGTACTTATCTAGAGTCACTGATAGGATTGTAATCAGGTGGCTAGCCCATGCAGCTGCCTGTGCTACACTGCTGTTTTTAGTGTGCGCGCTCAATCAAAGCTGGAAACTGCACCTCCAGCTGCAGTATAGATGAGCCCTCATATTTAAAAAACATGCCGGAATGTGTATTTCATAGCATCCCAGGAATGTATCCTGATTAGCTAATGACAGACCATTTTTACTGCTAAAGTTAATTGCATTGAAATAGAGAGTTTAGGGCCAGATTTCTCAGTAACTCACGGGAATAAGTCTGGATTTTTGGCAGGGTAAGTAAGAATAGAATCTGACCAAGAGCTGATGGAATCAACAGGGGGAAAAAAAAGAGTACTGTTGTCATTAATGCATTTAAAACTGAATTGTGCCATCAGGTTTTCCCAAGGGTGTTGGAAATTGCATACTCAGGGGGCATAATTTCAGCCCTTCCTGTTTAACAAACAGAACCACTAAAATGACCAATATTTGAAATAGAACTGAAGGCATCTTTTGATTTCAGTAACATTAAATATGTTTTATTTATAGGTGTTATATTATTTTTAAGAAAAACCTAAACATTTGGTTAAACAATAAGTCTCGGGTATAACTCCTTTGAAGCCAATAGAATTATCGCAGAGATGAATTTGGGCTGTTGTAGAGTATGCAACATGTCACTAATGGTTTAATTGCTTGTGTTACATGTCTACTTGCATACCTAGGGCCATAATTTTCCATACTCGAGATGGAGCAAGAGAGCAAATAGTCAACATCTATAAGGTTTTCTTGCTCTCCTTTAGAACACTTATTGTGTAGCTAAAAGTACTAAACAATTAGCAAATGGCAATATTTTACCTTATATGGCACTAATTACCATGTACCTGCTGGAAAAATGATACACTATATAATCCCATTACACTTACTACTGTACATTAACTTGCATAAGGAACTTCATTGTTACTTTATTCATGAACTATGTAAATGCATATGTTTCAGATAGCAGACTGTAAAGTACCATATCCTAACTATGTAGCCCCTAAACTGACATCACTGGGTAAAAGTAAAGAACATTTCACTATAATTACATGTAAGTGACATAGGTCTGAATCCTGCCTTGGTAAAAATAACTGTGTAGGGGAGCTGCCTTGGGAGGCTGGGAAGGTGCTGATTCCCTAAACTGTCCCTAATCAGCAAAATATTTCAACTTTAATGGGATTTAACTGTTTTAGTTACATGCTCTGGGGATGGACTTCAGCATTGGCTAAAGTGCTTTGCTGAATAGCACCCAAAACAGTCTACTGGCTGTACAAAGCAAGAGCTCTTGCAGCAAGCAGATAAATAGGCATGTTCCTGAAAATCCTTCCTCATAGTAGTCCCACTGATCAAAGTAGGACTATTCACATGAGTAGGACTACTCATAAGGGATTCCAGATTCTTGTATGCCTGGACATTAGCTGGGTGTACCTCCCACTTGGTCTGCTAGTGAAGGGGATTAGGCTTCACACATTCTCCCTCTGGCTCCTCTTGTTTTCCAGCCCAGTACAGGGCAGGATTTAGCCTGCAGTACTTACAAGAACTTGTTGCCATTTATATAAAGTGTATATTCTCATTAAATATGTGCTGACTATATCTTAACGAAAAGGATTAACTTTTAAGGAGAAATTAACTCCAAGTGAGTTTTTATTTTGTGCCATTGGGAAGAATGTGGATAAATTTACTTTTTTACTTTTCCTATTCTAAGACTTATGTGCTCACTGTATTATATTTGCAGGCATTTTGTTATGTCTACCAACAAAATAAAATAAAATAAATTGGATCCTAAAGTATTTTAGTTATAATCTTCTGCTGTGCAGAGGACAATATGATTATATATATATATATATATATATATGATAAATATACTGTTTTTTGTCAGACATTGTGTAAGGATTTTTACCTGTTTGTTCTGGGCAGCATCTCGGTAAAATGAGCTGTGCAGAATCAATGCTCTAGAACTTAATGTGTTTGTAAGCACTTGCTTCTCAGGTGTGCACACTCCCTCTCAGTATGGAGGGAATTTGACACTCTGAAAAGCAAGGAAAGAAAAGAATAATGATGTGGTGATTAATTTGTACTTCATTTATTCCTGTGAATATTTCTTGTTGGTGCCAATGGTACTGTACCAGGCAAATGTTGTAGCTACAGAATTCTCCTTCAAAAGGACACTGCTAAGGGACTTTTTTCATTGTGTTAACAATATTTTTATAACAACTAAGAGCCTCATCCAGTATTCATTGAAGTAACAGGAAAGCTTCTTACTGATTTAAATGGGCATTTGCCTGGGCTTTGTGGATGCAGTTTTGGCCAGGGCCATATTTAAGAGAAAAATTGGGTGGTAGTAGTTTAAAGCAGTGGACCCCAACCTTTTGATCGCCGCGGACCGGTCAACGTGGGCGAGTCAATGCTTGCAGCCCGGGGGGTGATTTTAATTTTTCACTCTGTGCGGCGGACCGTTGTATGTCCGCCGAAAACCCGCAGAATTCAGTTGATCACCTTAATTTTTTTTAATTCGGCGTGGCAGGCTCTTGTATGTCCGCCGAAAAGCCGCCGGACACAGCGGGGAAGCCGCCGGATGCGGAAGTGAAGACGGACTGGAAGGGAAGGCGGCCGATGCGGAGTGGGAAGCCACCGGATGCGGAAGGGAAGGCGGCCCGGAGGGGAACGCGGCCGCGGCCCGGTACCAAATGCTCCACGGACCGGTACCGGTCCGTGGACCGGGGGTTGGGGACCACTGGTTTAAAGGGTATGAAACAAGTGATTAGGAAAAAAACGCAGTCACTGACATTCTCTTAACCCAAATTCAGTTTTGTCTTTCATTTTTTTTATCTTTATCCAGGCAAGAAGGATAACGATATCCAGGGCTGGGATAAAAGACAAAAGTGTAATTAATAATTGATGTGGGACTTCGAAAAACTTAGGGTCTGGTTCTTCCCCACTAAAGTCAATGGGAGCTTTATTATTGATTTTCTTTGGGCACTGGTTCTGGTTTTGTTACTGCAAACCTCCTCTCTAGACTTTTTTCCCTTGACCCTAATCCGAAAACAAATGTATGGCTCCCCGGAGAATTAGTGCTCTGAGTGGTCTCAATGCTACTGAAATCCTTTCCCCAAGGTTTAAGATGAGAGCTCTCATGGGAAATCCTGAAAACACTTACTCCTGCACGTAGTGCCATGGAATTTCATGGGGCTACTGATGCAATTTAGGGTTTTCAGAATAATATCTGAAGTTTTCTGTGAGGGACACAATCTACTCGGGCAAAAATGCCCATTAAAATCAGTGGATTTTTTTTTTTTGCCAAAAGACTGCCACACACCAGGCTTGAAGGTTGCTCTGTACTGTCTAAGATGGCCATACATCAATTTACATAATTCCCAAATGGCAAAAGGCATGAAAAATCATATCCTCTTAGAAGCCTGAATATGGACCCCCTTGGAAGTCAATGGGAGTTTTGGCAGCATAAAGTGTTTTGGACTGGTCACTAAATATTTTCTTACAAATTATTTTCTTTCTTCTTCACATGCACTGGTATAATACTGTATCACAAGTTGACATGAACTAACATTGCTTTTCACCCTACCTTTACAGTGTCTCTTTATAAATAGGCTCATGGACATATGTGTATGGCGTTTCCTAATTTGGAATCTGATGTCAGGGAGCTGTCAATGAAATAGTGTGGATGGTTTGATTATTTTTCTTATATTTAAATAGGAACATATTAATGTTGCCTATTGAATAAGACTAGCGGAATGCCTATCAAAAATGGAACACTGTGATTATAACTTCTATTACAAAAATTCTGGAATTAATGGCATTATTGTTAGTTAACAAAGTTGGTATTTTTGTAATCTTTATCCTTATTATTCTTAATAAAATATTTTATAAAAAAACCTATCTAAATCAGCATCATATTTCTTATTTGGTGTTTGGAAATTGTATTGTTGGGCAGAGATGGTAATGCCCTTGAAAAAACAAGAAGCCCAATTCTGACTTTAGTGGCCAAGTTTTGGATGTGCAAAGGAAGTAAGATTGGGATCACAAAGACATTCTTCCATTGATGCATATTCAGTGCTAACAGTAATATTGCTTGCATATAAAAGGAGGAATTGACCCCCAGTTCAGGACTGGATCCCACCAACCTACCCTTATAAGTCCCAATAGCAATTCTGCACTCAGAATGAGGTCATGGGTCCCAAAAGATGGAAGTATTTTTTTTAAAAAAGGAACTAATAGAAAACATGCAATTAACACTGACCATCCCACATAAGTGCATTCCACACTTATGAGGAGCTACATAGTACCTTACAAAATGAATGGCATCTTCAGAATATCTTTGTTTACTTCATTATAGTTTAGGATATAGAACAATTGTCCTCTGTCACTTCAGTCTTGTTCAACTACCTGAAAGGGGGTTCCAGAGAGGATAGATTTAGACTGTTCTCAGTGATAGCAGATGACAGAACAACTAATGGTCTCAAGTTGCAGTGGGGGGAGATTTGGGTTGGATATTAGGAACAACTTTTTCACTGGGAGGATGGTGAAGCACTGAAATGGGTTATCTAGGGAGGTGGTTAGAACATCCTTCCTTAGAGGTTTTTAAGGCCCAGCTTGACAAAATCGTGGCTGTCTGATTTAGTTGGGGAATTGGTCCTACTTTAAGCAGAGCATTGGACTAGATGACCTCCTGAGGTCCCTTCCAACCCTAATATTCTATGATTCTATTTTATGATTCTAACTGTGGAGTGTTGCTACTAATTTTCAGTTTGGGCTTAAAAGTCTAGTCCTTGGTTTTTAAAAATCAAAGTGGGTGCAAACCAGAATCTTAGTTGAGTTTTTTGACATCCAAATGCAGATCAGAATTTGGCCAAATGCCCCATTTTCATTAATGGTAAAACACAAAAATAGGTTCAAAAATGCACACATTTTGAGGTGTTTGAAATCTGGATTTGAATTTTGCATCTTGAATCAACTTTTTAAAAAAAGTTTTCTAAATGACATTTAGACTTCATGTTTTTTATCGATGACTACCAAAATCAATGTGGATTTTGTCACTAACTTCAAGAATGCAGGTATAGGAATGCATTCAAAGTTTGCCTCTTTTAAAAAATTAGGAATACAAATTATATGATACAAAAATGAATTGTTACCATATTGTCTCAGTGAAAGTGATGATAATGCTTAGGTAACCTCACACAAGTGTTGTGAGAAGTAGGTAACGTTTGCATAGCAGTTTGGAAAGGTAAAGCCCTGCTAAGTGTTATTGCCATCATATTAAATTCAGTGGTTAGTGCTTTGTAAGAAAAGGAGTCCCTCTAAAAATGGGGGATGAAAGCCCAAATAGCTGCTTAGTTTGTTTTCTGCAATCCTCATGTAAACACAGCAGGCCATTAAGCAATGTCCTGATGTATATCATCCCTGCCTTCAAAAGTACCAATCTCTGGACAGCTACATTATAATAAAAGCCTTTTGCAATAAATAAGAAAGGAAACATCTGGAAACAAAAATGGCAAACCATAAAAAGGTTAATACCAAATAAGCTCTAAAATAACAAATAAAATGCTTTTATGTGGTCTCGTTTTTTATAATGTGGGATATATGGTGTGAATAGCTCCCATAGCATAATCTAATAGCCCTGGTTTGCTTAAAAATGATCCATAGTGTTTCAAAACACTTGAAGTGCAATGACTTCTCCAGATGCACACAGAGGCTGTAATTCACACTGCACTTTAGAGGGCAAGGGCCTGCTCTTCCTCCCATAAAATCAATGGCAAACCCCATTTGAGTCCGGGGTTGGACCCCAAAGTCTGCTCCCTTTGTTCACATAAGTATTTATTTCCACTGACTACAGTAGAATTACTCTGGGTCCTGATTCAGCAAAGAACATACTTCAGCCCCATTGAAGTGCTTTGCTTAATCAGTCCTAATGAGTAAAATGGTCTGTTCAACCACTTTTTCCATATATATGCATGTTATATGTAGTTTGAATTCCAGGGGCTGTAATTTTCTTACACACAAATCAACTAGTTGTTCTGGATGAAATTCCATCTCTCCCCCTGCCCCCCAGTAACTGTATTTATTAAGAGAACAATTATGTGCTGAGTGGTCCGTCATTTCAGCCTAAATGGAGGACACCTGTCAAGAGGTGCTAGTATTTCTCAGCATGGGCCTTTCTTCTAGCCTATAGTGCATTTGGTTGGGTGGCTTAGGACAGTCCCTTTCTGGAGGAAAGTTTTATAAAGCCATATATGCAGGTGCTTAAGTGAGGAAATGTGAACTTTGAAGTGTTGGGAACTGTATGGGGGCTAGTAAAAAGAAAAAAATAAGACTACAGAGATTTTCAGTGATTTGGGGATGAGGTTTTTGGTCACTGGTGATAAGAATTTAGTTTAAATCGCTAATATGGTTTAGATTATATTAGTTGGAAATTTCCCCATCTGGTTTTGTTTCCTGGAGGATTGAGGTCATGTAATACAACCGGCGGGGGAGGGGGTGAACGGAGTCTAATGTATCGCATACGCTTTGGTAATGTAGACTGTGTCAGCATGGGCTCATCAGGCCTGGTGCGCAAATGTGCCATCTGCTGCACATTCACGAGTTTCACAACACTGTTACGCCATGGAGTAGCTAAAAGATTTTCACTTCTTCAGCTAAAGGAAAACTTGGAAATGCTGCTGCTCGGCTCAGTGTAAGCAATCCACTGAGTGATGCCTACCTCAAAGAGGCTTTTAATTATAAGTCCCTTTTTAAAAAAAAAACCCTTCATTTTTTTGGGAGGGGGTTATTTGCATTGTCTCTATGGAACGAAGTCGCTTAGGAGAAAATGTTTGCTTTATGAGTGAGCGGGGTGGCATTTGAGCCAATGGGCTTATGGGGAATGGGGATGCCAAGACTGGTTCACCTCTAGGCTGTGCCTGATCCGCCACACAGAACCATAACAATTGATTGAAACGACCCTTGAGGATGCTGCTACTCATAACACTGGATGCTTGTTTTTCACTTTTGTGCCACATCATTTTACCACAACGTTCACCAGTTGCTGGCACCAGTCTCTACTGAGGCTGGCTGGCAGAGTACATGGACACATGTACAGGAATCTAGCTTGCTGACTCTTCGTATGATTCATGTGTTACAGCCACAGGTAGCCGTCCATGGGGAAGCCACAGCTTTTCTGCGACTTGAAGTAAGCGCCCCATTAAATGCTTTCTGGGCTCCCATCTCACTTCCTTTCATTATGAATGTTCCTTCTCAAACACAGACTGGGTTGTCCAGACTTCCCTTCCCTTTTATCCTAACAGCGAAGGCCTGCTTTAGTTGTAAACATCTAATTCTTAATCCTGTCTGTTCCCATTTAAAGCTAATGACTCTGTAGTTGTTGCAACATGCCAGCACTAATCCATGCGTATTAGTTTCTTTTACTTTCTGCTGTTCCTTTTCTTTTACTCAGAACTTCCTGTCAGTTTTGGGCACTTGCTGGGGTGGGGGCCAGGAGCATTCCAACCTCTCCTCTAACACGCTTCCCATTAGAGCTGGCTGGAACTTTTTGGACAGACTTTTTTTTGTTTTGTTTTTTCCCAATCAGGTATCTGACAGAAACTTGCCTGGTTTCCTGCCAGCCCAGCCACCTGCTTCAATGAGCTGCCCATCAGCCTGCCATAGCCCCTGAGTTCCCCAGGCTCACAGCCCTGCTCACCTTCCCCGACAGTGAGCTGCTCACAACTGCCTGGCCAGCCAGCTCTCTGACTCCCTGACACCTTGCTCCCAGGGTGCTTGCTCACACTCATCCCGTTTCCCTGTCTATAGGGTTTGGCAGCAGCCGAGTAGTTTTTAGACAGGCAGTGTCACAGGCATGGGGATTTGGGTGCATAAAGAGGCAGCTATGCATTCAAGTAACTTTGAGGCTCTGGGTCCAAGTCATCCACTTATCCTCACCTAAATCCTTCCTAAAGCCCATCTCTTCCTGTCATCCACAAGCGGCGAGTGCTGCTCTTAGAATGGCCAGCGTCAATGAAATGTTCAAGATAATCACACACAATCCCTGAGTGGCCAGGTGCCCGGTATCCTTCCTTACCATAACAACCCTCCCTTTAGTCTCTGTTTCTTTTGTTCATTGCGTCATATTTAAAACTAGAACCAGTCCTGCAAAGGGTTATATATCTGCTTAATTTTAAGCCCAGCTGCTCTAAGTGAACTATTTTAGGTCTGTTTGGAAGTTTTTGCACTAGTGGGGCTTTAATTTAAACTCTTCAGAGCTTCTCATTTTTTTCCCTTTCCTATGTACATCCAATAGCACATTCTTGGGCATTGGGTAAACAATAAATCCATCTAAAGCTGAATATAGACCACAGAAACTAGCAATGAAGAGGAACTTTTAGGCACTCTATTATTTATTTCTGTAAGGCAACATACATGTCTATGCGACTGCATAAGTAATAAATAGTAACAAATGTTGCTGTTGGATTGTTCCCAACAGCGTTTACAAGGTTTTTTTTAAGCTATTTCCTAATGGAGTTAATCTGTTAGGCATTAAACCTATGTCCATGTAAAAAAAATATGGAGGTGACTGAATAATGCTACCTGCTTTGTGTTGATATAGACCTTTTCATACCAGGGTCTTACACTGCTTGCCTTGGAAACATTCGTTATGCTTCCCACATATGACGATAACTATTTTCATCTTTATTTGCATCTTCAGGATGGGAAAACCCAAACCTGGAAAGGTGAGATGATTCAGGAGGGATGCACGTGCAAATAAAATCCATTTACTGATGCATCAAAGTCTATAAAATGTTTTTTAGGAAGGTAGAAGAAACTACTTAACATCCAATGACGTTCAGTATTTGAAAAAAAAATCTCCCTTTTTAATTGGAGGGCATCTTGGGCCAGTGACTATGTCATAAACTGCCAAACCCAGCAAGCTGCTGACTCATCCTGGTTCTGCCCCAACCTACTATTTCACTTTGGGCAAATTACATTGCTTCACTGTGTCTCTCTTTCCCCCCCTCCTTTCCTTTGTCTTTCTTGTTGGCTATTTTGATTGTGAGCTCTTTGGGGGAGGCACTGTTTCTCACAATATATTTGCATAGCACCTTTCACATGTGGCCCCAATCTCAGTCTGAGTTTCAAGGAAGTACTGTAATCCTCATGCCCTTTCCTTCCATGTTTTATTCAGACACACCTTATTCCATTTGAATGATGACAAGGTCAAAAGCAACATTTGTGCAATTTAACTTTTCACACTGTTCTCAGGGTAAGATTTAGGGTCCACTTATTACAGCTTCTTGATAAGCTTATCCCTTCACTCCTTTCATGGAAGTCTGCGTGGCCATATGAAGACACTTTGCTTTGCTTTCTCATGTTGGAAAGTGCTTTCCACATTATCTTCAAGGTTGAAATATTGAACAACTTCGGGCACTCTCCTTTTTGCTTTGCTGGCCTGACTGTGGAACCCTCTTCCCATTTTTCCTTCAATTTTTCCAGCTTGAATATAAAAATAATGCTGAGCATTTACACTGCAGGACACTTAAATTCTGTGACAGACAGAGCCGGCAGTGGACACTTGCCACTCCTGGGTGAGCTGAGCAAAATATGACATAAATGCCCCAAACTATGCCCAGAGCAAGCAGCAGCTCTGCTCTATGCTCCTCGAGACCACCTCTTCAGGGCTCAGGCTCCAGGACTTTGGCATGACAAGAAGCAGAGCCATGGAGCAGTCACTCTCTGTGGAAGTACACTAGTAAGGGACTGCTGCTGGGCTGTCTATTCCCCTGGAAAGGGGGGCAGGGCTGCACAGGCATGGCTAGTTAATGGCAATATAGCTCATAATAAAGTTGGTCTGTCAGGGGACAGGGAACTGTCCCAGGAGAGAAGATTCAGCTCATAGGGGAAACTCTGGCTACGCTGTAGTCAAGCTGACCTTTGCCCTCGTCATCATTAAGATCAGGATTTAGCCCATGGAATTTCCAGCTTTTTCCAAGATCTTCCTTGTAAGCTCAGAAGAGGCTAGTAAAGGGCAAAAATCTGCCCTTTGAAGTCAACGGGAACTGTATTCATGGAATGAAGTTAGAACATGGCCTGAACTAATTGATTCATGTGTCCTCCTACTGAAGTAGGTAGGTCAGTTTTAGGTGGAGAGAGCCAGCACAAAATGGAGAGGAGAATTCAAGAATGCCTGGCTCCCACTTCTGACCTAGACCACTGCCCTTCCCTGCCGCCTTTCCATGGTGTACAGTCATTAACGTGGAAATGGCCAAGATGCAGAGTCAAACAAAAGTAATGTAAATGACACGAGTTCAGTCCAAATGTGCAATATGTACTAAGGGCTTGAACCACAAAGGTGCATAAGCATCAAGTTGCCTTTTTCACTCCCAAGTCCACTAATCTGTCCTGTAAGTCTCCTAGGTGCCCTCATTTCGGAGGGTTGGCATTTGCAAAGATGTCTAGTTCCAGTGCCACCCTGCAGCTAAGGGGCTGCTCAGAGCCTTAGCTCATGCTTAAGCCCCAGCAGGATGCTCAAAGGAGGTGGCCTCCTAACCTGATTGGAGCAGGCCTAACCAGTGCAAAAGACAGCAGAAGGGTGAGCAGGTGTTGAAGAGGAGAGAGAGCATGTGCTCCAGAATACCCACTAGCACAGTGGCTAGGGCATTTACCTGAGATTTGAGAGACCTGGACTCTAGTCCAAATTAGGGATTTGAAAACAGGTCTCTTGTATTCTAGGTGAGTACCCTATTCATCGGGCTAATGGTTAACATGGGGAAATGAGGGGGGGAGTTCTCTCTCTCCCCTCTGGTTGATCACCAGAAAGGATTAGGCACCTACGTCTTGCGTGCAAATAGGAACCTGTGCAAATAAGGCCCAGCTCAGTGGGAGCTAGGCACACTCCATGGTAGAGATCAAAGGATTATAGGCAGCAGCCCCAAGCTCCTCCCCGTTCCTTTGCATTTCACTTCTAGCTAGACAAATGGCTTCCAACTCAGTTTGATGGCTTCTGACAATCCCTTTTAGCTGCACCTAATGAGAGGCTGAGGTTTCCAGCAGGTGGCAGGGTGCCTAGGAATAACGCAGAGCAATCCCTGTGAGGATTTAACCCTTTGACACCCCACATTCATGCACAGCAAGAGCCATAACAACAAAAACCAGACAATAGCATGGGTCTTGATCTGTGTAGTCGGCCACTAGCATTAACAAACCTGACAGGAAATCAAAGCTGACTGGATTCCTTTTCAATGCACCACCAATTTGCAGAAACAGAACTCCAGGGGCAATCTATTTAGTCATTTGTTTGACTACTGCGGGGGGGAAGAGGGGGGGAGGAAAAGGGAACCAACCAACCCATGCCTTTTTTCCAGCAGTATAGGCCTGGGTATTTGGTAAATTACATATTGGGCTCCTCAAAAAGTCTTGTCCTAATTATGGTTATTAAGTTAAACTTATGCTTAAAGCAAGCAAAATATTGGCTGTGATGGAAAGTCATCATTTAACTCAGTGGAGATTTAGTAGCAGGAGAGCTAACCCAAAAATATTTTTGAACCTACAAGATGTTATATCAAGTTTCAAATTCTCCCATTGCCTGCAGCCTCTTCAAAGCAATGGAGACTCTCAGTGCTATATGCGATCAGGACTCGTTAGTGCATCATGAAAATAATGCCAACGAAGGAATTGTACACTCTGGCACGAGTGAGAAACAGAAGATGTATTCCCCCATCCCCGAACAGCCCACTCAGCAAGTAACAGAAGAAGATTTAAGCGCTTATGCCAGAGTTTCCCAAACACTTGTTTCTCTCTTTGTTCATCAAGATTAATGACACTATGAGAAATGGAGACATGACCGCAGTTAACACCTGGTGAAGCAGGGAGCAGAAGGTTAGTCTCACATTATTTCATAGCACCTGTGCACAGGAAATGTGTGAGCACTGTCTTGGTCAAAAAACAATGGACTGTCACACCACTCCAGTGAAAATGAAAATAAATGGAATTGTGGAGTGAGAAAAATATCTTTAAAATCCAAATGTCAGATTTACTTGGTAAGGTCTGGCTGCTTTGTGTGGCTGTAATGACACAAAGCAGCCCTACAGCTGGTTTAGCTGTTAAGCTGGGGTTATGGCTGCTTTGCACAGCCAGAGAACAGCCAAAGCGTATAGATTAATCAAATCCAAGGCGTCTTGCTTTAATGCTTACTTCCTGGCAGATACTTATTATAGTCTTTTAAACAGTCGCAGTGGGTTTCACAAACTAGGCATTGCCTCGCCTGTGGGCCTGGTCTTGTAGACATGTTCTGAGCATGCCTAAACTCACACAACACCAAGGGGTGATGCCGCTTTATAACTTTTTAGCCCCCTCCTCGCCCCCCTCCCCTGGTTAGACTGCTCACCCATGATGCACTAGCTGTGGCTCCAGTTCTACTCTCTATCTAATGTGGTGCAGGGATTTACACTTGGGTTTTCCATCTCTAATCACTGGGCTATGGGTGGGTTGCTCTCAGTGTCTCTCTCTCCTGTGGAAGCTGTTCCACTGTGTACAAATATTCATTGGGCTAGAGAGAGAAATAGAGATAATGATCTAGATGCCCCATAGCTCAGGTGAGACTTTAACCAGGGGCTGACAATTATGTGGGGGAGTGGAAAAGCACCTACTCCTCACCATACTGCAGCAAAAAAACTTCAAGACCAGACTGCAAAGAAAAACTGCAGAGCTGCAATTCATTTGCAAGTTTGACACAATCAATCTAGGATTGAACAAGGATCTTGAATGGCTTGCTAATTACAAAAACAGCTTCTCCTCTCTCTGAGTTCACACCTCCAGTTCAGCTGCTGGAAGAATACCCCACCCACCCTGATTTGAGTTAACAAGCTGGTTCAGCCTGATTGGACTAACCTTGTTACCTCCTACCTGGTTCTTGCCTGCTTATCTATACCTGTCCCTGGACACTTCCACTGCTTGCATCTGACGAAGTGGGTATTAGCCCATGAAAGCTTATGCTTCAAAACTTTATAGGTAGTCTTTAAGGTGCCACTTTGTTACCTCTGCTATTCCAGACTAACACGGCTACCTCTCTGATACCTACTCCTCAGTTTTTCTTTTAAAAAAGGGGTTGACATGAATTAGGTGAGACGAGGACTCATAGCTGTGAATCCCAAGCAGAGAGATGCGCCTCCCTCTGGCCCAGACTTAGGCACCTAAGTCCCCTTGATGGGTGGGGCTTAGGCTGCACCCATTTTCCTCAGGATCTCCCAGTGGCTAGTTCAGGCAGCAATCTACTTAGTGTACTGGCTCTTCTATGAATCACTCTTTTAAGTGCCTAACTGTCCTTACAGGATGTAATGGAATGTTAAACTATATTATAGCATTCAGCCACATGCACTATATTTTCCCTTTTCCAGTCTTCTGGAATCTCTCCAGTCTTCCATGACTTCTCAAAGATAATCACTAATCTCCTCAGTCAGCTCCTTGACAATTCTTGGATGCATTTAATCAGGCCCTGGTGACTTGAAGACATCTAATTTGTCTAAGTAATTTTTAACTTCTTCTTTCCCTATTTTGGTAATGTTGGCTCTTAACATTTTCTTCTATGTAATATTCGGACAGAGACGAAAGGCAAAAATTATTTTCTAAAAATCTCACAACTGTCCAGAGGGAAAGTTGCATTGCAAGAATCTAAGCCATCTGATTATTTGATCAAACCAGCTGAGTTTTGCCAAAGAAATTATTCTAATTCATTGTATGAACTGCAACTCTCTATATAGGGCAGTGAGTTGGTGATTAGTATGGAATAGCTTTTTAAATAAAAAAATGAGTGCAGAAGACAAGAGTAAGAGGCACATGGAAGAGTTACTTTAATTCTTTGTTTTGAGGAGTCTCATTCCATGCAATAATGATTTATTCCTTTAAAGATCAACAGAATGCCTGATTCATAAATCCATAACAATGTTTTACATATACGACATATGAATTATATAGCACTTTATACCTTCAAAGTGCTTGCCAGATATTAATTAATTAGTCCTCACAACACTATTGGGAGGTAGGATAGCAGGTATTATCATCTGCTTACAGAGGGAGAAATAGAACACAAGAACATAAGAATGGCCCTACTGGTTTAGATCAAAGGTCCATCTAGCCCAGTGTCCTGTTTTCTGACATTGGCAAGTGCCAATTGCCCCAGAGAGAATGAACAGAACAGGTAATCATCAAGTGATCCATTCCCAGCTTCTGGCAAACAGAGGTATAGGAGACCATTCCTGCTCATCCTGGCCATTGATGGACCTATCCTCCATGAATGCATATAGTTCTTTTTTGAACTATCTTATGGTACAAAGGTGCAGTGTTTACGAGATATTCACAAAGCTGTCACTTAAACCACAGCTATGATTGCCCTATTTGCAGTTACGGCTTTACTCTGTGAAGTAGAATGCTTTGATAAAATTCAGCTAGTTTTGACCGAGTAATTCATAGGGAGTCAATCTCAAAGACCGGATCTGAATTCAAGGGTTCCTAGCTCCCCATTGTTTATTCAAATCACAGTACACCTCATCTCTCATTAATTTTATAAACTTCTCAGAGTCATTTTACGCCTCAGGATAGAGTGCCATCAAAATTTGTGAAACAGACACAAGTTGCCTTCCCTACCTCTTTCCAGTGCACCACCAAATTCCTATGCCTGAGATGAATTGTAACTCCAGATACACAGAACAAATGGAGCACATGCTGTTTATCCAGCTAACCAATTGTCGAATATGATACCATCTTCCAGCAGAAAAAGAAACCTATCATTACCTTTCTTTCATGCAAGTGAATACAACTCCATAACTTTATCACTTAAGTCTAGAAGATAACTGATCAAATCAGTTCATTAAATTGCAAGCCTTTTTTGAAACCAAATAGTATTTTTAGGCTGCTAAGCAATTAAAAAAAATAATCATGCTCAATCACATAATTAAAAAATAATAATAATGATTAATTGTGCGATTAATCACTCTGTTAAACAATAATAGAATACCATTTATTTAAATATTATGGATGTTTTCTAAATTTTCAAATATATTGATTTTGATTAGACCTCAGAATACAAAGTGTCCAGTGCTCACTTTATATTTATTTTTATTACAAATAGTTGCACTTTAAAAAAAGTGAAAGAAATAGTATTTTTCAATTCCCCCCATATCAAGTACTGTAATGCAATCTCTTTATAATGAAAACTGAAGGTACAAATGTAGAATTACGTATAAAAAAATAAATAAAACAATGCAAAACTTTAGAGCCACTCAGTCCTACTTCAGCCAATCACGCAGACAAACAAGTTCGGACATACATCCATGCTGATGATGAGTTCTGCTCAGTAACGATCCAAAGCAGAGAGGACTGACACATGTTCATTTTAATCATCCGAGTCAGATGCTACCAACAGAAGGCTGATTTTCTTTTTTTGATAGTTCAGGTTCTGTAGTTTCCACATCTGAATGTTGCTCTTTTAAGACTTTTGAACGCATGTGCCACACCTTGTCCCTCTCAGATTTTGGAAGCCAATCAGAATATTAAATCTTGGTTCCAGTGCAGTATCTATCCTTAGAAATCTCACATTGGTACCTTCTTTGCGTTTTGTCAAATCTGCTGTGAAAGTGTTCTTAAAATGAACATGTGCTGCATCATTATCTGAGACTGCTATAATATGAAATATATGGCAGAATGTGGGTAAAGCAGAACAGGAGATATACAATTCTCTCCCAATGAGTTCAGTCATAAATGTCAATAATACATTTTTTTTAAACAAGCATCATTAGCATGGAAGCATGTCCTCTGGAATGGTGACCAAAGCATAAAGGGGCATACGAATGTTTTAGAATATCTGGGATGTAAATATCTTGCAATGCAGGCTACAAAATTGACATGCAAACACCT
Source organism: Sternotherus odoratus (assembly GCA_032164245.1). NCBI lineage: Eukaryota > Metazoa > Chordata > Testudines > Kinosternidae > Sternotherus > Sternotherus odoratus. The sequence goes on from JAVMKO010000001.1 coordinate 18,449,561, forward strand.
GTTCTCACTTTCAGGTGACATTGTAAATAAGAAGCATGGAAGCAGTATCTCCCATAACTATAAACACACTTGCTTGCTTTAGCAAATGGCTGAGCAAGAAGTAGGACTGAGTGAACTTAAAGTTCTAAGCGCTAAAGTTTTACACTGTTTGTTTTTTTAGTGCAGTTATGTAACAAAATACAATTTACATTTGTAAGTTACACTTTCATGATAAAGATATTGCACTACAGTACTTGTATCAGATGAGCTGAAAAATATTATTTCTTTTATCCTTTTTACAGTGCAAATATTTGTAATAAAATAGTATAGAGAGACCATTGTATACTTCCTATTCTGTCTGGTAATTGAAATCAATACATTTGAAAATGTAGGAAAATATCCAAAATATTTAATGAAGCTCAGTTGGTATTCTATTGTTTAGCAGTGCGATTAATCATTATTAACTTTTTCAAGTTAGTCGCGTGAGTTAACTGTGATTAGTTGACAGGCCTAGTATTTTTATTAGAGTGTTTTTCATAGTGATTTTTATATTGATTTATACACTGATTATACACATGGATTACTTAATCCACCAACTATATACATAAGCTTGGGACAGGAAGTGAAGCATACCCTTGGAAGGAGAAATGTAGGAAGGCAGGATTAATTGAAGTTGAAATTTGGCTAAGACACCATTTTGTAAGTGCAGCCTAACACAAGCAACTGGGAAGGAATTCTTTTCTCATGTCATTGTGACAGTTTCATATAAATGATGTTTCACGGATATAAATTGACAAATAATTACAAATTTTGAAAATTACTAAACAGAATCATAGAACTGTAGGACTGGAAGGGACCTTGATCGGTCATCTAGTCCAATCCCTTGCACTGAGGCAGGACTAGTATTATTTAGACCACGCCCCTAAGACATGTTGTCTATTCTTAAAGCCTCCATTGATATAGACTCCACCACCTCCTCAGATAACTTGTTCCAGTGCTTAACTACCTTTACAGTTAGAAAGCTTTTACCGATGTCTACCCTAAATCTTCCATGCTGCGATTTAAGCCCATTACTTCTTATCCTCTCCTTGGTGGTTAAGAAGAACAATTTACCACCCTCCTCTCGGAAACAACCTTTTATGTACTTGAAGACTGATATTGTGTCCCCTCAGTCCTTTCTTCTCCAGACTAAACAAGCCTAATTTTTTCAATCTTTCCTTATAGGTCATGTTTTCTAGACCTAGTCTTGTTTGTTGCTCTCCTCTGGGCTTTTCTCCTAATTGTCCACATCTTTCCTGAATAGTAGACTATTGTTTCTCAGTTTATTTATCTATTTTCACATGTATATTTCTTGCTGTAAAATTATATGTCAATGCAGTTTATGGTCACCAGCTCTTAAAAGGAGTATTTTAATGGATTCAACCCTGCTGTGCAGCAGCTTTTAGAGGTGGTCTAATACAACATAGATATTTTCCTGTGTCATTAGACAGGCACGTTCACTCTTGGCCTCCTATCGTGTAAGCTCATTCCTACATCAATGTTGTACTCCACAGCTTGAGGGTTGTAATACTGACTTGCTACGTGGTAGGCTGAGGTTCAAAACTCTACTCTACCTAATACAAAACAGAATTTTAAATGAGTTGTACCTAGCAAGGGATAGAAAAAGACAACATGAAGAGGTTCTTTAAATATATTAGGCACAAGAGTGAAGGAAAATGTAGGTCCTCTACTTAGCTGGGAAGGAGATCTAATAACTGATGACATCAAGAAAGCTGAGGGGTAAAAAATTGCAAGTCAAAATAGAGAAAGAAGAGATTAAAGAATATTTAGATATATTCAAGTTAGCAGGGGTTGGTGAAATTCATCATAGGATACTTAAGGAACTAGCTGAAGCAATTTTAGAAACATTAGCAATTATCTTTGAGAACTCCTGTAGGATGGGTGAAGTCCAGAACATGGAGGTAGGGGAAACATTGGACCTCTCTTTTAAAAGTGAAATAAAGAGGACCTGGTAATTATAGACCAGTCAGTCTAATGGTGATACCTGAAATGATACTGGAACAAATTATTAAACAGTCAATTTGTAAGCATGTGGAGGATAACGGGGTTATAAGGAAGAGTCAGTATGGATTAGTCAACAACAAATCAAACCAAATCAAACTAATTTATTTCTTTGATAGGTTACTGACCTACTGGTAGGGGGTAAGCAGTAGATCTGAAATAGCCTGATTTAGCAAAGGTTTTTGACTACCCCCCCCCCCGCCCCTCCAAGACTCTCATAAAGAAATTAGGGAAAAGTGCAGTAGATGAAATTACTATAAAGTGATCGCTTAAGTGTGTGCAAGATCATCCCTAAATAGTAGTCCTTAAAGTTGGAGGGTGCATGTAGAGGGGTTCTGCAAGATTGGTGATATTCAGTATTTTCATTGATGACTCGGATAGTGCAGTGGAAGGTATTGTTATAAAATGTATGGATAACACCAAGGTGGGAGGGATTGCAAGCATTTTGGTGGACAGGATTAGAATTCAAAAGTGACTTTGACAGACTGGGGAATTGGTCTGAATTAACAAAATGAAAATTAACAAGTGTAAAGTACTTCACTTAGGAAGGAAACAACAAATAAACAGGGATGCTCTAGGTTTACTTGGTCCTGCCACTTAATAAGGAGTTGGACTTGTTGAATCTTCAAAGTCTCTTCCAGCCCTCTATTTCTATGATTCTATAATATACGGGCAGACAAATGTATCTATGCAGAGTCAGTGGGACTCATTAAAGTCAATGGGAGATGCAAAGGTCTGTCTGCACGTTATGAGTTTGCAATGTTGGAATCTTAGAGAGCTCATTTAAAAGACCACCATTTACAGATCTCAATCTTTCCCTATTTATGGGATTCCTATATTTAGATCTGGCAGCAAAGTAATTTAAACAATATAGAGCATTTAGTGACAAAACCAAACAAAAGAGACTCAATACAATCACCTGTTAGACAACACTGATTGACCTGACCCTTCTGAAAAATTGGAAATTCACCTGTAACCTTTCTATAGAATTTTAGCTGCCACTTACAGAATTCTGTTGCAGGGCTATAATTTTCTATTGCATTCTAGGCAGCTTTAAAAACTTCTAAAATTGAATAATGGCATCCATTCCATATAATGTTGGGAACTGTCTTTAGAACCATATTCAATTTCCACATAAGACTGTTGGTTTTATTTGGGATTCTCAATTGATAAGAGTTCCCATTAAAGTAAATGGTAAAATATTGACTGACCCAATGTTGAGTATTTCTGAGAATTCCACACTTCAACCCAATTACATTCCTGAAGCCATTATTTATATGATTAGTTACAATATTGTAGGAATAGACTCAGAGCCTTGTCATCAATTTCTTTAAATTCATTTCTATTGTCATCTATTTCTTTAAATTCAATAAGTTCATTTCCATGCAATAACAATATAAAAAAATATATTCCAATATATCAATTGGCCCAGTATCAACAATATTTTTTTTCAACTCATTCAGCCTTGCATGGCCAATTACACTCCTTAGTGCAAACTAGACACACATCCTTCAATACACCCTTTCCACAAAAACAGATAAGTTTATGATGCCCTGAAATTCAACCAATTCAAGCTCCATAAGGCCCAAGGCCTTTATCTGGTAAATGATATGTCAACATAAATACTCTCCTGTGGTTACAAAAGGTGACATTTGAAAGAATTACTGCAGCTTCTTGTACTTGGGAAACAAATTGTATCTTATCAGGTAACCTTCCACTGAATGTTCCAATGGGAACTAAAGGAGGCTAATTATGCTAGGTCAGGATTTTTTTAAACACAAGAGAATGGACATTGAAAGCTACCTTGCAGCTCAGCCTCTGGCAAACACCTTCATTTGAACTTAGGAGTCTTATATTATGGTGATAAAGAACAAACCCAATTCTCTGTAGGGCTGTTTCTCTCTTCAATAGATTTCACGGGGATAGTTGAAAAGTTTGTTTTTCTTTGGAAAGGGCAGATTCCAGCAGGTCAGTCCTCATGGTAATCTTGCATGAATCCTACCTACTTAGGCATTAGGTAGACTTCATTTTTTGTTAATGTACTCTAGGCACATGATAAATTGGCTGCTGATGAGAATAACAGTCTCCTAAACTAATGAGGCTTCCCAAACTCTCTTAGCCCTTTTCTTTCAAAATCATTAAATCTATTGTAATAAATGAATACTAGGCCAATGTTCCAGTGTTCATAAACTATATCATGTGTGCACAGGCTTAGTATTCAATTCTCTTCATGCCAAGGATCAAGTGGGAAAAACAATATTGGACAAAGTTTCATGGCCTGATTGTATGATGTGTTGACTGCTTGCTATGAAGTACTTAGAGAGTCAAGGATCCTTGAGTACCCCACAGGACGAGGTCCTTATTACATTCTTTCAAATAATCTTCTGACTAGGCATGTGCTATTTTTTCTTATTCTGATATGACTGAGTACATATGAAAATCTGTAAACTTCTTTCCAGTGATCTGTTGTATTGAGCAGCCTCGTTTTAAAACTGCACAATGCATGCCTTGTCTTTGCTGAGATTCAGATGCTTTGTATTGGTCCTATAAAACTGCATTTTAATAATAAATAGGGAGTTTGCAGTTACAATTACTCTTGTCTCTTTTGAAGCAGGAAAGCTGGTAACTTCTTATCTAGACTTTAACAAGTTGAGATAAACCTTCATAGCAAAATGTCTCTGCACTGTCAGAGCTTTTAGCTACAGTAAACTACTTAAACTGAAAGCAGCTGTTAGAAAATTTATCTGTGAGACGTTCTGTAATGGCTGGAATATTATTTAATGAGGACTTTTATTGAACTGATATAGTTAAGAAAAATCCAAGCTCCATACACACAATAAGGCTCGGTCTACACTACAAACTTAGGTTGGCATAAGCCATGTTAAGTCAAGCCAATCACTATTGCATCTATACTACCACGTCCTTTCTGACGATCAAAGTGGACGTCTATACTCCACCTCCACAAGAGGTGTAGTGGTTGATTTGACAAACATGTGTCAACATGGGGATAGTGTAGACACTGTATTGTGTAATTCAAACAAATTGGCCTCTAGGAGGTGTCCCACAGTGCTCCTCTGTGACTATTTTGGAGAGCACTTTCGACTCCACTGCACGTCAGCTAGATACACAGGAAACAGCCCCGGGAACTTTTGAATTTTCATTTCCTGTTTGCTCAGCATGGAAAGCTCGCCATCACAGCTGAGCCTGGAGACTCAAGGCTGCAAACATGCTCCAACATGGAGTACACAGGAGGTGGTGGATCTTACTGATGTGTGAGGAGAAGAGTCTGTGCAGGCAGAGTTCCAACCCAGCAGAAAAATGCTGATATCTATGCCAAGATTGCATGGGATATGGGGGAGAAAGGCTACACCAGGGACATGCGGCAGTGTCATGTGATTCTTGGTGGTGAACCCACCACGACCCCAAAACGCTTTGTGGATACTTCCCAGAAGCTCTGTGTGACCTCGAGCAACAATGAGGAGGTCATTTTGACAAGGAAGAGGATGAGGAAAATGTGAGACAGGAAAGCGGAGGATCCATTCTCCCTGACAGCCAAGAACTGTTTTTAACCCTGGAGCCCATCCCTTCATAGGGCTAGTTGGCAGTGGAGCATGATGCTGGGGAAGGCATCTCTGGTGAGTACACATTTCCAGTCGAATTGTAGGGGTTACATGCTCTATTTTTTATGTTTAATCTGAACAAAAAAGTAGGTGTGGTGGGTATCGGTGTTCATTCCATCTATGTAGAAGACTGTTTACGTGCCTGGGGATGGTCCAGGAATCCTCCATGGAGATCTCTAGGAAGCTTTCATGGAGGTATTCTGCAATCCTTTGCAGAAGGATTCTAGGAAGGGCAGCCTCATTTTGGCCACCACGTTAGGACACTTTCCCACACACTCCAGTATTAACTCTGCTGGCATCATTGCAGCACACATTGTAGCTTAAGGACTGGGTCTGTACCCAGACACTTGCAGAATCTGCTCCCTTGCCCCCTGCGTTGCCCACAGGAGAGTGATATTGCATATGGTCACCTAGGGGAAATGGGAAATTTTTCAATGCTAGCATTTAAACTACTGTACAAACAATTCAACAAGTAATCCGTCCCCCATTTGATGAAATCTGGGTCACACAGCCCCGCTTTCCCAAAGGTGCTGTGGTTGTTGTCGGAAAGGATTGAGAGCAACATTTGAAAAAAAAGGGGGTTAGCAGCTTTCTGTTTCCAATTTACCAACACAATGAGTGTAGTCTGCAAGATCGACTTACTTAAATCGGAGGCTCGATGTTGATTTACATGAAGTCAACTTAACTCTGTAGTGTAGACATGGCCTAAGAGTGTGTGTGTGTGTATGTACGTGTGCATAGGCGCTGACTTCCCCTCTGCCCAGTGGGTGCTTGACCCTTTCCCGCCCGTGGTCCCGCCCCTGCACCATCCTCACCCTGCCCCATCCTCACCCTGCCCCCATTCCACCAGTTCCCCAAAGTCCCAGCCCCTTCTCCATCTCCTCACCTGATACACAGGATACAGCCCTGGGAACTAATATTTCCCTATGTGTGCTCCAGCCCCAGAGCACCCATGGAGTCAGTGTCTATTTGTGTGTATGTGTGTATATATATATATATATTTAATTAAATTGTTTGATTCACACACAGTAGTTCACTTGGAGATTGCTGTGTTGAGAAGATTGTTTATTTCCAACAATGCAGAAACTACATTATGCTTATGATTATACAAATGTTATTGGTGTCTATATAGATATATTATTTCCATATGATGCCAGGGTGCTACCCAGTCTGATTGTTTTTCATCTTCAAATGGAATGAGATTGTGTAGACATATGAAGTTTTATGTACTGTTTTAAGAATCTCTACAAAATATAATGATTCTGATCTCTATGCTGTTGTATTGTGCAAATTATGTCTTAATCCCATGAAGTTTTCTGCTATATAATTGAGCCCATGTTTTAGTAAACATAACACATAGGCAAGCATGTGCTGGCTAACTCGATTTTTAAAATATCTTGAATGGGCTTGTTCTCACTTTATTTATAAAACACCATTTAGCAGATTAAACGTGAGTGTGGGTCTGTTTGGCAAAGTAAAGTTAAGAAAAGGGGGCTTTCTGTTTATGAAGTGTGTAATACTGATCTCTAAAATTGTGTACATCATGCTGTTTGGTTCGATGATGTTCTCTAGCATGTCTCATAGAAAACAAAATAAATATAGGACTATAGGACTAGAGCCCCAGATGGTATAACATGGCACAACTACACTGACTTCAGAACTGCACTGATCTACAATAGCTGGAGATCCTGCCTTCAGACTAAGACAATGTATGTTTTGCCTGCCTTTGAGAGCAGTTTTGCATGCTTTCCACCCACAATCATAATTTGGCTCCTATGTGCTCAAAACTCACCCAAGTTTGCTTGGAACTTTGCCCATTTTCACTGGAAAACCAGTCCAGACTCTATTGAAACTCAGCCCAGACTCACAGAGCTTTTGGGCAACCTGCCTCAATACTGCGGTTTGCAAAGAAAAGATGAAATCAGTTGCTTTTTGTGGGGATTCACTATGGATGTTTTGCACAGCTTCAATAAAGCTAAATCATCTGAGATTCCTCTAGAGGTTTCAAATGAATGGAAAATGAGATTCAAGCAAGACTGGATAATGTAGGTGTTGATCTTTTTCAAGTAGAAACGTATGAACTGAGATACTGGCTCTCACCCCTGGTTCGCCTATTCTAATACCTAGTCTCTGAGTGTGGGTAGTAGTAGCTAATTCAGAGGAGGTTACAAGTCCAGAGTGGACAGTTATTATATAATCATCCAATGGGGGAAGATTTTTTCTAAGCCCTGTCAATTAGAGGTTGGCTTAACCCTGAACATGAGAATTTTGTTTTGTGGACATAACACCATATACAGAATTTTACAGCCCCTTGTGTTGCAATGCCATCATAATCATTTTCCTTGTATGATGAGCTGTCTGTGGGATCCCTAAAACATGTTGGTGCACACATAACCATTGGGATGAGGCTCAGGAATAAAGTCTTGAGTAATATCTGGGCTCTACACTTTTTAGAGCTTGGGCAAGTTGTAACAAAGAGTTAATGCAGCCCTACTTTTCAAGGGTGCTGTGAAGATCAAAACTATTAATGGGGAAAATGTAGGAAAGAGGGAGAAGGAAGAAAATGTTAACATAGGAGAAAAGTACAAATGACAGAAGACAGTCAATGGGCGTCAGGCTTCCAACTTGTGACAGCCTCCATCAAGCTAAAACTGAGAAGTGTGGGTCCACCAAACAGGGAACATAGATGTTAAGACATGGACAAGCTGAAGCCCCTTGAAAAACAGAAAGCCTTTTTTCTGCAATTAAAGAACATGTTTCAGGCACTTGCAGACCTTGATGAAGAGGAGGGGAAATCAGATGAGGAGATCAACAAGAAGTGGGACAAAGTAACAGCAATTTATAATCAGAACAGTGAAGCCTGCCTAGGCCACAGGAAGAAGAGGAGGAAGGAGTGGATTACACCCAGCACATGGAATGCCATAGAAACCAGACGAGGCCTGAATAAAAATTTTTAGACACAAAATCCTAAGAGCTAAAGGATAAATACAGCCAGTAGTATAGTAAGGCACACTGGGAGGTCAAACACCTTGTGAGCGCAGACAAATGACATTATATTGATAATCTGGCAACACAAGCAGAGGATGATGCAGCTGAACAAGGAATTGTCTACAAAATGACGCTGCTTATCAGTGATAAATGGCAAGCACCAACAAACACTCTAATCGGGGACAAACAAGGCCGCTTACTAACAATAGAAAAAGGACAGGAAATGTGCAGGACAGAGCATTTCAAAGAACTGCTGAACAGAGAGCCACCTAAAGAGGAAGCAAACGAAAGCAGATCTTGATATCAACACAGACACCCCAACTAAGGAAGAGATCATTCAAGCCATCAGATCCTTTAAAAATGGGAAAGCTCCTGGCAATGATAACCTAAATGCAGAATTGTTCAAGATAAATCCTGAGTTAGCAGCATCTATCCTGGCCCCTCTATTTACATCAGTCTGGGAAAGGGAAAAAGTGCCAGATGAGTGGACCAATGGGGTAACAGTGAAGAGACCAAAGAAAAGAACTCTCAGTGATTGTAATAACTGACATGATATCACACTTTTATCTGTGCCAAGCAAAGTATTGTGTAAGATCATAGTCCAGCATATATCAGAGGCAGTTGACTGCATGCTCAGAAAAGAGCAAGCCGGTTTTTGGAAGGGGTGTGGATGCACAGACCAGATCTTCACTCTACGAAACATAATAGAATAATGCTTAGAATGGCAACAGCAATTCTACATAAACTTCATAGACTTTGAGAAGGATTTTGATAGCATTCACAGGACCAGCCTATAGTGCATTCTGTGGGCATGTGGCATCCCACTCTGTATAATCAATATCATCTTGAGCTTTATTTCAACTTTACATGCAGTGTTGATCACAGTGAGCTCAGTTTTGAAGTCAAAACAGTAGTACATCAGTGGTGCGTCATATCGGCAATCCTCTTCAACACTGCTATCGACTGGGTAATGCGCCATAAAAGAGAAGACATGCCAAGAGGCATTAAATGGATACTCTTTTCATCCTTTGCAGACCTGGACTCTCTCCTATTACATATCCAACACCATATACAAGAAAAAAACAACTCGACTCAATTCATTCAGCCAGCAAATTGGACTGGAAATCAATAACAATAAGACAGCTATCGTGACCTTTAATGTTGCCTTACCATCACCAGTATGGATAGAGGATCATATTCTCACCAATGTAGAAACATTCACATACTTGGGCAGCACCATCAGCCAGGATGGTGCAAGAAGCCAGGACATTCGGAATAAAATTAGTAAAGTGAGGAATACCGTCAGGAGCTTAAACACAGCCTGGAAATCATCAAAATACACTGAAACCAAACTCACAATTTATCAGAGCTGCATACTTTCAACATTACTTTATAGTGCATAATGCTGGGGAATGAGAAAGTATGACATGGCCAAACTGTCTTCATTCCATACAGTCTGCCTCAGAAAAATCCTCGGTATCTTTTGTCCCAGAACAATCTCAACTCAAGATCTATTCACAGAGTGCAGCCAAGACGATATGAGCACCATCATTGCCAGAAGGCATTGGAGATGGACTGGTCATGTGCAATAAGATGGAAACTGATTCCATCACCAGAGTAGCAATAAGATGGACACTTGAAGGCAAGAGAAAATGAGGGTGCCTGAAAACAACATAGCAAAGAGCTGTGGATGCCTAGCTGAAAAACCTCAGGGCAAGCTGGGAAACCGCTGACAGACTTGCCAGAAACAGAGAGGAGTGCAGGAGCTTTGTCATTGACCTAAATGCCAGAGTCATCTTGATGATGATGATTCCATGATGATGATGATGATAATGACTCCTCACTGAGTCAAGCCCCAGGCACAGTGAGTGCTCCCCACACCTGGAAGTCTGGGTCTGCCCCCATGCTCCAGGGGAGTCTTACCAAATTCCCACACGGTGGGCACTGGTGGCTTCCAGGGCAGTAAACAACTTTGCAGATAACCCTGGGTATCCCAGTATAATCAAAGACAGTCCCTGATCTAGAGGAGACTGTAGGTGGCTCGTTCCTTTCATTGGGGCAAGTGACATAGGAGACAGTGTCACTGGAAGTTGCTGTAGAGTACCATTGGGAAGTTCAGACTTTGGACTACATTCCGTCAGCCACGTAACCAACCTAGTGTCTATGAGACTCCGGTTACTCAGTTTCACATGGCCTTGCTACAGCCTTATATTGACAACCCCACCAGGTTCAATCACCACCCCAGCTGGTGTGAATCCAAGGCACAGTGAGTATGAGGTCCACAACATACTGGAATTGAAAGTCAAATGCAGCTCAGCCTGGTACCTTGTAGACTGGGAGGACTATGGCCCAGAAGCGCACTTCAGGGACCTAGCATTCTAAGTCTATACCCCTGACCTCATGGCAGCTTCCATGTGGCTCACACAGACAAACCCAGGCCATCAGAAGACATCCCTGGGGGTGGATGTAAGGCCTAGTGGGTCTCAAACTCAGGCCTCCAGAGCTGCCAGGCAGCAGACAGGTCATATTGCTAGCCAGTGGCAGCTCTAGCCAGCTTATTCTCCACTACCTACAACCTGCTGTGGATACAGACCATGGGAATTCCCACCTCAAGGAATCTGACAGGAAGCAGCCCCATGGCTCCAGATTGCTTTCCCACCTTGTATAAATCCAAGGAGAGTTCCAGAAAGTACCCAGGCACCAGCATGGATCTCTGGTAGCTAACATGACCATTCTTACTCCCTGTTCTTGAATTCATGGCATTGACCTTGGCTTAACTTGGACCTTGCCTCCTGACCCAGACACTGAAACCTCACCCAGACTCCTGATCCTTGGTATAAATTCCATCCTGGAACTTGACTACAAACTCTTCTAATACTCTCGGCCTCAGGTTTGCCCCTGTGCTGACCTTCGGTCCCAATTGCCTTTATCAAGATCCTGACACTTTTGCATTCTGTATCTTTAAGACTAGAATGAACATTTCTCATCCCCCAAAGGCAATATACACAATAGAAGTAGGATATTCCATACCAGCTCAAACTACTCGTCAACCAGGTCCCGCTGACAGTAGCCAATTGCTGATGGTTAAAAGGATGACCAAATCCAAGCAAAACCCATAATGTATTTAGCCAATTGTGCAGTTATATGTAGGGATGGAGTGGGGGATGGGAAGAATAATAGGTCATTTGGAAAATTAATCATTTTATTCATAAGTATGTATTAATTCTACCTTGAGAATTCCTTCTAGTACATTTTAGTCAGAAAAGAGACTCGATAAATAACATCTTGGAGTTCCAAGTTTGTTGGGCTCTCACTGATTTACATTGCAGGTAAAAAACCATTTCTAACTACCATCTTGCCATATGCTGCCTGCTATCTGGGAGGAGTTTGCATAGGCACATCTGAATGAATTTTAGTAAACAATTCTACTGCCTGTACACAAGTCGTTTCTTAGCTCTGTTGACTCTGCAGGACAAGCAGGAGTAAAAGGTACAGTAATAAACTACTTTTCTCTCTAACAAAAATCAGATAATCAGAGGGAGCAGATATGCTGAATAAGGAAGTGTCATTTTTACCTAAACTGCTTTGTAGTCAAAATTAATGTCTTTGCTGATGGAATGGTTCCATCCACAGAATTCTGGATTAAAACCTACTTGTTTTCAAGTTTTGGCCCAAAAGCAAAATCCACTGTGGGGGTCACTCTGGCCCAACCTTTGTTTGATGAACGTTGAGCATGACTTGGTTCCAGTTCCCACAATCTCCTTTTCCCTCATCCCAGTTAACATACTTAATTTTTCAATCTTTAAGGGAACATTTTGGGGCACACCAGCCATTATGCACTTTACAGTGAAACAGGCATGTAGAATTTCTTTTCTCAAACCATGGTGGTATGATATTTGGAGTCACAGTCTGCTTTGACCAGAAAGTGTTTATTAAAGAAAATCACTACAAGTCTGCTACAATACAGACATCGGCACAGCTTGAGTTCTGGCTTTGTCACCATTATCCTGGTCTGGATTTCTATGAAGTCCAGAAAGACATCTAGCAGTTCACTAACCTACTCCAAGTAAATTCATTATACATGGGAATACTCAATGCTCACCCAGTCCACAACAGTGAGAGCAGGAATGTACCTTCACTCTCACTACCACTTTTATTCAGAGCCTTTATGTTGTTCTGGGACTGGAGTTCTTTATACCAAATATATTGCAAGGTTAATCTCTTCATGCACAGGAATACCAAGTCACACTCTAACTCTCCAGAAATATAAAGCTCTGCTTAACAAAGTGTTGCTAACGCTACCACAGAAACTGTGGCTGGCGCAATCCTAACAGAAATTAATGGTGGTGTATTCCCCCCTTGAGTTATATTTACCCATGCTCTTCCCAATGTGATCAGTATGGGTTATATAGCCTGAGGGCCTAGAAGAATTTAAACAAATTCAGGCCTGTCCTGACCCTTCTAACACTGGTCTGGTTGCATCTAAAGCCCACAAAGAACAGGCCAAGGGAGCATTTCCCCAGCACAAGAGCACCATGGGGTTCATGTAAGTGCCCCTCTCCTACCCCATCCCTGGGCCTTGTTGAAAGGGACATATCTGGGGAGGGGAAGGGGCAGGAAGGGTATATTGGGAGTAGAAAGGGGTGTGCTTATAGCACCAGTTCTGACTGTTGTTGTAGCCGATAAGTCGCCATTACGGTGGTTGCCATAAATTAGAGCAGACCGTGTCCTGGAGCTGTCTGACCCTTCCTCCAGCATGCATGGTGGTTATACATTCTGCCCCATACAGTAGATTGCTTCCCTTCGGGATGCTGGCTCTGCTCCATCATCTGGTCCCATGCAGGGAACGTCACTGTCTTTTGTCAGCTCCCAGGACCACTCCTGTACTCTTTCAAGTGATTAGTTCACTGGGTGTGACCATTAATTGCTCACAAGGACTACTGTTACTCATGTGATCGCCCCCTGCTGAGATACCTATGCAAGGGCTAGTCACCTCCTGGCCCTAAGGAAGGAATTATTTAGTGTAGTGAAAGGGTCCTATAATGAAGAGTGGTGGGATGGCGGGAAGAAAAGAAAGGAAAAAAAATCAGGCTACATAGCAGAACAAATTCTGTAGCGTGAGATCTATTGAAATGTGGAAGTGTCCAAAGGCAGGTGATGGAAGCCGAATCCTTTGAAACAGGACTGGCCAAAGCACTAGAGAACAATACTGAGTTGGCCAGGAAAAGGGACTAGATGATCAGCACTAGGCCTTTTTCATCCCTGATGTCAGTGATTCATAGCATTTCATATCCGCATCCAAATTCAGGATTAACAATATAAGCAAGCGCGATCTGTGTGCAGCCCCATTAGTCCTATCACGTAATCTCAACAAAATTATCATGTTTTTCACACTGGGCTTTGCCTTTGGAATACATTGTCTCTACCCACTCCTTTTTTATTAAGTGCAGTAATAAACTAGACTGGATGGCCGAGTATTCATTTAATTGTGTGTTAGAAGCAATTAGTCATCTGATCCAGGGCTGGGAGAATGCTTCCTGATATCATGTCAGTTAATCTCCCGTACATCCAAACTCTTGCTATTTTGCACTAGTTTCATGCCTTTTCTCCAGGGAGCTCAAAACGCTGTAAAACTTTATGTAATGCCAATCTATTTCAGAGAGATGGAACGAGCAACCGAGCCATTTGAGATTTGCTCAGGGTTACATTATTAATCAGTGGCAGATCTGGGAACAGAAACAGATTCCTGACTCCAAGTCCTCTCATTTTGTTCCATGTCAACGTTGGAGCTTGACTGTTCTTTCTGCAAACACTTGAGTTCATATGTGTGAACAAGAGTATTAATGGACTGTTGCCAACCATGCTCTACAACAGGGATGGGGCATACTTTTTGGCCCGAGGGCCACATCAGAGTTCAAAATTATATGGAGGGCCAGGTTGGGAAGGCTGTGCCTCCCCAAACAGCCTGGCCCCGCCCCCAACCAACTTCCCGCCTTCCCTGACTGCCCCCCTCAGCACCCCTAACCCATCCAACCCCCCCTGCTCCTTGTCCCCTGACTATCCCCCAAGACCCCACCCCCTAAGCCCCCCCCCTGCTCCTTGTCCACTGACTGCTCCCTCCAGAGACATTCCCTGCCCCTAGCCACCCCCTGGGGACCCTACCCCCTATCCAACCCCCTCCTGCTCCCTGTCTCTGATTGTCCCAACCCCTATCCACACCCACACCCCCTGACAGAACCCCGGGATGCCCATGCCCAATCCAACCTCCGCTTCCACATCCCCTGACTGCCCCCCAGAACCTATGCCCCATCCAAGCCCCCCACTCCCTCTCCCTTTGTCCGACCCCCCACCTCTGGCCCCACCCTCACCCCCTTATCAGGCTGCTCAGAGCAGTGGCCAGAGCACTGACACACTACCACACAGCCCTCCCCCCCAGAGCGCTGCCCGTGCAGCAGCGTGGCTGCAGAGGGATAGTGGGGAAGGAGCCTGGGGAGTCTCCCTGGTGAGCTAAGGGGCTGGGCAGGATGGGCCCATGGGCTGGATGTGGCCCATGGGCTGTAGTTTGCTCACCCCTGTTCTACAATCATGATCAGGACCAAAAAAATTATGGGACTAGATTTAAAATTATGTGATTTTAATTAATGTATTTTGAGTTTTTATGCTTTTACCTTTGGGATTTTGCACCTTTGGGTTACACTTGGCTCATGTTTTAAAGCTCCCCCAACCATCAGGGCTAGAAATTTTATTTTTTGTAAATGAAGATGAGATTCTCACAACCCCAGAAGTTGGGCCTTTAAGAACACTAAATGGCACAAGACTTGCAATCAAAGAAACAGTGAAAGTTTGCAGAACCCTTCCTGAGTGAATAGATGCTGCCAGGCACTATTTGCTTCACAGGCATGCTTTTATAAAGTTGCAGTTATTCAATCTGTCCTGTAACAATGGCCAGTAGTCCCAGAAAGATACATTTCTTCTGTAAATCAACAAGGAAGCTTATTAGAAAAAAGAAAATGCAATTCTGATTGTGCGTGTCTTTATCTCTGCTTCACCGTAGAGCTTAGGCCCAGAACCTCCTTCAGCCCCTATGGTGCCTGGCTTCCTGCTACAAATTTAAAGAAACAATGCACATGGGCTGACCAGAAAGCAAGTGTGAAAAACTGGGGAAGGGGTAGGGAGTGATAGGAGCCTATATAAGTAAAAGAACCAAAAATCGGGACTGTCCCTATGAAATCGGGCCATCTGATCACCCTAAATGCAAATATCCTCACACAAGGAACCATACCATGGGAGTTCAGTGACCAGTAACCCACCCACAAATAATCAATAGCAAATAGTTGATAACTCAGTGCAAGTAAGTATATTCACAAGCCAGTAAAGGTTGAAATATGTTTATACATTATATGAGTATACATACTGAAAATCAAAGAAATCAAAACCATACTCCGCACACCATTTCCCCCTCTTTGGAGATGAAGCAACAGAACCACACGTGACATATTTTATTACATTGTTTAATGTACTACTGGAAGGTGCTCAGAGACTTCAATGATCCGGGAAGTTCAATAACCTATAAAGAATGGAACAGACAAAAGTGCTTGTCAGCTATGAATAACTAATACATTTGAAAAGCTTTTACAAGTTAGATTATTGAGCCCTTTCTCACATGGGTGAACTCTTACGTGTGCACAGCATGAGTAAATCCCCTCCTCATATGGTTGCCAAACTACTAACAAGTTAGAATGGCACAGTGAAAGAAGAGAATTCCCCATTGACTGAAATGGAGTCTCTTAGATTAGAGACTAGTATCAGAGGTGTAGCCGTGTTAGTCTGGATCTGCAAAAGCGACGAAGAGTCTTGTAGCACCTTATAAACTAGATTAGATTAGAGAGATGAGACTAAAACATACTAAGGGCAGAAAAGACCAGTCTGACCATCTACTCTGACTTCTTGCAAAATACAGACCATCTTGCTGCATAAAGTTTAGGCCCAGAGTTGTGCTACTTCCTCCTGGTATTTAAGCATCCTGTTTGACTATGGATCTCAGATTCTATCTGGGAAGTCCTTTTTCATTAAAACTCATCAAATCTATATTTGTTGAAGCCAACTTTAATTTATTTTTCATTAAGATGTAAAAACAAGTAAGCAATATATATATCTATATATATAAAACTTAAGTGGTGTATGTATGTATGAGTGCGAACTCCTCCCGCACCGTTTGAGCCAGAGACTTGAAATTTGGTACAGTGAGGTCTTGGGGTCTAGATGGTCGTAAGGGTCGAAAAATTTTTGGATCTCACCTCTGACGCCCCCCAGGGGTGAAAGTCTTTCAGGGCCAATCACATCGGCTGAGAGGTTAGGTGGCGATGATGTCATAATAACCCCTCCAACAGACACCGCACTCGCTCAGCTCACTGCCCCTCCCTCCTCCAACGGAACCCCGGAAATCACTCAGTTCTCTGTCCCTCCCCCCTCCCAACAGAAAACCGGAATCCCTCAGCTCTGGGCCCCCTCCCCACCTGCGATGGATCAGAGTTGGATTTGGTGGGACGGTAAGTGAGGTGGGGGTGTCGGGTTCAGTCAGGGGGTGAGGTGGGGGTGTTGGGTTTGCTTGGGGGGGCCAGGTGGGGGGGTCGGGTTTGGTCGGGGGGTAAGTGAGCCGGGGGGTGTCGGGTTTGGTCTGGGGGGGTGGGAAGGTGTCGGGGTGGGTGAGGGGTGAGGTGTGGGTGTCGGGTTTGGTCGGGGGGTAAGTGAGCCTGGGGGGTCTTGGGGTTGGTCAGGGGTGTCAGCTGTCTGCCCCCTCCCCACCTCCGACTGACCCGAGCAGCGCCGGGCACTTATGCTAGTATATATATCTATATATCTATATCTATATCTATATATCTATAGCTATATCTATATATATATCTATATCTATATATCTATATCTATATATCTATATATATTGTTGATTCAAATAATCAAAAAAGACATCATTCATGCTTAAAGAATCATGTCTGTCGTTTCTCTGTAATATCCAATACAGCAGTTAATCATGATGCCTTTGTTAATTCCTCTTCTTCCAGCTGTATTTGCATTCATAAGCTGATAAGGGCCTAGATGTTAATTGCATGTGTGCTTTGGCATGTGTAATTATGCTGATAACAATCTACCACTCACTTTAGTAAAAAGCACAAATATTGCTCTCTAATCTTCAAAAAACACATTGTGTAAGGTAAATATGATTAATATATAATTATTGCCAAATGTAGTTATTAGAAATTAAAATAATTCAGTGTTCCACAAACACAGAGGAACATTATGGCTGGTAATACATTGTTTTGGATAGGGCAGGGGAGGGAGATGGGAAATCTTGGCCCCACTGAAGTCAGTGGCAAAACTCTTGTTGACTTTAATGGAGCCAGGATTTCACCCCTAGAGTACAATATTTTATATACATAGTTTGCTTGGGTTTTAGGTTTTTTTAATAGCGACTAAGGGCTTGAGCCTGTATCTATTGAAGCTAATGGGAAAGATGACTTAATTTCAGTGCTGCAGAATCAGGTCCTAAATATCTGTGTGTCTAATTGAAGGAAGCATAAGATGAATGATAAATATTTTATGTATTTGATAAGGAAAATACATTGTAAAATTTGATAAGGAAATACATTGTAAAATTATACACATTCTCACTCTTCAGTGCAATCCATACTCCTGGTTAACAATTTCAATTAGTGCTGAGTGATTATAGAAAAAAGTCTGAGGACCCAGTCAATGAGGGCTGGATTAGACTCTCGTCTCCCACCCCCAGATGTGCAAAGCATTAAAAATGCTTAATTTTAAGAATGTGCTCAATCCACTTGACTTCACCTACTCCAGTGATTTGCTGAATAGGGATGGACTTCTTCACATGCTTAAAAATAAACATAGGGTTTCAGTGACTTTGACACCTTAATATGAACAGTCTTTCAACTAAAAACCTGAATTCACTTTGCTGATATTCATAACCCTCCTTATTCCATTTTGTAGGTGTGAGGTTTTGTTTGTTTATTTGCAAGAGTATCTGTGGGAAGTGAATGTAAATTCACAGGCGAACTTGCTCACATCGTTACTAAATCTCTGTTTACATCTGTGAGGCGAGGAGTCAGCCAGCCAGTAGAAGAAACTACACCATCTGATTCATCTGGCCAATCTTACAGCATGGCTAAAATTCACACAAATACTCAGAGAGAACAATTGGCAACCAATCGCAGCCTGAAATTTGTCTGCACAAAAGATTATCTGCAGAATGGTAAGCACAAACAAGTGGGTATAGTAAAATTAGTCTATGCTCCATTGCCAATTTGCTGAACCCATCATTTACGGATGATTGTTTGCCAACCTCCCATTTTGATTCTCTTCAAATTGGGATGGCTACATTTATTTTTAGTAGTTGATTTGCATAGCTTTACAGAAATTGCATTTCTCTCTACCAAAAGTATGTCTTGGAAAAAACCAAAAACATTAGTTATCCTGTGAGATATGGTACCACATACATTCTGCATGAATCCAGGGGATCTGCAATATCTCATCTGATTAATTTATTTTCATGTAATTCAGTGTTACTGATGCATGTGAATAAGTCAGACAAATGCCAAAAATTAATATGTTAAGGGGGAAGGAGATTTTTTATTTACTGGAATCAGAGAGGTAGCCGTGTTAGTCTGGAATTGCAGAAGTGACAAAGAGTCCTGGGGCACCTTAAAGACTAACTAAAGTATTGAAGCATAAGCTTTCGTGGGTTAATACCCACTTCATCGTATGCATGCAGTGGAAGTGTGGGCTAATACCCACTTCCACATCCGATGAAGTGGGCTATAGCCCACGAAAACTTATGCTGAAATAAACTAGTTAGTCTCTAAGGTGCTACAAGTATTCCTCACTTTCTTTATGGATACAGACTAACATGGCTGCTATTCTTGAACCTTTTTATTTACTGTTTCTCCAGGGCACTGACTGAGAGGGTATGCCTGTACCAAGTATCCCTATGCTGGGAAAATTAATGCATGAGCTGCAGAGAAAATGGCCAGACTTGACACAATCTATATATATAAAAGTCAAGTGGTGTATGTATGTATGTATGTATGTATGTATGTATGTATGCATGACTGCGAAGTCCTCCCGCACCGTTTGAGCCAGAGACTTGAAATTTGGTACAGTGAGGGGTCTTGGGGTCTAGATGCTGGTAAGGGTCGAAAAATTTTCGGATCTCACCTCTGACGCCCCCCAGGGGTGAAAGTCTTTCAGGGCCAATCACATCGGCTGGGCGGTTAGGTGGTGATGATGTCACAATACCCCCCTCCAACAGACACCTCACTCGCTCAGCTCACCCCTCCCTCCTACAACGGAACCCCGGAGATCCCTCAGCTCACTGCCCCTCCCCCTCCCAACGGAACCCCGGAGATCCCTCAGTTCTCTGCCCCTCCCTCCTTCAACGGAACCCCGGAGATCACTCAGCTCACTGCCCCTCCCTCCTCCAACGGAACCCCGGAGATCACTCAGCTCACTGCCCCTCCCTCCTCCAACGGAACCCCAGAGATCACTCAGCTCACTGCCCCTCCCTCCTCCAACGGAACCCCGGAGATCACTCAGCTCACTGCCCCTCCCTCCTCCAACGGAACCCCGGAGATCACTCAGCTCACTGCCCCTCCCTCTTCCAATGGAACCCCGGAGATCACTCAGCTCACTGCCCCTCCCTCCTCCAACGGAACCCCGGAGATCACTCAGCTCACTGCCCCTCCCTCCTCCAACGGAACCCCGGAGATCACCCAGCTCACTGTCCCTCCCTCCTCCAACGGAACCCCGGAGATCACTCAGCTCACTGCCCCTCCCTCCTCCAACGGAACCCCGGAGATCACTCAGCTCACTGCCCCTCCCTCCTCCAACGGAACCCCGGAGATCACTCAGCTCACTGCCCCTCCCTCCTGCAACGGAACCCCGGAGATCACTCAGCTCACTGCCCCTCCCTCCTCCAACGGAACCCCGGAGATCACTCAGCTCACTGCCCCTCCCCCCTCCCAACGGAACCCCGGAGATCACTCAGCTCACTGCCTCTCCCCCCTCCAACGGAACCCCGGAGATCACTCAGCTCACTGCCCCTCCCTCCTCCAACGGAACCCCGGAGATCACTCAGCTCACTGCCCCTCCCCCTCCCAACGGAACCCCGGAGATCCCTCAGTTCTCTGCCCCTCCCCCCTCCAACAGAACCCCGGAGATCACTCAGCTCACTGCCCCTCCCTCCTCCAACGGAACCCCGGAGATCACTCAGCTCACTGTCCCTCCCTCCTCCAACAGAACCCCGGAGATCACTCAGCTCACTGTCCCTCCCTCCTCCAACGGAACCCCGGAGATCACTCAGCTCACTGCCCCTCCCTCCTCCAACGGAACCCCGGAGATCACTCAGCTCACTGCCCCTCCCCCCTCCCAACGGAACCCCGGAGATCACTCAGCTCACTGCCCCTCCCCCCTCCAACGGAACCCCGGAGATCACTCAGCTCACTGCCCCTCCCTCCTCCAACGGAACCCCGGAGATCACTCAGCTCACTGCCCCTCCCCCTCCCAACGGAACCCCGGAGATCCCTCAGTTCTCTGCCCCTCCCCCCTGCAACAGAACCCCGGAGATCACTCAGCTCACTGCCCCTCCCTCCTCCAACGGAACCCCGGAGATCACTCAGCTCACTGTCCCTCCCTCCTCCAACAGAAACCCGGAGATCACTCAGCTCACTGTCCCTCCCTCCTCCAACGGAACCCCGGAGATCACTCAGCTCACTGCCCCTCCCTCCTCCAACGGAACCCCAGAGATCACTCAGCTCACTGCCCCTCCCTCCTCCAACGGAACCCCGGAGATCACTCAGTTCTCTGCCCCTCCCCCTCCCAACGGAACCCCGGAGATCCCTCAGTTCTCTGCCCCTCCCCCCTCCAAACGGAACCCCAGAATCCATCAGCTCTGTGCCGCCCCCCACCTGCGAAGGTCCCCAGAATCCCTCGGCTCTGGGCCCCCTCCCCGCCTGTGACGGATCTGAGTTGGGTTTGGTGGGACGGTAAGTGAGGTGGGGGTGTCGGGTTTGGTCGGGGGGGTGAGGTGGGGGTGTTGGGTTTGCTTGGGGTGGGTGGGAAGGTGTCGGGGTGGGTGAGGGGTGAGGGGTGGGTGTTGGGGTTGGTCAGGGGGTGTCAGCTGTCTGCCACCTCCCCACCTCCGACTGACCCGAGCAGCGCCGGGCACTTATGCTAGAATATTATATTTGTCAAGAATCAGAGAGATAGCCGTGTTAGTCTGGAATAGCAGAGGTAACAAAGTCCTGTGGCACCTTAAAGACTAACTATAAAGTTTTGAAGCATGAGCTTTCGTGGGCTAATACCCACTTCAAAGCTCATGCTTCAAAACTTTATAGTTAGTCTTTAAGGTGCCACAGGACTTTGTTACCTCTACATTATATTTGATACTCATGGATATTGGAGTATTGGGTATTTTGGTTGCTTTGGCTCCTATAACATAAAAGTAAATATACATCACAGTAGTTTACAAATCTGTAGGGGCTTGGATCAGTGGGTTACGGCCAAGAGTCATTTAGACCTACACAAGTAGGAGCTCACTTTATTGGAGGAAAAGCATTCAGCAACACAAAGATGTCCTTACCTCCTGAAAAAACTTACACATGCTTAAACTTTACAGACTGTGAGTATTGCCGCTGATGACAATATTCATGTTGTCAAATATTGAAGTCAGTGGGACTACTCACAGTACATGAAGTTAAGTATGTGCATAAATATCTTTGCAGCACCAGCATCAGATTTGTTCTGGCTCCCTTGGGAACAAGGAACCAATATTGATTCAATAAGAATCAGGAAACTGCCCTAGAAACCTTCATGTATTTGTAGAAGTCAAACATTGGGAAGATGCTGGATTGCTAAGTAGTTAAAAAAAATGTAACCTTTATTTCCATATTTATATGCTTATATTTTCAAGGTCAGGAGCAGAGCTGAAAACTCAGATTGTAAATAGCACAGCAGTTTCTCCATAAATATTCAGCTGCATTTTAAGTGAATTTTACTTCCCTTGTATTCACACCTACAGATATGTTAGTGAATGAGTTTAATGGCTGGAACAG
Organism: Sternotherus odoratus; assembly: GCA_032164245.1. Lineage (NCBI taxonomy): Eukaryota > Metazoa > Chordata > Testudines > Kinosternidae > Sternotherus > Sternotherus odoratus. Next base: position 18,472,332 of record JAVMKO010000001.1, read on the forward strand.
TCCTACAAAGTCAGATTTAAGCAGTTATTAGAGCATATTAATGGTAAGCAAATTTTGACCATGTAAATATATGACAGACATCTGCTTCTAAGGTTATATTTACATATGTCAGTGCTGCAATCTGAGATGTGATTGAACTCAGATCAGCATATCTGTGCTACCTCTACACATGCTAAACAGCCACGTAGATGTGGTGGCATGGGCTTCCGCTTCGGTTGTACAAACACTGGAGACCCTCGGTACATACTCACATTGCTAGCCCATGCTGAAGCTTACACCATTGCATTTACACTGCTACTTTAACAATAAAGTGTGGGTTAACCCAACCACAGATTGCAATGTAGACATACCTCACAGAATCAGCTACACATGGCATCACTGATGGGTCCTATTTAAACTGCGTAACTAAATTACATTTGTATTTCAAATGCCACCACCAAGCTGCTCTCACACAATTTACAGACCAAGAATTATTCACTGAATTTATAAAATGAATAAGTTAAACCATGTTTTTATTTAAAAACTTGCTTTGGGTAAAATTTACAGACTGAAAAAAAGCTGTTATTAGTGCTACATATTCTTAACTGTATTGTGCATATAAATCACCCTTGCCTACATCTACAGAGCTCCACCAACTCCTTGCATTATTATTGTGCATTTCATTTTCTCTGTCCACTCCATTCTTTCTAAGCTTCTTTGACATTTTTCCCAAAATGACTTGCTTGAAATCTTGCTTCTGTTTCTGATTAGAAGCAGTTGTGATTTACACATAGCAACTTCTAATCTTATTGTTGTTGTTGTTGTGGTCAGTAGAACGTCCTGGCTCAATGGTGTCTAATTTGATTGTCCTGCATTAGTCACCATCTACCAGATGTAAGTTCATAAAGTCATTTACGACAGGAAGCCATTTGTCAGTACATTCATCAGTTTTGTCTTCATTACACCATATTTTTCAATAAAGCTTTTTCTAAAAAGAATACCAAGAAAGGAGAAATCACATCACTCATCTATATTTGCAGTGATGATGGCTGCATGTTTTGGGTGTAACTAAAGGGTGTTGACTAGTTCACAGCAAATATATCCCTTTCTTTTTAGACATCATTCCCCAAACTGAGTTTTATAAATCTATTTGCTATTTGTAATTATCCACTGAAGAGTTTACATAAACAGATGCCAGCCTATAGGTTGTTCACAAACTCAGTTATTCACAGTTAGTGGGGTATGACTGATCATCTAAGTCACATAACATTTTTCTGCTTTCTCATTTGATGACCGAAACTTAAAACAAGAGACTATTCGGGAAAACATCAATGAATGTTTTTGTTCGTATTATAATATTGGTAATTTTATGAACAATGGTCATTCTCCAAACATTCGGGAGACCAAAATACCTGTTCATGAAAATATCTGCAAATAGCGAACAATGGTCACAAACACAGTTAAAAAATATGCACCAAAAAGGTTCATGAATACAGTATCAGTCAACTTTAGTTATCACAATTTTAAACATCTTGGATGAGATTCTCATCTACACATGGCTCCTTTTGATCCCTCTGGCATTATAAAAAGGGCCTTAAAGTGTCAATGAGAATGGGGCCCTTTGTTTTTAATGCTTTGTAGGAGAGTTAGGTTCTTTAACGATGAAGTTCACCTTGAGCAAAGGAGCCAGCGTGAGATCTGTACACCACTAAAGCACCACTTAGGCCCTACTTTGTGGTACTTACGTGGTACATAGCACTTGTGCTAGTCCCTTTGCATGGAGTGAACTTCAGTCTAACTCCCAAAATTTACTTGCAAATCTGAGTATTATAATCCCAAATGTGATATCAATTCTTTTTTTAAGGGTAGGTCTACATTGCAATTAGACACTTATGACTGGCCCATGACAGCTGAGTTGGGTTCCTGGAGCGTGGGCTAAGGTGCTGTTTAATTCCAGAGTACACATTCGGACTCAGCTCTGGGACCCTCCCACCTGGTAGGAGGGATACAACAAATCCTCAAAGCACATTCCATTTTTAAACAGTTCCATTCAAATTGTAAATATTTAGATTCAGTGAATCTTGATCCAAAGAGGAATAATGAACACTAGCCAATAAGAAAAATGTGTGTGCTCTTTTGAAATACAGCAAACAATGTACAGTAGACTCTTGATTATCCAGAATTGGGTTAACCAGAATGTGGATTAACCAGGATGTCAAAAAAATATGCATAAATCGCAGGGCCGGCTCTGGCTTTGTTGCCTCCCCAAGCACACACACAAAAAAACCCCACCAGGGCACAGGACAGCCAGTGAACCAACACTCCCTCCCCCCGAGGCAGGGTGGCTGGTGAACCAACCTCCCCCCACCCCATATTTCCTATGGATGGTGATTATCCAGGATTTTATTAACCAGGATTAATTTTTTTCCTATCATCCTGGATAATCGAGAGTCTACTGTATCAACTTATACACGGACAGTTAAAACTTCAGTGTATACCCAAGCAGTCTAAACTTCTTTAAGAATGTAACTGTATTCGGGGAAACAAGGAATGTGAAGTAGCTAAATTTATGAAAATAATCATTTAAAGAAAACTTAAAACATCCTGTCATAAACACACACATTATACACACGTAGGGCTGGTCTTCACTACTGGGGTATGTCGACTTAAGTTACACCACTGCAGCTACATGAATACGTGGAGTCAATGTAACTTAGGTTGACTTTCCCCGGTGTCTTCACTGTGCTGGTCGACAGGAGATGCTCTCGTTACCTTACTCTTCTTGGGGAGTTGGAGTACTGGAGAGCACTCTGCTGTTAATTTAGCAGGTCTTCACTAGAACCAATAGATCGACACCCACTGCATCAATTGCAACAGTGTTAATCTCACCAGCAGTGAAGACAAGTCAATACTTAGCCAAACATATGCAGTCATTTGGATGATGTCCAAATCATTACTGTTACAATGAGATGCAATTATGTCCATTTTATTTTCCTTGTTGATGAAAGCTTTTGAGTGGAATGGGGAGAGTGTAGGTGGGTCCCTTTCTCACTCCATCCCTAAAAGTTTTTTCCACTTAGACAGACATGTATGAGTCATCCAGCTCAAAAAAGAGAGACTGCCTAGAGACCAACAAGTGTTCTGCAGAGTTCAAGATCAGAAGGAACCACAGTGATCAACTAGTCTGGCATTCTGCAGAATAAAGACTCTATTCACTCCATGGTTTCTGCATCAAGCTTGATGTCTTGTGGTTGGACTCGAGTATATCTTTTAGAAATATGTGAATTGTGACCCTCCCCCTCTTCTCCACAATCTGCCACAAGATGCAGTGAGTGTTTGCACCACCCTGGGTGCTGGGAGACCAAACTGGGTGCTGAGAGCAACTTATTCACAACTGTGCTACCAGGTGCTGTGACCAGTCACTGGTGGGGGAGCCAGAGACAGAAAAGTGGGAATCACAGCTCCTTCCATTAGTCACAGTCTTCATCCCCTTTACACCCATTTGCTTGCAGGGGGGAGTAGCAAGTCAGGTAGCCTCAAATCTCCTTACTACAGAAGAACTAAACAGGGCATTAACACGACCCTGACTCCACTTCATCATCTGCATGGCTGAGAATGACATGACCATCCACTCCACGGGGATTTCCATTGTCTGTTCTTTCCTAGCACTGGCATTCCTTTCATTTCCATCTCATACTGCAGTGGGTGAGGATATGGGTGATACCTCTCATTGAGAAATCTTCTCAGTTGTGGTTCAGTTATACTTGGGCTGGGACAGGGCCTGTGGTCCTCAAGGCACCATCTGACTCCTCATGCTTCTATATCCAGTGGCAGTGGAAAGGCCTGCAAAGTACAAAGGGGTCAGATTGTACCAAATAACTGAGCTTTAAATTCTGCAGCTCACCTTTATATAAGCTAATTAAACATTGCCCAAGGCAAGAAGAAACATGCAGCTCTTCCTTTCATCAGTTCAAAGATAGAGTCATGTTGTGACGTATACTTGGCAGCTTCCTCTGTGTTTTCTCACACTCATCTTTGGGTCAGGCATATTTTTGTTTCTGAGCACTTTGAATAAAGTAGTTAGGTGTTTACTCCATGAAGCAACACTAAAGCCTGTTTTTGTGGCTGGTACACTGAATTTTTGCTGCAGTATGACATGCAGTTTCTTACTAGAAATTCCTTTTGTTTTCATCATTATATTTGTCCTCTGAAAACGTTTGTAAACTCTACTTTTCACAGACATCATCTCTTTTGTGTAAGATTGCCTCTAATGAAAACACTTTATGAAGCTGGGAAATTGAAACGGAACAGATTTTACCTCCCAATTGTTAGATTTTATCCCTAACATCCCAGCAAAAGACAGCAAGCTCCTTACAAAATATGCACATTTTCATTGCATGTGTACCAGAGATGCTGTAGTGAACTAACATAGACAGCTAGAAAAACTAAACACCCTGAAAGACTTAGGCCAACATTTTTAAACATGATAGTTAAAGCTAGGGATAGAATCATAGGGTTAGAAGAGACCACAAGGATCAACTACTCTCACCCCCTGCCAAGATGCAGGATTGTTGTTTCTAGATCATCCAAGACAGATGACTATGCAGCCTCCTTTTGAAAACCTCCAGCGAAGGAGCTTCCACAGATTCCTGAGGCAGTCTGTCCCATTGTCCTATTGTTCTTACAGTTAGGAAGTTTTTTCTGAGATTTAATCTAAACCTGCTGTGCTGTAGTTTGAACTCATCGACTCTCGTCCAGTCCTCTGTAGCAAGAAAGAGCAACTTTTCTCCATCTTTTTCATGGCAGCTTTTCAAGTATTTGAAGCATCTAAGTCCTTATTTGACCCCTTAAACAGTGCTCTTATTTTTTATTCTTAGTCATTTCAAAGCGACATCAATGGCAGTGGTGGTGCTCAGCACCTCTAAAATTACTGCCCTGAATTACCCACTATGGCGATAACAGCCACAAAGAAACAACCCTTGCACTCGTGGTTTCTTCCACTCTCCAAGCACAGCTAGAACATACAGTAACACAGGCAGGGCTAGCAGTAACAGACACATTAGGCATACTCACAATTCTTGCTGTACCATAAATACAAAGGCAAGTGAAATCCTAGCCACATTTAAGTCAATGGGAGTTCTGTCATTAACATCAATGGCACCAGCATTTCATCCAATGACTCCTAGTAGCAATGGTATGAATCACTGAAACACACTGAGCTTGAGTAAACCCTGTAAAAGTAGCCAGGGTTCATCAGTAACCTGATGAAAACGTATGACATTCGAAAAGCATTTCTGGCAGTTTTGTATAGACAGTGGTTCTTAACCCCATTGATTTTTCTGTTATGGGATATCTTCCCTCCTTAAGCTGAATACAGCATTCTTCACAGCCTGGCCTTAAATGCTTGTGTTACATTGCTATGCACAAACAGCAGCTACGTTCCACAAGATGGCTGGGCCTCAGATATGGATTAAGTGATTCTAAACTCCAAAGTTCTTTGGGATAAAAGATTATTGAAGTATTACAGAATAATGCCCAAAAATATACAGTTCCTGCAGAACGGGTTATTGGCTGTTCTCAGCAAGAGCATAAACAAAGATTTCATTGTACTTTCAGCCAAACTCCTCATATACAGTGATCTTTTTTTTCCTGTCAATGGCATTCTTCTGCAATCTGAAACTAATGAAAATGAATCCTAACAAATAAAGTAGCAATTTTTCATTCATGTTGTTCAAAGATAGGATGCTGAAATGGAAAATATGTCTGCTAAAGCTGGCTGAAAAGATGAAATAAAAAATTCTGAACATTCTTGTGTGAAAAAAGTGAGGTTTTCCTCTAAAGATTTTTAAATTTGATTTTTACCTGCTTTAATCCCTACATTAAAAAGAAATGTAAAATAACTCCGGATTAATCTAAATGAGGCTCACAGTCCCCTGTGTGTAAATATCTGAAAAATAAAGTCCATTTTCATTTTATAAAGCATAAAGTAACTGAAACTACTCTAGGTGTTTGTATGCTGTGGATAGCTCAGGGGTGAGTAGGACAACCCAATGTAGGACTATTTGCAAAAGACGTAGCAACAGGGTGGGAGTGGATTGGTAAAGGATGGACTCACTGGGAATAGAAGCAAAAGTAGTTTGTGGAGTCTGTTCAGGAGACAGATATCTATACTAGGAAGAAATGAGAAGAACAAATGAGAAGAACGATCTTGTGTGCAAGGCATTAGACTGGGATTCAGAAGATCTGAGTTCAGTTTCAAACTCTGTGACGTATGGCCTGTCACAGGTGCCAACTTCTCTCAGGGCCAGTGGTGCTTGTGCTTCCCCCCCACTGCAAAGTCCCTGCCCAAACTCCACCATCCCAGTCCCTATTGGACCCCTCCCCAAATCCCAGCTCTGCCTCCTCCCCTGAGCATGCTGTATTCCCCCTCCTCCTCTCTACCTCCCAGGTTTGTCACGCAAAACAGGTATTTTGTGCTGCAAATGCTGAGGGGAGGGGTAGAAGCAGGACGCAGCACGCTCAGGGAGGAAGAAGAATTGGAGGTGGAGCAATTGTGAGCTGGGGTGTGGGGGCAGCAGGATGGAGCAGGGAGCTGCCGGTGGGTGCAGAACACCCACCAATTTTTCCCGGTGTGAACTCCAGCCTCGCAGCACCCATGCCTATGTGGCATGTCACCTAGGCCTACACCGAAGTCAACTGGAAGGTTGGTCCATAAATACCTTTAAGGATCTTGACCTGAATCTTTATGCCTCAATTCTGTAAAATGGGGACAATAATTTGTCTGGCTTGTCTAGTCAGACTCTTAAGCTATTACTATGGATATATGAAATGCCTATCACAATTGGCCCTTAATCTTGGTAGGGATCCCTTCATACTAATAAAATATAGTGAGTGAAGGATGGATTAAGGTGAAACAGGATGGATTGATTTACATCAGTAATTTAAATCATAGGTTTTAATCATGATCAAAATCTGCAAGCAGAAAATCCTGCTATAAATCTTTGATTTTAATCTTATTTTGCTTTTGTACTTTAGTTATTTTCACAGAGGAAGCTTGATTCTCATTGGTTGCTAACAAGTAAAACATGCTACATTTAGTTACAAATTAACATTTACACTAAATTGAGTGCTTCTTTTTGTTTAAAAAGGATATACAACACCTATACACAAGTTATGCAATTATATATCTTAACATACATCTATTCAGATTATTAATTTTTACATATTCTTATGTTAGAAAATTTATTTACTAAATAATAATTAATTTCTTACTTGTGATTTGTGTCAAGCTGCATTAGGATCAACATTGGAATTCAATTAATTCACAAATACGCCATTTCCAAACATTTTTATTAGTTGAATAAAACTAGATTAAATGTGCTGGATATATAATATAAAACATTTATCAAGATATGTTTTGTATTTAAAGTGAATTGATTTATTAAACAAAGGAAATATTTATTAAACAAAGGAAAAACTGTGGTTAGTGATTTGAACTGATTGTTTTTGGTCATCTTATCCTTGAAGATTTCAGAACTAGTAGATCTCATCCTTTTACACATAGTTTTTTCACAGATTGTAAGAGGAAAACAAGCTTTCCTGCTTTTTCAATTTCCATCAGTTTCTCAACTTTGAATGAAATAGTCTTTGAACTGAACTAGCTGAATAAACTAAAATGAAGAAAATATTCTCTTTGCACCTACAGTAGCATGTCAACAAACTCTAATTTCAGCTGCTTAGCCAGTGACTTCTACCTGTTCAGTAGTTTGATTTTCTTCAAAACTTCAGTAGCAAACATGTACAGTGATTCTTTTTAAAACATAGGCTGTCATAATGTCAAATTTTAATTTTAAATATTTTTTATTTTTAAAAGTAAAATGAGTTTAATTTTTAAAAAATCTGATTTAAATAAAAATATCCATTTTTTTAAAATCATCATTTTTTATCCTTCCTGAGTTTGGGTAGAGGAGTAGGTCCTCAGTTTCATGGGGAAATGGGGAACCATGGCTATTAGCATAAATCTTCACACGAGTAACTAAAATTAACTTTAGTTTTATGGCAAAAAAGAAAACCACAATGGACTTTTTTTTCCCCTATGACTTCAAACTGACATTTGCTCAAAATATTACTCATTCTCCCCAAATATCTTCCACAGGATGTAACTAATGAGGTCAAATCCTGCTTGCTGGCCTTACACAAATAATATTTTTGACTCAGTAAGGTGAGTGGAATTTAGTCTATGTCATTTTGTAGGCAGACTTCTTTATTCTTTCCCAGATATCTGTGCAGCCCTAAGTTAGTGATGCTTAAAAACAATCTGTTGCATTTTATTAGGAGTGAAAAAAGCATTTGATCGGGAATACTTTTTTATTGCTTTATAATTAAAAAGGAATGTTTTCCCTTTCCTAGAACAAAGGAGTGTGGGCTGAAAAAAATTAAGTTATTCCAGTATCTACTTCACACAGAAGGTCACATTTCTGTACGAACTGGCTTCAAAAAATTGGTATTAAACTTCTGAAATCAGGATGGATAAGTTAAAAATATTAACATCAAGCTCTTCTATTCTATTCTATAGGGGCTATATCTGCAAATGGGACAAAAAATGTTGCAAGCTTCAGTTCACTGAGTTTCTTCTTTTGTGGTACTGCTAAGGTACCCTGACCCCACTGTAATAAGCACTGTATAAAGAAATAAGACAAAGGATAAAATTGCCCTTGCCTGGAATATGAACACACTTGTTAGGAGGGACCATCCAGGAAGCATCCTACTCTGGGCTCACCATTTCTATAGAATGTAGAGATCTATGTAGCTTCATGCACTAGTTATCTCTTTTTTCCAAGCATTCAAGAAGGATGGTCCCTCCTGAGAGAAGCTCATGTTAATTAATAGGCCTACTTTCTCTCTAGTCTTTTCATGACTGGTATATGGGTAAAAAACTCTTCCCTGTTAACATCCGACGAAGTCGGTATTAGCCCATGAAAGCTTATGCTTCAATATTTTTGTTAGGTTTAAGATTAGCAGACGTGTTAGTCTATATCTGTAAACAAAACGAGGGAGACTTTGTAGCACCTTAGAGACCAGTTTATTTCAGCATAAGCTTTCGTGGGCTATAGCTCACTTCATCAGATGCATGGAATGGAACAAAAGTAAGAATAATTTATACACGCAGAAAGAAAGAAAGAAAAATATTTTTGTTAGTCTTTAAGGTGCCACAGGACTCTTTGTCGCTTCTGAAAATCCAGACTAACACGGCTACCTCTCTGATCCTAGTTATCTCTTGTCAACCATAAGTTTGGTCACAGAAGAACAGGAGGTTCTGTCCATACTATGCTGAAATACCAGTTGCTTTAGGACACTTCACATTGGACATTTATGGAATAAGCTGCCTACGGGATACCTTTTTTCCTTATCCTAGGCAGTAAGAGGTTGGTTGATGCCTTGAAGCACAAGAGTGCATGTATTTTATACATTTGTTTCAGTTTTCACTGAGATCTCATTGTGCTCCTCTGTGCTGTTGGAACTCTGTCTGTGATCTTCTACTCTCTCAGAACCTTCCCGGTAATCCTGCATTTAACTTACTTACTCTGCTTATAGCCCAACTCCGTTATATACAAATAACCCAAAGTGTCAAGTCAAGAATATAACAAACCAAAGCAACAAACTAAACAAACCCAGTACATAGGCAACACAGAACACATGATTTCCTTGACAGATTTATTTGGTATACGGATGCTATGAACAATGCTTATTATATATATATATATAAATGCTATGAGCAATGCTTATTATATATATATAAATATAAAACACAAACACACACAATGAGTCAAGGAACATAGCACTGCAGTCAGTTGGTTAATCAGTCTAGTATCCGATACATCCTCTCTCTGGGGACTAGCTCCCGCCTTGCAAGGAGATGGTTTCATGGTTTAAAAGTTTTTTCAATCTTTACTATAATTCTAGGCAGATGTTAAATTAATAGATAGTCCATAATAGTTACAGGGAGAGAGTGTAAAATAAAAATACCAGCTGGATATAATGGGTTCATTGGCTCTTTATTATCACAACCTCTGAGCGATCAGGAAGTTTTGGCCTCAAGCAGTGAGTTATTTCCCCTTTTTCTGGGAGCAACATGTGGACACAGACACAGAACTGATAAGTTATCCCAATCTATTTTATTTATTTAGACAAGGAGGTTAACAGGAAAGAGTTTTTTACCCATATACCAGTCATGAAAAGACTAGAGAGAAAGTAGGCCTATTAATTAACATGAGCTTCTCTGAGGAGGGACCATCCTTTTTGAATGCTTGGAAATGCCTAGCACATAGCGGGTGCTACCATAAATAACACTTGAGATTTTCTTAAACATCCAATTCCTATTGAATGTCAATGGTATTTGGGACGATAAGTTTCTTATGCTTTTTTGAAATCCTATCTTAAATAGATAAATAAGAGTAGAGATGGTCAAAACATGCTACATAATATTTTTTTCAAATTTCTAAATTCTAAAGATTTTGGCCAGTTTTATTATTGGTCTAAAAATGATGGATATAATTCATGACAGCACCCTCAATATTTTCCTCCAATGATTTCTGTCAAATTTTAAAAATTCAACAGTTTCAAGTCACTCTAGTACTGAGGAAGGGGATAAAATGAGCGATGAATCAGGAATAGCTGAGTAAATTTTACTGGAACCAGGGTTAAAAATGATAATGCTTCCTAATGTAGATGAGTGGTAACATTTTCACTAGTCCTTAAGGGTAAAAATTTCAAAAGGGCCCAAGGGAAAGGTTCACAAATGTACTTAATCATTGCAACACTCAAAATTCTCAGAGCTGAGTTAGGAGCCCAGGTTTCCCGTGCCTTGAATGGGGAGAACTGGACACCAAAGAATGTAATTCTCAGAAGCCAAGAAGCTGGATGTGGGAGAGCTGACTTGAGCTCCCAGCACCAAACCAGACAGCCTTGAGATTCAAATCTGGGTTTCCCACATCCCTGGTGAGTGTCCTGGTGGGGCACACTCTCTCTTCTTGCCCATTGCTGCCTTTTGAGTGGGTTAAGCATCTTCGGAGCGTGGCTCACGGATTACGCGCCACTGTCAAGGTAGGCAGCAGAACACACAGTTTTAAAATCCCATTGAGCATTCGCCTTGAGTAATGGCTCCGGGAAGATTGTTAGCTGTGGGGTGATGTCAGGATTTAGGCAGTTATACGCATGCCCACCAGCAGAAATTTAGGCTCCTATTAGGTTAGGTGGCAGCTGAGCAGTGGTTTTGAGAAAGTCAGAGATGCCTAAATGTTACACTTAGGCACCTGTTGATGCAGTTGGGTAATTAAGTACCTTTGTCAATTTGGCCCTACGAGATTTAGGATTCCAAGTCTCATTTCCAAGCACTTAAAAGCTTCCAAATTCACTTCCAAAAATGGAATGGAGGCTCCTAAGTCACTTAGGTGTTTTTGAAAAGTTAGCTCAAGTCCCTTATGATGATATTTCTTCTCACCTTTTGAAAAACTTAATGTCATCCCACATGAAGTTTGCCCCACTTTCCCATTCCAAACTAATTTATTGAATGCTCTTTGACAGAACAATAAATGGTGAGGATAGATTCTGTGCATTCAGTGAATCCATAGACTGTTCCATGTTCTGGATAACAATTTATATACAAGGTTGAACAGAAAATCATTTGCTTGTTCCCTAGGGCTACTTAAGTTATCAGTTCAAAAGATCTTTAATGATTCAAGTAAAGTCTGAAATTTGTTTGGAGGAGAAACCAGAGTGATTCACTGTCTGAGTCATGGAGCCCCACGCAGCCCCATCCTCCTAATATACTCCTTGTCTTTTGAAAAGGAATGACAGAAAGGAACTAGCTATTTGGCTGCTCCCCCTCAATCTCTCCCTTTATGTTAACATAGTCAATAAGATTTTTAGCTGCTCTTAGGAAGTCCGAAATGCAGATGTATTAGTGAGCTGTGTTTGAAAGAGTCATTCTGCAGCTGCAACTTATATCCCTAGAAACACATGCAGCTAACCTGGGGCTAGTTTATACCCTTATATGGGCAAGCAGAGGTTTAATTCTGGCATTTCCTAACTGCTGAGTACTTGATTTTGCAATCTTAATGTTTTTAATGAAGGCTGTGTATATAGCTAGCTTTTCCACAAGGTCCATAGTAGCTTACTTCTAAGAGGGGTCCCAGTGATTTCAGTGCTGTCCAATGTGAATAAAGGAGGCCAACTGTGGTCCCAAGTAACAGGACTGTGTGTGAAGGGGAGAGAGAGAGAGAGAGAAAGAGAAAAGGAGAATGAAATATTTTTTTCTGAAACCAGAGCCTTAAATCACTATGTATTTAATCAGGTTTAAGATTAGCAGATGTGTTAGTCTGTATCCGTAAATAAGACGAGGAATACTTGTGGCACCTTACAGACTAACCAGTTTATTTCTGCATAAGCTTTCATGGGTCCAATGAAGTGGGCTATAGTCTACGAAAGCTTATGCTGAAATAAACTGGATTGTCTCTAAGGTGCCCCAAGTATTCCTCATCTTATTTATGTATTTACTATTAATAGCTACACAGAGAGTCCCTTTCCTAACATCTTGATCCAAAGCCCATGGAAATCAATGAGAGTTCCTATGGATTTTGGAAGTGACAAAGAGTCCTGTGGCACCTTAAAGACTAACTAAAGTGGATTTTGGATCACTACCCTAATCATCTGCAATTATGTCTGACAAACAAATCAAACCTGCATCAAACTCAATATTCACAGCTATGCAGAAGACAGTCTCTGTCTTTTGTAATTTCCAGGAGCTTATTAAACCATCTGTTAAATGTACACTCCGTTTTTGTTTTTGTTTTTTTTACAGGCTACATACAAATGAAGCAATAGAACCTGAAAGCTAACACCCTGCACTTATGAGTATTGGATATTGAACCCATATGAACAATTTGACTCCTCTTTCAATATATGCAGATAGATTTAACTACGACATAGGATAGGTGAATAATTTACCATTTGCCCCAAAATTGTACTTACAAAAAAAGTTACACCAGGCCAGATCATGAGTTGGAGTAAATGGCTGTACTGCCAATCAGATCAATGCAACTATACTGATTTACACCAGTCAAAGGTCTGGCCCAATAGTTTTCATTTTCTCAAGTTTTTGTGACCTACCTACATTAAGTTTTGAATAAATTACTAATCTTAGTTATGAATCTGTAGAAATCTCAAAGATGATTAGTAATAGAATTTACAACTGTGTAACTCCACTTAACTCGGTGGAGTTGCACCTAGTTATATCAGGACTGAATTTAGTCCTGTCTGAATTACTTGTGTAATGCCAACAGACCCTTGTCGTTGATGATCAGGATCAAACTGGGGACCTCTGGAGCTTAGTGCAGGAGCCTCTACTTCATGAGCTACAAGATAAAAACCGGGAGGTGTGGGGGTTACACTTGCACCCCAACCCTTCAAACAGGGGCAGTAGCAGCTAGATGACTACTTCCTTCCATTGGAGCTGTAATAGCAGGTAGCTAGGGGAGAAGAGGATTGGGGGGGGGGGTCTGTACACAGGTATCAAGGATGCTGTGGGAACTGGTGGCTAAGCCAGTACTGCTGTCCCCAAGCAGTCAGTGGAAGTAACTGGGAAAAACCCAGACGGAAATCTAGTGGAGTTTTCCTTTTCCACAGGACCTGTGACAGGGGACATTCACCTCTCATGAGCACCTCCTGTGGGCTGGTAGAGAACCTGCACACCCTCTCACTCTGCTTCTGGCACCCTGATGGCTGTTAACCTCATTGGATGGGTCTTCAGTGGCCCATCCCCATCATCAATATGTGAAACCCCCTGCTGGGGTAACAGGTTCAACAGGGCCTATCACTGTGCCCTGGTTGTTATCTACAGCCCTGTCTCTGGGCTCAGTTCTCAGCCCCTTCTGGCTTAGCTTTAAGTCCATCCCTGCCCTCACATGGAGCAGTGCCCCCAGAGTTTTCTCCCTGGGGACCATTTTGCCTTATCAGTTCTTCTCACCCCAGCTCACCAGTCAAGTTACTCCTTCAAGTTCAGTCTTCTTCCCTGGCTAACAGAGCTCAGTAAATGGTTGGCCCTCTGCAGGGTGTTCAGCCCCATCCTAGAGCCCTTTAAATTCCAGCCCCTCTGCTTTGGCTTCTACATGAAACTTGTCCCTTCTCAGGATTTTGGCCACTCTGCCAGCAGCAGACCTGGGCCCGACCACTACTCTGCTTTCCAACACAGGGAGCCTACAAATAGGAGCCCTATGCTGCTTCCTATAACTCCATTGCTGTTGCTATTGCCACTTCCCGCATAGCCACTTCCTCTTCACCCTTACCTCAGAGTTCTCTTTCAGAACTTTACACTCCTTTCTCATGTTTCTGGTCCCAGCCAGGAACTGACCTACTTAGCCCCTGCAGATCCTTTGAGCTTAATGCACTCTGATTGGCTGTTTCCCTGCAGTCTTTCTAGACAGGCCTGGAGAACCCCCCTTGACTGCTCCTTTTCCTGGGGTGAGGTCTGGCAGGATGGCAAGGCCTCAACAAGAGACCTCAAAGCACCTGGTACACCCTGTCACAGGACCAAACCAGGGTTTTTTTTCTATTAGTGGAAGGGTGTAAACTGGGCCACTTTCATTGCAAATTAGCAATATAGAAGATATTTTCATAGAAATAATTAAGAAGCCATTAACATACACATAGTAAATACTATGGCAAAGTATTAAATTGTAGATTAGCTGTATTATTGCTACCTGGAAGTACTTAAAAATCAACTGAGTTATCAAATTAAATTCAGCTTTTATATTAAATTGACCATCTGTATTTCAAATAGTACAGTAGACTCTTGATTATCCAGGATTGGATTAACCAGGATGTGGATTAACCAGGATGTCAAAAAAAATATGCGCAACTCACAGGACTGACTCTGGCTTTGCTGCTGCCCCAAGCACACACACAAAACACCCCTACCAGGGCGCAGGGCAGGCAGTGAACCAACACCTGCTCACCCCGGCACAGGTGAATCAACCCCCACTCCCCATATTTCCTATGGATGGTGATTATCTGTAATTTTTTTAACCAGAATTATTTTTTCCCTATCATCCTGGATAATCGAGAGTCTACTGTAACTATATTTTAAAAAATCACGATCAATTTGCTCTAGTCTTTGGTAAGGGTTCCTAATTCCCTTTCTTTATTTTACAAGTGGTTTCTAAGGCTCCAGCTGATCTTTTATTTACTAGGATCCCAGTGAATCTGAATGGGACTCCACCTGCTGGTACAGAACTAAGCCGAGCTCATGATACTGTTGTTGCTGGAGGTAGAAATCCGTACAGTGTTATTGGTGATTCAGAAGAATTTACCATTTACTCAAATCAGGGTTGGATTTACTTTCCCTTCGATTGTTTAAATACATTCCTGATTGACATCTTTACTGTGTGGTTAGATTTTGTGTTTGTGTCGATCTTGTGTTTTGGGGAACCAAAATGTTTTCCGGATTACAAAAAGCTCAGTCTCGGCACAACAGGATAGAACAAATGAAAAGTGTTCTTAGCCTAGAGGCTCATATTTGGGTTACAGTTGAGGCAATGAGAATAGGACCCTCTGTCCATCCTTAATGCACACTTGAGATGATTAAGATAAGGGCTGGATTGACCTCAAGTAAGAACTCTTACCATACCTTGAAAAAATGTTTGGGGTTGGTTAGAGTGAGAATCAAAGCCTATGAAAACAACAGTCAAACTTTGTCCTGTCACTTAGATTGCTGATGATGTTAAACAAGGATATGGAAACACTCAAAGGAAGGGTTTGAGCCTTTAGTGTTGCCTCCACCGGTTCTATTTTACATCCTATAGAAAGAAAGGTTGTTTTTATTGTTGCTTCACAGCATGTGCAACCATTGATGAGAGCGATCCAGAATTTCAACCCATCTACAAAGCACTGACCACAGATGAGAGTGCAGTAAATCATGACAGATTGACAGTATACAGGCTTATTTTTCTCTTTGACTTATGATATGCCACAGAAAGGGACCAAAGTGTTAAGCTGTAAACAAACTATAAGGAAGGCACTTTAATCGCAGAGCATTATGGGGGCAGAGAGTAAACATGAGTTTCTAGCAAAGGTGAAATACATATATATATGCATGCACCCACCCACACCCACACACGCGCATGGACATGTGTTGGTAGAGACCTACTTTATTTTCAATAGTAGCAATATCATAAACAACTGCAATGAATACATTACATTTCATGGGAGTGCAGGTTGAGGGGGTGGGGAACTGAGAGAGAGAGAACTGTGTGGAGGACTGACAACTTTTGTGACTTCTTTATTCAGGTTCTGTTTCAATATGTTGCAGTATTTAGCTTCATTGCCCCCAGGATTGGAAAAAATCACACCTGTGCCAAATGTGTCCAAAAAAAGAACACAATGTTTAAAATACTTTTTACTTTTTGGCACTCTTGCTCCTGGCACAATATGGTACTCCTACCATTTCTAGAAAAGGTTCAAGCAGCATTTGGGAATGTTTCCATTTAAAACTGTAAATCAAATGAACAAAGCTAATTCTAGCTTGGTAGGAATACAATACTGTACAGTAAAATGTAGCATTCCTGAAACCAGATACAGCAATCCACATACTTCCTTACTGCAGTGATTAAGAGTTCAGCCACTTGCATCTGTTTAATTGTTGGACACTAGTGCAAATGATGTCTTCGTTGTCTGTTTGTTTTCCTTATTCGCGTTTCCTGAAAGTGGGGTCTTTCTCAGACTTTGTCTTCCATGGCGATTGAATGACAAAAGGATTGTCTTTCAGAGGTGTTAAACACCCTCCCCCAGAAAGACAAAAAAAATTCTGCGAAAAGTGCCAGTGTGAATGGTGCATTGTCGGCAGGAGTACTCTCTTGCCCACAGCACAAATGCCGCTCATTGGGGGGGTGGACGTTTTTTGTTGGCAGGAGAGCTGATGAACAGTGGCTACATTGCATGACTTTTAGCGGCACAGCTGTGGTGACACAGCCACGTTGTTAAAAGCTGTGTAGTGTAGACAACGCCTCACTGTGAATCCAGCAACTGGTATTGTTATAGGGACTTTGATGCAGGGTATCACGTAATGAAACATCCAATGACTGAACTGAATTTTCCTTATTTAGAGACAAATCTGCAGGCCCAGTTTAGATGTGTTCAGTGCAGGACCTGTTGGGAGGGCTAAGAGCAGGGGGAAAACTGGCTGTTATATCCTATCCAGCCTAGGATTGCTGGAATGCAGCAGCTCTCTGGTCATCCCCCTGTCTCTGGTCACACTCCTCCCCCAAGTCACAACCCCCATCTGCCCCAAATCTGGGTCTGGGGATGGCATAGAACCTATGCTGCCAATTTGGGATTCCTCCTCAGTGCTGAATCCTTATTTGCCCAGTTAGGCCAGCTTTACTTTCCCCAGGTAATGCTACAAAGAGCTTGTCTCAAGGATCAGGATCGTTCACATTTCCATCTTGCAGATAATAGAACAAATTCAGCCCTGCTCTGAGCATGTGCAACTCCGTTCATCTCTACTAGAGTTTGCACAATCCTTTCATCATCCTCCCTCCCCACTTCCCCCAACCGCCGCAGAGCTGAGTTAGGCTGCTCTCTGTTTTAAAAATCTTACATCTATATGGAGCGAGGGAGGAAGGGAGGGAGGGAGGGAGCAAGATCTCACTTTAACTATAGGAAACATCTTCATACATTTGTCTTTGATCGTACATCTTTCCTTCCATACCTCTCTTCATTCACTTCATAAAACACACATCTACATTCACCGTGCTTTGCCTCATATTTTGATGTTGACTATTGTTATGTCCTTATATTAGCCTTTCCCAGAACTTCAGATAAAAAGCCACTATAAAGCCAATGTAGTGGGCCCGTGTGGGCCCCCTCCGAGGGGGAGGCCCCACGAGCCGGAGACCGGCCATGGCGGGTGGAGCCGAGGCGGCCACGCCCCCCGACCCGGAAGTGCCCGACAAGATCCGGAAGTACAAAAGGCGGGGCCGGCTGCCAAGATGAGGTCGGACAGGGGCAGGAGAGGAACACGCCGCCCGACTGGCTGCCTCCCCGCCTGGACGCCGACCAGAGTGGCAGCCCCGACCCCGCTGTGGAAAGCGACTGGCCCGGGGTCCCAGCGGCTGCGTACCCGGCGGCCGAGGACAACGACCCGGAAGCCCTGGCAGCCGAGTCTCCCGCGGCAGCAGACGCCTGGCCCGGAGTGCCCGCGGCCGCATACCCCACTGCAGTCGACGACAGGCCAGAGGTACCGGCGGCCGCATCCCCTGCAGCAGCAGACGACTGGCCGGGAATCCCGGCGGCCACATACCCCAAGGAGCAGGAGATGGACTGGGCCCCCGAGGGCCGGGGACCCTGACGCCTGACCAAGAGGGTGAGTGCAGACTGTTCACTGGCTGCCTGTGCGGAAAGCCCAGGCCAGAGCCAGTTACCTTATAGACTGTGTTTACTGGCTGCCTGAGCGAGAAGCCCAGGCCAGAGCCAGTGACCTGATAGACTGTGTTTCCTGGCTGCCTGAGCGAGAAGCTCAGGCCAGAGCCAGTGACCTGATAGACTGTGTTTTCCTGGCTGCCTGTGCGAGAAGCCCAGGCCAGAGCCAGCTACTGTATAGACTGTGTTTTACTGGCTGCCTGAGCTGAGAAGCCCAGGCCCGAGCCAGCCTACAGAGACTGGATATATTTACTGGCTGCCTGAGCTGAGAAGCCCAGGCCCGAGCCAGCCTACAGAGACTGGATCTATTTGCTAGCTGCCTGAGCTGAGAAGCTCAGGCCAGAGCCAACCTCTTCTAGGACTGTTGAAGTGGCTACCTGGGACGGGAAGCCCGGAACCGAACCAAGCAGGCGCGGGACATCCCCCTCCCCCCGGCAGAGGGTGCTCCAGAGGCTGGGAACGCTAATTCCCCCAGACGACCAGCAGGAGGCGCCACCGGGTGAGTGCCCGCTCACTTACAGCCAATAACAAGTTGTATTTACGAGAGAGAGAACAACTTTGTTTCACTGTGATCAAAAAAAGGTACTTTGCACTTCATGACTATTTAGTCCTTGTCCCCAGTGGATAGTGATTTTGGTGAGGTGGACACTTGCTGACCAGGAAATAGAGATCATTAAGTAGAGTTGGTCAGAAAGTGGGCCTTTTCCTCCACTGTGGAAACTTTAGACTTTTCATCAAGTGCAAGAAAGGTGGCTTTTGTTGTTTGGGTGTTTCATGTTCCTATTCTGCCCTATAGGCTGTACAACCTACTCCAACCACTAGGTTGCACTGCCTTGTTATCTGACAGTTTGAGCAGCCCACTAGAAGATAAGAGGGGACTTCACTCCTGCCATTGAGTGCCCTTCCAGAACAACCCCCAACAGGAGCCCAATACATCTACAACAAGACCTCCTTTATCACAGGGTTCATCGCTACGTCCTGAGGGCAGATCCCTGCTTCAGGTGCAAAGGTTTGCCATGATTCGCACATGGTGGGACATTTTGGCCAATTAAAAATCTGGAACCTGATCTATAGATATTTCTGGTGTCCAAATCTACAAACCAATGTTAAAAACTATGTTAGGTCATACAACCTCTGCATCCATATGAAGAAACCATGAGGCAAAGCCTGTGGGCTCCCTTCAGCCCCTCCCCACATTTCCCTGTCCTTAGTCCATTCTTTTTGTGGACTTTATTACTGAGTTTCCACACTCTCAAGGGCATTTAGTTATCCTGACCATAGTGGATGTCCTGAGTAAGATGGCCCATTTTGTTCCCTGCTGCACTGTTCTGTCTGGCCCTGAAACCATGGAAGTTTTCCTGGAGCACATACCAGGGAATGCCAACATGCATCATTTGAGACTGAGTCTCCGCAGTTCATTTCTTAGTTCTGTCAGGAAATGAACTGCCTTCTCACCACCAAGCCCCCCATCTTGACTGCTGAGAGGGACAATCTGAAAGAGTCTGTCAGACCCCACTGAGCAGTACCTCTTCTGTTTCCTGAATTGCATCAGGATGATTGGCTTCTACTGTGTTTGGCAGAGTTTGGATGGAATAGCTCTACCCCGCTACGGTGTCACAAACCTCCAATTCCATCTGAACCTGCCTGAAGTCTCTGCCATCCTGGAAGGCATGGACCTGGTCTGCAACCTCCAAAAAACACACCAGGAAAGAGTAGCGAGAAGGCCTGGGTTCCCCTACCAGCCACTGAGTGAGTGGCCCAGCCAGGGCAGTGAAGTTGAGGACTAAGTGGGATGGTGTTGAGGACTGTAATAATACTCTTAAAGGGGAGGGCACCTGTGACTTGGCCAGAGGGCTAAGCCATGAAGATGAGGTGCAGCAGCTCCAGAGGAGCAAGAGAGTGGTCACAGACTGAGAGAAGAAGATGAATGGCTGAGGAACTGCAAGAAGAGGTCATCAGGACCAAAGAGCTAATCACCGGAGCGACCAAGAGGAGGTGCCATCTGCTGTGAGTAGAAGTCCCCATGACAAGGTGTGACGGTGCTGTTCCTGGTGGGATCCAACTGTGAGTGTCAGATCAGGACAGATTGCTTCCAAAGGGGCAACTACAGCCCAAAGCTGGGGTTTCTTCACACTAAGGCAAACCAAACCAGCTAAACAGAAAAGACTTTGGTCTCACCCCACTGGCTAACCACAAGTCACACAAGCAATTCCCTTAGACACTCCAGCTTCCCAGTATCACCACCAGCAGCCACCTGTCCTGGGGATCAATGGTTATGAAAACCACCACCCCAAATAAAGAAAACGGTTCTCCCCAAGTCCAAAGAATCAGGCCCCAGACCCAGGTCAATATACCAATCAGATCTTACCACAAATCACACTGTTGCCAATCCTTTAGAATCTAAAATCTAAAGGTTTATTACAAAAGGAAAAAGGTATAGGTGAGGGTTAAGAATGGTTAAAAGAAATCAATTACATGCAGTAATGGTACATCTCTTAGTTCAGGCTTGCAGCAAAGGTAGAATAACTGCAGGTTCAAATTAGAGTCTTTGGATGCATCCCATTTGGGGGATGGGTCAGTACCATTGTCCAGAGTTCCCAGAGTAGCAAAGTTCCA
Source organism: Sternotherus odoratus (assembly GCA_032164245.1). Taxonomy (NCBI): domain Eukaryota; kingdom Metazoa; phylum Chordata; order Testudines; family Kinosternidae; genus Sternotherus; species Sternotherus odoratus. The sequence goes on from JAVMKO010000001.1 coordinate 18,493,398, forward strand.
TCCAAAGCTGGAAACAAGGCAGGCTGAAGACTGGAGGTGAAAGATGAAAATGGAGGGGCTGTAGCAGCTTCATTTATAGTTTTTTTTCCAGTTGCAAACACCTCTTTGTTCCTGCTGTGAAAAGTCCAGCCCCATGGAGTCCTGGAGTCACATGGGCAGATCACATGTCCATGCATGACTCATCTTTTTCAGGCAGAAGCCATTATGCCCAGGCTTCCTCTTGTAGACTTTTTGTCTGGATTGGAGCATTCCAAGCTCCCAGAGTCCATTGTGTTGCTGATAGTCCCTTAATGGGCCATCAGGCAGCCCAAGCCAAGCTGACGCCCAGTATTCAGGAATCTTCTTCCCCAGCAGAGCACAATATTTGGAAGACAGACAGTCCAGAGCCAATATTCATAACTTCAACTGCCAAATTGATACACACATATGGAATAGATACACACATATGGAATAGATACATACATAAGACACCTGTTATGACCCCCTTCACATAATATTTCATGCACCCATTGATCTACACGGTACCAAACTATTTCAGTACCGTGACACAAGGTTATATAATAGATTCTTTGACTGACGTGGTAAAGAAACACAGTTAAATTGCTGAGGGTGAGTTGAGGCAATTTACATGCAATGCATTTAACCAACCCCAACAAATATAATGGAATGAGAGTTTTGTAAATATGACTCTCAGAAGATTCAGTGAGCCAAATTCTTTAGAATTGAAAGGAGCTACAGGGATTTGGGGGGGATGTAGAAGGTTAAGTAACCACCCAAATAGGTAAATCATTAGAGCATCAGTTTTGGGTAGTCTAACGTGTGGTGTGACAATTGTAGTCTCCCCTGCAGTTGTGCGTTCATATCTCATCCCTGACATTACCCATCTTTCCCAACTTTTAAGAGCTCAGAAAACATCATAGTGGGTATAAGAACATTGAAAAATGAAGTCAGAATACATTTTTCCCCATTAAATTGATTCTTGGTAATTCAGAATTTTATGTAAGTTTGATTATACATTTTTGAGTGACTAATGATCACAATGAACAGCCACCATCATCTTCTTTCTTATTTTTTATTAAACTCTTTAACAATCTAAGAGTTTCTCACATAAGATAATGGATTTTGCATCAGTGATAAGAGTAGGACTTCAAGATCAGCTAATTTAACAGCATACAATTGGTATGTTCTGTAGCTTAGGAAAGTCAGTATTATAAGCCCTTCGATAACAGTATAGTGATGACAGTGATACAAGTAAAGTACCATTTGGAAGAAATGTTTTAATATTTAAAGTACAGATGCCAGGGATCTGATCGTGAATTCCCTGGGCATATGGGACTTCCTTTGATGTTAGGTTTGCAAGAGATACAGAATGGGCCATCAGTTGATTTTCATAAATCTTCAGCTTGTCTGGCAAAACAGAAGTTCATACCAATCCAGTTGCAAGTCTCAAAGTCTTGGAGGAAAACACAACACAGTGGCTCTTTCTCTCAGTTATTAGGCCTCAATTTTTCCTGATGCCATCCCTTTGGATTCAGTTAACATGACTGAAAATGAATCTGTTGAAGCCATTATAACAAGAGTAAAAGCAACCGATTAAGATGTATCTAGAAACATCAACGATGCATTTTCATCATGACAGACAGTGTTTTGTCTTGGATCCAAGTAAATTTAATATTTTTCAATTTATCTTTATAAACAGATTAGATCTGCCAAAAACAACAACAACCCCCCCAAGCATTTAGGATATTGTGGTTCATGTTCAGCTAGAAATTAAAAACCAAGAGTAGTCAATATTAATACTGAAACATCTTTCCTTTATTAAAGCTTGGCTATTTTGCTGTTTCAGAAGTTGAGTAGACCATAATCAAGACACTAATCTCCCTCATGAGAGGGAGACTATCCAGCACTGGCTAATTTAGATACTGGAATGTATTTGAAAAATAGCATTTGCGATGGAGAGAATCCAAAAGCATATGTTTTATGAAACCTATGAGCCATGATCACAACTCTTTCTGTGCAGTTAGGGAGGCCTTTTTATTCTTTATGCATGAACCATGTGCAGTGGGTAGCACAGAGAGGGGAAGGCTGTACCTCCCCAGATAGCCTGGTGTGGCCCTGCCTATGCTCCACCCCCCAAACCCTTCCTGCCTGCTTCAGTTCCCTTCCCTCTCTTCTGTGGCCAAGAGGCTGGGGCCGGTGCACACAAGGCCTGAGATGAGGGGAGTGAGTGGAGCTGGGGTCGGACGGCCAATGATGTGGCTGGGGGTACTTCAGCTGCACTGCCCATCTGGCACTCAGAGGCTGAGGGTGCTCTGGCTGTGACACCCACCCACACAGCATTGCGGCTGCTTTGGTCGTGTCACTCACCTGCCCAATGCTGGGGGTGTGAAGACGGGGGAAGCTCCGGGATCTGGCAGGAGAGGGGGAGGGACAGGGGCTACTTCCCTCAACAGTGATGCCCATGGCATCAACTCTCACCTTTTGCGCTACTTGGGTCATCCCTTTCTCTTATCTGTTCATTTTCCTTGTCATTCTCCAGATTAATATCTTTCTGGGTGTTTCACTTCCAAAGGTACCAGCGTCTACGCAAGATCTTTCAAAACGTTCTTTTTTCAATTCTGCAGCACTAAGGCCCCCATTTGGTGCTTTCCTGAACTGAGGCCTAGGACTTTGATTCTGTAAGTAACTTAAGCAGCTGCCTAATTTTAAACAGTGAGACTTCTTGAGTACTTGAAATGAGATAAATGCTTAACCACTTTGCTAAAGAAGATCCAAGATATCAATCCATCAAAGCACTTAATTACGTGCATAACTTTAGGTACAGAAGCAATCTCACTGATTTCACCAACACATTTTGCTTTGCTGAATTGGGCACTGGAACAATTTGGATAGAACAAATCGGATGAAATGTCAAGATTCTTCAAACTGCTTTGCACTGGCAGACTTCTGTATCCATATGGAGTGAGAACAGGACTTGCTACATAATCATTAATTAAACTCCCTTTTTCCAAACAAGCATTTACTGCTAAAACTCCATTTCCCCGGCCATCATACTCTGAGGTTTTAAACTAAACTACTGCTATATTCTTTCTTTGATTTTACTATCTAAAATATTCTCTATGTAAACCACGTTCTAAAACTGATTATTTCCTAACTGAATTTTCTTAGTGCACATCAAACCAGTATTTAAAATAAGAGGAAATCATAGGCTGCAAGTATCTAGGACAGTTAAAATTACCACTGTTAAAATAGCAACAGAATATGATAATGTGCTTCACTGGTATATAGTTAACTTTAAAAAAATCAGACACCAGCAATGTTGCTCTTCAGCTTTTGGACTTTGAAAAGCCCAAACTACCCCTTTCATTTGGAAGCCAGAGAAAATGGAAATTCTCACACTGCCTTCTTACACCTTGTTAGATAATATGGGTGACCCTCAGGTAGGCAACATAGGTTTTTCTGCTGACACAGGGAAGTCACTGTTAAATCTTTAGGTCTGTTCACTGGAAAAACAATGGACTGGCTATAAATACAAATGTCAATGGGAATATGTATGTAATCCAACATGAAGAAAATTGCATGGAACATGAGCTGTCATCCACCTCTGCACACTATGACAGCAAGAAATATCCAAACAGTGGCCTCGAACTTCATAATTCACAGTCTGTGTGATAGTCTGCCCATGTGTTCTTCAAATGTGATCATTTAACCTTCCCCCCCACCCCCCACATATACATATATATGCCCTTTGAGAGTAATTCACTCACATAAAATACAAATAACTGGGCTCTGTTTCAGTGGGGTACAATAGAGTTGGGGAGTCAAAATCTATCCCATGCAAAATGGAGCCAGACTACAGGGTTTCTGTATAGCTCCACCCTACCTTTCACTTTACAGCTGCTGCTCTAGGCAATGGGCTGTAATAGTAGTTGCAGCTCCTTTGGGCTAGTTTCATGGAGTGTCAAGACCATTGGATCTCTGTAAATGCTGTTCCCTGGACTCTCTCCTGGTGTGGAGCCAACTTTCCAAAGCAGACATCCTGGGGTTAGCCTGGAGACCTTTCCTATGGTGTGTAGGGTTTGGAGAGGTACCAGTGGGTGTATCTCTTCCTTAATCAGGATTTAAATGGTGAAGAGCACCTGAAAATGGCGCTCTGCAACTGGGTAAATTTAATCTTTTATGGTCACTTATAGACTAAATGTGTCCTTTACCACACAGGGAGCAGAATGCCTGTCTAGTTATCTGAAACTGGGTAGACTGCTATTCAGGGACACGTTATCTGAACCACATCCAATGTTTGTCTGAAATATTAGGGACAAATTAGCCAATTAAGGACCAAATCTTAGGAGTTGTAACATGCCCTTTATTCCTGTATTTCTCTCTTTAGTGTAGCCTTTTAGGTTCACATACAAAAAGATACAGGAGTACTGGTATGAAGCAATGCATTTTGGGAAAAGGGAGAAAGAACATCAGTAGATCAACAGATTGTGCTTTTACTCTCTTAAACACAAATCTTTTATTTGGATTGCAAGTGAAACTCAGAGGATAGAATTTCACTCTGATGCTATAACTATATTAAAGGGACAATCTTTGTAGAAGGATATGTAAATATTTTATAAAAAAATATCTTGACTCCTGTTCAATTTTCCTTTTAAAGTTAATTGATTTTGTTTAATGTCCTTTATTATTAATCACACTGAAGTCAATGGGTGTTTTGCCTGTCATTTGTCTGCCTAAGAACTGTAGAGCTTCAAGACTGGACCTAGAGATTTAATGCATATTTTTATAAAAAGGAAATCAGTACTTTCCAGGAATTAAAGCAGCAATTTATTGCCATTAGACAAACTTGTTTGAGTTATTGTAATGTGTCCAATTTGTTATTCCTGTTGCCCAGACATCAGTTCCTGAATAATTTCCAATATCTGCAGATGTCTACACAGTTCTGGAAGGAGATCCAGACCCTTCTGAAACTGTTGAAGTGAGTGTGGAAGATGCATCTAAGAACTGTTCTTCTCAATGGATGGAGCTTCACAGTGGGCCACCAGGTGCCTCCTCTTCATCCCATTCTCTGTAGAAGGGGCTATAAATAAATGCAAGAGAATCTGGGCCCTGGTGGAAACCAGGGGGTGCCTTTGGGAAGATGATTAGCCTATTAGCTTAATTAAATGATATTTGAACATGATAGTCTAAAGTGTGTTCTTGAATATTAATTTCATTTAAATACCAACATTACGGTATTCACTTGTTGCTCTGGAACACCATAGCATGTTTAAGATTAGCAGCCATGTTAGTCTGTATCCGTAAAGAAAACAAGGAATACTTGTGGCACCTTAGAGACTAACCAATTTATTTCAGCATAGCATGCTTGTTTTGCATGGGATAGATTGTTCCAAGAGAATGGCCATTTTGCTCTCATGTGGGCATGTTTTTTCACATACTCACAGGGATCTGCCATGTGCAGCTCACAGAAGGATTGGACCAGTAGGAACCCATACCAGAGTCACACTTTGTAAATATAAACTAACCTTCCAAGCTGATACATGTCTCAACCCTTTGAAATAAACTTCACCAACCTTGGACAAATTAAAGATTTCCTTTGGAAATTTACTTGGCTGATGATCTGAGTTGCTAACCTCTTCTTTTTCCCTTAACCTACTCAGCTCAGCACTGAATTGTGCTACTCTCAAAGTTTTCTCACACTCGTCAGTTGGTACATTCAGACAGATTCCCAGACAAATGGGAAAAACGTTAAAGGTCAGATATTAAAAAAATAATAAACAAGAAAATTGCAGAACCCATGACTGCTCTGACAGCAATGATACAAATACAGGGTTATCTACAAGTTTGGAACATTATGCAGGCTTCTTCCTTCTTAGCTTGATTCCAGAATTGTAGTCCCTCCCCCTCTGCCATATGTGAAGCCTCTTCACAAAATGACACAATATTTCTCTAACTTCTTTGATATGTACTGACTATCCCTTCCAGAAGGCTTCTGATGATCCAAGACCAGAAAAAAGTGACCAAGGTATTTCATTTTATGAGCTGCCATCTGAAACTGTATTTTGCAGGCTTCACCAACTTTCTCTTTGAGGTTAAAGATTTTCTTTTTAATCACACCCCCCATTAATCTTTATTATTTTGCCTGATTTTATAATAGGGGTAACTTTGGATGGTCATGTATAAAGATGCTTGATAAGTGTATTTTGTTTTATTTTATGAGCTATTAAAAACCAATGAAAATCACTCATCCACTGAACCTTGTTCCCACAACACTACATGGAATGGGAATTCCCAAAGATGGGTCCATGGCCTTTCATCTTATCTTCATCAACTTAAAATGTGCATAAATCTGTGCAGGTGTAACCAACACACCAAATGTGTGGTGTTCAGTCCCATCTAGTGAGACCAAGACCACTTAGAGAGAGAGATTAATGAGTTTTCTCCACAGCCTTAGCTAACAAACTCATGCAGTAGAGGCTCATGCACTAAACTCCAGGTTCAATCCTGCCCGCTGATGACCGGAGTCTGTGGGCCTTACACAGAGCCCAAGAAGACCAGATTTGTGTAACCATGGCAGCCTTCACAAACAACATGGTGAATAAACACATTCATAAACACCAAGGACAAGATTCTGCTGCTGCAGTAATCCACCTGAAATCAATGAGGTTGAACCACAGTAAATGAAAACAGTACATAACTTGAAATAAGGAATATTATAAGTACGTAGGGCACATCCCACCTATCCGAGTGTCTGTACAGAGTGATATTTCCCCCATACCTTTTGACCTTCATAAATACTAAATGAAATTTCCATGGAGCTTGAGCAGTAGCCAATTATCTTCCTAGCTCAGATGACTGTGACAGCTAGATTTTGATTTTATTATGTCTAACTAATTGACTTGCGGAGTGGTCTCATGCAAGCTGCCTCAGCTGGGAGCTGAAGGAACTCAGAATATGATGAGTATTGAATCCCAAGTACTAATCTGTTTAAATTATATCATTTGGTTGTTCTTGTCATTTTAACCTGTGGGTGATTGCAAACACAAAACTAGAGACAGACTAAAAATGTGGCCTCATCCATAATGTAATTACACTCCTTTGCTCTCCAGGCAAGAAACTTTTTTTATAGTTATCACAAGAGTGATGTAACACAAGTTTCCCCTACTGCATGTGACTTGCTGCCCATAGTCAGGGCCATCCTAATTCTCATGTGGTAGAGATCTGGGGAATGGATTATCTTCCACTGGCATTTAATTCCGAACAGTAGAGTGAACAAATAGGAAACAGATTTTCTCCTTAATAAAGTCAGGACTTCAGTGCTGTAAGATAACAATTTATACACCTAAAATGTATTATCAAAAATGAATGTAATCATATAAAAATGTCTTGGAAACCTACATTGGAGGATTTAACAGAATTCAGAAAATCTTTTTGACATTTGGAAGTGGATGACAAGACGAGCTTAGTTTACATGATCTGTTTTTTGTATGATTCATTTCAACTTGCAGTATGTTCTCTCCAAAGAGTGCTGTTTAAAGAGGCACAGGGAAAAAAAAACATTCATGCACATTTTACTATTTTGTTTTTCAGTTTTCTTTACTGCATTGTTCAGCTAACACAACCACAAGCTTCTTATTGGTTTCAGATAATGGTGTGATTTACAAAACCTCTGACCCAATTCTGGATTATGAAACAGACTGTAAAGACTACAAAGAGATCTGTGAAAAAAATCCTCTAAATTTATGTGCAGAAAATACTTCTTCTAACGAGATGATTTTTTTAATCAAATTTGTATTTATTTCTATTGATTTTAATGCTGTTTTACTTGACAATCTATTGCACAATTAACACTATGAGCACAACAAAAGGCGGGAAAAGGGAAAAATGATTAGAAGACAGGAGTAGTGAACCCTCAGAAGGAGTTTACCCTAGCAAATAATTTCTGTGTAGTGTTCTTTCCAAATATGTAATTTTCCTTGGCAGAGTTTCAGAATGGCTTTTAATAACTAAATCCTAAATTTAGCCTACATTTTTCTCTCTATAAACCAGTTCAAACGTATAAACATCCTATGAACACATACCCCTCAAAATTAAGGGCCGGATTTTTTAAGGCTCCCAAAGGAAGGGAGTCATCCAATGACCATTGAAAGTCAATGAGGGTCGGGCACCTAAATTTCAATAAGCACCTCTAAAAATCTAATCCTAAAACAAGACGGGTTTGATTTAAATAGCCATTGAATTTATGTTAAACTTTCCATGGCCATTAACTATAACCACAAGATATCAACCCTGCCTTCAAACAAAGAGGCCTTAGCTTTCGTAACCATCCCAAAGTTCAAGTCATTGGTATTTAGGCTCCCTGCTGGTTAAATCTTCAGAGCCTAAGTCACTCCAGTACTTTTGAAATTTTTACTGTATAGTCTTATCTGAAAAAACAATATCTATTTAAGCACAATGGGGTCAATGAGATGTCACAAGATGTTGTAACTGATTCAGTTGCTCAGTGTTCTGGTACACCAGGGGACTCAGTAGCATGCTAGGTGTGTCATGACTCAGAAGAAAGTGCTGAAGATGCTCCAGCTGCTAGATCTATTGGTACTAGTCCTGGGGGATCCCAATAAACACCTGGACATGACTCAAGGAAAGGGGCATTAATGAGGCTGACAGAAAGGAGAGGTTGCTGATACCTTAGGTACAGTGGCTCAAGTTCTGACACAGCATTTCCTAAGTTTGCCACTGCAGGGCACCCCATAGCACCTGAGCCCTCCACCAGTCTATTCTTCTCTGAAATCCAAATAGCTGATTTGTAGCCTTCCTGGCCAGGATCAGACATGGTGTGTCTTCCTGGGTCTCCCCTCTTCATTGTTTCCCTGATGCTGCAGCAACACTTCCTGCACAGCTTCTACTAGTGGGCTACTCTAGCTACACAGGCAGCTAGACTAAATGCCTTCCCATTTGTCCCTGGATGTATATAGTAGTCCTCTAAAAGGACAATAGCCTTTTTTATTGGGTCTGATAGCTGGTCACAGACTACTGACCACACTAATCCCCAGGGGCTACAACACTCTGACTGCAATAGCCTTTTTCATGACCCTGAGCTAGCCACTGGCTCTGTGTCCTAGAGAAGTCCCTTCAGGCCTGTCATAGAATCATAGAAAATTAGGGTTGGAGGTGACCTCAGGAGGTTATCTCTAGTCCATCCCCTGCTCTAGTCCATCCCCTGCCCCATCCCCTGCAGGACCAACACCAACTAAATCATCTCAGCCATGGCTTTGTCAGGCCGTGCCTTAAGAACCTCTAAGGATGGAGATTCCACCATCTCCCTCGCTAATTAATTTCAGTGCTTCACCACCTTCCTAGTGAAATAGTGTTTCCCAATATTCAACCTAGACCTCCCAGACTGCAAATTGAAACCATTGTTCCTTGTTCTGTCATCTGCCACCACTGAGAACAGCCTCTTTGGAACCCCTCTTCAGGTAGTTGAAGGCTGCTATCAAAATCCCCCAAACTGTTCTTTTCTGCAGACTAAATAACCCAGTTCCCTCAGCCTCTCCTCATAAATAATGTGCCCCAGCCCCCTAATCCAGAACTGGATACAAGACTCCAGGTGTAGCCTCACCAGTGCCTAATAGAGGGGAATAATCACTTCCCTTCATCTTCTGGCAATGCTCCTACTAATATGGCCCAATATGCTATTGGTCTTCTTGGCAACAAGGGCACACTGCTGACTAATATCCAACTTCTTGTCCACTGTTATCCTCCAGGCCCTTTTCTGCAGAACTGCTGCCTAGCCAGTCAAGTACTGCACAGACCTTTAGCCATCTGCAATGTCTGGCTCTCACATCCTGCTGTACATGTGGTGCCTCAGGTTTTGCTCCCTAGGCCAGCTTCTTGCTCTACTTGCAGCTCCTCAGCTTTTCTATAGCTTGCTTCATTGCTCTGCTCCTAGAACACCTTGCAACTCCTCTAGCCACTCTTCAGGTTCTCCGCTCTGCTCTCAGATAACCATACCACCTATCTTGCCCAACCTGTTCTGGCCATTGCCTATTTAGAGATCACTTCCTGGGTGAAGCTCCTTCTAAGAGTTTCCATGGCTTCCCTGTATTTGCCAAGGGAGGGGGATACACCTGTGTCTCAACCCAGGATGGTCAGGGGGGAGGGGATTGATTAAATTAGTAGCGGCTCAGTCACAATGTGTTCATAAAACAGGAATATATGGAGATGGAACATGCAGAAATATACTAGGAGGAATCACATATCTATACAACTTGTAGGATAGGCTTTTGTACAATCCTGTAGAGCCATATGCTGCCACATTTACACATGAGTACTAGTGAATAGCACAATAGATAGGCATTTAGGCAACCTGGGTTCTAGTCTCATGTCTGTTGCTGTTTTCCCTGGGACAAGTCTCTGTGCTTTGATTTCCCCAACAAGGATAATGCTGTTGACCTCCATTGTAAAGTGTAGGGATAAAGAATGCACTATTATTCATGAATTAAGATGCTCTTCAACATAAGGGTGGGAGAAGTAGGCTCAACAAGATTGCTTTTCAACCCTTGCATTGAGTAGCACTCGCTCATGCATGTATTCCCACTGATATACTCACCCTGTGGTGATGGGCACAGCCCAAAAACAGACCTGAACTTGGTGGAACAGCTGGCATGGGCAAGTGCTACTAAAACTGAATAAGGGATATAGAATTAGGTGCATTGTTTCTAAGTACAAATCTTGCTTCTCTTATGTACTTTACCATTTCCACATGGCTGTTGCTGACAAAGACTGGGAAAAAATAACTTCCAGATCATGCATTGGCACCAATTCCATAAACATCCAGAATGTAAACAATGAGGCTCCTGTCTTTGTGTGAGTATTTACTACATTTTCCTTTTGAGAATAAACAAATGCTGACCATGTAGCAAGTGCACTAATCTCACTAGCTATGCCTCTGCTGGGTAATGACTGATTTTTTTTCTTTACGATAAGACAGTTTATAAGTCAGGAACATTTTGAAAAGTATAAACAAGAGTTATTAATAAAATAGTCATTAAACCCAGAAAAGTATTGGAGGTGACATTTCAGGTGCTGCTCACTCTTCTGAGAGAGAGTGAGAGAGAAACACTGATTATTTTTCTCTCGGCCTGAAGAACATTTCCTAGTAGATAAAACATAACTGAAACTCTGTTTTCAGTATTTCAGAAACATTTCTTTTCAGAGTATTTTGGTTTTGCCTTCAACACAGCCTCTCTTTAGTTTCCTGCTCTGAGAACATGACTATATCTGGTTTCAAATGATTGTCTTTTAATAATAAAGGAAATATAATACTACTACCACTATTATTATTATTATTATTATTATTATTTATTAATAATAATAAAATACAGACATTATTTGCTCTTCTCTTTTGCTTAATTTAATAGTCCATTCTTTGATCTCAGTTACATTGATGTAAATATGAGGCTACTTTCATTGCAGTCATGCAACTGAATCATAATCTGTCCCAATGTCTATTTGGGGAAACACTGGAGGACATTGTCTTTGTGACCATTTGGAACAGAGACAGCTGTTGCCTTTAGGAAGTGAAAATGATCTTTTATTTCTGTAACCCGTGCTACACTTTTCAACCCAATGTCTCATTAGGCTATACTGTCCTTATTTTTATTTTGCAAGAGCAATATGCCAGGATTTCCAAGGAACATTTTGGAAAATCTGCCTGTTGGGATAATGGTGCTCAGATTGACTGCATGTAGGGGATAAAGTCCATTATGAATGTGTGGATATTTACAGTGCATTTTCTATAAATGAAGTTACAGTAGACTCTCGATGATCCAGGATTGGGTTAACCAGGATGTCAAAAAAAAATAAGCGTAACTCGCAGGGCCGGCTCTGGCTTTGTTGCCTCCCCAAGCACACAAAAAAAACCACCCCACCAGGGCACAGGGCAGCCACTGAACCAACACCCCTTCCCCCTCCCCCCCCCGGCAAAAACCAACACCCCTTCCCCCTGGTGCAGGGTGGCTGGTGACCCAGCCCCCCCATGCCCCGCATATTTCCTACAGACGTGATTATCCGGGATTTTATTAACCAGGATTACTTTTTTCTGTATCATCCTGGATAATCGAGAGTCTACTGTAATAAGGGAATGGGTACTAAACCTGCTAAACTGGGGCTGTAATTTGGGAGTTCAGGCCCTGACTCTCCTTTCCTTGAGCAATCAAAGCTCCTTTGACTGAAGTGAATTCAGTGGGACAAGTCGATATAAAAAAACTACACTAGTAAGTCCTTTCTGCATATTCAACATGTCCCTTGGCAGCATGTGAAGATCTAAAGTACAAAGCAATGTGATATATAAATAAGCAGAATGCTATTGCACCTATAAAAAACACAACACAAGTGACAACTAATATATTCTGTGAGAGTGACCCCTTGAATTGTGACACTTTGAATGCATGAATTCAAGTGTAGTAGAATTTTAGATGCTCAGTCTTTTTCATAGCAGTGAATGTGGTCACAGCAGAACTACTTGCATGAATAAGGGTTGGAGGATCAGGCCCTTAAGGCCAAATTCTGCTTTAATTTACACTGGGTGCAACCTTGATGCAAGTTATCCAGAAAAAGTCACTCCTGATTATTGGAAAAAATTAACAGATCTAAGTCCAGACAGGACCATTAGTATCATGTAGTCTGACCTCCGCATAACATTGGCCAAACAAGGCGTGTGGAATATAGTGGGCCAGATTCTGATCTCTGCCGCCTGGCATGATTTTTTAGAAATGTTGAACACCTTCAGCTTCAAGTCAGAATGAACTTCAGGTGCTCAGTACCTCTGAAAATCAGTCCCTTGGCCTTCAGGAAAAAATTATTGTTGATTTGACTAATGGCTGACCAGAGTAATTAACCATTCATTGTTAACTGTAATATAAGGATTTCTTTTATCATGCATGCTTAATCATCACTTAAACTTGTTTACTTAAGAAGGAGTATACAACTCAGTCCCAGTTATTTTGGAAAAGCGAGTTAGGCTGCTTAGGCTGAAATTAAATTTTATTGGTTGAATGGTAATACATATACAGTATTTTATAGACATATAAAAGAAAGGCATTGTACAATTTGTTCTGAAGTTTGTAGTTTACACAAGGGATTATGACAGAATCAAAACATGTTTTTTTAATTTTACTGAAATGTTTCATAGGATATATTTTACTGAGAGTTTGACAGCATATTACCCATAAGCCACATTGTAAAATGAGTTATATTATTAATATATTATTGAACAGCCTTCTAATATGGGATCTGGAAAATCAACATTCCCAAAGCTGTGATTCAAAACAAACTCCTCAACTCTCGTCCACTCACACCCCTTCTCTATCTACGCTACATTGATGACATCTTCATCATCTGGACCCATGGGAAAGAAACTCTGGAAGAATTCCACCATGACTTCAACAGCTTCCACCCCAACATCCACCTCAGTCTGGACCAGTCCACACAGGAAATCCACTTCCTAGACACCACAGTGCAAATTAATGACGGCCACATCGACACCACCCTATACCGAAAACCTACCGACAGCTATGCCTACCTTCATGCCACCAGCTTCCATCCCGGACATACCACACGATCCATTGTCTACAGCCAAGCACTGAGGTACAATCGGATTTGCTCCAACCCCTCAGACAGAGACCAACACCTACGAGATCTTCACCAGGCTTTCTCAAAACTACAATACCCACACAAGGAAATAAGGACACAGATCAACAGAGCCAGACGTGTACCCAGAAGCCTGCTGCTACAAGACAAGCCCAAGAAAAAAAACAACAGAGCACCACTGGCCATCACCTACAGTCCTCAGTTAAAACCTTTGCAACGCATCATCAGTGACCTACAACCCATCCTGGACAATAATCCCTCACTTTCAAAAGCCTTGGGAGGAAGGCCAGTCCTGGCACACAGACAACCTGCCAACCTTAAACAAATTCTCAACAGCAACAGCACACTGCACCACAATAACTCCAACTCAGGAACCAATCCATGCAACAAACCTCGATGCCAACTCTGCCCACATATCTACACCAGCAACACCATCACAGGACCTAACCAGATCAACCATACCATCACTGGCTCATTCACCTGTACATCAACCAATGTCATATATGCCATTATATGCCACCAGTGTCCCTCTGCTATGTACATCGGCCAAACTGGACAGTCCCTACGAAAAAGGATAAATGCACACAAATCAGATATTAGGAATGGCAATATACAAAAACCTGTAGGGGAACACTTCAACCTGCCTGGACACACTATTACAGATTTAAAGGTCACCATTCTGCAGAAAGGGAACTTCAGATCCAGACTGCAAAGAGAGACTGCAGAGCTTCAATTCATTTGCAAATTCAGCACACACACTTTGGGATTGAACCGGGATCTACAATGGTTGGCTAATTACAGACATTGTTTCTCATCTCTCCATGTCCACACACCCCATTCAAATGCTAGACGAATAATCCACACTCCCTGATCGGAGATAACAAGCTGGCTCAGCTTAATTGGACTAACCTTTTCACCTCCCACCTGGCTCTTACCTACTTTTCTATAACTGCCTGTTTGTGAACACTTCTACTGCCTGCATCCGACGAAGTGGGTATTAGCCCACGAAAGCTCATGCTTCAAAACTTTATAGTTAGTCTTTAAGGTGCCACAGGACTTTGTTAACTCTGCTATTCCAGACTAACACGGCTACCACCCTGATTCAAAACAAACACTGTGAGACTCAGAATTCAGCAGGGTATAATCCATTACCTGGTGCTTTTATGATACAGTGGCAATGCAGATGCATGAATTTTGGTTACAATGCACCGGATCTTCAGCTGGCATAAATCAATATAGCTTGATTGACTTTGATTTACACCAGCTGAGGATCCGGTCCACAGTCCGTTTACAAGACAATCCCTTTTTCCCCCTCCAAAGAGGGGGAGATCAAGGCATGAGCAGGTTCACTGATTCAAAATGTTCACTTTCTATGCCTATATGGACAGAATACACTTTAATATTAATTTAAATCTGTGTTAAATTACTTTATTTGCACTAAGCACAGCACCTCCAAAATTCTCCATGAATAGTGTGAAGTGGACTTAGAGCAACTGGAGAATGCCAGCAGGGAACACCGTTGTACAAGGGAAGCCCTCACTTGTGTAACGCTTACAGAGGCAACATAGTTGTCCCATGCACCAACCATGTCCCTTTTCTGTCTCTCCCTGAATTAAGTGTTGATTACTAAACATGATAGAGTTGTCAGTAGCAAGGTTCATTTCAGTTATTCATTACATTACTGAAATAGTAAGGAAGTTACTGCAAATTAAAAATAGTGATCGTTATTTTTGTTAATAATGCTATCATAAGAACATAAGAATGCCCGTACTGGGTCAGACCAAAGGTCCATCTAGCCCAGTATCCTGTCTTCCAACAGTGGCCGATGCCAGGTGCCCCAGAGAGAATTAACGGAACAGGTGATCATCATGTGATCCATTCCCTGTCGCTCATTCCTAACTTCAAGAATAGAGGTTAGGGACACTACCTCTGCCCATCCTGACTAATATATATTGATGGACTTATCGTCCATTAATTTATCTAGCTATTTTTTGAACCCTGTTATAGTCTTGGCCTTCACAACATCCTCTGGCAGGGTGTTCCTCAGGTTGACTGTGAGTTGTGTGAAGAAATACTTCCTTTTCTTTGTTTTAAACCTGCTGCCTATTAATTTCATTTGGTGACCCCTAGTTTTTGTGTTATGAAAAGGAATAAATAAAATTTCCTTATTTACTTTCTCCACAACTGTCATGATTTTATAGATCTCAATTATATCCCCCTTAGTTGTCCCTTTTCCATGCTGAAAAGTCCCAGTTTTATTAATCTCTCCTAATATGGAAGCCATTCCATACCCCTAATCAGATATAAATTTACCGTTGTCAAGCACTGTTCAGTTGAAAGGGTCACAAACAGTAAATATGCACCATGAAGCAAATACATCTGCCTCTGGAATTGAGGGTGTCTGTGGATGCTAACCAGTACCCAGACTCTGTGTGTGGATTTTAGCTAAGGGTACCAAGGCTAGTTGTGCTCTTGCAAAAAGTCCCAATGGGACCATTAGTAGCCATGTGAATCACACAGCACTTTAGGTTTTAACATTTCACCTAAAGAACCCAACACAGACACTAACCAGCAAAAAGACTCTGATTGGCTTTGGATGAGAATACAATGCTTATACTAATGCCAGGTCTATGTGAAGGGCATGTGTGGTTGACTTAAGATATGCAATTTCAGCTACAAATAGCGTAGCTGAAGTCGACATATCTTAGGTCGACTTACCTGGGTGTCCTCATGGCGGCGAGTGGACCACTGCCACTCCACCGTCGACTCCGCTTCCTCCTCTCGTGGCGGTGGAGTTCTGGAGTCAATGGGGAGAGCGCTTGGCGATCAATCACTATCTGCGGATCCGACGGGTAGTGTAGACGTACCCTTAAATGACTATTTCCTTAAAATGAGTATTTATTGAAATTCCTCAACCTCTGCCCTCTCAGTACTTCAGATTCTGCATTTCTTAACAACTCTGTTTCAGTTGTCTCAACATGCCTTGTAAAATCACCACTGACATGTTCTTTCATGTTTCTGGCCTTCTAGATACCAGTGGGATTACAATGTCCTACCCTTTGGACTAAGAAGACCCTGCTGTTCCTCAGAGGAGGGTATTGGAAGTCAGAGCTTGTGATAGTGACAGAATGCATTCTTCTACAGCAGGGGTCTCCAAACTTTTCAGCCCGAGGGCCGCATTAGCTATCAAATAGCAGTTCGGGGGCCGACAACACACTCGAGGTCCAAATAAAAAAGAATCAAAACATGGATGTTGTTTTTAATTATTTATTTAATATTATTTTATTCAGTTATTATTTAATAACACATTGATACACTACACATGAACACCTGTTCACTACACATGAACACTACACATGAACACTACACATGAACACTACACATCAACCCCCCAACTGACCCACCCAGCCAGGTCTCTCCCCCCAAAACCTCCTTTCCTCCAACCCCCAACTGACCCACCCAGCCAGGTCTCTCCCCCCAAAACCTCCTTTCCTCCAACCCCCAACTGACCCACCCAGCCAGGTCTCTCCCCCCCAAACCTCCTTTCCTCCAACCCCCAACTGACCCACCCAGCCAGGTCTCTCCCCCCAAAACCTCCTTTCCTCCAACCCCCAACTGACCCACCCAGCCAGGTCTCTCCCCCCCAAACCTCCTTTCCTCCAACCCCCAACTGACCCACCCAGCCAGGTCTCTCCCCCCAAAACCTCCTTTCCTCCAACCCCCCCCCCCCAACTGACCCACCCAGCCCGGTCTCTCACCCCAAAACCTCCTTTCCTCCAACTCCCCCCCCAAATGACCCACCCAGCCAGGTCTCTCCCCCCCAAAACCTCCTTTCCTCCAACCCACCCCCCAAATGACCCACCCAGCCCGGTCTCTCACCCCAAAACCTCCTTTCCTCCAACCCCCCCCCCCAAATGACCCACCCAGCCAGGTCTCTCACCCCAAAACCTCCTTCCCTCCCACCCCCCCCCAACTGACCCACCCAGCCTGGTCTCCCCCCCCCCAACTGACCCGCTCAACCCGGTCTCTCCCCACAGACCGGTTCGCCGCCTTGTTTCGCCCCCTGCAACTGCGTGGCGGTGCGGCGCGTCCCGGCCCCAGCTGAGCCGTCCCGGCCCCGCGGCGGCAGCCGAGCACGCGGGGGGTCCCGGCCCCACGGCGGCAGCCGAGCACGCGGCGGGTCCCGGCCCCGCGGCGGCAGCCGAGCACGCGGCGGGTCCCGGCCCCGCGGCGGCAGCCGAGCACGCGGCGGGTCCCGGCCCCGCGGCGGCAGCCGAGCACGCGGGGGGTCCCGGCCCCGCGGCTGGCGGCCGAGCACGCGGGGGGTCCCGGCCCCGCGGCTGGCGGCCCGCGCGGGCTTCCAGGCCCCAGCGCAGAGCCGTCCCTGCGGAAAGCTCAAAAGAGCCAAACATTCTCTAAAGAGCCCAAAAGATCTCCACGGGCCAGATGAGAGGGCCTCGCGGGCCGCATCCGGCCCGCGGGCCGTAGTTTGGAGACCCCTGTTCTACAGTAACAGTACCTCTCATTTTACAGGATGTAAATGATAACCCTCCCCAGTGGGCTCAGGACCTTTAAGCGTAAACCAAAAATCAAATCCAAAATAGCTATGGCCATGTTAGTCTCACATTAGCACTGCACTGAATGTAACTTTTTTTGTATACAATGGAAAATTAACTTGACTAAATCTCTTAGAGGATTGCTATAATAATATATAGAGCCTTTCATATCTACTTCATATATACTCAGATCTGAGGCAAGCTGATATTGTCCACAGTTCTCTACCACTATTTAAGTGGCTTCTACTATGAAATAAATTGTTTCAGCCCAAGTCCTAGTTTGCTATTGTCCATACAATTCCTAAATCGGCATCACCATTGATAAGCATGTCAAGGAGTGGACATAGAGAATGATCTCCCCTTTAAGTCCTCGAGTTCTTCCAGGTCAGGGTTGATATACAATAATAGGATATTTTGCACCAGTGCTGGCTATGGGATAGACACATACAAGACAACAGGCATCATTCTATTCAATGCAGGACTTTTTCATAAGCACAAGGATTCAGTTAAAAATAAACTATTCCATCGCACAAGGGCAGAAAGTCACCCACTTGTGATTGAAAAGTCAGTGGAGTTGCGTGCTTAATGCCTATGTGTTTCTAAAACCTCATCAGTAATGGACACATTCTCTCTTAATGCATTTCAAGAGGGTGGCCTGGCAAGGTGCTAGGCTCAGGGCTGGCGACAGAAATTTGGGGGCCCCCTACTTTGATAGTTTGGGGGGCCCCCCAGCCCAGCCGCCCCCCCCCAGCCCAGCCGACAGCGGATGGGGGCCCCCTAGCCCAGCCGGCGCTCCCCCCTCCTCCCCCGGGCAGCGAGAGCTGCGTGAGCCGCCCTTTCTCTCCCCCCCCCCCCCCGGACAGCGCTGCTGCCACCGGCCGGGCTCACAGCTCCTGCTGGGGCCAGGCTCGCTTGTCCGGGGGAGAGCCGCGCCGCCTCTTCCCCGCTCTCCAGGTCCGGCGACAAGGGGAGACGACAATGGGTACAGCTGTGTACCGGGGCCCCCCTAAAGTCGGGGGGGGCCGGTACAGCTGTACCCGTAGTACCCCCCTGTCGCCAGCCCTGGCTAGGCTACCCTGTGCAGAGGTGAATCCTCTCAATCCCAACTAATTTCACTGGGAATTTAGGATGCTTCTCAACTTGCAGGAGACGTCAGCACCTTGCAGGATACCTGTCCCTGATATAGCCATCACTGGTTTCTTGGCCCATATACAAAATGTAAAGGTAACAATTCAGCCTTCCTCTTATCTTAAGCCAAGGACTCAAATAAGAGTCTTCTTAGCTGTTTTGCAGGGGAAAGTTGCCAGAGAAATATGTTACTATATGTTACTGCATATAAAAATATTTTCACATGATGCACCAATTTGAACTGCCACCTCTGATTCCCTTCATGTCCTTGTCACATGTGGCACAGAACTTCCTGAAAGAGTTCCCCTTTTGGCGTGACCTGACATGTGGAGAAAGAGACAGAACAGGCCCTGATAACATTTTTACCTATGATTAAATGCTCGATGAGTTTTCCAATGAAACGTTTACTCAAATGACTAATAAAATTGAAAGTAAGTCTTTCTATCATATCACTGGATTTATGATGACATTCAGTCACAGACAAATAAAGCTTGTACTACTTATCTTTCGCTTGTGAGACCCCTGGAGGTTCTCTTTGGGTTGATGTGGAAGGGGCTGAGGAGGAGGAAGGACTGGTGAGGCTGGAGATATTCCATACCTAGAGGATTGGCTTGGTAGAGTAGGAGTATACTGAGCATTGCCTTTCCCCTATAACTGCTCAGGTTCAGAGGCCAGCAATGGGGAAGGAACCTGCTTCATCCTTTAAAAGAACATGTGACTTGTCATTCCCTGGCATGCTGTTCCAATAACCATGCAGGAATTCTCCTTGCCTGTGGACTCTGCAAAAAGAATGCCTCCACCTGGTATCTGGGCCATGCTCCTCTGAACAACTCCTCCCAAATACCACAATCACCTTTGACTTTATTCAAGTCTACAATTATCAGCAATTCATTTTGTACTAATTCGGGTATTTAGGACAAAGAGCTTTCTTGATCTCTGGCAGTGGTTATAATTCTTCTAAAAATAAAAGTACAGGAAAGTACTGTATTCAGGGGAAATGAGAACTTTTATAAAAGTCATTGTTCATTATTAATTCCTATATTCACTTACCTATCACACTTATTTCTATAGGAGTCCTACGTGTAATTTGAAATTGTACAAATATCAGCTGTTGAGTAATTTGGGCCAAACCCAACATTCCTTGCGTATTTTAAAACTCCCTTTTGTAGTCGATTGCTTTCTACGGGTGCATATAATTAGTTTACAACCACACTGTTACCTTAGAATGGTCATAGATCACTCTGAACAAGCAAAAGTACAGGACAATAATTGCTCAGTCTATATTGCTTTCAGTCTTGGGCAAGCACCACGGGCTAGTCTAGTTTTTAAGGGAGTACAAAGTCATTTGCTTGTGTGTGTGAGGGGAGCATCAAAAACTGGACAAAAGTTCTTTTAACCCTTTCCTACTCAAAGGAAACGTAAGAGGATAATCTAATTCCAATTAAATTTCAGAAGGAACAAAAATTCACTCCTACGCGGGAAACTCATCTCAGCTTTCAGCCCAAAGCAAAACATCATGACCAAGTTATAAAATGCTTAATAATAATGGGGCTTATATAATGAAAGTGCTGACAGACCTTTAATTATATCCATGAATGTGGCTATACAACAGTGTAATTTTGATTTCCACTTTAAGTCTTGAGGTCTGAAGCAATTTGAACTTACTATGAAGTGACATCTTCCAGAATATTTGAACGGGACAGTTTATTTCAATATTTAAAATACTGAATTACATGCTACTGTACTTCTTTTCCAAATATCCATAACATCTGCACTGAATCCAGGTGATTCAATTAAAGAAAATGTATTATTAATACCCAGTATATTCTTATAGTTGTGGAGCACAAGGTGTAATGTACTTATGCACTCCTTGAAGACTATTGATTTTTGGCAAATCTATTTCTTCTACATGTTAGAGGCCTGAGCAACAACAATGGTTTAAGTTGCCTCAAGCTTTCTATTGATTATATTTTTGCCAAACTTTAACTGTTCAAGCTGAATTTTCAAAGTTAGGTGTCTGCCTCAGGATGAATATTTTTGAAAAGTTACAGCAAATGTGGTTCAACTATTACTAGGAATGAGGGCATAATACTTTGCCAATGGCAAGAAACAAATCTTCCTATTATTTGGTTGTCAGACTCTATCACTTCCATGCTTTGGAGCAGGGAATTGAAATCTGACCAGAGGGTTGAAAAAATAGTATGTGTGTGATCATGTAACTAAAGACAATACCATAATGCACTGGCACAAAGGGACCAAACTGACAGTGAATAGAGAACCTTAGGTCTGGCACTTTCTAAATTTTGCAGGTTTGACTTTGAACCTCAATAGTCTTTTAAAATAGCTTTTATGTATGTATATTTAGGTAATATATAAACATTCCTTCTCACTAAACTAAAGCCCATTACTAAAGCCCATTACATAGGAATTTATATTTGCAAGACAGACAGCATCTGTCAGAACTGAGACGTAGGCAGTCTTACCTAGTGGTGAGAGCTGGAGCCAGCCTAGAGGTTGGCATCAGAGCCATGGACCAAAGCCAGAGTTGGACATCAGTAGTGGAACCAGAAGTCAGAGTCAGAAGCCAATCACCGGAGCCAGGGCTCAGAGCCAGAGTCAGAGACCAGGCAAGTGAACAGAGGAGTGGGGGAGGGACTGGAGAAAGGCTGGAACAGGGCAGGGTACAAGACAGGCACAGGAGCAATTACAAATGCAGGTATAAGCATTGAGCGGTCAGTTACCTCATACTGCTGATAAGCTTAAATGTGGACTCCTTCCAGCCAATCAGGTAGGCTGGTCCATCAGGTGATTCTGCCGCAGCACCACTGGGCTCGTTAACCTGCCTGAAGGCTGAACAGCTGGCCGCAGACTCAGCTGAGGGAACTCAACCCCAGGGTCCCTGACAACAGAAGCCAGATTCTGAACATGGCTAAGTATCATCAAGTCTATTGGAAATTGAGGCCACTCAGTCCCGCATCCTCAAAGGATCTATTGAAAGCAGTGGAAGTTAGAAACCTGAATATCTTTTGAGGCTCTAGAGATTATTGTAGTCATTGGCATTGTAAACTTCCAATTTTAATCAAACAAAAATGTCACTAGACAAGACCTGTGGCCTATATCCTCCAGTCCAACTGAGCTGCGCTGAGCACAGACAGGAAGGAGAGGGAATAAAAATGGCTGTTTAGTCATTTTATGCTCCCTGACTCTGGTGTAGCCCCTTCAGTGTAAACTAGAGCAGCCTCATGACTGCTTTAATTTATCCCTCGCTGCAAATAGCCTCAAGGGGTTGTTCTGGCAGCCAGTAATTTCTAGGGAATAAAGATATCCTGGTCATTCCTCCATGCCTCAGGGAAAGCATATATTAGTTGCATATGCACATCTATGGTACATTTGTTCCATTATAAAAAGCACAATCTTACAAGTGTCCTAAATGCATTTGACAAGTAATGCTTTGAATTCCTTCAAATTCAGGTTATAAGTTAACATGCTGTCTTTCGATGGATACTCAAGTATGAACAAAGTTCCTTTACTGCCACAGATTGGGCCTAAACTCTGTGGTACTTTTGCTCATATACAGATTAAGTATATGATGATTGTTCAAGCATCCGATAGAAGCACACTATTGCAAACATGTAATGGCTACTTGCAGTCATCAGGAAAAAAAACTAGAGGAGACGTGAAATATTGTTCAGCAACTCAAATATCTGTATGATCAAAATGATTAAATAAGCAGTTACACAAAGTTTTTCTAATGTGAAAAATAATATTGAGTGTGCAAATATCTCAGAACCTTACTGTTTAGGTTGTTTAAAGAAGTGTCCCTTTCGTTTGGAGGCTGTTAAAAGAACAGAAATTTCATCTCCTCCTAAATTTCATCTCCTCCTTCATCTCCTCCCACTCCCGTATAGCTGCCCATGCAAAGATGATTTGTAGCCTGCAGATGTAGGGCTGGATTCTCAGCTGGTAGCTCTGTTGGCTTCAGTGTGACAAGGTGGATTCACGACTGGATTCAAAGCCTCCTGAAGCCAAATGGAGTGTTTCTGTTAATTTTAGTGGAGCAAAGTTGATTTACACAAGCTGAGGATCTAGTCCATAATGTCAGTACACAAAAAAAGAGCTGCTGAAAATACTTGTTTCTTAGGTCCAGCAACACAAAAAGCTTGTGTATGTGGGTGGCAGAGAGAAGCAGTGGGGTAAAACCTAGGTGATAATTGAATTGTGCACTTATGACCTGATCAAAAACCCATTGTAATCAATTGAAGCATTTCCCTTTGCTTCAGTAGGCTTTGGGTCTGGTCACTAATCCACCTTCTCTCATTCTATCTCTGGGGCACCAGTCTAAGAATAACTCTAATTCACAATAAAGTTTTGAAGCATGAGCTTTCGTGGGCTAATACCCACTTCGTCGGATGCAAGCAGTAGAAGTGTTCACAAACAGGCAGTTATAGAAAAGTAGGTAAGAGCCAGGTGGGAGGTGAAAAGGTTAGTCCAATTAAGCTGAGCCAGCTTGTTATCTCCGATCAGGGAGTGTGGATTATTCGTCTAGCATTTGAATGGGGTGTGTGGACATGGAGAGATGAGAAACAATGTCTGTAATGAGCCAACCATTGTAGATCCCGGTTCAATCCCAAAGTGTGTGTGCTGAATTTGCAAATGAATTGAAGCTCTGCAGTCTCTCTTTGCAGTCTGGATCTGAAGTTCCCTTTCTGCAGAATGGTGACCTTTAAATCTGTAATAGTGTGTCCAGGCAGGTTGAAGTGTTCCCCTACAGGTTTTTGTATATTGCCATTCCTAATATCTGATTTGTGTGCATTTATCCTTTTTCGTAGGGACTGTCCAGTTTGGCCGATGTACATAGCAGAGGGACACTGGTGGCATATAATGGCATATATGACATTGGTTGATGTACAGGTGAATGAGCCAGTGATGGTATGGTTGATCTGGTTAGGTCCCGTGATGGTGTTGCTGGTGTAGATATGTGGGCAGAGTTGGCATCGAGGTTTGTTGCATGGATTGGTTCCTGAGTTGGAGTTATTGTGGTGCAGTGTGCTGTTGCTGTTGAGAATATGTTTAAGGTTGGCAGGTTGTCTGTGTGCCAGGACTGGCCTTCCTCCCAAGGCTTTTGAAAGTGAGGGATTATTGTCCAGGATGGGTTGTAGGTCACTGATGATGCGTTGCAAAGGTTTTAACTGAGGACTGTAGGTGATGGCCAGTGGTGTTCTGTTGTTTTTTTTCTTGGGCTTGTCTTGTAGCAGCAGGCTTCTGGGTACACGTCTGGCTCTGTTGATCTGTGTCCTTATTTCCTTGTGTGGGTATTGTAGTTTTGAGAAAGCCTGGTGAAGATCTCGTAGGTGTTGGTCTCTGTCTGAGGGGTTGGAGCAAATCCGATTGTACCTCAGTGCTTGGCTGTAGACAATGGATCGTGTGGTATGTCCGGGATGGAAGCTGGTGGCATGAAGGTAGGCATAGCTGTCGGTAGGTTTTCGGTATAGGGTGGTGTCGATGTGGCCGTCATTAATTTGCACTGTGGTGTCTAGGAAGTGGATTTCCTGTGTGGACTGGTCCAGACTGAGGTGGATGTTGGGGTGGAAGCTGTTGAAGTCATGGTGGAATTCTTCCAGAGTTTCTTTCCCATGGGTCCAGATGATGAAGATGTCATCAATGTAGCATAGATAGAGAAGGGGTGTGAGTGGACGAGAGTTGAGGAAGCGTTGTTCCAGGTCTGCCATAAAGATGTTGGCATACTGTGGGGCCATGCGGGTGCCCATAGCAGTCCCGCTGGTCTGGAGGTATATATTGTCACCAAATTTGAAATAGTTGTGTGTGAGGATAAAGTCACAGAGCTCAGCAACCACCTGTGCTGTGGCATCATCAGGGATACTATTCCGGACAGCTTGTATTCCATCTTTGTGTGGGATGTTTGTGTAGAGAGCCTCTACATCCATGGTGGCTAGGATGGTGTTTTCTGGAAGGTCACCAATGCATTGTAGTTTCCTCAGGAAGTCAGTGGTAGACAGTAAGGACTGTCTGGATATGTAGACTCTCTACTCAGACCCTATGCCACCAGCACTCCCAGCTATCTCCGTGATACCACTGACTTCCTGAGGAAACTACAATGCATTGGTGACCTTCCAGAAAACACCATCCTAGCCACCATGGATGTAGAGGCTCTCTACACAAACATCCCACACAAAGATGGAATACAAGCTGTCCGGAATAGTATCCCTGATGATGCCACAGCACAGGTGGTTGCTGAGCTCTGTGACTTTATCCTCACACACAACTATTTCAAATTTGGTGACAATATATACCTCCAGACCAGCGGGACTGCTATGGGCACCCGCATGGCCCCACAGTATGCCAACATCTTTATGGCAGACCTGGAACAACGCTTCCTCAACTCTCGTCCACTCACACCCCTTCTCTATCTACGCTACATTGATGACATCTTCATCATCTGGACCCATGGGAAAGAAACTCTGGAAGAATTCCACCATGACTTCAACAGCTTCCACCCCAACATCCACCTCAGTCTGGACCAGTCCACACAGGAAATCCACTTCCTAGACACCACAGTGCAAATTAATGACGGCCACATCGACACCACCCTATACCGAAAACCTACCGACAGCTATGCCTACCTTCATGCCACCAGCTTCCATCCCGGACATACCACACGATCCATTGTCTACAGCCAAGCACTGAGGTACAATCGGATTTGCTCCAACCCCTCAGACAGAGACCAACACCTACGAGATCTTCACCAGGCTTTCTCAAAACTACAATACCCACACAAGGAAATAAGGACACAGATCAACAGAGCCAGACGTGTACCCAGAAGCCTGCTGCTACAAGACAAGCCCAAGAAAAAAAACAACAGAACACCACTGGCCATCACCTACAGTCCTCAGTTAAAACCTTTGCAACGCATCATCAGTGACCTACAACCCATCCTGGACAATAATCCCTCACTTTCAAAAGCCTTGGGAGGAAGGCCAGTCCTGGCACACAGACAACCTGCCAACCTTAAACATATTCTCAACAGCAACAGCACACTGCACCACAATAACTCCAACTCAGGAACCAATCCATGCAACAAACCTCGATGCCAACTCTGCCCACATATCTACACCAGCAACACCATCACAGGACCTAACCAGATCAACCATACCATCACTGGCTCATTCACCTGTACATCAACCAATGTCATATATGCCATTATATGCCACCAGTGTCCCTCTGCTATGTACATCGGCCAAACAGGACAGTCCCTACGAAAAAGGATAAATGCACACAAATCAGATATTAGGAATGGCAATATACAAAAACCTGTAGGGGAACACTTCAACCTGCCTGGACACACTATTACAGATTTAAAGGTCACCATTCTGCAGAAAGGGAACTTCAGATCCAGACTGCAAAGAGAGACTGCAGAGCTTCAATTCATTTGCAAATTCAGCACACACACTTTGGGATTGAACCGGGATCTACAATGGTTGGCTCATTACAGACATTGTTTCTCATCTCTCCATGTCCACACACCCCATTCAAATGCTAGACGAATAATCCACACTCCCTGATCGGAGATAACAAGCTGGCTCAGCTTAATTGGACTAACCTTTTCACCTCCCACCTGGCTCTTACCTACTTTTCTATAACTGCCTGTTTGTGAACACTTCTACTGCTTGCATCCGACGAAGTGGGTATTAGCCCACGAAAGCTCATGCTTCAAAACTTTATAGTTAGTCTTTAAGGTGCCACAGGACTTTGTTAACTCTGCTATTCCAGACTAACACGGCTACCACCCTGATTCTAATTCACAAGAGAACTTAGATATCAGGGAAATAATTCCCTTTATAAAACTGGGATGTAACGGTCAACTTAAATAGGAAATAAGTCAGGTTCAGTAACCGAGGTCCTGTTAGAAGGTCACAGACTCTGGCTCTGCAAGAGCCAGACAGACACAGGAGCCAGGAAAAAATAATTGTGGATTTTTCCAGCTGAATCAGAGAACTGCAGGCTGAAGAAGTTTCTGAACATAGTAAAAGTAATTCACAAACATATTTGGAGCACTCCCACCAAAAGCTCTGTTCAATCATTACTGGTTCCTGGACACAGTTCAAACTCAAAACAAAGCTAATGATGACAAGTCTTATTGCAATTCAGGCCTAACATTTATACAAATGGAGTAAAATTACATTTTACTTACCTCTGTTTCCCAGCACAGTACTTTCAGTTGAGTGAAGTATTCTTCTTTGCTGTGGTCATATGCTATTAAACAGTTGCTATCTTAACACAGAGCTGGGTGCTGTTTATCAATGGGAAAGTACTTTTGTGTCGGGTGAGATTTTCACTGGTTTAATTCAGCATAGCTCCAAATTACTCAATGGAGCTATGCTGATTTACACCAGCTGATGTCTGGCAAGAGTACAAGAGCTAGAGTTTTAAAGGCACTTTAGGGTCCTTTGGGATGAGGGGGGCCATAGGTAAGTTTAGCTTATTAACATAATAGCTCTTGAAATTGTGGTAACATTAGACTCATTAAAATACAATGTCACAGAGGGAACTGTACTTAACCTTTTATTGAGGTTGACCAGGCTCTCGAGCTGTCAAGCAGAATCTCTCCCAAGAGAGAGAGAAACAGGCTCATGCTGTAAACAAATGTCAGTACAGGATATGTGATGTGTGTGGAGGAATACACAAAAGTACACATGGAAGCAGAACAGCAGCAACTGAACAACTGTTCTACTCAGAGGCTGTGAAGCAACTGCAAGGGTGACATTTCCTCATAGATCTGCATTGTGATCTTTTCTAAAATATAAATACTGTCCTTGCCTTCCTTCTTCTTCCAGTACTCATCGTTCTTTTTGCAGATACAGACTAACAGGGCTACCACTCTGAAATCTGTCACAATTGTAAAAAGGACTCATGTTAATGAAGAAATTCCAAGTGCTAGCAGAAATATATTTAGTGTGTTGAAAATAGCAAAATTGGTACTCTGGTTGGGAAAGTCATATTTACAGATGGGGACTGGAAATTCAACAATTTGAAGTACCCCATTGCTAAAGACAATCTGGGAATTTCTGCCATGTTTTATATAGAGCCAGATGCAGGTATTACCCAGGCCAATGGGGGCTGCGGGAAGCAGTGGCCAGCACATCCATTGGCCCATGCTGCTTCCCGCAACCCCCATTGGCCTGAAACGACGAACTGAAGCCAGACGCAGGTGAACAAACTGTCCTGGCCAGCCAGAGGATTTCCCTGATGGGCCGTGTGCCAAAGGCTGCCGATCCCTGAGCTAGTTTATTCTGTAAATCATAATAAATACAGTACTGTGAGCAATTATTGTCTTTGCAAATAATAGATACCATAGATTCAAAGAATGTATTATTTGCAATGGATGTGGAAAATTGCAGTAAGGAGCTGAAATTACATGAGTATGAGACTGCATGATAAACCAAACAAGGGCATGTAACAAGCACTATATCTCTTCTTCTCTTTCACAGATAAATGAGATAATTTTATATTTATTCATGCAGCATCTACACATACACATTCTCTCTCTTATACACACATTTATGAATAAAACAACAGTACTAGATACAACAGTAACAAATTAACGTACATAATTCTGTTTGCAGACTATAATCCTAAATTAATCTTTTTAAGATGTACACATGACACCATAATGATGTAACAAATGTGAAAATGCACCATAGAGAATTACAGTTTAAGCATACATTTCATGGCATTATATATTTATTCTTTAGCATCTTTGAATTAATTATGTCAAACCAGTCCATAAAATAGACTTTATAAATAGGTTTTATATAAAGAGCAGAATCATTCTGGACATAAGTGAAATAATCAGCATATACCATACAATTGACTAAAAGGTCCAGATTTTCTGTTGGTACAAGTCAAAGTATCTGAGGGTATTCCAGTGACTGAAAACTGAAAAATACATTTCTGCACTAACATAAAAACTATACATCCCATAAAAAATTGGATTTTTTATGGTTATAATAATATAGTTCAAGGATTAGTCATAAAAAAACACTTTCAGAGGCCAGGCATGAATAAAATTTTATTTCATATGCAAGAAATGAAGTGACATTTTACTATGAATATTGACTGTCCTTGCCTGCTTTTTTAAAATTATTGTTTGTGAATTTATGTATTTTATTTCATAAAATAAAACTGGATCTAGCACGTGTTTATTTTCAGGCTGTAACATGGTATTTCTTGCTCATTTGTACCATTTCCGTGAAATATAAATTAAGAAAACTCCTTGTCTTTGTAGTAAAATTTCACACAAATATTTTCTAACTTTTCTTTCATCAATGATTTAATAAGTCCACTCTGTCAAATTGCCAAGTCAGGAAAACAAAAGGCATTTTATCATTAAGATTAGAAATGTGTGTCTTTTTGTATATTCAATTTATGGGCCTACTTCATGTCTCAGATACTATCTAAAGTCCAGTGGAGTCAGTCTTTCCTTTGACTTCAATGGGCTTCAAGTCAGTTCCTGTATGTGTAACTACTACACATTGCTGGGCACTCGATGTCTGAACCAGTGGTCACTTAAATCAGGGGAGCCCAGATTTCAAAGGTATTTAGGTGTGTAGCTCCCATTAAAATCAGAGGGAGCTAGTTCCTTAAACACCTTTGAGGGCCTGGGTCTGGGTGTCTTTCCATTGACTTGACTGGATATTGATCAGGCCCCTGTGACTGTTATCTCTGCTCTGCTTACAGTATGTGTGCAGAGACACAGGTGATTCTGACAAACCCCTTCCTCTTTCTCAACTTTGCTTTCCCTTTCTTAACGGGACTTTAAAAGCAGAGAGAGAGAGAGACAGAGGAGGGGGGAAAGAGAGTGCACCAACCTTTTATAATGGCCAGAAAACTACATGTCCCTTTAATGACCATTAACAAGTTTCACTGTAGTTTTTAAGCCTACAAAGCACTTTGTGATCCTTCAGTAAGAAAGGTATTGTTATAAATGTGATTTGTAACTAATGCTTTTACCTGAATCAATTTGCCATCTGTGCTTAAAACACAGCAAACCAGAAAGCTACAATTATATAATTTTCTTAATATGAGTAAAATTCAAATATGAAAATACAGTTATAATAAGGGAAAGTTACAATGATTTGCCCACCCACTGTTAAGTAGCCTTTTAACCTCAATGTGTTTAAAGTCTCATCTCAATCCATCACAGTCCACCAATCTGTAGCTGGAGCCAAGGCACGTTTTAAGCTCAAAGCTGATATAAAAGCTGCCTGCCGGGAGTCCTTTGAGACATCTGAAATATAATAAACTTCCAAGAAGGCAAGTCCATGTATAATTTAAAATAAAGAAAGCCAAAAGCAAACTTTCTACTCAGTAATTCAAAGGCCTTTGGGAGAGTGATGGACTATTTAGAATGTTGTGCCGCATACTCAAATATACAACTATAGAGTTTTCATTTGTGGACAAGGCCATAACATTTTCCCTGTTTACATTACAGATGCAGCTGCTGATTTGCTGTGCTCTGTCATACTGAGCTCTTTTAATAGCGATGGATATCAGTCAAAGACCCACTGGTAGTGAAATCTCTATATCTAGATCAATTGACAATGAGAACAGAGACTTCCCAACATTTGCCTAATCAAGTGGAACAAATGGATCTGTAAAAAATTAGAACATTCATAACTCAAATCTATTTTCATCTCCCTACGTTTTCTGCTGGGATTGGGTCTCAGATCAAGGACACACTCTGGACAGCTGTGAAGAAGCCGAAGATCTCATCCTGCCAACTCTACTCTAACAGAATTACTCCTTTCACCTCAATGTTAGAACCCTGTGCTTTGGGAGCTGGAAGTCCCAAGTTCAGTCCCCACCGATAACAGGGTCATTACACATGATCTTCCTGATATGTTTTCTACAGAACCAAAATGGACAGTGCTATCCTTTCTTCTGTATCTAAAGTGCAAAGTCTATAGTCCATTTTTCAGACTCTGAGAGAACACTAAATAAGACCAAGAAGACTTGTAGCACCTTAGAGACTAAACAGTTTATTTCAGCATAAGCTTTTGTGGGCTTTAGCCCACTTCATCAGATGCAGAGAATGGAACAAAAGTAAGAAGTATTTATATACACAGAAAGCAAAAAAAGAAAAAAAAAGGTTGTACATTAGCATACCAATTCTAAGAGGATGTTTAATTTGGATGGGCCATTATCAGCAGGAGAAAAAAATACCTTTTGAAATGGATTTCTGTGTCTGGCAGGAGATAACAACTATTGAAGGTAAATTAACTAGGGAAATGCAATCAATTAGTGTAATGAGAGAACCATTCGCAAGTCCTGTTTAGCCCTTGGTTTATAGTGTCCAATTTGAAAATTAATTCCAGTTCTTCGGTTTCTCGTTGGAGTCTGTTTTGGAAATTTTTCTGTTTTAAAATTGACACCTCCAAGTCTTTAATGGAGCACTGTTCTCCTTTCATGTATATGGATGCAAATCAGACAAGTATTTGATCAAGGAAAGTATGATTTGAGGTTGTGGGAATTAGATTCTCACCTACATCATTTCTCCAGTTATATTAAAAAATAACTACTTACTACTTACAGGAAGTCAATGATACATTAAAAAAAATCCTAGTTATTTCTTCTTTTGAATTTCCCAATTCATTCTGACTACCCAGTGCCTATCCCGCTTCAATTGTAAGCAGTTCAGGGCAGGGACTCTGTATTTTGTGTCTTGGTACTGAATAAACATTTTGGTATAGATCACCAGCTGGTAAAGAAATCCACTAAAAATGTTGCCTGTTGTTGGTGTTTGACACTTTCCTATTGAGTTTTCATTTTAGTGCCCATTAAAATGAAAGATCTGGATTCTCATTGGTCTGCCAGTGATGCTTTTGCATTCTTAGTATTCTCTTGAGCACAGACCACCAATTTTGCAAAACTGTGTGTTGCTGTTTTCAAGCCTACCATGGTCTATAATGAACTAGGGAGTTGGTTTAAAACATATAACTATTTTCATTTCCGAGAGATGAAGTGTGGCACTTGATTCTAATTCAAATCACATATTGCACCGAGATAATTCTTGTTAATTATTCTGTGCCCATGTCTCTCGTGTTTTGAAAATATATCTCCACCACTTATTGTCTAGTCATTGAGTCAGAAAACCAAATAACATTGCAAGCAAGATATTTACCCATTGGCATTTTCATCATGCATATAAACTAATTCCTTACATCGATATACAAATAATTTACTTATTTGTATTTGTGAACCTACATAAACATTATTTTTTAAAATAGCTTACATAACATTGTGACAGACTGGATCCGAAAGCAACACCTTGGCAATCCACATTTTCCATGGTGATATGATTATGACATGTTTTATACAAAGTATGCCTTGTGAGGTTTTATTCTAAATGTCTCGATCTGTTGAACATTAATATCCTGTTGGCTTGTATGTGCTGTCATTGTATGTGAAGCTATAAAATTTTGCTATGTGTGTGTTACTGAAATTTGTTGTGAAGTTGGAAACACCCACAACCAGCCTTTCAACCATAACAGTGGAGAAGCCAGACAGCACTGATGGCCCATTAAAGGGAATCCACGTGATCAAGGATTATCACTATCATATATATATATATAAAAGTCAAATGGTGTATGCGTGTATGTATGCGTGTATGTATGTGCACTTACTCCTTCCACACCGTTTGAGCTAGAGACTTGAAATTTGGTACAGTTAGGGGTCTTAGGGTCCTAATCAGGGTAAGAGTCGAAAAATTTTCAAATCTCACCCCTGACGCCCCCCAGGGGTGAAAATCTTTAAAGCCCATTCACATCAGCTGGGCAGCTGCTGTTCTCTGTGACATAGTTATGATGTCATAATACCCCCTCCAACGGACCCCACAATCGCTCAGCTCTCTGTCCCCTCCCCCTCCAATGGACCCCGCACTCGCTCAGCTTTCTGCCCCCTCCCCACCTCCGACGGACCCGAGTTGGGTTTGGTCGGAGGCTAAGTGAGGTAGGGGTGTCGGGTTTGGTTGGGGGGTGAGGTGGGGGTGTCGGGTTTGGTCGGGGGGGTGAGGTGGGGGTGTCGGGTTTGGTCAGGGGGTAAGTGAGCTGGGGGTGTCGGGTTTGGTCTGGGGGGGTGGGAAGGTGTTGGGGTGGGTGGGGGGTGAGGTGTGGGTGTTGGGGTTGGTCAGGGGGTGTTGGGTTTGGTGGGGGGCAAGGTGGGGGTGTTGTGTTTGGTTGGGGGGCTGAGGAGGGGGGTTGGGGTTGGTCGAGGGGTAAGTGAGGTGTGGGTGTCGGGTTTGTTTGTGGTGGTAGGTAGGGGTGTCGAGTTTGGTTGGGGGGGAAAGTGAGGTGGGTGTGTCAGGTTTGGTCTACGGGGGGTGAGGTGTGGGTGTTGGTCAGGGGGTGTTGGTGGGGTGACGTGGGGGTGTTGGGTTTGGGTGAGGGGGTGAAAATGTGAGTCGGGGTTGGTCGAGGGGTAAGTGAGGTGGGGGTGTCGGGTTTGGTCGGGGGGGGTGAGGTGGGGGTGTCAGGTTTGCTCTCTGCCCCCTCCCCCCTCCAACAGACCCCGGACTCACTCAGCTCTCTGGCCCCTCCCCACCTCCAACGGACCCGAGCAACGCCAGGTATTTTCGCTAGTATGTATATAAAGAAGACTTCTCTGAGGGAGTATTTAGAAAATGTAGAATGTAGACAACTGGGCAGCACAGTATGGGGAGGAGGTGACCAGCCCGCTGTGGAGAAAGAAGTGGTTCAGGACTATTTAGAAAAGCTGGATATGCACAAGTCCATGGGGTTGGATGCACTACATCCGAGGGTGCTAAAGGAGTTGGCGGATATGATAGCAGAGCCATTGGCCATTATCTTTGAAAACTCATGGTGATCAGGCGAGGTCCTGGATGACTAGAAAAAGGCTAAAAAACAGAAAGAAGGAGTATCTGGGGAACTACAGGCCAGTCAGCCTCATTTCAGTCGCTGGAAAAATCATGGAGCAGGTTTCAAGGAATTAATTTTGAAGCATTTTGAGGAGAGGAAAGTGATCAGGAACAGTCAGCATGGCCTGACTAACCTAATTGCCTTCTATGAAGAGATAACTGGCTCTGGGGAAAGCAGTGGATGTATTATTCCTTCACTTTAGCAAAGCTTATATTGTCTATATATATAAAGTAAAATGGTGTATGCGTGCGTGCGTGTATGTATGTGTGTATGTATGCGTGTATGTATGAACGCTTACTCCTTCCACACCGTTTGAGCTAGAGACTTGAAATTTGGTACAGTTAGAGGTCTTGGGGTCCTAATCAGGGTAAGAGTCGAAAATTTTTCAAATCTCACCTCTGATGCCCCCCAGGGGTGAAATTATTTAAAGGCCAATCACATCAGCTGGGCAGCTGCTGTTCTCTGTGACATAGTTATGATGTCATAATACCCCCTCCAACAGACACCACACTCGCTCAGCTCTCTGCCCCCTCCCCCCTCCAACGGACCCCGGAATCACTTAGCTCTCTGCCCCTTCCCCCCTCCAACGGACCCCGGAATCCCTCAGCTCTCTGCCCCCTCCCCACCTCCAACGGACCCCGGAATCTCTCAGCTCTCTGCCCCCTCCCCACCTCCGATGGACCTGAGTTGGGTTTGGTCGGAGGGTAAGTGAGGTAGGGGTGTCGGGTTTGGTTGGGGGGGTGAGGTGGGGGTGTCGGGTTTGGTCAGGGGGTAAGTGAGCCAGGGGTGTTGGGTTTGGTCTGGGGGGGTGGGAAGGTGTCTGGGTGGGTGAGGGGTGAGGTGTGGGGGTTGGGGTTGGTCAGGGGGTGTTGGGTTTGGTGGGGGGGTAAGGTGGGGGTGTTGGGTTTGGTTGGGGGTTGAGGAGGGGGGTCGGGGTTGGTCGAGGGGTAAGTGAGGTGTGGGTGTCGGGTTTGTTTGTGGTGGTAGGTAGGGGTGTCGGGTTTGGTTGGGGGGGAAAGTGAGGTGGGTGTGTCAGGTTTGGTCTACGGGGGGTGAGGTGTGGGTGTTGGTCAGGGGGTGTTGGGATTGGTAGGGGGAGATGTGGGGGTGTTGGGTTTGGGTGAGGGGGTGAAAATGTGAGTCGGGGTTGGTCGAGGGGTAAGTGAGGTGGGGGTGTTGGGTTTGGTTGGGGGGTGAGGTGGGGGTGTCAGGTTTGCTCTCTGCCCCCTCCAATGGACCCCACACTCGCTCAGCTCTCTGCCCCCTCCCCACCTCCGAATGACCCGAGCAACGCCGGGTATTTTCGCTAGTCTCTCTATATAAAAGTCAAATGGTGTATGTGTGTGTGTGTATGTATATATGTTCCCTTACTACTTCCACACCGTTTCAGCTAGATACTTGAAATTTGGTACAGTTATAGGCTTTAGGGTCCTAATCAGGGTAAGAATCGAAAATTTTTAAAATCTCACCTCTTACACCCCCTACGGGTGAAATTCTTTAAAGCTCATTAACATCAACTAAACAGCTCACATAACATCATCTTGGGCAGCAGGTTGACACATGCTGTGGTCTGTGACATAGTTATGATTTAATAATACAGATAACCAGAGAGCTTAGTGTTGTGTAGCACAAACATAATTAAATACACTGTTTTTTTCTTAAAAAGGACCCTATTCGTTATGCCACGTAAAAAGCAAAAATGTATCGGAGAAACCACATCTAAATGCAAGTGAATGAAATTACTTAGACAAAATGAGACTTCTGAACAAAATTTGTATTAATAAAAAACATTGTAGTCTTTTTACATCCCAGTTTCCAATTACAAATACCCCGAGCAACACCGGGTATTTTTGATAGTATATTATACTAGCAAAAATACCCGGCGTTGCTTGGGTCTGTTGGAGGTGGGGAGGGGGCAGAGAACTGAGTGAGTGTGGGGTCCGTTGGAGGGGGGTATTATGACATCATAACTATGTCACAGAAAACAGCAGCTGCCCAGCTGATGTGAATGGGCTTTAAATAATTTCACCCCTGGGGGGCGTCAGAGGTGAGATTTCAAAAATTTTCGACTTTTACCCTGATTAGGACCCTAAAGCCTATAACTGTACCAAATTTCAAGTCTCTAGCTCAGGGGTCTCAAACTCAAATGACCATGAGGGCCGCATGAGGACTAGTGCACTGGCCCGAGGGCCGCACCACTGACACACACACACACACACCCTCGCTGCCCCGGCTCTGCCCCCACTCCACCCCTTCCATGAGGACTAGTGCACTGGCCCGAGGGCCGCACCACTGACACACACACCCACCCTCGCTGCCCCGGCTCCGCCCCCACTCCACCCCTTCCAAGAGGTCCCACCCCTGCCCCACCTCCTCCTCTGAGCACGCAGCTCCCCATTCCCTCCAGGAAAGCGCTAGGCACCACCAACAGCTGTTTGGCAAACAAAGCAAGAGCAATATAGGAAGTCCAGAGCTAGAAACACGCGCGGCCCAGCCAGGCAGCAGAGAAGCCTCCACTTCTGGCCCCTCCGTCCTGCAAACTGCTATGGCGGGACCGGGGGGGAGGGAGGCGCCAGGAAGCTTGGCGGGCCGCAGGGAAGGGCTTTGCGGGCCGCATGTGGCTCCCGGGCCGCATGTTTGAGACCCCTGCTCTAGCTCAAATGGTGTGGAAGGAGTAAGGCAGCATACATACATACACGCACGCATACACCATTTGACTTTTATATATATAGATTAAGCTTGTGATCTACTGTGACCCTCCGATCCCTTTCCAGAGTACGCCTTCCTAGGCATAAGCTTTTGTGGGTGAATATGAGCGTAGGGCAGGGGTCGGGAACCTTTTTGGCTCAGAGAGCCATATAATAGCCCCCCCCCCCCCCGCCGCCGCGCTCTCCTTCCCCCCCCTTCCCCCCCCTTCCCCCCCGCCGCCGCCGCCGCGCTCCCCTTCCCCCTCTTCCCCCCCCTCCGCCGCCGCCGCCGCGCTCTCCTCCCCCCCCCGCCGCCGCCGCGCTCTCCTTCCCCCCCCCCGCCGCGGCCGTGGCCGCGCTCTCCTTTCCCCCCCCGCCGCCGCCGCGCTCTCCTTTCCCCCGCCCCCCAGCCTCGCGCTCTCCTTTCCCCCGCCCCCCAGCCTCGCGGTCAGCGCAGCGCCGCGCCACACCGCCTCCCCCGCCCCCCAGCCTCGCGAGCCAGATGACAGGCTCAAAAGACCCACACCTGGCTCGCGAGCCATAGGTTCCCGACCCCTGGCGTAGGGGGAGGGGAATGGGGTTGAATCTCTTGGATGATGAGGCCCTCGTCTAGCAGTTGATATGGAGGTAGAGGAGGGCATCATCCTCCTTGATTGAACTAACCTAGTTATCTCTAGCCTGATTCTTGCCTGCATATTTATACCTGTCTCTGGATTTTTCCATTGCATGCATCTGACGAAGTGGGTATTCACCCACGAAATCTTATGCTCCAATACGTCTGTTAGTTTATAAGGTGCCACAGGACCCTCTGTCACTTTTGCAGGTCCAACCTAACATGGCTACCCCTCTGATACTTCCTAAGGCAGTCATTTCCCCTTATCTATGTGTGCAACTGATTTTTCCTTTCTAAATCTTGTTAGCTAATTGGTTCTGCTATAGCTAATAAGGCTTCATGGCTCACCCACTGTTCTTTATTTTCTCACATCATTATGTTAAGGTATATTAATCCACTATTTAAGTATGAATTGACTGTTGTTTTGTTCCTAAAAAGTAAAGCAAAATCTCACAGGGAAGAGTAGGCAGCTTTATTTACCTTAGTAAATCATTTAATGGTGAATTTAATAAGATAAACGTTCAAAATGACTTTCCTGTTTACATCATTAAGGGGAAATGCTGGCTGAGTGGTCCTGATTTGACTCATTTCTCTTTAATTGAGAACAGATTATAAAGCCATACAGATTTCCAGGCAAACTGACTGACAGCTCTTTTCTGCAACCTGCACTGTTCTATGTGTATCATTAGCCATCTGTAAAGCATTATAGCTCCGCTGTGGATAGCACACACCTTTTGCAGTCTACCACTAGTTGGCTGCTTTTTAAAGGAAAGAGAAAGCACTGCATAACAATAGGTAAACACCAGGTCATCACTTAACTAATCAGTTATTATTTTATATGTGCTGTATTTTAGTTTTCAGCTAGTACAAATAGTTAATTCAAAGAAAGGTTTATTTTTTCCTGGTAGTCTTTGCAAAGATGAACTTCCAGACACACAGGGGCAAGGTATATTTCCAGTCATTTAGACTATTCCCCAGGGATACTGAGATACTTTAGTGAATTATTCTACCTGGCAATAGGAAATTCAATGGACCATGCCAGTCATGGTTCTATGCGAAGTCTCACTTGGCTCAGAGCCCTGGGATATTATATACAAACCCAGGCAACAGGAAGAACATTGTAGGAGGAAAGAATAGATAATTCAAAGTCGGCAGGTTCAGCTTGTTGTGACTGTTGATGTGGAACAATTTTTGTGCTATGGAATGAGAGAAGTAGACACAGGAGACTATAAGCCTTAATTTCACACTCAATTTTCCTAATCCACATGTTAGAGCAAACAACCACCATAGAACTCTGTCCCATGCCAGCTATTCTGGAGACCCCTTAAGAGGCTATAGAGTCACAAGCCAGAGTTTACTTCTTCATGAAATTCAAGCTACTTGTTACTATCAACAAAATCCTCATTGGGCTTGGTCTCAGTTATCTCAGACACCACTTCTATCTTGCCCATCAAGTCATGTGTGTGCATCTTGAAATTTTGGCTATTTTTTCCCCATAGCTGGAGCATGAAGAAGCTGAAAACATTTATTGGGCCTCACCTTTGGAACTCTTTCCCACTAGAAATATATTTCAGCCAGAGCGTAGTCCCATGTAGTTCCTATTGTAAGAAGCATCTCTCTCTGCAGACTTTTCCCTAAGTGTAGGTTCTGGAAACATTATCTATTGGTCAAATGGGCAGCATTTAAAAATCTGTTTATTTTTAAAATTGATTTTAGTTGAGCTGGTATAAGAGAAATTACTGTCCATTCACTATCATATGAAAGATAGGCAATTAATATCCTGTGCAGCACTGGTGTTATTTCTGTAACTGTATCTGCCTAATTAGGAAGAAATAATTATCTAAAATCAATAAATGATGATTGGCAAATTACAAAATTCTTGTATTAGGAAATTGGAATACAAAAGGCATAAAGTTGTAACGATGCATCACAGCATAATACCAATATGACATTATGTGGTGACTTTTCAGTTATCCTGGGTACAGTTTATTAACACTTATTCATGGACACTGTGAAGTGTTATCTGAGATACCAGAGGGACAAATTCTGATACTCTTACTCATACTGACCAATTCTATACTTCGCAAGTAAACCCACTGAAATCAATGGGACTCTTTGGGTATGCCTACGCTACCTGCCGGATCGGTGGGTAGCGATCGCTCTATCAGGGGTTGATTTCTTGCGTCTAGTCTAAATGCGATAAATCAATCCCTGAGTGCTCTCCCATCAACTCCTGTACTCCACCGCCATGAGAGGTACAGGTGGACGGGGGGGGGTGGCAGCAGTTGACTCAGGCCGTGAAGATGCCAAGGTAAGTCAATCTAGGTAAGTCGACTTCAGCTATGCTATTCTCGTAGCTGATATATCTTAAGTCGATTCCCCCCCATACACAGTGTAGACCAGAGCTTTGTGAAATAAGGTATTACTCCCCATGATCAAGGAATGCACAATCTGGCCCATAGTTACTTCCTATCCTATTAGAGTGACCAGCTGTCCCCTTTTTAAAGTTACAGTAAGGACATGTCTACACTTACCAAGGGATTGATGATTGATGCACTGGCAGTTGATTTAGTGGGTCTAGTGAAGACCTGCTAAATCAGCCTCCGATTGCTCTCCCATCAACTCCTGTACTTAGTCTGAATGAGAAGCATAAAGGGAGTCAATGGGAGAGTATGGCCCCTGCAGTAAGTAGAGCTAAGTATGTCGACTTCAGCTACATTATTCAGTAGCTAAAGTTGCTTAATTTAGCTCAATCTCCCTTCCCCCCGTAGTGTAGACAAGGCCTGAGGCACCGTTCTCCTGGATGTTGCTATCTCTTGGGTGAGATGTAAAACAGAAATCATTTTTAGTTAATTAAAGATACTTTTTGTAGGAGTCTGGGGCTTAACCCTGGTGTTCTAACCAAATTTGTATTTGAATGACTACATTGTGCCTACTAGTATTTCTCCTGAATTTCAGTCAGCTATCCCCTTTTCCTCTCCTAAACTGTTGGATAATGTGATTCTCATATGTAGATTTAAAGTGCTCTAGAACCCTCTCCCTTGGATAAAAGGTTCTGCTGCCACCTGAGCACCCAGGAATGGAGATGGATCCTTTTGAGGCTGTGAAACATTTTAGTGAAACATCCCACATAGATTGCTGAGCCCAGATCTATGTATTCATTATTTTACTGTAACTGCATAATTCACTGTCTACCGTCCTTTCACTGTGTTTGTTGCTGTTCTCCAAACTCTAGTCAGTTTGTCTACATGTTCCAGGGAATCAGGGATAAAAGCCATGACTACAGAAGTTAACAGCAAAATGACCATTGACATCAATAGAGACAGGGTTTAACCTTAGCTGTTTGGAAGGAAAGGTGGTATTTCAGGTGCTAACTTGCCTGTGTATTACATTGGGAGTATTGCCCGTCTGCTGAGATCCATGGTATATGTCCAACTACATATGATTTATTCTGCTGCCACATCATCACTAAGGGCCTGGTTCCACATCCACTGAAATAAATGGAAAGACTCCATTGACCTCACTGTAGCTGGACTAGGCCCAGAATCCCTTACAGAATTACTGTTTTCTGGGTTTCTGTTCCTTCCTGCTCCCCACCATATCAGTTTCTGACTATTTCCCCCAGATGCATTATCCCCTAGCTGATTCTCATTTTGTTATATCCTGTCCCTATTTCTAAAAATAATATAATCCTATTGTGAGATAGCCAGCTAAGTAATTAAGACTCCAAGCCAGGAAATCAAATTAACTGGCCACAGCCCTAAGGAACTCTGAATGTCAGGCCACTGAGAGACTGCATGCAACAGATGGTAACTAAGTCCTTCAATTTCATTGTTTGGTGACATAATATTGAAATAAATGTCTGACACACACAGTGTTCAAATACAGTGTTTATTCAACACTTTGTTCATCATCAGTCAACTATTTCAATACTCAGCAGCACTGACAGACAGGCCACTTGATCTGTCTGAATAGTCTCTTCACATTCATCTGTCTGAAATTTCTCTGCAGGATACCAAGATAGAAAGAAAAATGGGTGTCGTCAATGAAATGAAACATTTCAGAAATAAATAAAATAGAATTTACAGGCCTTAAACATCCAAGTCTTCTCCTAAAGACTCTCTTTTCCACAGTGTCCAGGAACATACTCTAATTTGGGCTTACTAGTGTGTCTAGTCATCTCAGATTTGGAGCTTACTAAGATTGGACAATTTTTTTCTGTCAAAAGAGTTTTTTGAAATTTGGTATTTTTTATGGCAGGCAGAAATTTTTCTAGACACATAGGAGCACAAGGGAGTTGGAGAGGGAGTGTGGTTCATTCCATTTAGGTAAGGCTCAACGCCAGGTTGTGCAACTAAGGGAAAAACCTGCCTGACATAAGCTGTTTTTCTTTCTGATGGAAGACAGAAGCTATTTCTGGTGCGTGTAGTACAAGCTGATGGCCATGCTGGAGAAGATAGGTGGTCTGGAAATACACATTACAAAACTATGTAGCCTCTGAAAAATTGAAGACCCATTAGACAACCAGCTTCAGAAATCATTGCCACAGATGCCACAAGAGGAAGGATTAACACTAAGGGAACTGGAGTGAGAATAGAAACTGAAGAAGCCAATTGATAATTTATGACCAAGAGGGGAAAGAGGGCCAGGAGGCATTCAACCTGGCTAACAATATTGAGTTGTTATATAGTACTCAGTGAGTCAACAAACAAACAAAGGATCCTATTTGGAGAAATGAAACAGAAAACTACAGTTGCTGTGTGAAGCAAGCAGCTACCAAGAGAGGTTCTTCAATGATCCTAAGAAAGGAAGCAGTTATCTTTGGCAGATTTCTATTAGGAAGAGAGGACATGGAATTTGGCAAAGGACACAAAGACAACGGAAAAATGCACTGTCTGCCTAGAGTGAAAATAGGAGATGTTACTGCAAGATTAGGTGAGATTATGAAGTCATCTGCCGAATCTCCACTAAGAACTATATATACTGAAACCAATGACAAGATATGTTGAACTACATGTATTATAGAAGACTTCCGGTATCTTGGAAGAGAACTGAAAAAACAGGAAAGTCAAAGTAATTTTCTTGAAGATCCTTTAAATCCCATGAGCAAAAGAAGTTGAAAAATTTAGAGATGTTGCCAAAATGAAGGCTGGAGAAACTGTTTCACAATGAGAGACAGAGGGCTTGTTTTCACTAAAGCCGGCAGGGATTGATCTTTTGGTGATCTATTTATCGCGTCTTGTCAAGAAGCGATAAATCGATCGCCAGCAGCGACCCTGTCGACTCCGGAACTCCAGCTTGCCAAGGGCTTGTCTTCACTACCCACCAGATTGGTGGGTAGCAATCGATCTGTTAGCAATCAATTTCTCGCGTTTGGTGAAGACACGAGAAATTGATCTCCTACGGTGCCCCCGTTGGCTCCGGAACTCCAGCTCACCGAGAGGTGCAAGCTGGAGTTGATGGGGGAGCGTGCCGCCGCCTGCCGCCACCGTGAGGACGGCAGGTAAGTTGGCTGTAGATACGCCAAATTCAGCTACTACAGCCGATCTACCCCCCTAGTGAAGACCAACCCTTAAAGAGGCCAATCTGTTTAGCTTATTGAAAAGAAGATTGACAGGTGACTTGATTGCACCTTCACGGGAAGAAAATATCAGATACTAAAAGGCTCTTTAATTTAGTGGAGAAAGGCATAACAAGAATCAATGGCTGGAAGCTGAAGCCAGACAACTTCTAATTAGAAACAAATCAGATCTTTTTAAAAGTGAGGTTATAAAACAATGGAATTAATGATTACAGGTGGATTCTCCATCTCTTGGTGTCATCAGAGGAAAGCTAGGTGCCTTTCTGGAAGATGCTTTAGCCAAACATAAGGTATGGGGATCAAAACAGGGCTAACTGGGTGAAACTGAATGGTTTGTGATATATAGGAGGTTTAGATAAGTTAATGCCTTTCTGGCCTTAAACTCTATATATTTATGAAATAATTATCATGATGAAAAATTATGCCATTTGTGACACAACAATAGAGGATCCAGGATCAGCTTTACATTAGCCCAAGAAATGGCCTTGATTTGTGTATTATGTTCTGTTTTAGTCAGAGTCTTGCACTCTGCCCATCCCCATT
Source organism: Sternotherus odoratus (assembly GCA_032164245.1). Classification (NCBI taxonomy): domain Eukaryota; kingdom Metazoa; phylum Chordata; order Testudines; family Kinosternidae; genus Sternotherus; species Sternotherus odoratus. The sequence goes on from JAVMKO010000001.1 coordinate 18,537,107, forward strand.
GAAGCTGGGCATTGCCAGAAATACATCTGTGATGTGTGGCTCTCTTACTCTTCTTTCCTTTCCATAGTGGGAAAGTTGCGTGTGATTCTTTGTTTTTTTAAGTGTATGATTGTCTCAACCAATGTCCTTCAATATCTCAAACAATTTTTGCTCTCTTCTATTAATTACTTAAGTACTCTGCATCTGTTTTCTATCATTTACTATCATAATGGACGCAATATTTAAAACTTCACATTAAAACCAACCAATAAAATAAAATAGAAATAAAATAAGTACATAACATTTTTAAACTTGAGATTGCAAATTCTTAAATTATTTCCTTCTTATTTTCAGCTTTAATACTTATATATATCCCCAGCAAGTTAATTGAAAGGTAAACTTCACAATTGGGTATAATTTGCAACCAGTCTTTTACTATGTGCTGCACTGCCATCTCCTGGAGAAGAGGTGGAAATTGTTGTATTGCCATTTAAAAGTTTTATTTTCAGTACTTTAAGTACTTTCTCCCTATTTAGAGACCAAATCCTGATGCTTACACAGGAAAAATCCCCTCCCTCCCCAAGGTCAATGAGAGATTTGTACAAATAAGGAAAGAGTAAGCATGGTAGGATTTGGTCCTGTGTTTATACAGTGCTGCCTTTCTGGCGGGGTGGGGTGTTTTTCATACACACTCCCCTTTCTAATTTAAAGCTACAATGGTGCAGCTCCCCCATATACTTCAGGCTCATTTAAATTTTCTCTTTATAGCATACAAACTATTTACCCCAGGAATGCAATTTTGAAGGAAGGGATCCCTGTTTTATCACGGATGGTACAATATTTATGTATCATTGCAGTCAAGCCTGAAATGCAAAGTTCACACCTGAACCCACACTTTCCAAGTTTTCAGATCCAAGTTTTTGGTTTGGTCTGTTACACAGATCAGGCTAGGGGTGAAGATCAGATCTGAGGAGTTGAAATTTGAGGGGGGTTGGTTCATACACAGTTTATTGAAAAGATAGACTTCTTTGCATAGGACAAAACATTGTGGTGGTTACAACTCAAATAGGAACATGCTTCTTTCAAAAGTAATTGAAGACAATGGGGGTGTACTGGAGGATGTCAGCTGGTTTTGGTGCCAGAGAGGGCAGCTTGACCCCATGTCCTTCCTGATAAGAATTGTGTTGAAGTTGCTGGTACATGCATTTCAGACAAGCAGGGTGTGCCCTAGAAATGTCTATTGGGGTCTGAAGGCTGCAAACGCTGGAAAAACCCACACCTGGTTAATCAATAATCAGAGGGAAGCCTCTCGCTTGACCATTGGAACTCCTTACTTAACAAGTTTTCTTTAAGGGACATGTCATTCTATTACTAATGTATAAACGGGGGGGGGGTTGAGGTAGTTGGACTTTTCTGGGCTCTTCCTCTGAATACCTCTTGCCAGGGCCGGCTCTAACTTTTATGCTGTGCCGGGGCTGGAGGAGCGAGGGGCGGTGGTGCTGCAGTGTGGCCGGAAGAGCGAGGAGGGGAGGCAAGGCCGGGGGAGCAAAGCTGGAGTCGGGGTGGACAGAGGAACTGTGATGTCTGAAGACATTAGGCTTGCCTAGATTGCCATCAGGGCATTGTAAGTCTTTAGGTAAGATGGACATGCATGTAGACTTGTTTTTAAATCATTTTTATCTAATGTTTTGCAAAACAAACACTTTGGTTTAAGAAAGATGTCTGATCACTACACTCAGCACTGGTCACAGAGTCCTGAAGGAAAGAACTGCAGCTGCCAGACCCAGTCAGCCCTACAGGTTAAGAACATGGGTACACAGCATATTGTAACCCAAGGTCCAGGTTAAGAGTGGGAGAATTGGGGAACTCCGCCAGGATAGGTAAAGGCATGAGGTCTGGCACCTGAGATCAGAAAGGGGCCTGTGATGCACAGGTAGCCTTGTAACAACAACACAAATGACCAAGAGAAGTGGTAGATTCACCGTTTCTTGAATTCTTCAAATCAAGATTGGATGCCTTTCTGGAAGATATGCTTTAGCCAAACATAAGTTATTGGGGATCAATTCCTGGAGCAACCAGATGAAATTCTATGGCCTCTGTATTACACAGGAGGTCAGACTAGATGATCTAATAGTCTTTTCTGGCCTTAAAATCTGAAAATATCTTTCTATGACCATCTGTGCTGCTGTTGTTTTATTTGTCTTTTTAGCTTCCCACTTGATTTTCCAATCTATGCTTTGGAATCTGTCCATTTAAACATTTTAATGTTTAAAGATAATATCTACAAACAATGTACTGCACCTTGCTGGTGACGTTTTGTATTCCTTCTGATGTTATTTTATATATGAATCCCCCCCCCCCCCAAAAAGAAGAAAATAAAATAAGAGCCTCTTCTTCCTGATCGGGCAATGGAATTGTAAGCCTGGGCTGATGGCTTTATAGTTAGGGCCTTAATTCATAGTCCATTTTTGCCAATGTACTGGTCATAAATGTCATGATTTCAGGTATTTGTGGATTGCCACGGACTCGCAGGGGCGAGGAAAAATTGCAGGCCTGTTATTTACCAGGTTGCACGTGGCAATAAACTATATAGGTAAGAGATGCAAGGGGAGTGTGGGTCAGGACGTGAGCTGCAGATGCACAGACACACACACAAGTAAAAATAAATCAATTTAAAGTTTTACTGGGGATAATTACAAAGGGTAAGGGAGCAGTTTTTGATTAGCTAATAGACTAATAAAACACACAATGACTAAAATACCTACTAACAATATTTACAAACAAAGATGCAGCATTTAGTAATAATTGATACTTACAAATACAAACCAATGCATAACACGACCGGTAAACGTAGAAGCTCTATTTGAAACACGTGAGCTGAGAGAGAGGCTTCGAGGTGATCAGGCTCGGTTACGTGGGGTACCCAGGATACACGGATACACGGGATTCGTTTTCCTCTCTCTGTCTGCACATGGCAGGTAGAAACATAAATACCAACTATGACATCACAAAAGTGTCATAGGGGACGGGGCCCAAAACTTGTTTGTGTTCGCTTCTGATTGGCACAAGCAAAGTTAATACCAAGTAGGGGAGCAGGTGCCTCAAAGTCTGGCTTCGCCCCCAAAGGTGAGGAAATGCACATTGTTATAGAATGCATGCGAAACTGAATGACAAAAGAAGAGGCCAGGGCAATACCGGTATGGGCAAGTGTTACAGGATGCAGACAGGAACTCATCAGAACAGTATTTAAATATGAAATTTCACAGTGTTGTAATTGGAGGGGTCCTGACCCTAAAGGGAGTTGTCGGAGGGTCATAAGTTATTGTAGGGGGATTGCAGTACTGCTACCCTTACTTCTGTGCTGCTGCTGGTGGAGGTGCTGCCTTTGTAGCTGGGCAGCCAGAGAACAGTAGCTGCTGGCCGGGAGCCCACCTCTGAAGGCAGAGCCGCCGTCAGCAGCAGCACAGAAGTAAGGATGGCATGGAATGATATTGACACTCTTACTTCTGTGCTGCTGCCTTCAAAGTTGGGCATCTGGTCAACAGCTGCCACTCTTCAGCCACCTAGCTCTGAAGGCAGCACATACATGAGGCTGGCAATACCACAACCCCCCTAAAATAACCTTACAACCACCTTTGGGATATACAAAATTTTCTGTTTCCTTGGTCTTTAGGATTGATATTTTCAAGCTTTCCTTGGTAACAATGAAGGCTAGAAATCCACAGTTTTTTTAAAAATTGAATGTGAAATTCTCAAGCAATATCATCTCCTAATTGGAATGTGGCCAGGACACCTGGGTTAACAAGACGTACTCTTGCAAAAAGTGACATGTGATCATTTCTGATTACATGTAATCAGAACCTTACTTTTACTTCTCAGCCAAATGATTCATGGAGAGATGTTACATTTGGAATTGTTCCCCAGTGCAACTCCCTCTGTAGCTATGTCTGATGTGCCAGGCCATGGCAAAAAAAATCTATTGCTATATTTTATGTTGTTTCGGGTGATTAAATCAGCATTGGTTTGGATTAATTATCAAGTCTGTTGGCTTCCTGCCACATTAACTATAATGGCAGTTCTGTGTTTGATGTGTCTGTATGCCATGGCATGGGGTTTCTTTAAAAAGTAGGATCTGTCTTAACTCTTCTTTTTAATGCATTTTAATTGGGAGTAGTAGGCATGGATAGTCTGTGGAATTCAAACTTTTTACAAGGTTTACAAGGTGGAATTCTGGGGGTCATAGAACTAGTTCAAGCTCATGTACAATTTTATGAGTAATTTGACACACTTTTCCCCCACTTCTGCCAAGAATGCTTTGTTTTAAACATAAAACATGTTTTCCTAGAAACGTTAGAAACTTGTGCTCAGTATGGGGGATCGAATCACCCTCATTCTTTCTAAAAGCTAGACAGGCACAAGTGAGTACCACAGAGGGTATGTTTATATTACAATCACTGGATGCAACTGCGGCTTGTGTAGACCACCTGAGCTAGCTTTAATCTAGCTAATTTGGGCCCTAGGTAATGAAACAGTGGCAGCACATCTGGAACTTTGAGTAATAATTACCCTGTATAATTACTGAGGTGGCTGACACTTGTTTTCACAAAGCTTCACTGCTTTAGTACTTGAGATAGCTAAATCGAACCTAGCTCAGGTATGTCCATGCAAGCTGCAATTACACACTATGACAACAGTGAAGACATACCCCTACAAGGTGATAGTCTACATATGTTCACTAGAAGTGTTTTATTTCTTCCTCTCAACTTCTCTTTTTCTCAAATTTTCCCTCTTGCTGGTTTGCATTGTGCTCCTTTTTTCACTTTATATTCTTCTTCACAATAGAACATGAACTTGAAAACCTTAGCATAGCATAGGTTTGCCCATTCCTAGTTGCTAATGATACGAGTCCTTTCAGAGATTCAGATACTGAACCCTCTGATGGCACAGGGGAATCCTGTCAAACTCCAGCTAAGGCAGACACTTAGCTGAATGCCTTGTTGTTCATCCATTCCTCACCATTATGCATGGATGTACTGCCTCTGAAAGGCAACAGACCACACTGATAGAAATGCTGATTTGGTAGTGCTCTAACTCCATAATGTGTATGAGAAATGAGCATGTCTGAATACCAACAGATTGATAATAATGATGAACATATACTGCTACTGAATTATTCTTAAATGTCAGCTCTATTTCTCCACTTGAATATGATATCATTCACTCTCAACAGTGTTCCAAAACTCAAAGATTTTTCCTTCATTGCTGGACTGACCAGAGGCATCCATAGATTCCACCCAATGACAAAGCTGCCAAAATACAAAGGAAATAAACGCCTTAAGGGATTTCTCTTTCGTGTGTGTATAGTGTTTGATTTCATTTACCATAAAATCATAGAATTGTACAAAGGGACCTCATTATGTCAACTAGTCCAGTCCCCTGCACTGAGGCAGGTCTAAGTGTTATCCGGACTATATCTGATAGGTGTTTGTCTAACATGTTCTTAAATAACTCCAATGACAAAGATTCCACAGCCACTCTAGGTAATTTGTACCAGTGCTTAACTACCCTTATATTTACATAAGAACCTAAGAAAGGCCATACTGGGTCAGACCAACGGTCCATCTAGTCCAGTATCCTGTCTACCGACAGCGGCCAATACCAGGTGCCCCGGAATGAGTGAACCTAACAGGTAATGATCAAGTGATCTCTCCCCTGCTGTCCATCACCCCCCACTGACAAACAGAGGCTAGGGACATCATTTCTTACCCATCCTGGCTAATAGCGATTAATGGACTTAACCTCCATGAATTTATCCAGTTTTCTTTTAAACCCTGTTATAGTCCTAGCCTTCACAGCCTCTTCTGGCAAGGAGTTCCACAGGTTGACTGTACGCTGTGTATAAAGTTTTACCTAATATCTAACATAAATTAGATTGCTATAACTGAAGCCATTACTTCTGTAATTAAAGCCCATTAGTCAGTGAATAAGTAGAATAATTTATCACCCTCCTTTTATAACCTATTACATACTTGAAGACTGTTATTGAGTTTCCCCTCAATCTTCTCTTCTCCAGGCTAAACAAACCCAATTTTTTTTCAATCTTTCCTTTTAGTTCATGTTTTCAAGACCTTTAATCATGTTAGTTGCCCTGCTCTGGACTTTTTCCAGTTTGTCCACATCTTTCCCGAAGTGTGGTGTTGATAATGGGACACAATCTTCCATCTGAGGCCTAATTAGTGCTGGGTAGACTGGAAGAATTACTTCTCGTGTTTTGTTTTACAACACTTTTGCCAAAAGTTCCTGGAATTATGTTCACTTTTCATAGAATCATAGAAGATTAGGATTGGAAGGGATCTCAGGAGGTCATCTAGTCCAACCCCCTGCTCAAAGCAGGACCAACACCAACTAAATCAACAGTGTTGCATTTTATCGACTTGCACTGACAGAGTTGCATGTTATTCTTGCAACTGTGCTATATTATTGGCTCATATTTAGTTTGTGATCCACAAGAGCCCCAGATCCTTTTCCTAGGCAGTCCTTTCCCATTTTATATTTGTGCATTTGATTATTCTTTCCTAAATATAGAACTCCGCATTTGTCCTTATTTAATTTCATCCTTTTCTTTCAGACCATTTCTCCAGTTTGTTAAGATCATTTTGAATTCGATCCTGTCCTCCAAAGCACTTGCAACCCATCCCCACTTGGTGTCATCCACAAACATTATAAGTAGGGATCTACTTACAGCATAAATAACAAATTTCATAGACGCATACCTAAAATATACAAGTATTGTAATATACTACTGGCAAGTTACTAAGTCCCCCTGGATAAGGGAGTCTGATAAATCAGAGGGTCTCAATTTTTTTTTTTGCTGGGACCCTCTTTGGAAATATTTCAGGCTGTGACAACCCCCTCCTCATGCCATACCACCCCTACTTCTGTGCTGCTCCTGCCTTCAGAGCTATTTGGCCAGCCAGTCACTGCTGCTCTCCATTCTGCCTTCATCACGTGATTATGGTCAACTGTTTTTGCATTGGGGTAATCACAGAAGTTTTGCACCATATTTTATGAATAATCCATATTGATATTTTGAAGGTCAATTTAATGAATGAGGCCATAGTTCATGATTTCTGAGAAATCTGCAAATTAAGTTGCTTGGTTATGACAGTACTTTTTGTGCCATTATCAAAATCATTTATGAAGATATTGAATAGAACCGGATCCAGTACAGATCCCTGCAGGACCCCAGTAGATATGCCCTTCCAGCTTGATTGCGAACTATTGATAACTAAGGCTATGATTTTGTCACAGAGGTTGTGGAAATTGTGGACACGGGAGCTCCGAGATGTTGCGAGTGGTGGTGGGGATTCTGCAGCTCCTGGCCACTGCTGGAGGCAGGGCTCACAGCAGCTCCCAGCCACTGTGGGTGGTGGAGGTACCCCACATCGTGGAGGTGTGAACTGCTGTGGGTGGCAGGGTTTCCTCAGAGTTCCCAGCTGCTGCTGGTGGCGGAGGCCCCCAGAGCTCCGAACCACAGGGGACCCTGGATCTCAAGCCCCCATGGGCAGCATGGGCCCCTGACCTCTGAGCTGGGGCCCCTGCAGCTGCTCAGCCATCATGGGTGGTGTGCGGACCCAGTAGCTCCGCATGTTGTCAGGATATTTTTAGTCAAAGTCACAGACAGTTCACGGACTTCTATGAATTTTTCTTTATTGCCCATGACCTGTCCGTGACTTTGATTAAAAATATCCATGACAAAATCTTAGCCTTATTGATAATTACTCTCTGAGTACAGTTCAGCTGCTTTCTTTTTCTCATTCCACATACACTTAGCTGGAAGAGCAGCATAAGCTGGAATCCCACGGGTCTCAGAAAGCTACCAAAGGCTCTCTGCTAACCTCCAACATGGATCTGTCTGTTGACTGGGAATAGGATGGTGAGGGAAAAGGAGGTCACTGAGCGAGGGCGGGGGGTAAATTGTTAGGGGAAAGGAAGCAAAATAAACCATAACAGAACAGGATAGAGAAAAATGATCAGAAAAAAAATGGAGAAATGGTGGCAACTATGCTGGGGGTATGTAGGGCGCAGGAGGAGACTGGAAGATTGTAGCTGATATTCTATTGCAGAGGTAAGAAAGAGTCCTGTGGCACCTTAAAGACTAACTACAGTATTGAAGCATAAGCTTTCGTGGGCTAATATGAGTGTCTGCTTGCATCCGATGAAGTGGGTATTAGCCCACGAAAGCTTATGCTTCAATACTTTAGTTAGTCTTTAAGGTGCCACAGGACTCTTTCTTACCTCTGCTATTCCAGACTAACATGGCTACCTCTCTGATTCTATTGCAGAGGATTCCAATGAAGGGTTGGAGTAAAGAATTCTTCGCAAGAATAGATATGTTAAATCCTGATCTGACCACCTGATGTCACTAGTGTGCCATAGATGACTAATATTCAGGAAGGGGAATTCAGGGAAGGCTTTGCAGGTTGTGTACAGACTGTTGCTATAATGTTCTCTAGTTTCTGTGAGTGAGGAATTGTCCATAGGAACCCTTTATATAGGGAAGAATAGACATGATTTTCAGATACTTTTGCACACACCATTATGCACCTACATATGACACTGCCAAGATGATTGCACACACTTGTTGGATAACTGTGAGCACACATACCTAATATGGGTAACGATGTGATCTTATTGTAACCCTTTGCCCACTTTCTTCATTTACACGCAGTTATTTGTTTAATAACACTCATTCAATACTGCAGAAAAAGATACTCACCAATATTCATTTGGGTTCTGATCAACTATTCAGTTTGACCTTGTCCGTCTCCCTTATCAGTCACTGTTGCAAACAGGATTGTAGATGGGATTTTCTTGATGCTAATATTTGGAGAATAGCTGTTCTCTGTGGGTGAAATTCAAACTCAGAATACAGCCAGCACAAAGACCTGTCCACCAAGTCTTGTTCTGCCATGGTGCACAAGGGTAAATTTCACCCATCATGTAGTCTACAGTGCCTGAAAATCCCTCTTGGTTCCTATCTGCTTATCTGCATACTTAAGTATCTTTAAGAACCTGGCCCTTTGCTCTAAACGGCATAGGCAAAGCACATAATACCACAATTCATATCATCTAATGATTTACGATGCTATATTTCAGTCATGTGGTTTTGTCTTTAATCATAGGAATTCAGAACCTGTTTAACTGTAAAACTGGTTAAATTCATGGGTTGGACCAATATTAGAAGATTTCCACTACCATGTATTCAACTTATTCAGTCTCAAAAAAACAAAGTATCCCCAGCAGCCAGTGGTGAAACACTAGATAGGGAGGGCTCTGAGTTACTACACAGAATTCTTTCCCAGGTGCCTGTTTGTTGGGTCTTGACAAAATGCTCAGGGTCCAAGTGATCACTATATTTGGGGTCAGGAAGGAAAATTCTCCCCTACGTCAGACTGGCAGAGATTCTGTGTGTTTTTTGCCTTCCTGTGCAGCATGGGACATGGGGTACTTGAAGCTTTAAACTACTGTAAATGGTGGATTCTCTGTGATTTGAAGTCTTTAAATAATGATTTGAAGATTTCAATAACTCAGACAGACCATATGGGTCTATTACAGGAGTAGATGGCTGAGGTTCTGTGGCTTGCAATGTGCAGGAGGTCAGACTACATAATCATGATGGTCTGTTCTAGCCTTAAAGTCTACGAGTCTGTCTCCTCTGCCTGAAAGTAAATTTTGTGCATAAGAACTGGATGTGACCTCTCCATTTTCACAGCACAAAGAAGAAAGGATATTATTATTTCAGCACATTTGAATGCTTTCATATAATGATTCAAATATTAATACAAGCTTGATTATGTCTTAGTATGCCTGGCAAAATGCCAAAAACAGAGCAATGGCAGAGTGCCAGCTGTGTGCCCTATATGATTGTATAAGTTAAATCCTAATGAGGAAAGTAGAAAGGAGCACAAACTGGCCAGTAAAATGTAAACGAATTTGAGAAGCAGCTTGCTAATGATGCTAAATCTAACAGTATTTTTTTCTTAAGTATATCAGAAGCAGGAAGCCTGCCAAAGAGGCAGTGACACCAAAAGTGTTAAAGGAGAAATCAAGGAAGACAAGACCATTGCAGAGAAGTTACATTAATTCTTTGCACTGGTTTTCACTGCAGAAGATATGGGGTAGATACCCACATCAAAGTTATCCTTTTTGGGCAAAAAAGTCTGAAGTACTGTCCCAAATTGATGTGTCAGTGGAATAGGTTTTAGAACAAACTGATAAACTAAACAGTAATAAGTCATCAGGACCAGATGGTATTTACCCAAGACTTATGAAGGAAGTCATATATGAAATTACAGAACTACTAATTCTACTATGTAACCTATCACCGAAATCAACCTTTGTACCAGATGACTGTAAGGTACCTAATGTAACCCTGATTTTTAAATAGGACTCCAGAGGAGATACTCACAATTTCACATAGCGGAACTTCAGTACTAGGCAAAATAGTAGAAATTATTGTAAAGAACAGAATTATCAGACACATTGATAAACAAAATTTGGTGGGAGAAGAGTCAACACAGCTTTTGTAAAATCATGCCTCAAAAATGTATTTGGGAGTCAACAAGCATGTGGACAAGGCAAATCCAGTTATTATAGTGCACTTGGATTTTCAAATATCTTGTGACAAGGGCCCTCAATAAAGGCTCTTAAAGAAACTAAGTAGCAATGGAATAAGAGGGAAGGTCCTCTTGTGAATCAATAGCTGGTTGAAAGATAGGAAACAAAGGGTAGGAATAAATGGTCAATTTTCTGAATGGAGAAAGGTAAATAGTGAGGTCCCCCAAGGCTCTGTATTGGGACTATCACTGTTCAACATATTCACTAATGATCTGGAAAAGGGGGTGAACAGTGAAGTGGCAAAGTTTGCAGACAATATCAATTATTTAGATAGTTAAGTCCAAAAGAGACTAAAAGGAAATACAGAGGGATCTCTCAGCACTGGGTGACTGGGCAATAAAATGGCGGCTGAAATTCAACATTGATAAGTACAGACTAATGCATAGTGGGAAAAAATAATCCCAACATCTGAAAATGTCCACTCTTTTTAACTGTGGCAACAGTTAAAAAGGCTAACAGTATTTTAGGACATAGCAGGAAAAGGAAAGAAAATAAGACAGACAATATCATAAAGCCACTCTATAAATCCATAGTGCACCCACACTTGAATACTGTATCAAGCTGCCTGTTCTCAAATAGGAAATAGTGGAACTAGAAAAGGTTCTGAGAAAGGCAGTAAAGAGGATCAAGTTTATGAAATGGTTTCCATACAAGGACAGACTACAAAGGTTAGGGTTGTTCAACTTAGAAAAGAGATATATTAGGGAGGTCTGTAAAATCATTATTGGGTTGGAAAAAGGGAACAAAGAAATTAATTTACCTTTTCACACAGTACAAACACTGGAGGTCACAGAATTAAATTAATAGGCTTTCATACAAACAAGAGGAAGTATTTTTTCACACAGTGTACAATTAACCTGTGGAACTCATTGCCATCTTCTTAATGAATGTGCAATGTGACTCGGGTATCATGTGATTAGTATTGATCACTTAATTTGGTCCACTGGTTGGATCATTAGCTTCCCCGGCTTGGGCTGGGTACTGACAGGGAGTGCCAAGTGAATGCTGATCAATGCTGATTATCATGCTGATGCTGATTACCATGAGATGTTGTGTGATGGCCAAAATAATAACTGGGTTCAAAAGAGAACTGGATAAGTTCGTGGAGACTAGGTCAGTCACAGGCTACTATCCAAAATGCGCAGGAATGCAACCATATACTCAGGGTGAAACGAAAATTCTGACTAGTAGGAGCTGAGTGGAAGACAGGGGTGGATCTCTCTCTAAGTGACTGGTTCTGTCCACTCCTTTTGAAGCTTTGGTACAGCCACTGTCAGAAACTTCCACTGCCTGCATCCGACGAAGTGGGTATTAGCCCACGAAAGCTCATGCTTCAAAACTTTATAGTTAGTCTTTAAGGTGCCACAGGACTTTGTTAACTCTGTCAGAAACAGGACTCTGGCAAGATAGACCATGGTCTGACCCAATATGGCAGCTCTCATGTTCTTAGAACAAGGTTGTTTTCTCATTTAGAAAGGAAGCTTCCTGTATTACTAAACAGATATGAAAGGAGAGAACATAGTAAACAAAACTGATACTAAAAGTGAATTGAGCCAGAAAAGATATAAACTAAATATGTAGTTATTTGCCACTATAATTTTTAGTTCTGATTTTGTAAGGTCTTTTTGATAATAATTTCATAGGTATATTACTTTGGTTCAGCCCAAATGTGAGGGCCATTTTGGTATAATTGATTTGCAGCTTACATGCCATCTACTGGCTTTTTTATTTCCTTGATATTGAGTGTTAGCTTAGCACTGAATTGCACTATCTTTTAGAAAATAGGGACAGGTAATAAGAAAGCTCTCAACTGGCATAAATGGTTGCAGCTCCATTGATTTCAGTGGAGCTGCATCAATGTACATCAGCTGAGGAATGAGCCCATAATATTTTGTGATATTAAATTAGTTACACAACAGACATTACTAATAAAAGGAGATTACACGCTGACACAAAGCAGATTGTTAAGGATGGATTGCTTTTTCTGAATGAAGAACCATCTGTATTTAAACCTGGAGAACTATAGTTCTAGCAGGTTTTGTTGGTACAGGAGTCCCTCAGTGGGGAGAACAAGCATTTTAACCTCTCCTTTGATGACCTCCAGAGCATAAAATAACATTCTTATTAGGGACAAGTAACTATTATTGTGTGGTGGCATAATAGTAGTGTGGTCCAGTGGATGGGGCACTGGACTAGACATTGGGGGACATCGCTTTGTATCTGACCTGTTGTCTGAGCTTGGGCAAATCATTACACCTCTCTGGGATTCTGATTCCCCTCCTGCCCTCTGGCTGTCTTATCTGTTTAGAATGTAAGTTCTTAGAGATCATCTATGAGCTTTTACAGTGCCTAGCACAGATGGAGCTCGTTTTCAGTCGGGGCCTCTAGGTGCTACTTAAATACAAATGATACCATTACCATATGACATTTGGGGTATCTCACACACATTTTGTATCTGAAACCCAGCTCAAGTTTACAGACCAGTACTTCCTTGTAATTTAAACCTTAAGGAGTCAGATTCCCCAGCAGCTGTAAATCAGTATAGCACCAATGGTTTCAGTGGGGCTATGATGACTTGCACAAGCTGGAGATCTGGCACAATATTATATCAAAGGTGAATTGATTTAACAACTAATAATCATGAAAAAAGAGAAGCTTTCCTAGCTAAAGAGAAACCAGTGAGCGCTGTGTATTTGGGTTAGACCATTACCCACCAAAAGCTAGGCTACCACATAGACAAAGCTTCCATGAGGTTTGTATATCCTATATCTATTCTTCAGTAGAAGTTTTGTCTTTGTTCCCCTCTATTTCTCCCTGCCATTGTTTTACATAGGCTCACAGGACAGAGGACTGGAAGGAACCTCCTGGGTCTTCCAATCCAGACCCCTGCTAGGACAGGCAACTCTGTCATATAATCCTGTTAATAAATCGAACAATCTTCACATAGTGCCCACTTTCTTTTTTCACCCATTTGTGGACTTGCATAAGCAGTCCACAACCCCTACCACATTGGAATTAGAGTCCAAATCTCTCTCATACTACATATTGAATGGACTCCATTGCTACTCTGGTTACTGTGTGCAGAAGAGAGCAAAATGATGTTGAGGTTTGTTCCTCCTGCCCAGTCTAATGAATTACTTTAGACTCTCCATGAAGAGTAAATGTAGGGAAAGATGAAGCTCATGAGCTGGTTCACTGCAACTCATAGTATGTTAACTGCAAAGAGAAACAGACTTAGTGGGGTTCATTGGCCTCAGTTTATCCTCCAGTGTCTTGGTTTCTTGTGTAATTAAGTTAATTTGAAAACAGAATCTCAGTGTAGTACTAGATGAACAATTGCTCAGGTAATTTGTGTATCCCTCTCTGCTGCCACTCGACACAGTGGGAGTAAGAGCAGAGTCAATTAGCAGCCATATGCCAGAGCATACTCTATTTGTAGCCCTGAAAAAAGGCTATGGGATCTTAGATAGAAAGCACTGATCAGAGGTCTAGTCTTGCCAATAGGTTCAGTTTACTGAGCTTCCATCTGCTCATTAGCTTGCCTATCTCTAACCATCATTTATTTCCTGACTGACAGTGTTGTAAAACCCTTCCATAGCTCAACAACACAAAGGCCCAGTCCTCTGGACTGACAGAGCAGTAACTGGTGAGAAAAAAAAAGCATTGCACCTATTGCTAAGTGCCTTATAAGATTAACTGTACTACTGAAAAAACAAGATGGTTTCTAGTACAAAATGTTCATCCTGGAATTAGAGTTGATCAACACAGCACTGCATTCCACTTTAAACTACTAGAGCTCAACTAATAAGATGAGATACAGACTAACAGGGCTGCTAATCTTAAACCTAGAGCTCAACTGTGAGCACATTACTTACCCATAGAAGACAGCTGCCTGTACCATGGGTCATTGAGTGGGAGGGAGGCTGGCAGGGGAAGGGGAAGAAGGAGCACACTGCATAAGGTAACTGCTCTTCTTCTCTGCAGGAGGGTAGAAAGTTAGAGAATACATCCCACCTGTGCCAGTTATAGAGCTGGTGTTAAATACTTTCTCCAGGATGGCTCAAGAGGGTGAAAGAGGGAAAGCAGCCTGTGACTGAGTCACAGTCTGCTTCTTGGGCAGCAAAGGACTCCGTTCATGCCCCTTGGGAATAGCAAAAATGAGTAAAAATCCTGTCGTGCAACTTTTCAACATTCTGACATATTGTTGACTATTTGTCTCATTATTTTTTAAGTAGTATTTCCCAAGAATACAATGTTAAGTTGAGAGTTGTCTGGATAAGAATGACAGATGCAATTTCATATTAAATATACTAACAGTTCATGGGTTAAAAGGATAACATAATAAACTTATTTCCCTAACTTGCACTCGCATGAGTGTTTACATTCTGGACTGCAGAAGAAACAAAGTCTGATTAATGGAGCTACTCTGGTAGTTTTCACATTATCTGATCAAATGCCTTTTTCTGAACATAAATGTCATAACATAACTCAAATGTATATTTTACAAAGTTGTTGGTAAGGTTACCAGTCTGTGAGTCGTTTATAATGAACAGGATTAGAGCTATTCCATTTGATCTGCATAACTCTAAAATCGATAAATTTAGGGTGTCATTGCTTTTGCCTGCCTTTCTGTACTTTCAGAATGACTGAATTTTGTACAAAGCTATTACACTACATATAACAAAATCGCAAAACAAAACAGGATCCAAAGCGAATCAGATAAGTAGGAGATACTGATAAATACTTGATTTTTCATATATTCAGACTAATATATTCTAAATTAAGTGGAGGATTTCAGAAGCCCTGAAAAATTCATTAGCTCTCAGAATTTGGCTCAGAAAGCACAAGATGATACTTAAAAGTCTGGCCACAGCTGTTGATTTGGTTCAAACGTACACACTGTCATACCACAGTATGACTAATGGACTAAGATGTGATGAGTCAATGCATCTGGGGAAAAAAATGAAAAGAATGTAGTTCTCAATATCATATTTAAAGAGATGTTGATTTTTGGATGAGAAGATTTACAGGACCTGGAGATTGCTCTAGGAAAGGTTGAATGGTTCCTTGAAATATTTCTGCGATCTGGGTAGGAAAACAGGGATGAAGTGGGAGTCTGTGAAAGACAATCCTCAGAAAATTAAAAAAATAAAAGTTCATTAGCTCATTACTCAGAACAGGGATCAAAGGTGGGATTATGTAGGTAAGAGGAGATGGACATATTTTAAAGTACTTTTAAAATATTGTTCATTTCTGCTCTGTTGCGGAGTCAAAATGTAAAACCTCTTGAAGAAGCTTTGAAGAATGCATGGAACTGCTTTAAAAGTAACAAGTAACTTTAGTTAGTGTTTCCTTAGGCTCATTATTGGGAAAACATATTCCAGCCATCACCCCTCGGGCCTTCCATAACAGAGGGGGGAATACAAGGATAACATTTGTACAATTAGTTTTTGTTTCTAGGGCAGAACACATACTTACAGTCTTTTGTGATCAATTTAAGTAGTGAAGTGAGAAAAGGCAATAAAACCAGGCCATCCCGTGCCAGATAAAAAAATCAATCTGAAATAATACACACGGTTGAAGAGTATGGACTTTAGGAGGATGCTTTAAATGCTTGAATAATAGGGGAGTGGTGCTCATACCATTTCAGTGGAACTATTTTAAAACCTAGCTCTCACATATTTGAGTCAAACTCCATTTGTTTGACCAGGGCATATTGGTTTTCAGATCCTTTTTAAATATTCACTTACCTAGACCAGAGAAAGCTGTCTTAAATCTTATTAATTGTATTTTATTTGATCTTATCTTTAATAACAGTGTATTTGTATTTTACAGGGAATTTAGAGACTGGTGCCCTAGTCAATACACCTCTACATAAAGAGATTGATAACCAGGTTAAAAAAATAATGTGTGGATAACACTTTCTTTTGATACAGCATTGTCATATATATTGGGTGCATTGGCAATTGGTGCCACATTCTTTTATTCACTTAGAGAATTAGGCTTCTGGTGTAGCATTCATTATGACACTGTTATCTATGGCTAGGAGCACAGCAGATGCTGCATGAATTGGATTTATTGCTAGGTTTGTGGCTTGTCATTATGTACGGGTGTACTGTTATGGGCTGTCAGGTCAACATCCTTCCTGAGTGCCATACAAACTTTATTTTGCATGTTTTAGTGTATTCATTAAAGACGAACAGCCTCTACACCACTTTGGGGATTGTCAAATCTGAATTATGGTTTGCTCCATATTTTATATTTCTTGTTTTTTCTTTAGCCAGTCTCAAGGGAAGTGTTTTCTTGCATGAACTGTACAGCAATGCATTTCCTGGGCTGGTTGTTAATATCTTAAACAAGCATTTCCCACTGTTATAAAGCTTTGGGGATCTGTTCACAGGTACAGAATAGAACATTTGTTATTAAAATGGCATGGCAGGCTTTCTGTAAATTTGTGGGCATGTAAGAAATGGTTTGGATTTGTGATCAATGGCAGTACCTGTGATCAACTTCTTTATATAGGGCCTGATCCAAGTACAATGAAAAACCAGGTATCTCAAACTGGGCACCAAAATTAGTGGATACTGTTAGATTAGTAGATTTGACCCTTAAACTCTCTGATCCAGATCCTGAACATCGCCTAGGACAGCACTGGTTTTGAGGGAGGCACTTGCTTGTTTTGAGGGTGGCATTTTCCCACCGTTGGCGGCATTTCGGTGGCAGCTCCCAGGAAAAATTTTGGTGGCATTTCTTTTTCCTTTTTTTTTCACGCCAGTCCAGAAGCTCTGCCCATCTTTGGTGGACTTCCGCTGCTATTCTCGTTAGCCATCTAGGGCGGCAAAAAATGCTTATGCCGGCCCCTCCACTATTAGAGGTGCTGCCTTTTGGATTAATCACAAGCCTGAAGTCCTGTTCAACTGATGGCTTGCTCAGGCCCCTAAACAACTCCACATCACAGTCCAACAGTCACTTAAACACTTCCCTTCTGAGGTCCAACTTATTTAGTCCTCACACATGTTGTCTCTCTCCGTCCAGCCTCAGCTCAGAGGCTTTCACCTTGAGTCAAGAGTCCCCAGCTCTCCTTCCCAGAGCTGAGTTCAGTTCAAACTCTTCAGATTGGCATGTTCACCTGCAGCTGCTTCCTCAGGTCAGCTGCAGTTTCCCAGGTTCTGTCTTTCCTGGAACTTCTAGATGTAACTAGATGGAGTCTTACTGGCTCCCACTCAAGCCCCTCTATGTCTCACACCTACAGCATGGGGAGAGGGACTGGGCTAGCTGACCCAAGGCTTCCTGGCCCTTAAAGGGGAAGGTCACTTTGTTACATAATCTGGCACTTTTATCAAAAATAAGGGGATCCAAAATCCGTTCTAGGCAAATTGCAAAACTGAAGTTTCCTTGCAGTTTCAACTGAAGAACGTATTCCTCAGTTCTAGCCCCAAACTAATGAACAGCATTGCCATATGCTGTTAAACATACCTCAGCAGAGTAGCTATACTTTATTGGTGGAAGGGGGAAACTGAGTGTAATAAATAATAACATCTATCTCTTATATAATGCTTTTAATCAGTATCTCTCAAGTATTTTGCAAAGGAGGTAAGTATCATTACCCCATTTTACAGATGGGAAACTGAGGTATAAGGAGGTAAAAGACACATCCAAGATTACCCAGTGGCAGAGATGGGACTAGAACCCTATGCTCCCAAGTCCCCGTACCATGTGCTAGCCACTACACAACACTGACAAAAGGTCAGCTTAAAATACACCCAAAATTCTTTGGGGTCATTTGAGATGAAAGGTGATATTCAAATGAAAGATAATTATCAAAGATAAAATCATAATCATACAATACATATTCTCTTTCCAGCTCAGAGGCAGCATTCAAAAATAGATGAGAAGGATAAATATACCTTATATACACGTCCTGCATAACAGAACTATCTGAAATATCGGGCCAATGGTTTTCCAAGATAAATAAATTATCACATTTCTTTTATCATTCTTACACAGCGATAGCCTTCAAAGATTGTTTTTAATATGACATTCCTATTCCTTGCTTGCCAGTGCTTGGAACATATTGAAACCATCTGTCATATTGCCAAGGGTAAGTAGTCCTCAAACTTCTTATAATTTTACTTTAAAAGTATTGCAGGAGCGTAAAAAAAACCCTGTGAAATTAGAGAATTGTATGAAGGTTGGTACACATTCTATAATGTGCAATATTTGGTCTCCTTGCATGAATATGAGTACATCTAGACTGATGTACTACTAAAATAGTGGTGTAGACATCCAAGCTCATGAGGTTTTCTTAAAAGTAATAAAATGTTACAAAAAATAAATTGTGTTGGGGTATTTTGGGTCTGAATTACACATTTTTATCTTCTGAGGGGAGCATCCCAATTTGTGGATGAACATTTGAGATTTAAAATGTTACCTTAAATGGTAATATAGATATAAAAAATATAAAAATGCTGGCCTCCCTTCTGGTTTCTTTGGGGAATTCTCCTAACCTCTCCTTCATTCTGCTAATTTTCATGTCCCTCCCCTGCCTCCCTCTCGATTCACCCAGCCCCTCACTTCACTGTCTTCTTCATATACTTTGCCATCCATCTCCAGCCCCTCAGATCCACTCGTGTTGTCTCCTACCTCCTTTTTCTCCTCTCTGCAGTCTCATGTTCTTCACATTTTCCCTGCTTGCTATCCCAGTATCCAGCTCCCTACCTCTCTTCCCTTCCCTCTTAGTTTGCTGCACCTCACATCCTCCATCTTGGTCCTTCCTTAATTCTCTTTTGTGCACAGTCTCCTTCCCTGCTCTACTGTCTTTCCCCTCCCCATTCTCCTCCATATTCAACTTCCCTGCTGCCCACATTCTTCTACCTCTTAGTACCTTTTTCTGTCATTTGATTAGCCCCAGCCCTTCTCTTCTGTTCACATACATTCTTGTTTTCATAACCTCCCCTTCAGACTCTGCCTTTTTCACTCTCCAGTTTCCCTACCTGACCTGAAGTCTATTTACCTGCCTCTCCACCATACCTCTAAGCACACCACTGGGTTCTTTATCCGTAGTGAGGGTACCAACCCTGGATAACCCTGGAGGGTTGGGCGATAGGTTGTCAAGCCATCTCTATAAAACATCTCTAGCATCGATGCAGAGAAGAAAGGGACATAAAGATTTGTCTGCTTTGGCCGTTCATCTACTACTCACAATGGAACCAAACATCAATAGTCATCTAAATCTTCTACTACATGATGGTTCTTCCATAAATCTAAGTGAAGGTGCCTGGTATAAAGAGGGTATGTGTGCTTCTGCAGCAAAATCTGTATATAAGGATGGGATCATGGAATGTTTAATCATTGAGACCTGTCGGAAAAGGCTGAATGCATGGGTGTAATTTGGGGGGATAGGAGGGGCTTCCTCCCCACACCCCAAATGCAAGCCTCAGTCAGACATGGAACTTGCCATGTTCAGCCCCACTGGCCTGACTAGAGCTTCCCCCTGAAATATAGAAGGCAAACTATGCCTGCGGTTGTGTGTGTATATATATTTGGCATGTATGAGATATGGTGGAACTTTGAAGACTGACAGCACAGCTCTGACTCATAGTGGTCAGATCTTTTGATTGCTGTGTACCTGTGATACACCTAATAGGCACTCTGGTGCTGCTCTGCTTTTGCCCCCAAGGGAGCAGTCTGCACTACTAATTTGTCAGCCTTATTCTCCACCCCTGATAGCTGCCATTTTCAGTTTGAAGGTAGGATGTGTCGTAGTTATTAGTACATATGCACCACATGATGCAAGGCTTGATCCTGAGAGTCTTTTTATAACACTAGGTGATATTGTATCTAGCATGTCACCCCAACTTCATATTGTCATTTTAGGATAAACGAACACGAGATTTGGCCACGATACAACTGGATTTGAATTAGTACTGGGACCATCCAGCTTACTGGAAGAGAGATCAGATATAAGAATCTATAAGAATTTACATACAGACACGGACTATTTTTAATGGTTTCTGCATGTGAAATACCATAAATATACATTTCAATATCAATAAACTGACAATGCCACCTTGGAAACCCTTGACTAAACTCATCCAGGATATTCGTGTATGTAAGAGGGTTGATCTTGCTCTGGAATCCGATTATCAACTTCTAATAGCAATGATGGTGTTCTGTTTAATAAAATTCTGGAGGTAAGTACCTACTGCATCAAAATGCTTCAACACCGATAAACTTCATGATAAAGTGATCATGCCGTAGAAAGACTTATGCAGTAGAGATTTGCAACAAAAAATCTACATTGAATAGGCAGCTGTCTGTCTATCTTGGAGGAAAAGTTGACTGTATTTCTAGAATCTATTATAAAGACTACTAGAGAACAAATGGGACTAAGGAGAATGAAAAAAGCAACACTGGATTACAGATCATACTGTCAAATTGTCGGAGACTAAAAAGAGATGTGGTACAGAATGGATGCACTGGAAGGTCAGAGTCATGTCAGTGAAGAGAAGAGGAAATGGGCAATAAAGAAAAAGAAATGTCCTGAAGACGCCGTCAAGAAGGCTTGTTGGAATCATCTGTTGGGGGGAGGGATAGCTCATAGCTTTAGCATTGGCCTGCTAAACCTAGGGTTGTGAGCTCAATCCTTGATAGGGCCTTTTAATGATATAGGACAAAACTCTGTCGGATGATTTAATTGGCGATTGGTCCTGCTTTAAGCAGGGGGTTAGACTAGAACAGGGGTGGGGAACCTCCAGCCTCTGGGCCTTATACGACCCGCCGAGTCATTCCATCCGGCCCGCGGCGGGACAGGGATGGGTCAGGCACTGGGGCGTGGGGAGAAGACCCGCACGGGCCGCCAAGTGGCAACCCTGTGCTGAAGCGCCTGGGGCCGCCACCGGCCAGGGCCGCGCGCGGGCCACCAGGTGGGGGCAGCTCCGCGCTGAAGGTAGGAGCCGGGAAGCGCCTGGGGGAGCCAACGGTCAAGAGGGGGGGAGGCTGGTCTGGGGGGCAGGCAAGGGGGTGGTGGGGGGAGGCCAGGCTGGGCGGGGAGGGGGGCAGGAGACTAGGCTGGATGGGGTGGGCGAGGTGTGGGTGCTGGAGGGAAGGAGGTTTGGGTGGGGGGAGGCTGGGCTAGGCGGGTCAGGCATGGGGGCAGGAGGCTGGGTTGGGAGTGGGAGGGGGGGAGGAGGTTAGGTTCGGTGGGATGGGCCAGGCAGGGGTGAGGGAGGGAAGGTGGTTAGATGGGGGGAGGCTGAGCAGGGGTAAAGGAAGATCACCCCCTGGCCTACACCCAGGCTGACAGCAGGAGCTGACTGGAGCAGGCGGCAGGACCCTGGCTGGCAAGGGGCCAGCGGGGGAAACCCACAAAGCAGTGCAGGGCTAAGTACTCCATCTGCCACTGCTTTGGGGTTTCCCCCGCTGGCCCCTTGCCAGCTGGGGGTCTCAGCTCCCGTTGCCAGCCTGGGCTTCCTCGGGGGGGGGGGGGTGGGAAGGGGGGAGCGAGGAAGTGGCCCGCAAATGAGATTATAAATGTGCAAATGGTCCTCGGCAGAAAAAAGATTCCCCACCCCTGGACTAGATGATCTCCTGAGGTCCCTTCCAACCCTGATATTCAATGGTGGAACAGCATGATGCAATGTATTGATGCCTCTGAAAGTCATGTCCAGAAATGTATATTTGAGACTCTGTACGGTCCTACTTGGATATACATTCCTGTGATTTTCAACAGTTAGGGATAAAAATGAAAAATACTGCCAGGATGCTGATGCACAACTTAAACACTGGCAAGAGTATTTTTGTGAAGTAATGAACAGATCCCCACCAAAATATAAATTACAACTTAATCCAAAAGTGAAACTAGCAAAAGACAGGCCAGTGACATTAGAAGAAGTGATGTGTGTGATCAAACTGGTTTCAGAATGGTAGCTCTGTTAGTCTGTATCTGCAAAAAGAACAAGAAGTACTCCTTATTCTTTTTGTGGTCAAACAGTTACACAATGATTCAATCATCTGATTTTGACACTAGTTCATCAGAACTGCTAAGGCAGGGGTCTCAAACATGTGGCCCGGGGGCCGCATGTGGCCCGCAAAGCCCTTCCCTGCGGCCCGCCAAGCTTCCTGTCGTCCCCCCCCCCCCATAGCAGTTTGTGGGAGGGAGGGGCCAGAAGCAGAGGCTTCTCTGCTGCCTGGCTGGGCCGCGCGTGTTTCTAGCTCTGGACTTCCTATATTGCTCTTGCTTTGTTTGCCAAACAGCTGTTGGTGGTGCCTAGCGCTTTCCAGGAGGGAATGGGGAGCTGCGTGCTCAGAGGAGGAGGTGGGGCAGGGGTGGGACCTCTTGGAAGGGGTGGAGTGGGGGTGGAGCCGGGGCAGCGAGGGCAGGGTGTGTGTCAGTGGTGCGGCCCTCGGGCCAGTGCACTAGTCCTCATGGAAGGGGTGGAGTGGGGGCGGAGCCGGGGCAGCGAGGGCAGGGTGTGTGTCAGTGATGCGGCCCTCGGGCCAGTGCACTAGTCCTCATGCGGCCCTCATGGTCATTTGAGTTTGAGACCCCTGTGCTAAGGAATGGAGGCCCAAATTTAGTTTGATGGCTCCATAGAGTGGTTGAAAAAGTTTGGGAAACTAGTTATATTACAGAAGATTGGATAAGCGCTGTATTAACCCCTTTTTCATAAATGGAGAGTGATCAGCTTGCTCTACTTATAGGGGAATAATGCTTCTGTCAGTCCCAGAGAAGGTGTTTACAATTATGGTAACTCATCTACATCTATAATTTTCTCTCCTCTTTTATGGAGCATTTCCACCATAACCAGCATGATGACGAGTTAAAAAAAAGAGTTTTGTTTAGTCTTCTTTAACCAGTGAGGGGAGAAGAGAAGAACTTTGTGAAATCTGTTAGGGATTTAATTTACCAGGGAAATATTTAGATGCTGTAATAATGGGGAGCATAGGAAATCCCACAATAGTCAGGTTTGAAGCTGAACTTTATCTCATACGTATGGTTGCAGCAACTGGTGATACTAGAGGTCAACATCAGTTTATTTTCAGTGTGTTCCCCTGAATAGCATTAGTCTTTGTCTACATTTGGCCTTGATTATATTTTCTTAGCTCAGATTAATCCAACGCATCATTTATCTTAATGTTGATAAAAAAAAAGACTAACATTTCCAAGTATTTGATACTTTGTGTCTTTGACACTTTGGGTCAGCTCTTAAACAAAATAAATAAAAATTCTATTGGTTCAGAACAGTGCAGACTTACTAATATAAAATGACATACTATTCTGAGTCAGAAATCAGTGGATGAGATCCTCTGCTGGCATAAATTACTATAACCCATTCTAACAACACTGATTTATGCTTTGTGAAATCCCGATTTTTCACATTTTCTATCTGGTCCCTCTACCACACGTGCACCACTCCTATCCCAGTTCCACCCCCTCCTTGTCTCCGTTCCATTTGGAACTTGCTGCCTGCTCCCTTCCTCAGTCAGAATTTAGAAGTGCCTCTTCCTACTTCTGCGGGATCTTCCTGTCACTTGACCTAGCTGCCAATAGTCTTGGAACACATTCCTGGGGCAGCAATCACCCAGGACTGCTATCTACTGGCTGTTAATGGCTATGGTTTCAGAGCAGCAGCAGCTGCGCCTCAGTGGCAAGTGAAATGATTCCCACCTACATATAGGGTGAAACCCTGCTTGACTTCTTCATTCAGGTAGTCTCATTGATTTGGTTTGTAAAACATACAGGGATCCATTTGCATGAGCTGCATGATAAGAACATAAAAATGGCTATATTGGGTCAAACCAAAGGTCCATCTAGGCTAATATCCTGCCTTACTAGAGTGGCCAATGCCAGGTGCCCCAGAGGGAATGAAGAGAACAGGTAATCATCAAGTAATCTATCTCCTGTCGCTCGTTCCCAGCTTCTGGCAAACAGAGGCTAGGGACACCATCCCTACCCATCCTGGCTAATAGTCATTGATGGACCTATCCTCCATGAATTTATCTAGTTCTTTTTTGAACCCTGTTATAGTCTTGGCCTTCACAACATCCTCTGGCAAGGAGCTCCAAAGGTTAACTGTCTGTTGTGTGAGAAATACTTCATTTTGTCAGTTTTAAACCTGCTGCCTATTCATTTCATTTAGTGACCCTTAGGTTTTGTGTTATGAGAAGGAGTAAATAACACTTCCTTATTTACTTTCTCCACACTAGTCAAGATTTTATAGACCTCAATCATATCCCCTCTTAGCTGTCTCTTTTCCAAGTCTAATTTATCTCTTCTCATACGGATGCCATTCCATACCCCTAATAATTCTGTTGCCCTTTTCTGAACCTTTTATCAATTCCAATATACATTTTTTGAGGGTCACTGCATCTGCATGCAGTATTCAAGATGTGGGTGTACTATGGATTTATATAGAGGCAGTATATTTTCTGTTTTGTAGGTCTTCGCAATCTGCATGGGACTTAGCTTGAGTAGTTTTGTATGATCTGCAAATGTTGCCATCTCACTGTTTACCTCTTTTTCCATATCATTTATAAATATGCTGAATAGGACCGATGCCATTATAGACCCTTGGGGGACACCACTATTAACCTGTCTCCATTCTGAAAACTGACAGTTTATTCCTACCCTATATTTCCTATATTTTAACCAGTTACCAGTCCATGAGAGGACCTTCCCTCTTATCCCATGACAGCTTACTTTGCTTAAGAACCTTTAGTGATGGACCTTGTCAAAGGCTTTCTGAAAATCTTATTACACTACATCCACAGGATCTCCCATGTTCAGATGCTTGTTGACCCCTTCAAAAAATTTTTAGTAGATTAGTGAGGCATGATTTCCCTTCACAAAAACCATGTTGACGCTTCCTCAACAAATTATGTTCATCTATGTGTCTGCCAATTTTGTTCTTTAGTATACTTTCAACCAGTTTTCTCAGTACCGAAGTCAGGATTATAGGCCCATAATTGCTAGGATCACCTTTGGAGCCCTTTTTAAAAACTGGGGTCACATTATCCTCCAGTCATTTGGTACAGAAGCTGATTTCAATGATAGGTAACAAACTACAGTTAGTAGTTCTGCAATTTCACAATTGAGTTCATTAAGAACTCTTGGGTGAATACCATCTGGTACTGATGACGTATTGCTGTTTACTTTATTAATTTTTTTCAAGAACCTCTTCTAATGACACCTCAATCTGGGACAGTTCCTCAGATTTGTCACCTAAAAAGAATGGCTCAGGTTTAGGAATCTCCATCACATTCTCAGCCATGAAGACTGATGCAAAGAATTCATGTAGTATCTCCACAATGGCCTTATCCTCCTTGTGTGCTCCTTTAGAATCTCAATTGTCCAGTGACCCACTGATTGTTTGGCATTGTTTTACATCCTCCTTCTGATGTACTTAAAGAATTTTTGGTATTACTTTTTGCGTCAGATAAGATCAGCAGCAGCAGCAGCACCTGTGCCATTGTAGGTAACGCAGTAGTTGTAGCTTTAAAATATAATTCCTTTACATTTGTAATGTCGAAAGAAACTGATATATTTTTTTCTTTTTAAAAGAAAAGTGGTTTTGAACATTTGTGACCAAGCACAGTTACTATGGTTAAAAATCTGTTTCACTGTTTAACTTTTTGTGAGAAATCATATGTGCTGTGTGTTATTGCAGAATTAGAGATCCGGTCAAATTCTGCTCTAAGACATAAGTGCGCAACTCCCATAGGTTTCAAAGGGAAGCTGTGAGTTGGCATCCAAGACCTTGGCCCATAGAACTGTGGCTTTAACTGCTATGTGCATTTATTCATTTCTCTTTTTACAAAAAAAAACCTGTTAAAAAAGAATAACCTCAAACTTTTCCCTTTTATATTTACCATATCAGAATGCTACAAATTCCCAATGTGTTGTTTCCTCCACATAATGCATTTGCCAAAATCTCAGTTTAAAGAACTGAATCCCTATGAGAGGACTTTTTAAAATAAAGTATCTGAATTTTATTACAGAACTCAAAAAGAATGTGAAGATTTGCAACAAAAAAAATCACACAGAAGTTGGATGCAGCATTAAATCAGCTACTCTTTCAGATCGTTTACAATATTAATAATGTTTTAATACCATTTGCCCCTCAGGAATGGATACAAAATCTCCATAAGCCACATTTAAGAATATTAGCAAAACCTCTCTCATTATGAACTGTACTGCTCAGCTTGATGAGACTTTATCCATGCTGAGATACTAAAGGAAAATTAAATACATCTTTTATTTAGTTTCCAAATGTAAATATTTCATGGAAAGTATTTCTCTAATGATTAACTAAATAAATACAGCATAGTTTTACAGAGCATTTCTCATAAAAACGGCATATGAAACCCCTTTACAGACTCCAGTAACATACTGTCATACTGAAAAGTGGATCCTGTTCCCATTGAAAGAGAGCTGGCCCCCGACTGGTACGCACATCTATGATGGAGAGAGGATGGGGTGACACAAGGCACTGCAAACCTTTGTAACATCATTGTCATCAGCCAAGATTGCCCCTGAGATGGAACTTTTGCCAGGAGTAGGTGTGACCTAGGGAAGCCGGGGATCCACTGAGTCAGCACATCCCCACAAGCAGTCCCACTTATTCAGCCAATCATTTTAAGCAGATATTATAGATCATATATGGTTCCTGCCTATGTTTCCATAATCTCCCCACACCAGCCTTTGCCATTGTCCTGGCCTCACTGGTCTCAGTGGGAACTTCCTAATGAGCATGTCTGAGAAGGGTATATATACACTTTTTTGGCATGGAAATTGGTGACATGGAGTCAGGTGTTTTAGTATCATTTGTTTATTTACAAAATGGGCATGAGTCCCATTTCCTTGAACAGGACACACCAATAAACTGCACCCAGGCAACTACCTTTTGCACCATTTCCTTCTCCCCAGAAGTAGCTCACTCGCTCCTGTCTCTTTCCTGGGTCTCATAGCCAAAGTGAATGCTTACCACACAGCAGCTTTGGCTCAGGCCTCACTGATTACACCGATAAACCCCTAATCCAATGGTTTTCAACCTTTTTGCATTTATAGACCTCTAAAAAAGTTAGAAGGGCGGTGCAGACCCTGCTGGAAATCATAAACATAGATTGCAGGCCCACCACCCTAATCCAAATTTCTTCATCTGGAGCTACCTGGCATGGCCATTAACCATCCCCGCCTCT
Source organism: Sternotherus odoratus (assembly GCA_032164245.1). Classification (NCBI taxonomy): domain Eukaryota; kingdom Metazoa; phylum Chordata; order Testudines; family Kinosternidae; genus Sternotherus; species Sternotherus odoratus. The sequence goes on from JAVMKO010000001.1 coordinate 18,564,965, forward strand.
TCCTCAGTGCACAAAAAAGCCTCAGAGTTTTAATCTTTTTATTAAAGTTAATGTTTAAAATCAAATTTACATAAATTAAGAAGGAAGGTTCTGTACATCAGGGGTCGGGTTTGAGTTATGGTGGATTGGAAATATCAGCAAGTATCAGTTTCACAAGGTACATATATGGGCTGGTCTTCACTTGGGGGGGAATCGACTGAAAATATGCAGCTTCAGCTACGTGAATCACATAGCTAAGTTTGCGTATCTTCAGCTGACTTACCTGCCGTCCTCCTGGTGGCGGCAGTTGGGAGCGCGCTCCCCCGTCAACTCCAGCTTGTGCCTCTCGGCGAGCTGGAGTTCCAGAGTTGACGGGGACGCTGTGGGCGATCAATTTCTCGCGTCTTCACAGAGTCCAAGTCAGTGGTGGTGTAGACAATAAGTACATGGGTGGGGTGCGTCCCTCGGTTCATCACAGAAGGGAGGAAGTGGGTTATTTCCCTGGTTGACGTTCTGTTACTCAACCTGGTACTGGCGCTGTCCTGTGATGTATTCTGTGTAGATGTCTCTGGACCACCTGATGGTGTTGGACACCATGTACATGACAAACTCAGTGTAGCTGTGGTTACTATATGGTGCTGTAATTCTTCCCATATGATGAGTTTTCTCCTGCGTGCTTATGCATAAGGCCCTACCAAATTCATGACACTGATTAAGATGTTGCAAACTGTGAAATCAGACATCCCATGTGAAATCTAGCTATTGGAGGGAAGGGAGAGGGGCAAGGCTAGGGGCGCCCTAGCTGGGGACTCCTACCATTCACCAGGCTCCATCTGCTAGTCTTCTGGGCTGGCGAGCGATAGGACTTCTTCTTCCCTTGCAAAGTAATGCACATTGAAAACATAATCCCAACTATACATATAAAATGATGGGGTCTAATTAGCTGTCACCACTCAAGAAAGAGATCTTGGAGTCATTGTGGATAGTTCTCTGAAAACATCCATTCAGTTTCCAGTGGCAGCCAAAAAAACTAACAATGCTGGGAATCATTAGGAAAGGGATAGATAGTTAAGACAGAAAATATCATATTACCTCTCTATAAATCCATGATACGGCCACATCTTCAATACTGTGTGCAGATGTGGTCACCTCATCTCAGGAAAGATATATTAGAATTGGAAAGGGTTCAGAAAAGGCCAACAAAATGATTAGATGTATGGAACGGCTTCCATATGAGGAGAGATTAATAAGAGTGGGACTTTTCAGCTCGGAAAAGAGACAGCTAAGAGGGGATATGACTGAGGTCTATAAAATCATGACTGGTGTAGAGAAAGTAGACAAGGAAGTGTTGTTTACTACTACTACTGACAAAAAAACTAGGGGCCACCAAATGTAATGAATAGGCAGCAGGTTTAAAACAAAAAAAGGAAGTATTTGTTCACACAATGCACAGTTAACCTGTGGAACTTTTTGCCAGAGACTGTGTGAAGACCAAGACCATAACTAGGCTCAAAAAAGAACTCGATAAATTAATGGAGGTCCATCAATGGCTATTAGCTAGGATGGGCAGGAATGCTGTCCCTAGTCTCTGTCTGTGAGAAGCTGGGAATGGGTGCTAGGGAATGGATCACTTGATGATTACTTGTTCTGTTCATCCCCCCTGGGGCACCTGGCACTGGCCACTGTTGGAAGACAGTATACTGGGCTAGTTGGACCTTTGTTCTGACCTGGTAGAGCTATTCTTATGTTCTTATGCCCAGCTGCCCTTGGGGAGGTAGAGGGATATCTCGGGTTACTTCTTCCAGTTGCAGGAAACTCTGCGGCTGCTGCTTTCAGAGCCGAATTCTGAAGGCAGTGCAGAAGTGAGGATGACAATTCTGTGATCTCCCCACAACAGCTTTGAGACTCCACAACTCTCTTATGGGTCGGGACTAGGGTGACCATATTTCCCTATGCTGAATATGGGACACCTGGTAAAATTATTTGTATTCAAGTGAGTTCAATGGTAATCAATCAGCACTATGCGCAGTGCAAACATTCACATTAACACCAAGTTGACAAATACTGCGTGGATGGATTCTTTTTTTATTTACCTTCTTATCTTTTAAGGCTTTAGGGTTCACACAGAGTGGGGTGACACACACACACCCTTAACCCCTGTTCATGGAAGAAGAGAGACACACACTCCTGTATACCTCTTTCACACGGGGAAAGTGGGGGTGACCGATTGACCAACCCTCCCTGCCCGATGCTCTTCACCCTCCATGCCTGGCTGGACCCCGAGGATGTACCACTTCTCCTGGTACCTGACACCAGGTCTTTCCAAGGCAATGTGTGGAGGGGCAGGCATTCAGGGTCTCATGCCCTCCCTCCCCCCAATTTCTCCCAAGGTTCACACCAGAATGTAGCCAGCAGCAGCCTTTTGGCTCTGTGTGGGAGGGAAAGGATATAGGGGAGGGGAGGGGACACGGGAAGGGATGACCTGGCTCATCTCCCTCATCCACTTCTTCGTGGCTGGAAACAGATTGTCCCTTCCAGCCCCTACAGTGTCAAAAGGCAGCTCGCACCTCGGGGCTGCTGCTGGCCACCAACAAAACCCAGCCGCCTCTTGTCCCCCGCTTACAGCCTGGGCAGGAAGGGGTTAATCCCTATGAATGCATTGTGCACAATGACCCAGGCAACCTGCCTGCAGGGGCTTTGGGAACTGGCTAGAGAGATGGCTCAGCAGAGGAGGGTGCCCAGGGGACAGAGCAGACCTGTGCTCTCTGTGGGCAGTACCCAGGGCGACGGGTTGGGGGTGAAGAGGGTGCTTAGTCCCTGCCCCAGGGACTGCTTTGGAGCCTGCAGATTTGGGGTATGAAATCTGGAAATCACTTCCTCCCACCCCACTGTACTCCAGAGCTTAGTGAAGGGGCAGAGAGGCTTCCCCGTGCTAGCGCATGCAGGACTTTGGCACATCGAAGACTCAGCTCCTCCTGGAAAGCATCCCCGGCTGGAGGGTCTTGGGGTTTCCTGAGGTGCCAGCCCAGCCAGAGACAGTGGGGGAGGGAAGGCGCCTGTGGGCCAGGCTGTTGGTGAGCTGAGCACTTCGACCCGGGACTGGTTCTCTGCTCCACATTGGGAGCAGGATGTGCCCACGTGGGGGGGGAGGGGGAATGAATGGAGGAGCAGCAATAATGGGGAGAGTGAAGGGGCAAAATCAGGGAGAAGACAGCGACTGGGGAGCATGTAAGGGGCTGATGGGTGGGTAGCAGAGGTGACAGGTAACCGAACGCTTCCTGGCACCTGCCTGCACTCACCAGGCCACTGCAGCACGCAGCCAATCCCAGCTGGAAAATGGGACCGGGGCAAGGCCCTGCTAGCTGAGAGCAGGCAGGCCACGGGGGCTGCACTGATGGACAAGCAGGGGGAGTGGCTGGCCCCCTAACCAGCCTTGCACACCCACCCTCATTGTCAGCCACTGGACCACCCCTCTCCCCTCCTCACTGCTGCTGCCAAGCAGGGATCCAACCAGTAGCAGGATCTGCTAGTACTGATGCGGGGGGGGGGGGGAGGGACAGAAAATATGGGATAATTTTCCAAGTTTTAAGAAAAAGTTGGAGGTCTTAAATACAAGACTGTCCCTTTAAAAACGGGGCATCTGGTCACCCAACGTGGGACCCCCCAGAGTTACACCATTGCGAAATTTCAGATGTAAACATCTAGAAATGAGAAACTGATCAATTAAAAAACCCTGTTGTTGTGAAATGGATCATGGATTTGATAGGATTCTACTTATAAATCAATGACTCTTTCCCTAACGACAAGACATTAGCACTTCTCAGCATGATAGTCAGGAGTGCTGGAACAATGTGTATAGTGGGGATGCTGAGAGCCATTGAACCAAACAGCAAACCCTGCATATGAGGGAAACCACATCAAGCCTGGGGGTTCTGCAGCACCCCAATGATGATAGGATCTAGTGTTCTGTGGAGTCCCAGCCACAACTGAGAACTACTCCTGAAAACCCTGAGGGAGGCTGGCAATACAAACACTGGCTGCCCTCTCTGGGGATGTTTCCCAGCAGGAGTTTAGAAGCATCACCTGGTTCAAGGAGGCGCAGTACTTGCTTTCCTGTGTCAGCCATGTTGAATCTATGGTGTATGGTTGAACAGTCTAAGCTCCTTGACATTTCAGAAGATCTCCAACCAGGAATCTGCAGCTATCAGACCTTATCCCTCTATGTTTATTTGAGTTCTAATGAGATTGTTACTCGAGTTTGTAGGTAAGTACAATGTTTTAGCTTTGCAGCAATAGGGAACACCAGTTTCTTGAAGCTCCCAGGGTTTTCTTTCAGCAAGTTATTTTTAAACATCTCTAAATAGTCAGCATTAGTGCAGGAGAAAGGAACAGTTTCATTTAGCCTTGTGCAAAATGGTGTAGTAAATGGATCAAAATCATTCAGATGGGTTGGGCCAACAGATGACTAACAACTGCCATGGCCACGATAGTCCCTGCTCCTCACAATCATTCTTGCACAGCTGATCCAAAGTGCAAGTAGGTCATGCAGGAGAGCAAAGGGGAATTACTCTTCCTTCGGCCCATGCGAGTCCATATAGTCCAAGTCACAGTAATCATTATCAACAACTAGCCAAATGGCGAGACTTTTACTTTTCATTCAGGTGAGACTGCCACTGAAGTCGAACACTGATGTTAAAATGGGGTTTGGATGAATAAATACTGAGTACAGACCGCAGAACGTGATCCAAGAATGATTGATCATGGGCATAATTATATTATATATATGAAAAATTGCCAAAAAATAACCAGTAAAGTTAATTTAGTAGGGCACTGACTATCAGCCTTATACTCAGTAGTACTTTAAGAATGGCATGATTTGTGGGTAATGCAGCCATTCACAGAGAAGGAGTCATTGAATGTAAGGCTGGCAAAATCAGATTAGCAAAGAAATAACTGCACTGCTGACCTGAGAAAGGGCAGCTATTATGTGTGCAAATGCTAAGATTTTCATGAGTGGCCACCAAATAAGACTTAGCCTATTTCTTCAGAAGTGCTGAGGACACACAATTCCAATTAAAGTCAATTGGAGCTGTACTACCCCCCACAAAAGACAGGCCTACAGGTATCTCCAGAGAACAGCCAAAATCAGTAGCCATTTTTGAGAGTTTTGGCCCATGGCTTCTAGCATTTCAGTTCACAATGACTTCTGAAAGAATGGCTCAAACTTTTCCATAGCAAGGGACCAACATAACAATCAAGGTTTCACTTCCCTCATATCATTATTATACCAAATATATGTGTGAGGAATAAAATACCACAGTGTCTGAACTGCATGGAAATTCTTCAGGAAGCCTGTGGAAACTTTCGTCTCCCCTTCCTCCTGGCCCTGGACAAATATAATTACAAGGTGAAATATGTGCCACAGTAAAACAACAGTTGAAAGAATGAAAAACTATTCCCCTTATACAGACATGTAGAAAAGAAAAACAAACAAAGAAACCCAGAACACAAGGCAAAACCATGTTCATAGTTCAAAGCCCACCTGGAAGATTTCTCTGCATAATTGCCCACAAACCTAGACTGTCATGTGTCTCCAGTTTAACAATTACACTATAACAGAGTCATTGGCCCCTTAAATCATTTGCCTTACTGGAAAACATCCTCCCAATCACTCAGTAATGGTCCAACATAAAGTATGCTAGAAGATAAATAAGCCAAAAGGCAACATAAGATACTACCCACAATGAAAATGAAAGCAGCCAAAAAAGCAATTAAAAAACCAAGAGATATCCTGTATATTATGGAAATTTAGAAAAAGTCTCTAGGAGTGGTTCTGGCTTTATAGTCATTTTAAAAATAGCTCTGGATTCAGATGAGCAGGCATTACAGGCTGTTCAGAGTAATAAGAAACCACTTGCCCTCTGTGCTTTAATATCTTGCTATGCGTATTACCACATACAATGTACTATGCAATGTCAAAATCAGGGAGCCACTGTGTTTTAAGACACACACACTTCAGTACTTGTCTTCCAAAGGTGTAGAAGGCAGCACAAGAGAAGATGTGTGTCCCACTGAAGTCAAATTGAGGAATATTGTCCAGTGCCTTTCTTAAGAACTGCAGAAAGTTCAACAGTATGGACCAGCCAAATTCTGAGTTTAATGATCTAAATTCAGAGTGACTCAATGGAGTCAGATTGGATTTAAATGATCTTAACTGTGATTAAGATTCATGGGTTATAAACCATAATAGGGGTTACTACAATTAGTTCATCTGAGCTCCTGCATAACACATGCATTAGAATTTCACCAAGGTCTTCCTGTGTTAAGGCCATATCTTGTGGTTGAGATAGTAAACACTTTAGAATGATATTCAGTCTTGATTAAAAGAGTTCAAGTGATGGCGAATACACAACATCCTTAGGAAAGTTGTTCTAATGATTCATTGCCTCACTTACCAGTCAGAATTTGTCTAGCTTTAGTTTCCAGTCCTGGTTATACCTATGTCTGCTAGATTAGAGAACCCTCTTGTCCCTGTTTACCCATATGGTTCCTTACAGATTGTGGTCAAGTCACTCTTAAGAAGAGATGTATGAATAATTGACATTTCTCTGGCTTTTTCAAAAATGAAACATTTTCAATTGTTTTTGGCAAACAGAAAACTTAAAAAAAAATCCTACTGAAAAGTAATTTTGAATGAAAAACCCTCAAGAAGTTTTTTTTTGCTGAATTTGCATTATTCCATAGAAAAATGTAAGCCACAATTTTTCACCCAGCTTTATTCTCAACTTTCTCTTGTATAAACGAAATAGATTGAACTTTTTTGCCTCAGTGTCTGGAAAAATCTGCCTTACAGTGAATCATTCTTGTACGTCTTTGTTGAACTCCTTTCAATTGGTCCTTTTTAAAGTGTTGATATCAGAATTGTACATGGGATTCCAGTTATGGTCTCACTAATGCCATATACTGAGGTGGTAACATCTTCCTGCTTCTATTTTGTAATAGTAATCAAGAATGAATGTGGATAAACCTCTATTTATGTAAGTAAATTCTTCCCTAATTTGGTATTCGGTCTCATTAATACAGGGTTACACAAGGAAATGTATACAAGCTATAATTAAAGCCTGCTGGTAGCCTCCCACAACCCAACCCCACAAGAAAATTCAAACTTCAGGCAAACATAAAGCAGTGGCCCTTTGAAGGCAAGTGCTGGTTTACCCTGGAGAGAATTCTGGCTACTTTGTTGCATGTGGCTAAAGATAGAAAATCTCCTGTTTGTTCACACAGCAGTATACTAGCCTAATAAGCCAGTTTCTCATCAGAGCAAACCAATTTAATGTTATTGTTACTATTTTTATTTTAAAAGGCAAGAGCTACAGTATGGCAAAATTCTGGGCCAGACTGGAAACAAATTCATTAAAAACCTGCAGTAATATTCATTGTTCATTCCCATAGATTCAAATGACCCCCATTTTGCAAAATTTTTGTTGCAGTTTCAAAATATTTACATGTAGTTTCTTTATTTTGTTTTCTACTTGCTAATGAAGTTGAGGTTCATGTTCATTCCTTGCTGCCAGCAGGGGAGAGGGAATTCCTTTTGTTTTAACATTTTGATTCTGCAGCTTGTTGGAGTTGAAATACTAGCTTTGGAATGATTAAACTTGCTGTAAACTAGTATTGGACAATGAAGGAAGTGCCTGAAGAAATTAAAACTAAGCAATTATTGCTGAACTATCATGTAAAATGCAGGTAAGCATAGTCTTACAGCAGCCACTAATGCCTCTAATCCCTAAAATTGGAGGCCGTATGGTATAATAAAGGCACCAGAATGGGAGTCAGGAGGCTTAGTTCAATTCCTGACTCTGCCACGGACCTACTGTGTGACCTGGGCCATGTCACTTCACCTCTCCATAACTCAGTTTCTGCTCACTCTCCTCCTCTGTCTTATATATTTAGACTAAGCTCTTGCAGGCTCGACCCAATGTTTGTATGATGCCTAACACAATGGTGCCTCATTATGTTGGGGGTCTCCAGATTTTACTGAAATAATGCACCTTTTGGAAAAGACAATACCTCAGAACACTCTGATACATGCATAGAGCTGTAGGCATATGGCCTTAGCATTGATATGCACATGTGTGTTACAGATGGTGTGGCCTTAGCCTTGATGTGCCTGACTGTATCACATAGAGTGTGTACTTACACTTGCTAAGTATGCTCACAGAAAGATCATATTTGGGATAGTCCCCTTAGATATCCATTTGGAAAATGTACTTGTAGCAGGGTTCCCTCAAGGCCCACCTGGCTCCTGCCCCCACTTGTCCCAGAAAGTCACTCAGAGTCCTTATCTGCAGTGCTCACCTTGTGTTTTATTTTACAAGAGGTGCTCCCACCACCTTTTCAGCACAATATATACACAGGTCCTTTTGGCTTGTCTCCCATTAGGAGAGAAGGGAAAGCTATTCCTCCCTGCTTTCCCTCAGAGCAGCTTTCCTTCTTCATAGCTCCTCCTTTCTAGATACTTTCCTGTCCTCCTCCCCCTTCTGGGCTTCCTTCCTCTGAGGCTTTTATCCAGCCCCAGCCTGAAAAGGCAGCAGCTGTTCCTACTTGCCCATCAGGGCCAGGTGGCCTCCCCAGCTCCAATTTACCTTTCTTAAGTGTAGCTGGAGTGACAGAGGGTTGGCTAGCAGTGTTTCTGCTAACCCCCTGTCACAGTACTGTGCACCAAAATAAAAAGCACATATCTGGACTAGTTCAGAATTGCAGAAAATATCATATTGCTCAAAATGCAATTTGTTATGAACTATAAGATTCAATTAAGTAATGGGACAGTTCAATGGAAGAAAAACTAAGCCTGGGCAAAATGGAAGATGATGTTGTACAGGCATGCAGCAAATGAAGTGGAAAGAAGGATTATTGTAACTGAGAACCTCCCCAAACTATAATAAAAGTACAAATACTTTGTACCTTGTACAGTGAATCTATTTCAGATAGAAAACAGCTGGGTGAATTCAAAGAACTAAAGTAGACGAAGGACACGGAAGATGAGTATACTTATAAAGCACAGGGAGTACACTTACAAGGTTTGTGGGTGATGTCATGCTGAGAGGGGTTGCAAGTGCTTTGGAGGATAGGATTAAAATTCAAAACCTTCTGGACAAACTGGAGAATTGTCCTGAAGTAAACAGGATGAAATTCAATAAGGACAAATGCAAAGTACCCTGCTTAGGCATTGGTTCAGACCCATGCTCTAGTCCAGGATCCTGTCACTAAGATTAGCCAGTACCAGATGTTTCAGAGGAAGGTACAAGAAACCCCACAGTAGGCAGATGTGGGATAATCTGCATCCCATGAATGTCTCCCCCTAATCTCTTATAGGCAAGAAACTGATTTTAAACCCTAAAGCATGGAGGTTTTATATCCCTTCCAATATTCTTTTAGCTCTAGTTATAATAACGCTGGACATTCTTGTGATCCATGTATGTCCAATCCCTTTTATTCTTTCCTAAGAAGATAAATCCAAGGCAACACCTCTTCAATGTTATCAGTAAGCCAGTGATTTGAGCTAACAAGGGAAAGAACATTGTACAGGAAAGAAAAAAATACCAGTCAGATGTATCAAGTCCCGTTGATCCTAATTTACAAGGAGTGGGAACAACCAGTATGAGTATATTGCTTATCATCTTCATGGCATTCCAGAAAGAATCAAGGGAAATATTTTTAAATAGACTAATTAAAAAATTCTAGCTCATGATAGATGACTTTAAGAGAGTGGACTTGATTCGCCACTGCCTGGTGGGTGGTCATTGGGTGGGTCATTGGGTGGTCATTGACATCTATACAAAATCAGAGTGAGACTCTTCCAGTCCAATTCGGGAGTGTTTTACAGCCTCTCTACACAGGGGGTGGAGGTGTCAATAACTACATTAGATGCATGAAAGAGGTGAATGTATCTCACTATGCCCTAAAACTTTTCTAAAGGAATTAAAAAATAGGGGTTTTACTCACAGGGCTTCATTCTACCACCTTGTAGGGTATGGGAATAGGGGCTTCCCCAATCCCCACCAGACTCCGTTTCATGTTGCTTATAAATATCCTCCCCAACAGTTTGTATCATATGAAGGGTTCTCTAAGAGAAACAAACAAAAGAAAAGTCATTTCCTCTCTCTTTCTCCTATGAGAGAGAGGAACCCAAGAGAAAGAAAAGAAAGGCTAAAGTGGCCTGTCTCTTAGACAATCTTTCTGGAGTCATCCCTTTGGGCTTAGCTTATTAGCTGTTCTACAGTCTTTAATTAGGGTCTATCTCTAACCCCTCCTCTTGGGTCATCCCGCTTTACAGCTGGTCCGTGTACTTTTGGAGTGGTACAACCTGTGACTGTCTCCCTCTTGGCTGGTCTATCTCTAGGGTCAGCAGTCTCTGAGGTGGAGGTATGTCAGTTCTCTTTCTGTTCACCATCCCTTCCTGTGGCAGGCTTTCCTTTTTTAAGCTTCCCCCTCAAGGCAGACCAACCCTCACAGGTGCCCCTCATTAGTGCTGAACAGACCCAGAAGAACTCGTTTGTCTCCTCACCACCAGAGAGAGGATATGGCCCTTCACACACCTATACTTATTTTGAATTGCATCTTGCTCCCCATATAGTGCCACTCAACCCAATGAAACGACCACAAGGTAAGACAATACTGTCTGAGCAAGGGTGGCCAAATAGTGTCTACAAATATGACCAGAAAATTAAACTGAATAGTTATGAGAAAAATCAAGAAAGGCAGAAAAATGTCAGCCCTTCCTCCCATGTATAACAGCAAAGTTATTACAGCTTGAGGCTGTGACCTTCCTAAACAGCCTCTCCTTCCTGGGTCCTATCTTTCAGACCTCTATATCTGTTTTGAGCAATTAACCCCTCAGAGGATACTCCTCTCACATGCTACTCAGCTAGTGTTTTAACTGGAGCCTGAGTGAAAATATTGGAAATTAAAGGAACCCAATATATAGCTTGTGAGAACAAATGAAAATAGATTAGACTTCCAGTTGGATTGATTAGTTTTTAAGTTACTAAAATATGAAGCTGCACTGATTTCCTTAATCTTGAGAACAGTGCAATAGCTTTGGTGACAATTAAATCATTTCAGATGATGCTCCTGGTCAATTCTAATAGACACAAGATTATTGATTATTATTGCTTATTCTGATGAAGGATCCCAAATTTCCAAACATAAATATGAGTCTCTTAGCATATGAACCCTTAGCCACTCCTGATATAAATGTACTGTAAAATGAATTCCCTACTTCTCTGAAAATCAGAAGCAGCACCGTACTGCACATAAACACACACATACATACAGGGAGGGAATTGTGCCTAACCATATGTCCACACAACAATTACACACCTACTGCTGGCCTGCATCTATTTTGAGTCGTCAGCAGAAACTGGACAATTTCTTGCTTTTCTGTGGAACACACCACAAGCCACTACCCAACAGTCACATGTAACTCTTTTCTTGAAGCAATCTTTTGCATGCCCCTTGGAGCTGCTACATCCTAATATTGCCTCACATGTAGCCAAATCCCAAGCTATGCAAAGTGATCAATGATGTGAGGCTTGTTATCATTCTTTTCGAGTCAGAGACAGTGTGTGGACTTGCAACTACATTTGTGGAGTGAAATAGGTACCTGGAGAACTTGTAAAATGCACAGGACCTGTTTCATTCATGGTAAAACTATCCAGTGGTATTTTATAGAAAACATATGCGGACCAGTTGCAGTCTCAACGAGTACTGAATCCAGGGATGTTACAGGAGGACTTTCTGTTCCTCTGATCTAACCTCCTTCTGTAACAATTCCTAATTTTCACAACTTGGTGGAAGAATCTTTGGTACCTGATTCAGTTAATTCCTTATCAGTGATTGTTCCTCTTATTCAGGATACTGCTGCTCTACCATCACCAAGTTATCCCAAAAGAGGCTGTTTAGGAAGGCCACAGCCTCAAGCTGTGATAACTTTGCTGTTATCTCCCTCCACACAAAAACAGTTGTGTACCTAAATTTATAAATAGCTTAGTTAGTGAGTTGCTATTCCAGGGCAGAATAATCCTTTTCTATTCAAGAGTCGGTATAGAGCATTACACCCGCAACTTCTAGTTAGGCTATGTTTTATATTAGTGTTTATGTTAGCCATGTAAACGATAACAGATATGTTTTTAAGGTAGGGTGGAGGAATGTGATGCCCTATCTCTTTAAATATTAACTGGGGGCTCTGAGCAAAGCCTCATTTTCATGTTAGTTTCAGTTTGACAGCCAGAACAATAACACCACCACAGTTCACAGCTGTATGTCCATCCGCTCCCTCTGCATCTGTCTGACTATCCATCTAGCTTCTTCTCTGCTGGCTCCAGGACTGAGGACCTACTGTCCAGTTCTCAGCTTGTAATTTAATTAAAAGAGGACATGGAGGAAGGATGGGAGAGGGCATATTTTTCATATGCTCACAAATCTAAGAAAATAAATCTTGTATCAAAATGTGGTAACTCTTATTGCCATCAATATCTAGGGTGACCAGATGTCCTGCTTTTATAGGGACAGTCCTGATTTTTGGGTCGTTTTCTTATATAAGCTCCTGTCCTGATTTTTCACACTTGCTGTCTGGTCACCCTATGAATATCAATGGTTGATTTCTGAACAATGGCACAGTTCTTACAGTAAGTTACTGATGAATTCTGATCTCTTGAATCATACAGTGGAGCTCTCTGTCTGTAATAATAATAATAGTAATAATAATAAACAGAAGCAAGGCAATTCTGGAGTCTGTGCTGGCACAAGTACATCCAAGCACCATTTACAAGCGCTCCATTCACCTCATTAAGCCAATAGCTGCCAATGAAATTGACACAGTTGGAGGGAACCCAGCCCCTTCTTCTTCCATCCAAATTTAAAACCAAGACTAAAACCAAGGTAAAAAAGAAACTTCAGACATAACAAGATAAATTGTTAACATCTACACTCATCAGATTCCAAATCCACAGATTCCCCCCTCCCTCCCCCCCCCCCCCGCACAGCTGTGAAGAATCTGTTATTGGCTCTCGAAGCAAAGAAGGGTAGTTAGTGTGGTGGGTCTGGCACGAGAGTCTTCACACATGCCATAGTATGTCGGGTGCTACTTGCACTATATGCAATGTAAGTTCTTTCAAGTCAGTTTGATATATTGCGCAAAGTTCTGAAGTCAGGACATCAAATGAAGAACATTTCTAATGTATAATATACTGATATTCAATCTTACTTTTATCTACTATTTACTCTGCATTCATAATGTGCTGTAGCACCCCTATTCTGGTTACCTTCTTTAGCACAAACTCCTTACAGGTTTTGATGGCCAGACCTGGATTCCTCTGAATCTTACCTCCACTCCCCTTCCTCTAATAGGGTATAACACCACTCTCACGGTCACTGATGCCCACTCTGATAATACCCATGAATTTCCCCAGTCAAATGACCTGATAGAGCAAGAGTAAAATTTAGTGTCCCATTGGTATGTGTGCTCTGTAGAGGCCCTTAGCAACCCATGACAATGATATATTCTGAAGCAACAAAACAACTTGGCTGACTGGGTTTAGTACAGTGCAAAAAACTCATATGTGGGATATGAGGGTAAGTCCCTCCATGGGTTTACCAGACAACAGGTAATAAACCCCCCAAATCCTCAGCCCCTTGCTTGAGAACACGGTTCAAGGAATAGGGGGTCTCCAAATAAGCCCCTGATTATCTCACTAAAAGGTGGTCCATACACAACTCCACCATTTATCCCCAGGTTCAGAGATGGATCTGGACTCCTTAGCTGAGGGACTGACGATTGCAGCTGGCAGGGATCCTCTTCATGCAGGAGTCAGGCTGCTTCTGGTCCCAAGATTTCCCCTCACCACAAAGGAATGCAGGGATCAGGTGCAGATACAATAACTCTGCTGAAATACTAACTCCCAATCTCCTCCCCTAGTGCTCAGATACTCTCACAGCAGGCAGCATCCCTAAACTAGCATCAAGAGCAGAACTTGCCCTTTAGTAATTGATGTATGTAGGGAGCTGAAGCACTAACTCAGCCTGGTTGGGTGGGGAGTTTTCCCTGCAAAACTCTACAAACTGGGAATCACCTTGAAAGGGGAAAAGACCCTAGGTGCCGACTCTGCGGGTGCTCCAGGACTGGAAAAGCCATGGGGAAAAAATAGTGGGTGCTCAGCACCCACTGGGAGCCCCGTGTATCAGCACCTCCCCCCCCCAGGCCTCCCACCCAACAGTGGCCCTGTCAATCTGCCCTTCCCCCTCCCTCCCAGCACCTCCCACCTGCTGTGATCAGCTGTTTGGTGGTGTGCGGGAAGAGCTAGGTGAAGGGGGAGGAGTGGGGATGGGAAGAGGTGGGGTGTAGGTGGGGCTTTGGGGGGAGTGGGGAAATGGGGGCAGGCCAGGGCAGAGCAAGGGTGGGCCGAGGAAGGGCAGAGTGGGGGGGTTGGGGAAGGGGTGGAATGAGTACGGAGTCTGGGGTGGAGCGGGAGTTGAGCACCCCCTTGGGAACAGAGAAAATTGGTGTCTATGGAAAGAACCAAGGTGGGGGCCATTGTCTCCAGAAACTCAGAGACCACTTCTCAGGGGGTTTCCTACCTTCGGAACTGGGACTCATGAGCTGACCCACAGCAAGTCCTTCCCTTTCACTGGCTGGCTCTAGAGTACCCCAAAATGGCTTCTCCTTCTTCACAGTGGGTGGGTGGGCATTTCACAGCCCATTGGTCGGGTTAGCTCTTCTTCCTAGGTTTTTACTTGTCAGTCATTTGACTCTACTCCCTCCTTTTTCTGAGACGCTGCTCCTTCTCTGAGCAGGTGCATAGGTGGCAATCTGTGCACATTTGCTATCTTCCTTGAGCCAGCAGGGGCCTCTATTGTTTGAAACAGTGTCTCATGATTGTCTAGCAGACCCTGAGTCTGCCCTTTTCCGCCCTCCCGCCCCCCCATTCCTCTTGGGCACACTGCCTCTCCCTGAAGTACTAGCACACAGAGACCCAGGAACCCAGGAATGCTCTTTGGGGGTTAGATGCTATAGAAATGTATAAGGCACAAAGCATAGACAAAACACATACAGAACACAGGATGGTAAAAGCTCAATCTGATGTTTAATAGATCATTTGTTGGTGTACAGAGCATTACAAATCTCCATTTTGATCCATGTTGTTTCCTAATTACTCCTGGGGGAATTCTGCATAAAAAATAAAAAAATCTGCACCAAAAAATTAAAAAGTCTGCAAAATTCCTTATATTTTATTTGTCAAATTAACACAATATAATCACACCAATTTCATTTATTTTGGTAATTTATTCAAAATACCCGTGAACAAGAATGTCTGTAACAAAAAAAACAACAACAAAAGATTCAGGATTATTATTATTATTTTAATAGATTCCTTACTAGGCAAATTAATACAGGACTTTGAGTAATAATTCATTTAAATGACAATAGAGAAACTTATTTCCTGCATCCCTCAGAAGCAGTGCACAGACTTGGGAGAGTCCGGGGTAATAGAGGATCTGAGGGAGAGGGGATGATCCTCGGAGTGACCTTGGAGGGTTGTGGGTGTGGGTGGGAGAATTATGGAACAGGTTTTTTGCGGAGAGGAGAGATTGATAGAAAGTTGGGGAGCCTCCCCTATGCAGACCCTGGATAACCCCTAGTCTCTCCTAATCAGTCAGGCATGTCTGCCTTTGTCGCTAGGTGTCTCTGCACCCTCTGCCCCATCCCCATGTGTCCATGCACCAGACTCAACCACTCCCCTTGCACCATCCCCATATGGCCCTGCACCCCCTCTTCCCATGCTTCCTGACCTGCCCCACGGGCAGGGCACTGTGAGAAAAACAGCCTCTCCTCCTCCCCTCAATGGCTGGCTGCCCAGCCCATGAGCTGTGTGCCCTCTGTTTTGGTGCCATAGTGGACCCTGGTGGACAAATGTAATTGCAAAACCTCTCCAGCAGAATTGGCAGGGAAAAAAAATCTGTGGGGGTCAATGAATTCTGTGTGGTGGTGCAGAATTCCCCCAGCAGTAGCTAATGCAAATGGTGTGATAATACCATTGAAATAAATAGAATTGCACCAATTTACACCATTGATATATTGCCCCCAACTCTTTGAGTGCTGGATTTTACATTTGATCTTTTGAACTAAAATAGCTAAAATAATTATAAGGTCACAGGGTAAGTGTAAAACATCCTCCATCTTACGTGCATCTTTACAATACAGGTACAATGCACCTTATACAAATTACATGAGACGATTAACAAGAAACATTTATTCTAGCAGGTATGGGGCAAAGAGCATAGTGCACTCATGAACGGTGCATCTTCAGAAGATCTGCAAATAAGAATCTCACAGCCAGGTAGCAACCATTATGGTTTAGATGCAAAATAGTGTGGCTAAAAGAAGTCTCCCTTATGAAAATTTACCTCAAAATGCCCGATTTAGACAAGGAATGCAAAGAGCGGGTGAGTGAGGCTAATTCCTCCCACTTTTAGTCATATCATAATCCCTTTCGTCAGGATATTTGAGCAGATACATTTTAGTAAGAGTTTGTCCTAATTTGTCTGTTGGAGGACAGCAGGTCAGACGTCTTTTGGAGCAGAACTTCAGTTTCAAGCAGACACTGCTAGATGGTCAGATATGCAAGTCTCTTCACTGTGTGATCCTATATGTTTGTGCATCTGGTATCAGCATGGAGCATTCCAGAAAAATAATGAGACATTTTTCCCCCCAAATCTCAGGCTGTTTATTTTCCTTCAGATGAGATTTCTTTCTGAGGCCTCATGTTGCTTGAGTACTGTACCTTCTGTCCAGGTGGCTTAATAATCACTCTTTACTATATCTCCAGGGAGGAACGAACACTCATCATTTTGCATGTATTTATTAAATATTGAATAAGAGATGATACTGGAGGGAAAGTGATTATCTGAACTAGCTATGACCCTAAGCTGTTCAATTACAGAACACAGAAGAATCAAGTGTCTGAAGCATTAGACCACAGCGCTCTGAATAGACCTCATCCTCTGATTTTATGGAAAATATTTACATGGTGTAACTAACCTTGTAGCTGTTCACAAGTGAGTTATTTCATGTGCACCTAAAGTGTTCCATCTACTGGGTTTAAGCATCTGGGTCCATGAGTGTCAGGAGGCAGGAAAAGACTATGAGAGGGTTGTTGTTTTTTAAACCAAAATTAACTAACCGGCTGGAATTTCTCAAGTACAATACCAGTGTGAGCAGCAGTAAGGAGAAGAGGCCAGAAGGAAGGGGGAAGAAAGGTCCTTGAGCAAACTTTGAAGCACATGCTCTAGGCTTATAACATAAATCAAGGAGGCTGCACTTTGGCCAGAACCTGAGGGATGGGGGAAGAGGGATGACAACAGCCTTTGGAACCATCTCTACAGAAAGCTGAGGACTGTATAAAATGATGCAGAGGCCAGGGGACTCCCACCAGCATGAAAAGGAAGCAGTACTGCTCTTTGTGGCAAATGGTGATGGGAAAATGGGACTGTTAAATTAAATAATCAAAGAGATACAATATTGTTGTATGGGACAAAGCAATAAGCTGGTGAGGTGGCACTGAGTAAGCTAATCAAATGTGATGGACATAAGAAGGATGATTGGACTCTTCACAATTATCACAGCACACCCACATATGAGTAATGACTAAAGTGAATGGTTAGCAACAGTGTAATACTTGGCAGATACATGAAAAAACCTGTGTTCTGTATAGAACTGGAGAGTGTACAGTGGGTTCCCGAATAACCCTAGCCAGTGTCCAGGCAACCTGCCAACTAAAAACTCAAATGACAACAAGGGTCTGGCTACAAACCTTGGAACTAGGACTATGCACACATACAATTACATGTACTGTACTTGTGTAGGTGGCAAGAGAAAATGGGATATAAACTTTGCTAAACTTGTCTTATAACTTTTTGTTCTCCATCAGGAAGGAACCCAGGTATCATTGAACCTGTACTAAAATAGGACAATTATTGGTTTTCATTTTTTGGACGAGAAAGAAGACAGAAAAATATTTAAAATGTTCTAAAACATTTCCTACCCTTGCTTTATACTCTAAATTGCTTCCTTCCATCCTCTGAGAAACTCAGCACACTAGAGATTTCTTCATGCACTACTACCATTTATAAAGGTTAGGTTATCCAATCACCGAATGTAGAATGACTTGGGTGACCAATCACAAAGTGAATTCCAAATATCAAGTACTTAAACGAGTAAATGATACAAGAGGTTCAGGAATCTACCGAGTTTCTTATAATAGCACCCATCCCAATAGTATGGGAGCACCCCTTAAGAGGCAACAATCAAAATCAAAATAAACCAGTGGTGTAATTTTCCTCCTTACTTTCAGGATATAATCAGGCATATATTTTCTTCTCCTCCGTCTCTCTTATCTTCTCTCTCCCTTTCCTTCTTCTTGACTTCAACTCTTTTCAATAATGGGGCAAGTGTTAAGCCTTTGGAGATGCCTCATGTGAGCACTCTAGGAGAAGAGTGCTCACCACACTAAGCATCCTGACTAAAGATACATTCATGAAAACTCTTCATTGAAACAATTACAACCAAACTAATTCATATTCATTGTCATGGACAAATTTATTGAAAAAAAGATAAATACTAGAAGTAGATGGGACTATTCACTGCAAGTCACTAACCCTAATGAAAGCAATCAATGGGGTCTCCAAATGACATTGATGTGAGGGATTGTAGTGCTCATACCATGGCTGCCAACTGGCAGTTCACTGGAACCAGTGAAGAAGGGGGCTAGCAGTCCTCTAGCTTGTCAAGGGCTCCACCCATGGAACTCCTAATTGGTGGAGGTTCTTGGCCCCATGTTGGCTGAGACACACTACGTAAGCCAAAAGTAAACTCAGCAAGTTGTCCAGGGAACAAAGTGGATCCCTGCTGGCTGCCACTTTAGATCCTGGCTCCTGAGCTCAGCCTCCCAGCCTGTTCCTGTTTTCCTTATCTCAGATCCAGCTCTGCTCCTGGTTCCTGCTTTGTTGCCTTGCTCCACACTCTTGACCCCTGGCTCATTCCCTGACTCAAACTCTGGCTTTGACCCTGGGCTTGACTACTGACTCTGTCTCCAGCTCTCACACCTGGCGTGGATTCCTAGCTCCTGACAACTAGGCCTGACTGCCTATGCCCTGGTCCTTACAGCTTGCCTCAACTCTTATGGGAGGACTCTGCTGCGGATGCACCTTGTGAAGTCCCGTGTACCTGAAGGGACATTGGCACTGCACGAGCAGGTTATCTATCTCCAAACCAGGCTGTGAAGCATGGTAGGCACAGAAGGTGCAGCTGGTTGCCAAGAATCAGGCCTTGCAGGAGCAAGGCTATGCAGACAACGCAGTGGTCCAGGTCCATTCAGCCACACTGTCACCCAAGCCTAGACCTGGTATGCCTCTGCCTGGGTGCTTGGATAGAAACTGCTCCAAATTCTGAGGCTTCCTAAATTAGTACCTCCTCTTGAACTTGTGTTGACTGCAGATTTACTCTTCACTTCCAGGCCAAGGTAGGCCTAGTAATCAGCCTACTGACTGAGGAAGCATTAGACAGGGTCACGCGCCTTGGTGGAAGCCAGCAGTCCTGTGCTGTCCAACTGGGATGCCTTCCAGTGGGCAATATCAACCATTTTTGATGATTCCACCCATGCCTGCTCCGCTGAGGCTGCTTCAGCAGGGGCCGAGCACTTCCTGTTCAGCTCACTTCTGCCATTTCATATCAGACACAGAATGGAATGAGGCAGCCCAGTTATGTCAGTTTCGGTGCAGCTTTTGGGATGAGGTCAAGGATGAACTGACCAAAGTTGTGTCCCCAGTGTGCCTGGACACCTTTGCAGATCTTGTTATCTAGACTGACAACTGTCTATGTGAGTGATGGGAAGAAAGGAGAAAGGCATCACAACCATGACTCCTGCTATTGGATGCTGCTCCACCAGTTGAACCAATATAGACAGACCTGGCCTGCCAGCAACTTGCCCCTCGAGAGGGAGTGCCAGTGACACATTCACCTGTGTTACTGCTGAGATAAGGTGGCCCATGATATCTCCAGCTGTACCAAGAAAACCATCCCAAAGGAATGTGGGATACAAGCTATGCCAGGCTTGGTGAAGGGGGTTAGACTGGGCATCCTGACAGTGTCTCCCTGAACCCCAAACTGAGGTCCTGACTGAAATGTGTGCTGGTTCCCCTTGACCGGCACTGCCCCTAGTTGAGTTACAAATCTCAAGGCATTCCCAAATCACTCCCCCTGCCGTGGGCCTTCATTGACTTGGGCACAGCAGATGGCTTTATAAACACAGAAGCAGGCCAGGAACTACAGATTCCACTTCACCTTGAATGGCTCTTGGAATATGTGCTAGCTACTTATGCCACACTGTCTGTTCAGTCTTGTGTTTAGCTGTGACACTCTTAGTACCTTTCCCAGACCTGAAGAAGAGCTCTGTGTAGCACAAAAACTTCTCTCTCTAACCAACAGATCTTTGTCCAATAAAAGATATAACCTCGCCCACCTTGTCTCTCTAAATTGAGGCACTCTTACTTGAAAATGTTGCCCCTCATTATTGCTAAACATTCAGTTTAGATGCAATTAGGCCATTTCACCATCTACACAAAATTGGGCTGAGGTTTTCTCTCATCAAACAACAAATGCTGGGCAATTTTTTCACTCCCTCCAAGACAACTACTCCCTTATTCACTTCAGCTCTCTCAAATGCATGCGGACTGCTGCATGCCTTCTCCATTCAGCCCCACCAGCCTGTTTTTGAAGCTACACAAAGGAGCAATGGAAGTGCTGGCCTGAGTCATTCATCCAGAAAGCACTCAAACCTTTCAAGCCTAGTGTAAACAGAATCTATAAAAGATTGAGAAGCCTAAAAGATATACATATTATATGTCTGAAAGTCCAAGATTCAGAAAGAAAAATAATTTGTTTAAGCTATAAGCAGGTTGTCATTACAAGTCAGTACAGTAATACAGAAACTAAATGCAATTAAATCATTCTGACAATCTGAATTTCATTACTGTGCAGGGGAAATATAAATATTCGTTGATAATTTTTATTGCCTTTCATCCTCACAATATGCCCCTTTTATTTCTCCTAGAATTATAGTAGTAGCTAATCTCTGATAGTTCTAATAGATTTTATGACAGAAAATCCTTTTAGCTTTTCAAACTTGGGAACTAGGCTGGGGGAGATGTCTGGCAATGTTTTCATTCATGGAGCTGGTTGTATGCCACATGTGTGAGAATCGCATTCAGCATTTTGCTATTGTATTAGTGCCCCTAAACAAATGTGACTGTGACGCTAACATCAAGATTTTGAATTGAATCCACAAAGCCAAACTGGAGATTATTCCCCCGTCCTCTCCCCCTCCCACATTCTTCCCAGTGTGTCTCTGCCCTTTGCAACACATATGGTGTATAAAGATCACCCACTGTTCTGCAGTGTGCTGTTCCAGAGTTCCCTCATTACCATGTTTGTTTTTCCACTGGAAACAATAGCCTCTAATTAAAGAGAGGCCTGCATAGCTGTGGCATGCAAAATTAATCCTATGTCACATTGCAATGGCTAGGGCAATCTGTCAGTGAACTAACAAGTTGGAAACAGCTTGTATAACTTCTGGGGCAGGGTAGCCCTAATCTAAAGCAACATCAAAAGAAGAGAACTTTGGAGTGGCAGGGAATTTTGTGCAGACTTAACTCAGGCTGTGTCAGCTCTGACATACTCATGTCAGAGGTGTCGGAGAAGGCAGTCTATATTCTGATATTCCCTCTAGTAGCATGTATCCTGCTTTTGCTTGGGGGTGCCATCAATCATACAGTTGGGTTGTCAGTACTTTTTACACCCACCGCAATTGCCTGTCTGTGACACTTTCTTTACTGCCATCTGAATTTCTTTGAACTGCCAGCCCCAGCTTTTCTTCATCATTGGATATGAGATGCTTGAAACTTGTAAAGCAGCCAAAGGAAAATAAATAATGTGGTGAGCTCTTGCATTCATATAAGAGACTGATTGATAGCACTGTTGGGCAAAAGGTCTGCAAGATATACTGATGTGTCACTCTCCTGATCTCCTTCAAACCCCAGCCCTGGGCCTGTAAAGGAACGGAGACTGACATTCATGAGTTATTGTGTCATATTTGTTTGGTGTTTTTTTTCCCTGTGGACAAGCGTATGCTGCCGCTTTCACACATTGAAAAAATATTTTCCCTGTTATCTAAGTTAGCTTTGAACTACCTTCTACTCCACACCTGACAAACTTATTTACAGACCCGTTGCACCACCTACCTTTGCTGTATGTTTCTTAAGGATCTGATAAACTCCTATCCTCCTGGGAAGGAGTGCATAGTTAAGAAGGTGACAACTTTTATAGCTTAAATGCAATAGGCCATATTAGAGGGACAAGACAATATGTTTATTGGACCAACTTTTGTGGGTAAGAGAAAGAAGCTTTCGAGATTGTCTCTCAAATGTTCTGGGACTGATGTGACTACAACTACATTGCCTACGTGGTCCATGTTGACAGTGATGTCTGCTTGGTGATCTATTTGAAATGAGTTGGTGGTCTCAGTCCATTCCCTAGAAGTAAAGTTCTCACTGTCGTCACAAAACTACTCTCCTGTATAGTGCAAGGCCTGGGACAAGGTTGAAGTCAGACACCAGGAATTGGAGATCAGAGACTGAGCCAGAAGTCAAGTCAAGACTCAAAGCCAGAGTTAGAGTATGGTTTAGGGCAGAGAAGCAGGGACCTGGAGCAAAGCAGGAAAGCAGGAACTGGAAACAGGGAAGAATCTGGGATAAAAAGGGCAGGAACCAGGAACAGGCTGAGTGCAGGAGTCAGAATCCAAGCCAGCAGCCAGCCATAAACCCACCCAGTTACTTGGAGAACTGTTCCCCCTTCTGTTTCTGGGCCTCCTTCTGGTTTAAGTCGTTCATCCAAGCCAGTCAGCGGGGCCAGACATCTCCCCCAAACAGGAGCTTGGCAGAGCTCTTGGTGATCTAGACCTCTGCTAACCCCCTTCTTCACTGGTGGTGATGAGCTGCCAGGTGGTAGCCATGGTTTGATTGCTGCCTGGGGACATGCTAGGGTTTCCTGTTTTAATTGGACATATTCCTGGAGTTTTATCACATGACATAATTTTAAATTAAAGATTAATCTACAATTCCTGGAGAATCTAGGACAGGACAATTCTGGAGGGTCGGCAACCCTAGGACCTGCAGCCCTGGGTTCAAGACCTGAGATCTTTCATAACAGCCCTTCCCCTAGGGACCTTCAGGGCAATAATGGTCTGGGTTTTCAGAGGTGGTCCTTGTGGATGGGGTTTACTAGTTCAGAGGCATGGACATCCTCCACTGGTTCCCAGAAGCAGCTGAGTTAGTGGGCTCCAGCTCTCAGAAAAGGGTGCCAGACAGAAGGCCTGTGGCCTGGATCTCAGGATTCCAGGCTCTAGTGGCTTAAAACATCTGGGGGATGCAGGGAAACCCAGGCTGGGATCCTAATGAGTGGATGGAAGTGACAGGACAAGGGTGAGAAAAATGAGGCTGAACACACATTTTGTACTTCAAAATATAAATGATTTGCAATAGACTAAAGCCAGATTTAAATATCCTTCATGCTAGATGGCTAGGCAAAGCATCTGGATAACAGAGAGTGTATTCAAACGAAGGAAAACAGCTGCTGGGAACAGAAATTACTGAGAATCCATTAGCAACATCTGGAAATGGGTCCAGAAGATACTGGGAATAAAGGCTTTTACAGCTTAAGTGAAAGCAAAAGCCATACAGGAAGCAAGTTTTGTTGAGCACTGTCTGGATAATCAGCAGTACAGAGGTTGTCTTTAGAAGAGTCGAAATTCACCAAGAGTTACACAGTGCTAAAAGAGCCACCACACTCCCCCCGTATGTGTAAAAAAGGAATTTACAGTTGTATAACAACTGTTGGGAAATTATGACTTTTTTTTATGGCTACTGCTCTAAATGTAGCTGCAGTTTAATATAGCAGAACCATCAAAGTTACGGATCCATTTTACCATCTGTCTGCCAGTGCACGAGAATTGTCTACAGAACATGTCTGAGTGTTCTGTGCAAATTTGCACATCCCAAGCTACCATTCCCCTTGGAAGTCCATGTCAGGCTTCATATGTTGTCATCTAACCCAGGGCCAGCGACAGAAATTTGGGGACCCCATACTCTGATCGTTTGGGGCCCCCCAGCCCATCCGGGGGCCCCCCCAGCTGACAGCGGCTGGGGGGGGAAGCCCAGCCGGGGGGGCCCCCCAGCCCAGCCTAGCCGGTGCTCCCCACCCCCCAGCTGACAGCGGCTGGCGGCAGCGCGAGCCCAGGAGCGGCGCGAAACGCCCTTTCTCCCCCCCTTTCTTTCTCTCCCCCCCCACGCCCTTTCTTTCTTCCCCCCGCGCCCTTTCTTTCTCTCCCCCCCGTGCCCTTTCTTTCTCTCCCCCCCGCGCCCTTTCTTTCTCCCCCCCGCGCCCTTTCTTTCTCCCCCCCCGCGCCCTTTCTTTCTCTCCCCCCGCGCCCTTTCTTTCTCCCCCCCGCACCCTTTCTTTCCCCCCCCCGCGCCCTTTCTTTCTCTCCCCCCCCGCGGCCTTTCTCCCCCGGTCCCGGCGGGAGAAGCCCTAACGTGCTGCGGAGCCTCCCCACCCTCGCCCTTTTTGCAGGCGGCGGTGCGCTGCTGCCGCCGGCCGGGCTCAGTGCTCCTGCTGGGGACACGTGCTCCTCCGGAGGGAGCCGCGCCGCCTCCCCACCCCTTCCCCACTCTCCAGGCCTGGCGACAAGGGGGGACGAACGACTATGGGTACTGCTGTGTACCGGGCCCCAGACTTAAGGGGGCCCCCCTAAAGTCCGGGGCCCGGTACAGCTGTACCCGTAGTACCCCCCTGTCGCTGGCCCTGATCTAACTCACAGCAGGATGTCACTAATTTGTATTAACTTACGTCGCAGCAGGGTGGTGCCGCAAATGTGGTGCTGCACCAGTGCATTTTATAAGTCTGGTCGCATGCTCTGCCTACCGTGAAATTGGAGGGCATGGTGGTATCCACTTGGCTCTTTGTCCCCATTAATATTCACCATTTTGAGTCCTTAAAAGGATTCATTGATTCACTCTCCTAGAGATAGAGAGTGAAAATAAAGGGTACACAATGATTTGAAAGACACGGTCAGACTAACAGTTCCCAGTAAATTAGACGAGTATAAAGAGATAACTGTGCTCTATTGGGCTCCTTAAACACAAGTGCCAGCAATACTCCCTCTGCCCATCTCATTCCCCCAGCAAGAGCTCAGTTCTTCTGTCTGTGGTCTCTCTGCCGCCACATGCACAGTATCCTCCTGCTACTGCTGGTTACCAGCCAGCAATAGGCAACAGGCCACTTCCCTGAAGGGAAGGATGACTATGGGCAGGAGCCACATGCCAGTCCACCTGTGGGCTGCGGAGAGCTCAGAACCAAACTGAGCTTTCCTAATCCTCCCAGCTTTCTCGTAGGCTGATCACATCGATAGTATTTTGATTAGAAAAAGTGCTGATTAAGTGTCGCTGGGCTGTTGATCAACCCTCAGTGTTGAGCTGTAAGACAGAGTATGGGACCAATGGTAAGAAAGCCGTACAATTGCAAATTCTTAGGGTTACCAATAGCAGCAATACCGAGATTCTTCAAGTATGAACTGCTGAGATTTGGTTTATTAGAAGGATCATTAGCTTCCCTGGACTGTGCCAGATACCGACAGACGGTGTGACCAGAATGCTGATCCATTGCCACCAAGTGCTTGGAAAAAACAGATGAATGTTCCCAGGGATCTGTTCTAAAGCCAACCTTGTTCAACCTATATGTCCATGACCTGCCTTCAACCCAGTCACAGATGTTCATCTATGCAAACAATATTTGCAGGAGGCAACAGGCTCTGACTTTTTCTGAGCTGGAGAAGACCCTGAGTGACCACGCTGCAAAACTGGCTGACTACTGCAAGACATGGTGCCTTCAGTCGAGTACCAGCAAGACAGTCCCTAGCATATTCCACCTCTACCAGGGCAACACTCAGAGGAAACTAAACATCATAATGAACAGCTTGAGACTGAAGCATGAAGCATACCCAGTTTACTTAGGCATGACCCTTGACTGAACACTGGCAGATTCTACATGGTGAGCGGATGCTCCAACCCTAAGGACTTTAGCCCTTGCCATCTCACACTGAAAAGCAGGATACAGTGTGCCAGTATGGAGTCAGTCGGCACACACTAAACTTGTTGATGTACAACTCAACTCAACAATGTGTATCATCAGTGGGGATGGAACACTTTTAATAGTGGGGATGCTGAAAGCCAGCCCCCTTGCCCTTATCCACACACCCTCCACCCCAGAGCTGTGTCTCTGGGAGTGGGGGGACCCAGACAGGGGTAAAGAGACCGAGGCTGGGGCCACAGCTGGGGGCAGGAGCAGGACCAGCAGCCAGGACCTGGGATGTGGGTCCGGTAGTTGGGGTCCGGGGTTGGCATCGGAGCCCCAGGCTCAGGGCAGCAGCTGGGATCCTGGGCACAAGGTGGCAGCTGGGACCCCGGAAGCAGGACCAGGAGCAGAGCCCTGGGAGCAGGGCCGGTAGCCAGGACCTCATAATGGGGGGCCCCAGAACTGGAGCCCATGAGCGGGGCCAGGGGCAAAGTCCGGGCACAGAGCCAACAGCTGGGACCCCTTGTTTGGGGCCAGGAATGGAACCCAATGACACCTGGGGCTGCTGCAACACCCCTCGTTCCCACTCCTATGTGTATCTTCACAGGAACTCACCAATCAACTCAACTTCCACAGTTTCCAGCTCTGAGTCAGATTGCTCCCCCTTACATCTGGAGGGAGGCTGCAGCTGGTAACCTGCTTGTGTAACTCTTCTGTGAAGTAGAGCCAGCAGCAACCAGGGCTGGCTTCAATATCTAGGGGCTCCTTTTCAACAGTACAACACAGAACTGGCTGGAACTCCCACCCAGTAACCTGGGAATATTACACATCTGGGTGCCTCTGAGAGGCAATACTTCCCCACTGCAAGAACAGAGTCTGAGTGTAGGAAAAAAAACACATTTAATGAAAGGAGGGAAGTCACCAAACATTAATTAGGAAAATGCCAAAGAAGATTCATAATCATAAAGCTGTGAGCAGGGCACCCACCCCAGAGTGTGTGTTTTCTGTCTCATGTTCTTGAGTCCCACAACCAAATGTTCCTTTTCTACGCCCCACTCTGCTCCCTCATCATACCCCACTCACAATGGTTGTCCTTGGTCAGTGAGGACCCAGGTTCCAAGGTGTATCTGTGTGAGTTCACCTCCCACCCAGGGAGGAAGGCACCTGGCTTGCTTAACCACCTGAACACTTGCTCTGCCTGGCCACCCTTCTAGTTGCTGTTCTTCACTGGCTGCTCCCGCCAACCAACAGCTCCCTGTGCCTGCTGGCTTCTTGCTCCCACCAGTCACCTGCTGCTGCCACCTGTCTCTCTGCTGTGACTTCTGCAGGTCAGTCTCCTAGCAATTTTCAGCTCTTAGCAGGCTGGGCAGAAACACTGCCCCCCAAGAGATTTCAGCCCTCATTTGAGTGCTTTAACATTACAAAAGGCTCCTAACAGCTCTGTCTTTGAACAATAGGGAGGAACAGGTTAAACCAGACTGGGAACCCTTAGGGAGAGGCCAAACCTCCTGGCTAGGGCATCCACCCCCATCCTCACCCCACTTATTTTCACTGGAGTCTGGAATTCAAGCCCCTTGCTTAATGAGGTTCTTTCAGATGAGGGTGATCCTCTCATTTAGGTCAGGTTAAGTGCAGTTCTGCTCCCCTTTACTCGTACAATAAAGACAACATTTCACTGTTTCTTCATTCGGTATAAAGTGATTTGTAACACAACACCAGTCAAAGTTGATCAATTTGAGCAACACCTATCTATCCGCTGGATATCTTGGCAGAGTAGGTGTGTTCATGTAAATACAGTTTGCTCTTGAAGTCTCTCCCCCTTACAACTACCTGTCAGGGGAGAACTCATTCAGATCCTACTTATGCATGAGAAGGTATGTGCCAACCCAAGCTTGCCCTTGTTCAATGACCTTTCTAGCCCACCAGCTACACGTCTTTCATCATGACACCCACTGTGGTCAAGGCTGCCAGGCCATGGTTGTGACAGCAGAATCCCTGTGGTGGGAAGACTGGTGCTTAATATCAGCCACCAGTTTCTCATCACAAATCCTCAACCGGCTTCCAACTGCCATGTCATCAGTCGGTTCTTCTTAACTGACTCCTGACTGGGCAAGGCCTCTGTGCAGCCAGTCAGCACCGCTGGAGTCTTCGAGACAATCCAAGCTGCAGCTGCAGCGGAGATCAAACAATGATACACGTTGCTGAGGAGTGCCCACTAACTAAATTCAGTGGTGGGCTCTCAGAGTTCCACTTGGCCACAGAGAATGCTATTGCTTGGCTCGGCGGATACATTAACATTAAATAAATAAATAAATCATCACAGCTGGGCAGGATACTCCTAGAGAAGGACGGCAGATTTCTTACTGACCTCGGGCTCTATGTTGATGTGTCACAGCTTGCAGCTGTCAAATGCTTCAGAGGCTTGCACACATTTAAAAAATGTGCTTTACTGCTGAATTTGCTAAATATACATGTAATTGGAGACCATAAGTAGGTGTGTGTCCATGGAAGTCTATTACAGAATATATCGAACTAAAATATTATGCTTATATATTGGTAGGCAAATGTAATCAAACTCATTGCAGCCACCACCTTCCATAGCTGGCATTTTTTCCTAAAGTTTTCTGACATCTTTATAAGCCATTTTTGTGCTACTATTGGAAATAGAAAAGGTTGGAACTTTTTTTTTTAAAATGCCGTCAAAACAATTTTTGAGGCCCTACCCCCATAAATCACAAACACTTTGTCTGGTTAACCTCAGATTATTATTGTTCTCTTCTCAAATTTGGTCTCACAGTCCAGAAAATTCTGCTCTAAAGGAAACTTTCTGAGAAAATTAGTTTGAGATCAAAGTTAGTCTTCCGAATAAATTCATATAGGTGGGTTAGATAGAAATGGAAACTGCTTTTTCAATCTTCATTATGCAGACACTGCCATGACTCCAGATAAGAATAGCATTTGAGATTATATTAGCTGGGATTGAAGCGACCTAATTTTCGGGCATAAATTGACCACCTACTGTGGGGAGGAAGAAATTCAAGTCCTAACCAGTAATGTGTTATATTTCTAGCTGCATTGTGCTTACACTTTCTTCTGAAAGATGTAGCATTGACAATTGTCAGAAAGAGAATACCAGAATCGAAGTAATACAATTCTTTCATTGTGACAGTTTGTATGCTAATACTGACAAATATACGGGGCCTAATTCATCATTGGTGCAAATCCTATGATTTTAATGAATCAATGCCAATGACAAATTTAGTCCGTTCACTCTCTTTCATTCCCACTCTCTGTAAATCACATGCAAGAGGGTTGCTGCATTTATTGTCATTGGCTCACTCACAAGGAGACTTACAAAACTCACTTAGGACTTTGCAATTTGTGATATTTCCTCTCCCTCATTAGCCACCTTGAATCCACCTGTTCCATATTACGTACATGTGAGGAACTTCAGTACAGATTGGAGTTTGGGCAGCATTCACAAGCTGGATGGCTAGTCCAGAAGGAAAATGGGATCCCCTCCATCCATTTGTTACTTGTGTGGGAGAAATTTCCCTATTAAAGTAGATTAAGACATTACAAAAAGAACTATGGAGAGGCTGTTTGTCAAAAGCACCACAAAAGTACCTGACACACTGAACTAATTAGCACACTCTGTGCTTATCAGACAGGCAGAATATTCCTTTAGTCTCAGCTTTCAGAATTGACTGTTATTTTCACAAATCAGAGGAATTAGGTTAGATCCCCAGATGGTATAAATAAATGTAGACCTGTAAAAGCCCCTGGAGGTGGACTTAAGCTGATTTACATTAGCTGAGAATCCACCCTACTGCATAATTGTGCAAATGCCAAAAATGACATACCCATCTAACTCAGCTTTTGTTTTGAGATTTGGGATTTTGAAGAACTGACCCAGATACTGTTCCACAATACTTAGGAATTCCGATGGGGTCAGCGTTTTGGATGTGCAAGGTGTCACAATCACAAAACTGTCATGGAGTAGAATAGATGGCGAATAAAAAGACCTCACAGAGGACAGCTCTTGAGCTCCGTGCTATCTGCATTTATCTAAACAGGGGATATTCTATTTGTTCCTTTCCTTACAGAAAAAGAAAAGTGTGTGTGTGGAGGAGTTAATTTCATTTCAAGTGGAAGAGGTAAACTCTAGGAAGGTTGGAAAACCGGGTAACTTAGAAGCAAGGAAAAGACACAGGTACACTTTAACAGTGATCATAGCTAATGGCATAGTAATTAATAGTTGTCATTAATTTTGATATTTGTTTTAAATCAACCAATAGCAATGTAATGACAGAGTGAAGGCAGCAGGAGGAGCTGAAGAACAGTGTTGCATCAAAATTAGTCAACCTCAGATTGTATATATCACTACATTATCACTACCAATATGAGGTTATTGGTTATTGATGAACATAAGTTATTATATGAAATGTTATTATTATTTTCCATCATCTATTTCTTTTAGTATTTTCATTGCTGGCTATAAGCTATTTTCTGGAAGCTGGGAATGAGTGACTGAGGATAGATCACTTGATGATTACCTGTTCTGTTACTCTCTCTGGGGCACCTGACATTGGCCACGGTTGGAAGACAGGATACTGGGCTAGATGGACCTTTGGTCTGACCCAGTATGGCCCCTTTTGTGCTATTTATAGCCAGTTGAAACCACTGAATCAGCAGCACCTTTATCCAGTCATGTTTGTAAACACCCATGAGGCTTTGTGAAAGGCTTTGGATAATCAAAATTACAGTCATGATCTAAAAGAACCCAAACTAGGTTACTTATTCACTAGTCAGTTACTAGCATGAGAAAAAATCTGCACCACATTATACCTTGGGGGTTGAATGTATTGCAATTTGGGACAGATTTGGCCATTGTTTTCAATATATTCAAGATACATATGTAAACCAAATAGTTGCACAAAATTCAGTGACTGATGTGTAAGATGCTTCTTAAACAGGTGTCTGATAATAAAAAGTATATATATAACATGCAAACAATGGGAATAATTGAAATTGCCATAATGCGGTGGGGAATTTTTTTAGTGGGGAGAGAAAGTTATACTGTATTTTTCAGTTTGGATTTTGAAGATCCACCTATTTTTATCCACAATTATTTTTTCAACCTATCCATGTCTAAAGGTCTTTGGACCTTATTTTGAAGAGGAGGAGGGTTTAGATTACCCCAAGTGTATGGAGTATGAATGAGATTTCTGTTCAGCCGGTACAGTCACAGATACAGTTCACCAGTACAGTCACCACTCTGACAAGATTAGCTCAAGCCCGACAAGGGCTTGAGGTAACCCTGTCAGAGAGGTGACTGTTGTGGCAGTGTGAGAGAGCAGACATAGAAACAGAGTGCAAGTCTCCTGTCATAGTGGAATCATAAGTTACATGGATGGCCCATTCTGGGTTATTTTAGAAGTATAATGTATCTGCAGATTGTTCAGAAAAAGGACTCAGGTGGCTTGAGATCTTTGCCTCAAGCAGCACCTTCTTGAACAGACCATGTGGCCTAATTCAGTAGCAAGGTCTTAAATGGGCTGAAGATCACCCTTGGGCCTTGAGATAGGCTGATCATACATCCCATTTTGAATGGGACAGTCCCGTTTTTTACATATTTTCTGACCGTCCCATTTTTAAATAAAAATATCAAATTTGTCCCATTTTTCGTAAAAAAAAAAAGGGATGCGGCTTATTTCAGGGATCCACGGCCTGCTCCCCCCTCCCCTCCACCGCCGCCGCCGCCGCAGAGCCCGCGCAGTGCGATTGGCTGGGCCGCCCCCACATGTCGCGTGCCAGCAGCTGAGCAGCGGCGCGATTGGCTGGGCCGCCCCCACGTGTCGCGTGAGCCGGTTACAGCAGAGCCCGATGCAATGCCAGAGTGGAGCTGCTGACCGGGCAGGGGCTGCCTGGTGCCTCGCTCCCCCCGCCCCCCTGCCCCCCCACATGGAGGTAACGTGACTCTGCCGGCACGGAGCCCAGCACAGGTAGGGGCTGGGGCTGGGGGCTCAGCGGCTGCGGGCAGAGTGGAGCTGCTGGCCGGGCAGGGGCTGCCTGGTGCCTCGCTTCCCCCGCTCCCCCCCCCCACGTGGAGGAAATGCGGAGCCCAGCACAGGTAGGGGCTGGGGAGGGGGGCGCAGCAGCGGCAGGTGGAGTGGAGCTGCTGGCTGGGCAGGGGCTGCCTGGTGCCTTGCTCCCCCCCCATGTGGAGGCAATGCGGAGCCCAGCACAGGTAGGGGCTGGGGAGGGGGCACAGCGGCGGGGCCTGCAGGGGTGGGATGAGCTGGGGGGTCATGGGGGAGGTGGGGGGTGGGGCTGTGTTTTGGGGCCATTGGGGTTCTGTGGGGGTGTATTGGTTGCTAGTGGGGGGCTATGGGAAGAGGTTGTGTAGAGAAGGCTGTGGGGGGTGTAAGGGCCCAATGTCCCATTTTTGTCACAAAGAAATGTGGTCAGCCTACCTTGAGAGCACTACTGCCGGTGGGGAAAACACTTCCCTGAAGAGGTGGAGAGCCATTCTCTATCAATGGCACTGAAGAAGAGGTTTCATAGGACCAATTGAGACTGCTTCAGGTCTCAGGGAGAATCTTCAGCCTCCTCAGAAAGAGCGCTGGGCTGATATGTGGGATGGTACTGAGTAGGGAGGACAGAAGCCCTGTATCATTGGTTCCAGGCTCTGGACATCCTCCAAGTCTGGTACTGACAAGGGTGCTGCCAGGACGGACCATATCCATGGCATTGGCATACCTGTAGACCTGTTCTGCCTTTCAGTCCTGACTTTGCCATTGGTCCAAGATTTCCCTTGGGCCGTACTGTTGACAACCTCTCCAACTGATCATGCAACGGAATCCTTGTGTCCCTCAACACCATAACCCAGTGCTCCCCCCTCCCCACTAGCTGGGGTAGAGCCAGTACTGGAATCAGTAAGGGAGGCTTTGGTACCAGGAACCTAAACAGTCCCACTACAATTAGATCAGCAGATGTTTCCTTGGTGGCTTTCACCATCTTCAATGTTGATACACCTGGGCACTCTGGGTACAGGTATTCACATTGGGACCAACATTGTCTTTGGCACTGACATGGGGCTCGGTACCGACAGTACCACTTCATCTGAGGCATGCTTGCTGCCGTGATCTGGGCAATGGTTGTATCAGATTGCCTACACGCTCACTCTGGTGTTGCTCCACCCCTGTTACCAAGATCCCAGGGCTCTTCTGCATCCTAGTGGGACCATTATCCTTCGGCTCCACATCACCCAATAGGTGCTGATGGCCACTAATGGATTGTTATGGTTCCCAGGATTGGCATGCACGTGTGGATAAGGTGGATAAGAGTCTGAATGGAACTTTTTGAAACTCACAGCTCACCATCACCACAAATCATTTAATATTTAGGATAAGAGAGTTTGCCAATTTCACATAGACTTAATTTATAAGCTAGACCCACATTTCACAATATTCAGTTCAAATCAAGAATATGAAACCATTTACAATGGTATAGGGAAATCAGTGATTGAGATATCTAATTATATGCTTGCTGATTAAAGTAGAAATAGTCACTGATATCCTGATATCTAGTGGAGGATATCTGAGTGAGGTTGCAAAATATTTCTCTATGGGGAGGGAGGGAAGGGAGAGAAGAGAGGAGAGGATTAACTTCATTCTATTAAATAAAACAGTATTAAAAACTATAATAATTCCTAGAAGCAAATGTGAAAAAATTGGCATTTGGTAGAATGCTTCACTGGACGGAGTGATTTTAGCAAAGTTAGAATAAAATTACTTGTCTCTTTAAATTAGTATTGGCAATGTCTCAAGAAACTTTTTTCCAGTTTAACTGACTTGCAATTAGCTCCCTAGTTGCATTTCCTATTTAACGTTATTTAAGTGTTTAAATATCCCAACGATTTAAGACTACAACATGCATGTCAATTATTGCAGTGTACAGTATTGTTGGTATTGTAGACTAAGCTGTTATACAGACGTAAAAGCAAAGGACCTGGTACTGTGAATCTTTACTCTTATACAAAGTATTGGTTACTCATTAGTGTTACCTTTTGGGGTTACTCGTATGAATGAAGGGTTAGCAGGATTGGATCCAAATATTTAGCTGACAGCCAATTCTATTACCCTTTCATCTGTAATAAACTGAATAAAGAAAGGCCTCCTTTGTCTCTTGGAAAATGTAACTAGTTCCTGCTTCCCCCCCCCCCCCCCCATATGACACTGATTAAATCTAAGGAGTCAGAGACAATAAGATAGATAGGTGACATACAAGAATTTAAAAATGATGTATAGAGTTGAACAGCATATAAATCATAGTTTATCAACTACAGGTCTACTTCTGAATCTGATTTGATACAAGATATGTCTGGCTCCTGGATTGCAGAAACCACAAAAAACAATTTTCTGTCCAGAACGAATCAGGACCTCTTCTGTTTCATTTGTATCCCAATTTTTTATTGCACAAAAATTACCAGAGTATCTGCTGATTCCAAACAAAATTAGTCACACAGGAAAGAAGTTTCTTCTCCTCAAGTCTTTGTTAACTGGGTCCAGTGGCCAGATAAATAAACCGTCATATTGAGCCAAAGGCCTAAAGGCACAATACCCAACATCCAAGTGTTTCTTAAAATCACGGAGGCTCACAACATACGCAAATGCACTCCAAGCTGCAGTTTACCTTAGCTACTGTTACATTCAAAACCTTGTTGTTTTCAGTGCTTTACAAGCTACAATGACCATCTCTAAAGCTAAAAAAGTATCCACTTCTTATGCAAGTTAAACTCCCAGTGTCTTCAGTTTGAGTCTTGCCTGCACTGAGACTTAGAATTAGACACAGATTTTTCTAAAATGCATGGTAAATATGAATCTGAGCACAAAGTTATATATTTACTTATGCTTATACTCTCCTGTTCTGAGGTACAACGTGCCAAGGGGAATAAATTTATACCAAAGTGATATGATTCTATTGGAGACATGGAGTCTGAGCATTCTACCTGCTCTCGTCTGTGGGACAGGAGTGGAGTGCAGAGTAGGTATGAAACAGGTCATCAGACTGGTGAGGGGGGCCATGACAGTGTTTAGAATGGGATTCAGACCGCCTAAATCACCCCAATCCTCGGCTCTGGGAGCCAGCCTTACCCTGCTCTGCTGTGAGAACCCCCCACTCCTGGGCTTTTCATGCACAGCCTCTAGCATGTAAGCTGCTCCCAGCTACGTGAGTGAGCACTTTTGGCCAGCCACTGCTTGGACTGTGCAAGAGAACGACACTAGCCAATATCTCCGGTCCCAGACACAACCCCAGGAATTTCAATCTTGCAGTGTCCAGTTATGCCCACTGGACACTGAAAGCTTGCGTGAGTTCATCAATTTAACAAATAAATTGATATGTACCAGGCTTTTTATCCCAAGGGGAGTCTCTGACACGCTTCAAACCAAATGCACTGCTACAGATAGAGTAAACAAACAGATTTCTTACTACAAAAGATTTTAAGATATTATAATTCAAAGCACAAGAAGTTAAATTTGGTCAAATGAAATAAAAGCAAAACACATTCTAAGCTAATCTTAACACTTTCAGTGCACTTATAAACTTAGATGCTTCTCACCACAGGCTGGCTGGTTGTCCTTCAGCTAGGCTCTCTTCTTTGATCAGAGCTTAAGTCACTTGGTGGTGATGTCTGTAGAAGAGAGAGCATAGAAAGCATCTCTCCCTTTTATCGTGTTCTTTTTTCCCCTCTTGGCTTTGCACCTCGCCCCTCCCGTCCCGGCTTCAGAGTCAGGTGAGCATTACCTCATTATAGTCCCAAACTGACCCAGGGAAGTGGGGTGACTCATTTAAGAGTCAAACAGATCCTTTGTTGCTGCTGTCCCTTATTTCTGCGAGGCTGGGCTGGGTTTGTCCCAGACATGCCCTGATGAGATGTGAACTGCCCCCTGCTCAAGGAGAGTTTTTCCTGTGCTTTTTTTTAAGCCATAAGGACACATTTTTAGCCTCATAACTATATATATGAAATGACAACCTATAACAATACTATAACAACAATGCTCAGTGCATCATGAGCCTTCCGAAGACACCAGACATGACAAATTTGGTATCGGATACCACACAATCATTATAAGGATGGACCTTGGGGTGCAAGGTGTTCCCCCGAAGTACAGAATGTCACAGTATAGTACTAGAAGTTCAAGTAATATTAATGAATAATCTATTCAACACATATATTTGGGGGAATTTTTTTGTCACACTGTCCATAAGTTATTGTGTGATCAGCTTTATTGGTGAAATCCTCACTCTTTGGACATTACTGGCAAGGATACTTTATTAACAACAGGATTTCACCATAGATGTTTGTATTATTGAAGAAATATTGGGTCAGATTCAACTGTTGTTATAAACCATTGACTTCAATGGTGTTATGCTAGGACTAAATGGGCCCACCATGTAAACACCTCAGTGCCAGCAGCAGCATTATAAAAAATAAATAAAACTCAGAAGGACACTGGGACATACATTCATGCAGGGACTGGTCCTGATGCCATTATAGCTGATGGCAGAACTCCCATTAACTTTAATGGGGGGGGCGGGGATGGACAGGCTCTTATTGCGCATTCGCAAAGAATGTCATGACCTCTTTTCATC
This sequence comes from Sternotherus odoratus, assembly GCA_032164245.1. NCBI lineage: Eukaryota > Metazoa > Chordata > Testudines > Kinosternidae > Sternotherus > Sternotherus odoratus. Next base: position 18,601,842 of record JAVMKO010000001.1, read on the forward strand.
TGACCTTTAGGAGAATAACCAATAACATTGTTGGACAAAATCTCTCTCTCTCTCTCTCTTTCTCTCTCTCATATCTATAGATACACACAATGGGGGCGGGGAGGGAGAGAGCTTATTCTTCTGTCTCCAGCTCCTGGTCTCCTCTAGCCCCTCGGGTGTTGAACACTGAAAACAATGAAAAAATAAGTTGTCATTTTTCTGTGATTGAAAGAAATATAGTCTATGTAAGGTTTGGGTATGAACGAAAGTTATTTAGTTTGAATATACACCTATTCCCTTCCTCCTTCCCCAAGTTACTGCTTATGAGACTCATCTGTGGTGCTGTAAAACCCAGGTTAGAATAATAAACTGTAGGACTTTTAGGTAACTTTTTCTTGTTTTAGCACTATACTCTCTCTCTCTCTCTCTCTCTCTCTCTCTCTCTCTCTCTCTCTCTCTCTCTCTCTCTCTCTCTCTCTCTCTAACTTTATATTCCCATACTATATCATTATTTTCATCGTCTTGATAGGGTTATGAATGCATTTATTTTATAGGGAACAGCCCAAAATTAAACAGTGAAATTAAAGGGAGAATTTAAGGAAGGATACAGAAATGCTTAAAGGATTCAGATCTAAGTATAGACTGAAAAGACCTATTGGATCAAAAACATCTCCTGGAATGGGGGTATGTCACAGTGCCATTTGAAAACAGGTCACTGGCCTTCCATGAGGCTTGAGCACAGAAGGCATTGAAGTACACCTCGCTGGATGACACCCTGAGAGCCCAGGGCTACGAGGTCCAGATCCACATCCTGGTTGTGGGAGTCCTGGGCACGTGGAACCTCCACAACGATCCAGTACTGGGGGGCATGAGGAGTCCGTCGATGCTACGCCTGGCTGATGTGACAGCTCATGGTGTCCGACACCATCAGGTGGTCCAGGGAAATCTACACAGAACACATCATGGGACACCACCAGTACCAGGTCGAGTAACCGAGACTGCCAACCTGAGAAATAACCCACTTCCTTCCTTCTGTGAGGAACTGAAGGGCGCATCCCACTCACGTACTTGTCCACGCCACCTCTGACTTGGATTCATATTATAGTCCATGGGTGGTGTACCTGAGCCCATTTATCTACTGACGCTTTAAAAACTCCCACACCCTTATCTGGATCCATGCTGGTTATGTGATATGTATGTACCTCGTGAACCTTGTAACTGATACGTGCAATCCCCCATAACCCAAGCCCGATCCCAGATGTACAGAACCTTCCTTCTCAACTTGTGTAAATTTGATTTTAAACTTTAGCTTCAATAAAATTTATAATAGTCCTTCCAAGACAGAGGACATGGATGCTACTTAACTGGTTCTAATGTTGATGTTATCCCAGAGCCTGAAATGAACAATTAAAAGGCTTGAACTATGACAGGATATCAAGGGAATGTAATATAAGCAGGTTGAGGGAAAAAGCTGAGAGGATATGCTAACAAGGTAAACATGTAGGAAACATTAAATATGCTTAGAGTATTGTAAAAATGAGTAAGTAGAGAATATTTAAGAAAATATTTGTAGTCAAGATATCCAGAATGAAATATTCAGAATGTTAAGGGCATTTCTAGAGATAAAAGCACTATGGATTAAATTCAGAGTTGAAATGGTAGCACCGGAGTGTATCTTACTTTTTTATCACCATAGTCAGACAGTGCATAAGTTTCCTTACTGGCTGGGCAATTTAGCCCTCTGAACCAAAATTAGGGTGACCAGACAGCAACTTTGAAAAATCGAGATGGGGGTGAGGGGTAATAGGAGCCTGGTAAGAAAAAGTCCCCAAAATCAGGAATGTCCTTATAAAATGCGGACATCTGATCACCCTAACCAAAATCTCCCCCTTCAATAGTAAACAATCCTCCCCTCCCTACCGGGACCTGGGAGCATCTTCTTTCCTTTTCTCAGAGACTCACCACTCTTCACAGTTCCCAAATGACTTTGCCAGCTCCACCTAGAATTTCCTCTCAGGCTTCTATCGCAGGCTTCTTCTTTAAGCTCTTTCCCTTGGAAAGATCAGCACATTTATCCTTTCATAGTCTCCTCCTTACCTAAGCATCTTCTACCTCCAACACACCCTACCTTCCCTGTCCTCTTCTCAACTAAAGAAAACAAGCCTTTTTATACCCAGCATGCTTCTGCAGCAGCCTACAGTTCTCACGATTGCTGGGCTACACGACCCAGAATCCCAAGCTCACCTTGTGACAGGAAGAAAATTCAAAATACTTGCACTTGCTTAAACCATGTCTGAATCTGGCCCTAGGAATTCAAAACCAGGCTAGGACAAAACAGTGTTATTGGTTAATGTTGCAGCAGTGCAGGAAGGAAGTACCCCATGTCCTACTAGCAGAGCTGTGCAAAACTCGGTCATGTCAGTTCATTAGAATTCATCCAAATGGTTTTGTTTTGTTAATCATGATTATAAACCACAAAATAATGTATTTTATTGAACCAACTTCTGTGGGTGAGAGACAGGTTTTCAGGCTTTCACCGAGCTTTTTTTCGGGTCTGGGAAATGTTCTCAGAGGGTCACATCTAAATACAAAGTGGATCGGATTGTTTTGCATGAGTAATTAACAAATATTTTAAGGGACCTTCATGGTGCAGTGGGCAATTAAGCACTTCTCCAGTCATAGGAGGAAAAGGGGTGGGAGCAAAAGTTTAGTGGTGGAGGAGTTAGTAGATTACAGATTACTGTAAACCCCCCCCCCCCAAGCCTCCAGCACCCTTTCTTTCTTTCCCCTCCTTTCCCCCGATGACTGAAGGGGTGTTAATTGGCCACTTAACCTTGAAGGTCCCTTGAAATATGTAACTACTTATGCTAAACAATCTGTTCCATTTTGCATTTAGGCTGTGATGCTCTGAGTACATTTCCCAGAATGGAAGAAGAGCTCTGTGTAACCAAAGTTGGTCCAATAGAAAGTATCACCTTACCCACCTTGTCTTTCTAATACACTGGGATAAACACAGTACAACACTGCATACAATATATTAATAATCATGTTTACTGTAGTGCCTAGAGACCAGCTAAGAACGGAGCCCCGTTGTTCTAGTTACTACGTAAAACAGAGTACTAGACAGTCCTTGCTTCAATGAACTTACACTCAAGAAGACAAGATAGACATAGGTAGGGGGAAAGAGTACACCATATGTGCTGAGTAGTGTGACCATATATCCTGTTTTGGCTAGGACAGTCCCTTTTTTAAGCCCTGTCCTGACTTTTTGGCAAAACATGGCATTTGTCCCATTTCTGCTTGCCAATGTGCTCCGTTGGCAACAGCAAATGGGACACATGCCCACTTTTGTCAAAAAAGTGGGATGTGGGGAAGTGGTCAAAGAGTGATACCATCCCCGCACAGGAGGGAGTTAGGGCTTGGGTGTGGGGCAGGCAGGGCTTGGGATAGCAGTGACATCAGCTGTGAGAGGGGAGCATTTTCCCCTTGGGAAATATGGCCACCCTAGTACTGAGTGAACAATGTGATGGCAGCAAAGGTCACGGTGGTTCCATTTGATATAAATAAAATGTGGTTTTAGTTAAATGGAAATAAAAGTGAAGGGACACTGAAGGGAAGAGCATGAAGGTGAGAGGGCAGGAGAGAAGAGGAGGGTAGATGTAGAGTCAGGCTGAGGTAAAAAAACTATACAGTGAGGGCAAGTAACAAGTTAAAAATGAAGGAAATTCTCTGATATCATCAGTGTCCATTGCTGTTTATTTTCTGTGGAAGTAACACATCCAGTATTTATTCTGAATTTGGTTCTAATTAATCTGAAAAAATGTGAGGAAATACCCAGCCACAATTGCCAGTTTTCAGTTAATTTTGCAAATCTCCATCTGAAACAATAAAATCAACTCCCTTGTCCATCTTCAGGTATTGCATTACACCACAGTGACACAACATCATCATGTATATGACAGAATCATGTGGAGCCTGAAATAAATTCATGATCCTTAATTCTTCCCATAAAACTGTATGACAGAATGAACCATGATTGACAAAGGAACCAGCAAGAGAAATATTGTTTTATGATGCATGTTTTTCCACGCATGCTAAATTAAATTTTATATCAAAGAATATACTTATACCCATAATGAGCTATTTTACTTTGTTGCTATTGCTCATTTTGGTCAACCATCAGATCTTGGAAGCAAGAGAATTGTTTCTAATTAAGAAGTCAGTCATTCGCTAAAGCAGAAAGTAAAAACTGGCAGATTTTAGAACTCTAATGTTTATGAACCACAGTTTCTTTTCTACGATACCTAACTCAAATGACTCCCTTTAAACATTAAGCATAGTCCATAAATTACATTTCAAATGTTAAACTTACAAAAAGGGCTCCATCCATAAAAATGTCATGGTAGATTTTTGAAGAGTACTTCACATAAATGTGGAGAATTCTCTAAATTTGAATAAAAGCTGAATTGTTCACATTTATTAAAGCTTTCTTCTTTGTGGACAGATGGCCAGCTTGCGATTAGACCCCCTGAGGGAAGGAGGGGAGAGAAGTGTTCACTCAAGAGTGCCAGACTACAATGCATGTTGTTCATAAAGGACTGATCTAAACTCCCTGCTGTCTGTTCAGCATCCATTTTAAGACTCTCACCTAACTCCCACTGAAATCAATGGACTTCAACGGAAATTGGAGCAAGCCATATGTAAAGATGTGATGTGTGGGGGAAAGATTGAAAAGGGGAGCTTCTGTGACATGCATTTACACTGTTTATGGATGTGAATTTAGAGTGAAATTGTGTGTCAGGAGGAAAGAGCTTTAAATCTTGCCTCGTTCTCTCTTTTGTTGCTTTGGACTAGAAAGCTTAACCCACTCGATGCCTTTGAAAGATGTGCCTGTCACAGATTGACTGGGCCCTTCAAGGGGATAAAGGCATTACCTGAGGTGATTAGCCATAGCTAGGACTGGTGAGGAATATCAGCCTAGGAAAGAGTTAGTGTACATCCAGTGAGGGGACTGGCCTCACCTGATACACCTGGAAGGGATATGGTAGCTGAGGAAGGAAGTTAAAACAGGAAGTACAGGGCAGTCAAATGAGAGAAGGCTCTGGGGAGGTGGCTGGTGAGATTTAGGGCTAAGGGGATTTGGAGAAGCTGCAGGGGAGAATTATCTCCTGTGGTAGGCACTGGGAAGGGATGAGACTTGAGAGGCGGTCACGTGAGCCAATGGCCTAAGAATGGTGTGAAGGATTGAGAGGAATAGGAAGAGAGACTGGAATTCCAAGGCCTGTAGGTAGGGGTGTGAATGGTTTGATAGCATTATTCATCACTGTTTGGCCAGAAAACCTGGCCTGAAGATAGACCCCGGGAGGGGATAGAAGATATTTTGAGTTAAATATTTATGGCTTTGTGGATAATACAGAGCCCAGAAGGGTAGGACTCTAGAGGAACCTGGATGTAGGAGCAGGTTCCTTCCACAGAAGATGATGGGCCACAGAGTAGGGCACTTCAGCTACTCAGCCTGTTACAGTACTCCATTAGGACAAATCCTCAGCTGCTCTCGTCCCATTATTCTGAGTAGGATGGAAAGTGAGGGTGTACAAAATGGATACAAATAATCATGTGGAAACTACTTTACAGTTTACTTTCCCTCAAGTTACCTAACAGCAGAAAAGGACTATTACTGAAAGTCTTTCCTTGGAATATTGGTTCAACATTTTAAATCCATGTCTTTTGTTTTGACTGTTTCCATTTTCCACTTCCCGTGACATTAACTGGCATGACTTCTGTTATGGACTATGTTGCACAATGTTTTTGTAATAAACTGGAGCAAAGGAGGGGTATTACTTATGCACGAGAGATGTTGCTGAGTCATCGGGATGCCTGAAAGTGAAAATAAAGGTGAGTGCATCTGTTCTGCCCCAGAAGGCTGCTGAAGGCAGGTTCACTCTGACAGCCATCTTTTGCATTTGAAGTGAGTGGCCAGATGACTGACAGGTGTTTGTTGCTCAGAGGTAAAATAAAGCCCCACTCCTTGAAAGGTCATTGCATATTGTGTACACCTGGCTACCCCCTCAGCAAGCTCCGTCTCCTTTGCTTTACCCTTATTGTAAAAAGTTCCCCAGTGCCAGAGGAGCAGAGATTCATCCTAGTGCATTAGTCAGTCTTTTAGATACCCTGGGGGTCCAGCCCTTTGAATGCCTTGAAGATAAGGACTTAGACCTCCATTTAAGATTCTGAAGGAGACAAGTATAGGAAGCAGAAGACAGATTATAGGAAGCAGAAGACAGATTTGATATGCTTGCAATGGGAACTGTTGCTAAGGAGACATGTCATAGCATCCTATACTGGTTGGAATTTCCTAAGCACTAAAGGCTTCGTGCCCAGGTATGTCACATTGCTGTAGTTCACCTGAGAGGTGATGAAGACGCAAATAACTGAGGCCAGGTCATTGTTTGCCAGGATACAACAGAATCTCCTCCCCTGCCCGCCCGCCCCGAGATGGCAGAAAGCCTTACATGTGGATGCTGCTCTATGAGGGATCCAGGAGCACTCCAGAACTTTGAACTGAATATAGCACCGATTGAATTTGATTGAAAATGTGTCACTGTAGTGTGGCCTCTGCCTCAATGGATCTGCAGTGCCCCTCTGTCAGTCTCCCCCTCCCAGGACTACACAACTCCACTCACAACAGAGCAGCCTTGCCAGCCCTTCTGGTGGGGCTCTATGTATTTTCCAGGAAACAAACCAAAAATGAGAACAATGTAAGTCAATCACCCTTCTGGCCTTGGTCTCTGCCCTCAGGCTCTTTGTTCACAGGCTTTTGCCAGGCCTCCTATCTCTAGAAGAGCCTGCAACTCTCTGAGCCCTACCCCTGTTTCTGTTTATAGGGAATCAGCTGATCCCTGCTCAGGGGTGTCTCCTTTGTAAGTGGAGTTGGCTGGCCTCCAGGTTTCTGGCTCTTAACAGGGTAGCCACCCTGTTACACCCTCTTAGAACCTCGTCCATCTCAGGACAAGATCAGCATCTGTACCCAGTTCCCCAATAGCCTTGTTTCTGTGGGGTTTGGACCTGAGCACTCTCCAGCTATCCTTACAGTTTGCTGACCATGATGAGCAGATGGTTTTTCTCATTTAGAGTCACCCACTGTTCCTTGCCTGATTGCTCCTACATAATGGGGGTAGGGCTGGAGATACCCATGCTTCCCTTGTTTCCTCAAAGTCCACCACCTCCTCACAGAGCCCCATTTGGGTTCTGACTATGCCCTTAGTCCTTATGAGCACCGTCTGAGTCCCCGGCCCTGCCATCTCCTGATGATGCATCTGCTCTCCACAACTACTCTCTATTTGGGTTGTACCTAATTCAAATTTTAGCTAATCTCTGGCCTCATCTGTGCTGCACACCTCCTATGTGGGTGGGCTGGATTTCAGGTCCAAACTCTCCTCCATATCCAGGGGTTGGGCTAGAACTCCTTCCTGCTTCTTTTCATATGCATGGGTCTCATGCTGTTACAAACCTTAAACTATAAAAGACTGTACTGTGGCTGCAAACTCTTCAAAATACTTTCCTTTGCCCACTAGCATTGTCTCTGTTTTGCTCAGCTCCCATTTCAACCAACTATTTTTCATCAATGAGCTGATCTTGTCCAAGCATTGGGCCATCTTTGTGGTAGTAGAGTGGTATTGTTTGGTAGTGTCATTCACTATCTGATTTAGCAAATTTTCAGCACTAATACCCTATGAAGGTTACAACTTCAAATGCACAACAGTTCGCAAATGAAAAGCACAAGAGTCTCACATTGATTTTCACTTGCCTGTTTTGCATATAATCAATTCAATCGTGGCCATATTGAAGTCAAAGGGAGGCCAGGATTGCACCCATTATATAAACCTCAACACACATGTAACAGTAGGAATCAAAGACACTGTGGGTGCAATATGGACCACTTAATGTTGTTCATTATTCAATTTCCTGAACTTCATGCACTTAAGGGCTCCAACCTGCAAGAAGAATCAGCCCTTAAATCTGTAACCTTAAACTGTCAACCCATATTCTAAAAACATGGTTGTATTTGACTTTTATTTAGGTTGCATGGTGATAAAAAGCTTATCTCCACTTTCTCCTTGTTTGATTCCTTTTAAAAACTTCTTTTCCTGCGCTTAATCCTTTTACACTTCCTAAAGTTTATGATGGCTGACATAATCAGTCTTTTAAGATACTGCTGCAGTTTAGGCTCCTGAGAAGTCTATGGCTTATTTTAAAATGTGTACAAGTTGGTATGTTTGTGTTTAACATACCTGTGAATTAGAGTGATGTTATTAAAGTAGCTAGAGAAGGAAATGACATATAGATGTTCAACAGCTTCCCCTCCAAAAGTCTATGGTCCCCTAGACGCAGCATGTATCAAATACTTACTTCATTCTATCTTGGCCAGACTTTCTCATATGAAACAGTATTCTGATATTTTCTAAATACTATTCCAGTTTACTTTCAACATCCCATCCTCTCATTTTAGTTCGTAAAATCTGTCCAGATGTTGTCACATGTATACAGAATTGTGAAAGGTTTTGTTACTGGAATTAGTGCATTAATATGCTTCAGAGCTACTTTAATGTTTTGTTGACAGACTCCCTTGAAATTCAAGACCATTTCTTTTTCATTGAGCACAATGGCTTCACTTGCCAGGAAGGGATTTTTCCAGGACGCTTTTCAGGTTTGCTGAAATGGAATAGGCATTGCAATTTTATTTGTCTTCCATGCATCTATTATGTGCTCATAATTGTTTAGGGAACATATTTCATGAATAGGTACAACAGAACTTTTGAGGCACCAGCTCAGCAGAGCACTTACATGTGGGCTGAACTTTATGTGCATGTTTTAAGTCACATTGATTTCATTTGAACCTAAACATGCTTAAAGTTAAGCACACATGTAAATGCTTTGCTGAGTTGGGGCCTATAACACTGAAGCAGGATTACACTCAAATGTTTTACTTTCTGAAATCCAAAAGACGAGGTGAGCATTTGAACTGAATCTTTTGGTTGGTAGGTTTCTAAACAATCTCTCAGATCTGTCCGGTGACAAATCTCATTAAGATGCCCGACAAGAAAAAACAAACAATCTTTCGTTCAGGATCTCATCATTATGGGCCTCAATGATCTGCAATTTCTTGCTGTGCTAATATACATTCAGTATAAGAACATAAGAACATAAGAACATAAGAACGGCCATACTGGGTCAGACCAAAGGTCCATCTAGCCCAGCATCCTGTCTACCGACAGTGGCCAATGCCAGGTGCCCCGGAGTGAGTGAACCTAACAGGTATGATCGAGCGATCTCTCTCCTGCCATCCATCACCCCCCTCTGACAGACAGAGGCTAGGGACACCATTCATTACCCATCCCGGCTAATAGCCATTTATGGACTTAGCCTCCATGAATTTATCCAGCTCTCTTTTAAACCCTGTTATAGTCCTAGCCTTCACAGCCTCCTCAGGTAAGGAGTTCCACAGGTTGACTGTGCGCTGAGTGAAGAAGAACTTCCTTTTATTTGTTTTAAACCTGCTGCACGCCAATTTCATTGAATGGCCCCTAGTTCTTCTATTTTGGGAACAAGTAAATAACTTTTCCTTATTCACTTCCTCCACTCCACTCATAATTTTATATACCTCTATCATATCCCCCCGTAGTCTCCTCTTTTCCAAGCTAAAAAGTCCTAGCCTCCTTAATCTCTCTTCATATGGGACCCGTTCCAAACCCCTAATCATTTTAGTTGCCCTTCTCTGAACCTTTTCTAGTGCCAGTATATCCTTTTTGAGATGAGGAGACCACATTTGTACGCAGTATTCAAGATGTGGGCGCACCATGGATTTGTATAAGGGCAATAAGATATTCTCCGACTTATTCTCTATCCCTTTTTTAATGATTCCTAACATCCTGTTTGCTTTTTTGACTGCCGCTGCACACTGCGTGGATGCCTTCAGAGAACTATCCACAATGACTCCCAGGTCTTTTTCCTGATTGGTTGTAGCTAAATTAGCCCCCATCATATTGTATGTATAGTTGGGGTTATTTTTTCCAATGTGCATTACTTTACATTTATCCACATTAAATTTCATTTGCCATTTTGTTGCCCAATCACTTAGTTTAGTGAGATCTTTTTGAAGTTCTTCACAGTCTGCTTTGGTCCTTACTACTTTGAGCAGTTTAGTATCATCTGCAAACTTTGTATGCTGCTACAAAGGTCATTTCCTTAGCGTGCCACTTTCACCATGTCACACCTCTCTTTGCATCTCTTCATTGGCTCCCTCGTCTCTATTTTATCAAACATAAGCTACGTGTTTTCACTTTCAAGACCCTTAGTTCATGTCATATCTCATTCAGTAGAGAAAGATCAGCTCCTGTCTTTAATCACTCCTCAATACTGGCCCCCTTCACCCAGTTGTTAAATATTCAAAATAAACAACTTCATGCTCCCTCCCACTCCATGCTGCTCCTTGTGCTTAGGAGATGCTCCTTCTCAACATCCAAAAACTCACTGTCTCCCTTCAGAAATCAGACTTCTTTTTTGCTGTAATGCCGACAAAAAAATGACAAAGATTAGGTTGCTGGTGTGCTAGGACCTCAGCCTATCATGATGGCCAATATTGTCTATTTCCATGTTGTCCCCATTAGTCTGTCTGTATCTAGCCATTATCTTATCTTTTATACTTAGAATGTAAGCTCTTTGGGGCAAGGCCCATTTTTTGTTCAGAATTTGAACAGCACAATGCGATCCTGGCCCATGATTGGCACTCCTAGGCTTTAAAAAAAGATTTCTAATAATAAAACTAAGGAATGAAGAGTAAAACCTAAGCTATACATTACACACTGGGGACCTTACTTTCCAAGTTATACATTACTTGTCAGTTCTGAAATTAAATTGAGTACTGTAACATTTGCATTATTGGAGCAGATTTCAACCAATGTCAAAAGTACTTTACATCAATTCAGAGTCTGATCTTGTTTAAATCAATGGGAGTTTTTCACTGGACTTTACTATGTCAAGAAACAGACACTCAGAATGCCTCAACAACTTCTTATTTAGCTATTTATTCTCCCAATACATGAGCACTTCTATGAGGGCTCGAGGGACACCAGACTATGACTCTCATGAGGCACCAGGCAGGCTCAGGCAGATGCAAATGAATGTTGAACTGACCCCCACTCCCCCCCCCAAAAAAAACATTTTGACATTTCTGAACTGAAATTTTTCAGAACTCTTCAGTTCACAAAGATTTTGGTTTTTTGACTTTTCACCCTGTTGAAATATTGGTATTTCCCATGGGATGGAAATTCTGTTTTTTTGATCATTTCTAATGTCATTCACAGTAAAGTAAGAACTTTACACAACAGACTCCTCTATTTGATGTCACTCATCCACCGTAAACTGCAGAAAATCCAGAAACAAATGAGAACTGAGGATTCTATTAAAGCATATTGAAGTGGTGAGTTACAGGCAATATTTTCATTAAACATATTTTGACACCTCAAGGGTACCAAAGCACACAGAATTGTGACTGAGTGCAAGAAGATACAGATATGTGGTTGTCATAAGTGTAAAGGGCTGGAGAGGGTTAATGTTATCTGAGAACAAGAGACGTAAGAGCTCCCTGCCATGAGGGAAGGAGGAGTTCTTAGTTCAGTTTCTTTTTGCTGGCCATGTAGCTGGAAACGGGTCTTGGAGCATCTTTGGCTATTAAGATGACTCTACTCTTTTCTTATATTTCTACTTAGCTGATTATAAGTGATTTTTAATATTATAAGCCTATGCCTATTTGGGGTGTCTCGGTCCTTTTTTAGAGGGAGTTAGGGAACCCCAGATTGTGAAGTGTACTGTATCTCTGTTTTATTCTTTTTCTGTATTAAATCTTTTAGTTATAAAGCATTTGGTTTAATTCCCTTAATGTCTCTCTATCTTCACTTCACATAGTAGGGGGGTAGGTAAAGGAATCAGCTCAGGTTATCAGCTAAGGAACGGAGTCTGTCTCTGCCTTCAGCCAGGAAGGGTGAAGGGGGAGGGGAAGCAGCCTCCAGATGTCTGACTCTGGCTCTCAGGGAGGGGGACAGAGTTATGGTTTTGGGGAAGTCCGGGGGCCCCTCCAAGGTTTTGGAAGTACACCCGGATGGTGGCAGCCGTGGTTCCCCAAGAACCCCACTGGTAAAATGGGGGTTTCTCCGGGTGTAGGGACTTAATTTGGCTGGGAAGCAGCTAAGTTAAGTGGTTTGGGCTAGAAAAGAGTCCCAGTCTTTGTACTCGAGAGCACAGAGGCTGGGGTACCCCACTCTTACAGTGGTCATTGACCTGCTTATTCTCTCACAGGTTGACTTCATTAGAATTACTCCTGTTTTATGCTAGTGTAAGTCTGGGTCCTGTGCTTACATAGTTAGAGGAACTCAAATAAATGTGAGGGAAATGTTTCCTAAAGTTTTACATTGTTTTGTTTTTGAATGCAGTTATTTTTTGTACATAATTCTACATTTACAAGTTCAACTTTCATGATAAAGAGATTGCATTACAGTACGTGTATTAGGTGAATTGAAAAATACTGTCTTTTGTTTTTATAGTGCAAATATTTGTAAAAAAAATAAATATAAAGTGAGCACTGTACACTGTTTCTGTGTTGTAATTTAAATAAAAATATTTGAAAATGTAGTAAATATCACAAATATTTCAATAATGGTATTCTATTATTAACAGTGTGATTAATTGCGCAATTAATCTTTTTAATCACGATTCATTTTTAAAATCAGTTTACAGCCCTAAAAAAGAGCCATTTGATGACATTAAGAAATACAGTTAAAGCTATGACAAAGGCTAGATTTACAAAAGGATGTAGATGCCTGCAACTTTAGAGGCCTAAATTCCAGAATCAGGCCTCACTGAGGCACACGAGACCCCAGTTCTGTGTCACCAAACCCTATAGGTGCTAAACTCACTTGGCACTTCATTTTTTGCTACTAAAGTTCCCTAGGTGCCTGTGTTTCCGTGACACTGGTAGGTGTCTCGAGCTAAACAACTGCTGCAATGGATCAGTGGGTGAGGGAGGAAAAACAATCTACAGGTCTATATGAATTGGTGATAGTAATTCAGTAGATGGCGCTGTTCCCTCCAAATCAGTACTGAACTGATATTCAGGCAGGTGTTGCTGGCACTGTGCTATGGAATGGGTTTGGTTTTTTTTTGAGGGGGGAGGGAGTGTTTTTTGGATGTGATGTAAAAATCAAGGGCTTGACCACTTGTGACCATTAAAGATCTTGCACATTTAGTCAGAGTAGGGGTGTTAACCTCAGTATCCTGGCCTAATGCCATATTAGTGATTACATTCTGGCTAACTCTGAAGTACCAGTAAATCAACACAATAAGGTAATTGTATTGCAGCTGTGGGTTTAACTGCATAACTTCACTTCTTGTCCTAAGCTTCTGTGTTTTATCTCAATGGGGGTTGTATATCAATGGTGGATCTTGGAACCAAATCTAATGCAAAGGCTATTCAAAATTCTGATGTTTTCATTTTTGTACATTAAAAAAACAAAAAATCATTCAGAGAAAAGAAAATCTGCATCCGGGGATCACTGAGAGCCACTGAGGGCTCTCTCAAAAGAAAAGTAGTGGTTGGAACATGACAAAACATTTCCACCATATCTGACGTGATAAGAAAGCAATAATAATACCTTTTGAGTACATTTGCAGAAATTTCACATATCTTTAAAATGATTAAACTCACCAACAATAGTAACTGGCAACACCTAATGAAAATATGTATTACCAGACATTTTATCTTGTACTAGTAGTTACATGGGTGTGAACCCCACAGGATTAGCTTCTAAGGAACTGGTGAATTGAATACTGGAATTTGGTTCACAAGGTGTTCAAAAGAAACTCCTGTAGATTCCCTTGACTATTCAGATAACACAGTCTCCATCATAGCAGGGTTATACTGTGAGGTATCCTGCAAAGTTTTTTTTTTAAAGTGTTGGAAATGAATTGTATAAAAGCTTCCTATTGACCTCCACATTCATCATTCAGAGTACTACAAATTTAAGATGAATATTATCTCTGTGTTAAAATCTTGCATTCATGACCCACAAACACCCAAAAATATACCCATTTTAAATAAATGGCTGAAGGGCTTCATGGCAGAAGTTGTTCCTGCAGAATACACTATGATGCCGTCAGATGGGAAATGAGAAACCTACAGAAGATCTTTACATTAATTTGAAAAATAAAATGAGCAATTGGATCAAACAAATAATTTTGTTAGTTAAAACTTCCTTCAAGGACATTACAAGCAACTCTGGAAAGATTTCTCATAACTTTCTCTAATTAAACTGGTAACACTGTTTTTACTCACTAGAATACCTGAATGTCACCTGTCATTCCAAAAAGGATTAAGGGCCTTCATTTGATGTGATTTCAATGTGAAGTGCTTTTAAGAAACTAAAGTCACATGATAAAATAGGAACAACACTGCAACGTTTGATCCTTTAGTTGCAGTTATTTATTTTTCCCCTTTTGTAACCCAAGCATTCAGGCACTTTCCAGTTTAAACTCAGATTTGGTGTAACTAACTTGTGTCATCTATCACACTGAAAGTGAATGAGGCTTTGTGGTAACTGTGACTGTTTCGTTTTTTTATGACACAAGGGAAAAAAGCTACCCTGGTGTTACAGATTGTTAACATTTGCCATTTAAATTCCTCTTAATAGATAACACCCAATAATGACTTTGCTTCTCACAGTGCCTGCAATCTGATAGCTGTAGAAAATTTTAAAGCTGAAAGTTGCAATGAAAACCTTTACCCAAAAATTAAAGAGAGAGGATAATAAAACATCTAGGGTTTCTAAAAGCCAGTGAATGCCCCCCCCCTTTTTTAAAAAGTCCTAAAATTCTAGCTATCCCCTGTTTACAAGTAAGAGTAACTGAATGATCTCAACTTTTCCCTAAATGAATAATGAAAACAGAAATGAAATCTCCATATTATTGGTAATTAAAACAGATATTAGTGGCCATTTAAACTAGAACTCCAGCTCCGAGCAAATCATGACATTTTTTAAACATACATGTTCTCTGTAAAATACAGGACTAGTTTGTTTTCCCTTAAAAAAAAAACCCACACAAAATCCATAAGTGGAATTTTTTCTAAACTGATCAGCGCTGGTCTAATTCTGCTACTATTGGGGAATTTCACCACGTGTTCCGTATTTGCCAAACAAACCTGAAAGCAAGCAAATGGCCCCCACATAAAAGTCACAAACACACACAAAGTAAACAGTTCAACTGATTTTTCCTTTCCTTATTAGTCTTCCTAGAACCCCAGGCAGCACCTGTTTAGTCATTATAAAGAAATCCAAGGAGGATGTGTCCCTTCCGGTTGCCAACACATCACTATTAGTGAAATTCATAGGCTGGCCAAAGTCTTCAATTCTTATCGTAGAATTTGAGTGGAAAAAAATCTTATGTATCTAATGCCTCTCCCTACCAGTCCCGGTTGCCAACACATCACTATTAGTGAAATTCATAGGCTGGCCAAAGTCTTCAATTCTTATCGTAGAATTTGAGTGGAAAAAAATCTTATGTATCTAATGCCTCTCCCTACCAGTCCTGGATTGTTCCCTATACCATGTTTTCTAGTGGCTTGTCTAGTCTTGTTGCAAAGTCCCAAGAGATGAGCCTTCACAACTTCCATTGGAAGATTTTTCCCACAGACTGATAGGAATTTCTTGGTATTCAGCATACCTCTTAACCTACCAAGGCCCAAGTTTGGAACACAATCTGTGTTAATGACCCAAAATGTGAGACTCACGTTATTAATTCCTTTTTAAAACAGAGGTACAGAAATTTAACAAATGTATTTTTGGTCTGGGAATGTAAAAATGCTAATAAGATGCACTGCAATATTATACCATACTGCCGTTAAAAACTGACTGAAACCACAAGTGGCTTAAAGCTTGGCTGATATTCAGAACAAGCATCGCTGTTGTCTGCGAGATCATGCAGCTAGTACCACTGAGAGAACATAATGACTATCAAGTGGCTCAATCTAGCTGTGATTCATGGAGTACACTTGCCCACTCGCCCCATAGCATAAATTAGGTTTGCTCTTGTATGTTTGGAAAAGCTTCTATGTTTTTCTTCAGGGAATTTGTACGTAATGTTCCCTGGAGCTAAGAACTACTTTTTTTCTAGCCTGCTTTGTCTCATCCCTACCCCTTGATCCACATCTTCTATAGAACAAGTTTGGACTTTTACGCAGGGGAAAACATATAAATCTTCATTTCCAGGAACTGTTTAGATCAGTTTCAAGAAAGCTGCCATGCTGATTCAATGCCAAGGATACACATACAGTTTGTATTTTTGGATCTCTTAATTCTCTTGGACATTGATCATAAAAATCAGAAGGCAATCAAAAAGCAGAGAGTGTGCCTCAAAGAGGACTTTGGTCTCTTTGAGGCACATATCCTGTTATGTTCCCCTGGCTAAGGAGCTTTCCTAACAGGTCTGTAACTTAGACCCAGACCTTTAAAAATAACACATGCAATACTACTGTGTGTGCTTTCCAAAACTAGCACAAGCCACTTCTCTGCATTTTACTAGGAAGTTTCGGCTATGAGGTACTTTATGAATGGAGTTCAATGTTGGGAACCAGTTCAAAGTCATTTTAGTTGAAAGAACTGGAATGGAAGGTTTCCCTGTATTTTTACACTTTCAGGTAAATGCCAAAATACTCAGAGAAATCTTAATACCTTTGAAATGAGGTAACACACATATAAGTTGCCTGTACCTGGGAAAGTTTAATTCTAAGTCAAGATTTTTTTGTATGCCAAACATTTCTCTAACCCCCTTTTTTTCAGCTATCTAGCTTTTTCTCCCTTAGGAAGAAACATTGCATATCTCTAAACTGAAATATTCCTGTTGGACTGTCTACAAAAAGTACCCACCATTAGTAGTCCTGATAAATCTAATGTTGCAACTTTTAGAAGTGCCACCCTAAGAAGCATTACATCAAAATACTGAAGCATTTTATCAGTAAAGGAAAATCTAACAAATAGCCTCATTATCTACAGTATTGTGAACTCTATATATACACTCAGGAATAATAATTATAAGAACATTTGCCACGTATATGTCAGTCCTATACCTTTAAAAGTGTTCTATAAACATTAACTAACTCAGAACAATCCTGTAAGGTAGGAAAGTAAGTACAAGTATTCACCATGGTGAAACAGATGTTAAATGATTTACTCAATGCCTCTTGGGAAACCAATGACAGAGCTGGATTTGGAACCTATTTCTGTACTCCGTGAACACTTCAGATTCCTATTGAATTGCAGCAGGAATTACAGTCATGTGCTATCCAATGCCTGTCTCCCATCCTCTTGCTGAATGCATGTTGCCTCTTTCAGAGTGCTCATTTCTTGTAGAGCAGCCAGAAAAGAATCATAGCATTACTGGAAGAACTTGTACAAATCTCTCATTTAATCAGAAAAGGCTGACAGGATGAGAGTGGAAACAGAGCTGGATGTCTGATGTGTAGAATCTCTACCATTTAAATAAAAGAACTGAGGTAAAAGCACTGCTATTTCCCCAAGCTGGGTTTTCCAACCAGCACATTGGAGTCAACATTTCAGTATTATTTCACATTATCTGACCAGGATAATGTTCAGGACAATTGGATAAACTGGAAAATACTTTTTAAAGGCATGGTTTCTCGGGTCCAGATTATACCCTCCCACAAGAATACCACAGCAAGAAGGGGATTATAGAATGCCCAAGAAACAGAATTCTCACAGTTTACCCCACAACTGAGGGATTTAGGAGCCTAGGCAGAAGGTAGGAGATGTAACCGCTCTGTCCTATGGATCACTTGTCGTCACCCCCCTCTACCAAATTTGCTGTAGCCTCTCTTCCTCGTGCTGGAGTGAGTCATTCTGCCTTTGACAGACCCTGCAACTACATAGTAGCAAACCCACTGAAGCAAAATTACCTCTGAATGGATTTCTGAATAGAATCTACAGATTTGTCAAATCCTGCTCCAACCTCTTTTGTGTTAAGCCCTGATTGCAAAACTCTGCTGTGCTCCACTGAGGGCATTTTCACATGATCATGGAGTTGAGGAAGGATGATGACTCCTCTACCCTTTGCTATTTCCTAGTGGTCAGGCAGGGATGGAACATATCATATCATCTTTCTCTGGACATCTCCAACTATCAGTCCCACCCTGTGGTGGTCAGTCCCTTTTTTGCATTTGAGCCTTCCAGCCTACTCATGCATTCCACCTCTTTTGGGGTACACAGATGTCCAATAATGGGACAGTCTTCAGACGGCTGCAAGGGACCTCTTTAGGTCAGGGACTCAGGTATGGGGCCCTGTGCATTCAGTTCTTTGCTCAACTCAGGTCTCTGCCAAGGAATAAGGCCCTATTGTCGTTCTATCTTTAAGGATTGTTAGGGGAGCCCAGGCCCACCCTCTCAATTGGGCTCCCATCCGGTACCAGTGGTGGGCAGCTAAATCCTTTCCCTTCCAGTGCTATGCAACTGCCTCCCTGGATCACTTTCTCTTGGAGTCCCCTTTTCCCCACAGGGCAGATTAAGAACTGAACACAAAATAAAGTTCCTGATCTTCATAAACAACCACTAGTATTAATTTTGCAAGCTTGGTCAGGCCAGTAGTACCAGGCCTCAGGCAGAGAGAGCTGTAGTGATCCTTCCCACAAGCTCAAACCACAGGTCTGCTCCCTTCCACTGCAGACCATCCTCTAAGCTCCCCCTCCAGCTTGTGCACGGGCTTTGCATATGTAGCCAGGTGGGCTGCTTGGGCCCAGAGCTGCCCCTGAACCCTTTCTTCTCCAGTGTGGGGTTTGTTAACCCGGTCACCGGGGAGAAGTGACCTCAATATTTGGATCATTTCCTTTCAGTGGACTCCTTTTTCCTTTTAAACGGAGGCATCTTTTAATACCTGATTAAAGTGGTTGAAATCTCTGCTTGAAATACCGCTACCAATTTTTTTTATATCGGAAAGCATTAGGCAACATGAATACAGAGGTCACTGCCACTCTCCCTCTAATTTTAATTAGGTACCAAATTCTTTGTGTGGATAATTGAGCAGAACTCTAGTGAAGTCAATGGACCTGAATCCGTTCGTGCCAGCAGGAATTTGACCTGATTCTTCTAAAGGCATCTTTTTTTAACAAATAGGACTACATAATAAAAGAATAATAACAAATAAATAACAGCCTTCTCTTTTATAGTGCTTGTCACCTGTAGATCTCCGAGTACATTACAAAGAAGGTCATTATCATTATTTCCATTTTACAGATGGGGAAACTTGGGCAAAGAGCGTTGAAGTATAATAGTGCACTGCTGTGCTTTCTCACCAGCGACACTTTCCTTAATGTAGCTGTTTTAGCGTCCTGGATTTAATAACATATGAGGTTTGTTCTATGGGAGGTGCAGACACGCTTTTCAGAGTTACTGCAGCATACCCCCACTATACACACAGATACACACACACACACACACACACACACATACATGCTCTGAGTATATAAAGATGTTTTATTAACTCATATAATCTTTGTAGCCTCACAGGCCAATTTCTTTAATAGACTTGAACCCGATAATCCACAGAGTCAGCAGACATGCACCGTTTCCTTATATAAAGATTTAATAGTTCATCCTCACAACATTTAGATCTGGTTCCTCCTGTCCTGAGTATAATAGAATCATAGAAATGTAGGGCTGGAAGGGACCCTCCCTAAGGCAGCACCAAGTAAGCCTAGGTTATCCCTGATAGGGGTTTATCCAACCTGGTCTTTAAAACCTCCAGTTATGGGAATTCCACAACTTCCCTTGGAAGTTTAGTCCAGGACTTAATTACCCTTGTAGTTAAAAAACGTTTTTCCTAATATCTATCCTAAATCTCCCTTGCTGTAGTTTAAGCCCATTACTTCTTGTCCTTGTCCTTCTTTATAACAACTTTTAACATATTTGAAAACTGTTATTAGGTTCCACTTGGTGTTATTTTCTAAAGACTAAACATATCCAGGTTGCTGGGGTTTTCTTTAGCCTTTCCTCAGAGGTCAGGTTTTCTAAACCTTTTATCATTTTTGTTGCTTTTCTCTGGACTCTCCAATTTGTCCACATCTTTCCTGAAGTGTAGCATTCAGAAGTGAACACATACTCCAGTAGAGGCCTCAACAGTGATGAGTAGGCAACAGTTACCTCTCATGTCTTACATACAACACTACTGTTAATATATCCTAGTATAATATTAGTCTTTTTAACAACTGCATTACATGGATTAATCATATTCAACTTGTGATCCACTCTAATCCCCAGATTGTTTTCACTAGGATTACCACCTGGCTAAATTTTTCTCCATTGTATCGCTATGCATCTGATTTTCCTTCCTACGTGTAGTACTTTGCATTTGTCTTTACTGAATTTCATCTTGTTGATTTCAGATCAGTACTCCAATTTTTCAAGATCATTTTGAATTCTAATCCTCTCTTCCAAAGTTCTTGTAACCCCCTCTTGGTGTCATCTACAAATTTTATTAGCATACTCTCCACTCAATTATCCAAGTCATTAATGAAATCATATGTCCCTCAAGTTTGACCATGAACATTCGTACATACTCTAGCTTCTGACCCCATCTTGGCCCCATACGTGCTTCGAAAGGGTTCTCCTCTACCTGATGCCTCTAGAACTTCCCAAAGGGGTTGTTCGACAATGGAGAGAGAAGGTTCCTCAGACATTACAGTCTCACTCATAATTAGCTAGGTGGAGGGACAGCACCCTGGACTGCACAATGAGTATGCTATTCCTTGAGCTGCTTCCTCCCCATGCATAGATCTGGAGCTTTGCAGAGTCAAAATAAAGCATGTTGCACAGGTAGCTATCTTCCTGGGGTCAGGAGTGTTGCTAGATTTTCATCCCCTCTCTTCCCTTTCACCTGGTCCTAAAAAAGAAATGATGCAAACACAGGGCCTGATTCTGTTTCTACTGAAGCAAAACTCCATTTAACTTCAACATGAGAAGTATCACACCTCTAGTTTGTAAAGGGCAAAATACTAATGATGAAAGCTGTTTTGCATCCACTATCGCTGAATTCATCATGTTTTTACTGAAGGTTTTTAAGAACAGATTAGATGAACACCTGTTGGGAATGATCTAGGTATACTTGGTCCTCAGAACAGGGAGCTGGGAGAAATGATCTCTTGAGGTCCCTTCCAGATGCACATTTCTATGTTTCTGTGACTGTATGAAAAACAATACATTTTATTTTCCTACATTTTATGCTGGTACGTCACCTCATGACGAGCTTGTCACAGACTTCAAAACCAGATGTCCTAGATAGGGACACTGGACTGCAGAGTAAATCCTGGCTCGCATAAGCAGGAACAATCATAAGTAGGTCAACTTTTGCTATGATGTGTTCATTATCATCTCCAAGTAAGGCTGTTGACATATCGATGCAGGCTGGTAAGCCCATGATGAGAATGTTTTACATTTTAAACATCCCCCTGAAAAACTGTACTCCGGGGCAAGGTAATTAAATGTGCCAGATGAAGAAGTGCAGTGTCAGCAGATTCACTGCTGATGAATCCCAGCATATAAAGTTTTATGAGCTAAGCAGGACCTATGTAAGATGTGATACGGTGTATTAAGATGGTTTGGAGATTTGTCTCCATGAAAGCTTCTGGAACTTTTCCCAGCTATTGACACTAATTCTAAAATCATTTCCCTCATCCCCGTTCATGCCCTGGATAATTCTATCACAGTATGCCTAACTATATCCTGAGCCCACGTTGATGTATATTTTATTGATGGGCTTTTGCTATTTAATTGTCATTTCATATATTTCCGATAACATTGTAAGGAGATGTAGTTAGGCATATGGAGATAGAATTAGACAGGACATGAGAACTGAACACTCTTGCAAATGCAATGTGATCTTTTATGACAAATGATCAGGCCCATCACCTTATATTTCATCCACAACACAACTGGCTGAGGTTGTATGCTGGTATAAATCAGCAGAGCTTCATGTACTTCAGTGGAGCTACATTGACCTACATCTTTAAATTATCTGGCCTAGTGTCTCTAGGGACCCAATTCTCCCAACACCATCAAAAAGGCATAGGTTTAGTCCTGCCTCCATAGAAGTGGCTCTGACTCAAACACTAACAACTTTTTTGGCTCTCAATGGGAACCCAGACCAAATGGGAAATGAGAACCCAGCCCAAATCTGAGAGATTTGCCATGCTCCCTGCATAGGCTGACCATACGTCCCGTTTTGAACGGGACAGTCCCGTTTTTTACATATTTTCTGACCATCCCGTCTTTTTAATAAAAATATCAAATTTGTCCCGTTTTACGCGGCTTATTTCAGGGACCCACGGCCGGGTCCCGCCTCCTCCCGCAGCCCTTCAGTCCCTTCCCCTGCCCGGCCTGCTCCCCCCTCCCCTCCCCTCCGCCGCAGCCGCTGCAGAGCCCACGCGGTGCGATTGGCTGGGCCGCCCCCACGTGTCGCGCGAGCTGGTTACAGCAGAGCCCGGCACAACGGCAGAGTGGAGCTGCTGGCCGGGCAGGGGCTGCCTGGTTCCTCGCTCCCCCCGCCGCTCCCCCCCACATGGAGGAAACGCGGAGCCCAGCGTAGGTGGTGGCTGGGGAGGGGGGCGCAGTGGCGGGGCCTGCAGGGGTGAGATGAGCTGGGGGGTCATGGAGGAGGTGGGGGGTGGGGCTGTGTTTTGAGGCCGTTGGGGGGGCCTGTGGGGGTGTATTGGTTGCTAGTGGGGGGCTATGGGGAGAGGCTGTGTAGGGAAGGCTGTGGGGGTGTAAGGGGCCGGGGGATTGGTAGTGGGATGGTGTTGGGGGGCCTGGAGGTGGTTATGTGAGGGTTGGGTATTGGTGACTTTATGGATATGGGGGGGGGGGCATTGTAGGGTTATATTTGAGGTCTGAAGGGAGTTATAACCCCGTCCCATTTTTGCCATCCCAATGTCCCGTTTTTGTCACATGGAAATATGGTCAGCCTATCCCTGCACAATGGGGCAGGGCAGTTCTTTGTGGGGTTCATTTGTCAGTTTGCTTAGGAAATGTCCCTTCTGTCAAGTCTGTCAAATAAGGGATGAATGTTGCAACATCTAAGTACCTTTGTGACTCTGGGCCCCAGGGACTGGTCCTGTACTCACTGAAATTAATGGCAAAGCCTCCCTTGACTTCCCTTGGTGCAGGATCTCAGTTTTTAGCCCTCTGAGCCTTAGTTTGGCAGGTGTGCGTGTGGAATCCCATGAGCTGACACAATAGAAAAATTGTGAACCTTTTTAGAAAAAAAACCTTTCATCAATTTTCTTCCTTCCATTTTAGGAAAATATTGTTGCACGGGCCTCTACTACTCACAGCTCTCATTCCTTCCCTCCCCACTCCTCCACACACAAACATACACTGCAGCCACAGAGTGATACTAAATAAAATGCAATTGTGCGTGCCCACATGGCTTGGGGCTTGCCTACTTGGGAGACTGTCTCTTTACCCAGCTGATCCTGACATAGTAGTGATTGAACTGGAACTTTATTGGTTTAAAAAAGGGAGGGGAGGGGGTGCTAGCAGAGCAATACATGGTGGGAGGGACTCACATCTTTGGAACTCACTTTCCCCTTTGCCTGAAACAGCCCAAATCTGTTTGACTTTTAGGGCAGGATGCAGCACCCATGTATTTCCAAGCCTATGTGTGGGAACAGGATGGCATGGTGCAGCCTGCCATTGTGGGAAGGGTGAACTTAGGCCTAGGCTACACTAGCGGAGGAGTTCAAACTAAGGTACGCTATTCACATAGCTGAAGTTGAAGTACCTTAGTTTGCTTTACCTGGCTGTTCCCACAGTGGTGGGTCAACCACGGTGGTTCCCCTGTTGACTCCGCTTACTCCTCTTGTAGAGCTGGAGTTCCAGAGTCAACAGGAGCACTTTCAGGGATCGATTTGTCTTGTCTAGCCCTACCCCTAGTGTTTGATTTTACACTGAATCTAACTCTATAGGTCAGGACAGTCTGCTGGTTTGGATGATATTTATATTTCACCATTTTTTATACTTGCTGCATTGAATAGATGCTTTTAAAATTTGATATATAAAATTAAAGAAAGCAATACAATAAAAATAAATGTCTCTTACAAACAAGCCTCACAATCCACAGTGTGTTTGTTATACTTACATGAGTTGGCAAAAAAAGACCGCTAAGCAATAAAATAGTTAGCAGTGATGTGCTAATGAAGGCAGACCACTGAATATATTGAGTAGCAAGGCTGTGGGTGTTTAACTGGTTAGTAAACATTACTACTTGGAGACCAACTGACTCTATGGCTATATAAATATCATTTTTCTTAAAAGGGGTTATTAATTTTGTAGCAAGAATGGTAATTTTATACCAATTTTGGCTCTGAATTTTGAAACCTATATTTTTATCCAGATCTTATGGATCACAGGAGGGCTGTTTATGTGCTAATTTGTATGTTTCCAGCTAGAAAACTAGTTATACTATCCCTTTGGTATGTGTATATGCGTACATATATTACTAACTATATATTTACCCATTATGTAATTTAGTTCTACATGAACTACCCATGGTACAATCACCTGCTTCCATTGGATCCCAGTAGATGAAGCAAGGTGGAAGGTACTTGGTGGTTGTTTAACACAGCTATCAATACTGTGGGCTGCTACTCTGCCTTGCTCAAAATACATTAAAAATTAAGCAGCACCATTTGCTACACACTCAGACTTTTCTTTGCAAGTCACTTTAAGGCTCAACGCAGGGAAGCTGAGTTGTATCAACCAAGGTTTTTTAATGTGCTACACCAAGTACACTTTTAATGAGCACTTTGGAATGTGTAGGGTTCTGAGATAATAAAGACTGTAACCTTGTCATACATCTCACACCTTCTCACTGTGTCTGCTTGGTTATGTGATGCTGAAGGAGTGTTCTCCTTGGAGGTCTTTGCTGAGATCTGAAATTACTGTTTTTCTGAACTCTGACCTTGTTGGCGTACTTAGATTTGACCTACAGGAACAATACTTAAACACCGCAGAGGTGATGGACTCAATTAATTGAAAGTGATTGTAATGCTCCAGTTTGATGGGGGTGAAGTAATTCTACCACAGGAGCCTGTCCTGGAACTCACAGAGACCTGATCCTCCACACCCCTACTCATCAGTGCAGTTCTGTGGAAATAAAGAACTAAAATTGTTCTCTCCACAAATTATCCCCCTCCTCTCGCTTTGCTTAGCCCAGAGATCTAGTAAATGTACATGAGAGTTCTTATCACATTTTCCCCCTCTACAACGAGCACCCTCTCTTCTACCTACAATGCTAGTCTTGGAGCCCCAACTATGCACTTCCCCCAGAAATGTTTCAATATATATTTCTCCAGGCCACACAACACACAGAATGTCCTTTTTGAGGTAATCTGAAAATCCATTACCATCTGCTGGTTCAAATTCTTTCCCAAGATCAAATAAATGAGACAAAGATATTTATTTCATTTATAGTAGTCTTCATGTAATTGAGTCTCAAAGCTACTAGCAAAGAATAGTCTGAGTGTGAAGCAAATGGTGCTGTTAAATTTTGATTTTATTCAGAGCCAGGCTGAGTAGCAGACCACGGTATTGAAAGCTGGGTCAACCAACCACCAGGTAACCTCAGCCTTGCTTCCTCCACCTACTGGGTCTGAGTCAAAGTCCATTGGCTTCAGCAGATTTTGGATCAGACCCTAACTGCATACTCTTATTTATTTAACTTCTGTCCATTCAACCCCTACCCCTTCCTACTGTTGAGTTGTTGTGGTATGTCTGGAATTAGATTGTAAACTCTTTTAGCACTGTAATAAATAATCATTATAATTCTGGGGTTTGTTTGTAGATAATGGTATCTTTATAGACCATGTAAACAAAAAATCAATCTATTTTTACTAACATAATCTCTCTTGGTTCAGAGGTGGTGGAAGACATCAGGGAGCCAGAATTCTTGGGGCCAGCTCCAGCCCAATGTAAAGCTGTTTGGGGGCAGCTTTAAATTCTGGCTTAGGGTCCATAAAGGATTAGACAGGGGTTCTTAAACTTCATTGCACCAGGACCCCCTTCTGATAACACAAATTGATACATAACCCTAGGAGAGGGATCAAAGCCTGAGCCTGCCCAAGCCCTGCTGCCCTGGGAGAGGGGCAGGGGCAAAGCCAAAGCCCAAACCCAAAGGCTTTCAGACCCAGGTGGTGGGGCTCAAGCTTCGGCTTTGGCTCTGGGCAGTGGGGCTTGGGGTTTGGCCCTAAGCCACAGCAAGTCTAATGCCAGCCCTGGAGGCCCCATTAAAATGGGGGTCATTCTCCACTTTGTGGTCTTGACCCATATCTTGAGAATCGCTGGAGTAGAGGATTTCCCTAGCGGACCTGTGCTCCCCCATCTTGTTTCTTTGCCTATTCCTAACCTGGGCTCATCCCCTGTGCCAGATGTGGGGCAGAGGCCTAGGATTCATTGTAATACAGATGTGCCAGCAGTAAATTCCCCAGCACCAGAGCAGTGCTGCACTGGGCATATGCATCTGGATTCTGACTCCTTTGTAACCCCATTGGTATAAAAGGGCTGTAAACTGGCTAGAAAAACTGACCATTTATTGTTTTCCAGCTAAAATTTCCAGATTTCCTGATGATACTATTGGTCAGGACCTTAGCAGAGAGGGGAGACCCAGGCACCTGTTTTTATTTCACAGCTGAACTATTTGATTTACTACTGATGGGAAGAGACATAATCTAAAAGAAAGCTGAAGCTCACAATAAATTCATTTTCATACTTAAATATTGTAGCAATTTCTTGGCCATTCCAAAATATTTTCCCGCAATAAGTCATTATTGATTTGTCCACATAAAAGGCAAACTCTCTACAGACGTTCATGATCAAGAATGAAAATTATACACCAGGGCTTACATGCCCCGTGCATTCTCTCTAGTTAGGGATATGTTTTGATTATATTCTTTGTACTTGGATCTTAGTGGGGGGACATTGGAATTTTTCACTAGAGTGCTTTTAAAGCGAATATGCCTTGAACTATTATGGATAAAAGGTGTTTGTTGTATTACTTTATGTTATGTATAACAGTAAATTGAGTAGATGATTGATTTAATTGCAGTTTCTGGACTAGTTTTAAAAACATTTTTTCTTTTTGTTCTCTGTCTCCTGAGTGTAAAACAGTGGGATTCTGAACATTAGGGGGAAAAGGGCCTGATATAGCGATCATGAAAGTCAGAGCTCAGCTAAAACAAGGTATTAATCAATATGAGGCATGATTTAATATTCCAAACACTTTGCTGTGCCAATATGCTTTGGTTCAAACTAGCCACACCCTTGTTGTTTCACTCCCAGATTTTTCCTAAACAGAAATTGCTAAGAGGGCAGAACGTGCCAAACTTTGCTGGTTTTGTTATGTGGACAAATTAAAGAAAAGATAAAAGTGTTAGGTGCTACTTCTTTCCTTCCCAACTCTCTTTGACTTCATTGGGAGTGGAGAATGCTCAGTGCTTGGCAGGATCAGGTCCTGCTTCACCAAGCTCAGTAGAACTGTGACAGAGATCAAAACCTAGGTCTCCAGAAGAACAATTCCTGGACCAAAAATGTTCAAATGTGGGTGCCCCAAATTAAGCACTGTATTTAGGCATTCAAATCCCCAGGACTGGATTTTCAGAGGTGCCCAGGTCCTGCAGCTCCCATGGATATAAGCCAATCTCTAGACACTCACACTTTAAAATGTTGGCCTCACAGCAGAAATCCACAAAGATCGGTTTTTAAACACTTACTAAATGGGGCTGATCTAAACCCCATTAAAAGCAACAGAAAGATTCCCATTGACTTCAGTGGGCTTTGTATCAGGCCCATTAATAAGAGGGAAAAGCTGTAATTCCTTTCATATGGATTATGATCACTTGGAAACAAAGGAGGTTACCTTTATACACAGCACGATTGTATGGCTTGGTCTCCAGCCCTCAGTCAAGTAATTTTACAGTCTGGCATCAAAATGAAGTTCAGGGGAAAAAATGAAATGAAATGAAAAATGTCATAGGAAAACATTTATAGAAAGAGTTTAATCTTAGACTTGCTTTTGTTAAACTGAGTAGCTTTATATCTGCAGGGGTGTGTGTTGGCAACGGTCTTACTTAAGAGAGGTTTATTTAGGCTCTATTAAAAAGGCCCTGAGAGATGCCAGGAAATAATGAACCTGTCCCTAACCCCAGGGCTGGATTAACTCTCCTGCTGGTCTGGGGCTATTTGATTTTGTGGGGACTCTGGGGGGATGGAGTGCGGAAGTGGGCTCAGGGCTAGGGATTGGGGGGAGGGGTGCAGCCCCAGCTGGGGTGGTGGAGCCAGGGATGGGATGTGGCAGGAGGTTCGGGGTGCAGGGTCTGGGAGGAGGGAGTTTGGGTGCAGGATGGGGCTCCGGGCTGGGGTAGGAGGTTGAAGTGCAGGAGGCGGTGTAGGCTCCAGCAGGAAGGTGCTTGCCTCGGGCGGCTCCTGGTTGGCAGCACAGCGGGGCTAAAGCAGGACCCATGCTGGCCCTGGCTGTGCACTGCTCTGCTTCCTGAGATGGTCGGTATGTCCAGCCCCTAGGCAGAGAGGCCAGGCCACTCTGCATGGTGCATGCTGCCTGTGTCCACAGGCACTCCCCCGCAACTGCCATTGGCTGCAGTTCTCAGCTCATCGGAACTGTGGAGCTGGCCTTGGGGCAGGGGCAGTTCACAGAGATTCCCTGAATCCCCCTCACCTAGGGGCCGCAGGGGCATACCGGAGAGCCGGCACTTGCAGCTCCAGCCCTGTGGGAACCGGTGTCCAGCATGGCATGGAGACTTGCCACAGACTGGATGAAAAGAAGCAGTGGGCTGAATCTGGTCCGTGGGTCTCCAGGGCCCCCCTTAGCCAGAGGCCCACATACACAGAATAGTAGCATCACCAGGATTTGAAGTAGACTTCCCAAAACTTCTGACTGTGATTGTTTGGACACCCTGTTTAAATATATTGATAATCCAATTCCTTCCTTTGAGCAGACAGCAAATTATTTTTCTAATAGTAGGCAGCAATCATACAGTGGATATGAAGATGAATTAGGCACTCAGACACTGCATGGATGAGTATGATATTCTGTACTTGTGATCTGTGTGGCCATGTTAGTCTGACCAATTAGAGGCTGAGAACAAGTACTGATTATTTACAGACATATATTATAGACATACATAAAAATATATTGCTTTGATACATTCCATACTAGAAATATGGTCTAGTTAAAAGAAATCCCTATTTGATCCAAAACCCTATAGGCTAAAATTAATTTAAAATTCAGTGGGTAAAATTCTCTCTATTTTTATTAGTGTGTTAACACTGGTCTTTTTATGATCCCAATAGCATGTTTTTGTAACTAAATATGGACAATCCTAATAGATTGATATAATCTGTCATTAGTAGTTAGCCAGTTCTCCCTGCTGATCTGGACCATTTTTGGAGGTATTCAAAAAGTATTTGAAGATCATTAATGATTACTCTTGTAATATGACTGTAATGTATACACTAGACTGTAAGTTGGGAGCAAGTATTTTCTTACTGTACATGTCTGGGAAATACCCGGTATCCCCACAACACTGGGCTGGGCTCTGTGCTAGAGGAAGAGTATGTGAATTCAGAGGACACAAGAAAAAGTTGGAAAAGAGTATTAAAAAGAGGGTGAAAAGTTCCCCCCCCTCACTTTCTCTCATTTTCTTCCATTCTATTCTTTCTCCTCTTTCCCCCAATGGAAATAAAGGGGAAGATGTATAAAAAAGGAATGGGAGGGACCCAAAATCCAAAATCTAATAAGATTCTGTTTCCAGAAGCTAAAACAAAATCATGTTTTAAATTGAAATGAAATACTTTGTTTTTGTTTTGACTTGAAATAATATTTCATCCAGAACACCTACTCCCCTGCTTTTTTAATCAATATATTACAAATAGTGATTTTTTCTGTGGAATTTACCCTGGGAAAAAAAATGGTTCTCTAGCCAGCTCTAATATGTAGGCACTTATGCCATGCTCATAGTTACCTCGGAGCTTGTGACGCTGGGCCTCCTGGGAATAGTCCAGGTGGTGAGAGTGTGGAGCTGTCTGAAAGCAAAATGAGGGCTACAGGTGGGTGAGAAATGGTTTTCCTGTCCAGTGAGAGTTTGAGATTTCAATTTTTTTTCCATCCTCAATTAGGACAAAAAGTTTTAAAAAAAATCTCACTTTTCATCCTCAATTAGGACAAAAAGTTTTAAAAAAAATCTCACTTTTCATGGATTGATAATCCGAACATAAATAAATAAAAGATCAAAATGTTTGTTTTGATTGAGCCTGTAAATTTTTAAAAGCTTTTTCAATATAAATTAACTAAACTTTTGAAACAAAAAGTTGTTTTGAACTGGAAAACAAAGATCTTATTTGGAGAGTGTGACATCTGACTCTTTCAAAATGTTGTTTTTCAAATACAAGAATTGAATTGGGAGATCAATTGAAACAAATCCTTTCCTGTGAAGAGTTTCAGTTTGGATGAATTAGCGTTCCAACCCCCACCCCTAGCGCCCCACACACCCAAATGAATCAGACAATCCCCAGCCAGCTCTAATGAGCACCTGTAGGGCTTGAAGAACACACACACACATACACATCAGCCCTAGGATACTGAGAGGTGGACAATAGAGCTCCCGCAATGAGCCACCATACCCTTTCACCAACATATGGGGGGGGGGGGAGGAGGCTTGAACTAAATCTCTTTATGCCCTACCCCAGGCCCCACTCTGTCCCTCTACTGGTAGATCTGAGCCTTGGATTACATTCATACCCTCTTAACTACGCTGGGCTGACCTTCCTGAAGATGGAAAAAAGGGGCTAGCACGGGCCTCAGGATCTAGCCATTTTGCCTGGAGGTGAGAAGGATCCTGCATTCAGAGCTACCTTGGTGGGTGTTCACAAAGCAGATGTACATAGGGTTAAATACCAAAAGGAAATTAGAGGCTTATGGAAGTATTTGCCTCAGGCTGTTAGAGCCCACATGAGTTATTTGACTGACTAATGCAATTGCCAGCTTATAAGGCAACGGTAGTGCTGTGGTCAGGACTGAGGTGTGCTGACAGCCTTGTGTGTGGAAACTTAATTTTTGAGAACTTGCCCATACTATAGTTGACATTAGCTAGTGCTAACCACCGCACCAACCTCATAGGAATGAGCAATAGCTACCCTGTGATATTTGCATGCAGTTCTAAGTCTGGCACTTGCAGTAGTTTTGTGACTTTGTGTTTATTTACAAAGGATACCATTGTGAATGTCTTACTTATTCTCCTAGGACCACTGTTGAACTACTCATTTGAAGGCTATCACAGTTTGGTCCCAGATTCCATGTCTGCTTCCCCCTGAATGCTCAGAGAAGGATTACTATTTTTTTCTAAGTTTTAAAACTGTTTTATGAAATCTATAGTAATCATTCATGGGCTAGGATGTGAGGCCTCAGATAGGATGGGTGACCAAAGAAAGCAGTGGGATAATATTTAGCAACATTATTATTATTATTACAGTGGCACCCCAAGTAGAAAGACACAGTCCCCACTCCAAAGGTTTATAACTCAGGCTTAAGAGCCCTAAATTATGAAGACACGACACAGTAGTTAAACTGATACCAATAAAAGGTTTACCAAGCAAGAAGTTCTTTGTGACTCAATGTTTTAGAGGCTTTGATTTTGTTAGGCAAGGTTTAGAGCAGTTTAGACCAAGGAAGCTGAAAATAAGCAGGCATAGAGAATATTAGGAAATTTCATATATTTTCTTTTTCATTAGGACAGTATAATTCTGGCTGCGTACGTAACCCCAAATTTAGAACACATGACTGAGGGACAGAGATACATAAACCACAGAAAGTCAGATTTATTAGCTGTTTACTGAAAACTTTCAATTTATTTTCTGTTGTTGAATTCTCGAAAGTAATTGTGAAAGTAATTGTGTCATCAGTTACCTGTGAGGCTCTAGCTGCAAGAAGTGCACAGTCTGATCTTTATCTGATTTAATTAATTGTCAGGGCTTTGCAATGCAAACTGCAAAGTCTGTGTTGAATGCTTTAGTGCCATATATGATAAATGGGAATAGCACTCTGCTGGGCTGTGTTTTTAAGCATGTTGTCCTATATGTCACATATCAGCCAAGTATTTAAAATTGAATTTACTAGTCTCAATTTTCTTATCACCATTAATAATTAATACAAATTTCTCTCAACATCACTGTTGCTACTTTATTTTAACAGAATTGTTTCCTCCTTCTGCTTTGTAAAAGCCTCCCTCCCAATTTCAAAGGCCTTTAAAGACAGGTCTCCAAACATTTATGGTATGAATCAGTCTCCAGGTACCGTACCTTTTAGGGAGCTGTCAGTCTTCATAAACAAAATTTTACATTATGCACATATACATTTGTAGAGTGCTCAAGCACTTTCAAACCCTGGAGATGTTGTTGTGAACAAAAACTGGCTCAGACAAGTGTTCTCAAAAAGTGAATGAAAAAAGCTAGCAGGGTAAATACATGCAGGGCTTGGTAAATGAATGAACTGACCCAGCTCTAACAGGGATTCATTACAGTGTACAAAACTGTCCTGGTATGGAGTTAAAGAAACAGCAAAATGTCCAGCTGAAATCCTGGACCCATTGGAGTCAATGGTTAAATATCCACAGATTTCAATTAGACCAGAATTTCACCCTCTATTTGCTGCTACTCATAAGAACTTCATGTACCTGGGCGTAGCCCAGTTATTGTTTCCACATTCTTTTCAGTACATATTGTCCATTGTTAAATTGGAGTTGACTGATAACTGAAAGATAATGACAAATTAAAACCAGTCTAAAGTTTGTACAAAAGCCCAGTGAAGTCAATTGAAAGACTTCCAGAAAACCTCATTTTTCTAAAGTAACAGCAGAAATAACTTGTAATAACAAGATCATTTCATTTTATTTCCAATACCATAATCAAATTCTCTAGATGGTTGAAATGTTCTGCTTCATCATAACTAAGACTAAGGATTTGATTCTGTGATTACTTACTACTGACTACCTACTATACTGAGAAGTCCTATTAACTTCAATGGAGAAGCAATACTGGGACCTAGCCTTTCACTGGCCACCTTTCTCTGTCAGCAGAGGGAGCATTTCATCCAGTAACTGAGTGCTCCGGCAATCATGCGGAGAAAAACATCTTTATTCAAGACCAATAACATGCAGAGGGCTATAAAACAAAATATATTAGTTGAGAAATGACACCCATGGATTGTCTATAACAAAGCCATGTTGGAAAACAGAAGGTACTAATGGTGGATTATATCAGAAACTATTCTGTGATTTTTTTTCCCTTTAAAAACATCTCTAGAATAAAAAGAATACAACATAGTGAAAAGTATAGGGTTTCATTTATTTGCTGGAGCATGGTGATGGAAATGAAGCAGAAGTGGTCAAGTAACTGGCCATGGTTTTCAAAATTAGGTGCTTTAAAGGAAGGCTCGTAAGTCTATATTTAGTCCACTTCAATAAATGGCCTAATTTTCAAGCCTGCTGAGCTCCCAGCAGCTCCCACTGACTTCAGTAAGATGTTGAACATCTGAGTTACTATGTACACTGCTTTCGCATTTGTTGAAATGTGGGTTCAGATACATCTGGTGACAACTGAAATAGCATATGGAACAGGCTGTACACCTCTGGCCTAATACCCAGGAGGCTGACACCTCATATGGACAAGTGATATATAGAATGTCAACAAAAGGGCAAGTAGTATTGGCTCAGAGTGGGAAGACGATATAATATAGGTTTATAGGCAGTGGGTTTCTAAGAAGGCAGATTGGATGCGGAAAGAAATAAGACAGAGTTCCTTCTCTTCAGCCAGACCTGTTATGAAGGGCCAGAACTGGATACAAATCAGCAAATGTACCAGAGTTCTCAATAGTGATGTTATTAAAATAGGCTTTGTGGATTGTATGGGTGAAACTCACTGGTCCTTTATCTAATTTACCTGCACACCTTACTCAGGAAACCTCATGCACTTCAATAGAAATGTGAGCGAGGACCACATAATATGGCCTCCTGTTAAATTAACCATTGAACATTTCTAAACAATCATAGGCCACAAATCAAAACTTGTACCACAGTGTTTGCATCCATACTCCAAGATTAGGCCCTGCAATCCATAGCCAGGCAAATGTCCTATTGAAATCAATGGGAGTTTTGCCTGCACAAAGAGGGCAGGTGCAGCGTTAAGCAATCAGAAACATGAAAACAATTTCAATACTAGCCTAGGTCACAATCCAGGTCAATCAAATTCACAAAGATATTTAAAGAAAACTTCTGACTGCAATGCCAATTGTAGTATAATGCCAAGAGACACACTTTTCCTTTGATTACGTGGAGAGCAAAGTTTGTATGTGTGTATGGGAGGGGGAGTATATTGGCATACGTTCATTGGGAATTCACAGCTAGGCACTTACCCAGAAAGAGGCTGGTACAAATGTTCAGGTCAAAGTTCACTCTCCTGATTGCTGCCGTGAACATTCCACTGCAAGAGAAATTATTCTTGACAGCTTGGGTGGAAATTTCATTGAGTGCTGAGGCACTGGCATTCTATCAG
Source organism: Sternotherus odoratus (assembly GCA_032164245.1). Classification (NCBI taxonomy): domain Eukaryota; kingdom Metazoa; phylum Chordata; order Testudines; family Kinosternidae; genus Sternotherus; species Sternotherus odoratus. Next base: position 18,636,545 of record JAVMKO010000001.1, read on the forward strand.
GGACATTCCTCTCATGAGCAGGTTTTGTTTGCTCAGCATGAGAAACATTATGGGCCAGGTTGTAGACCGACCCTTACAGGACAGGAGAGGCAGCCAGGAATCTCTCAAACCATTTCCTATTTCCCTTTCTCTCTTCCTTTTCTTACAGTTTTCACTATTCATTTTTACTCCGTTTTTCTGAATATTTACTGAATATTTTCTTTCTACATTTCTTCCAGCTGAATGTTCGAGTTGCTTTCAAATCCATTGTAGTGTTTCAACGGGAGTCAGTTCAAAATTAGATACAATGTGCTTGGTCTAATAACTTTAGGCTGGTAAACTGATAAAGCAGAGGCACTGTATCCAGACAAGCATATTGCAATGTCTTAAGAACTGCACAATTGCTAGGGCGAGGAGCTGTCCTGAATCAGATCCTCTTCTGTACCATGAATATGGTCGTTTACTAAATTGATTTCCATAATTAGCTTTGGTGCATTGTTTTGCACCAAGCCCATGTTCTGGATAAAATGTAGCACATCTACAACAGTTAAGGGTAGTAGCCTACAGAAGGACTACAAAATGTGTACAAAGAATTACCTAGAAGGTCAGTGGGCAAAATATAAAAAAAATCCCAGGAAAAATCTTAGTCAAAATTGATGTGCATGAGATATACTTGCACAATAGCAAGTTGTCTATGACCTTTATTGTCATATTTACTCAAAATGAAGAGTGGAGAGGATCCATTTTGCGTTCAAATTATGGAAATACACCACACCCTCGCTAGAACGCGGGATGTAGGGTCCATGTGCTGTACCCATTAACATGGGGACCATGTTATGGCAGGGACGTGTTACCATGGATTCCAATTAAAGTAACTACATTTGGGATCCATAGCCACGACCACGCTATACGAGAAGCTGCGCTATATAGACACGGGTTCCAGCAAGGGTCTGCTATATGTACAGACTCAGAACTTCATGGTAGGGATAAAGTTTTATTGAAAAGGTTGCAGCATGCCACTGCACACAATGACGTGTTTACACATACATTGAGCCAAAGCAAAGACATCAAGATAACAAAGGCAACAGGAAAGCTACCTGCATAGAAAAAGCCTATGACTCTCGGCCAACTTGAGGAACAGTATTTTTGGGTGCTGCAGGGCTCTTTTAGCTTAGGTATGAGGAGCATTGCTGCAGAGTGAATGAGGAAACTAAAAAACACCTGCGAGAGAGAGAGAGAGAGAACCAACCAGCTTAATCACAAAAGTTACTTATTGCCAGGTAATAAGCATAGGGAAGCCAAACAAACAAAGCAGGTATAATATTAAATCTACCTTGCATTTGATTTAAAATGTCAGGTTTACTAAACTATAACTGATCACACAAGTCAGGCTTAGAAGGCGAGAGAGAGAGAGAGAGAGAGAGAGAGAGAGAGAGAGAGAGAGAGAGAGTTGGGCTCTCACTACTCCATGAAGCTTGAAGGATCAGGGGTCCCAGGTGGTGGTGTTAACTGAGGGTCCAGAATGCTGAAAATAGGCAGAGCCCCCAGCATGATCAATGAGGAGAAGATGAAGTCCCGATGGAATTGATGCAGATTTTGGACCCAGGCCTCATAACACTCACTTGAGCATGGATAGGGGTTTTTGTAGAGAAAGAGCAATGATTCAAGGGAAATTAGATTTGTTTATGTGTAAACGAGGGAGAATACCAAAGTTGTTTTGTTTACTCAAGACAATGGGAGCTGATCATTTCTGGCTATGGGCGGTGTTCCTTGGAGGGAGCTCACAATGCAGTTAGGGAGCTTCACTATTTTGGATATCAAAAAAGGATATATTATAAGAATTGGTCTGATAATTACCTCACTGGGTGAATGCAGGCAGGGGTTCATTAGCATCTGGAGCAGAGATCCCCCATCATGCAGTGCTTCCATGCTTTTCTGGTCCCAGAGTTCCATGCAGTCCTTGCCCTGGAATCTCTGTTCTCCATTCTGTATGCTAATGGAGATGCCTCCTTTTCCCATTTTTGATGCAAATGAGGCTACAGGAGATTCCTCAATTCTGTCATTCTTATCCCAAGGGTTATGGGGTGTCTCCCATTCCTTTTCATTGCTTTTGTAAGTCTTCCTTCTGATACAGATTTGGTTCAAACAAAGGTTGCACATAGGTGTGGGCGGGTTGTGTGTGAGTCAGAAAGGATGGTTCCCCAAGAACACAGTAGGTAACACTACTAGAGTTAATAGGATTGCATTTGTGTAAGTGAGATCAGAACTTGGCTTGTAAACTTCAAACGGCTCACAATAGCAATCAGCAAAATAAGAAGAAATTAAAAATGAAACACTACCATGTGGAATGAATCTGAAACCTCCCGTCTCGGTAAGAGCACTCAGCAACCCATTGTATTTATCCAGATCAAATGCAGAACATGAGATATATTGAGACAATGTGAAGATGGGGTGGGAATGTAAAAAAGTTCAAATAAAAGCATTACTTTGGCAATATTGCGGCGGCTAACATGGGTTATGAAAAGAGCGCCTCTGAAGCTGACATAGAGACCTTCAGAAACCAAGCAGGCTGCCGGGAATGACTGTATTATGACAACCCTAAAACGGAGGGAAAGAAAATATAAAACGAGTGCTCAGCCTTTCACATGACATAGTTGAATGCTTTTTTGGAAAACACTCAATTCACAGAGCATGCTGGCTATTTGAACACAAAACAATCTTTGGAAAGAACTGACAAGGAAAAAAATCATACTGTAATAGTGGAGAGTAAAATAATTTGCATTTCTGTAGTCTAAGTATACTTTGACTAAGTATAACAAAACATTTCATGGATGTTTAATAGTTTAACCCAGTGGTCCCCAGCTGTGGGGCACACCCTCCCTAGGGGGGCAGAGAAGAACTTTGGGAGGAGTGCACAGCAGGGTCTGGGCCAACCCCCATGGGGAGCAGGGAGGGAGAGCCATCCAGCCCAACTCTGCCCCCAGTCCAGCTCTGCCCCCAGATACAGCTCCATAACTCCCCCAACCACAGGTCCTCTTCATCCCCAGTCCAGTTTGGCCCAAGCTCCTCTCCACCCCCGGCCCAGCTCTGCATTCTTTCTCCATCCCAGGCCAGTTCCATCTCTAGCTGCAGTTCTGCTCACCAGCTCTGTCTTCATCCCATGCTCCTCTGATGAGCCAACTGTGTAGTAAGGAGGAGGAGGTGCAGGAAAAATTGGGCACCACTGGTTTGGGCAGAAGTTGGGAAACTGGCACAGTGAGATTAAGGGGCTTCCCTAGGTCATGAAAGATATTTGTGGCAGAACCATAGAAAACCTAGTCTTCTGATAGCCAGTCTTGCACTTTAACCATAAGACCATCCTTCCTTGGTTGCTGAATAATGCAAATAAGAAAAAAATAAATGGACTCTTCTTTGTGCTTCTGATCCTGCAAGATGCTGAAAGCCTCCTATGAGGTGCAGAACGCCCTCATCTCTCATTGAAGTGGATGGGAGTTAACAGTGCTCAACGCATCATAAAATTAGGCTGCCTCTGACCACAAATTTGATCTATATGATAATGACTATGGAACCTGTTTTTCTCCTGAGTTGCAGAAGAAATTGAGAGTGTTAACAGGAATTATGTGCCCTCATCTGGGAGAAAACCTGCAATTTTATGGATGACAAAAGACACGTATCTCTCCCACCTGATACACATGATATATAGTAGGAAATCTCTGTTGAAAGAATTATGTATTGTTAAGTATTTTAAATGATTCTGGACTGCCTGTTAATGGGACCTATTCCTCTTTTTATTAATGAAAATACGTATTTTGAGTCCCCTGGAAAGGTGAACCTACACTACCCTCATGAGTTATGTACTGTTCTATACTGAGCGTTATAATTGTACACAGCATTTAACAGTACACATAAAAGATAACATTGCTGCCTTAAAAAAACTCTCAGTTTAACCCATATAAATTAAATTGTCCCAGAGTAATATAGCATGGAGACACTATTTATGAAGAGGTTAATTTAGGAAGACTTTGAAGACAAGATGGGTTAACCAACAAGCTGACATTCCTAGCAAATAATTGTCTGGAATATTTTTAGAAAGAGCACTTACGTGGTGCAAGAGTAGTTAAAGGAGTTCATTTAAACATTAAAACAAATATTCATAGGGTTTTTTTGCAGGGGCAGGGGGTTTCTGCATTCTTTGCCCAGCTCTATTACAGTTTCATGCACAGATCTTATACAGAGAGGGGAAAAGTAGATTACAAACTGAAAAGAGATAATTGATGTATTACAGTTCATGCCAATTAATGGAGAAAAGAAAATTCTCTGAAGAGGAAGCCTGGCTAATCCTAAATCTCACTTCAATTTTAGGAGGCCTCCAGCATACAAAGAACCTGTCGACAGTAAGACACATTTTCTAGTCAGTTTTCAAACTGGTTCAGCTAAAGCAATTTTGAAACCAGTTACAGCCGTAACACAGAAATATAGAACAGAGAAAAAGGTGTGTTGATTGTATAGTATCCTGAGAACTGAATGAGATTTTTTTCCCTGGAATTTCAACCCTACCAAAGAATTTGCTTTTTGTTTATTCTGAAAAATTAAGGCTAAGCAGCTTGTAATTTGGGATATGGCTGCCTTTTGAGAGTTTGGATTCCTCGCCAGAAAAACAGTCTATATCTCCCCTGACCTGGACAAAACTTGTAAACTTTGAGAAAATACAGAAAGCTTTTAGAGGAACAAGATACAGAATAATTAATGCCTGGCTGCATACAATGGAGATCTCTTTATGCTTTTCTTAAAATGTCTTATTCGTGTTTAGAATACTACTGATATAATCATTGGCATTTTTCTTAACCACTTCCAAAGACTAGAGGCTTGATTTAGCAGATATATCTCCAGTTCAGATGGTTTCCTAATGTTGTCTGTGTTCCTTTGCTTTTTCCAGCCCTTCGCAGCACTACATCCATAAGAACTAACTGAATTCCTCACTTCTCAAAGTGCATTCTTGCCCAAACATACAGTATTTTGGGCAGTTGAGTAATGAATGCATAAATGAAAGGCCCCTTTTTTGACCCTGTCGTTCTGGGAATGTTTTTATTAGTTTATTAATTATTCTTCCCAACTACATTAAATCTTTCTAACTGAATGTCCCATACTAAAAAAACCCCAGGTTTTGTTACAACAGAAAATATATCTTTCTCCAAAGTGCTTTGGCAAGATTAATTAACTACCTACATTCAAGTGAGTAGTCTGAAAGTCTTAGGGCCAAATTCAGAGGTAATACATAACACCGTATAAAATTAAACTCCAATACATTAATATAGATTCCCCTAGATTCTCTTGAACTAAATTGGACTCCATTAGATATCTTTAGATCTGTTCTCCCAATGGTAAGAGAATCTAAACAGAAGTAATTTCTTATCAAGGAGGCATAAGGCTATATAAATTAAAGTAAAGTGAGACTACTCAGGAAGTGCAAGGTTTTGCAGGACTGGGCCCTAGATTAAAACGATGTTAAGATTACCTTCTGTATGGACAAAATTCAGGAAATCTAGATTAGATTTTGAAGTTGAATAGCCATCCTTAAGTAATCTCACTGCTGCTTGGTCTCTGAAGAATGGCTGATTAAACAGGGTCATTCATCACACTAGCAGGAGTTGGAAGGAAAATGTATGAAATTTATGTTGGCTTTGAATCTCCCACTAACAATTAATAGTGGAACTGCAGGATCCTATAAACCCAACAACATTTCTGAAAAAAACCTTTTACATATTAATGGATCCAAGATGCAATGTTATGAGATAAAAATGTTCAGTATGCCCTATGTTTTGTCATCATAGCCTAAAGGTATATTTTTGCTATGTGATGACTATATGCACCAATTACTTAAATTTAATGAAGGTGTTTGGGGACACAATTTTATCCTTAATTCTGAATTTTCAGATTAGTCTCTTTTTAAGTTAGATTTTAAAAATAATTTTAATACTTGGGTGCAATTTTTGTTGTTCATTAAAAAAAAAAAAACACCCAGAAACATTTTATGAAATTGTCTGAGAAATCACTCAGTAAAAGGCTCCATTATTGGATGGATGCAGGAGGAGGTAGAGGTGATGTCGATTTCCATGAAAGCTTAGGCACAGTGAGTAGGGCACTCCCCTGGGATAAGGGAGAGCCAGGTTCAATTCTTTCCTCTGCTTAATATGAAGAAGGGATTTGAACTTGAATCTCTCCCGTGGCAAGAGAATGTCCTTGGCCAATGACTATTCATTGTCATCATGAATTTATAGTATAAATTGCCAGCATGAATGACAATGATTAGTCTTTGGGTGAGGAAAAGAATGAGGATGATGGGACAGCCTGGTAGTTGAGTCTCTGTCATCCAAAGTGAGGCTAAAGCTTCTATCCCAGTGGGCTAACGCTTACAAGAAATGGGGCATAACCAGCACTTTCTCCTCCTGCATCCATTTTGTGAATTCTTTGCTTGCTTTTGTCAAAATGCTGGAATCCAGAATGGAATATTTCAGGTAAAAATGAAATGTTTCATAGTGTTGTTACCAAAATGTTGACTTTTTTGATTTGGTCAATACTATTTGTCAAACTTGACACAAGTTAGTGAATGGTTTGTAAACCTGAATCAACAATTCATTCAAAAACAATCATCCAGTTCTCTTCACTGCAGTGCTAGTCTGAATTATTTACACTTGAGCTAACTCTTCTTGGGTTAACCACTTTCAACTGCGATAGGCTATGCTGAAAAATACAGCTCGAGCAGAACGGAGTTTTTACATTAGCAGCACAGATTGGCTGAATCCCCACAGCATATCTTGAGCAGCATTAGCGTTCAAGCTCCAACCCACCCACCTGACCAGCCAGATAGTTTACAGCACCACTTAACTCAAGATAGAGACTTTTGTGTGTGGATGTGTGCCAGGGTATTGGAAGCATTTTGAACTAAGAGTGCAGTGAAAACAATCCCAATGACTTGGAGGAAAAGCTGGGAACAGAACAAATGTCTCCTGACTCCCAGTTCCGTAGACAGTATAATTCTTCCTTCTTAGTCACATGGATGTCATCGTATATACCACAGCAGTGATATATACAGTGATTTATGTGAGATATAGCTAATGTATATCTTTTATAAAATATGTCTAAATATATTGGGATTCTTAATCAGTTCCATTTTATCAACTTCTTGATCTGATGAAAATCTTCACAGTGATTCCCATAGGTCAGTGATGGCAAACCTTTTTGAGCCCGAGTGCCCAAACTGCCAACCAAAACGACTTTTTTTTTTCAAAGTGCCAACACTGCAATTAAACCTGAATAACGAGGTTTTAGTTTAGAAAAAACAATTCGTACAGTTTTTCAAACTAATTAACAGCTTTTGTTTAAAAAGAAAAACACAATAACAGAGCTTTCCATTAAACATTTTAATTGAAAAAAAAAAAACCAAAAAACAAAAAAAAACCCAACTGTACACCCCCCCAACTGACCCACTCAGCCCAGTCTCTCCCCCCCAAACCTCCTTCCCTCCCACCCAACCCCCAACTGACCCACCCAACCCAGTCTCTCCCCCCCAAACCTCCTTCCCTCCCACCCACCCCCCAACTGACCCACTCAGCCCGGTCTCTCCCCCGAAACCTCTTTTCCTCCAACCCCACAACTGATCCACCCAGCCCAGTCTCTCCCCCCCAAACCTCCTTCCCTCCCACCCACCCCCCAACTGACCCACTCAGCCCAGTCTCTCCCCCCCAAACCTCCTTCCCTCCCACCCACCCCCCAACTGACCCACTCAGCCCGGTCTCTCCCCCGAAACCTCTTTTCCTCCAACCCCACAACTGATCCACCCAGCCCAGTCTCTCCCCCCCAAACCTCCTTCCCTCCCACCCACCCCCCAACTGACCCACTCAGCCCGGTCTCTCCCCCCCAAACCTCTTTTCCTCCAACCCCACAACTGACCCACCCAGCCCAGTCTCTCCCCCCCCAAACCTCCTTCCCTCCCACCCACCCCCCAACTGACCCACTCAGCCCGGTCTCTCCCCCCCAAACCTCTTTTCCTCCAACCCCACAACTGACCCACCCAGCCCAGTCTCTCCCCCCCCAAACCTCCTTCCCTCCCACCCACCCCCCAACTGACCCACTCAGCCCGGTCTCTCCCCCCCAAACCTCCTTTCCTCCAACCCCACAACTTACCCCCCTCCCAGTCTCTCCCTCCCCCCCCCCCCGCGCTTACTTGTTCGCTGGGTCACGCTGCTTGCTGTGACCCGACTCCAGCGAGGCCCCAGTCGCTCCTGTGACGTCCTGCCCCAGTCGCTCCTGTGACGTCAGTGTGTCAGGTGATAGAGCGGGGGCGTGGCTTCAGTGTTCTCTGGGGAGGGTTCTCCCCAGAGAACTGTGGGAGATGTAGTCTGCAGGAGCCGACGCCGTGACTACAGTGTATGACTGTAGTCACGGCGTGCCCACAGAGACGGTTCGGCGTGCCAGCAGTGGCACGCGTGCCACGGGTTCGCCATCACTGCCATAGGTTAAATGGAAAAACATCATGTCAAGATATTGGTGTGGGCAAGATGGAATTTCCTTCTTATTTTGTCTCTGTTTTTGCATAAAATTAAATGAACAATTTAACACAGCGGTTCTCAAACTAGTTGAGACTGCGACCCCTTTTTGTGATCCGGCGGCGTGGCGCGACCCCTCCGCTGAAAAGCCGCCGAAATTACAAAAAAAAAACCCACCAAAAAATACCAAAACATGCGTGCGCCCTGGTCCCCCCTCCCCGCCGTGGGCGGGCTGCCGGGAGCGCCCTGGTCCCCCGTCCCCGCCGCGGGGGGGGCTGCCGGCTGCGTACTGGTCCCCCGTCTCCGCTGCGGGGGGGCTGCCGGCTGTGCCCCAGCCCCAGTCGCCGCGAGTTGCGGCGGCAGGAGCTCGTGACCCCCCGGGGAGCGCTCGGCAACCCCCCGGGGGGTTGCGACCCCCAGTTTGAGAAACCCTTAACATTTCCTAATGGCATGTGTGGATCTCTTTTTCGTAATGTAAATATTGTCAGGAGATTGATCTACTTCAAAAATCTGTTCAAACAAAATAAAGGGTTATCCTTTTAAAGATTTTTACTGTCTAAAACCAGTAGCAACTCAGGATTATCAGAAAATTAGAAGGCAAATGTGATTTTACCCTCCCGAATAACCATTTTTCATTGTCATACGAACACCACAACTTGAAAACTGTGAAGAATGACCACAAAAAGTGAACACTACTCACATTTAAACCATCAAATCTGGAGTCAGTCTATTTCCTTTTTCCATAGCCCTGTCTAGCCAAATACCTGGGAAGCTGTCTTTTATAGCCAAAAACATCACAAAATGGTTTGGCCCACTAGTCAAAACCTGTCAAAAAGTGTATTTTTCAAACATCAAATATTAATCACATGGAAACCACAGTTTTTTATTCTGATGTTAAATAAAAAGATCATATGGGACCAATATTTCTTCCAGGAGTTAATAAATGAACTCACCTTGAGTTGACATGCATTAGATCATAAAATTCTGTGCCATAAACATGAGGAAAAAAGGGGCATTTTATTGAACTGGATGATCAGTGGAGTAAATCTATTTTTCTTTCAAAAGCTCACAAAGAATTCCTAACAAGTTAAAACAACAGCATATGATTCAGTTGAAGGGTCCATGTTGTACAAAACCAGAAACTTTCCCAAACAATTTGGGTCTCATTCTCAATACATATACATGGATTTTACACAGTTATAAATCCACTAACTTCATTTATGCCTTACTGGGGGGCAGATCCTGCACCACTAAAGGCTACAAAAGCTTTGATATTGACTTCAGTGAATGCAAGATCAGGCACTATTGTGTGATTGGAATGAAGTTCAATGACGATGTTAAAGTACTTTGTCCTTTAATGGGGGCTGGAAACCATGTGCACTTATGTATCCAACTATGCAATAGAAACCTGCTTGCTAATGCAGGTGACCCATACATCATAACATGTTCACTGCCTACGCACTAGAACTAGGCTGAAGACATTATGATTTGGTGTGGAAAAACCAAGTCAGTGAGATTTTGTAAAACCAAAATGTCAAGGGGCTTGGAGCCAGGCACCATTTTGTCTGAATGACCAAAGTTAGGGAAGGAGGCTATTTGGCACATTTTTGTCTCTTTTAAGAGGCAAATCAGAGTGGGTTTTAATAGGTCATGATTGGCTAAACCTAATTAGTCAGGCTTTGTTTTTGAAAAACCCAAACTAAGGTCAATGATGGGTTCTATTTTATCAGCACCATTAAAGAACATGTCATGTCTATTATAGGTAACATGTGCATATGTTCTTATTTCCAACAAGTGCATAGTGCCCCAAGAAGAAAACATTGTGCACACATCACAGTTCGTTGTACTAATATCTGTAAAAATTTGAATGTCTAATGGGGTTTTGGAATTCTAGGTGCATACTCGCCTACGTGTCAAGAATAAGCTTACTGATCTATAGTGCATATGTAACAATATGGCAAGCAGTGACGCAAAGTCTCTAGAGGAGAAAGCCTAGGATCAGATATAGAAGGACGTTCTTTGTTTTTCCTCCTTATTTCTCCCGTCTCTGTATGACTTAGCTCCCATCATTTCTCTGCCCCATCTCTTTTCTTTATTATACCTACACCTTTGGCTACATGCCTCATAACCACACCTTTGTCTTCTTCCTTCTCTCTTACTTTCATGTCTTGTACCAATTGGCCACCTACTTCTAAAACCCCCTTCTTGACCTATGCCTCCAGCCTCTCCTCCTTCAAGTGTCCTCTCATGAAACCTACAAGACCTAGTCTTCTCTAAAACACATAACACAGTGCGAGAAAATAAACTAAAAAAAATAGTTTTCTGAACCTTCTTTGACTAATCAGAGCATCCACATAATCTCATATCTGTTACCACCATCCTCCCTTCCTCTTCTCCTAGTACTGTTCATAATCACTTAGCTAATTATAACATCAGGTAACACCCTAGTTTAGAGTCTGTTCCTGCAATCCTTTACATATGTGATTGGTCCTTACATAGGAGTCCCATTAAAGTTAATGTGACTACTCATGTAAGTCAGGATTTCTCACATCAATAAGGATTGGCAGGACTGGGCCCTTAGACTGAAAGCTCTTTGCTGAAGGGTACACCTATTTGGCAGAATATTGATTTTCAGGCCTTACTGGAAAGCCATTCTTTAAGAACTTATCACGTACCTAGTTATTGAGTTATGAAACAAAGAATCAAAATCACAGTCTGCCTGTGTATGGGCCTTCTCTCACTAGGATAGTCCGAGGCAGGGATTGGCAACCTTTGGCATGTGGCCCGCAGGGTAAGCCCCCTGTTGGGCCGGGTTGGTTTGTTTACCTGCCACATTCACAGGTTCAGCCGATCACAGCTCCCACTGGCCGTCGTTCGCCCCTCCAGACCAATGGGGGCTGTGGGAAGGTATATCTTGGTTGAGGTATAGCTGAGAATATAACTATATAGACTATATCAGCTGGGGTCAAACAGGAAGTGGAAGGGAAATTGGAATCATGCTTGCTCGGGGACCGGAGGCAGAATGGGAACACTGTATAGGGAATGAGGAACAGGGACACAGGTAAAGCTCTGTGGGATGAGAGCTGGGAAGGGAGACATGAGGGACACACTCTGTGGTGTCAGAGCTGGGGAGGACACAGGGGACACACTCTGATGTCAGAGCTGGGAAGGGTGACATGAGATAAAGGCTCTGCAGCATCAGAGATGGAAAGGGGAACCTGGGGTAAATGCTCTGTAGCATCAGAACAGAACACTGGGGAACAGACTCTATCAGCATATAGAGAGAAGCCCGTCTGGTGTGAAGGGCTTCGGAACATGCTTGCTTGGAAACTAGCCTCAATAAACATCGCATTGTCTGCACTTTGGATTTCTGGTCTTTTGCTGCTTGCTGTCTGTGTGACAAGAACCAGGGAAGGGGGAGGGTTGAGGGAAAGCCCTTTAACGCTATTATGTCTCTGTTTAAGCATCATGCACAATTACAATATATTACACCAAGGTTGCAAAGTCAAGCATTCCTTGGGGCCATGATACCCTTTTTGTTCTGTGTGTGTACAGCACCTAGCGCAATGGGGTCCACAGTTAGGGCTCCTGGGTGCTATGGTAATACAAATATTTAATAAGTTCTCAAAAATTAGGCAATGGCAGAATTCAGCTTCATTGTACATATGTATTATGATACTTTCTTTAATTACAAAATCATATGCTCCCCTGCCCATCACACAGAGGATTCCTGCCTTGTTCAGCGCATGCCTAGTTTTTAGTAAGCCTTGGACTACAGGGGAAATTCCAGAAGACGGGAAGAATGATAATGTTGTGCCAATATTCAAAGAAGGCAAGTGGGATGACCCTGCTAACTATTGGCTAGTTTGCCTGACGTCAGTCCTAGGAAAAATAATGGAAGAGCCGATCCAGAATTCAACTAATAAAGACTGAAAATTTGGGAATATAATTAATGCCAGTTGACATAATTTTGTGGAAAATGGGTTTTTTTTCCAACAAACTTGATTCCATTCTTTGATATTACATTTTGGGATGATAAAGGAGGTAATTCCACGGATGTAATATACCTACTCTTCTGTAAGGCATTTGACACAGAACCACACTGCATTCTGATTAAAATCAAGTCAAAAGTTTTACATCTTGGAACAAGAAGTGCAGGCCAGACCTACACAATGGGGGGCTATATCCTGAAAAGCAGTGAGTCTGAAGAGGATTTAGGAGTCAGAGGACAAGGAACTCAACGTGACCTCCCACTCTGATGCAGTGTCAAAAAGGGATAATGTGACCTTTGGAGAGTATTGAGTTGGAGTAGGGAGGTGATTTTACCTGGTGAAACTGTTACTGGAATACGGTGTCCAGTTCTGGTATCCACATTTTAAAAAAGATGTTGAAAAAAGTGGAGAGGATGCCAAAGAGAGACACAAAAATGATTTGAAGCCTGGCAAAAATGCCCTATAGTGAGCCTCTTTCTGGGGAGAAAATAACAGGTACTGCCGCTCTTTAATCTAGCGGAGCAATGCATAACAAGAACCAATGGCTGGGAGCAAAGGCCAGACAAATTCACATTTGAAGTTAGGGACATGTTTTTTTAACAGTGAGGGAGCTCAACCACTGGAACAAGTCCCAAGGAAAGTGGTGAATTCTCCATCTCTTGAGGTCTTCAGATCCAGACTGGATGCCTTCCTGGCCGATGTTTTATCCAAACATAAGTTTTTGGGCTCAATACATGGGGAACTGGGTGATATTCTCTGGCCTGTGCTATGCAGGAGATCACACTAGATAATGTGATGGTCCTTTCTGGCCTGAAACTCTATGAACCCATGAATCTAATGAGAAGCTATTCAACAGTTTGTTTTTCCCTCATTGTTCAATCTGTGGCTCCATGTCTTATTCACTGCATACTATTCAAACCATGCTCCAAAGACAGAATTAATTTCCTCATGGGCTTTTCTATGGTGCCCATTGTTGTAGTATCTGAATATTTCAAATATTAATGAATTTATTTTCAGAACACCCGTTTCACAGATGGGGATCTGAGGCACAGAAAAATTAAGGTCAGATGTTTCCACTAATTTTGGATGCCCATTTGAGACATCTAGGACCTCATTTTTCAGAGTCCTTAGAATTATATTTCACTTCATGTATTCAAAGTACAGCTCACATTAGCTTCAGTTGCAGCTGTGAGTGCTCAGCACTTCTGCAAATCGAACCACTCAGTTTCAAGTCAGGCACACAGAAAATGAGTATCCTACGATTAGTGTCCAATTATGAAAAGCTTGGTTTAAGTGACTTGCCCAGTACCACATAGGAACACTATGGCAGACAGGGATAGAATCCAGTTCCCCAGGATAGCAGCCAACTGCTTTAACCATGAGACTTTACAATTTCTGCAACACGTGAAGCAAGAATCCTGCTGGCAACAGTCTCCTCCATGACACAACCCTGGTTAAGCCCCATACTAAGCCCAGCCTGTGCAATGAATGAGGCAGGGTCTAAGTACTATATGATATGAATAAGTACTATATGATCATGTAATTAAAAATCATATCATAATATATATGCAGTAAGGAGACAAATTAAGGTTGCTCAGGCAACCTTAATTCTGGCATTTCTTAACTTTTGGTGGTTGTCTTAGCAACCTCAGTAATGTTCTCTTTACGTAGTTTTGTGTGTGTGTATCAGAGTATAATATATATATATACACATATGCACACACATATATAAAATAATACATTCATATCCAATAAATATGTAGGCTGAGAGTTTCAAAGCTCCTAATGGATTTGGATGCCCAATTCCATTAAAATCATTAAGAATCCCTGAAATCTCTTATGCTGAGCACAATGCCTACCTGAACTTTGCCCATGCCTACTCTCTAGCCAGTTCTGAGAGAGACATTTTTTGGTAATTAAAAAAAAATCACTATATTTCCATGAGAGAAGAAACTTTTGTTTGGTCAAGGGAACTATGTAAACATATATATGTTATTAGCATGTGGACGGTTTGTCATGTGGCTTTTTCACTTTCATCTGTATTTAACCTTTGACCTGACTTTTGACCTTTCACCTATTAGTCAGTACCTAAATTTATGTCCGTGTTAGCCCTTCATGTACTTGACCTGTGACCTCACAAATTATGCAAGGTTGCACATTGTCATGGAACAAAGAGAATAGCTGGAAGATTCACTTACTGAATAAAACCCATATAGAGCAGTTGTGTGCAGCATTTTGTCACCTACTGAAGAAAAATGATAAAGGCTGGGTTACCTAGCACTTCTGTTGGCAAACAATGTAAATGGTTCATAGTGATTAGTGTAGTGGGCGCCTAAATAGATAAATAAAACCAGGAGGCAGATCAATACATCCATTGTAAAACCTGTTGGATGGGGTCAGGGCAAGGAAAATGCTAGGCCAGATCCTCAGTTGGTATAGATTGATCTAGCTGTATTGTGTTCAATTGAACACAACTGTTTTACACCAGCCCAGGATCTGCCCCATGTCAATTTATAGCAAATATTTCTACCGCTGCTGTAGAAACACTTTTTCTAATGAGACTCCCAATCTGATTTCCTGCCTCTCTTTTCAGAGACTGAGGGGAGAGAGGGGAAGCTGTTCTCTAGATGCCTTTAGAATAGGCAAGGAGAAACAGTCCCAGTCTTTAACTCCAAACGTTCATATCACCAGACTCCTACTTAACAGAAAGCTGTGACTTCCATTAGTTAAGTGGCCACTTCAAAACCAACCCAAACCGGGAAATAACAGAAATCTATTCAGTGGTCTGTGTGAAATGAGTTGTAGGCTGTAGTGACAGGAAATATGGACATCATAGTGCCATGATTAATAGAGGAGGTTTCGGAACATCATTTTTAACATTAATAGGTAACATTAGCAGAGAGCACAAGATTTCCATGGACTAGGATACTTCCCTCCTTGGAACCTTCATGTAGAGATGGTTCTGCCCTTCAGTATAAGGTTGAAGCACATTTTCAGTGCAGTATGGGAAAGCTTCCTCTGTATATACACCACCTATTCTGTAGGGGTAAAATTCAGCTGTGTGGAGAGAGACAGGGCAAGGTCTATGCCCCACTTAAAGCCTTGCATCTGCCATCTGCATAGGAGTGAAATTTACCCTAGCTAAAGGGGATTCCAGATTCAAAAAGTGTCAGACTGGCACCTTGCAATCCCCCTTTCCCAGCTCACAAAAAGGGTCCTTGTTAAATTTTCCTTATATTATTTCAGTATAGTTTTTATTTTCATTTCATTTTCTCTAGGTACAATGTTTCTTAAAGGGGAAGAAAGAAGAGAAAAAATGAAAACAATGTCTGCTATAATAGTGTGTTTTGTTCAACAGATTGCAAAGGCTATCACAAGCATTTTACTGGTAGTTAATTATAGTTTCTGACATTAAATTAAAACAAAATCCTGGGCACAGCTGAACACATCTCAAGTGGAGCAAAAGCTTCACTATTCCTCACAGCACTAAGGTAGCTATATTTTCTCTCACTCCTGCATAAACCACAGCCTACAAATAATTTTACTTGTATACTTTTATTGTCCTCGTATGTCTCATATGCTTTCATGAGTGTTACACTTTACCTCTTAGCAAGCAGATTAAAAAAAATAGTATGTTTCTGGATTTTAGTAAGTTGAAGGTCCAAATTCACTAAGGAGCAGTGAGTTTGCACACTCAGAAGATTTTACATGGCATAAATCCATCAGTTGTATGCTTTCTTAACCCCTAAAACCATGTTTACATTAGACAAATGCCATGCCACCTACTTCAGATACTACTCATTGTTGAGTACCCAGAGCAGTGACTTATCAGAAAGTGAAGTTAGGCAGGTAAGTGATAGCTCTTTGCAATACATTATACAGCACTTTCAAAATGTAAATGTATAACTGCTACATTTATGAACCAGATCCCCAGCTGCATTGAACTTGGTTTGAACCATTCTAATTTAAAGCCAGCCTACCAGCCAGCTGTGGATTCCCTTTTCATCCCTTCCTCTGTGGAATATAGTTAATGTAGATGCCTTTCCTCACTACCCCCAGAGTGATGGGAAGAGATGAGTTTTCTTTTGCTTTGGAATGGCCTGCTGTAGGGGACTGTTACAGCTGCTGCAATTGAAAGTAGCTCTGAGACTTCTAGAACTTGCTTTTCTGGATCAGACCAGCACCTGGTGACCCAAGAATTGGGGAATCACAACACTTGTGCACTGCTCCATCACCCTTGAGCTGCACTGGGTCCCAGAGCCAATCCTGAGAGAGACAAGGAAGTTACTAAGAAAGGGCTCATTAGAGCACATTTATAGAAAGGAGCCCATGGAAAGCAGGCCCTGCATGAGAAAGGGGAATAAAAATGTTTATCTAGCCCAGTAAGGATGAACTAGGAAGGACAAAGTACTGCCTTAATTTCTCTTGCTCTCCCTGGTACTCAAAGGTAAAATAGTACTTTACAATCTTTAATAGTTCCCCCCCCCCCTCACCACTCTCCTGAGAGACAGGAAACTACTACAATCCCCATTTTACAGATAGGAAACTGAGGCACAGCGAGACTAAGTGACTTGCCCAAGACCACATGGGAAGTCTTTAGCAAAGCAAGGAATTGAACCTATAGCTCCAAGCCTCCCCTTCAACAGTCTTTGAGAAGGAGGGATGGTTTATTTTATCCCCTGAACAGTTTCCAGCTGTCCTGGTTTGGGTTTAAACAGCAATCCATGCAAAGTGTAGCCCAGGCAATGGTCTGGGGCAGCTGGAGGAGGCAGGAGAAGTGCAAGAAGATAGAAGGGTTTCCCCTACAGCATTTCCTTCCAGCTGCATCACTGTTGCACCTCTAGCTGCTCCTCCGGCTCCAGAAAGAAGCTGCAGCCTGCAGGGGGAAGACTGAATACAAGGCAGGAGGATGCAGCTAGCAGGATACAGGGTGGAGACTAGAGATGTGCAAATAACTGATTTTTTGATTCTCTGGCAGTGCCAAAAAATAATGGGAGACAGGAAGGGAGGTGGGAAATCAGTCCTGGGAAGCTTTGGAATTTTCAGCAAATAAAAAGTCAGAAAATGTGTTTCACATTGTGTATGTGTAATAAAAGCAGAAGAAATGCAGGGACAGATTAATGCAAACTGAGGAAGAGCCACTGCTTTATACCCAGTAGCCTACTGGTAAAAGCACTCACCTGGAATGTGAGACCCAGCTCCAAATTCCTGCTTTGGAGCAGGGACTTGAATGCAGAGCTCTCACCTCCCCAACCCGTGCCCTGACTACCTGCCCATTGGCTAGTCTGAGGATGGTGCTTTCATTCTCTCCTGTTGGAGCTGTTCCACATTTCAAAAGTTAGTGAAGCCTCGGATAGACCCTAGGTCTCTGAGTGGAGTGTCCTAACCAGCTATGGAGCCAATCACACCCAACCTCCCTGACCACGTAAATCCAACTTCCTAAGAGAGAGCCCTAGTCACTTGGCCATTGGGTATAAGGGATCATCATCACTTCCTCTTCTTCCTCAAGGGGGTTTGTGAATGTTGCCTAATGTTTAAGTCCTCTTGTGAATTTCTCCCCCCGACAAAGAACCCAACATTTTTCATTTTGATAATGTCAGAAATGGCCAAATAAACATTTTTTTTGCCAAAATCAACACAAATTGGTAAAATGTTTTAGTCAGCTGGTGTCTGCCTTTTTTGGGTGAACAAAGTTTCAGTTGAAAAATTTTGCCTAGCTCTAGTTGAATG
The DNA here is from genome assembly GCA_032164245.1 of Sternotherus odoratus. Taxonomy (NCBI): domain Eukaryota; kingdom Metazoa; phylum Chordata; order Testudines; family Kinosternidae; genus Sternotherus; species Sternotherus odoratus. The sequence continues at coordinate 18,654,792 of JAVMKO010000001.1, forward strand.
CCCAGGTACTGACCCCCCCCCAAACATTCCTTCTGCACCCCCTCACCTACTCAGACAAAGAACTTACCCACCACCCAGAACTGGTGCTGGCATAAGCAGACTAAGCAATTGTTTAGGACTAGAGCAGGTCAAAGAGCCCCCCTATTAATTAGTATGTGTTATGGCTGCATGGGGAGGGGATATTTCTGCCAATGGGCTGGCACTGGCACTGACTCCACCTATCTTTCATCACTCATCTCAATCCACTCCACTGTTCCCATTTATCCACCTTAACTTTCCTAAATGAAATTTGAAAGAGGTCAAGAGAACATTATCAGGTGATTATAAAATCCCAATTGCTAGTTAAGGGATTTATTTCCAACATCTGTAATTATTAACATATAATACAGTGTTGCTCTCTACAAAGATAAAACCTGCACTGTGAAAATGGGTTGCTATATAATACAATTAATATATTCACAATACAAACCTGAGGGCTTGTTTACATGGGGACAAGAAGGAAGGTTAAATTAACTAAAGGTGTAAATTTCAAGTAGGATTGCTGAACTTCATTAAACCCCCTTGCAAATACTCATTCAGAATTAAAGTGGCCTTAAGAACATAAGAACATAAGAACGGCCATATTGGGTTAGACCAAAGGTCCATCTAGCCCAGCATCCTGTCTACCGACAGTGGCCAATGCCACTTTAGTTCACATTAACTAAACCAAATTAGGCCATTTTAGTTCTGAGTGTCTACAAAGGAGTTTAATGTAATTTAACTAACACTTGACATTCACATGTTTAGTTAATTTAGATTAACGTTTGAGTATTCCTGTGTAGACAAACCATGAAATATAACACCAATATTTTATTATACAAAATAGGTCAGTCACAAACCAAAAAACCCCCAAATTAATATAAAATGTATAGACCTCAGACATAGCTGTAGGATGGGGCTATAGTCACTTGAAATTCTGTCCTGTACTGTGAAATTGTTGACACTCTCAGCAGGATTCCCCTGAAATATATTTTCAATCTTAATTCTTTTATAATATTTTTGCTTTCCAAATACACACACAAATAGCACACAAGTTGTGTATTTTCACTCAAAAGCAATTATTTATTTTTCCTTTCACTGCATGGTTATTTTACTAGAAGTATATTTTCAAGTATTTTAAAACAAATCAAGATTTTTTATTTAAGATGACAGAGATAGCTGTAGTAATGTCGCCGGACTAATGATCATCTAACATTTTGTGTGCCTCTTAAAAGGATTTAAAAAAAAAAAAAAAAAAAAGGACCGCACTTAAGAACTCATTGCCTGTGGTCTTTTACAGGGAGTGACACTGATTTTATGTGGCATTTTAGAGAATATAGCACCTGTGGTATTTTTAAAAAGTGCTACTGATTTTATTGGACTTTAACACATCACTGTCCGTGTATTTTATAAATATCTGATATTGGTTTAATTTGCTCTTAAAGTGTCATTTAGCTTAAAAACAAATACTGGGTTTGTGGGGAATTTTAAGGATTATTGACTATGGTGTTTTATACAGGAAGCATTTTGGCATTACAGTAAACATTTATTCAAGAGGCATATACAGTGCCTGATAAGTGGAAGTAATTTTGGCTCTGACCCTGTACCACTGAAGCTTTGCCATTGGCTTTAATAGTCCCCAAATCAATCACAATAGCCACAGAAAGCCAAATTCACAATTGATATAGATGGGTGAAAATCAATTTAAGTCAGTTACATGTGAATTTGACCTAGAGCATGCAGCAGGAGGAAGTGAAGTAGATATGATTGCACAGCAAAAAAAAAAATAAATAAATAAAAAATCAAGCTTCCGAAATGGCAGATTCATTGTGGAAACAGAAAAAGTTCCATGGAGAATTTCCCCCTCCTCCTTAACCCACCCACCTTGTTATCATCAATATTTTAAGATCGCTTAGTAGTATGACCCTAGGGAAACTGGACTTGAAGTTTTCAAAAAATAACATTCTGATATGAAACCTGTCTTCGCTTGGAATAACAACATTTTAGGGTAAAAGAAAGAGAAGAAATATTTAGGCTGAATATCAGAAAAAAATTCTTGAGATTGCACCAAACCCTGACATGCTCCTTACATGAGTTTTTATTTTGTCTTTCATAGGGCATAACTCTCTGACTCGTCAGGTGAAGCCTGATTGACTGACAGGAGGCAAGAACACAAGGCTGCTTCCATTATTCATATTGCAGCTCTCAGGAATAGAAAGGCCTGGTGAGAAGCAGCTCAAAAGCTCTGTAATTACATTTCACTCTTTTCTTGTTAGGTCAGCTCCACAGGAAAGGAGAAAATAAATCCCAGGGTCAGAAACTCATCTTTTCCACTCTAGGTTTATAATGAGGGTACCAACAATTGCCCTGAGCTCCCTTCCGATATAAGAATATACATACTCTATTCAGGACTAGAAACTAAATCTGTCTGCTTAAATCTAGGGACTCAGACAATCCTGAGATTATCATTTGTGTTAATAGTGTATAGGAGTTGTAGTTTATAGTCATATACTGTTGGTGTCTAACCACTTCTACCACTGGCTGATCCAGTAAACGGATGTAATCTGGTACGGTTTCTTGGATGATTTTTTAGACACATAATATGTTTTTATTTCAATGGATTGTGGAAATATAAAATAAGAAGAATGTAAAATGATCACTATAATGCCAGTTTGTTATACTATCCTCTGAACACAGTGAAAGGTCATTAAGTAACACTCCAGAAAAGAGGCCCACAATTACATTTATTTCTGCGAATTATGGATGATTAATATATCACATCCAGGATGTGATCTGAAGTAAGAGATATTTAATGTATTCCATGACATACAGAACAAAGTTTGTTTTCAGTTTGATCTAAAGTAATGAAATTATGCTCAAGTATGTTTCCTTTCACAGCTGTGATTGATTACTATAACACATAATGAAATTAAGACAGAGTGGATCAAATCTTGTTATTGGAAAGATAGCTCATGTACAGTACAAAAACACAAAGCAGTATATCTGAAACATGTTTAAAATGCTGGGTTTTGTCCCAGCTAAAAATGATAGGTCAGAAAGCTGGCCTCACTGCTGGCTTTTAAACTATTAATCACAGCCTATCTTATCTCAGTGTCTGAAAAAGCAAGCAGTGTTAATGTGTTAAATTTGAACTCCTACTCTACTTCTGTCCCTTTGTTAAGCAAAATGAGTATGTATAATGTATGTTTAGTATGCAAAAGTATGTGTAATGCTCCCTGAACAGACTCTAAGGGTAAGGTTACACTAGAGATTATAGCGCGTTTGTGTATAGCGCTTCCCAATTTAGCGCAATAGGTATTGCGCTACAGTGTGTGCACATCAAGACCCCGGAGCGCTAAAGAACAGACACATTTGCGGCGCTTCTGGCGTCAGTGAGAGTACTGCAATAGGGCAGGTATCCCACAGAGCACCTCTTCTCAATCTGGCACAGTGCCTTGTGGGGAAGGGGGCGTTTTTTGCGGCCATTCTGCATCCGGTTACAACTCCCAGGGATGCTTTCTTTTATACCCCAGCAATCCTTTTAGTTTCCGGCCACCTCTGGCGCCCTTTCTCAACGGTTTCAGCATTTCTCAACGCTCCGTTGCCCATTTTCGCTGTGCTGTAATGGATCGCGAAGTGCTGCGGAGCATGCTGGCGAGTGTTGCCAGCACAACTCTCTGCGTGGCAGAGTTTTTTCTTGAAAGGGAACCTGACAGTAATGATGAGTCTGGAGAGGAACTCGAGATAGAGCCGAGGAACAAACTGGACACTAAACTGATCATCGCTTTAACGGACATGCTCACGACCGTGGAACGCCGCTCTGGGCACGGGAAACGAGCACTGACTGGTGGGATCGCATCGTCTTGCAAGTGTGGGACGATGAGCAGTGGCTGCAAAACTTTCACATGAGAAAAGCCACTTTCATGGGACTGTGTGCTGAACTCGCCCCCATCCTGCAGCGCCAGGACACCAGACTGAGAGCTGCCATCCCGGTGGAGAAGCGGGTAACTATAGCACTCTGGAAACTGGCCACCCCAGAGAACTACCGATCTGTTGCCAACCACTTTGGGGGTGGGGAAGTCGACCGTTGGAGTCATGCTGATGGAAGTGTGCAAGGCCATTAATCGCCGTCTGCTACGAAAATTTGTGACCCTTGGTGACGTGCGTGACATCGTGGCTGGCTTTGAACAGATGGGTTCCCTAACTGTGGAGGGGTGATCGATGGGACCCATATACCTATTCTGGCCCCTGAACACCTAGCTGACCAGTCCATTAACCGAAAGGGGTACTTCTCCATGGTTCTTCAGGCGCTTGTGGATCACCGTGGGCGGTTCACTGACATTAATGCAAGCTGATCGGGAAAGGTGCATGACGCACGCATCTTCCGCAACAGCGGCCTGTTCTGGAAGCTGCAAGAAGGCACTATTTTCCCAGACCAGAGGATCCCCATGGGGGAAGTGGAAATGCCCATTGTGATTCTTGGCGACCCCGCTTACCCTCTAATGCCCTGGCTCATGAAACCTTACACGGGGAGCCTGGACAGCAGCCAGGAAAGGTTCAACTACAAGCCGAGCCGCTGTCGAATTACTGTGGAAAGAGCCTTTGGGCGTCTTAAAGCCCGCTGGAGATGCCTTTATGGCAAGATAGACTTGGCAGAGGGAAGTATAGCCGTGGTTATTTCCATGTGCTGTGCCTTACATAATCTCTGTGAGCGGAAGGGCAAAGCCTTCACTATGGCATGGACCTCGGAGGTTCAACAACTGGAGGCCACGTATGCTCAGCTAGAGAGCAGGGCTATTAGAGGGGCCCAGCGCGAGGGTACAAGGATCAGGGAAGCCTTGAGGGAGCATTTTCTGACTGAAAGCGAGTTTTAATGGGAATTGCAGAGGGAGGGAGGGAGGGAGGTTGCGGGGTAGCAGTCTGTTAATCGGATAAGGCGGTTGCTTTTATGTACCTATTACACACATGTGTGCACAGAATACAGAAACCCATTTATTAAAAAGAATTCATTTATTGAACAGCTTTCTCATAATCTAAAATAAAAGTTGAAAAACATTAAAGTTTGTGGTGGGGGAAGAAGGGGTGTGAAATCGGTTTCAGGGAGGAAGGGTGTGAAATTGTTTGTGGGAGCAAGGGGTGTGAAATTGGTTTGAGGGATGAAGGGTGTGAAATATGTTCGAGGGAGGAAGGGGTGTGAAATTGGGGTTGGAAAGTGGACAGTTACATATTGGTGTATGTCCTGGACTCATAATCTCCAATGCCCTCCAAATTGGTGTACTCCCCAAACCCATTCTGTGGAGTGCGGTCATGCCTGTTAGTAGGGGTTGGGTGCAGTGGGTGCTGGATCTGTGGGGTGGTCGGTGAAGGGATGGGGGTTGGAGGCAGCTGTGGGTGGTAATAAGCAGCCAGCTGTTGATACTGGCCTGGAGGGGAGAGAGGGCCAGGAGGGGAATGGCTAGGGGGCAAGTGATAAGGGGTTCAGGGGCCTGCTGCTCCTGAACAGCAGCGATCCGCTGCAGTCTGTATTTGCAGCTCTAGCATTCTAAGCAGCTTGTCAGTGCGGTAATCAGCACGGTCTTCGCAAGCCATCTCTCTCTCCTTCCGTTGTTGTTCCCTCCGCTGTTCCAAACGGCTCATCTGCTCCTCCCTACGTTGGCTGTCAGCGCGGTTGTCCATTGAAGCCTGTTCCAGAACTTACCTCAGAACCTCCTCTTTGCTCTTCCTCAGTTTGCTTCGCAGTCTACTCACTTTTTGAGCCACAGTTGCAGCTGGTGAGGATGTCAAGGGCAGAGCTGGGAAAAGTTACAATTTCAGAGTTAAAAGACAAGATCCCATTGTTTGCAACAGACACTCTTGGGGAGTCCCACGCATTCCTTGAATCTTTTGTGCAGTTCCCCTGTCCAAATAAGCCAATTCACCCACAGAGGTAACCAAGGATCCCCAGGCATGGTGAGTCGCTGGGACAAACACTATTTCCCTGCCTTTCTATACCATTGTTTTGGGGGAGCGGAGGATGTTACTGGGAACTGCATTCTGATAAGCATTATCCCAACATTCTGTGTAGGTTTTCATTCTGGAAGATATCTCTCTGTTGCGTGTGACGGAGCAAGAGAGGGCGGGGATTCTAAGGAGATGTGGCTTCCGCCCAGGCCCATACGTGGCTTGCATCTGTGCGGCAATTCTTCCCCCCCACCCCCTTAGAAGAGTGGCGTGGACTGGTGACTATGGCCGGGACAGCGAATACGCTGGGGCTACCACGAAACCTCCGGAGGCATATTGCAAGAGCTCTTATTGAGACCTTTGCAGAAATCACTGATGAGGATTACCGCGAGGTGATAGAGTACATCAGTGCACTATTCCATATCTAGCCACCATGGAAGCATTCTTCTCCACCCTCTGCAAATCTGTCTGCCCTCCCCCCTAGAAAAGTTTGCTGTACCTGTGCAAACTGGTGTTGGAACCACAGCACCTGCAGCCGCCAGACGCTGTGGCTCGCTCTGGGTGCATTCTGGGCTTGAGAACAGTTCCTGGCTGCATGTATCCAGTGATTCCTCAGTGCCCTGGCTCGCTCCTGCTGACGTGTGTGCCTCATCCCCCTCCTCCTTGTCTGGGTCTGCTGCGAATCGCCGTGCTGATAGTCTCCAGCACATTGCATCACCACCCAGGATCGCATCCAGAGCCTGATAGAACTTGCAAAACACAGGGGCTGCCCCAGAGCAGCTGTTTGCGTCGCGGGCTTTGTGATATGCAATCCTAAGCTACTTTACTTTTGCCCGGCACTGGAGAGTGTCCCGTTCATACCCTCTGTCCCTCATGACCCCTGATATCAGGGCATAGGTATCATAATTTCTGCGGCTAGACCGCAACTGAGACTGTACAGCCGTTTCCCCCCCCCCAACAGCTGATGAGGTCCGTGACCTCATGATCAGACCACGCTCGAGATCACTTATTGCGAGGAGGCATGGGACGTGGAGTCATGGCTGAAGCAAAATGAGGAGCACTCCACGCCTGGCTGCAGTAAACAGGAAAAGGATTTTCAAATTTCCCTGGGAATTTAAGGGGAAGGTCTGACGTGTGGTCACCTGAGGACGCGACAGAAGTGTTTTAAATGATGGCCAGAGAGGCTCTAATGGGAATCTGGGCCAGGCTGGAGGAGGCTGGAGGCTCATTAACACACAATCGGTGTTCACATTCACACCCTTGCGCTATAGCGCTAGCACAAAAAGCCTTATCACGTTCGGAAAGGTGGTTTTAAAGTTGTGCTTAAAGCCGAGACTTATTGCGCAAAATGTGACTTGCAAGTGTGTAAGGTTAGATAGTTATAGTGCTATAAAACGCCAGTCTAACCATGCCCTAATAGATTCTATCAAATATAGGGTGGGATTCCTTTATTCTAGAAGATAGGGTACAGCATCCAACCATAATTTTTTCCTGGCTCCAGTGAGCTATTTTCCCCCTCAAGAATCTCTCACACACACTCTGTTTTTACAGTCATATGGTTAAAATAGATCAGTTTTGATATTAAACAACCATGATGTTACTTAATGGTAATATAAGGAGAAATAAAATGCTTATTCAAACAAATGTCTTATTGAAGTACCTTGAATAAGAATCTCAGGACCAGGCTCAGAATAAAGACATGATTTGCTTTGGTTGCTGATCAGCAAGGAAATATGCATTAAAATGCTAATAGGTTTCCCTTTTCCCGCTGGCTGGGGTGTATGTGGTTTGGGACAGGCTGCAGGGAATGGAAAGTGAAAATAAGAGTGGTTAGGAGGGTGCTGCCTGTAGCCAACTCTAGGGGAGAAAGGCATTGCTGCGTGTGGGCTTTTGCTCTATTAAATAATTGTTGGCATTTAGGACAAGATGGTCTCAATCATTCACTCAATTAGCCCTGATACCATACATTTGGTTCCGAGTTTTTAAAATGTTTTGCTGCAGCTTTCCTCTTAGCATTTTAAACAGTTCCTTGAAAAAGCAAGTTTAAATGCAGATGTTTTCCACTTTAGATTTAAAGTGTATTCTAATGAGTCTTTATTTAAAAAACCGTTACTAAACTTTAAAGGCCCAGTTATGGTTTTCATGCCCCTTTCCTGGTGTAGGAGGGCAGGGCAGGTTGTACCAAGCCTAGAGGAACAGCAGGGAAGTTCTGCTACAGGCAGTGGCACGTTCTCTCAGGGCTGCTCCAGGTGTATGACATGAAGCAGTTGATTCCATCCATTCACAGATTTTTTCTCACAATATGCCAACCTTGCTCCATGAGCCAGTGGTCCCAGCTATCCTCCTCCTTGGGCTCTTTTAATCACTGACTTGCTCCGAGTACAGTACTCTTTGTACTTCCCATAGATTGCTACTGAAAAGAAGATCCAGGGCACTACAGGCCAGTCAGCCTCACCTCAGTCCCTGGAAAAATCATGGAGCAGGTTCTTAAGTAATCAATTCTGAAGCATTGAAAGGAGAGGAAAGTGATCAGGAACAGTCACCAGGGATTCACCAAGGGCAAGTCATGCCAGACTAACCTAATATGATGAGATAACTGGCTGTTTGGATGAGGGGAAAGCAGTGGATGTGTTACTCCTTGACTTTAGCAGCTTTTGATATGGTCTCCTACAGTATTGTAGCCAGTAAGTTAAAGAAGTATGGGCTGGATGAATTAACTATAAAGTGGACAGAAAGCTGGCTTGATTGTTGGGCTCAATGGGTAGTGATCAATGGCTCCATGTCTAGTTGGCAGCTGGTATCGAATGGAGTGTCCCAAGGGTTTTGTTCAATATCTTCATTAATGATCTTGAGGATGGCGTGGACTGCACCCTCACCAGGGTAGGGGTAGGGATAGGATACAGAGGGACCTAGATAAACCAGAGGATTTGACTAAAAGAAATCTGATGATGAGGTTCAACAACGACAAGTGAAGAATCCTGCACTTATGACAGAAGAATCCCATGCACAGCTACAGACTAGTGACTGAATAGCTAGGCAGAAGTTCTGCAGAAAAGGACGTAGGAGTTAAAGTAGACGAGAACCTGGACATGAGTCAGTGTGCCCTTATTGCCAAGAAGGCTAATGGAATTTTGGGTTGTATAAGTAGAGGCATTTCCAGCAGATCGAGGGATGTGATCATTCCTCTCTATTCGGCATTGGTGAGGCCTCATCTGGAGTACTGTGTCCAGTTTTGGGGCCCACATTACAAGAAGGATGTGGAAAAATTGGAAAGAGTCCAGCAGAGGGCAACAAAATTGATTAGGGGGTGGAGCACATGAGTTACAAGCAGAAGCTGAAGTAACTGGGATTGTTTAGTCTACAGAAGAGAAGACTGAGGGGAGATTTGATAGCTGCTTTCAACTACATGAAAGGGGGTTCCAAAAGAATGGATCTAGAGTGTTCTCAGTGGTACCGGATGACAGAACAAGTAGTAATGGTCTCAAGTTGCAGTGGGGGAGGTTTAGCTTAGATATTAGAAACAACGTTTTCACTAGGAGGGTCGTAAAGCATTGGAATGGGTTACCTAGGGAGGGGGTGGAATCTACTTCCTTAGCGGCTTTTAAGGTCAGGCTTGACAAAGCTCTGGCTGCAATGATTTAGTCGGGGTTGGTACTGCTTTGAGCAAGGGGTTAGACAAGGTGACCTCCTGAGGTCCCTTCCAACCCTGATATTCTATGATTCTGTGAAAGAGGCCCCTGAGCAGCTGTGCAGTAAAATGGATTGCCAATCCCAAACATACAAATTCCAGATTTCAGTCCACAAAAGTCATAAGACTGGCTTTAAAATAATCATGCAACTAAAAAAATATGCATCTCAGGTTATTTTTATTTTCCTTCTAGTTGTTGAAGATTCAGGATTCATGGCTTTTAACTTTTTCTCTTCTCCCTTCACAAGAGATTAAATGACATTGTCACAGTCACACAACTGCAGGAGCTGGAGCTTTATGATAAAGCACCATATATCACAAGATGCTGGAATTGGCAACACTGAAGGAGAAGCCTTGTTGTAGCACAAGAGGGGGCTACATGTAAGCTAACCCTGCATTGGAGAACAGATTGCTTAATAAGAGTCAAGCTATATCTGGAGAAACTCACTAGCATGAGTACCAACCTCAGGGCAGACAGTGAAGAAGCAGGGCACAAACCCCAAACTTGTGTGTTCTATAGGTAGATTTCACAACCATGTATCAAGTGCAAATTCCCCAACTGCTATACCAACCTTAACATGGAGTCACAGACAGTCCCCCTTGGGTACTCTGATCTAACTTACCTTTATGATCGATGGTGCCTTACACCACAAAACGCAACAATATTGAGGTCAATCCCAGTCCCAAAGACCAGTCACTTACCCGTCAGGTCAATTGCACCTTAGATCCTATACCAAAGACACCCCTTGTAGACAATCCTATAATAAATTAACCAACAATTCATTAATTAAGCAAAAGAAATGAGAGTTATTAATAAGGCTAAAGCAGGTAAACATGCACACAAAAATGAGTTTTATTTTCCAAAAGGTGATAGAAGCTGTTCTAATATGCAAACTCTATGTGGCCTCTAAGGCTAGCCCAGGCCAAGCGGATGCGGATCCCTTGCTTATGCTTAGGAATCTCCTCCTCTTCAAGTCCAAGCATCCCAGAGATCCAATTCCTTCCTGTCAGGGATTTTTATTCTCTTCCCTCAGAGTTCAAACTGATGGGATGAGTGCACCTGCACATCTCCTCTTCATGGCAGTGGGAGAGCAACCAACAAAGTCTTTTGTCCTCTGATGTTCCTCAATGGCTTGTCTGGTGGCCATTCTTTTGTTGGGCAGGAGATGACACCTCTTGTGGAAAGCTAGTATTTCACACTTGGAAATGCTTCTCTTCTGACGGTGCGGCTTTACAGTTTACAGAGCAAACACTTAAATACTGTCTTCTAACATGGGCCACAGATATTCTAACTGATATTAATGTATGCAGCAATTCACAAGCATTTCATAAAGTCTAAACCCATTTTTTAATAAATTTAATACCTATTTTAACAATACTAATACACAGGTGAGCCAGACCGGTTTCCAGCTATGCATTTGTCAGTGGTCAGTGAGGTCTAGGGGCCTTTACAGATGCTGTCATCTGGTCTATCACATTAAGTAGCACTCTGGTTATCCAAAATGCCTAGCAGACAATGGACACTAATTATGTATCAATTATTTTTCCAAGTTTTCCTGCACAAGCCTGATTGTAATGGCTCTAAAGGCCTTTCCCTGAAATCCTAACTCACATGAGTTGTCCAACTGAGTAAGGACTAAAAACACAAGTGAAGGTGATAGGACGGACCCCAACATTTGGATGACTGAGTCTGTGTTAATCCCTAAATCACCTGGAAGGGATCTTGAGAAGTATCATCTTGTTTTACGGGAGAGGGAGAAGGACAATCAGCGCACACATTTGCAAGATTCCATTAATACAGTTTTTCACTTCAAGACTCTGTATACAGGCCAGGATACAAAACCAGAGGTGTGGTTATTCTGAACATCTATCCCTAAGGCATTCCAAGGCATAAAGTACAGCCAAAATTTTGAGATCTTATCATTATCTCACCCCTTTGGTTTGCTTTTACTATCATAAAATGTGTCTATAAAGAATGTGAAATATGATATTTTATGCAGGGATGTGTCAGTGTTCCATTTAGAATGTTGAAACAAATAAATCATCAGCTATGTAACTATCTCAGGCAGGGATTTGTGTATCGTTTTTGACAGCACCAGCAAAACAGAGTACTCCTTCCACGCGAACACTTGGCACCCTGGAGAAATCATCATTCCAAGTATTTACTGCATTTTTAAAAGTGGAGTTTGGGATAGTTTCCTCAATGTATCACACCATTAACTTCAATCATCTTAGGACACTGTATGCCTCCTCAGATTGTTCATATTTTTCATTTGTGGTGTTAATGTGTGGAGCTCTTGCATTGCTCTAAAATCTTAAATAACCCATAAGGAGCATGTACAGCTAACATTTAAAAATATATATATATTCTAAGTAGTAGTCCTTGTCCTCATATTCTATTATACTGACTGCTCATATATGATGATTGCAAGTATTACAGGGCACTATGTACAGACAGAAGTGTTGTGAATTGTCACGGCCAAATAGGAGTTATTAGCTGTGATGCAGGCATCACTGGGTAAAGCTCTGTGGCCAGTGTTATGCAGGAGGTCAGACTAGAGGATCATAATAATCTCTAAAGAAAGCCAGGAATACTTGTAAACCAGTTAGTCTTAGTCTTAGAGACTAACTAGTTTATTTCAGCATAAGCTTTCGTGAGCTATAGCTGCATCCGATGAAGTAAGCTATAGCTCACGAAAGCTTGTGCTGAAATAAACTAGTTAGTCTCTAAGGTGCTACAAGTATTCCTCTCTTTCTTTACAGATACAGACTAACACAGCTGCTATTCTTGAACCTATTCATTTTTAATCAGAACTCCCCACTGAAGTCACAATCCTGCCATTAATGATGTATTTAGCACATTTCTCAACTTCTAAATAATCATAAAATGATAGAATATCAGGGTTGTAAGTGATCTTGGGAGGTCATCTAGTCCAACCCACTGCTCAAAGCAGGACCAATCCCCAACTAAATCAACCCAGCCAGGGCTTTGTCAAGCCTGACCTTAAATACCTCTAAGGAAGGAGATTCCATCACCTCCCTAGGTAACCACTCCAGTGCTTCACCACTCTCCTAATGAAAAAGTTTTTCCTAATATCCAACCTAAACCTCCACCACTACTACTTGAGACCATTACTCTTTGTTCTGTCATCTGGTACCACTAAGAACAGTCTAGACCCACCCTCTTTGGAACCCCCTTTCAGGTAGTTGAAAGCAGCTATCAAATACCCCCTCATTCTTCTCTTCTGCAGACTAAACAACCCAGTTCCCTCAGCCTCTCCTCATAAGTAATGTGTTACAGCTCCCTAATCATTTTTTCCCCCTCTGCTGGACTCTTTCCAATTTTTCCACATCCTTCTTCTACTGTGAGCCCAAAACTGGACACAGTATTCCAGGTGAGGTTTCACCAGTGCTGAATAGAGGGGAATGATCACCCTATTTACACAACCCAAAATGTTGTTAGCCTTCTTGGCATCAAGGGCACACTGTTGACTCACATCCAGCTTCTCGTCCACTGTAACCCCTAGGTCTTTTTCTGTGGAACTGCTGCCTAGCCATTCGGTCCCTAGTCTGTAGCAGTGCATGGGATTCTTCTGGCCTAAGTGCAGAACTCTGCACTTCTCCTTGTTGAACCTCATCACATTTCTTTTGGCCCAATCCTCTAATTTGTCTAGGTCCCTCTGTATTCTATCCCTCCCCTCCAGCGTTATCTACCACTCTTCCCAGTTTAGTGTCATCTGCAAACTTATTGAGGGTGCAGTCCATGCCATCCCCCAGATCATGAAGATATTGAACAAAACCCATCCCAGGATCAACTATTGGTGCATTGCACTTGATACCGGCTGCCAACGAAATCATTCAATAATGTTTTTTTAATTACTCACAGAACACATGGAGGTAGGGTTTGCCCCATGCTTGGCTGAGATCTGGTCTGGGCCCTACAGTGCTCAATCGGCTAATGCAGTGGGCAATCTTCCCGATCTGCTGGTGTTACATTGGGCAGGGTGGCATCTTGTTCATCAGAAAGCTTTGTGGGATAGCAAATGGCCTTTTTTGGCAGCCAACACCCCCTCAAAAAAAGAGAAGATGGGCAAAGTCACCTCTTGAATATGTTCAGGTCTCCAAGCCTCTTAAACACCTTTCAATGGGAACCAAGGATGGGGTCTCATGAGTGATTTTTCTCTGTCTCTCTGCCCCCCACGAGAGTTCGATGGGAGATGCTCTCTCTGCAGTAGGAATCCATGAACTCCTATGTTGGGATTCCTGCTTACCACAGGAGACAGAAGCAGGTAAAAATTGGTAAAATGTGAATCTCAAACCGGGTCCATACATCACAGATTCCAAATTTTGTGCCCCAAGTATCCAAATCATACACCCTATCTGGAAGACTAACAAGCTTTAATTGGAAGAGAAAGTAAAAATGTGGAAACTGAAGGTCCCTGAATTATGTCTGGTCCAAGGAATGGGAACAGTTTTAACTCACACACACAAGAAAAAAAAAAAAAAAAAGCTTGGTATTGAACAATGTTGAAATTCAAAATGTATTTACCAACTCTTTTCAAAGGATCGAGTCTATTGTTTCTATGTCCCTGAGACCCAGTGAAGTTGATGAGCATTTTGCTATTGACTTTAATGGGACCATCTCTAAGATTAGTACCTTGCAAGGCAACTCATGCTGATGAACTTGCCTGGTCTCCAGTGACTTTTTATAATACAGTGAAAAGTGAGAAGTATACAGTGAAAAGTGAGAAGTTGGCAAGCTCATCAGTGTTAGCCAGCTACATAAGTTTTTACAGTTAGGCTCTGATCCTGCAAATGCTTATGCACATAGTAAACTTCACTACCATAAGTAGTCACAATGATTTATGCACAAAGTGAAACACGTGCTTAAGCGTTTTCAAGATCACAGCCTTGGTGGTTAATATCAATCCTAAATCTGTCAATTTTCAAATGTAGCTTTTTGTTTAAAAAGGCAACATACCCCTGATTCTGTCAGAGGTCATAATATCCAAGCTCTTCACAATCTTTAAGATATTTATCCTCAAAACACCCCTCTCAGGTATAAAAGTGCTATTATCTCCCTTTTACTGATGGGAAACTGAAGCCTAAATAAATGAAGTGGTTTGCCTGCCGTCACACAAAGTCCATGCCAGAAATGAGAATCGATTTTAGGTTTCCCAAAACTAGGCTTGGGCCCTAACCAGTGGATAATTCTTCATTTTCTAGCAATTTTCACTCTATATACTATGGGTGCCTCAGGATTTGTACCACATCCAAAGTAAGAGCCATAATCTACACCAGCTGGTTTGTACAGTAATTTTTCTCTGACACACCTGTCTCTCCTCTGGAGATTTCCCCAGGAGATTGCTCCCTCCTGTCTTTCCCCAAAGTCTTTACTGACTTGAGTTTGAGGTACTTGACATAAAAAATGATAGTAACAGATGCTTCCGGTTAATTGCAGCAGAAGGACATTCTGAAGCCTTCCCTGACAAGATGTTATGGGATCCTACCCAAGAGTAAGCCCCACATGCACAGAAGCAACTCACTAGTCAGGACCCCCTTGGGACTGGATGTGAGGTGATTATGCCTTCCCTTTCTTTGCCACCTCCTATTCACCACCTGGGTGTGGGTCTTCTTTGGCCTAGACCTATGGTCAGATCACTTAAAATTTAAATTCCCTTCCTGGAACTCAAAGTCCCAAAAGAAACATTGCCTTCAAAAATAGTCACTCCTGAGCTCAACTAGTTCTCTGGTCCTCTAGTGGAACATTGGTCCCCAGGACTGCATCTCTAGAGCCTGAGGGACACAGATAGCTATTGCCTCTTTCCTTGAACCAAGAGGCCCCAGCTCTCTCCCTGGAGCCATATGTACTTCAAATAGTCACTGTTTCTTCTCAAAGCGGGATCCCCAACCCACTTCCTGGGACTGAGTAATTCAAACACATATGTAGCAGGGCAGCGACTCACCCTGTAGCGTCTCCCGCTGGTCTGTCCAGGAATTAGCTCATTCCAGCCTCCAGAGCGCCCTTTGGAGGCCAATGTCCCGCTTGCTGCTGGCCCCCTGTCCCTCCCTGGACCCTAGTGCCCTCTTACCTGGGGTGCTGCACCATTACAGTACCCCCTCAAGTCTCAGGGTCTCCCCTCCCTGGGGAACCCCCACCCTCTATCCCCACCTTGCCTCAGTCTAGGCAACTGCCAGTCACCACTTGCCCCCATTGTCTGGGGCAGACTGCAGTATCATTGCCACTCATCACAGGCAAAGGGGGTTGGCCTGCTGCCTCTACCGCTGTAGCTATAGGCTGCCCCCTGCAACCGCAGTGCCCCTTTGTTGGTCCTTCTCCTAGGCCCTGCAGCCTGGGGGTTTCCAGGCAGGAGCTCCCCCAGCTCCTCTTGCCTTGCCCTAGCCCTGCTTCACTCTGGGTACCCTGTCTAGCTCTGCAGCCAAAGGAGACTGTGTTCTCTGTTCCCAACTTTGGGCCCTTATATGAGGGACAGCTGGACTCTAATTGACCCAGCCACAGCTGTGGCTGCTCTGCCCAATCAGCTTGGGAGCTGCTTGCCCCCAGCCACAGCCCTTTGCAGAGATGTTTTAAGCCCTTTTCCACTGGAGTGGGACAGCCGCCCCACTACACATTATACCATAATCATTTTCTTGTACATTATATGAGCAGTCAGTATAAAGTGATACAAGGAGAAGGAATACTTCAGCAGGATAAACAACACTTTCCTCCTGGAGTAGGGTCTCCTTTATCCTGCTGTAGGAACTTTGCCAGGTTCTCCCTCAGCTGATCCCACTTAGTCGTCAGGCTTAGAGGGTTTGGTAGCCTACTTCTGCTCCTGTCTGTGGTGTTATGTGTGAACAGCACACATACTAATCCTCATCTCCCAGCTCATTCCTTATTGGTTGGGTGAGAATGGAGCCTTGTCCCACCCACTCTGTGAGACTCTTGGCCTGAGGTTCTTAAAGATACAGTGACGGGAGTTCCTCCCAAGCACCACTCATTCCTGAGACTTCTCCTTCTCCTTCCATATCAACTTTATATCCTTATCTTGGACCTTTCAAACCAGTAAAGGGCCATACCATGTGGCAGGGTGGCCAATCACTAAGTAGTACTGTCTTCACAGGGCAGACCAGTCTGTCGCATAAGGACAGGGGCAGGACTAGCAAGAAATGTGGTCATAATTACACCCAAACCCTTTGCAATTGTTTTTTTTTATTTAATAGTCTGGTTTTGTTGTCTCCCAACCAAGTGACAATTTTTCCCCCTCTTGTCCCCTTAGATCCAGCAAAACCTTTAGGACATTTTGAGATGTTTTGGAAACTCTTTTCAAATATTTTTCTCATAAGAAAGACACAACGCAGAGTAAAAAAAAAATCTCTATAAATTGAAATTACCACAAAATAAATCAATGAAATCTGGGATTTACAGGACAGTTGATTCTCCAAGCTATGCTGGCTCAGCCTCAGTGGTGATTGAGCACAGACTCCAGCCCACAGCTACTGATGAGAGGGACACACTATTTTCTCTCTACAGTGATCTTGTCTTCTGATTTCCCCACTGCTTTGCATACTTCATCTTTCTGTGTTGTCTCCTCCAATACATGTATCAGTTTCTAGGCCATACTTCTTTCTTGCTTGCTATCTCTGGCTGTAGGTTCCCTCTCCTCCAGAGCTGTCTTTTTCAGGCATTCATTTCTTTCTTTACTCCAAGAGTCACAGTTGATTATCATTGCCTACGGTCCATAGGTAGTGCCTATGAGAAATATGGATGGCCAGCTTCATCCTTTGAGATCAAAGAAGATTGTGATTCAGATCTTCCCCACTGTTAGTCAGTGTAATTCTGTAGACTCAGAGCTATACAGATTTAGATCAGCCGAGGAGACGGCTCTAATTTGAAAAAAAATTGGGTTTGAAAAATAAAACAAAATACACACTTAAGCCCTGTCAGAGGGCCCTGATCCCTCATGGGCTCATGCACCTCCTCATGCAGCTGTCCCAAGGCTGGCTCTTCAAAGGAGTTGGACTCAGCCTCACTTGAACCTAATTTAGCCAATCAGATATCAGACCTACAGGCTAAAGGCAAACCAAACAGTTGCCTTAATAGTCAGGGAGTCTGTAGAGTGAGACAGTAGTACAGAGCAACTTCCGAGTTTCTAGGCAGAAGGTTGGGTGTGTGAGTCCTGCAAGGGGACGGGAGCCTGCTGGGGAGAAGTCTTAGCTGCGGAGGCTATAACAGACTGTTAGATGCAGCCCTAGAAAGGGAGTTGTAGGAAAACCACGTGCAGAATGATAGTTTGAATCCAGGGAAGGGTTAAATAGGCTAAAGGACTATGAATAGGCAGCTGGTTTAAAACAAACAAAAGGAAGTATTTTTTCACATAATGAACAGTCAACCTGTGGAACTCCTTGCCAGATGATGTTGTGAAGACCAAGACTATAACAGGGTTAAAAAAAGAACTAGATAAGTTCATGGAAGACAGGTCCACCAATGACTATTAGCCAGGATAGGCAGGGATGGTGTTCCTAGTCTCTGTTTGCCAGAACTTGGGAATGGGCAACAGGGGATGGATGACTTGGTGATTTCCTGTTCTGTTCATTCATTCTAGGGCACCTGGCATTGTCTACTGTTGGAAGACAGGATATTGCACTAGATGGACCTTTGGTCTGATCAAGTATGGCCGTTCTTATATTAGATACACACCCTTAAAGGAGGAAAACAGAGTACCCTGCAACAAGAACAGTAACTAAGTAATTATATATATATATTCAGAGTATATAAATAGAAAAGCCATATTTTGCTTGATTAATTTTAGTTTGAAAACAGTAGCAGGAAGTTTGACCACAGACAGAAATCAATTCAAGCCAGTAGTTCTTACTGTTAACATACATTAGCTTTAACAGATGAATGTAAATAAATGTGTTCCATATTGTACAGTATTAGTGAAAGGAATTTAAGGTAGGATTTACAAAGGTACTTAGGTGCTCAACATTTTTAGGCACCACTCCGATCTACAAAACTGCCACCTAACCCTGTAGGCACCTGAGTCACTCCGTTCCTAAGATTTTTTTTCAGTAAAAGTGATCTAAGTGCCCATGTTTCAGATTCAGAGCATGTGCACTGCTGTCCCACTCTAGATTCCCAGACACCTATCTCCCATCTAAGCCCCCGAGTGACTTATGAACAAGGGGAAAGACCGGTTTCTCCTGCCTAACTCGTGTGAGGGGCGTGATCCAGCAGACATGCCTAGGCCACCTAACTTCACAACACAGCTTAGGAGTAGCTTTCTCATAACCTTTAGCCTTGTGGTTAGGGCACTCATCCAGGATGTGGGAATTCCCCTGTTCAAGCCCCCACACTCCGCAGAAGAAGGTATTTGAAGAGGGATCTACCACCTCAGAGGGGAGTGCCCTAACCACTAGGCTATAAAGTCATTCTAACTGTTTATCTGTCTCAATTAATATGTAATTATTAAAGTAGGGTGATACAGCTTCAGCAGGAGAGATTGAAGGACACATATCAAAATGTCCCATAGCCTTGTGGATATGGATTTCACATGAGAGGTGGCATATCCCAATACAAATTCCTTCCCTTCATCAGACAGAGGGGGAAGCTGAACCAGCATCTCCCACATCCTGGGTAAGTACCCTAAGGTTATAACGGAGGGCTTATCCTCCTTCTTCTGTGTGGAATTAGCCTCTGAGCACAGCTATCAGATTGGGCCCCACACATGATTTAGGCAATGCCTGTGTTCCCCCAGTTCATGAACCATAAACAGAGATAGACACCTCCGGGCAGCCTGGACATAGGTGCCAAACTCTGAGAAGGACATGGCTTAGTACACACTCCCCGTGTCAGCATCTCCCACTGAATAGCTTAGGGAAGCTCCCCGCCTAGTGAGCTGGCTTTGTGGCTTGCATTCTAAGATGCTTCTTTGTCCCCATATATTGTACCAGGAGCCTGGGCACCTAAATGAGACTTTGTAGATTTCAGGGCTCTTATGATTTTCTAGGCACCTAAGTTAGGCATTGTGACACTCAGAATCACAATGCCTAAGTCCCTTTTGATCTGAGCCATAATTTTTTTTCATAGGTACATCACCTTTTCCATATGGGATAGAACCAAGCAGGGAAACCTATGCATGTTTTTTTTCCCATACAGTATTCTTCCTCAGTCTAGGCCATTGGTGGACAACGCAACCTGTCAAGGTAATCCACTGGTGGGCTGCCAGACAGTTTGTTTACATTTGCATGGCTGCCCGGAGCTCCTAGTGGCTACGATTAGCCATTCCCGGCCAAGGGGACCTGTGGGAAGCGGTGTGTACAGGCTGCCTGTGGTGTTTTAGATGCTGCTTGTAACTCTTAGGACTGGGGGACTGTAGGACAGGAAACAGGAAGGAGGGGGGAGGAGTTGAGCCAAGCCCGAGTTAGAGCTACAGAGGGGTACAGCAGCAGCTCTGTAAAGAGGTTCCACTGTTGTTAAATAAAGTCTGTTAAAGTTTGCTAGTACCTTGCCTGCTTGATACAACACTGCCACCCCCCACAGCTCCCATTGGCTGGGAACGGCAAACTGCAGCCACTGGGAGTTGCGGGCAGCCATGCAAATGTAAACAAACTGTCTGGTGCCCTGTCACAGGATTACCCCGATAGGCTGCAGGTAAAAGTTCAATGATTTTGTTTGCATCTCTGTGAAAACGTTTTCTTCTGTTTCATTCTCTGCATTTGTACCACAGTGTTGGAACACAGGATTTAAAGTCTCAAAATCTTAACACACACTACACTCAGAACTTGCAAATTTTCATATTATAACTGGATTTTGCAAAATCATAAATTGGCTCATCTTTTCTTGAAAATTAATCCAAGATTTCTAGTTATGTGTAAAACTTAGCAAGTCTTTCAATAAACCTGGCTTGGGTTTTTGGGCTCCACTTTTTCCACCATATGAAGTCCATTGGACTCAAAACATTCATTGAGTCCAAAGGAAGAAGTATTGGGCTCTGTTTTAATTATGAAAACAAATGAACTTTGTGTAGATTTTTTGTCTTTTTGGAGGGTATTTGCAAAGAGTTATAAATCAAAGGCACTAAATTAATTCTTTTACAACTTGAAATAGATGTCCAATAGTTGAGGAATCCAGTTTGGAACAAAAGAATCCAAATGGGTGGAAAAAAATCTATCACTTCAAAGTAATGCATAGCTGTCCAATGAATGCTGAAAAGAGTACACACATGTTTGCAGCTCAAAAAAGCCTCTTCACTTCATGTATAATATTACTCAGACTATTTGAAAAACCATGATCATGAAGTAGTAAATACAGGCTAAGCCTTGTGGAGTATGCTGGTCAAGAAGTTCTGAAAAATGCAGATTTTAAAAGTCTATGTGTGCTTATTGTACTTTAATTCAATATCCATTGAATTTATATTGCCCAAAGTATCTCTAGAAAGGATCACCTAGTTACATACTTTTTCTGTAAATCTTTTAGAATCATTTAGAAAATGAAGAAGAGGGACATTGTGTGTGACTCCTATCTTAGCAAAAGGATTTTGCCATTTTTCAATTTCACTTTTGTGCAGTTACAATGCTTACTCCATTTAGGTTATAGATATCATGACTGGACCAAATTCTCCTTTCTCAGTATACTGGTACAATCTATTTGACTTCAGTGAGGAGAATAACATTTTAATTACCTTAAATTTTATCTTAAAAGCAGAAATGTTACCATATATTTATCTTTACTTTTGACCCTACATTTGTGATTTCATCTCATTTATTACATTTGACAAGATTATTTTAAAGGCAAGACTAATACAAGTATGATGAACATACTCAGACTCATATGTGTAGTGCCAAACAGAGGCAGGTTAAGAGTGATGAATGGCCCTCAACTCTTCACTCATTTATCAAACTCCTACCAAATCTCTAAAAATTCCTCCCTATCAAGCCATGCTCTACACTCCCCTCTCTCTTACTCAGCCGCCCATAAAGACTCCATCTCAGTTCCATTTCCTGATCCCACCTCAAGGGATACATGAACTTCTGGTTAAGTAATGGAATGCATATTCGTAGCACAATATTTAGAAGCTGGACTATGACCAACAATGACTTTCATACAGGCTATCCAATAATAAGAGTGTGTGGTCATGGACCTGCCACAAGCCTGGACTGGATTCAAACCAGTGCATGAAAGACTCTGTAGCTGATTAACAACCCTCTATAGATATGAAGGCTGTATTATGAGTGTATAGTGAGAAGGGGACAAGGAACTTCCTGCCACTTTCTGCACTTCACAGGAAAGAACAGTCATGTTCTCATCCCAGTATAGGCACTGGTCCTTTCATGTGGCTGTGGTAGCATGCATCACCTGAAAGGGCCCCCGTGGTGCATCAGCATGCAACAGGCATGTTACACTGGGAAGAGCAGGCTGCATCATTCAGTAGGACACTGTAGGGTCACTTGTGCTCCCCCAGTGAGAGGCAGCTCCAAACAAATCCTGTGTTGGTTCTGGGCAAAAATGATACAATTTGATTGTGCACAATGTTTGGAGGGCTCCATGTGTTCTCTACCCACACAGAAAGGAAGTAACATTATACAGAAAACCTCAATGCAAATCATTTTCAGTGAGTGTGTATAGAAAGCTGTCATTTGTATGTTTTGCATGCATCAAATATCAGATTTGTAGACTCTTCAGTGCTGGAAACTAAAACAGTTGTGGTCAGTTTTGGGGGGGGGGGAGGATTGCTGTTCTCTGTCTGAATTTTCCATGATATCATTTAGATTCAGAAATTGTTTATTCACTACCAGAGTTGGTATTATATGTAGCTTAATAATACTCCTATATAACAGTCTATTTAAAATTCCGAAGAATAGGTGGTGGATGAACACAATAAAGATAATCTACCAAAGCCCATGTGCTAGTAATACACGAGCCTTTAAACCTCCGTTTGTATTTCAGAAAATATTTCAAATTCCTCTTTGTACATTTAGCAAATAGTAACATTTAAGTACAAGTTCTATCATGCTTCATTGCTTTGTGTTGTTACAGTTCTATACTGTTCTAGGAAGGGTGCCAGTGAGATTTTGCAGGCAGAGTTTACTCCTAAATAATATTATTCAAGTAACGGAGCTGAATGAAAATTGGAATTTCTCTCTCCTTGAAAATTCCAGTATTTCAGCTCTGGTTTTCATCTTGAATCAGGCCAAAATTAATTTTTCATGGAATAAAAGGTTACAATTTCTATTTTGAAGTGTAGAAAATGTTCATGTTGGTGGTGAAGCAAATCAAAATATTTCATCATGAGTTAGTTCAACATTAAATTGTACCTGTCTATTGTGGTGCAGTGCCTCATGAGACTTGTAGTTCAGGTGGCTCCTGACCTTATTCCTCCCTAATGGTCAGGGTTCCTGAATGATCTATATCTTCTATTATATGCCACACGTAATGTGATTCCCATGAGGTATGACATATTTGGTCAGAGGAGAGACTATAACGCATCACAGAAGATTTTGTCTAGCCACGTATGGACTATGAAGAACTCAAGCTACAACTTCCATGAAACATGCCAGCACCATAAGCAGATGCTGTTTAATTTTCAGTTCAATTCAACAGGTAAAAATATTTTGATGTAGGTCATACCATTCTGAAATGAAATTTCAATTTCAATTCCCAATGGAAAATTTTAAATTTTGCAGCAACTGATTTTCTATTGAAATATCCTTTTGATGGGAAATTCCTTATCCCAGCTCTAATGAGTTGTAGATAGAGCTGGTTGAAAAATGGGAAATATTTTTGTGAAAGTTTTTCCTTTGGTAAAATTTGACAAAAAATTTAATCACAATTTGAAAAATGTCCCACCAGTCTATAGTTGTTTGAAAAACAGGATGAATTATTGCTGAAAATTTTTGTAAAAATGTATTTTTATCCAAATTTAAAATTACAATGAAAAATGTCATTGATTTTTTTTTCAAAGTTCAGAAAATTTATACCAGGTCATTTGCAGATTTTGTTATAGCACTTATATATAAGTGCAGTTGTAAACAATATACAACTTCTAACTCCATACTGATAGCACTGAGAAATAGTGCACCTAACTAATAAATGAATACATGTAAAATAACTAATAAAAAACCACAATTAACAAGGGGTAAAATACCAGAGGTTATTGCTAAAATGAAAATTCTATGAACAATGCAAAGTCATTGCACAACAATAAGAACTCTGTCTCAACTCATTTTTGTGTTGTTTTTTAATATAAGGATATGTAATCTTTTGCACTCCTAAAGCAGTGAGAAATGATTCCTCTTTTCACTGTGGCATGCACTGGATTTGATTAAAAAGGACATGAGAGTGAAGTGTGCAGAAGAAGAACATAAAATGAAATATGTCTTAGATCAATTTAATGCTGCTACTTCACAGAGGCAATAAACCAAAAAACCAAAATTCTTCAGCTATCATGTATACTGCATCCAAAGGAATAAACTTCAGTAGAGTGTGAAAATTATTCTTAACCATATACGAGTCATAAACTATTCCAGAACAAGCTCTGTAATAAAGAACTAGAACAAGCTACAAGGGGATATTTTGGCAGATTCATCACTGGAGAAATATCATGCCAGGCAAGATAAATTTATTAAGTACTAGCAGAAATACCCGGCGTTGCTCGGGGTATTTGTAATTGGAAATTGGGATGTAAAAGACTACAATGTTTTTTATTAATACAAATTTTGTTTTTATTGTATATCAGTACATTCCATAAATTACTATCAAATTAAATTACCACCATTAATTCAGCCTCCAGATCCTCTGCTCTTATAGTTGTCTGGAAGTACACCTGATTCTAAGCATTTTTGCTTTTTACGCAACATAACAAATAGGGTCCTTTTTAAGAAAAAAACAGTGTATTTAATTATGTTTGCACTACACAACACTAAGCTCTCTGGTTATCTCTATTATTACATCACAACTTGTCACAGACAACAGCATATGTCAACCTGCTGCCCAGATGATGTTATGTGAGCTGCGTAGTTGATGTTAATGAGCTTTAAAGAATTTCACCCCTAGGGGTGTAAGAGGTGAGATTTTTAAAAATCTCGATTCTTACCCTGATTAGGACCCTAAAGCCTATAACTGTACCAAATTTCAAGTATCTAGCTGAAACGGTGTGGAAGTAGTAGGGGAACATACATACACACACACACACACATACACCATTTGACTTTTATATATATAGATAGATGGTGTAAACCTAATTCAGTCAGTCCTACCACAATGCAATTGGATGAATTTCAGGACTCACTAGAGCAGGGATTGGCAACCTTTGGCATGTGGCCAATCAGGGAAATCTGCTGGTGGGCTGAAATCTCCTCATTGGCTTGGAAGGGCGAACCATTGCCGGTGGGAGCTGCGATCGGCTGAAGCTGTGGACCCTGCAGGTAAACAAACTGGCCCAGCCCACCAGCAGATTTCCCTGATGGGCTGCGTACCAAAGGTTACTGATCCTTGCACTAGAGGTTCAAGGTGAAAGGTTCTATGATCTAAATGGGAGGAATCTTGATTTAAAGAAGGATTCCAACTGTTGCCTTTAGGAGTAGTTGTGACCTAGAGTTAGCTAGCCCTGTTCCAAGACCTGGTTCTTTTAAGACTAGGTTTCTGGATTTTGTAGTTGCCCCAGAAGGATCACTTATGACCAAGCTGAGGTGGGGATGGGTGGGAGGGAGGAAGGCAGTATTATCAGATTATTGATACTTGAGACTAATTATACAAGCAAGAAAGGAAATAAAAAGGCAAGGAGTATTGTTCAGTGAGGGAGGACCTGAGGTTGGGAAAGACTTGGTGTACTCTCCTTACAGATTGAGGCCCAGGGAAAGGTAAACCTGTGACTGGGAGCCGAGGGAATTTATGTCTGAAGCTGTGATATCAGGGGATAGCTCTTAATAGCTGTGGAGTTCTGGAAAAGGGACAATTGGAATGGTGAAGCCCTGACACCTGGCTAATTGGAAAGGGCAACAAGGACTTGGGAGCGAGCCCTGCCATAAAGATGAAGAAGGGATACATTTTTGTTGTCTTCAAATAAACAACCTTAATGAAGGGGAACATTAACTACACCCTATAGAGTGTGTATAGTTTACAGGACTGAGAAAGAGGGAAACAGATGTCATGGTGATTGTAGTGCCACACCCCGGCTGGACTGTGCTGGAAAGCACCCTGCAACAAATATATTTTTGGTATATATGCATTCAGATTGGTGTCTACAGTGCAGAATGATACAAATATCTTTATAAGTGTAAACTATGCCTCCTAGGTATGACACTCTTTCTCCTTCTAGTAGTGGCTAGGCCAATTATAGGTTGTTAAAATTGCTACAGTTTAGACCTGTGGTGTGAGTTCAGGGAGAACAGCAATTGTGACAGTATTGTGTGTCTACAAAGTACTATCCTGACTTGCACAATGTTCTGCATGCATTGTCTCTCAATAGATGATGGAGTGAAATAATTGAGTACTCAATAAAACAGAATGTTTTCATATGACAATCATCTCCCATTTGAATGAACACCCAAGCAAAGGAGTATTTATTAAAACTTAGCCTAAAGTAAATGGAAACATTTTCATAGACTCATGTATTTTAAAGCCAGAAGAGACCATTAGATCATCTAGTCTGACATACTATATATCTCAGGCCACAGAATTCCAACCAGTTACCCCTGCATTGAGCCCATAATATGTGTTTTGCTAAAACATACCTTGCAGAAAGATATCTAGTCTTGATTCGAGGACATCAAGAGATGGAGAATCCACCATTTCCCTTGGTAGTTTGTTCCAATAGTTAATCACACTTATTGTTAAAATTGTGTGCATTATTTTTAATATGGATTTGTCTGGCTTTAAATTCCAGATGTTGGTTCTTATGCTTTTCTCCACTATTTTCACAAGCCCTTTAATACTGAGAATTTCCTTCTCTGAGAACATACTTATATCCTTTTACTACTAATTTTACTTCCATAACTAATTGCTGTATGTCAAACATCAGAAAATAAATAAATATGATGGTTGCTTCTTGTATAGTACCATTATTTGAAAATTGAGTATTGTTGGCTGAGGAAACCCACTTTACTTCATATGCTACTTCTCCACCTCTACTGATTATTGCTGTCTTTTTCTCTTTGTCTCCAAGACTGTGTATACGTTGGGTAAGAAGTATCATGTTAGAAATCCGCTTAACTAACATGTGGCAGGATTAACTGAATTAGTCCTTTACCGTACTTACTACATTTATCTTGTCTGGCACTACATTTCACCAATGGGATGGTAAACATGACTTAGCACCTATTGTAGACAGGCATTACATGTTTTAAAATCAGTTAGTGGGTTGATTAATATAACCAACTAACACATTTTCAAACATGATTATTATTGTCCACAGTAAGACCAAAATTATGTGTAATGGCAATTCCATTCATATTTATGTATTTTCTAGAATGCTCTATTTTCTTAATGAAAGAACAGATTCTGTTAGACTTACCCATGCAAGTAATGCCACTGAACTCAATTGTGCAAAGTGCATGAGCAAGTACTAATCAAAGTGCATAAGGATTTCTAGAATGATTCCTAGTCTGTAAACTACCCAGGGCATAAATCTTATCCTCTCCAAGTATACCAATAGCAATGTGTAAATACTTATAATTAATCATTGGAAATCAAGTAAATCATTAGAAATCCAATATTTATATTAAAAAGTCCCATTCATTCCCTTTTCTTCGAGAAAGTGTACAAAGGGAAAAGATGAACCTCAAAAGTGATAGTATGGAGGAGCCAAAACTATGCTTCTGTTTCCTCTCAAAATGTTTTCGGGGCCTCATGCAGGAGGAGGCGTGGTAGATGGTGGTTAACAGTGTGCACCCCAGTCTATAAAAGGGTAGTTGTGATAAACATATATGATGGGGTGATCTATCTATAGGATTTATTAAGATTCTCTCCTTCCCCTGAAGGAAAGAAACTCTGGAAGAATTCCACCATGATTTCAACAGCTTCCACCCCACCATCCACCTCAGTCTGGACCAGTCTACACAGGAAGTCCACTTCCTAGACACCACGGTGCAAATTAACGACGGCCACATCAACACCACCCTATACCAAAAACCTACTGACAGCTATGCCTACCTTCATGCCACCAGCTCCCATCCTGGACATACCACACGATCCATTGTCTACAGCCAAGCACTGAGGTACAATCATATTTGCTCCAACCCCTCAGAGACCAACACCTACAAGATCTTCACCAGGCTTTCTCAAACCTACAATACCGCACAAAGAAATAAGGACACAGATCAACAGAGCCAGACGTGTACCCAGAAGCCTGCTGCTGCAAGACAAGCCCAAGAAAGAAAACAATAGAACACCACTGGCCATCACCTACAGTCCTCAGTTAAAACCTCTCCAGCGCATCATCAGTGATCTACAAACCATCCTGGACAATAATCCCTCACTTTCACAGGCCTTGGGAGGAAGGCCAGTCCTGGCACACAGACAACCCGCCAACCTTAAGCAGATTCTCACCAGCAACAGCACACTGCGCCATAATAACTCCAACTCAGGAACCAATCCAAGCAACAAACCTCGATGCCAACTCTGCCCACATATCTACACCAGCAACACCATCACAGGACCTAACCAGATCAGCCACACCATCACTGGTTCATTCACCTGCACATCAACCAATGTCATATATGCCATTATTTGCCACCAATGTCCCTCTGCTATGTACATCGGCCAAACTGGATAGTCCCTACAAAAAAGGATAAATGGACACAAATCAGATATCAGGAATGTCAATATACAAAAACCTGTAGGAGAACACTTCAATCTGCCTGGACACACAATTACAGATTTAAAAGTCACCATACTGCAGCAAAAAACTTCAAGACCAGACTGCAAAGAGAAACTGCAGAGCTGCAGTTCATTTGCAAGTTTGACACAATCAATCTGGGATTGAACAAGGATCTTGAATGGCTTGCTAATTACAAAACAGCTTCTCCTCTCTCCGAGTTCACACCTCCAATTCAGCTGCTAGAAGAATACCCCACCCTCCCTGATTTGAGTTAACAAGCTGGTTCAGCCTGATTGGACTAACCTTGTTACCTCCTACCTGGTTCTTGCCTACTTATCTATACCTGCCCCTGGACACTTCCACTGCTTGCATCCGATGAAGTGGGTATTAGCCCACGAAAGCTTATGCTTCAAAACTTTATAGTTAGTCTTTAAGGTGCCACAGGACTCTTTGTTACCTCTGCTATTCCAGACTAACACGGCTACCTCTCTGATTCTTCTCCTTCCCCTGTATTTTATTAATAAAATGGTTTGCCTTTGTCGTACAATGTTTGATTGGTTGACCCCAAGGGGTGTGATCATGCATCGGTCATGCAGAAGGGCCAAATTCTGTTCTAATTTCTATGTGTATGACATCCCCTCTTCCCCGGAGGTTGCATTCCATAACCCAGAACAATGTTTAGCCCAAGATATTAAATAATTTTCCAAATATGAACTGCAGCTAAATAAATGTCCTTGGCTCACTTTTTAAAGTGTACTCACTGCAGCCCAACACAGAGTCCATTAAATGATCATAAAATCATTGTACTTGAAAAGAATGTCCAAATGAAGCCAAATGCCAGGGCCTTCAACTTGTAAATCCATTCGTAACACCAGCAGCTAATTGAGATGTTTGATGCTTACAAATGTTTGTTAAAAATATGCATTTAATACCAAAACATAATAAATACTCTAATGTGCTCCTGAAGTCTAACCCAAACTGGCTAATTAAATTTAAATCCAGTCATTTAAAATACTATGCTCTGTCTTAATAAACAGGAGGGAATTAATGTCCAGAGACTGCTGCAAGCCTTCAAACCTTGAAGCAGCTAGAAATCTCAGTCCATTAACATATCTCAAGCCTTTTAAACTTCAGACCATGTGTGGTCCTGCAGATGATGCTTTGATAGTTCAAGGAACATTTACAAAGTAAAATTCCATAATGATTTAAAGATGTGGACTATCCTTTCTACCCAGACAACATCTATCTCTCCATGTAACTGAGACAGGTTTAGTGTATCACATCTAAATCCAATTAATCAACTTTTAAAAAAAAAATAGTTTTCAGCAGCAAAAGGAAACACACAACCGTTTTACACATTGTCATCAGGCTGTTCAAATACTAACACTATCCTGAATGTAACTGTCGTTCATTGCTGTCTAAGTAGGAATATTTCTACTTATAATTTTTTTTAAATGAAGATGCTGTTTAAATACCACATTTCATGCAATCATGAATCAGTATACCTGTCAAGAAAATAACAGTTTATTTTATCAGAAAACTGGGATATATATTTTGCTTTAGGGTATTGCTCAATTCATTTATTTCTTTTTATTGATCAACTATTATACCTTTGCCTTGCATTTTAATGTCTGTGACAATCAGTGTGCATATACTATAGTGAATTGTTGCAAACTTTAAAATGGAAAGTAGAATTCAATTTATAGCAGCATATTCTCAAAATCTTTCTTGTTCAACTATTTGCTTATCAACTCAACTCACTCCCCCTTGAGTTACATAGTCCAGGATAACACACCATGTCTGTGAAACGAGAGAATTTGTAACAAAGCAGTGCTGTAAACTGGATATCATGGACACTGCCCATGTTTGACTCTGGTTCCTTAAATAATGGAACATAACAGACACTGTTGGGTCACACTGTGAATCTTTTACCTCACACTAATTAGCACTTACTCTCATAAGTTAGCCTTACTGACCCCCAAGGGACTGCTCATATATGTAGCTGTTCAATAACATGAATGAGGAATTAAAGTCTGGTTCTTTGTTTATTCTGTTTTGGATTGAGAGAAGAATTGCCCCATATGCCAAGATCATAATTAAAGATGGACCTAAAGCTACCTCTCCAGATCCAAATATTCTCCAGTGTTCCCCTAAGCTTTTGGGGACATTTGGATCTGCCTCTGTTCTAGACTACTGACCTCTGTTTCTATATTTGTATTTTTG
This sequence comes from Sternotherus odoratus, assembly GCA_032164245.1. Lineage (NCBI taxonomy): Eukaryota > Metazoa > Chordata > Testudines > Kinosternidae > Sternotherus > Sternotherus odoratus. The sequence continues at coordinate 18,685,479 of JAVMKO010000001.1, forward strand.
TGGTTATGACTATTAAATGCCTACATCAAAAACCTAGATTCAGCATCTCCTTCAACCCTGGACTTCCTTTAGCATTTAGAGTCCAACATTGTGGCTCAGGTCTATGTCTAATTATAGCTTCTAAAAGACATTGATAATGTTTTCATAGCTGGGGATGTAATAGAATTCAAAATAAACATGTTACATTAAGTGAAGTCTTGTGATTTCTAAGGTAATTTAATACACAGAGAAATCATTGGGATTAGCACTCTTATAGCTAGCTCGAGAAATTGCTGACTGTGATCATCTATCTATCAGGGTCAAGACCTGTCATCTTTCAGCTCTCTCTAGTCTTTAGTCTCGCCTCTCAATCTGTTTCTAATGATTTCTTTCTTTTTGTGTTATGGTTTAAATCACTTCCAGTGTTTAAAAGATCAGCTCTTTGCAGTACTGTAGTTACTAGAATTCTAACTGGATTTTGAAGGTTCACAGGAACATGATCATACAAACAAATCCACAACCTGAGCAGGAAAAAGGATCATGTTCTTTCCTCTCATACGTGAACCAAGGCATGGTGTTTGGTCACCTCAAGAATAGGCAACATCAATGTGATCTCCCAAAGGTACTTAGATTGTCCCTATTACACATGCCTCACAATCTTTAATCTTTTTACTCTCACAACACCCGTATGTTGCAAGGCAAAGCTATTATCCCCTTGTTACAAATTCAGGCACAGATAGACTAACTGACTTGCCCAAAGTCACCCAGGAAGTCTGTGACAGATCAGGCAATTGACTTCTGATTTCCTGGGTCCCAAGACAGAACCTAAACACTAACTTTCTCACTATCTTGCAGTCTATTCAGATATATTCACATAGAAGGCACAATCTTTCCTGGGGCTGCTTGGTGCAGAGAAAAGTTGTGTACTTTTCTACATCTAGTAGAACAAAAAAGATGTAGCATTAGGAGTGTTCTGTAAGAGAGTGTGGAGAAGCCCGGACTATTATCAGGCCCTAATTTAGGGGTATCTGACCCAAGCAACCATCTAGGGTGCCAGGCTCGGGGAGCACCAATGTCAGGGTGGTATTTTTGTTTGTGACAAAAGGGAAAATGAAATGTCTGAAGTAAAATGATTCAGGTATTCCGTATGTGGATTCATTTTTCATTAACCTCCTAGAATGTTCTGGACCTTTGTAGAATCTCATGAACTTTCCAGATTCTCTTGGAACTACATTTTCCTCAAACCTCCTATAATGTTGTCAGATATGCCTTTATGGCAGGGGTCTCAAACTCAAATGACCACGAGGGCCGCATGAGGACTAGTGCACTGGCTCGAGGGCCGCACCACTGACACACACACATACCCTCGCTGCCCCGGCTGTGCCCCCACTCCACCCCTTCCATAAGGACTAGTGCACTGGCCCGAGGGCCGCACCACTGACACACACCCTGCCCTTGCTGCCCCGGCTCCACCCCCACTCCACCCCTTCCAAGAGGTCCCACCCCTGCCCCACCTCCTCCTCTGAGCACGCAGCTCCCCATTCCCTCCTGGAAAGCACTAGGCACCACCAACAGCTGTTTGGCAAACAAAGCAAGAGCAATCTAGGAAGTCCAGAGCTAGAAACACACGCGGCCAAGCCAGGCAGCAGAGAAGCCTCCACTTCTGGCCCCTCCATCCTGCGAACTGCTATGTGGGGACCGGGGGGGGGAGGGGCGCCAGGAAGCTTGGTGGACCGCAGGGAAGGGCTTTGCGGGCCGCATGTGGCCCCCGGGCCGCATGTTTGAGACCCCTGCTTTATGGGTATATAACGGGGAGGGCACCGCCAGTCAGTTAGATATAAGAACAAACTGAAGTGAGAGCACAGCTGCAATCTTGTGATCCTTGTTTTATAGTGTAATTGTGAAAGTGTACTTTTGTTTTAAGACGAAGTGTGTAAGTAGCGACTGATAAACATATTTAATGAGACAACAGAGATATCTATCAAACCCTTATCTAAGCAACAATATAAAAAGAAATATTACTTCTTTTCCATGGTTAATGCATGTTTGATGGCTTTCTAAGATTGCAGAAGATGGACTTTTGCTCTCCCTAATACTGTCTGTTTTCACCCATAGGAAATAAAAGATGCTCCCAAAGAAGACTTCAGGAGCTCAGTATAGGAAGCAAAAAGCTCAATTGCAATGTAGTGAGGCAGCAAGGAGCAAATCTGGTGGGAAAATATGTGAACCAGCATAGACTGGGCTTTAGGAAGTAGAGATTGTCCCAGTTCAGAAGAAATTGAGTAGTGAAGTGTAAACGATGGAAGTCCTATTGTTAAGAAATTAAGAAATTAGATTTACCTGAAGAGAAGGAATGGAAATGTGAGGAAAGTGATAGAGAATCATCCAATTTTCCTGGCAGTGTAAAGGTGAAGGATGATAAAGAAGAATGTGTCTCGCATGAAAAGGTGAGTAATGACAAAGAAAAATCCGGTTTACATGAAAAGGAGAGAAACGATGAAGAAGAATGAGCGTCACATGATGACAGAAACAACAGTGAGAAAAATTGCACACCATAAATCGATACATCAGATGGCTGGTGATCCTAAACTCTCCAATATTGATTGTACAATTTTGAACAGATGGGGCAAAATTGAGGATATGATGTTTCCAGTAGATGAGCAGAAGCAACACTTCTCAAAGCCAACATCAAACTGAATTGGTGTTGGCTAGGTTACTCAAAATTAACTGACAAAGTCTTATGTTTTTGTTGCAGAATATTTTACAAGAATGCCAAATTGTTGCTTATGTTTTTTGTGTCCAATTACTGGCATAATTTAGCTGATGTTCTGAAGCAACATGCAAAGTTGCCCAGCTATTTTACGGCCTACTCCTAGTGTATGGCAGTCGAATCCAGGCAGGGCCATCCCTAGGTATTCCGGGGCCCTACACAGCCTCCTCTCCCCCCGTGGAGGGTGAGAGAGGTCATTGGAGGGTGAGAGGGATTAGGCCTCGCGGGGAAGGAAGGGATGACTTGGGGGCAGGGGGACCACCCCCCAGCACCACTGGCGGTGCAGCTGGGGCGGGGTCGCTACACTTCCCACTATGGTGAGTGCAGGCCCGACCCTGCTGCAGAGCTCAGGGGAATGGGGGCAGGGCTGGGGCAGGGGCAGCAAGAGGTGGGGAAAAGCAGGGGCGGGAAGGGACAGGGACCCTGGGGAAGAGATGGGGCAGGGGCTGGAGCAACACTGAGCTGCGCAGGGCACAAGGAAATTTAGTGTCCCAAATTTCCTGATGCCCTACACAGCTTCATACTTTGAATATGGGTAAGGATGGCCCTGAGACCAGGCTTAAGCTGAATGAATGCACACATGCAGAAATCCAGTGTATTATTAATGTAGAAACCCACCACAGGAGAACATGCTTGAATGTCTGATCTCAATTACCTTCTTCCTTGCAAAGAATAATTTGGATTTCCGGGGCTCATGAGATAACCTGTTCACTGAACATAACAGAAATGTCCTCACTTTGGTACAGCGCCTTGGGAAATACATCAATATCATTGCGTCAGCACCTACGTAGAGTAGTTCATAAAGAAGCCATTGATCATTACTGCAGCGAAACAATTCAAAATTAATTGATTGACCTAAGAAAGGTGCTTGCTAAGATACTGATGCGGATCAGCACAGCAAAGTACTATGCTGTAACAATGGACTGCACTCTCAACATTGGTGACAGTGAAAAGCTGTCGTTTACAGTAAGATTTGTTGTTGACCAGGATGGCTGTATCCAAGTAAAGGAACACTTTCCAGTCTGTGAACTGCTCTACTGGAAAAGACTTAAAAGAACGGTTTATGAACATTTTGAATGGAAATAAAATAAAGCTTCAGGACAGCAGTGGCCAAGGCTACAACAATAGCATGGACACAAAGGGAAGAAACAGTGGTGTTCAGGCCAGGATCCTTGCACTGAATCCAAGAGCTTTCTTTATGCCTTGTGGCTGCCATTCTGTCAACCTGGTTGTGTCAGGTGCAGTGTCATCTTCTTTAGATTCAGAGTACTGCAAAGGATATATGCCATGTTTTCAGCATCAACTATCAGGTGGAAGAACCTCACAGACAACGTTGCAAATCTGACCGTGAAGCTGCTAAGTGACATTTGCTGGAAGAGCTTCATTGACAGTGTAAGGTCAGTGAGGTACCAAGTGACTGAGGTTTATGAAGCCCTGATGCTACTGATGCAGTCGAGTAAAGCCAAGACCAGAATCCACCACAAGACACAAAGCATGGCAAACCAGATCACTGACTTCAAATTTCTGGTCTCAATTGTGGATTGGCAGGATGTCCTGTTCCAAATAAACATTGTAAGCAAAGCATTGTGAACTCAGTCAATGGACATTGTGACCGCTACTACTTTGATGAGAAACTGCCTTAATTTTGTTGTGGCCAACAGAGACAATGGATTTGAAGATGCCATTGCTGATGTCAAAGAAATGGCAGAAAATGTAGTAGTTGAGCCTGTCTTTAAGGAAATTCTTATTCATTGGAAGAAGAGATAGTTTGGTTATGAGGGCATAGAGGAGGGGATGATAAGCTTGTGGGAAAATTCAAAAGGGAGTTTTTTCACTTGCTCGTTAACACTGTTTGAGTGTCCATTGAAGAAAGGTTTGGACAAATGAAGCACCACGAAAATTGTCACCTGGAGAAGCCAGTCCACCCTGGTACTGGGCTTACTGGCTTACTTACACCTCTGGATAAATCATGCATGGAAGTGATGCATCAAAGTCATGAAATGGGCTAAAAATGCAATAAAAATAAGGTATTCCAAACTTGAACAAAAGGGGGTGTGTGGCACCAAAGACACTCCTCATCTGGGGTGCCATTTGGTTTAGGGTGAGCCCTGGCCATGGCACCACCTCCTCCGCTCCCTACCTGTGCCCTTTTGGATTTATTTGCTTTCCAGAGGTGAGCAGTCCCTGATACAGGACACTATTGTGAGTAATTCTATGTTTGCTTACATAATAAAGGGTTTATTGGGACACTGTAAGTAACAACTCCAGCACTCCAGGCAGGACTAAAACCTTCCTCCAACTCCCCTCACATTTTGTCCTCCTGACCAAATACAACAACATCACATCAAACCAAGACAATAATTTAGCACTAAGATAAAGATACAGCACCACATATTGGCAGAGATGCTGTCAACATTAGTCATTACATAGTCCTTGCATAAGCCATATATAGAGGATGGCTCCTTGCCAGACTTCCCAGCCCCCTTTCCTGCATCCTAATTCAAGGGATACTAACAATTTAGCCTTAAGCAGTCACACTTTTTAGTTTCAAGTCTGAAACTAGCCTCTAAGCTGTAAAAGCAATGAGGATATTTGTCCTTGAGTCCAGTTCTAGGTAATTTGAAATGAATTCATATCATGCATTAAGGTACTGGTGGTTACCTGTAAATTTTATTTGTGATGTTTCAGTGCTTACTACTATGCTAAGTACAGTTTACTATGCTTTCGGTATATTATGCACCTGGGAAGGACATGCTTATCATTCACAGCATTTCTAAAGGTAACAAAGAGTCCTGTGGCACCTTAAAGACTAACTATAAAGTTTTGAAGCATAAGCTTTTGTGGGCTAATACCCACTTCGTCGGATGCAAGCAGTGGAAGTGTCCAGGGGCAGGTATAGATAAGTAGGCAAGAACCAGGTAGGAGGTAACAAGGTTAGTCCAATCAGGCTGAACCAGCTTGTTAACTCAAATCAGGGAGGGTGGGGTATTCTTCTAGCAGCTGAATTGGGGGTGTGAACTCGGAGAGAGGAGAAGCTGTTTTGTAATTAGCAAGCCATTCAAGATCCTTGTTCAATCCCAGATTGATTGTGTCAAACTTGCAAATGAACTGCAGCTCTGCAGTTTCTCTTTGCAGTCTGGTCTTGAAGTTTTTTTGCTGCAGTATGGTGACTTTTAAATCTGTAACTGTGTAAATCAGGCAAATTGAAATGTTCTCCTACAGGTTTTTGTATATTGCCATTCCTGATATCTGATTTGTGTCCATTTATCCTTTTTCGTAGGGACTGTCCAGTTTGGCCGATGTACATAACAGAGGGACATTGGTGGCATATAATGGCATATGTGACATTGGTTGATGTGCAGGTGAATGAACCAGTGATGGTGTGGCTGATCTGGTTAGGTCCTGTGATGGTGTTGCTGGTGTAGGTATGTGGGCAGAGTTGGCATCGAGGTTTGTTGCATGGATTGGTTCCTGAGTTGGAGTTATTATGGCGCAGTGTGCTGTTGCTGGTGAGAATTTGTTTAAGGTTGGCAGGTTGTCTGTGTGCCAGGACTGGCCTTCCTCCCAAGGCCTGTGAAAGTGAGGGATTATTGTCCAGGATGGGTTGTCCAGGATGGATTGTCCAGGATGGATTGTAGATCACTGATGATGCGTTGGAGAGGTTTTAACTGAGGACTGTAGGTGATGGCCAGTGGTGTTCTATTGTTTTCTTTCTTGGGCTTGTCTTGCAGCAGCAGGCTTCTGGGTACACGTCTGGCTCTGTTGATCTGTGTCCTTATTTCCTTGTGCGGGTATTGTAGTTTTGAGAAAGCCTGGTGAAGATCTTGTAGGTGTTGGTCTCTGTCTGAGGGGTTGGAGCAAATACGATTGTACCTCAGTGCTTGGCTTTAGACAATGGATCATGTGGTATGTCCGGGATGGGAGCTGGTGGCATGAAGGTAGGCATAGCTGTCAGTAGGTTTTCGGTATAGGGTGGTGTTGATGTGGCCATCATTAATTTGCACCGTGGTTTCTAGGAAGTGGACTTCCTGTGTAGACTGGTCCAGACTGAGTTGGATGGTGGGGTGGAAGCTGTTGAAATCTTGGTGGAATTCTTCCAGAGTTCCCATATGGCCCCATAGTATGCCAACATTCTTTATGGCTGACCTGGAACAACGCTTCCTCAACTCTCGTCCACTCACACCCCTTCTCTATCTATGCTACATTGATGACACCTTCATCATCTGGACCCATGGGAAAGAAACTCTGGAAGAATTCCACCAAGATTTCAACAGCTTCCACCCCACCATCCACCGCAGTCACCATACTGCAGCAAAAAAACTTCAAGACCAGACTGCAAAGAGAAACTGCAGAGCTGCAGTTCATTTGCTAGTTTGACACAATCAATCTGGGATTGAACAAGGATCTTGAATGGCTTGCTAATTACAAAACAGCTTCTCCTCTCTCTGAGTTCACACCTCCAATTCAGCTGCTAGAAGAATACCCCACCCTCCCTGATTTGAGTTAACAAGCTGGTTCAGCCTGATTGGACTAACCTTTTTACCTCCTACCTGGTTCTTGTCTACTTATCTATACCTGCCCCTGGACACTTCCACTACTTGGATCCGATGAAGTGGGTATTAGCCCATGAAAGCTTATGCTTCAAAACTTTATTGTTAGTCTTTAAGGTGACACAGGACTCTTTGTTACCTCTGCTATTCCAGACTAACATGGCTACCTCTCTGATTCTTAGCATTTCTTAACAGAGACATCAGTTTAGCTAGGCAAACACATAAAGAGTGTTTCTTTCACTAAGCATAACATTTATGCCTGTTCCATTGGAATTCAGACATGTACAGAGTTTCCTAGAAGGGCATTATAATTTATTTGAACTTTTATAGGTAGAGTATTAATAAGAGAAAGGAAAATATCCATTTTTCATTCTCCATGAAATAATATATTATTACTACAAAGAAAGTAGACAGTCTTCCAGTTGATTGTTGTGATCTGCAGAATGCCCAATTTACATTCATACTTCTCATGTAAAAACTGTTACCTGTCCAGGAGTTTTCAGTCAAATTGTTTTACGTCTTGGACCCAATTCATCTCAGACTCTTTAATCTTATATTGGCTCTTGACTCTGCTGCAAAGAAAATAACCTTATTGTGAGGCAGACTAGGGTCACAAAGAGACATTTATAAAGCACGACAGATGGGTTCTTGTGATTTATGATAGACATCACTTCTCAGACTCTTGTTTAAATATTGAATTAAATACATCTGTGAGACGTATCAGTGCTCCCTTTCCCTTTCATCGTCTTTTCTTCTTTGTGGGCCTCCTCTTCTGTACCGTCTATGAGCTCTACTTCTCATCCCTTCTTAATTATTGCTATTTAAATAGAGCTGTAGCTGTTCATATTGTAACAATGCTACCTGATGATGTCCACCATAAGGTATGGATGCTTTGAACTAACAGAGTTCTGGAGTGCTAACTTGAGCCCTTCAGCAAATCTGAATTCTCTCCTTCTATTGCAATCTTGGCTGGATTAAAGAATAGCTTCTTCTCTCTATCCACTATTTTTAGAAGAGACTGTTCATCCACTTTTTTGTCTTACGTCCCTCCCTCCAGCTCTGGTTGTAGTCCTAAAGAGCCTATCCTCAACTCCTCTCCTTGGGGACTAACTCCCTGCTGATGTGGTAGAGCACCTTGCACGAAGTTACAATGGTTTAGAGAGTGAAAACTGGGCATTCTGCATAATAAGAAGCATCCCTGAGGGTGCAATGGGAGACATGCTGGCACAGGGAATCCTGGAACATTTCACTGTACAAGAGATACTACAGCCTTCCATGGGGTGCAGCTTCATACCTCCTTCCAATCCCAATATCTCCCTGCTCCTTTATGCTACCATGTGCCCCCAGAGAAGTACAGAAGAAGCAGTGGAGTACTTAGAATTCTGCCAGGACCATATATTGGCCACACAAATGGTGCAGGAGGCTTTTTAGTCTCTCTCTCCCCACTCTGTATAAGAATTGGTAGGTTTTAGCTCTGTAATTAGAGACAGTTGTCAAATTTTATTGTTTTATTCTTCTTGCTAATTGGAAATAAATGAACAGCTATAATATGTCTTTAAATAAATACATAAATAAATAAATACAGGCTGAAATCTTGACTCTATTGAAGTTCATGGCAGTGTTCCCATTGGCTTAATCTGAACTAGGATTTCACCCCACATGAATATTTCTAACTCAGGGGTCTCCAAACTTTATGAGACGAGGACCATATTAGACTTTTGAAGGGGCTTCGCAGGCCGAAGCAACTGTGAAAAAATTCAATATATGCAAAATCACCCCTTTGCTCCTCCGGCCGCTACCATGTCCTCCCCATTGCTCCGCCGGCCACTGCCGCACCCCCCTGCACCTTTACTCCTCTGGCCTCTACCGTGGGGGGCACTCACCTCTCCACACATGAGGCCGCCAGCAGCAGCTCATGGGGGGGGGGGGGGTAGCGGCAGCTTCTCCATGTGCCTGCTCAGCTGGAGGGCTGGACAAATTGAAGCCGGGGGCCGGATCCGGCCCCCGATCTATAGTTTGGGGACCCCAACCCAATATACAGGTACTAAAAATAACCTTCAGCCCTAAGGAGGCACTTTAGAAAAAAGGGGTTGGTTGGTATTCCAGTACAACACTCACTTTTCAAGTTTTCCAATTTTTTTGCTAATTCCTAAGTAGTAGTCACAAATCTTTTCATAGATTTCTTCATATTGTTGAATAATAAATAGGTTGCAGTTATCTAAGGGATAAGAATGCCTTCCAATAAGTGCTGAACAGTTGGATAGCTCTGCTAAAAAACAAACTCTGTTTAAATCTATCCCAGATGCATTCAATCTGACACCAAACCTTCAGATATTTAGATAACACTTCTTGCAAAGGTCTGCAGGGTTCAGCACTGTTACCTCTTGGGAGCTCACTGTGTTACTGTAACTTTGTTGGACATGGACTCTACAGTGAAGTCATCAATCCACAAAAAGGGGTATGATGAAAGGAGACTTGGAATAGCTCAGTGGGCAAAGATATCCCTAAAAAGTGCCTATCATTTTGTTGCAGAAACCTGTCTTTTATTCTTTAGGATCGATTTAGAAACATGTGTAAGGCATTGGCATCTTTGTTGATGATGATAGTCATGAATTCCAGTGGAGAATCTAATTGTAATCCCATGAGTGGTCTCTTCAGGATGGCTCACTTACAATAAATGGCTGGAAAGAAGATGAAAGGATTCAGAAAAAAAAGACACTGAAAATAATCCACATCACTCTACTTTGATATGCAAACCCTGAAATCTATTGGTTTCATTTGGTTTGGTTTCATTGAAACTAATAACTACATGTGTGATTTTAAAAATAGGTTGTTACAAAAAAAGACTCACCCCTCCACTACTGTGAAGATCCACATGAGCTCCCAGCAACTTCTATTTCTTGTAAGATGGTCATACATTTACGAAGTTTACTTATGAAGAGGAAGCCCCGTTTGTCATTCTCACTGTGTAACACAAGCTTGTGGCTAATATGGTTACAACCTTCTCTTATGTGAACATGCATGAAGCCCTGAATTTTGCATGTTACTGACACCTTGCTGGATGATGCTACAGGATTATTGTTAGGCCAGTTGTCTCCTGTGTGGTACTCAGCTAATAGAAATCACAAGAAGCAATGGTGTTGTGCCGGCCTTAAATGTAGATAGCGTTCCACACCATATTGGATTAAAAACACTGTGTCCACCTTATATCTGAGTCCAAGGATGTAGTGAATCCTAGAATATCAGGGTTGGAAGGGACCTCCAACCTCCTTCTCAAAGCAGGACCAGTCCCCAACTAAATCATCCCATCCAGGGCTTTGTGATGCCTGACCTTAAAAACCTCTAAGGAAGGAGATTCCACCACCTCCCTAGGTAACCCATTCCAGTGCTTCACCACCCTCCTAGTGAAAAGTTTTTCCTAATATCCAACCTAAACCTCCCCCCCCCCCACTGCAACTTGAGGCCATTATTCCTTGTTCTGCTAGGAAGATGGCTTTGGTATCGCTGCATTTCAGGTTCCATGGCTGAACAGCCAGAATGGTGTCAAATTTGATGTTAGAGTCGTGGAGGCTAATTATCTGCAGGGACTTCCTTCTACGATGAGATAACTGGCTCTGTGGATGAGGGGAAAGCAGTGGATGTGTGTTGTTCCTTGACTTTAGCAAAGCTTTTGATATGGTCTCCCACAAAATTCTTGCCAGCAAGTTAAATAACTATGGGCTGGATGAACGGACCATAAGGTGGATAGAAAGCTGGCTGTATCATTGGGCTCAACGGGTAGTGATCAGTGGCTCCATGTCTAGTTGGCAGCTGGTATCAAGTGAAGTGCCCTAAGGGTCGGTCCTGGGGCTGGTTTTATTCAATATCTTTATCAATGATCTGGAGGATGGTGTGGACTGCACCCTCAGCAAGTTTGCAGATACACTGGAGGGTAGTGATAGGATACAGAGGGACCTAGACAAATTAGAGGATTGGGCCAAAAGAAATGTGATGAGGTTCAACAAGGAGAAGTGCAGAGTCCTGCACTTAGGATGGAAGAATCCCATGCACTGCTACAGACTAGGGACCAAATGGCTAGGCAGCAGTTCTGCAAAAAAGGAGCTAGGGGTTACAGTGGATGAGAAGCTTGATATGAGTCAACAGTGTTCACTTGTTGACAAGAAGGCTAATGGTATTTTGGGCAGTATAAGTAGGGGCATTGCCAGCACATCGAGGGACATGATTGTTCCCCTCTATTCGACATTGGTGAGGCCTCAACTGGAGTACTGTGTCCAGTTTTGGGGCCCACACTAAAAGAAGGATGTGGAAAAATTGGAAAGAGTCCAGAGAAGGGCAACAAAAATGATTAGGGGCCTGGAGCGCCTGACTTATGAGGAGAGGCTGATATAACTGGAATAGTTTAGTCTACAGAAGAGAAGACTGAGGGGGGATTTGATAGCTGCTTTCAACTACCTGAAAGGGGGTTCTAAAGAGGATGGATCTAGACTGTTCTCAGTGGTATCAGATGACCGAACAAGGAGTAATGGTCTCAAGTTGCAGTTGGGAAGGTTTAGATTGGATATTAGGAAAACCTTTTTCACTAGGAGGGTGGTGAAACATTGGAATGGGTTACCTAGGGAGGTGGTAGAAGCACCTTCCTTAGAGGTTTTTAAGGTCAGGCTTGACAAAGCCCTGGATAGGATGATTTAGTTGGGGATTGGTCCTGCTTTAAGCAGGGGGTTGGACTAGATGACCTCCAGAGGTCCCTTCCAACCCTAATATTCTATGATTCTACGATTCCATGTTCATGTGGACAATAACTCCTCCAGAAACTGGCTGTCATGACAACCATGGAACTGTTTGAGATAGTTTCTAGCTCAGTACACAAAACTGACCACATTCTGGAGTTTGTTAATAGTTGAGTTTGGGGATTGAAGGAAAGGGGGTGTTAAAGTTTGTCAATCAGTGATTTGAGGTCAGGGCTCATGTTTACTCCATTTGAGGTAGAATGACTCTTTATAAGGCTGCGTGTGAAATACGAAGATTGCTGGGCTCAAATGGCTCTGAGGAAGAATAATGTGCAGCTGATGAATTGTTAATTCAGTAGCCTGTTGGACCTGATGCCCATCATCCTCTTTCCAATGCATCACTGTGGTAGAGAGATGACCGCCTTCTTCTCTTCATCAACACTATCATCAAGGCTAGAGTGTTAGCAGCAGAAATTGGATTCTGATTTGAAACCAGCTGTGACACAAAGAAATTTAAAAAATCTTGGATTAGGCCAGGGATGGACAAACTATGGCCTGTGTGCCGCATCCTGCCCATCAGACATTCTAATCAGGCTCTTCAGCTCTCACCAGGGAGTGGGGTCTGTGGCTCGCCCTGCTCCAGCACTCAAGCTGGGGAGCGGGACTGGGGCTTGTTCCGGTCCATGCGTACCATGGCTCCATGCAGGTCCCAGAAGCAGCAGCACGTTCCCCCCTCTGGCTCCTATGAGTAACCAGGCCCTATGGGAGCTGCAGGGGAAGCAGAGGCTAGGACATCCCCAGTCCACACTGTTTCCTGCAGCCCCATTGACCTGGAACAGTGAACCTCAGCTTGTGGGATCTGCGATCAGCTGAACCTGTAGACGCTGCAGGTAAACAAACCATCTCACCCGCCAGCAGACAAATCTTCAGACAAATCGGATGGACACAAATCTGACATCAGGAATCATAATGTTCAAAAACCAGTAGGAGAACAATTCAGCCTCTCTGGTCACTCCATGACAGATCTGAAGGTTACAATTTTAAAACAGAAAAACTTCAAACACAGACTCCAACAAGAAGCTTCTGAACTGGAACTAATTTGCAAATTGGACACCATCAAATTAGGGTTAAACAGAGACTGGGAATGACTGGGTCATTACACTAATTGAATCTGTCAAGTATCCTCACACCTTCTTGTCAACTAACACGGCTACCTCTCTGATTCTATCTGATATCTTGTGATTATCACTACAAATGATCTTTTTTCTTCTGCTAATAATAGCCCATCTAAATTGAATAGCCTCTTAGAATTGGTATGACAATTACCACCTTTACATATTTTCTCTGTGTGTTTTATATATATACTAGCATAAGTGCCCGGTGCTGCTCGGGTCAGTCGGAGGTGGGGAGATGGCAGACAGCTGACACCCCCTGACCAAAGCCAACACCCACACCTCACCCCTCACCCACCCCGACACCTTCCCACCCCCGAAACCCGAAACCCCCACCTCACCCCCCGACCGAATCTGACACCCCCCACCTCACTTACCGTCCCACCAAACCCAACTGGGATCCGTCGCAGGGGAGGAGGGGGCCCAGAGCCGAGGGATTCCGGGGACCTTTGCAGGTGGGGGGGGCACAGGGCTGATGTAGTCCGGGGTTCCGTTGGGGAGGTGGGAGGGGCAGAGAACTGAGGGATCTCCGGGGTTCCGTTGGGGAGGTGGGAGGAGCAGAGAACTGAGGGATCTCCGGGGTTCCGTTGGAGGAGGGAGGGGTGAGCTGAGCGAGTGAGGTGTCTGTTGGAGGGGGGTATTATGACATCATCACCACCTAACTGCCCAGTTGATGTGATTGGCCCTGAAAGACTTTCACCCCTGGGGGGCGTCAGAGGTGAGATCCGAAAATTTTTCAACCCTTACCAGCATCTAGACCCCAAGACCCCTCACTGTACCAAAATTCAAGCCTCTGGCTCAAACGGTGCGGGAGGACTTCGCAGTCATACGTACATACATACATACATACACCACTTACTTGACTTTTATATATATAGATATCTTACCTACTATGTGTTCCATTCTATGCATCCAATGAAGTGGGCTATAGCCTATGAAAGCTTATGCTGAAATAAATATATTTGTCTCTCTCTCTCCATCACCCCCCAGGTGGGGTAGGGGCCACCAACCACAGAGCACTCCATCTCTGTTGGTGGTGTTTCAGTAGCAAGTTGATTCTCTACTGGGTGGAGTTGCTAGCCCCACACCCATGTTAAGCCTACAGCCCCTGGAACTCCCAGAAGGTCTCCCATCCAAGTACTAGCCAGGCCTGACCCTGCTTAGCTTCCAAGATGAGATGGGCTCAGACATGTTCAGGGTGGTTTAGCCATACATTAGTCTCTAAGGTGCCATAAGTAGTCCTGTTCTTTTTACAGACATGAGTAAAGTTCATCTTATCTTTTAATTAGAATGTACTGCAAATATTCCAGATATTAGATGGACAGAGACAGGTATTGAAGTCTCTACCTACTTTAGGGGTAATAATTAACATTAATCTTGGAAAGAACTCTGTATCCTCCAGAATGCATCCATTGAAACTAATGACTTGAACTTTGGTAGGTGAAGGTAAATGCATACCAGAAATACCTACAGCAGAGTCTAAAAGGGAGAATATTGTCTTACATGAATATTGGACCTGATTCTCTCTTTATTTCCAGTAGTATAAGAGCCTGACCCAAAGCCAACTGAAGTAAGTGGAAGTCTTTCCTTTTACTTCAATGAGCTTTGGATCAGGAACTATATAAGGAGAAATTGTGCTGAAGTCAATGCATTGGACTAGTATTTAAAACTAATGGCAGACAGAGGGAAACAGGGACTGTCAATCCTTAGCAGTTCCTCTCCTGTGACCAATGCACAACTGGAGCTAATTCCCACACTCCATTTGATTAGCAAATTCTTTGCATTATTATTCTTTGCATTATTTTATTCATGATAATTGCCTTTTTCTCTATTTTTCCCCCTCTTGGCAAAGTGATAATAGCTTTGAACTTCTATTAAAAGAATATGTTGTTTTCACAGTAGGAACCGGTTGTGTATTTGTGTACAGTAAAACCTCGATTTAACGGACTAATTCAGGCGAGGGGGTGTCCGTTAAATCAGAAAGTCCGTTATTTAATAATAAAAAAAACCCGAGCTGTTGGAGCAGCAGCCCGCCCACCACAGGGCCGGGGTGGCAGCTCCGCAGCCCGCCTGCTGCCGGGACCCAGGCAGCAGCCGGGACCCATCAGCCAGCCCGCCCGGGTCCTGGCTGCTGGGACCCGGGCGGCAGTCGGGACCCATCAGCCAGCCTGCCCGCTGGCGGGACTCGGGCGGGAGCCGGCAGCCAGCCCGCTCGCAGGCGGGACTCGGGCGGGACCCAGCAGCCAGCCAGCCCTCCCGCAGGTGGGACCCGGGCGGGAGCCAGGAACCGGCAGCCAGCCCGCACGCAGGTGGGACCCGGGCGGGAGCCAGGAACCGGCAGTCAGCCCGCCCGCAGGTGGGACCCGGGCGGGAGCCGGGAACCGGCAGCCAGCCCGCCCGCTGCCTGGACCCGGGTGTCAGCCGGGAGCCGGCAGCCAGCCCGCCCGCTGTCTGGACCCGGGCGGCAGTACTCTGAATCTAAAGAAGATGACACTGCACCTGACACAACCAGGTTGAGAGAATGGCAGCCACAAGGCATAAAGAAAGCTCTTGGATTCAGTGCAAGGATCCTGGCCTGGACACCACTGTTTCTTCCCTTTGTGTCCATGCTATTGTTGTAGCCTTGGCCACTGCTGTTCTGAAGCTTTATTTTATTTCCATTCAAAATGTTCATACACCGTTCTTTTAAGTCTTTTCCAGTAGAGCAGTTCACAGACTGGAAAGTGTTCCTTTACTTGGATACAGCCATCCTGGTCAACAACAAATCTTACTGTAAACGACAGCTTTTCACTGTCACCAATGTTGAGAGTGCAGTCCATTGTTACAGCATAGTACTTTGCTGTGCTGATCCGCATCAATATCTTAGCAAGCACCTTTCTTAGGTCAATCAATTAATTTTGAATTGTTTCGCTGCAGTAATGATCCATGGCTTCTTTATGAACTTCAGTAAAACCTCGATTTAACAGACTAATTCAGGCGAGGGGGTGTCCGTTAAATCAGAAAGTCTGTTATTTAATAATAAAAAACCCCGAGCTGATGGAGCAGCAGCCCGCCCGCCACAGGGCCGGGGTGGCAGCTCCGCAGCCCGCCTGCTGCCGGGACCCGGGCAGCAGCCGGGACCCATCAGCCAGCCTGCCCGCTGGCGGGACTCGGGTGGGAGCTGGGAGCCGGCAGACAGCCCGCTCGCAGGCGGGACTCGGGCGGGACCCAGCAGCCAGCCAACCCGCCCGCAGGTGGGACCCGGGCGGGAGCCGGGAACCGGCAGCTGCCCGCCCGTAGGTGGGACCCAGGCGGGAGCCGGGAACCGGCAGCCAGCCCGCCTGCAGTTGGGACCCGGGCGGGAGCCGGGAACCGGCAGCCAGCCCGCCCGCTCCCTGGACCCGAGCGGCAGCCGGGAGCCGGCAGCCAGCCCGCCCGCTGTCTGGACCCGGGCGGCAGCCGGGAGCCGGCAGCCAGCCCACCCGCTGTCTGGACCCGGGCGGCAGCTGGGAGCCGGCAGCCAGCCCTCGACAAATGGATTTTGGATGCATCAGACTTGCTTAGAAATTTTGTCCGTTGTATCCGAAGTCCGTTAAATCGAGGTCCGTTAAATCGAGGGTTTACTGTAATTGGAAATCATATAGTCTAAAAAGAGAGGTCTGTTGCTTAAAATTAACTACAGATTTCTTAATTTATAGTGGGAAATCAAGATCGCATATACTTCCAAGGGTAAGATATTGACACATGTTTGGAAGTAACGTTAAGTGTTAAAAGAAAGTAAATTTAAAAAGTTTAATAAAAAAAGAAAGAAATATTTACAGGGTTTATAATTAAACTTTTAAAACAGACAATGAGAGCTCCATTCCAAAATTAATTGACAAAGAGAAAAGAAAAATCCAATTCTCAAATCCCTCCTCCCACCCCAAATGCATTGTTCTCTATAATGGATTAAAAAGAAAGATTCAAAGTCTGGATCCAGATCTGAATTTCCTGAAGTTCGAGGGGGATGTAGAGATCCAGTCTGAGCTTGTAACCTATTAATATGCTACTAAGTATGTGTCCCCATTTTAACAACAGACTTTAAAATATTCATCTAAGATTCAACTGAATGTAAGTGGCCTGTTTTCTGAATTCTTACGTTAGTTGTTTTGATCAGATTTCAAACTTAGCTTTAAAAAATGTTTTAAGGGAAGAATTTAGGGATCATGCAAACACTGAAAAATGCCATTTCATGGGATTTTGTTGATACCAGGTGTGGAACATGTTCTGCATACAACTTTCCAAACACCCATTTTCTTTGAAATACTTCTCAAACTGGCATTATCGGCTGAAAGAGAGAACTGAACACCAGTCAGTAAATGAAGTGCCTGCCTGGAGATGGGGCCAGGATCTAGATCTTGCTGTGAAAAATAATTATTCAGGGCCAGTGGACCTGCTGTTCACATGTGTGTTTAACCATTAAAAAGTTATTACACTCACATTGGCTGTTGCTAGATAACACAATGTTCCCAGTGTGCTATGGTATTACACACCAAACTCCCATTGCTTCGATTATAGATACCCTAAGGAAAAGAAAAACACAGATATGGCAAGAAGTGTGACTTCTTGGTGTGTGTGAGGGGGGAGAGAGTGGGGAGTAAACATTCTCATCTTTCAAGCCCCTGTATTAAAATATGTGATAATTTGTTCAGGATTTTATATATCCGTTTTCTGGGTTTATACAATATGACTAAATAGTCTGAAATACACTTACCCTTCCATAGTAAAGATCTCCCTTTAGTTATTCCTTGAATTCCTTTGTATCTTCTTCAACCAAAGGCTACTCAAGCCCCCAAGAAAGTTATGGAAGGGGATAAAGCTCTTAGCAAAAACAAAGAGTTCTATGTAAGGCTCAAATTCTGCAACTATTTATGTGTGTGCTTAACTTTATACCTGTGAATAATCCTACTGAGTTCAATGAGACTAGAAACTAATTAATGAGAAAGTAACCATGGAACTAAAATGACTCAAATCCATCAAAAGGAATGACATTTGAAAGATCTGTTCATGACTTTCAATGTGCCCAAAGCAGAAAATAAGCTTTTCTTTCTAGAACTTCAGCCATTTAACTAACCAGAATGCCTTCTCAAATATCTACTTGTCAAAAGCTATATACAAGAAATCAAAAACTACTTTGGACCTCAGTGTTAAAAAGGGAGAGTACTTACATTGTAGAGTTCCATCAAAAGAGACTTTGTATCATAAGGTTTTTTTTGATACAGTTCAGAGGCCAAGGCTATATATCCAACTCATGGCACCTGGCTTCTTTGTTTGATCAGTCCTTATGTTAGCTATATCCATTTCCCTAACACATTGCTAAAGAATGAGTTGCGGCAAAGCTGAATTCTTTCCAATCAGTTGATTTCCCAATGTGTTAGGTACTATGGACCCTACTCACGGGGACAAACCCACGTGCAGGAATTATAAGCAGTTCCATAGCATGAGTTTGTAAGTGACCTGTAACAGCACACAGGTCACCACACATATGTTTGCCAAATACTCTAACCATCTGTCTCAATGCATACATTATGCATAGGAGACAGCTGGCCAGGCTTCTGAGAAGGAAGCTGAAGCATACAACCGCTAGCTTCTGACCCCTTCTATACATTCTACTAACCTGAAAAACACACCTTGACACTCAACTTGTCATTTAAGTGAACTCTTGAATAGATGGGATTGTGCTTCCATGCCAGGGCAGAAAGTGGACGGACTTCTCATCTCTGAAGTATGGAAGCTTCTAGTGGTGTGCTGCAAGCTTCACAACATAGCAGAAAAGAAAATCACCTGCACAGGAAAACACTTCTGATGAGGTAGACAGCCATGCTTCTACAATGTGAATGGCCACACAAAACACCAGATACCTTGACTCAGAGTGGCAACAAGATTTAGTGACCTAATGAAAAGGCTGGAAGCCTTAATTTCCTGAAGTCTGATCCCAATTCTGATACTGACTCACTGTGAGACACTGGGAGAGTTTATTTCACTTCTCTGAGCTTCATTTTTCATAGGTATAAAATGAGGAAATTTCAACTTATTTACCTGCCTTGCAGAAATGTCATGAGGCTTAATTGTTTAGCACCTTGAAATTGAGGGGACTAGATAAGTGGGTAATAATTATAGTAGAAAATTAGTTCTCCTAATGAGTGTAATGTGTCCTGGATATAGAGAATGAGACATTATTTTCTCCCATTTCAGTGCAGGGACAACAGTGGAGAGTTTTATAAATCGGTAAGGCAATTTGGATTTGCATTCAACTGGGGCTGTTGCTATCAGGCACTATTAAACATCTCAGCATATTTAAATGATCCACAGGCATATTTATTGTCTTTTTAAATAGGCTCATTGTTCTGATATCCTTTACCCATCTCCTTTATTACTAGCCAGAGATTCAAAAACTTCAATATATATGCCTATCCTTTTATTTCTGTGTTTGGTATTTTTGCTGCATTTATCTTTTGCAAATAGAAAAGTGTTTGAACATAAAAAGAAAATCGGCTACACAGCATAAATGAAGAGCAAAGGAGAGAAAAAAAACAAGAAGGTGAGATGCTTAAAGTTTTCGCTGATGTTGCAACACTTGAAAGGAGCTCAACAGTTCAAAACGTTCTTTCATATCCAATCACATACAGTAATTTAAAGTATATTATTAACATATAGCCCTTCCACTGCAGTACTGACGTGGATCATGAAAAGATGCACATCTGCATATACCATTTAAGGCCTGATCCAAAGCCCACTGAAATCAATGGGAGCCCATCCATTGACTTCAGATGATGTTTGATCAGCCCCTTCGTTGGCTGGTTTCATTTTCAAAATACACTTGACAGATGTAAAAAAAAAAACCATATCAAAACAACCTCTTCTTTGACACAAAGGACCATAATTACATTTTAGTGGATGGAAATAGTCTACTGTGTATTTCCCAAAGGAGATGAAGTGCATTATCCCCAATAGGCTGCAGGTGTTGCCCATTCTGAAGAACACTGATAAAAATCTCTGATGGTTCCATAATACCAAAATCCAGATGCATATAACATTCTAAAAGAGAGTTTAGCAGCCTTCTTTCTTCCTTTGAAGGCTTTTTTTCACCTTCAATCTTTTGTGAGATTATATTTCTTAATTTGGTTAACAGTACATGAAAGCTCTTTCCTGACAATGACCACCACAATAAGAAAGAAAAGCAACACTGGTGTAATAAATACATGTCCCCCAAAGGTATTTAAATATTAAAATGTACAGCATAGTGTCATATTTTATAATGTCATGATTTTGTTATCACAGTTATCTGACAGTGGACATCTTGGAGCCCTGATCTACACTGGTAAGCTTTTACTCATGATATTGGTTTCACTGGAGTTCCTAGTGTGAGCTGGTGTTCATCACTGTAAATGAAGATTCCATAATCTGGCTCCAAAGTCATTACATTATTAGTGTCATTTTACTAACAAAGAAAGATATTACATATTTTAGTTCAGCTTAGAAAAAATATGGAAATCATTGTGGCTCCAGTTTTGTTGCTAATATTTTTATCCTTTACTTATGACTCTTAAAACAACCAACCAATATAACAACTTACAATTCTATGGTAACATTCACGCCAAAGAATACCAAACTGTTCTAAAGACTAGACCAAATCCTTCAGGGGTCCAGAAAAGGGCAAGGAAAAGGAGTTTTCCCTGAGTAAAGACTGCAAAATCTTAGCCCTATACATTTGTCAATTAGCCACTGCTGGAATAGAGTAATCATGGGAGTTAAGAGCATTATCTCATGAGGGAATGTCAAAGCTGTGTGTGGACTAGTCTACCCAAGGTATCTTGAATCCAGCTACGGTGGGTAACAATAGCAGTAAAGACAACACAGCATGGGCTTCAGCACGGGTAGTATGTGCCTGGCACAGACCTTGGTTCTTGCTCGCTAGCCAAGTCTGAAGTCCACACTGTGTCGTCATCACTGCTATAGCTACCAGTGCTATAGCTACTGTGTCCAACTGAAAATGGAGGATGAATTTTAGAGAAGCAGAATGTAATTATTGAAACAGAAATATGAGCAAAGGTGGCAAAATGTGCAAAAACGACAATCTATAATGACAGTGTGACGTGAGAAGAAGAATCAGACCATTTTTGTTTGTTTGCCTTTGTATAATTTGGGCATTAAAGGAACATAGGAATTACTAGGCTGGATGAAACCCCCAAATTCATCTAGTCCAATATCCTGGCTCTGACTGTGGCCAGTACTAGATGCTATAGAGAGAAGAACCCTACAGGAAGTAGATGAGAGAGACTATGTCCCTCAAACTAGGCCTGATCCCTATCTCTAATAGTTAGCATTTGATTTGGGCACTGAACTCTGATGTTTAATATCCCTTCTAAAATTTGTCATAATTAACTAAAACCACTCTGGATAGTCTTGATCTTCATATAAATATCCAATTCCTTTTTTAATTTTATTATATTCTTGGCCTCGGTGAGTTCCATAATTTAATCACACATGATGTGATTTACAGTTTAATTATACATTTATCAATTTTGAATGACCAGTTTTTAGTTTCACTGAATGCTCCTTTGTTCTTGTGTGATTATGACATGGAAAACATATGTTCCCAACCTACCTTCTCTATAATATTCATTGATATGTTTTTCTCATAGCCTCCCTTTTGTGTTTCCTTTCTAAAGGAAAAAAATCCACTCTTTTCCATCTCTTTTCATATGAGAAGTTTTCCAGGCCCTTAACCATTCTCCTTTCCCTCTCTGAACCCCTGTAAATCCAGCAATATCCTTTTTGTTATAGGGTAACCAGTATTACACATACTATTCCAAAAAAGGCTTTACTGTTGTTTATATAAACATCAGCAGATTAGTCTCTGTATTAGCAAAATCATTCTTTATGCATCCTAATATCTCATTTGCTTTTTTGACCATAGCTGCACATTGAACAGAGGTTTTCATTGAGCGGTCTACAATAATACCATAATTACCTGTTCAGTTTAGTCTGAAATACACTGACACTCTCACATAAGTACATTTTACACAGTGCAGATGATCATATTTAGGAATCTCAGATACCTGATTTCATACATGAACTTTGTTATCACCTGGACTGCTATCTTGCGAAATCTCTGATATTATGCCAGGTCAATACTTGAATGAAAGAACTCCAAGGAAAACCCCGAGTGCCACAGGAAGTGGTGCTGAGAGGCCTTCTCTTATGTTAATCATTATTAACTCAGTTCCCCAACATTGGGCCCCAAAGAGACAATGCATGGCTGGATGTGCACCCTTCCAGATAAGACATAAAAGCAGCTGATAGAGCTGAATAAATAATTGGCAATGATTAATTTGACTAGTGAATTTACCTTTGCTGTTCTTGAAGAATAGCCACAAGGAGATTACATTTGTATCAGTAGTATTTAAGTATATTTTATGATTTTTTTTCAATTATTGTTTTAGTCTATGGCAGAGATGGTTGAAAGTTTTCTGTGAAAACTTTTCCAATGGAAAATTGCTTATCAATTAAACAGATATGTTTGTGAAAAAATGTATTTATGACAACATAATCTTGTTTTCATTAAAAAATACCAAAACATGAAACTTTTTTCAGTTTTGAATTTAAGGGCAAAAAATAATGATAGAGTGCTACTCTATGCCCTTATCATGGAGATTTAAAATTTAAGCTGTGATGCCCATCCAGCAAAAGGCAGAAGTACTTTCCAGTAGGAGGCGGTAGTATGTTCTCCCTCCCAATACAACAGCTATAACTTAAAAGGAAAACCTTTTAATTATGTCTCTTTGATAGTGTCTTACTGAACAAAATGCTTGTTTTGTGAACTATTTTCCATTAAATAGGCATGTGAAATTAGTAGCTTTGAAAAGCAGTTGTCTTCGTCTAAAACAGTGGATCTCAACCTTTCCAGACTCCTGTATCCCTTACAGGGGTCTGATTTGCCTTGCCTATCCCCAGGTTTCACCTAGATTTGCCAGTTTTCTAATTTCACAAAACCGAACACCCTTACCCCGCCCCCTGCCCAGCCTCTTCCCTGAGGCCCTGCCCCCGCCCCCACTCACTCTAGCCCTCCCTCTTTCCATCACTCACTCTCCCCCCACCCTCACTCACTTTCACTGGGCTGGGGGTTGCGGTGCGAGAGGCTGTGGTGTTGCACTCTATGAGAATTTATGAAAATATGCTAATGAGTCTGAACATAATGTAACTGGAATATGCTTCATGCAATAGGTCTCTTGTAAGGGATCATTACGAAGTTTATAATCTACTGAGTGTGGTCATCCCATTTGTATAAATGTGCCACTCTTGTGTCTGAAACTAGAAATATGAAATATAACTCTGGGGTCCTATTGTAGTTGTGCAAAGTGTGGGCCATTAATGCTAGTTTGAAATCTTGATGGCTCCCATCAACAAGGACAATTGACTGTGGATGGCCTTGTTTGCTTGCAGGCCTTCCTGTGAGTCAGGCTGGGAGGAATGAGGGCTTAGAGTCTTACAGTGACATGTGATCATGTCGCCTGAACTGGAATCCATCTCTAACCTGGTGTTTTTCCATTGAGAAGGGGGAAGTGGGAACCCAAAGAGGAACAAAGGATTCCCACCTTGTGCAAAAGATATATAAGGGGGTGGAACAGAACAAATGGGGCTGCAGTCATGAGAAATCCCCTAGCTACCACCTGAGCTGGAACAAGGACTATGTCAGGGGAAAGGACTGGGCCCAGACCAGGAAGGCGTCCAGTCTGTGATAGAAGCTTACTGGAATAGCTCTGAGGGTGAGATTTCATGTGTAATCACTTTCTTACTGTATTCGACTTAGACATGCATGTTTTATTTTATTTTGCTTCGTAATTCACTTTATTCTGTCTGTTATTACTTGGAACCACTTAAATCCTACTTTTTGTATTAAATAAAGTCACTTTTTACTTATTCATTAACTCAGAGTATGTATTAATACCTGGTGTTGGGGAGGGAGGAAAACAACTGTGCATATCTCTCTATCAGTCTTATAGACTAGAGGGTGGACAATTTATGAGTTTGTCCTGTATACACTTTATACGGGGTAAAACGGATTTTTCTGGGGTTTGGACGCCATTGGGAGCTGGGCATTTGAGTGTTGGAGACAGGAACACTTCTTAAGCTGTTTTCTGTTAAGCCTGTAGCTTTTGAGGGACATGGTTCAGACCTGGGTCTGTGTTTGTAGCAGACTAGTGTGTCTGGCAAAAACCCGCTAGGGCACTAAAGTCCCAAGATGACAGGGAAAACAAGCTCAGAAGTAGTCTTGACACATCAGGTGGTGGTCCCCAAAGGGGTTCCTGTGACCCAACCCATTACAGAGGGGGTGAGGGTTATGGTATGGAGCCAGAAATGAGGGGTCCAGGGGTATGGGAGGGGGTGAGGGTTTGGGCTGGGAGTATAGGCTCAGGAGTGGGTCTGAGGATGAGGAGTTTGAGGAGGAAGGGGCTCCAGACTGGGGTGAAGGGGTTTGAACTGCAGGGGCAGGCTCAGCCCTGGGGTAGGGCACTGGAGTGTGGGAGTGGGTGTGGAGTGCGGGCTCCATGAGGGAGTTTGGGTGTGGAGGGGGCTCAGGGTGCAGGCTCCGGGAAGGGGCTCAGGACTGGGATAGGGAGTTGGGGTGCAGAAGGAGGTGCAGGTTCTGGGAGGGGGTTCAGGACTGGGATCAGGGGCTGGGGTGTGGGTACAGGAGGGGGTGTGAGCTCTGGAAAGGATTTTGGGTGCAGGAGGTGATGCCAACCTACGGCAGGGGGTTGGGGTGCAAGGTATGGGAGGGAGTTCTGACCTGGGACAGGGGGCTTGGGGCATGGGGTCTGGGAGGGAGTTTGGGCGTGGGAGGGGCTGCGAGTTGGGGTGCTGGTGGGGGTGCAGGCTCTGGTCAGGCGGCACTTACCTCAGGCAGCTCCCAGTTGGCAGCACAGCGGAGCTAAGACAGGCTCCCTTCCTGCCTTGGCTCTGCACTGCTTCCAGAAGCAGCCGGCATGTCCGACTCCTAGGCAGAGAGGGCAAGCAGCTTTCCATGGTGTGTGCTGCCTGTGCGTGCAGGCTCCACCTCGGCACCTCCCGTTGCCATTGTTCCCAGCCAATGGCAGCTGCAGAGCTGGTGCTGGGGCAGGGGCAGCATGTGGAGCATCCCTCATCACCCCTGCACCTAGGGGCCGGACATGCCGGCTGCTTCCAGGGAGCTGCACAGAGCCAGGGTATATAGGGAATCTGCCTTAGCCTTGCTGCACTGCCAACTGGACTTTTAACAGCCCATTCAGCAGTGCTGACCAGAGCCACCATGGTCCCTTTTCGACCAGGTGTTCCAGTCAAAAACCAGATGCCTGACAACCCTACTTTCACCTCACTTAAAAACGACTTGCTTACAAAATCAGACATAAAAATACAAAAGTGTCATAGCACACTATTAATGAAAAATTGCTTATTTTCTCATTTTTATCATATAATTATAAATCTATTGGAATATAAACATTGTACTTACATTTCAGTGTACAATATATAGGGCAGTATAAACAAGTCATTGTATGAAATTTTAGTTTGTACTGACTTCACTAGTGCTTTTGAGGTAGCTTGTTGTAAAACTAGGCAAATATCAGAATGAGTTGATGTTCCCCCTGGAAGACTCTGCATAGCCCCAGGGAGGATATGTATTGCTGGGTGAGAACCACACAGGAAGTTTTAAGGAAATAATGTTTAAAATCCACAAGAGATAAAGTTGTACAAGAGATGAAACATTTTGTAAATTATGAATGGCAACATTTTGTAGGAAAATGTGTCTAATTTAATTCCTGGAGTTCCATTCACAAACATAATTTGTGACTCATCTTAGAAAGATATGTGTATTATAAGTTCAAGCTCTTTAGAAACTGCAGGAATGGAAACCCTAACTATATACTAGGGTGACTTCAACCATTGAAACACACACACAAAAGACTGATTAAATCACCCATCCACCTCCCTACCAATCCGGTATTATTTTCAGTGGCATTTTTTCCTAGTATTTTGCCCTGGCAAGTGATAAATGACCCTGACATTAGGGTTTCTACCACTCGTCTAGGGAGACTTTTCCAAAACCTAATACACATCACTGTCGGGAACTTTTATCAGACTTTCAGCTAAGATTTTCCGGTTTCTGGTTTCATCGCTTCCATGTAAATTATAAGACTGTGTATCACACTGAAAACTTCCTCTCACTGTATTTCTTTGAATATTTGTAGGCAGTTATTGTATCCAACATCCAGCTGCCATTGAGCCAAGTTACACATACTTTTCTCCCTTCACTTTGTTCACATCTTTCCATCATTTTTCCAGCTGTGGCCATGCCAGAGCTGAATAGGGAAGGATTATTATCTCAGGGAGCTGCATGTTCCTGGTGATACAAAATCACATTGGCCTCCTTGGCAGTTATATCACACCGTATGTTATGACTAATTTGCTGACCACTGCCACCATTATGTCTCTCTATATTACCACGTTTCAAATCCCCCCTCCCACGGATTATTGCAAAATGCACGTATCACCCCAAAAATGTATTCTTTTCAAGCTGAATCTTGGTTATTATTTTTCTCTCTCTGTATTGACAGGCATTTGTAACTCCTTCCAATGTAAAGTAATCTGCCTATTTAATTAGTCTTTTAACGTCCTCTTCCAGATCATCAATGAAGATAGAAAGTTTAAACGTGGAATTTAGCTAGAATATAGGGTCTGGCTTCCCTCCTTTTACAAAAAGGGCCGTGGGATCTTCAGTGAACAGGGGTTGGCTCATTCCTTCCATTTATACTTAGAAAGAGGATTCTCCTCTGATAATACTTGTCCCAGGCCCAGCAGCAGGGTGTATGCACTGCCTTGGCAGTACACCACAGTACTCCCCTTTTGGGACTCTCAGTGCAAAGGGGGTTCCACATCAATTTAGGGGCAGAGATGGGGACCAACTACTCTCTCTGACGCTGTCCTTTGCAGATAAATCAGATTTCTTTGGGGAAATTTGGTGAACAATTAATACAGCTTCCAGCTGTTTTTGTTTTCTCTTTGGCTCCTTCTGTAGATACTCCTCTATAAGCACATGGAGACCTATTCTGCCACAGATGAATTGGGCCTTCTGCCTTCTGTCTTCATGGATCCAGGAGTTTCCTTCCTTCCATGACCCTGAAAAGTGTAAGATTGAGAACCTGCAGATTCCAAAGCCCTTCCATCAAATGTCTTGTCCTTTAGAAGCTACTAAAGAGAACATTCTTTAGTATGGTGGCCAGCCTCATGGTTGTTGTTTTTTTTTAATTTGGATTCCTGATGCATTGAAGAGAGTGCATACTCCCAGATCAGCAGCTACAATACCACAATATCTTCTAGCACCATATTGGGCACTTGGTTCAGGGAGACATTGGACACCTATGAAACCACCAGTGTCATCTTCTGAAGTATCTAGATGTTGTTGGGAGATATCCATGCAACAGTCAGTAGGTCTGATATGGCCTACTATGGTCATTGGGAACTCAAATACTCACAGCACTGCAGGTATGGCTGCAATCTTAGGCAAGGAAAATATTATTTTGTTGATAGCTGATGCATATTCCATTATGATAAGTGATGTGAACTAGCAGAAAATTATTTTAAAAATCCTGATTTGTCTGTATGAGAAAAAAATGTGATAAACAAACATTTCTCATGAAATATTACAATTATTATAATGCTAGAAATAACTTTCTGATAATTTATCCATCCTTCATGTTCAGTACTTTTACCATCTAAGACAATAACAATCACACTGTTCCTCCAGTTTCCTATAGTACCGTTTGCCCAAGCATCTGAAAACATCTTACAAATGCAATAAGCTTCACAAGCCTCATGTGAGGTAGGCAACTATCATTATACTCATTTTACAGACAGGTAAACAGAGAAATTGTATGAAGCAGTTAGTCAGGGACAAAGCTCACTGAAGGACCCATAAGTCTTTAGCCCAGGCCCTGATCTAACTTGACGGGACTGTTTATTGTAGGATGTTATTATAGTATGGGCCTGATCCAACACTCACTGAAGTTAAAATTTCAAAGTCTGGAAGTGCAATTCTGTGACTTGACTCCTTCTCTTATATTGATTATAACCAAAACTGTGAACCTCATTTTCCATTTGCCGTGCTCAAAATCGTATTCCTACATTTCCATGCTGAATATTTATCCCATCATACTTATCCCATCCACCAATTTAGTTTAAAAATATCATCTCAATAAATGTCCATTTTAGAAGAAAAAAGTAATGCAACATTTTTCATAAAATGGCAAAGAAAAGTGTATTTTAAGTGATGTAATAAAGGTCTGAGATCACTGCACCCATACAAATGTTTCATAATGGTAGTACCTGTTTATGGCCTTGATCCTGCAGGTTGCTGAGCACTCTCAACTTTATTGAATTCAGTGGTGGGGAGGGCTCATGGCGCACAGCACCTATCAGGATTAAGTCAATAGTGGTTTACAAAGGTAAGAACTATTCTCCATCTTTTTTAAAACAAAGATTTACAAAGATGTAAATGAGACAGGGAAATTAGGGTCTGCATTCAGCAGTCCAATCCTATTCATCGTAGCAGTTAAGCATGTGCTTAAATTTAAGCATGTGCCTAAGTCCCACTGAAGTTAAGTGCTTTGCTGAATAGGGAGCCAGAGGGTCACAGAGTTTAAAGCCAGAAAGGACCACCTGATCATTTAGTCTGACCCCCTGTATATCATGGGCCACCATCACCTCCTGGAATCCACACATTAAACCCAACAATTGAAATTAGACCAGGATATAACATCCCTCAGGAGACCAAACGATTATGTTCCACACAGGCAGAGAATAGAAGGGACCGAGATGTACCAATACCCCAAACCCCTCCAACTGATTAAGTGAGATAAACCCAGATGATACTGGCAAGTGACTTGTGCCTGAAACAGCAGAAGGCAGGAAAAAAACAAAAACAAACCCAAAGTCACTGCCAATCTGACTTGAGGGGAAATTTCCTCCCAACCCCTCATATGGTGAGCAGTTAGATTCTGCGCATCTGAGCGAGAGTGAGCCAGCCAAGTACCAGAGAGAGTGAATTCTCTGCACCACCTTAGAGCACCATGTAGGATGTTATTATAGTATGGGCCTGATCCAACACCCACTGAAGTTAAAATTTCAAAGTCTGGAAGTGCAATTCTGTGACTTGACTCCTTCTCTTATATTGATTATAACCAAAACTGTGAACCTCATTTTCCATTTCCCATGCTCAAAATCATATTCCTACATTTCCATTTTCCAACTTAAATAGATCTTCAACTACCTGGTACTTACCTCCTGATGTATTTATACAAGGCAACTACATCTCCTCTCAGCCTTCATTTTACTAGGCTAAACAAGCCATGCTCTATTAGAGTCCTCTCATAAGAGGAGACCCTCCATTTCCTTGAGCATTCTAGTAGCACTTCTCACTACTACCCTTCTGCTTAAACACACGCATAAATGTTTTGCTGGATTTGGGCCAAAGTGGCTTGCTCAAGATCACACTACAAGGCACTGGCCCAGATATCAGGAGAACCCAAGTCTCTTGACTCACAGATCTATGATCCTTGGGATTATTTCAATATTATATCAGCTCTTTTGTCTGTCAATGAAGAGTCAAGGTCAATCTTCCCAGCATTTTATAATCCCACCTTTTTTTCCCAGAATTATTTTCTTCTGCTATTGTAAATGTGCTCATTGCATTTAAGAAATGAGGCAAAGTATGTCACTTTAAAGCCACAGTCACCAGGTTTCCGCTAAAATTATTCACTAAATAGTAACAATTCACTAAATTAATCACTCTATCAAGCCAGGACTTTTTAAAGAATGCATCCATGTAGTGAAATTTAACAGAGCACTTCATAATGAAATGAAAAGGTGACATACATATCCATAAGTTCAAACTTCCTATGGTTTTTTAATATAGTATATATGCTTGCATCAGGTCAGTCACTATCTGACTGATGCAACTAATCTTGATATTTGCTTCACCCATTCATTAGAGAACAGTGCGTACAGAAACAGTTCCAGATTTGAAATGTGATCTTTTCCATTCAAGGTCATCAGTCATTTGTATCACAGTTTACAACTGTCCCCATAATTACATATTTCATGAAGCAATCTCATTTGGGATAAGGGTTCGAATTCAACCCTTATCAATAAAAAGTAAATCAGTAAATTCTTACAAAAAATTCATTAATTTTCACAACATATGCTGCGAGCTTAGGTCTAGAGAAATAAATTTTATCTTCCATATCCTGTCATTATAACACCACCACAATTTCTAAACAGGTACAAGCAATAATACACTAATGTGATATTAGTAGAAACTGCTAGTTATATAAATACAACAGTTTTTCACACTGTTTTAAGGTCTGGCAAAATTATTTCAGCCTATTTTAACCATTCCAAACTATATATCAAAATCATAAGCAGCGACATTAGGAAATTGAAAATCAGATTAATCATCTGTAAGGGATTGATGATTAAAATAAAAGCCTCCCTTTATTGATCACAGGCCAGTAATTTTGATTAAAGTGATCAAAACTAAATCACAATATAACAACATTTAAAAGCAGGTGATTGCTCAGGGTAAAATTTACCCCACCAGGGCCAGAAAAAAAGTCTGTCTTACATTTGAGACCACCAAGGAGGACTTTCACCACAAAGACAGGCAAATGTGCCACAGGATATAGCATCGATAGTTACATACATTCTAGCATCCTATACATTCTAACTAGTATATGCTGAATTTGAACATTGTCCACAGACGTCCATACTATATGATTGTGTTCACCCAACTCCGTTCAGTCTCTTGATTTGTTCTACCAAGCAGGACCGAGTGGAGAAAATCACCATATGATCAAAGACTAAAACAACAACAACTTTGTTTCCTCAGAAGTATAAAAACAAATTCAACAACACAGATTATAGAATCCAGCTGTAATTTGGCTCCAAAAATGAGGGCATGAAAAGAACTCCATAAAACAGTCTTTGATAACCTCAATAAAATAAGTGTTTTCCACATGAACAAATTAACTTCTTGTCAGAAAGTGAGCAGATAGAAGAATATGTTGCAATTGAAAATACTGTCAGTATAACTTCTTCTTTTCTCTTTTTCCACTCTGCAATATATTTCTCCTCATTTTAATAATAATTAATTTGATACTAAACACATAAAAGTATGTATCTGTCCTGAAGGATCCCAAATCACTTTGTCAATGGGAAGACTAATTTTCAAATGTGGGTCCTTAAATAGACTATCAACATTTCATATTTGCCATTTGTACAGTGAGGTACAGATTGGAATGTCCAAAAGTGGAATTTTGATGTCCTATTAATATGTCACATTTGTATATTAGGTCTAAATTAGGGCTGTTGATTAAATGTAGTTAATTCATGCAATTAACTTAAGCAAATTAATTGAGATTAAAAAATTAATCATGATGTTTTTCCACATTTTTATATATTGTATTCTGTGTTGTAAATGAAATCAAAAGTATATTTTATTTTTATTACATATATTTGTACTGTAAAATGATAAAGTATTTTTTCAATTCAACTCATACAAGTACTTGTAGAGCAATCTCTTTGTCATGAAAGTGCAATTTACAAATGTTGATTTTTTTTGTTACATAAGTGAGCTCAACCCTCCCCCAACAATGTAAAACAAGTTCACTCGATCCTACTTCTTCAGCCAATCACTAAGACAAACAATTTTGTTTATATTTACTGCCTTCATAAATGTAATAGATAATGCTGCCTTCATCTTATTTCCAACATCACCTGAAAATGAGAACAGGTATTTGCATGGCACTTTTTGTAGCTGGCGTTGCAAGGTACAAGCCAGACATGCTAAACATTCAGATGCCCCTTCATGCTTCAGCCACCATTCCAGAGGACATGCGTCCATGCTGATGACACTTGTTTAAAAAAATGCATTTATTAAATTTCTGACTGAACTCCTTGTGGGAGAATTGTATGTCCCCTGTTCTACCTGCATTCTGCCATATATTTCATGTTATAGCAGTCTCAGACGACGACACAGCATAAAATGACCCAGCTGTTCATTTTAAGAATCCTTTCACTGCAGATTTCACAAAATGCAAAGAAGGCACCAATGTGAGATTTCCAAAGAGAGTTACATCATTGGACCCAGGTTTAAGAATCTGAAGTGCCTTCCAAAATCTGAGAGGTATGAGGTGTGGAGCATGCTTTCAGAAGTCTTAAAAGAGCAACATTACAATGCAGAAACTACAAAACCCAAGCCACCAAAAAAGAAAATCAACCTTCTTCTTGTGTCTGAGTGTTGCAGCGCAGAGGTTTTAAAAACCTCTGTTGCCTGCTAAAGACCCTGCTTCCCTGCAGCATGGCTGAGTTAAAGGGCTAAACCCCTGAGCAGGGAGCCCAGCTGAAGGCATTAATTAGGGCAGGCTCAGTGCAACCTACTGAGCCAGGTGGAACCACTGAGGTTGATGACTGGGGAAGAGTACACACCCAGGAAAGAGCTCAGAGAAGGGTGCTAGCCAGGCAGGAGGAGAGGGGGCACCTAGCTCTGTCTCTGCTGGTTGAGAAAAGCCTCAAGGGGCCAGAGGACCTGGTGAGAGGTCTCTGAGGAGCTTGATTTTGGGGATGTTGGGACTATGTCAGCACTGTAAATAAAAGAGCACAGGTGAAGTACCAGAGATGAGGGCCTGCGATCCTTTCTTTGCCCAGCCTAAGCATAGGGCACAGGAACTAGGGGAAGGAAGCCTGTGCTGACCCATGACACTGAGCAATTACCTGAACAGAAAGTAGGACAGAGTGGACTTGCAGGCTCTAAAATTTTACATTTTTTTAATGCGGATTGTTTTTACACAATTCTACATTTGTAAGTTCAACTTTCATGAGAAAGAGATTGCACTGCAGTTTTAGGTGAATTGAAAAATATTATTCCCTTTGTTTTTTTTGCAGTGCAAATATTTGTAAACCAAAAATAAATATAAAGTGAGCACTGTAGACTTTGTATTCTGTGTTGTAATTGAAATCAATATTTTAAAATGTAGAAAATATCAAAAAATATTTAAAGTGGTATTCTATTATTACTTAACAGTGAGATTAATCACTTGATTAACTGCAATTATTTTTTTAATCCCTTGATGGCCCTAGTCTAAATATACAACTTTAATTTGCCATAGTACGGAAGATGATATCTAGTCCACATTATATGGTTATATGGCCATTAAAATCTTGACAGATGAAAGGAGTGCAACAAAGTCAATCTGTCAGATGTGCTTAGTGAGGGTATGGAAAAAGAGCCCGATGCATGAGCGGCAAACCTTCCCACAGTGGTACAGGTCCACTCACCAAATGCAAGCTGAAGCATACTCTGCTTCCTGGCTTGCCTGCAGACCTTAGCCTGGGCTCTCTGATGTCGCTCTGCAGTGACTGCACCAGTCTTAACATGGCTTCTCCAAACTGAATGATTGTGGGCAGGCTTTTCCCCATTGTCAATGGGAATGCTGAATTTCTTGAAGCTTTGCTTGACTTTATTGCTGTATTGGAGTTTTGGACTTTCTCTGTATAGTGGGCGGTTCTTAAGTTGGCCATAGAGCACAGCCTTTGGCAGATGACCTTGTGTATCCCAACCAGTGAAGCATGCAAATGTCCAATGTATAACGTCCAATGCATAAACTATAGGCTGATTCCCTCAAAGATGTCATTACTGGTGATTCATTGGTCCCAAGAAACTGCAAGCATTTTTCTAAGACAGCGGAGCTGGAAACTAGTCCACATTAGCAACACTACATAAACAGATTTTAGAAGTGAAGTGAAGGATGGTCTCTCCTAATGAGTCTGCGGGTATGTGAGTAGTATGGAAAATTACCCACACTGAATTGCCCAACCAGATTCAAATTGCCTAAACCAAAATTTGGCCAGAACCCACGGTTAACATGTCATCTACTGGAGAACATTGCTATGGAATTTTCAATGAGTACAGGAGGGCATGACTTTAGTCTTATGACTTAGCCACAACAAATCATGCCAAGGCACCATAGTTGGACACTGATTCAGGAGTGACTCAGAGGGAAGAACCAACTGACTTTACCACTTACACCATTTCCTCCAACACATAAGCTTTGTATCCAAATATTGGCCAGCCTAGTACCTATTTAGTTTATGAGCACTCTTCACCGGCTGGTGAGAATCCCAGTTTCTTGTCATCCTTAAAAGGTACTATATGTACTTCATCCAATCACCTTCATTCTTTATAACAGAAATATACAAACAGAAGAGATCCTGCTCTCAAAAGGACAAAATCAGTTTTATATACTTCCTCACAGCACTCTACCAAAGCTGGTCACTTGTATAGTAGTAGGAACTGCTGGCTCAATAGCAGGTGGGCACTTCAATTTATTTTATTATGCAGGACAATTTCCCCAAAACTACAATGATCAGGAACCTCAGAACATGCATTATTTTTGCTTTTCAAGAGGTAATGAGACAGTTCCTTTAAAGAAAAGATGATACATTTTTGTATGTGGAAACCGGTCAACAAATGTTGCAATCCTGGTGTAATAGTTTCTTCTCTGCAGAAAAAACATACGTCCTATAATTGTACTTGGATGTACTTAAGACATATCCCCAGAAATGATTATACTGTACCCTACAACTTCTTTTCACCTCCTCACTCTGGCATGAACCATCAACTCCTTCTCCCCCTCTCTCATCTACTCTCTATCTCTGATCAATTTTAATATCAAATATTACATGTCATATGTAAAAATCAAGTGAGATATGTAGCCTTTTCATAGAAGAATAAGGGTATTTTGGGGGAGGAGGGGGTTGCTAAATATAATTCCTACTTTTTTTCCTCTGAAGAATTCTACCTGTTGCTTCTTGATTACACATATAGCTGAAATCTAGGATGAGATTGTTTTCAAAGTCATTAAACTCCTTATTTTGTTTTTAAACCGCAGTGTCTATCCATTGAAGGCAGGTTACGTTCACAGTCCCTAAAAATTTCACAACTGCATTTGGCCCAGAGGCAACTGAAGTAGTATTTGTGTGGATAGTTAACAAGCCGCGAGGGCCTCGGTACATGAGCAAAAGCATAACCCTCACAACAAGTCCATGTTTTCATACAGCATGCTTGCTGTTGTAAGGTCATAGGCTGTGAAGCTGTGGTTACTGAAAGAAATTAGTCATGAAAACAGCATAGTCCAGAGGGATTTATAATGCATGAATCAATTCAATTTTGTTTGTTTAAAGGGAGCTGGCTTGAAAAAGTCTCCTAGTGGCACAGGCCTATGTTAGGAAGGATTTCTGAAAAATGCATCATATTGACTAATAATAATTCTAATCCTAATCAATGAATGTTTGACATTGAATTCAGCCTTAATAATAAGAACACTATAAATTAAGTGAAAAGTTTTCGTCTCAGATCTCTCCAGCAGGTTGCAACTGTGATATTATTCCTTCTTTACACATACACATATGTAAGAGAAATCCATAGAAGTCACATGCATGGAGAAAGAGTAGAATATCGGAACTGAATTATACATGACAGGTTGGAGAGAATATTTTCTTTAAAAAAGAGCAGGAGAGAACTTGTGGTCACCCAACTTTAGCTCAGAGCTCTGTGTTAGTCTGGATCTGTTAGTCTGTGGTACCTTAAAGACTAACAAAAGTATAGAAGCATAAGCTTTCGTGGGCTGATACCCACTTCGTCGGATGCATCCGGACTCATAATTCATCCTAATATTCATCAGGACTCATAATTTAGGGGAATATTTTACTAGAGGTTTAATAAAAACCTCCTTGTTTTTATAATATACTAATTTAATAAAACCCTAAAATATACTATGCCTCACCTACTGTAATTTATGCAGGGATCTTTACCATTCACATAATACAAAATTCTGGACCTATTTTAATGAAAGGCTACTGTACATTGATATCCGTGAGTGATTAAATAGGAGACAAGTAATGTGAAATAAAGCCCTTTTTCAGATGTAATGGCACAAAGAGGGTTCAGGTTCAGAGACACCGACGGAAAAAATAGGCAGCAGTAATCTTAGATAAGTGAGAACGGCACTACCACAGTCTCCAAATTCATTAAAAAGCATTTTGTAGAGAAAAGTAGGGATTTCAATAAAATTTTGGTAGACTTTTATGACTTATTTCAGTTCCCAATACTATAGTTAAGGGCATCAGTATTTCCATTAGAAACCCTAAATTTCAGAGAGGTTGAACTTAATAATAAAAAATATGTTCCTTGGCTAAACCCTGCCATATGATACCTTCTTCTGGGAACCCATCTTATTATTTGTGCAAATAAATAAAAAAGAACCATATGAGACAATTTTTGAGTAATATAATCTTCAATAATAATCTCTGATTTTGGGTGCCTATATTTCTGGTTGCCAAACTTGAGGCATCTTCATCTTAAACTGGCCAAATTTTTGGAAGGCAACAAACACCCGCCCTATGACAACCAACAGTCTTTAAGATGCCTGAAGCTGAGCATCCAAAAATCTATCACTTTTGAAGTTTGTTTGCAGTTTGTATTAAAGATGGTCTATGGGCATTTGCAGAGAAACAAATTAACAAAATAAATAAATACGCACAAATTTCAGGATAATACTGGAAGAAGATACTGTACTAAATGATTAAGAACTCATAGATGGTGTGACTAAGAATAAAGTCTAGTCTATTGACTAGGCTTGCCATGACCAATGGGTGAGAGTACTTTTAGGGCAATAATGCAACAAGGGTGAGAAAGATTATTAAAGGATTGCAAGACATGATAAGTAACTGGAAATGTCATCATGTTTCTGGAAAGATTAAGTAATGAACCACTTTAATGTTTACTCCCTTGAAAAAAATCATTTTGGTACTGGCCCTAATTTCATTGAAGTCAATGGTAGTTTGGGGAAGCCGGTTTGGTCCAAGTAAGTATTTATAATATAGAAAAGCCACCTACAGAGACAGTTTCTGTTTTACATGAGTGAAAAAGATTAATAGATTTCAAGGACAGAAGGGACCACTGTGATCATCTAGCTAATCTGACCACCTGCATAACACGGGGCATAGGACTTCCTCCAGTTAATTCCTGTTTGAAAGACTGGAGACTAAATATCAAAATGTACATTTAAAAAATGCTAAAGAAAAGATGCATTAGTTAACATTTATATGATCTTTGAAACAGACAACTAAATATGTACTTTTATGTATCTTATATAATGCTAGTTGGTAAGTATGAGAAATGCATGTAGAATTGTGATATCACAATTCCCTTCCTTTTCTACCCTTGATCAACCAGATTTCGGCAATGGTTAGATTTCAGGTGTTCTTGCTGATGCTTTTAGATCTGCCAGTAAGCTCCAATATCATTATTTGAAAGTTTTGTTGACTTACCTACATGCTCTAATGATGGTAAAGGGGATTGCAAAAATTTCTTTGTTATATTCTTTCAGTGTCATCTCAGTAACCCGTTTGGAGCAATTACTCACTCATCTGCCCTAAATATTCTCATTTTAAGTTCTTCAAGATTGTTTCATCACTCTTAGTTAGGGTGTATACAAGGTTGTTGGGGAAGTAACAAGACAATGTGGACTATAGTATTATTTGATTATTAGCTACCATGTCCCAAAGTCATGACATTTTACTTGAAAGATTAACTCAAATTGGCTTGAATATGAGCATTATCATATGAATAAAATTGTCTGGAATACTGTAAGGAAATCATAAAACAACAAGAAGGAAGAGATGTCTAGTAGATTGCTGTGGGGACCAGTGCTACGCCTAATCTTATTTAACATCTTCATAATGATCTGGAAGATTGTCTACCTGGCATGCTAATTAAATTCACAGGTAATACTAATGGTCTAAAATGGGAAGTTTTGTGACCAACAGCGAGGAAAGAGGTGTATTTATAAAGATACCTAGAAAAAGTAGATATATGGGCAAGAAAAAAAATGAAATCCAACCTAGACAGATGCAAGATAATATATCTTGGGAAAATAATCTGAAAGGCAGATGCTTAGGCCCCAGTTTTGTAAGAGACATAAGCATGTGAGTATTCCCAGTCAAATCAATGGAACTATTCATGTGTTTTGAGTTAGCACAAACTTAAGTCTCTTGATGAACTGGGGCCTTAATGGATAAACGATACTTGAAAAGCATGTACGCTGAAGATGGCCTAGGAGGGATAGTGAACAACTTGTACTGAGATCTTGCTGGGATGAAGCTAATCAGGATTTGGGGATGCAAATGCATTGCCATAAAGCTAGTCATAAGGTGCCCTGATTTGAAGTAACTAAAATTATAAAGGAATAGCTCAATTTTAATTTTTAAAAAAGTAAGTTTCTAGCCTTTGTTCTTCCACAGGAATGGAAATTGCTGCAAGTGC
Organism: Sternotherus odoratus; assembly: GCA_032164245.1. NCBI lineage: Eukaryota > Metazoa > Chordata > Testudines > Kinosternidae > Sternotherus > Sternotherus odoratus. The sequence goes on from JAVMKO010000001.1 coordinate 18,724,112, forward strand.
AAAGTGATGTAAATCTGTCCCTAGGGCAACCAGCTCAATTTCTTTGGGAGGTAGCTGGGATGAGATAGGGATAAAGATATTTCCCACCCACACATTTTCAATGTAAAATGACCTGGTTAATTCTGAATAATCATCCTCCTACCTGTCCTTAAAATCCTCAGGTCAGCTCTATGAGGTGATAATGGAGGAGAGGATTAGGTTATTTTTGGAGTGGGATGGACAGTTGACATGAAATGTATTGCAGGCCCATCCAAAATTACCCATAAAATTGCACAGTCACTGTTACGATGGAGAGCCGTAAGAGTCCCTCCATGTATGGCACTGATGATACTACATATAGAATATTGTTTTTGTGGACTTCTCTCTACCAGAAAGATGTTAACAATTGGCCTCCCTCAGAGTGATGGGGAGGGGCCACAACACGCCCCTTGGTGGGCCGAACCAAGCCAGCCATGGAAGCAGAAGGGCGGGACAGGAAGGGGAAGTACAACTGCAGCTTAGTTGGAGTAAAGCCACCAAAGTAGATGGATGCATCCCGCCTGCTGCTGGAGCCTGCAGAGGAGCTGCCGGGGCTATCTCCTGAGGTTTGGCAAGAGCTCCCAGGTCCACTGGCCATCCAAGATTCTGAGGAGTTGCTGTGACTGCCACCTTAGGACTGTCCCTGGGCTGCTGACCGACTAAGATGCTGAGGAATTGCCGGATTGACACCTGAGGACTGACCGGAGTTCCCCAGGCTGCTGACTGACTGAGATACTGAGGACTGGCCAGAGTCCTCCGCCCAAGACAACAGATGCAGGTAAACCCAAGGGGGAGAGTAGGGAGCAGCCCAGGGAAACCAAGCAACATTCTGGTTGGGAGCTGGCCTGATACAATATCAGCGAGTTGGATGTGGATCCCCACTGACCCAGTGGCGGATCACTCTGCCACCCTTAGAGCCCTGGGCTAGGATGCGGTGGCATTGGGCAGACCACATCCCCCTTACTACCCCATCCTTGGGGGTAGCAATATTCCCCCTCCTTAGGCCAGGAGGCCTGTACTCCTCAGCCAACCATCCCGGAGACCCAGAGACTTTTATTGCTGCTCATCCTTACCTCAACTCTGGACTCTCTTGGTGCTCACCCTTACCTTACCTTATAAGCTTTATAATGCTCACCTCTACTGGGGCTCATAGACTACTTAGCTGCTCTGCCCTCATTGCAGGCCAGAGTCCACTCATTTCTTTGCTCAAATTATTAATTTAAAAAGCATAAAATTGCAAATCCATACTGATGTCATACATGACAGCCAGATATTCAAATAAATTACAGCACTGATCTTGAGCATGTGCACTCAGAACCAGACAGAAAAGGCATATGATATATTGCAAGTTGCCTTTTTAATTGCTTCTCCCCGTGATCCATGATTTAGAGTAGAGTAAAGTAGACTCATTCTACATCATCCATTAGAAAGTGTTCTTCCTGTAGTTCAATTTGTTTGGTACCTGTGTTTATTATTCTTTGGCTCAATGAAAATTACTTCACATTTGTCAACATTACATTTCATTTTGCCACATGTCATCATCCCATTTTCAAAGCAAATCCTGAGTCTTTTGAACTTTTCATGTTAAAATCTCCCCCCCCACACACACACACACCAGGGCCCTACATCTAAATTATTTGTCATGATTAAAAATAGCAAAGAACCAAGAAAAATAATGTACTCAACAGGATAGCACTTCATTATTTTCCCCAGTTAGTAATAATTTTTAACAATACCCTGTGTGACTTCTTTATTGCCAACCTCTTTATTCCTCTGTAAACATAGAGTTTCATGACTTGTTGTCATCTTGTGGGCCAATATAAAGTTATGTGAAAGTTCAGATAAATTATACAGTACAGTACAACTGCTGTGATCCATCTTCTGCAGTCTCCTTTAAGAAGAGTCACAAATGAATAAAGGCCAGGTCGCAACGGGACCTTATGCAGGAAAAGGTGGGAAACAATAGTGTCTCCTCCTGTGTACGTCTTGTCACTGGTATAGTCCCAGCACTCAGGAGACACATAAATGTGCAAATATAGCGGAACCGGAAACTAGACAGGAGAGTCACAGTAAATCAGTGCTCCTTTCAAATAAAACTGAGGAAATAGGGGAAAACATCTGAGAATGTTATGACCTACTCTGACAAACTGCAAACAGAAAACAAAGGAACTTTGTAAAATATATTATTCATTGTGAATTATTCCTTCATCTCCAATATCCATTCTGCTTAAATATAAACAAGCCAGTAAAATATATCTTTACCCCCCTTCCAAAAAATACACAAGGTTTCATTTGCATAAAGGATAACAGTGTATCTTAGACATGAGCAAAAATTGTACCTTAGCCTTCCAAGACTGTGTGCCAAAAACAGCCTGTATTTTATCCAAATGTAAAAATGAAACCTACATAGAGCCCTCTTTTCATCTACTCAAGGCTATCAACAATCTTTAGAGGGTTACCACCAGGTTATGGTATAGACTGCAGACTACATTAATATTTTTAAAATAAATTCATGCAGCGTGAACACATTCTATATTAGAATCCTAGTGTTTTACATCAAAGGGGAGTCTGAAGCCTTGATGCCATAGAGCATCTAAGCACCTAGCCACATAGCTGAAGTTAGCACACTTTGTCCACATGTTGCATTCCGCTGATACTTTGGCTGTATTTCTGTTACTAAAATGCCTTCCAGATGCCATCATTGCTATTACAGCTCCAAGTTTAGACTACCTAAACTGTTTAAAAAAAAAAAAGAATTCTAGAATCAATTCTTCAGGGTCTGAGCTAATCACATGGGATCAAAATTTAAGACCCTGTCCTGCATTTATGCTCAATTTCTTACTGAGATATAAAATGCAAAAAGCAAAACACCCACTTTATTGACTTTTTATGATGCGTGGATGTGTGTTTGCACTCTTTTATGATGGAAAAGACCTCCTCACAGAAAGGCAGAAATGTTATAATTCTGCTTTATTTATCCAGTAGATAATAGTAAAAAAGTCATGTTTCTTTATAATGGAAATAAAATAAAGAACACAGGAATTGTTTTTCCCTACACACCAAAATAGATATAAAGCATAAAGTTCAGACAGTAGCTCACCTCATGCACTATGAATTGCTTCTTATATCCTCTGCCATTTATTGGAAGTATAGATTGATAATTCAGTGGCATATCACAGTGGTATTGTCCGATGAGTAGAAGAATGAATCTTCTCTTGACTCTTGAGCAGGATAAATAATCCTAGATTTGTGTTATTCTCTATCTCAATCAGAGCATAAATATGTTACATTTCTAGGATTATTCAGAGGTTCTGTGTCCACAAGTTACCACTGTGATCATCTAGTCTGACCTTGTGTCTAACATAGGCCATATAACTTCCTTTAAACTAGTTCCTAGAGCATATCTTTTATAAGAACATTCAGTCTTGATAATTGTCAGTGGTGGAGAATGCACCACATCTGGTAAATTGTTCCAATGGTTAATTAATCTGGTTGTTAAAAAATAATAACTTTTCCTCAGTCTGAATTTGTCTAGCTTCAACTTGCAGTCATTGGATCACGGTATACCTTTGTACTAGACTAAAGAACCTATTATCAGATATTTGTTCCCCACGTAGGTACTTATAAACTGTAATCAAGTCACCCCTTAACCTTCTGCTAGTTGAGCTAAATGGATTGAGCTCCTTAAGGCTATCACTGTAAGGCATGTTTTCTAATATTTTAATAATTCTTGTGGCTCTTCTCTGAATCCTTTCGAATTTATCAACATCCTTCTTGAAGAATTCCATCAGCAGTCACCCCAGTGCCAAACAGAGAGGTAAAATAATCTCTCTACTCCTACTTAGGATTTCCCTGTGCATTCATCCTGGGATTGTATTAGCAAGTCCTTTTTGGCACAGTAGTACAACTGGGAACTCATGTTCAGGTAATTATCAACCGCAACCCCCAAATATTTTTTAAGAGTCACTGCTTCCCAGGACACAATTCCCCATCCTGTAATGGCCTACATTTTTTGTTCCTTGATACATATATTTACATATTAAAACACATATTGTTTGCTTGTGCCTAGTTTACCAGGCAATCCAAATTACTCTGAATCAGTAATCTGTCCTCTTTATTATTTACTACTCCTTCAATTTTTGTGTTATCTGTAAAGTTTATCAGTGATCAGTTTATGTTTTCTTCCAGATCATTAATAAAAATGTTAAATAATGTAGGACCAAGAATATATTCCTGTGTGAACCCACTAAAAAACACACCAGTTAAGTAATGATTCTGCATTTACAATTGCATTTTGAAATCTATCAGTTTCTCATCTTTTAATCTAGTTAACGAGTGCCATGTTAATTTTATATCATCCTACTCTTTTAATCAAAATATCAATTGGTACCAAGTCAAATGCCTTAGAGAAATCTAAGTACATTATATCAAAACTATTACCTTTATCAAACAAACTTGTAATCACATCAAAAATATCAAGTTTCCATAACCCCATTGGCATTAATTATATTACCCTCACTTAATTCTTTACTAATAGAGTGCTGTTGCTCCAATATTTTGCCTGGGATTAAAGCCTATAATTATCGTAGACATCCCGTTCACCCTTTTAAAATATTGGCACATTAGCTTTGTTCCAGTCTTCTTCAATTTACCCAATGTTCCAAGACATTAATGGTCCAGGGAGACTATCAGCCAGCTCTTTAAAAACTCTTGGATACAAGTTACCTGGACCCACTGTTTTAAAAATGACTAATTTTAGTAGCTGCTGTTTAACATCCTCCTGAGCAAGTAGTGGAATGGAAAGAGTGTTATCATATGATAGGACTACATCATCTATTTTCCCCCAAATACAGAACAGAAATATGTATTGAAAATTTCTGCCTTTTCTGCCTTTTTATTGATAATCCTATCATTTCCATCTAGTAATGTACCAATACCTTTGTTAGGATTCTTTTAAAAACTATTTACCCCTAGGAATTTCATCATAAAATATAAGCTTATTTTGGCTGAGGCTATTCCTGTTTTGGACAAAATAGCAGTCTCCAATTTCTGAACAGGAGTTTAAATTTAAGCATTCTTTGTATACAATTCCTGCAAATGAAGTCATGGAGTAGGGGCACCATTTTAAAATGTTGATAAAATAGTTCAAATCATTGTAATAAAGGTAGGTTCTGTACAAATAAAGAAAAAATATTATTTTGTAAACTATTATTATATAGATACAGTATTAAGGTGTGGGAGTCATCTGAGAACATCTGAGGTAGCTCTTCCATTTCATTCCTATGAGTCAGAATAAGATCATACCTTACCTATATGTGACCATAACATTAAATCAATCCATCAAACAGATGTGTTTGGGATTATGCTGTCTGCTTTCTGTTCTAACAGCAAACTGCTAAAGACCACAAAGACTCAGCTCTATTGGAGTAAAAGCTTGTGTTATTCATAGTATCAACAAACAAAGTCTGTGCTGAAATCCTAATATTCAAGCTGTGGTAAATAAAGCATCATAGCAGAGCTCATTGGCACCAGCCCCTTAGAATTGTACAGATGTGTCAGATAAAAGTTTAGTTGTGGGGGAGATTAAAATCCTCGTAGGATGCTGTGCTGCTATTCGTGACAATCTACGCAGTCCAAAAGTTGACTGGAAAAATGGAGACCTCTCTTTTTTACTATTATTATTCAGCTAGTCAGGCCACTAAGCAAGATGATCAAAAAGCTAGTGAAGTACAGCCATCCCCCTACCTTGTCTCATGAAATACAACCCCTTCCTAGTATTATATTGGCTAAGGCAGGGGTGGGCAAACTTTTTGGTCTGAGGGCCACATTGGTGTTCAAAATTTTACAGAAGCCTGGGTAGGGAAGGCTGTGCCTCCCCAAACTGCCTGGCCCCACCCCCTATCCTACCCCAACCCACTTCCCACCCTTGACTGCCCCTCAGAACTCCCAACCCATCCAACCCCCCCTGCTTCTTGTCCCCTGACTAACCCCTCCAGAGACCCCCCCCACCCTAACTGCCCCTCCAGGACCCCTCCCACCCAACCCCCCTTGCTCCCTGTCCCCTGACTGCCCTGAACCCTAGCCACACCCCCGCTCTTTGACAGACCCGAGGACTCCCACACCCCATCCACCCCCCCGCTCCCTGACCGCCCCCTGCAGAGCCCCCCATCCCTAACCATCCCCCCAGAACCTCTATCCAATTCACCCTGCTCCCTGTCCCCTCACTACCCCACCCCTTACCCAACCGCCCGGCCCCAGCCCTCTTACCATGAGGCTCCTAGCAGTGTGTTTGGCTCCACATGAAGTCAGACAGGCTATTTAGTACTTTGCACTTGTCTTTATTGAATTTAATCTTGTTGATTTTGACCATTTCTCCAAATTATTTAGGTCTTTTGAATTCTAATCTAGTCTTACAAAATGTTTGCAATCCTCCCAGCTTGGTGTCATCCACAAATTTTATAAGCATACTCTCCACTCCCTTATCCAAGGCATTAACAAAAATATTGTATAGTACCAGACCCAAGACAAACCCCAGTGGGACCCCACTGTGTATGTCCTGACACTGAACCATTGATAATGGCAGTAGAAGTGTTTCATTTGGTCTTATGACTTATGTAAATTCGCTCAGCAGTCTAAATAATTTAGGCACATGAAGAAAGGAATGACTCCTGAGAACCATCTTAGACAAGTGTAAAGTTGTAGGAATATAGAAGTTATAAAATACAGAGCAATCTACTAAATACAGAGCAATCTACTCTTGATTATATCAGTGTAAATCCAGAATAATTCTGCTTAATTAATGGTGTTACTCCAAAAAGTCAATGGCATCCCGGAGAACAAAATCTGGCTCATAGTCTACTAGTCTGAAAAAGGAAATAAAACTAAAGCAAACACAGCACCATCGCAGATTTCTATATTTACAGCTGCTTCATGCATGGTTCAGTTAAGGAAGTAGGCTGGGCTGCCTAGAACATTTTAGGCAGTCGGAGCATTTGTGAATTCCAAGCCTCTCGCTCCATCAAATTCTCTCTCTTAGTGAGAGTTAGACAAAAAACTAACAACTTTCTGAAGACTTTTTTTACAGACAGTTTTTCATCAGAATTGTTTCTGATGAAAATTAGATAACCATCTTCGTATAAACATGCCCATTTCTCCCCTCCCACACACCCTCATATTTTTAATTTTAAAAAAATCAGTTAAAATGATTTAATCAGTTCTCTTATCTCTCTGGATACACTCACCTTCACCTGCTCATGTGGTGTACGTGTGTGACTTGATGTTCCTTCGTTTGATTAATGTGTGGGAGGACGCCATGGTGAAAGCTAGCCTTGAATCACTTTTCCTTTTCATACAATGTATGGTGCGCAGTTACATGTAAAAACCTGCCTGCCTTGCACATGGCCTATTTACTACCACCATCCCTATACTCATATGACTGAAAGGACTGACATTGTCTCTGCTATTGGCTAGCTTAGATGGCTTCCTGTCTAGTCTGCTGGCTTTCGTGAAGCACATTCTTTGGTGCCCATCTCTTCCCATGCATTGCATAGGGACCTTAAGTACTTAAATCAGGGTTTGTGGATTCCACTGTGTGGCTGGGTTCTGCAATGTTAGGCATTGCAATGCCTAAGTCCCTTTGTGTATCTGAGTCCCTGTTCCTGATAAAGCGACAAAGAGTCTTATAGCACCTTATAGACTAACAGATTTTAGGGATCATGAGCTTTCGTGGGTCTTAGCCATGAAAGCTCATGATCCCTAAAATCTGTTAGTCTATAAGGTGCTACAAGACTCTTTGTCGCTTTTGCAGATCCAGACTAACATGGCTACCCCTCTGATACTGTTCTTGATAACCCTCTCGAATAGTGTGTACATAATCTTCAGTATGGACCAATGCCTTAAAGGTCTTAATAGAGCTCAGAAGCTGTCTGACCTCTGTCTTCCCTTTCACTAACTCTCTGCTTTTACAGATCAGCTCTTCTTTTGAGTTTCATCATCAATTGTTGTAATCATTTTTGAAGTACTAAACGTTAGTGCAGAAATGCAGATAATGTAAGTGAACGAAAGGCTATTTTTGTAGCTAGATGCAATATAGTGATCTTAACAAATTGTATGCAGTCATTTAGGCAGCAATCTCAAGCATATAAACTCCTGCCTTAATGCCATCTGAGTGATTAGCTGTGCACAGCTTAAGAAACAAGTACACAGCATGAGAAACAATTCCAGGGCAGAGTCCTTTTACAGCTGAGACTGCTGCCTGAAGGGAGTTAGTACTATTTCAAGAGTGTATCGGTACAGCAGGTGTTCAATGAAAAGGGCGAGGAGCTGCCTGACTAGTCTACACAAAGCACCAGCAACAAAAAGCTTTTCAGCAAGATAAAACTGGAGAACTGAAACCCTGAAAGAAATCAAAACTCTCAGTTTGGAAGAAAGAAAGAAAAAAACAAAGTAAGCTTCATACACAAAGGAGAAAATACTGAGCCCAGGGTACAAGAAAACACCAGTGCTTGGATATATTAACCTGTTCTACTTAGAAGTTATCCCTTCCTAACTTCCAGAGAACAGTTTTTATTAAGAGCACCCTGGAAAGAGATTGAACACCTGACTGGGGCTTTAGCCAACAACCCTTCCTCCACTTAAAGAAGAGTTAATTCCTTGTGCATTAGTGCTCACGTAGGCCCCTGTGCAACCTGTCCTAATACCAGCATAATGCTCATTGGGCTCTACACTTACATTTTCTGTCATGAAATTAATTCTCACTTTTAAAAATATAGCGCTATGCAATAATTCCAGAACTGGCCTTTCCTATCTTGGCAATGATAGATACCAGTATGTTATTAACACTTTAGACCAATGCCCTGAATCCTCTTGCATTTGGAAATGATCTTCTCTGTCTACCATTATTGTTCATTAAAGGAACATATGCCTCCAATTTCCATTTCTTTAACCACATTTCTGCCTGGGTAATCATGCCAATATTTTCAAATTTGGGTATCCACAGTTGGGTGTCTATATCCATATTTAGGCATCTAAATGAGTGCCCTGGTTTTCGTAGATGCTGAGAACCCACAATTCTCATGGAAGTCAGAGGGTGGTATTTATCTCTGAAAATCAGGCCAATGAATTCAGTATCTAACTATGGATTGTAGGTGCCTAAATAGGGACACCCATGATTGAAAATTTTGACCTCAGAACATTAAAACATTACAATCAAGGATAGTTAAATAAGAAACAACCCTGGAAGCAAGGACAACAGTTAGATGTGAGAGGGAACAGGGATAAGAAGCAGGCATTCTCCCATGCTGCAACCCCACTAAAGGCATTAACAAAGTCACATATGTACAGCACATGAGCAGGTGAAGAAGTGACTGTGAAGGCTGTGTTGACAGGTCTGTGTCTGTAATATAATCATTCCAAGCAGTACTTCTGTGCTGGCTATATAATGTACTCTGGTTTTTATTGTTTCAAACTGGTAGGTTTTGGAGACATGTTTATGCTTTCAGTGCATAAAATCTGTGCTTTTGTGTATGCTCTGCTTTAAGATCTAGGACCATTAGAACTAAGCTTAACTCCCACCCCTCCTGCTTTGTGTCCCTGACCTAAACAACTCTTTATGACTCAGTTTCATTATAGGGCCCTACAATTTTTCATAATGTAAATATACAAACTCTTCAAATGCCAGTCCTACTGTCTTAAATGTTGTAGCCAGTAGAACCTCACTAGCTTACATTTCACTTATCAGTTCACCCTATAATTAACATACACCAGAAGTTTCTCCCTACTTCTCAGCAAAATGTTAATAGCAGAAACTTTGTTGCTTGTTTACACATTATACCTTTCCCTAGCTTAAAACATAATGAACTTCATGAACAAAATCAAGGGCCTGATTCATTCCTGGTGAGGATCTGGTCCTGGGCATGGATCCTGGTCCTGGGCATGGATCCTGGTGAGGATCTGGTCCTGGGTCCTGGGCCTGGCTGTTGACTATTTGCTACTCAGACAAGGACATAGCTGCTCTGAATTCCCTGGCCTTTGCTGTTTTAATGTTACTGATGATAAAACCTCCATTGAAACAGACATACAAAAACTAAAGGTACTAGTGCATGAGATAAAGCAGACACAAGGTTTTGACTTCTGGTCATGGTTGCCTGATGTTGAGGGATGGATAAAAGGCCTAATAAAGGGAGTGATTTGTCTTGTATTAGCAATATTAGTTATAAGATTAGGTTTTTGTTGTATTATGAATTGTATTCCATTGTTATGTCGTGTGACCCCATCTAGACAAGTTAAGTATAGGAGAAAACATCCTTTAGAGGAGGGAATTGTAAAGAAAGGTTAAAATTATAAGAAAATGTCTTACTGAAGCTGTGTAACTAACTCTGGGTTGCTGTAAGTTTTTATCTTGTGTTATACATTCTTGGAGGCGCCACTGGGCCTCACTCATATCTTGCCCTGTATATTTCATAAGTTTGTTTTACCCCATATGTACCATTTCAAGGCAAGAATTTTATGTTCTTTCCAGACAAATAAGTAAATAAATAGGGAACAACGTCATGTTTTTCACCTGTTAATTTGCATGAGGCCCTTCTTGCCTCCTCCTCCACGTAAAGAACCATATAAAAAGTCTTGTAATGATGTATGAGAGGAAGCCATAATTTGAGAGCTATCTCTGTGGCTTCACTTCGCTAGCGAATAAACTCTTGTATTCAAACTTTCTCCAAGGCCTGCCTGTTCTTTGAAGGTAAATTGAGACACCTCCAAAGGGAACGAGCCATTTGTGCAACAACATCAGTGGGAGTCTTTCCATTAACTTAAATGGCCTTTAGATCAGATCCTGTGCTATCATTTTTTGATGGTAAGTTGGAAACACATGCAGTGATATTTTGTTAGAAGCAGTGTGGGAACTCCATCTGCTCATGAAATCTATATGTACATAATAGGTTGCTCTGAAAGCCACATATATGCAATAAAGATAAGAACTCCCCATTTCTATGAGGAAGCTATTTTAATACATGACAGGTGGACGAGGCAGTAGCTGTCTGTCTGCTACTTAGGGGCTGGATAATCCAGTTGCCAACTTTCATGCAGTAAATAAGCATCTCTACTTTCACGATGAGCCAAAAATCAAGCTAATCCCATTTCAAAACAGGCCAATCCTGAAGAACCCCAACACTCCATGTTACTAGATCCCCCCCAGTGTGCAGTCTGAGACTGTGGTGGGCCCACTGTGCACCCCTGACTATCTCCCCCCCTTACCTCTGCTTGTCCCTTGCTCCTGCTTGTCTCCCCCCACCCTTGCCCCTACTTGCCAGGAGCTGATAAAAAAAATAATTATTAAAAAAAAAAAATAGAAGCAACAAGCCACAAGCCAAACAAGCAACAAGCTACAAGCCAAAAAACTATCCAACAAGCAACTCACAAGCCAATTAAGCCAAAAATAAACCCAATTTATTCATTTTTTTTCATGGGTTTGGCATGTCTGGTTGGATTTGGCAAAATACGTAAAATAATAGTGTAATTTTTTGCACTACAGTAGAAACTCAGAGTTTCGAACACTGAGTTATGAACCAACCGGTCAACCACGCACCTCTTTGGAACCAGAAGTATGCAATCAGGTCGCAGCAGAGTGAAAACAAAAAAACAAAACCAAATACAGTACAGTCCTGTGTTAAACGTAATCTACTAAAAAAAAATGAAGGGAAAACAACATTTTTCTTCTGCATAGTAAAATTTCAAAGCTGTATTAAGTTAGTGTTCACTTGTAAACTTTTGAAAGAACGACCATAATGTTTTGTTCCGTTATGAACATTTTAGAGTTATGAACAACCTTCATTCCCGATGCGTTCGGCACTCTGAGGTTTTCCCGTATGTCAAGCTCCTGCAGCATCTCCTTATAGATTGTTCCATTTAATCAAAGAAAGATTGTGTGAGTGGGAACAAATATCAAGTTTGAAACTGGAGAATGTTAAATATTAAATTTTCTGTAGAGTCAGCCTCCAAACGGCATTAAATGGAATCACCACTTGTATTGCTGCTTGAAAAGAGGTGCTCTTAGAAAGCAAACGATCCTGATGACAGTCAAATTGCTCACAGTCAACTGTGGTATCGTGGTTCCTCATAATGGATACTGTAGTATGAAACCATTGAAGTAAAAGCCAAAAGCTCTGAAAGCAATTAGCCTAAAAGAGTTACTTCAAAAGTTAGAGTGACACCATTCTCAGCAAGATGATAACTAGAAAACCACAAACTCTGAGGGCTTTTCTGCCATCAGCATCCTTCACCTCTACTTCTATTCAGTTAGGGCTTTGGATTTGTGATGTCACATTTTTAAAAAAGCATTGCTGATTGCCCTTAGAAATGCCAATATTACACACAAACTGTCATCTGTCTGTATGACCCACTGGCAACATTTGTTTTTTTGATCTAAAGTCTGGGATGAATCATGCATACAGTTCTGAAATATTCTCTCAAGTTAAAAATGCAATTTTATTCTCATTACTACCTATGATTATAAGATATTGGTTACTACAGTACAGGGAATACAGTGTAACCTGATAGATATTGCACAGAATGATGAATGGGCAGATTGACAGACATGTTGGTTTTTTTAGAATTAGTTAAGAACATAAAAAGACAAACAATAGCACACTTGTGTTGTTTGGGATGATTTTTTCCTCTTTTGAAGGGTCTGATCCTGCACTATGAGAGTTGATGGCAGCCTTGCCACTGATGTCCCTTGGTGCAGGATCTGATTCTAATACTGTAAAAAAGTTTCTTCTTGACAATATAGTGCCTTTGAGTAACAATGAGATCATTGTTTAAAGACCAAAATAAGAAATAGTTTAATTTAGCCTCTTCTAATATAACTGGAATGAAGGGACTCTTGCTTGATGATTAGATCAGGGAAGAGGGGGGAAAGATTTTGAAACAGTGGGTTCTGTGCCTGGCTCTGATTTGCTTTGTATGATTTTTGGATGCATCTCTTGACCATTCCATGTCTTGGTTCGCTCCTTTGTGTAACAGGTATAATATTAATGACATATCTCAGTTGTATTGAGAGCCTTAATTAAGTAGTAATAATAGCTAGCTCTTGTATAGTGCTTTTCAACAAAAGGACTCAAAGGAGTATTATTATCCCCATTTCACAGATGAGGAAACAGCAGGGAAAAGTTTCGTCCAAAATCACCCAGCTGGCCAGTGGTAGAACCAGGAATAGATCCCAAGACACTGGAGTCCCAGTACAGTATTCTGGCTACTGGCTACTATCTTTCTTAAGTACTTTTGGATTCTTAAATTAAAAAGTATTATGCGAATATTAGTAGGAGCACCAGAGCATCTGTCATAAAAAATATTTTCACAGTGAGGCAGTCTCTGAAGTTCAGGGTTTTATTAAAGTCTATGTTGTGAGCTATGACAGTTTGCAAGGCTGAGTTGTGCTCCATAATTATGATCTTTTGGGGCCTATCCAAAAGCCACACATTAACAATTAGATAACAGTGGAGCTGAGAGATGAAGCCATATGCCTCAAAGCAACAAATCAGCAAACAATTGATCTCCAACTGCAAACAAGGTACTATAAAGATAGGATTTCTCCCGCAAGAAAGGAAACACCGCATTAAGTGTATTACAAATCATTGCTCTGGCTGGTGGAGTAAGGTTCCTTGAGATAAACAGTTCTGCCTAAAATGAGATTTGTTTCTGTCTTACAGAAATGTCTTGTTTACTGCTGGAACAGTTTGTAATTGGGAAAGGACACTGCTGAGGCCAAATCATAGAGAGAGCGAGAGAGAGCAATCCTACAAATCCAGAGCTGTGGCATCATAGAATGGAACAGTTTGGAAGCATTCTCTGAATCTTCAATGCAATTTTTACATCTGGGCACAATGTGCATTAACCAGCAAGAATTCAGGGTGCAGGAGGGGGGGAGAAATGGGGGAGTCCAATCTACTCTGATCTTGCTTGTGTGTTTTTTTTTTATTGTTAATTGGTTGCTTTGAAATTGCATCACTAGGGTTCAGCAGAAAGAGAAAAGTGCCATCTTAACAAAAAGGCGTATTAAAAACAAAAAAAGGGGGACTGGATGGCTGTAGGATTTCATAATGGAGCATCTAGGCCACTGGTCTGACTCGGGCCCAGGTGAGTTTTAAATGATTGTCATCTATACTGATTTATGGCTGATTGGAGATCTGTGTCAATGTTCACAGCCTATTTTTCCTCATTTTCATGTGTTCATAGAGCAAAAACCATGATCACAACATGCACTAATTGGGCTCCTTGTTTAGCCTGTCCCAGCAGAGGCCCAGGATCAAAGGGGCACACGGAGTAAATTACTTTCCATCTTGTACAGGTGCTTCCACCAGGGTTGGGATAGAGCTGTATTGACAATGCAGTGTGTGAAAGCTTCCATTCCTTCTGCTCTTACTGAACATAAGGTATGAGGTATAATATTCAGGATCAAACTGATCTTCAGCTCTTGAACATGTCAACCAGGCCTCTTCCCTGAGCACTGAACTCACTTTTAAACTAAATAATAACTAAGTTAATAAGTTTCTGCATCGGAGGCCGGAATTTTGTTTGACATAACTGTACTAATCAGGAAAATTAATGGGAAAAGCACATTTCACCCCCTATTCCATATGCTCCTTCCCCAGCACCAGAATCAGCACTACACCCATGATAATGTCACAGAAATGCATATATCATTACTGTTGTGAGATGACAGTGGGAAAATCACCTCATTTCAAATTGTTTCTCCCACATTCCTCTTTCAGAGTCTGATCCATAGGAAAGTATATATGTAAATAGCAATGAATTAATTCTTCAGGTAATAGGTATGGGGTGCGTAAGACCTGGTTGTCAGCAGGTAGGATCTAACCTGGGCCCTCTGTGTATGAGCCTCTTACCACGTGAGGTAAAAGCTAACTGGCTGCTAGCTAAGGCAGTAGAGCAGACTCATTTTATATCTCTTTCTAAGTGGTCTTGGTGTCACTACCTGGGACAAAACACCACACCCAAGAGGCAAATGGGTTACAAGTGCAGATTAACAAATGTGAATTAGCATCAAATGAATGATATACTCTGTTAATCTGCACCCCTTAGCTGGCACCTGAAAAACCCAATGGTCCCTCCAAACTGCACATCAAAGATTCAGTGATGGAAGGCCCAATTCTCTGATGTGCTGAGGGGCTCCTGAGAGCCTGAGGTTGATGGGAGGATTAAGTGCCAAGTGCTACAGTGAGAACTCATGTTACAATACCAACATTCTGTCATTTGTACAAAAACTCTGGTGGATCATTTACTCTGCAGTGTTGCAATGAATTATTACAATTCAATTTATTTGTCAAAAAGATAAAAAGTGGTGTGTGTGATGCTGCACTGTCCTAGTGTTTTGGAATTGTGTTAGTTCACTTCAGACTAGATGCTGTCACAAGGACACAGCCACATAGCAAGGGGTGGCACTTAGCCTGGCTACTCCAAGGGCATCCCAGGGATACTAAAACAGCAGCAAGTTTTATCCCAGGTTACTCTGGCTGATTTGGACAATGAATAGGGGTTGGCATGGAGCCAGGGCTCTGCCTTCACTGCCCACCTGTTCCAGGAAGGGATCCAGCTGTTATTGCTTCATGCCCAGACCCAGGGTAATTCTAGACATCACACATAAGGGGGTAAGAACTCCCCTCTTACGCCCTATTTCTTCAGTTCACACCAGATAGCCGAGTGTATCTGACAGTAATTAGGAAGATTCTGTGTCTTCAGCAACATTTGCTATAAAATCCATGCTATTGTGCATGACACAGTGAATACTCAGGAAGACAGGCTTGCACTCTTTATAGACTGTCATAGGAAACATATCCCTACTGCATGGTCTGTTGAAAACATGCTAATCTACTTAAATAACAAATGCATTTAAAAATGACACATTTGTCTCTGAAGGAAAGAATTCTTACTGGCAAGTTTACAAGGAAAGAACCATAATTCACAGACCATAAGATATGCATGAGGCCTTTATAATTAAAAGTGATAAAGACAGCAAATATTGGAGCAATTTAATACATTTTCAGAAAAAAGGGGTATCACGGGAAACAGTGTAAGATTACTCAATTCAGTCCGAAGACTATAACCAGAATTTCATCATACATCTTACAGTAATTCTTCCACCTTTTAGTAGCTGAAAATAAATCACTGCCCTTTCTTGCTTTACTTACATGTTATATCAGAATTTTAAAGTTTCTGAAGATGCATATTTGGTTGGAGAAAAAGAATGATTTACCAGAAAACTGAAGAGCAAATGGTCATGTTAACATTGCATCAAACTAACTCTAACATCAAAGGCTCTGGAGGTTAATGTTCAATAATCCATTGACTACCACAGTTCTTACTGTCTGGCAGCAATTGATGGAATTAATGGGAGGGGTACATCTGGACTAGTTTAATCATTTCTCAATCATAATAGGCAATGAAGGAGATGACTAAGTAAAGCCACTTCAGTTGCTTATGAACATCTGGAGATTTAACCATTTTTAGTATAAATAAGATCTGATCCAAAAATTTTCACATAACAAAAATAAATCCCAGTATCTAAAGAGAACAACTCAGGCACATAAAGAGGTGATGTCTGTAAAAAATAGCCACATTCAGAAAGAGTTCACTGTTTAAATGGCGAAGTAAAACAAGAAATGTGACTAAGTTCAGGACTCCCAGATATTATGAGAAAAATCTATACAGCCACAATACTTACTAGAGCTGATCAAAAAATGTCCATCAAAGCTGTTTTTCAATAAAACAAAATTGATTCAGAAAATATCTGCTTTTTTCCTCACACGCACAAAAATTACAATTTGTTTTATCAATTAAAAATAAATATTTTACATGGAAATCCCCCCGTATTTTGACTAGCTTTAATGCTGACTTCTAAATGCTCATGTTAAAGGAGTCTGCTCTATTCTAATTACTGATGGTTGAACTTCAATGGGTGATTTTTTCCCAGACTCTCAGATTATTTTGAGGCTTCCTACCTATGACTCTCCCTGCCCACTACTGTGGGCTTCTGGCCCCACCTGGCTACAGCTCTGTCCTGCAAAATCTCAGCCCTCCAGTGTGCAATCAGAACAGCTCTAAGGCCTTCCCCTCCCTGCCCAAAGAGGCTGTGAACAGGCTTCCTTACTTATAGTCATCATGAGCTGTGAAGGCTCAACACCCACCTGCTCACCTTCAGCAGACATCTTGTAGCAGGAGGCAGTAATAAAGGCAGTAATACAGCCCACAACTGTCCAGTCTGAAATTGACAAGATCTGTGGTTTCCATGCTAGCGATGGCCCTAGGGTGAGAGAGTCAGACCTACAGGGCAGGCAGAATGCCCTGGCTGGAGCACCCCTAGCAAGAAACTCACAGGGAGGGAGAATGGACCAGCTATGGGCTGAAATCCTGCTAGCATGTGGGAAGAGAAAGGTTTGTGTTCATTTTTTTCAGGGAGAGACAGTGGTGGATTAGCCTAATTCAATGCCCTCCTCACTAGGTTAGCCAGTTAGTATCCAAAGATGCTCTTCCTCTATAGATGGACCCCATCTTTTCGCAGCAGCCCTTCTTCCTGGAACAGCATCCAGTGGTCAAGGACACTGAAGCCCTCCTGGTGACACCATCCTCATTGCCAGACATTCACTTCCAGCATGCATGTGTCTCTACCTGGGTCCCTACCCTTGACCAGAAGGATGAAGAGAACACCATTACTCTCAGAGTCCTATAATCACTTCTGATCTGCTAAGGGTCATACCTCACAGTAGATATGGGAAACATTTGTGTCAGAGTTCTCCCACTACAAGTGATCAGCAGGTTTTGAACCAGGGCCCTCTATACCAAAACATAGTATGAAGAAGAGAAGAATGAGGGGGAATTTGATAGCTGCTTTCAACTATCTGAAAGGAGCTTCCAAAGAGGATGGATCTAGACCGTTCTTAGTGGTACCAGATGACAGAACGAGGAGTTGCAGTGGGGGAGGTTTAGGTTGGATATTAGGAAAAACTTTAAACGAGGAGGGTGGTGAAGTACTGGAATGGGTTACCTAGGGAGGTGGTGGGATCCTTAGAGGTTCTTAAGGTCAGGCTTGACAAAGCCCTGGCTGGGATGACTTACTTTGGGATTGGTCCTGCTTTGAGCAAGAGGACTAGATGACCTCCTGAGGTCTCTTCCAAGCCTGATAGACTATGATTCTGTTGCCTGTGCCACTTGCTCAAGGCAGGCCTTAGCAGTGGATGGTTCACCGTTATATGGACTAGCTACAACATGCAACTGTGACACAGTTTGTGAACATGTTAAATTTGGGCAATTAACTATGATTTATTTTGCTCTTCAACTTTAGAAAAGTGATAAGCATCAATGCATTCTCAGACAGCTGGAAAAAAATATATCAGTCAAAATATGAAAAATCTTTAACTGAATAATATGTATTTCAAACTATTGAAATATTTACATAGATATAGGAATGAGCATATTTTTAAGACCAATGGGCTGTCTTACATTCTGCAAATGCTTGGATTAGAAGAGTCATAAAAAGAACTTGATAGCAGACCTAAACACAATAAAAAGAGATGTTGAGTTTATTTCTGGTTGACCATCACCATTATTAAGATTTATGAATGAGAACTTCAAAAGTGCTCAGAATTGGCCTGTTTGTGCTCCCATTGAAGTCAATGGTGCAACTTCCATGTACTTCAGTAGGAGCAGAGTCAGACCAACACTGAATGCTTTTGAAAATCCCATCCTACATTTACTATCAATACAGATTACAACATTAGTTTTCCAATCAGACATTCCTATTTAAGGTACCATGCTTTTTAAATCTGCAACAGGGTAAACGGTTGCAGACACATGTTCCAAACTGGTTGCTTAAATTGTGCCTACAAATTGTGCACATTCACCTATTTTGGGTGTGCAGATATGGCATGTTGACTTTGATGGCCAGAATATAGTATTATGGGTGAGATGTGCATACAGAGTGTTGTATTTCTGGATCTAGCAGAGAAGGAGATAGACACAGATATGGAAGGAGTTGGTAAACACAGCTGTATGCTTCACTGTTCTTGCTGAAAACATGAAACTAACATGAAACTGAGGCTTTTAGGGAAGGGGAGTGTGCTCAAACTTTTAAATGGGCAAGACATTACATAGCACTTTGTTGCAACTTCCCTGACTTTAAAATGTTCTTTTGGAGCCAACTATTTGACATTTGGGTTTATTCGCCTTGCCTTTCCTGTAAAGTTTTGACATTTTAAAAGACATCTTTGTCTATTTTTCTAAGCTATTTGTTTTTAAACTTTGTTCTATCTAGCCTAAGTTTGAACCATCTGTTGGGTTATCATGTGTTGGTACAATTTTCTACAAACATCCAAAATCCCCTTCTCTATTCTCAGTAACTGCCTTGTATTTAGTGCTCCTTTCCATACTGTAGATCAGCAAACTTAATATATTTGCAATTGGTTTCTTTGTCTCTCTCATTTATACAGATTAGAAACATGAACAGACAGAATTGTGACATCTGGTGGACCCCACTCAATATTTATTTGCAGTTTAACACTTTTTTTGACACAATCTGGTTTCCATTTCAAAATTTCTTTTTCCATTCCCACATTCTCTCTTTAACAGTTCAATTGTGGTCTCTTATTTCTGTCAGAAAATACCTTTCCCAACAAAGACACTCCAGGACATGAATGAAACTTTGTGTCAAGATATATGCCAACTCTACAAACTGCATAGGAATCTGGGTAAGAAGAAGGGGGCTGCAACAGGACCCAGACTTAGCTTTTCACTCTCCTTGTCTTCATTTTTTTGTTCATAACTTTTTTTCACTTTTTTTTTTTGGTCGGCTACTGAAATCCCCCTAAAGTATTACATTTATCTGGAAAAGCAGAAGAGAAGCCTCACTCACTATCAAGCTTTCCATAAAGGCAAAATGTTACTATAGCTAGTGATTTGAATGACCCTTTGGTCTGGATAAATACTGAAAAGAGTGCTTGCCAGGAGTGTAAATAAAATTTCAGAAGCAGCCTCATGACACGCCTCATGATCTTCTGCCTTCTACTTCTCCAAAGGCTTTTTGCTGCCTTTGGTGTGACTGAGCCGCCAAAATTATCCACCACCTCTCTATTGGGCATAAAGCACTATTTCATTCACTGAAGTATGCAGCAGTTTGTCTAGTACTCAAAAAGCCAATACCTAATGCAAACAATCTGGCCAACTACTGCCTAGTATCAAATGGGCCATTCTTGAGCAAGGTTACTGAGAAGTTAGCAAAGAATAATTTCAAGCAAAATCTCTCTCTTCAAACTGCCTTACTCTTCAGAAATAGGTGTCAGATAAAGATAAGGTATTTAAACCACACTGGCAATGCTAATGAACATTTTTTCTAAGTTATGGACAAAGTGAAGAGCACTTTTCTAAGCAAGCATGAAGTAGAGCAGGTAAATTGTGTTACTTCCTGAGTTTCCTCCTTAACATATGTTTAAGGAGAACATGTATTGCACTCTGTTTCACATCTTGGGTGGGATTTTTTTAAATGTCCAATGTTGACCTAAATCTACCTGTATTGGACTTCAGTGTTGTGCCAATGTTGAGCAGTTCTGAAGATTACACCCGGTATTTTGTACAATATGTAGAAGTGCATTTTGTATGAAAATGCTTTAAGTGAGATCGATTGTTTGAATATACTTTGTATCAAAATGCATAGAAAGACTATTAAAATTTGCTTTAAGCTTGTGGCCAACTATCTGACAATCTGAGAAAGACGAAGAAACATTCAACAAATACAGGCTACGGAAAAAAATAACTCTCAATGGCCCATCATGTTTGACTTGACATCCAGAAACTCCATATTTTTTAATAATCTGATGACTTGAAAAATGTATATTGAGTAAAGATGCGTGTATCATTCAACAAGGCTTGTGCATAAGCATTATTTAAGTGGATGCCAGACAGTAATGAATCTTGGCCACTTCAATGCTCTTCCTCTCTGCCTTGCCCTTGTTCACATCATATCAGGAATCAAACTCAGCTGCAATGAGCTATTTAGAGCAATATCCTCTATGCCAAAGATACTTAATCTAAATAATATATCAGATTCTACAGTTCCTATGAATAAGTTGCAAGTGTGCCATGTAACAAAAAACATTAGAATTTTTCCTAATGTAATACAGATTTCAAACCACAGCCACAGTACATTTTGGATGAACATGTGCTTCATCATGACGAGCAAATATTTTTAAGAGGTTCTGGGCACTTGACTTCAGTGGGGGTCAACTGGGGTGCATGTCAGCACCATATTTGGCCTATGGAGTTTTTAATTAGGCATTACTTTCTATGAATTGCAACTCCTCCTTGTATATTTCCACCATTTGTTGACCAAGAGCAATCAAAAATTTAGCTGCATATATGGTGACCACATGTCCCGATTTTATAGGGACAGTCCCACTATTTGGGTCTTTTTCTTATATAGGCTCCTATTACTTGTCACATTTGCTGTCTGATCATCCTAGCTGCATAATGCCATTTCTCTGCTTGCAAGCAGTTAGCTGCAAGCAAATAAAACATTCAGCTACTTTTTAAAATAAAACACTCATTAATGTTACTTTCTTTTGTATAAAGTAGAGTTCAAAGCAAACTTTAGATACAGGTATGATAAAGGGAATCAAGCCTTAAATGTATCTGTTATTTAGCTTTCTGGTACCATAAGCACCTGTCAGGTATGTTTGATCTTGCTTCAGCATGGGGGGTGGGGGGGGGGGGGGGGAATGGACTAGATGACCTTTCAAGGTCCCTTTCAACCAGGGCCAGATTAAGACCTTTAGAGGCCCTAAGCACTGAAAAGATTATGGTGCCCCCTCATATGTAATTCAAAATAAAAACAATACTATACCATAAAATAAAATTTTATTTTTCAAAATGACACAAAACTTACATGTAAACTGAAATTAGCTTCTTTCTAGATTTTCTGATTGCAAAATTCTGGATACGTTCATTGAAGCTGATTCCACGAAGCATGTCCATTTCCACACACAATAGGGAAAGTGAATCAAGTCTGTTCTGACAGTTTGTTGTTCTCTGAGGGTTTTTTATTCTTTTCAGCTGAGAAAAAGAGCATTCTGTGAGCAGTTAGTAATCATCAATGTTAGAAAACTATGTAGTGTGATCTCTCCATTTGGAAATACACATTGTATTCCCTCTTTCAATATTGTGTCATGAAGATCAATGAGACTGAATTTCATTTTTCCTGTTTCATTAAACTTTGTGCACATATAACAGTGGAACTGCCGTACTTCTCCACAGAGATTCATGTTCAAGTCAACAGGGTATGAGTCAATTAGCTTTTGGGAACCTTGTGAATATTGTTCATCAGATAAGTTCATATCATTTAGAAAAGAAAATCTACTTGATACTTCTTTGTACACTTCACCTCTCCTCTTCATATGAGCTTCAAATATATCAATTATAGCATAGTTAGCAGATACATGAAATTTGTCTCTAGGATTCAATGCTGTTACTGTTGCACTGCTATCATTTGCTTGTTTTTTCCTGATTCGCTTGTGGGACTGCTTCTTTGTAGTTAGTATCAGGCAAGATATCTTTTGATATGTCTTCAAATCTTTCAAAATCATTCCTCCAAGTGTGTAAGTGGTCTGCTAATGATTGTCAGAGGTCTGCACATGTTTTCAAACCCAATTCTTTTTCTTGGAGAGCTTTACTTGTGTGGTAAAAGTGTTGTAAAATTTCATTCCACATGGTCAACATGAATACAAACTCTAATTCTTGCATCTTGTTTGCAATGTTTTCTGCCTCTTGTATAGTTTCTCCCTTTTGTGATTAGTCTTCAGCAATACTTTCTAATGCATCCACAATTTTTGAGTAGGACTCCAAAATTGCACTTGTTGCCATGGACATGCCAGAGTAAGGAAGTCTAACAAAGTTCTGATTTTTCCCATGATGACTACTTTGATGCTTTTTTTGAAATATCAATTTTTTAAAAAAATCTCTTTTTTTGGTGCCCCCTGCTTTGCTGGTGCCCTAAGCACGTGCTTAGTCTGCCTATTGGATAACCCAGCCCTGCTTTCAACCCTGTTATTCTATAATACAACCACCATCACATTTTCACAGTTTCCATTACAAATCCTCATCTTTCTTACTCAGGCGCCACTTACGTACACAACTAGGGTGGGTATTTCCTTTATTTGAAATAGGTTTAGTCATACTGCTACCATTAAAAGAAGTGACCTTGCTATGTAGCAGTGATAACCTTGTCTAAGGCATTTTCCATTTAAGCTAGAGCTATGCCGATTTGAATCAGCTGAGGATCAGGCCCATATGTAATCAGTGTAACCATTTGGGGTCCCAGTCCAACAAACTCTCACATGCATGTCTAACGTTAAACATTGGAGTTTTCACATTTGACTTCTGTGGGACTATGCACATGCTTGCATCTAAGCACATGTGTAAGTGTTTGAGATATTGAAGGCCTTAGAGCATGAGACAGGCAACATATTAGTCACTTTAATATAGGAGCAATGAATTATGACCAGATTTTTCCATTGTACCCTTCCTGGAAGCCTGTCAGAATTCTTTGCAGTTAATATTCATCCCATGACACAAGACCCTCTATACTGTGCCATCCTTTTAGCTTAGAAGGAGTGTGCATGTAGTTTCTAGGACAATGTAAAGGCAGAGCAGGAACTGCCCATAAAGGAATTACTCAAGAAATAGTGACTGCTGGAATGTTACTACGGAACCCTACCTAGATCTAAACAAGTTGGTGTTTGTCAGGATTCATTGCTACCAGGAATACAGACGTTCAGAGGCATTTTGAGATGAAAGCTTGTGCAATCTTGTATGAGAGAGCTAAATGGGTCTGTGGACCTGTAGTCACAGTAGCGAGGCCTATGTTTGCCTTATGTTATTAATATTTTTCTTTCTGTCATATAGGTAAGTTCTGAAAAATAAAAATGGTAAAGTTCCAAATGGGTAGGAGAATGTATGTGTGTAAAGATTAACAATACAGTACTTACATTTTAGAGAAAAATAAATGTATCACTTTTTCTTTACCTACCAAAACTTGATGATTTTCCTTTTTGACAGTAAAGAGCATGCATTAAAATGCCACTGATTCTGTTGTACTTTTCTTTCCCCTGTATGATCAATAGTTATAAAGGAACTGCTTGATCCTGAATTGAGTGTCTGGCAGGGATGGAGGAAGAGGCAATGAACCCCCCCACCCCCCCACCCCCGAGTGAAAGACTCATTTGCAATTGTTTAATAGGCACATGGCATTAAACCCAGACCTATGCAGGCATTGCTGTGGAGCTGGACCTTCATAGCTCCAAGTTCCCTGGTGGGACCATGCAGGCACCACGTTCCCTGGAATTTCCCCTGCCATTTCCCCCATTTTGTAGCCCTGAGGCACATGAAGGGAATAGCGTCCTTGTACTCTTCAGATTTCAGAGACAGCAGTTGCCCCTGACCCCTGCACAGTGTGTTCAAACTCAGGAGAAGACTCTTACAATCTCCTTACCCAGAATACCACCACAAAAACCAGAGACAAGCTGGCCCTTAATCTTTAAATATAAACTATGCTTCTGGCTTTCTATAAAACCTGCTGTGCAGACATAAGCCTTCAGCATCCCATCAGTCACTGGAATGTCAGGACATACCTGACACATTCATCAGCACAGCAGGTGCTTTCTACATAAAAGCAACAGCCACAGTAACCAGCAGTGGAGCAGATAATGAGATCTTAAAACAGTATTTATTTTTACAAAACTCTATTTCTCCTTTAATTTAACCTTCAGTAACAGACTTTAATTTATGTACTATAGTGCATTAAAGCAGACACAGCAAAATAGCTCTACAGGGCATGTGTGCACCATGCCTCATGTTGTTTAAACTTTCTCAGCCATGACTTCCAGCATGATATTTGACACATTTAAAATACATGGAGGGTGATATGCAATAGCTGTGTCATTCTTTCATAGCCAGAACATTCTTGACTGAGCCTCAGTTAAGAAAAACAACAACCAAAAAACAAAACAAATAAAGAAAAAACCCGTGTCAAATATTCTGTAACATTGGGTTTTTTTATTTGACCTCTAAATTTCATATCTCTGATTAGGACTTAAAGAAATAGAGAACTGTGGGCCAGAATCTGAACTCAGTTAGCCTAGAGAATATCAGAAGAAAGCACTGAAGTTGACTGGCTTTAAGTCTAGTTCACTGTATTAACACTGTATTTGAGGTTTATTTTGCTGTTACTGAGATGAGGGTCTGCCCCTCTATGTATAAATGTGTGGCACATATTTATGCAGCATTTATTTTTTTAATAGAATACATGTGTGTAGAACATCTAGTCCAGCAGAGCCTTGATCTCTTAGTCAGGCTTCTAGGTACTACTGCAATACAAATAAACAACATTTTAGCACTTGTGAAAACAGTCCTGCTGACTGAAAGTTCTGAGTTAGCTATATATAATGTACAATATTGACAGTTCCTAGGAAATCACATGAAAGGGGCAGTCTACTCCATTTGAGGTGGGGTTGGTTTTAATAAAAACAGAAAAAGTAATATTTCTCAAGAACAATATACAATGTAAATCATATGTTGATTGGCAGAGGACCATTATTAGGCATTCTGCACAAAAATTTCACAGCTGTTTTTCTAAATAATTGTACGGTCCTTCCACTCATATTTCCACTTGTCAGGATTGCCTCCCCACTCTGAACTCTAGGGTATAGATGTGGGGACCTGCATGAAAAGACCCCCTAAGCTTATTTTACCATCTTAGGTTAAAACTTCCCCAAGACACAAGTTTCTCCTGTGTCTGGAACAATATGCTGCCACCACCAAGCATTACTCCAAGAACTAGGGGCAGGGCCACTTGGAGCCCCTTTTCTTTCCAAAAATCCCCCCCAAGCCTATACCTCCCACCCTAGCAAAGGCTTGAGAAGAACCCCTCACCAGTTCTCCTAGGTGAGACTGATCCAAAAGCCTGGATCTTACACAATGGAAAACAAAGCAGTCAAATTCTGAAAAGAAAGATTTTAATTAAAGGAAAAGGAAGAAACAAAATCTCCAAAGGAATCAGTGGGCTAAATGGAATCACTTTACAATCACAAAAAGAATCAAAGAAAAACCCACACCACAGAGGAATTTCCTCCCCCTTTTGCTGTGTTTCAGAGTACAGGGATCTCTCTCAAAAACTGAGAAATTCACAAGTGAAAAAACACAAATATAAGCTACCGCCATGCCTGGCTAAATTACTTACTGTTTCTGGTGAAAAAGACTATAGATTAGATGGAGAGAAGAAAATTGTCTGATTCCCCTGAAAGCCCAGAGCAAATGAGACACAACAGACAAAGCACTTCCCCTCCTGACAGGTTTGAACACATCTTTGGTCCCCATTGGTTCTTTTGGTCAGGTGCCAACCAAATTTCTTTTAGTTTCTTAACCCCTTACAGGTAAGCAGGAATTCTAGACTACTTTATGCTTATGACACCACTTCTCCTCAGAACTCCCCATCCATATGTCTCCAGCAAAAATGCCTGCCTCAACTTCCGGTCCTATTTAACCATAGATATTAAATACAGTTTAATAAGATACAGTTATCTAATCAAAAGGAATTATCTAAGTGAAGAAAGGGGGTTAGTGAGAAAAACAAGCCAAGTCTTCCTCAAGGTATCTTTATAAATGCTTCTTGAAGAGATACATCTGCAGAGTACTTGAGCTACGTTGGAACAGAGTATTACAGTGTGTAAAAAACCATCACAAAATAGCCACCCCTGTAGAGATGCAAATCAGTTTGTATAAGCTACTGCTGTTTTTAGATTGCACCGTGATCTACACATTGGTAATGGGTACTCATACTACATTTAGCCGTGAGCAGAACTGAATGGGCTATTTACATTACTGAAGCTCTCTAGATATAACTACAGTTCCTTATGGTGTGAGGGTAGCATGTATAAATAAACCTCTGCAATTGGTTATGCTCACAATTTTCCATAATTGACGGGAGTCAACTTTGCTTAGATGAAAATGTAGCTTACCGACATGCAAAGGACATTTTTCCATCCATGAGTGGTTCTTTGCCATAAACTATGCACCATATGCATTGACTAGTATTGACTGACAAAATGTTGACTAGTTCTTAATTCACCAGTGAGGTTCAGAACTGCCTCCACCCTTCCCCCCACCAATTTTGAATCAGTCGACATTTTGTAGAAAAAGAATGATTGCTGGCTACGAAAAATATCTGACACATTAATAAGCTATGTTTTCTATGCATTAGTGTTATGCCAAGAATAATAGAATTTCAATTTTAAAATACATACAGAAAAATTAAACAAATCTTCAAATACAAGTTTGTTTTATAGATGCTGAGAGTTTAAAGGCAGATGGGACATTAGATCATATAGTCTAACCTCTGGTATAGCACAGGCCAGAGAACCTCTTCCAGTAATTTCAGCGTCAAGCACATAACTTCAGGGTGAGCTATACCATACCTTTTAGAAAGAAGCTTACTCTTGCCTTAAATTGTTCCTAGTTAAATTGTTCCAGTGGTTCAAAATTTGTACCATATTGTTAATCTGAAATAAAACACTCATTAACACAAAATAGTTCATAATATAATTTCCTGGATTTTATAAGTCACTGTTCAGTGTGTGTTGTGATGCCCACCTCTGTGCTTAATCCCACAGAAGGTATATAGCTCTCAGCTACATAATTTAGAAGCTCGTTCTTTTCGTTCCAGAGACCTCTAGCATCACAGTTACTGGGCAAACAGCATTTCTGACTCCTCTTCTCTCAAATGCACCCCTCCTCCCCCTATTCTCAGGCCTGTAGCTGTCACATGGTTCAGGGTGGAATAATGCAATTCTCCCACTCTAAGAATGGGCCATGGGCTGCAATCCCTTGGTGCTGATTGCCTCGGCAGATCTTACTTCGGTTCATAGTTCTGTTCCATCCAGAGCAATGACAATGGTAACCAGTGAACAAATAGTCTAAAGCAATATTTAAAACAAAAAGGTTTTCAGAGAAAATATGTATCTTAAGAACAATAAAATTAGACTATGCCCCTAGTTTACCAAGTATCTAACAATCTTCCACACAGAGACTAGGCCTAACTCCCTATGGACTGTTCTGCAGAATCTCTCTGTGTCAGCTTATCTCTCCCTTCAGAGAGATCAAGCCACTTTTTACATGTTTATAGTCTTTTCATCTAGTAACTTCCAGCTTTGGCAAAACAAGGTTGGTTGGAGACCGGATCCTTGATGTTAAGAAGTTGCCCTAATGTATTTCAAATATGTGCTTGAGTGTTCTTGTCTGGGAAACCATTGTCTCGTCTGCATGTGTATGAGTATTAAATACATATTATAAACATTCCACTACCCCCCAATGTAAGTTAGATCAATACAGTCACACAGGAAATTCTAATATCCCAATATACAATAATTTCCCCTCCTGGACTCGGTCACCTACATTATTAATACAACTGTTACATCTCTGAATTCATAACAATACTACATATCAGCTCACATCTGTCACACTTGGGTCACTCTTGGTCACAATCAAAATGGCAGCTGTCACACTTCCATACTGAGAGGTTGAGCTGAGTGACAATATTCTATGAGGCAGAGAAAATTCTTAGAGTTACTTTGGTGATCGACTGTGCATTCTTACACTGTCCCAACTGACTGGTGTTTGAAGAGTGTAATCTCTAAGGCGACATATGTGTTGTTAAACTGTTACAAGAATAGGATAAATTAAGCATAGGAAAATTTAACCTGAATATTGGAATAAAATTCCCTAATAGTGATATATACAAAACTGTAGTAAGGACAACCCCCTGCCTGACCATGTTTTTGAGCTTTGTGTGTTTGGATCCTACTCAGACTTGCCAAAATAAAAGCTTACTTGCTTGTTAACAACACACATTTTACTTTCTAGTCAGGGCCGGCGACAGGGGGGTACTATGGGTAGAGCTATACCGGGTCCCGGACTTAACGCAGGCCCCCTTAAGTCCGGGGACCGGTACACAGCTGTACCCGGAGTTGTCCCCCCTGGGCACCGCATCTCCCTGGCCGCTCTTTCCCGGGCTGTGTCCGCCTGTCAGTGGCCGGCTGCCTCCCGAGCCCTTCAGCCGGCGGCTCGTCCCGCACCCCAGGAGCCGCCCCGAGGCACCCCCGGCTGCAGCGCTTCTCCCGCCCACCTGCAGCAAGAGCCGGGCCAGCCCTTGGCGGGGGGGGGGGAGGGGAGCCCTCCGGCGGCACCACAGGATGCCGGCTCCATCGCCTCCCCCGCCCCGGCGGCTGCAGAGGACTGGCGGGGGCCAGCAAGGCGTGGGTGCAGGAGGGAAGGAGGTTTGGTGGGGGGGGGGGGGAGGCTGAGCTGGGCGGGTCAGGCATGGGGGGAAGGAGAGTAGGTTGGGGGGGGCCCGATCAGAGTAGGGGGCCCCAAAATTTCTGTCGCCGGCCCTGTTTCTAGTACAAAAGTGAGTTTCCTTTGAAACAAAAAGGGCCTTTTTGGTCAAAACAACCTTTCTTGTGTGTTAGAAATCACTTGAAGATTTTTCATAGCTCATGGGCCTAATTCGACTCTTCACTTACAATGGGGTGAAGCAGGAGTAACTTCACTGAAATCACTGAGAGGAGAATTAAGTCGCATTGGGAGTTTTGGGAATGTACACAGAATTTAACAGAAATCCGCAACTATACAATTGAATCAAATGTATAAAGCAAAAGGCCTCCTAACTCCTCCCCAGATCAGTAGTCTCCCACCACCACTTCTCATCTTCCCTTCCCTGTCCCACTATCTTCTCACCTGAGAGACCAGACAAGCTTTGCAGCATAGCCTATATCACAACAGATTTGTGCTCTGGGGAATCCATAGGAAAAGATGCTATTTTGTGGCTATGTAAGACTCAGAGAGAGTGAAGAAGCTGCCTGTGGGAGTTCTGAAGCTTCGAGCAGGCTTTCTAAATGAGTCAACCAGAAACACCTGACTCCGCAAGGGAACCTCAGGCAGCTGGTTCCTTATAAGAGGAATTAAACAGTTGTTTGGGAGGGCTGACTCTGGGAAGTCATCTCTGAACAGGGCAATTGCAAGCCAATCCCCAGGGTGGATCCCCCTACGAATTCACTAAAAAGGACTCTATTAAGGAATGTGTTTTCTCACCCAGACTCTGAGATAATAACCATGTCTTGGGATAGACTTCTGGGATTTTGAGTTTTACTTTCAGTTATTTGTCTGAATAAACCCAAGAAGGGTGGGGACTGGAGGAGCAATGGTGTGGGGCTTTGGTAAAAGGGCCTCTAAGAGGGAGAATAAAGGACAGGTCAGTGCAGTGGCACCCCAGACACAAAAGGTAGGGTTGCTACCTGTTCGAGTTTCACCTGGACATTTGGGGTTTTGGCTTCTGTGTAAGGTTGCTAACTTTCTACTTGCACAAAACTGAACACCCTTGTCCTGCCCCTTTTCCTAGGTCTTGCCCCACTCACTCCATCTCTGTCGCTTACTCTTCCCACCCTTCCTCACTTGCTCATTTTCACTAGGCTGGCTCAGGGGGTTGGAGTGTGGGAGGGGATGAGGGCTCCAGCTGGGGATGTGGGCTCTGGGGTGGGGCCAGGGATGAGGGGTTCAGGGTGTGAGAGGGAGCTCAGGGCTGGGGTAGGGATTTGTGGTGTGGGGGAGTTTGAGGGCTCTGGTTGGGGGTGCAGACTGTGGGGTGGGGCTGAGGATGAGGTGTTTGGGATACAGGAGGGGCTGCAGGCTGGAGAGGTTTTCAGTGTGGGAGGGGGATCATGGTAGGAGGTTGGGGCAAAGGGAGGTGCAGTCTCTGGGGTGGAGGGTGAGGATGAGGGATTTGTGGTGCGGGAGGATGATCAGGCCTGGGACAGGCATGTGTGTGCTTGGGCCCTGGGGTGTGGATGAGGGATTTTGGGTGCAGGAGGGTGCCCCTGCTGGGATTGAGGGGTTTATATGATGGGAGGGGGATCAGGAATGGGGCATGGGAGGGGTCAAAGGTGCAGGGTCCAGGTGGCACTTACCTCAAGTAGCTCCCATAAGCAGTGGCATGTCCCCCCTCCAGCTCCCATGCAGAGGTATGGCCAGGCAGCTCTGTGAACTGCTCTGACTCCAGGCACCACCCCTGAAGCTCCCATTGGCCATGGTTCCCAGCCAATGGGAGCTGCGAAGTGGGCGCTTGGGGAAGGGGCAGCATGCAGAGTCTCCTGGCTGCCCCTACACATAGGAACCAGAGGGGGAGCATGTCACTGCTTCTGGAGTTGCATGGAGCCACAGCAGGCAGTGAGCCTGCCTTAGCCCCGTTGTGCCACTGAATGGACTTGTAATGGTCCAATCAGTGGTGGTGACCGGAGCCGCCAGGGTCCCTTTTTGGCCAGGTGTTTTGGTCGTAAACCGGACACCTGGCAACCCTACTTCTGTGACTGGGTGCCATTTAGGGTTGCCAAGTGCCCAGTTTTCAGGAGCCTGGCAACCCTAACTGGCACCCAAATCAAAAGCCTTGTTACCATGGAGCAGAGGGGAGGCCTCGGTCACTAACCCATGCCAGCCCCTTCTCAACCAGGGCCACCTCCTAGTTGCGGGAGGGAGAGGAATGAGTAATAGGGACAAAGCCTCAGGGGAAGAGGCAAGGCAGGGGGTAGGACCTTGGGGGTCTGGTTACCAGCAATCAGAAAGGGGGCAACTGTAATAAGAGGGTGCGCAGGAACAGCCAATGAATTTACAAATACCTAAATCAGTGGTTCTCAGTCAAAAAAAATTCACAGACCACCTCCCTTTTTTTGTGTGTGGGTGTTGAGACTTGATTAAAAAGATAGGCACATTTTGGTTTGAAATTTATTTATTTATTACTAGATGTTTGGATTCTCTTCTTACCGACAAGCTTTTCAATGTTTGGAGTGGTACTTGATAATGCACAATGAATATTGCTTTCCACTGTGAGCTGATTTCTCTGTTTGGACTTAACATACAACAAACACGAAAATCCTGTCTTACGCATATAAATTGATGCAAATGGCAAAAGAAATCTGACTGTGTGTGCTGACAGATTTGGGTAACTCCCAGTCATGCTGGCCCAAAATATCTCCATGATAGACTGCTGGCACAAGTATTGGGTCACAAAATCATTTTTCAGATCCAAAAATTCCTCCTGGAGATCCTCTGGAACATTATTAACATCTGTTGCGAATGGATTCCTGATGAAAGATAATCCATCCTTTGTCCTGTCCACCTCCGGAAAGGGTCATTGGAATTCGTCTCGTAGCTTCCGTAAATGATCGAGAATTTGCTTCCAAATCACTTCCTTTTCCCAAGCATGGCATCCACATATGGAAATTGAACCAAATTATTGTCTTCGACTCTTACGATCCAGAGTTCCAATTTGTCAAGAAAAACCTTGATGATGCTTTGGTGAGAGAACAGATTTGTACCTTTCCCTTGCAGCTGAAGATTCAGTTTGTTCAAGAGTCCAAAAATATCAACAAGATATGCAAATTCAAAATTTGAGTGCTTCAGCCTTAGATGGAACTTACTGGCAACACAACACGGTCGTCTCCTAGATGACGCTATGGATGATACGCTGTGTGCTTGTGAACATGGCGTAAAACAGCCAACAGCAGTGCCTGCTCACACTATCTGACTTTGGACAATATTCGTGTCAACCACTGAAAGTCACCATGGACCACCAGTTGAGAACCACTCTCCTAAATCATTTAGATGACTGGGTACTCCATAGTCAGACAAACTGGAAAACCAGTACCATAAAAGGTACCCAGAAATAACGATACCATAAAAGGTACCCAGAAATAACGATACCATAAAAGGTACCCAGAAATAATGATACGCTGTGTGCTTGTGAACATGGCGTAAAACAGCCAACAGCAGTGCCTGCTCACACTCTCTGACTTTGGACAATATTCGTGTCAACCACTGAAAGTCACCATGGACCACCAGTTGAGAACCACTCTCCTAAATCATTTAGATCAGTGGTCCCCAACCTTTTTTGCGGCACGGACCGTATTTCTTTTTTCTTCGCTGGCGCGGACCGGCTGTATGTCCGCCGAAAAGCCGCCGAATTCACTCCGAAAATTGAAACTGCGGCTTTTCGGCGGACACTTCCGGGAACGCGTCCGCGGCCCGGTAGCGATCGATCCACGGCCCGGTACCGGTCCGCGGCCCGGGGGTTGGGGACCACTGATTTAGATGACTGGGTACTCCATAGTCAGACAAACTAGAAAACCAGTACCATAAAAGGTACCCAGAAATAACCCGAGAGTCAGTGCAAATCACGGAGTTAATGGGTTTCCTGCAAGCAGCTCCACTCTAATTGGCAACCACATTCTGCCCCATTTGATGTTTAGGAATGGCTTACAGTGTAGTCTCAGTGAATGCATGACAGCAATCCAGTCTGAATCTAGCAATGGCCTGACTTACAGTAGCAAGATCCACATTTTAAAAAAAAGTTTTAGCTCCTAATCAAGCATAGATGCTAGAAGAAAGCGAGGAATACTTGTAGCACCTTAGAGACTAACTAATTTAGTCTCTAAGGTGCTACAAGTATTCCTCGCTTTCTTTACGGATACAGACTAACACGGCTGCTATTCTTGAACCTGCCATACATGCTAGAAGGAACTCTTGCCTGCTGTTGCATTCTGCACCTCCACCAGCAGGACGAGATCTTAAAAAGCATCCAAATAGCAGACCTGAGTAACAAAAATCCCATCCTGCAGAGTGGTTCTGCAGTAGGGGAGCTGCTAACACATACATACACTTCTATATACAGTTCCAGCTATCTTCTTACTATCCACTGGCAAAATTGATATTTAAGGCCCCTAGTGTTGCTTCCCCGACACTCCATGTAGGTGGCTTTCCATATGGCCATGTATATTAATTAATTGAAAAATGCACTAAAATTGCAATCTGTGTGTAGCATATTTATTTCTAAAGCCATTTAGCAAACACCATCTCAAAGGTAAGAAGTAACTCTTTGGGCTTATCTTTATTTGTATAGCACAACAGCATTATATAATCATTATTTTGCATGTTTTTTTCATAGTTTTCACATACTGTAGTAGGAAAACAGGGTTTGTTTGTTTGTTTTCAATTGATTCTCCCTTGAAATCAACATGGATATAGGAAAATACCATTTTGCACAATTCATTGTCAATTTGCAAAGTGTGGTAAAGTTCATGAAGGTCAGAAAATCTCCTATGCCATTGAGTCACCTTACGTATTAGGATTTATTCTGTAGGGAACAATCCTGCAATGGTAAAGCAATGAGCAAAGTGACCTTTTGCATCGTAAATTTCTAATCTGCTGATTCTAAAATGTACTGCACTATTTCTTGTTTAATCAATTTCCCTTGTTTCTTGCTTGAAAGAGGTGAATGAGAAGGATTTGTCTTTTAGAATCAGTGCATCTAAAGAAGAGATTGATGATTTTCATCTTTATTGTACTGTAATTTTGTTAAAGTACCTCAAGATTGAGATCGATCTTTTGGCACTTCATTAATTTAGAAGTGTTTACTGAGCACAGTGGGGAAGTCCATGTGATTTCATTGCTGGCCTGCTTTTTCATAAGGCAGGCTAATGCACCTGAGAGAGTTAGAAAGGAGGGCCAGAATGATGTTATGCAATTCTGCTGCATAAAAAAATCCAACCTTGAATTGTTAAGACTGGATTTAGTGCAGCGCTGTTTTCAAGGTTCATTAGTAAATATAAAGTAAAACACTGTACTTGCCAAATCAATTCTGACTAACCTCCCTATCCCCCTCTTAAAGTCTCAGACCTTCATTTGACTATCCAGATCCCACCAAGTTCATGGAACCCTCTAAGCAAAAAATAATAAAATGTTCTCATTTCAAATTTCTGTGTGATCTAATGATCACATGGATCGATCCTAGCCACAGGACAGCTGTGGAGATAGTATGAGTGACTGAAAGTAGTAACATGAGCAGAGGGCAAAAGGGAATCGTAAGTTAACATAAACATTGAATTGCAGCAAATGGAGTAGAGAAAGAAATAGAGCCAAGGTTTAAGAGGGGGAGAATTCCCCAAAGAGGAATGTCCTGAAAATCTACCATCACACTGCTTGGGAGGATCACAGCATCTGGGAAAGTGTTCTTGCACTGACGCATTTGAAAATGACTTATTTTATGTAGATTCAAATCCCTGCTTCACTTCCTGCCTATTATCTGCCCAGTGAAGGAAGAGGTAAAAAATGTAGTCTTCATTCTGACCAGTGGTGATTTCTATCATTTCAGTATCATTGTTTTTTCTTCTCAAGTAATTCAGTACAAGGCTTGCGAACAGCATGGCAAAAAACTGACAGCCCTCACAGCTGACAGTGTGCCTTTAATTTCCTCCCATTATATTTGTTATCTATTGCCAGCTCAGACGCAATACTACTTAAAATGGTCTTCTGGAACAATGAGGCTGTTTCAATGCTTGCCTTTTCAAGGGGGTAGTGTAGGGGGCCTAGGTGGCCTCCCTCCGAGCCAGAAGGGAAAGAATCACTCCCTCTGCCTGAGTGGGTGGGGCCAGAGCAAGCTGGCTCCACCCCCAGGAAGGGGCAGGACAGGAAGTACAAAGGGCGGGGCTCGTAGCTCAGTCAGGGGAGCGCTAGGGAGGGAGACAGACGCAGGCCGTGGGCTGCTCCCTCCACACTTTGCTGCCAAGCCGAGGAGGCCCTGGACCCAGGGAACCCTCCTCTCCAGGAAGGACTGGGGTTTCCCGAACTGCCTGCTGCAGAGTACCCCGAGGGACTGCCAGAGCTCAGCGGGGACCCACGCCTGCCAGAGGCGAACACAGTGAGAGAACCGGAGCTGCCAGGGGCAGAGTACCCCGGGGAACTGCCAGAGCCCAGCAGCACCCCGTGGCCTATCGAAGCGGATGCCGAAGGGGATCCGGAGCTCCACGCGGTAGACGACCCTGAGTCCTGCTGGTGCCCCCTCGCCTGTGAGATACACCCCCAGACTTCTGCTGGCGCTCCCCCTGCCTGAGGGGCGTGCCCCGGACCCTTGGCCGGTGCTCCCCTGCCCGAGGGGTGTGCTGCTGACTAGGGACGGCACACGTCCCGACCCTAATTCCCCAGTAACGGGGAGGTGTGACCAAGGCTGTCCCAAAGGAGTAGTAGCTCCCCACTGCCCCGGCAGCTTGGTGGGCCTACTGACCCTCCTTACAGGTAGAAACTTGAAGACTTGAAATTTGTAGGTGGAGGTGACATCTAAGTACTGGAGAGCCAGGAAAACACCAGTCTGAACAGCTTCTGAGCAGATTCTATCTTAGCTAGGCCTGCAGATGTCTGGAAGGTTAATTAAGTTAAGTGCTTGAGGGATGGCTGCATCCTCTGCACTTAACTGATGATCCACTGGAAATCAGATCTCCCCCTGGCCAAGGCGGGGCTCTCCACATCCACATCTATTTTCCATATTTGTTATGGCAGGTCACCAAAATAGCTTTTTCTCTAAATGGCTGGTGAGTGGGAGGTATGTCAGGACTGCAGGGATGTGCCGTGGGGTTTCCAGGATAAGTGAGTGTGTGGGGAGCTATGGAGGGTTGTTTGGTATTTGTGGGGAAGGAAGGACAGTCAGGAGCCTGTGCAGTGGAAGGGGTCAATAGGCATAGGGTTGGGATGCTTTGCTGAGTGACCCCTGTGAAGGAGCTCAGCGTACTGTTCATAAGAAGGGCTGGCAGCAGCTGCATCAGGGCACTAGGAAGGTGTGTGTGTGTGTGGGGGGGCAATTTCCATACTGTTCAGGGCCCCAAAATACTTTAGTCTGGGCCTGCCTCCCACCCACAGCCCCCTCCCCCTTTGGGCCTCCCGGAATTGCACACTTAGGCTGCTACACAATTGCCCCATCCAGAAACAATGGCTAATCCCCTCCTATACACCAGCCTGGTGATCAGTCTAGCCAAATGAAGGAGGAACCAAGAGGGTCCTGCCCTTCTTTCAGGGACAACACAAGTTACACTCCCTCCATGGTTAGCCCTTTGAGGCATAATATTTTCCAGTGTGCCCTGAGAGTGGTGCCAAAAAGACATGCCAAAAATGTTGGAATCCCTACTTCAAAAATATTACAATAATGCATATTAGTCAGCATGTTGACTTGAAGGAGCATATTTTTTTTACTATAACATTAACAAATAGATTAGAAAGCAATATTATACATATAGAGCCCATGGGTGAATGTGTAACATCCCCTTCTGTACCAATCAGAAAAGGCTATGGCTCTAGAGAGCTTAGGTCTACACTGTAGCAACTTGTACTTTTAGCTCTGGAGGTCCCTGGTTCAATCCCCAGTGTGGCAGCCATTACACATGCATACAGATAAGCAATAGTAGAAATACAAGGAAATTGATGTTACTGGCTCTCTCTAATAGATAACTTAGTTTAAAACAATCACATTGAAATATTCCCCAAGCTTCCAGTAAGATGCGATTTGACCTCTATTAAAGATCAATCACCACCAGACAAGCAATTTTTGATGGTCCTTTGGATGGTGATTTGAGAGATTTCACTGTATACATACAAATATATAACCTCTGGGCACTGTTTTGAAAGTGTCCTTTGCATAGGGACAGGGAATTGGACTTCAGGAGCTCCACTAAGCAAAAGTTTGTTGAAAGGGAATGGAGGCTCCAGGAGACCCAGATTGTAATTCTGCTTTGTTTCCCAGCGGGCACATTGACAACTGAATAAAAAACGTGCTACAGCCACATGGACATTTGACTGTCTAAGTGGATCTAGTCCAGAGTATATATACACACAAAAAATCATGCTAGAGTATCTCAAAGATTTGCAAAATCTGAAGGAAAGCCGTAGGGCTCATGTGCATTCTTACCCTCCCCTGAACCATTTCCCCAGGGAAAGAAAGGGAGAGGCTATACATGATTGCTCCAAATGCTTGACCTTTCTGTTTCATCTGATTCCACTTCTCATATAACTCAGAATTCCTATCCCGTAATATGTTATGTCCAGTAAATAATAAAATCTAGATTTCTGAGTCAGAACATGGAACGCTATAGACACAAATGCAGTGTGGCTCTAATCTAAACATGACTCTAAAATGTGCTTTGTGGGGTTCTGTGTTTCCAGGACTTGATGCAATTTTCAGTTTATAAATGTAAAGGGTTTTTTCCAAATTTCCATTCTTGTGAACTAAACCCGAGACCTGAAAGTCACTCTAGCTTCTGACTCCTGCACAGTCACCAATAAAAACGCCTGGGGTACCCATTTGCCCTTTAATTTCTGCTTAGTTATACCTTCTGTGGGGAGGTAACAGAAGTCAAAATACAGTCCTGCAATTGAAACATATTTAACAGTTCCCCTGATTATGTGGGTACTAGCACAGCATCTAACCCACTGTCCCATAGTTAAGAATCAGAGAGGTAGCCGTGTTAGTCTGGAATAGCAGAAGTAACAAAGAGTCCTGTGGCACCTTAAAGACTAACTAAAGTATTGAAGCATAAGCTTTCGTGGTGGGCTGATACACATTTCGTCGGATGCAAACATCTGCATCCGATGAAGTGGGTATTAGCCCACGAAAGCTTATGCTTCAATACTTTAGTTAGTCTTTAAGGTGCCACAGGACTTTTTGTTACTTCTGTCCCATAGTTGTTTTAGCTCACTTATTTTTATCACTGAAAGAATAAGGAATGATCTATTATGCTATAGGTCTGTTGTGTATGAAGGCATCTTATTCTAATTGTGTCTTGACAATTTCTAATTGTCTGCAGAAGAGAAGACTGAGGGGGGATTTGATAGCTGCTTTCAACTACCTGAAAGGGCATTCCAAAGAGGATGGATCTAGACTGTTCTTAGTGGTACCAGATGACAGAACAAGGAGTAATGGTCTCAAGTTGGAGAGGGGGAGGTTTAGGTTGGCTATTAGGAAAAAACTTTTTCACTAGGAGGGTGGTGAAGCACTGGAATGGTATCTAGGGAGGTGTGGAATCTCCTTCCTTAGAGTTTTTTAAGGTCAGGCTTGACAAAGCCCTGTCTGGGATGATTTTGTTGGGGATTGTTCCTGTTTTGAGTAGGGGGTTGGACTAACTGACCTCCCGAGGTCTTTTCCAACCCTTATATTCTGTGATTCTCTGATTCTTCTCAGAGCAGGACTACACTACAGTGCCAATTTATGAAAGAAATTCATATTTACAAATACATCCACACAAGTAGATTAAAAAAAGATCAAATGACTACATCTGCTAGACATTAGTAAGCTTTGTTACAGGATGCATAGAGACATCAAAATTTGCATCTCTGCAAAGACAACTGTTTAGTGATGTACCCTGACCGAACACTTTCTATTAAACACCTGAAGAGCTTTTAATTCCCCAAAAGTCCTGTGTGATAGACATAGGCAAGCTTAAATTCACTTATATAGCACTGTCCATGCCCAGAACGCAGAGTTGCAAGCCATTTCAGACATAAACCACAGGGAACAGTTTCTTTAGGGAATGATGTGAAAGCAGTCTTAATGAAGAGACCAGGAAGAATGGAAGAAATCCATTTTAAGGAAGAACTTGAAAAATAGAGTATTTTGACAGATAAGAAATTGAAAGCTATTCCATCCATAGCAGGCAATATGAAAGGAGGAATAAAGCCAGGACAGGGAAATTGAGATGGAGAGAGAAATAAAGATGAAAATTGTGAATAGCAAAGGGAGATTGAAAGGAAATGAGGACATGAAGGGAGAAGAGCTATGCCTGACAGGAAGCCAATGAAGAGATTCAAGGAAGTGGATGTTGTAGCTGGAGTGAGGAGGACAAAGGTCAAATTACAATAAATCAAGGTGAGAGATAACTGACATTTGAGTGCAGCAGTTGTCTTGTTAGCAAAAATATTTGAATCTAACATGTCTACAAGTCTATAATATCCTCATTGCATATCTGACTCATTCATAAGCAAAATGGGGGAGACTAAAAGGACCACATGGTGAAGATGAGCATAATGGAACCCATGTGGAAAAATATTTTTAGGCTTGGGGGACTATTATTTCACTAAAGAGAGCATATTTTGAGATGTATGAAGTAGTAACTGGTCCTGTTTACTTATCCAGGCAGAACTATAAATAAAAACTGCACCTGTTTATACTGTATACCACTACCTTATAGTGTTCAGCGATTCACTAGCTCTCCCCACCTGGAACAGAAATACAATACACCAGGGGACAGTATATCTGTTCCACTTTAACTAATAATTGCTTGAAGAGATTTTATAAAATTGTGATACTAAAAAATGTTATCTCATGAGGAATGTCCTCTTCAATCTAATTATTGGTTAAGCCTTGTCACTCTCCCTCAAAGAAATTACAGTGAAGTAAATTCCTATTCAATGAGGTTTTTAAAAATAATTTTAATGGGGAGGCATTTTCAGGTAAGTGTTTTTATGTTTGTTTGTTTGTTTTTGTCTGAATCCTGATTACTTTATTTGGCTTAAAAAACATTTTCTTTTCAGGCTGGGTGTGTCAGTGTATGACATGGTGTATTTTTGTCTTTGATTAGATAGTCTCTGAACAGCTCTTACATTTTCCACCAGCAGATGCATTTATAGTGGTGATAGAGGGAGCTCAAATGAATTAGAGGTTTGGTTTGGATTAGACCTGAAAAATTCAGATGCTTATCCAACTTCCTTCCTCCTTTTCCAGGACCACCTTTTTATAACTCTTCTCCCAAGACAGATTATTGTCCCTCCCTTTGACCTCATCCTTCCCCTGAGCCTGAATTTCGCCTTCAGTGAGACTCTCCCATCTCTTGGAGCCAACTGTGTTCTCCAAAAAGACCCTGCCCTCCAGTAGGTTTCTGCCTTTTCACATAATTTTTTATTCTTGGATGTAGCAGATATACTATTTCTCTACTTGGTTTGGCTAGCTGTTCTATTCAGCTGTCACATTCTGAGTTTTCTTGAGTCAAAGGCATGCAGTTAAAACATGCCTTTTGACTTTTACAGCCAGATTAACTCAGCATGGGGTTTATTGGGGTTTCGGACAGGGAGCTAGAGGTTGGGGGTCAATGAGACTTGTATATCAGCCAGACCCATGGTTTGAGTTTACTTTGTGGAAGACATTGAGGTTCAGGATGGCCCAGCTACATTGGAAAATTCCTTGGGCCTGGATAAACATCCTGCCCAAACCCAGTTCCTGGAAATCAAGAAAATTGATTGGAAGTCTCTTAAAAATCTGAACTGAGCTAGGTACAAATTCTGCCACTGTTTTTCACACTGAGTAGAACCTTACTTCACAAACAGTCTCTCTGACATAAGGGGTTTCTGGGCACAGTAAGATACTACCCAGTATAAGTAAAGAGGGCAGAATCTGACCTATAGAGTACAAAATGTTTCTACACAACATGAATTTCTCTTGTCAGACTAAAAGTTCGATATAGTCTTTTAAAATACTGCATTTCTTATACCCTTCCACATAATTAGGACCATGTACTGTCACTTTCCTTGTGTTAAGCAGTGCCTCATTCTGCAAATAGAGCTAGTTGGAAATTTTCTGATGAAACATTTGTCCAAATAAAAAGGTCAATTCATTGAAAGCAAAATATTTTGTGGCAATGTTTCAATTTAAATTAAATTTTGTTTTGGGGAAAACATTGAAACAAAGCATTTTGATAAGGTTGAAGGGTGCAGTTTAGACATTTCTGGAATGGGACATTTCAATCTTTTGTTTCTAAAAGACGTTTCATTTTCTAATGTCTCTTATTTTGAGCTGTCATGAGAGGAATGAAAAATTTCCATTAATTTAAACTTAAAAAAAAAATTTCACCTCATGTTGCCAGGACACTCTTGTGGTTGGATCATGTTCCTGTGGTCAGAAATTCCTCTTAAAATATTTTCTTTTCAGTACCCAATACTTGGAGCTTTGTGTTGGGCCGTTTATCTGATCAAAGTTCATAGGCCTCAAACCTTATGCTAACTTGGTGAAGCTAATGTCTTGCAGAATACAGGCTTGTACGTTTCTTGCATTACTTCTGAATATAAAGCAAAACAGTGAATATAATCAAGGTAAGCTATCCCACTGGGCTACAAGTATGAGTTGTATTTGGATTTTAAAAGGCAAAATAAATGATGTTTTATTCAGAATAATTTACTATTAAAACACGTGACTTTTATGATGCAGGATATTTCTTATATCGTTGTTGATCTCAACAAATGTTCATAATGGGCAATTGGTTAGCACAGCAACTTAAAAGTTGTAGAGTTATATTTAATAGGATACATATGGTAGGCTAATTACATTCCAAATGTTTATTGAAAACATACTGTATATGGAGTTTTAACAACTCTGTTGAAGAACTGTATCTGTTTACACTCAGCCTTTTTTTTTTTAGTCATCCATTGGAATTTCATATACCATTATTGCCAAACTGTATATTAGACACTCAGGGTGTGACTGAGTCAGCCCTCTTACTTTTTGCAGATGTAGAGCACTGCTCATTGTCATTTGACAAGGATGTGCAAAAGTGGAAGAGACAATTCCAGAGAGAAAGAATTTTTAACTTAAGCAGAGAGAATTTGCAGCAATGTGTCAAATGATCTTTGCACTAGGCTAGCCTTGCTATTTGAAATAGGCATGTATATCTCATTAATGTCAACAGAAGTTTTTAATCTACACTGAAAAGATAATGTACTAATAATGGGCCAGTGTCAAAGAGTTTGGAAGTCTGGTTTGGGTAAGCATCCAAAAGTACAGATGCTTATCTGAAATTCATATGAGTTTCCTTATCCATCATATTATATTGATGAAACAAAGAAAGGACACAATAATTGTTACTTTTTACCAGTGGACACCATACCCTGAAAGAGAACAGACCGTGTATGTTCAGTACGTGCATTGGAGGCACAATTCCTGCACTTCTACTTCTTCAAAGTGGTACCAGAAAGTATGTGATCAATAGTGTTTTACATCACTTCTCCCATAATTTCCTTCAACTGCTCTTTCTTTTCTGAAGATTCTTCACTCCAATATTCAGCTTCAGGATAACATGATGCCATATATAGAGTTTCTATGTGGAGGATCATATATTTCCTATTTTCAAGCACCTTCCTATCCCACATCAAAAAGCTGTCTGCTTACCTCATCCTAAAAAGAAATATTTTCTCTGGTGAGGTTTTCCTACTGGGAAGGGGACATGGGCTTCATATAGGAGAAGTAGCACTGGGAATCATTGACCTTTTCATTAAATGTTTTATTATACAGAGCTGGGCTTCTTCAAAAACAGTAAAATACAGAAATTCCATAATAAATTCCCAACTCAAAGCTGGATTAATTCCATTGTCAAATGTGCAAATTGGCCACTGCTGATTGCAAGACAGGTATATTGATGGATGGAGAGAGAACAGAGAAAACAAAGGAACAGGAATAAAGGTGAGGAAAAAAACAAAACTCTCACTTTTTTTCTCCCTTCCTCAATTTTGACCTAGTGGTGCAAAAAATTATATCAAAGTGAGGTAGACAGGAGACATCTCCAAACTCACCTGGCTCCACTTCTGTAATGAAATCATAGCGCCAGGTTCCCCAGAGGCCTCCTGTTCTGTAATGTGGCAGAAATACCAGACACTTACTACCACACATTCACATTGTGCAAAGGAGTCTCAGGTAATCAAACTACCATGAATCAACATGAGATCTATAGTTAACAAGCAACCATTCACAACCCCATTATCAATGAAGCTCCAGATGCAGCCTGTCTAGACAGAGTTTGATAAGGTGATACTGTGAATCGTTCACCAGACCTTCAAGTTATTTGGTACATTACAGGCCAGAGTGAATACAAGTGCAACATTATATAGGTTAGATTAATCTACAGTATGCCATTTGTTTTAACGGATACTTTACAATTGT
This sequence comes from Sternotherus odoratus, assembly GCA_032164245.1. Taxonomy (NCBI): domain Eukaryota; kingdom Metazoa; phylum Chordata; order Testudines; family Kinosternidae; genus Sternotherus; species Sternotherus odoratus. The sequence continues at coordinate 18,768,021 of JAVMKO010000001.1, forward strand.
AAGAGTGTAAATGAGATGATATTTCAAATGAAGAAAGGTAAACACGTGGCTCGTTGTTGATCATTCATTGATGCAAGCAAAGGAGATTATATACACTGGCAAAGGAGGGAGAAAATATGAATTAAACATTTTATACAAAAAGAGCTGGGGACAAAGTGTGTCCTTGGATTCTCACAGATTATTATTCTCATTGTTTTATTTTCAGTTACTAATAAACTCAGTCTGATCAACCATGTAAAGAAAAATTCGGTCACCTCTTACATGATATCTTCAACAAAATATCCTTGTTTTCAAAATAATGTTAATTGTTCTTTTGCTTCAGAAACTTTTATAAGTTTGCCCAAAAGAAACATTCAGGCAAAAATGTCCAGGGCCTGGAAAATAATTATCTCCTTCTGAATCAATGAGCATGTTCAACATCAGGAGAGAAAGCCTGTTAAACTCTTGAAGAAACTGGAGAATTCATTGAAGTTGGTTGTTTGGACAAGAGGGGGTTCTATTATGTGTTCTTAGTTTCCATTAATATTAAAGGAGGATCTATTGGCTCCATTTTTACAAGGATGTAGCTAAGGGAGGTTCTGTCCAGATAGGAATTGATCTTTACTCTGGGTTGGCATCAAGCCGTGAGACCTGTAAAGAGATTTATGGCACTCCTGAAACTTTTATGTCAGCAGGTTTGATACATCTATTTACTCTCAGCTTGTTTGGTGGAAGTTTTGGGGGTTCCACTTCTAACCTGATCATATTTCAAGGGCTGGGCAAGCCGGCAGTACATTTGTAACCCCATGAATGTAGCTTAGCTAGCAAAAGAACTCCATTTTCAGGTTGGCTTAGTGTACCAAGAAGGTTTGATTACAGAGAAATACATTTAAGAGGGAGGAAGGGGGAATTGATTTTCTGTGATTCCACAGATTTGATCTGTCTCACACTCTCTACTTATAGCTATGAATTTATCATCAGGTATCTGCTCTATTTTGTGTCACGTGCTATTATAACACTTTTCATGTATGGGCTGAGTAAAACTCAGAGATTTGTATGTATTGTCTCAAGGGAGATTGTTTCAAGAGAAATCTATGCTAAAGGACTTAATAACATGAGGGTCAAGGTATTTTTCTCCAGAATAATTAGAATTTAGAGGAAATATGTCCCCAACGGTGGTGAGAAAACATAACTGAAGAAGTATATTGTCCTATTTAATTACTCACTGTGTGAAGGAGGCTTTGAGGAGAAAGGAGTTAAAGAATAACCCCATAAAACAAATGCTGCCCTCAGATTCTCGCAGGTGTCTCCCACAGAAATCACCCACATGCATTTAAAGGCTGAATTTGGCACAGTAGTATGAATATACAACCAAAAAGAACAATTGGACTACAAGGAATACAACACCCCAGCTGTCATCCAAAGGTTAGCTCAAATAAATGAAGAGAAGTTCAGATTTAGATGTACTATATTATTATAATTTGGCATTGAGCACGCAACCAATATAATTAATTTTTGAATGTGGAACTGATGTACAGTAGTGGTATTATAATCTGTGCCAAAAAATTCAGATTCCTATTGACTCAGTATTTAAATATTATTTTTTAACTTGTTGACGGAGAAGCTCAAATTATGTTTTAGGTTCCAAACTCTGTTTTTAAATATTTGCTATAGCATTGCACATACATATCTGACAGCAGAATTTGGTTTTACAGATCATGGGAGAACTTTATGAAATAAGATTGCTATTTGGCCTCTTTTTGTTTCATTTGGTTTGACTAGTGCAGGCATTCTATACTAAATGGCTTTCCTAAATAAAAGCAATATGTGTAACTTCTTTGGGTGCAGGATTGTAGGTCAAAATCTGGGAAAGTTTACTTCCTTTACTTTTCCTGGGGAAAAGATCATCCAGGTGTGCATTACCACCATCATTATTAATAAAGCATATATGCTCCTTTCATGTAATCAAAAAGTGGCTCTACCTTGAGGCAGAAGATGCAAAGAGAGAGAAATATATGTAAGAAAACTAAGTATGATTTATTTGCCAAAGGTGCACAGAACTTAGTTCTCTTTGTTTTAAATCCATTTCTCTCTGTGCATATTGTTTTACCTGCACTTGGCATCCCCTTCAAGTCCCTATGTACAAGGTAGACATAAATTAGCACTGGCACCTCCTATGGGCCAAATTACAGGTTGCTGCAGACACTGCCTCTGTCTCTGCGTCTTCTTGTATGTTGGTCAATTCTCACTAACGTTCCCTGGAAAGTTTCTCTAAGCTGGTCAACCCCCCTCACTTTTGTAGGCCTGGGTTTAACGGTGTAATGGTTTAACGTCCTTCTTTGATCCTTGGTTTAGCTTTGGAAAGAGTAAACCATTCTAGCTCGGATGGAGCCCAGGAGGGGTTTCCCCCCCAATCAACAGCTCTTTCATTGTTCCCCTCAAAGGCTCTTATCTGTATCATTGTTTCACCTTTCCTTCATGGTTCCTCTAACCATGCAATTTGATCTAACTCCATAGCAAATAACCCATAATAAACACACGGAGGAATGCACAATATTCAGAAAAAATAGTGGATATTTCCCAATTCTCCAGAAAATGTATATTAGGTATGCACACACATTATCCAAGTTTTATGTATCTGCACTAGTTTAACACTGACAGACCCTGGCTGTCAGCTGGCAGGATCGAACCTAGGCCCTCCGAAGCTAAATGTATGAGCCTCTATTGCATGAGCTAAAAGCTGTATGTATGGCCCGTAGCTAATGCTGTAGAATAGATTCATTAATCTCTCTTTACGTGGTCTTGGTGCCACTAGCTGGGCCAGCACCACACCCAGGAGGCACACTGATCATTTTAAATTTCAGATTAATTGATTATTTTACTGAATATATCCATTGTAGAGGAAAGATATGGTAAATTATGCTGTTCAAAGTTGTTAAATTTATTACCATACTTTAGAGTCCCATTCTTTCTGATTTCTTATGCTGTGTACAAGTCTCCGCTGAATTAGAAAGAGGAATTCATGATCAAAATCTGCAGTTTGAATGTGCCCTACTTGTGTGTGTTTTGTCCTTCTATTATGATCTATTTATTGATCGAATTTCATTTAGTGACTCACTCTAGATATTAAGAAATATATCCCAGGTGGAGTACTGGAGTTTCTCACAAGTATGAACAAGCATAAATTAAAGGTATTGTTTAGTACAGTAAGTCCTTTGGATAAAAAAATAATCAGTGGAGCAAAACCATCCATGGTCCGAATCTATGAACTGTCAGCCTTTTTAGTATTACTTTAATTGCTTGGGTTCCAAATAACACAATAGTAATAATATATTCAGAAACTCAAACTATAATAAATGTATAATTTATTTCCAGTGTCTTAAAATGTTTTGAAATTAATTGAATTAATTGAATTGAAGGATACAGCAATGACTTTTAAATAATAGAGAGAGAGAGAGACCTATCTCATAGAGCTGGAAGGACCTTGAAAGGTAATTGAGTCCAATCCCTTCCTACACTAGTAGGACCAAGTACTGTTCCCCTGACAGATTCTTTTCCCCAGATCCCTAAATGGCCCCCTCAGGGATTGAGCTCACAACTGTGGGTTTAGCAGGCCAATGCTCAAACCACTGAGCTATCCCAACCCCCTGTGTTTAGATATGAATGTAGGCTAGAATTCTGAAGTAACTCTTCATAAAATTCAGGAGGATTCTGATTAATAGTTTGGGTTGAGTTTTGTTTTGGACCCTACTCTAAAATGCCAGATCATCCTTCAACTGAATTAAATGCCAGAACACCCACTGTCTTCCACTGGTGGATAATATATTTAAAACACAATAAAATGATAAGTCAATTGCCTGTTTGATATATCTGATGTTTGACTGATTTGTGCTTTATTGCCCAGCCTACAATCCACAGGACAGTTTCCGAACAAATCAAATCCCAACTGTCTCCTGCAATAATATTCTAGACATACAATCTCAGTTTATCATGTTAGTAGCAAGACTGATCGAGAAGTTGTTGGTGATATTAGATTCATACGAGTGTGGTTTTAAAAGAAAATAAAAATCTAGCTTTTTTTGTTTTTCCAATCCAAGAAATTGGAAATGGTAGAAGAAATGGAAAGGGAACAGCTGTCAAAACTAGAGTGGATCTAACTGAGAAGGTGAAATATTTGGCAGATTTGCAAGCTCAACAACTTTATTCACTTCTACCCCTTCACGTGAGACACTTTAGTTGTGTAAAGAAACAAGTTTAACAATGGGAACCTATCCATTGATGTCAATAGGTATTGGACCCTTCTAATTTGGGGACCTTCTAATCATGATAGATAAGTGATGTAAAGCCTCAAAAGAGCTGAATAAAATGGCTTCAAGAAATACAAGAGTTTGTTACAGCAGTAGGGTACTCCTAGCAAAGGAAAAATGCTTTTCTTCCTTCAGTTTTATCTGTTAAAAGGATTGTCCTCTTAATCTACATCCCATTAATGTGGCTTTAAATGCACTAAGTAAAAAACTGCATGTTTGGAATAACACTTTACTATTTAAACAAATGACGCTTTTGAAGCAGTATATACTGCACATTTGCAAGCCCACTTCAGCTTCCAAGGACACAAACACTGGACATAAATGAATTTGTACACTGTAAGAATGGGATGAAAGAAGATGACAGAGACAATTCAGATAGTTTGATATTTGCAACAGCCCAAACCATAGGACAAATTGAGGCCCTGAAGATGAAAAGACTAGATGAAATGATGCATTCTGGATTCAACTTGCCAAGGAACCATTGCGTAAACTTTATTATTTTTTTCAGGCAGAGTCCTCAGACCTTATATATAAAATAGATTTTATATCCATCTCTACGTATTTCTTACATTTGATCCAGGTTAGAATTATATGCTGAATGTTCCTAGGCAAAATGCTGACATTGTAAACTTGCGTGTATGTTCAAAAATATGTGTGTCCAGCAGGCTCAAGTTTATTATGTTTCTCTCAGGTGTATCTGATCCAGACGTCAGTGTTAGTTTAAGGGAAACCTACAGAGTAGTATATACTAACAAAAAGGTAAAGAAAAGTAAATATACAGTACTGTAGGGAACAATCATTTGTTGGCATGTACTAGATGACCTAAGGTCTTTGCCATCTCTAATTTCTACAATATTATTTTCTCTGGTTCCATGAACATGTTACAAACAGCATTTCCTTTAGCAAGTCAGAGGCTAAACATTTTGAAGAAAAAAATGTATAATGATATCAGCTGGTTTATAGGCCACCTGTACATTTTATGAATGACAGTTAATAAAAAACAAACTTGAAAGAATGTGTAATCACTTTTCTTGGCTTTTCTCTTACATTGAGCCCAGTGTAAAAATTGATAGTGAAAGGTGTCTTGAAAGGAGCTGACAGAGAAAAAATATTTCAGTGGTAATGAGCAGATGATCAGTTCTCTGAATGCTTTTCAACACCTACTTCTTTTGATTTCACAGAACAAAATGTAGCCAAGGAGCAAATAAATCAAAACAGCATACTGCTAATAATTACAGGCTAGATTCTGCCACACTCATTCACATGGAGTGGTACCTACTTCTTAAGTAGTCCAGCTGAAATCAACAACAGTCAGTTGGATTAATCCAGGAATAAGTTATTACTCCACATGAACAAGGGTGGTGGAAGCTGACCATAAATGGAATGTCTGGTCTTTTGCTCCCATGATTCATTGTCAGCTAGTTTATACTGACATCAGTGAGATTACACATGGAAGTAGCTACTCCCCAATGTTCTTGTGGTTCACGATCTGGTCCAGTGCAGAGCAAACAGAAAAAATATAGGTAATATAGAACATTAATGCCTGACGGAGGAATCATGCATAACAGTATTATCCAGGATACATGCAGTACATCATGAGACAGAAGAAAACCACACAATCTGGCTACCAATCAAGTGAAGTGAGTTGCCCACTGCAAACCCATTGAATTACATTTTACTGCATCAGCAGCTGCTCTTTTTATGTGATTTTGTATAGACTTGTGTAAATTCTGCCTACTCTTTTGATCCAGCTGTTTTCTTCATAATGAGGTAGAGCTCTCTCTGCTTCCCACTTGCCCATTTGGCCTTAAGTCCATCGCAATCACACAACGCCTTCTGATGTACTGACAAAAATGCTGGCACGCCCATTTGCTGACTTGGGGAAGTTTATGGGGAAGATAATTCACCTCATAGTTACAAACGGGGCTGGACCGCCTTTCAGGCCACAGACTTCTATGTGTGTGAACACCATCTGGGTCAATTTCAGAGGAAGAAAGTTGGAGAGGGTTCAGTCATGCAGCAATGGCAGTAGCCAGGAGGGAGGCATGCTGGTCATATGCAGTTTTCAAAAAACACATAGAATTTAATCTGCCGAGGAAGTGGCAGGAGGTTGTTGACCAGTTTCTCCAAAACTAATTTCTAGCTCGATTCTCCACCGGTGTAAATCACTGTAGTTCCCTTGACTTCAAGGGAGCCACATTGATTTAGACCAGTGGAGGATCTGGCCCTCAATTTTAAAATTCCTCAGTAATGGATCATTTTTAGAAAAAGTACCCAGTCATTTCGTTTCAAGTGTATGTTTTAGCATCTTTGAAGGCCTAGATGTGAAAAATAGCCAATGTCCAGACATTATAAACAAATAAATAAAACCAGTTAAGTAGACTTAAAGAAAACTTTACAATACCACAAAAGAAAAAGAAAAAAGGCACTTTCACACACACCTTACTAGGGCCAATGTAAACTGTAAGTTGAGCTGAGCTCTTTGGTGGGGAAAGTTTCACTGGTATAATGATTACAGACTCATAAAGTTGGTTCTATTCCACCAACTTCATTTACCCAGTACAGAGACACAACTCAAGGCCTATGCACCAAGTCCCACTGAAGTCCTCAAAATAAGATTGAAATGGGATTTTCAGTAGCACATAGTTCTTTGGTCTCTGCCCAGGGTAAATTTCACCCTTGCATACAGAAAATTCATGTATGCTGTATAATAAAAGGTTTCAGTCACATGATATACGACATCTACACCTCAGCTAAGTATCTTCCGGTTTGGTTACATATGTTACTGATAGAGAATAGAGGCAATTTTTCTTAGTAATTTGTAACATGCTAAAGTGTTCAGGATAGAGATTGTAAAAGAGCCATTTCCTAAATATTATTTTTTCATATGGAGGTCTCAGCCATTATAAATAATAAACTTCAAAGAACAGTTCAGGAGGTTTTGGATAGGGTAAGAAAGTTGATATTTGCTCATAGCTTTAAAATGCTGCAATTGTTTTTTAAACACTCCCTTATATTTTATTGATTTTGAGAGTTGTGGTTAATGAAGTAACATCTGTATGGTCTGAAAAGGTTACTTCTTAAAATTATTTTTCCATACATGCAGGTAATAAAATTGATATGTCAATACCTGCTACAGAATTTGGGTTTCTATCTTTGCAGACAACATGTGTTGCCATTGACTTCAAAAGGTGCAGGATCAGACCCTATGATCAGACCATATGTACCACTATGTATCACAAGAGCTAAGTTGTAGGCCTGAAGTAGGAATGCATATAGCTATACAAGCAAACCCTCCTTGTAATGACACAGCTTTTGCCCAGGAAAAAAATGTTTTTGCTGCTATAGCGCTTTGGTTTATTGAGCATAATAAATTCTATCAGCAAAAGCACTTTTATGACCGTATAACTGCACTACATTAGGGCTTTTGAAGATTCAGAAATGTAGAACCCCCATCCCCAAAAAGAAAGAACCAACCAAACAAAAAATCCAGAACCCTACTTGATGTCACTATACCAGCACAAATTTCTAGTGTGTACCTGGTTTTACACAAACTGAGAATTTGGTCCCATCTTTCTGTCCATCATTAAAGAAATGCCTAAAATAATTACTCATGTCTCAAAAATACTTCTTTTAAAAAGTGTAGCACTTTAGGATGTGTTCCATGATGCTGAATGAAAGTTTGTTAGTGTAGCTGAGAGTTTCCTTGGGTTTTTTGGGGGAGAGAGGGGAGAGGCTTCTTCATATAGAATTAGACCAACTACAGAGGGTATATTGTTATGTTAGAGCTGACCTCCTTAGCATCTCCTAGTTCACATTGCGACAAACTAGAACCAAACTAGAACCAAAAAACTTCTTTTTGAGGTTCTGAAAATGTTAGTTAAAATTAAACATTAAAAATTACATTCACACAACTCATCCCTAGCCAGGATTGGAAATGAAAATGCAGACGGTATACTGTAAAAGAGCTTATTCTTGCAGCTTTCCTGGAATCACAGGTAATTTCCCTTTAAAGCTTAGTAACCATGGAACTTCCAGCCACATCTATGAAGCTCATGTGTTATTCATAAATCCTGAAACTTTTGGATGCCTATCTGATCCAAAATAGCCATTCACTTTGAAGTTCCTCCAGCAGTAGTACCAGTCACATGTAACAAGTAAAATTTCTGGTTTAAGCGAAAAACCTGTTTATTTTTCCTCTCTCATACTTTCTCACAGAAGTTGTAGAACTAAAGACCCCCAAAGCATGAATTTTCATTCATTATCCACAAAGGACATACAACTGGAGAAGTACTATAGACTTCCCCAAGCTGCTACACCCATACCACTTAACCTTGTCCCAGTGGGATCACCGGTATGGAGGAAAAAGTAGTGCACTCTCCTTACTCCCTCTGCCGTAGCCCACCAACAAAGGCTGATTTGTTACAGATACCAGTTCTTAAGACCTGGCTTGAAACCATCCACTCACCCTGTATAAGTCAATGAACAGTCAATAGTTTGTAATGAGAGGGTTTTTTTTATTAGTGACTTTCTAAGGTACTCGTACGGCCCCCATTACCATAGGATCTGGGTGCCTCACAGTTTATGCCCTCATAATACCCCTGTGAGGTAGGCAAGGGCTATTATTCCCATTTTACAGATGGAGAATGAGGCATAGAAGACTAAGTGACTGCCCAAGGTTACCAAAATGCTGTGACTGAGAAAAGACTTGAACTGAGATCTTCTACTGCCTAGGTTAGCTCCCTAACGACCAGACCATACTTTCTCTTGAGGGCTAGCTTTGAAGTGACAAATTGTTTTCAGCAGTTCCCCTGAATTATTATTCCCCCACTTGCTGACCAATAATTGTTTCATTCGAAGTTAATCTTTCTATGACTTCCAGTTCATATTCCTTCTTTACTCACTGTAACATACTATACATATTCTAGGTGGTTCATGCAACTCTGTAACTGGAAAAACCTACCTAATATCAAGTAAGTAGTAAAGAATATGTTTGATGTACAGTAATAACACTTATAATGTGCCTTCCTTCTGCAGATCTAAGTATTTAATGAAAAGCAACTAAATCTGACAGCTCCTATAGATGGGTAAATACCTCTGACTGTTTGAGAACATGCTCCACGCATTAGTACATTTTGTAGAAAGAAGCCATTTGGTGCATTACAAATGCCCAGAGGGAAAAAAATAATCACCTAATTTAAAACAGTTACTGAAAATACTCAGCATTAGCCATAAAGCAGAACAAGAAACAAGACCTCCTTTAAAATCCTAAAATCAAAAATGTCCCAGTCTGGCAAAGTAGGGCTAGCATTAGTATAGGCAGCACAAGCTGCTTCTAGCTGCATCAGGCAGGTCTCTGGCCAGCATTGACAGCACTCTGTATTGAGATGGGAAAGGTGATCTGTCAACATCTCGAGCCTCTTCCCACATCCTGATATAAGGACAGCAGTCATTTCATACTGACAGATCTTTGGCAAGGGGATTCCACATGGGTATAGCCCACATTGATCTCCTTGAAGGATCAGGGCCAAAACACCTAATACAGTAACTACAACTCATTCTCAGAAACAAAAATTACCCATGTACAGAAGTCATGATGTGTGAGGAGACCTGATGTGCAGCACAGGTACTTGCTGGACACAAGAGAAGTAACAATAAGATCTCCAGAAGATAAAGCAAGGCGACTCGGCCGTAATCTCTTTGGGAGAGTGACTTTGTCTTTACAAACAATAAATCCAGGCTTTCATTTTCTGTCAGTCACCTTTCAGCTGCAGCCATATTACAGTTCTGACAGCATGAAAGATGGGTAACCCGCTTACAGAAGTGCACTCCCTTTCCCATGAAATAGCATTGTATTCATTATGTTCAATGACACCGATCATGTCTCAGCTATGTATCAGCTGAAATGCTTGGTGCACAAGAAGGCATCTACAAATAAATTACATTTGTAATTTATATCTTGCAAAAGTCAAGAAAATCTTTTTTTTAAAAAAAACTGTGTTGAACTTCTCTGGATCTGACAGCAAGCAAAGAGAACAGACAAAAACATGATTAATGGAATGTTGCCTGATAGTTGAGATTGCCTGAGGCATTTGAGAACGGCTACTTGTTTTAACAGGAGCTTGCGTTTCTCCTAGGGCAGGGTTTCTCAAACTGGGGGTCGCGACCCCCCGGGGGGTCGCTGAGCGCTCCCCGGGGGGTCGCGAGCTCCTGCCGCCGCAACTTGTGGCGGGGACTGGGGGCTGCGGCGCAGCCGGGAGCCCGCCCACTGCGGGGACTGGAGGGGTCGCGCCTGGCCAACGGACCAGGAAAAGGGGTCGCGGTCTCAAGAAGTTTGAGAACCGCTGTCCAAGGGTGACCAGACATCCTGATAAAATCGGGACTGTCCTGATATTTAACTGTTTGTCCCATGTCCCGACCGAGGCACGGTCGGGACGCCATTTGTCCCGATATTCTAGCTTGGGGCTGCTCCAAGAAAAGGCAGACACTAGGACCCAGCAGCCCGCTAGCACAGGAGCAGGAGGAGGGTCTCTGTGTCCCTGCTGCACTTACCAGGAGCACTGGCTCCATTGTGGCCAATGCGAGCAGCAGGCAGGAACCCCCCCAACCAGCTTTCAGCCAATGGCAGCTGGAGCCTGTACTTCTGGCCCGGGCAGCACGTGGAGTGCAGACCCACGCCCCTGTGGCTGCTGACCCTGGGAGCCAGACTGGAACTGCCAGCTAAGCTGTGGGGGCTGCAGGTGGGATCCAGGGCCCTGGGTGCCCAGCCTGCAGTAGGGCTGCGCCCGGAGTTTAGGGGAAGGAGGTGCCCCTGACCCACAGCGCGGCTGCCTGTGCCTGGCCCCGGGAGGGAGGGAGGAGTCTCGGTGTCCCTAACCCGCAGCAGAGCTGTGCCCGGCCGCGGGGGGCGGGGGAGGTGGCCCTGACCTGCAGCAGGGCTGTGCCCGGAGTGGGGTGTGTGTGTGCTGTGTCCCTGATTTGTGGCAGGGTTGTGCCTGGCCTCGGAGCGGGGGGGGGGGGGGGGAGGAGGTGGTGGCCCTGACCTGCAGCAGGGCTGTGCCCGGAGCGGGGGGGGGGGGTGCCCCCCTGCTGGGAAAGGGGGGGAAGTACCTGGGGCAGGGTGGGGGTGGACTGTGGGTGGGGCCCCAGTGTGTCCCGATATTTTGGTTCTGTGATCTGGTCACCCTAGTTTCTCCTTTGTTTGGTAAGCCAAAGTTTTGATTCTTCAATGAGCTCTCACTTTGTGAGGAACCCCTCTGAAGTCAGTGGGGTCTATCGATGTGGAGGCAATTACAGGATTGGGGCCAAAGGTCATACTGCACGATCTCTCCCTTTTCCAAAGCTTTCAATAAAGAGGTGAGTCAATAAGGGCATGTCTACACTTACCTCAGGAGCGATCCATCTAGTGGGGGTTGATTTATCGCGTCCAGTGAAGATGCAATAAATTGACCTCCGAGTGCTCTCCCGTTGACTCCGGTACTCCACCGGAGTGAGAAGCACAGGTGGAGTTGATGGGGGAGCATCAGCAGTCAACCTACCGTGGTAAGTAGATCTAAGTACATTGACTTCAGCTACATTATTCACATAGCTGAAGTTACATAACTTAAATTGATCTCCCTTTCCCCCTCTCCCCCAGTGTAGTCCAGGCCTAAAGGGGCTATTGAGAACTAAGTCGAGGTTAATAGGGCAGGTGAGCTACAATGTAATTGTTATTCCTCGGGTGAGTTGGTAAGGAAGGGTTTGTAATTAGAATTATTAGATCATGGCGTATTTATCTGAAGTTTGTGATTGTTTGCACATTCACTCTGCAAAAGTGTCCAGATTGAGAGACAATGAAAATGGAACCCAATAACCTCCAGGTGTTCTGAAATATGAATAGCGATTGGAAATCTCTCTTTTACTTAATCAAAAATATTTGGGAGACTTTTTGGGGGGAATGGGTTTTGTTTTCTGAAAGACCTTACTATCAAAGATGGAGGAAGCAAAACATTTGTCCACAGAGTTTTTGTCCAAAGTCACTTGCTATCTTAGAAGCGACCTATTAGTTGCTACTTCTCATTGTAATGCACCCACAGCATCACCCGGAGAAAGGGCACCAAAAAGGAACTGGATAGAGCCAGATGGCAGTCTACATTTCCACTTCTGCCTCAACCCATTAATGTGACTGGAGCCAGTTTTTAAATGGAGCAATCAATTTGCATTATTATTTGGCATTCAATAATTAATTTAACGTTAATTAAATAATTTGACAGATGCTATTACTTAAACCATCATTTTCAATTTGCCTACTTAGAGTATTGCCAAAGCTCTATTAACTCTGTGTGTGGAACAACATATTCTGGGCTATTTATCATTGTGCTGGTTCCAGTAATGGGTCCTGTCTACACAAGCACTGAAGTTGAGATGAACAGACATTTTATACAAAAACTGTTTGTAAAATAATAACTGGCAAATGGTATTACCGCCTTGCTGACATTAACCAGGTTTAAAAGCACTGCTAGCTTACATTGTTTGAATTAGTGAGGATTGGGTCCTAAAGAATGAAGGCCAACTTCTTATTGATGATATGAACACTGTGTTCCTTAGGCCAGCAGTTCTCAGCCTGGAGTCTGGGGCCCTCTGGGGGTGGGAGCCGCAAGCAGGTTTCAGGGGGTCTGCCAAGCAGGGCCAGTGTTAGACTCACTGGGACCCAGAACAGTTGGGCTGAAGCCTGTGGCCTCAAGACCCGCTACCTGGGGCTGAAGCCAAAGCCTGAGCAACTTACCTTTGTGGTTTGAGGCCTCAGGCAATTACCCTGCTTGCTACCCTCGAATGCTGACCCTGGCTTTTATATTCCAAAAAACAGTTGTTGTGGTACAAGCGGGCCGTGGAGTTTCTATAGCATGTTGGGGACAGGCTCAGAATAAAAAGTTTGAGAACCCCTGCCTTAGGTGACCTTATCACAGGGTTGTTGTCATTATGACCCTTTGGGCTAAATTCTGTTCTACCATCAGTGTAACTCCACTAACTGCAGTGGGATTTCATGAAGGTCATTGAGAGATGAACTTGACCGGTTTTGACTAAACCCAAAAGAGCTGCTTGTCCTATGCTCTGTATTGCCTTGGCACTGAACAGAAAGTATCCCTCTCCTCTTCCCCTCCCCCGACCCCCCAGTAGAACACATTTCGCCCTCCTGGTTACTCCCACCAAAATCAGTATAGGAACATGTGATTCATTCATCAGTTCAAAGCTCTGAATGCAAAGGGCCTGATCCTATTTCCACTGAAATCAATGGGAATGTCACCCTAGGCTTTATCCGGAGCAGGATCTAGCTCTTCAGCTGAATGTACTATTTAAGGAATAGTGGCCAAATTCTGCTAGACATCATAGGAAGTTTGATTTTTTTTACGTTTAGGAGAAACTGTTTACAGAGTCGCGAATATTTCAATTATCCCCAGGATTTTCAAATTTTAGACCGAAACTGGAGAGAATAAAGTCTCTACATTTGCCAGGCTTGTGAGCCCTACTGAAGACAGTGATGCCAAAGAGCACTTGCAAGTGATGCCATTTTAGGGCTCCTCTCTGCCCCCTTTTTCTCTCATAGTCTAGCACATTCTCTGACACTGTAAAGGCTAAATATACTCATGAAAATGAGCAAAGGAAAACCTAGGGTGAATATCAAGAAATACTTTAACAAGAAGGAGGCCATGTGCTCCCCTCTGCCACACACTATGTGCAGCTGAGCACAATGGGCCTGAAAATAAAAACAGACACATAAAGGAAAAGAGCACAGCATCTCCCAGTTGTCTCTCTGGCCAGCCGTAGGTCACAGATGAGACAAACATAGCACAGTTAAAGCTCCATAGTCTTGGGGTTGGAGGACTAAGTAGAGGAGATGTTCTAAGACTTGCTCCCTTCTGTACCATGCTGAATTCTGCTGGAGAACCATGTCACAGTGACTAACGGAGGAAACACTGAACTCCAGTCAATCTCTTTGAGGGGTGAGGAAGTTTGGGCAGTAGAGCAATAGCCAGTAGTAGCACAGCTTCTAAGTGTATCATAGGTGTGGAAGTACACCTTTACCTTGTCCTCTCTATGTAATTTGGCCTCAGATGAGAGCATAGAGTTGCCAAAATGCAGTGAGTCAATTATGTAAAATGTATTCCATCTCCATGCGTAGTCAATAATGTAAATGATGGTATAAATGACTTCTATAGTTGTAATTTTCTGATATACTTTTATCTTGATTAGAAACTGGATTCTGCAAGGAGCTGAGTGTGCTGGCCCCAGATCAATAAAGTATCTAAGCACTCACTTAAGCATTTTGCTATATGACAGCATAGGCACAGAGAAAGAAGGGATTCAAGGTTAGATTGTAAATGGAGACTGTAATTTTTTTGTATTTCAAACTTTTCTCTTAATACAACTACAGTCTTCCAATAATGTTTTGAATTAAGCAATGCATTTGCAACCCTAAATCTACTTTAACAACTCACCCCACCCCACAAGGACTAATACTATTCTATTGCCTAGTAGAGTGATTCAGTCCTGGATTGACTTCAGCTTGCTTTATAAAAGTCTGCATTAGTTACTTGTGTTTTGGCAACAACTGTATTTCAAATTGGGCCCCAGCAGCCAAAATATGTAGTTGAATATTTATGAGAATAAATTCTTCCCTTGCAAGAGGTTGCCACTTCTTATGTAATCAAATTCCTAGCCCTTTTTAAAACAAAGGAACAAATAAATGTCTTAGCAGAGTAGTCTTTGATTATTTCCAAAATTATGAAATGATGAGTAAGGAAAATATCCTTAAAATATCTGGAAAAGGCCTGATGCAGATGCTACTAAAGTAAGTTGTTAACATACCACTGAAGAGCTTCTATTGAGTGGGATATTGACCAGGCCCTGGAAGAATAACCCACGACATTATCACTGATATGTGATTAGGGTGACCAGATAGCAAGTCTGAAAAATCAGGACTGGGGGTGGGGGAAAATAGGTGCCTATATAAGAAAAGGCTCTAAATATCAGGACTGTCCCTATAAAATTAGGCCATCTGGACATCCTATATATGATCTCTGTGATGTGTGAAAAATTACTTCCAGGTCAAAGAGAGCCCACGGGTGAAATCTTAATTCTATGGGGATCTCAACTCAACATTTTGGATCAAGCCTTGCAGCCCAGGGCTGAGACACTCATGATAGCAGGGCTCACACTAGTGCTCTAAAAAGAGCTTTATAGAAAGCGCTTTGACACTGCAGGTCTGGCTGGAGATCTTGTTTTGAAGCTGACCTGCCTCCCTAAGCTTCAGAAGCTTTAACAAGCTGCAATGTCGAAGTGCCGTCTATGCAGCTATTTGTAGAGCACTAGCATGATCCCTGCTAGCCCAAAGACTGTCAACCTGGGCTGGAAGGTTCACTTCAAAATGCTGTGGAGACTTATCCATTGATGTCCAGCCACAGGGGGACTTAGAGATAAAAATCAGAGAATGTTCTCAGTAGCATGACTTCACCGAGGCTCGACTGTGCTCTCAGTGACTTGGGATTTGAGAGCGTTCAGCTCCATTCACAATTAACAAATTAGGAATCAATCCTCATAGGGAAGGATCCTTGCTCTGAGAGTACTAGAATACAGATTGTGATGCTGGCAGACCGGATCATGTCAAAGTGCACTCAGGCCAATTCACCTGTGTATTAGTATAGGTCAAAATGATTGTTGAAGGTGCAAAAATGTATTTGATGTTTAGACTTCATAAAACTAATCTGTCATGTGCATTGGTTTAATTAATCTGTATCCTGGTACATTACAGCAGCAAACATTTAAATTGTGTATACCCCTGTAACTAAATAACCCATCAAATAAGCCTTGTGGGATGCCAACGAAGGCCTTTCACAGAAAAGTGCTGATTTCAAAGCATGTGGCTATTGTGTGTGATGACCGGTGGTCAAAGACCCGAAGTGTGTTCCTCAATCACCATCATCAAAGGAAAAGCTCACATGGGAAGGGACACTGTAAGCTAGTTTTCTCTCAGAAGAAGTTATAAATATGGATTCAAGGAAAGATCCTTCATCTCTGGACTGTTTGGACTCTTAGAGGGAAATGTACCAGAGGCAAAGCAGAGACCCCCAGAGACAATCTGGGTAAAAACCTGAAAAAACCTTTGGGAAGCTGGCAATTTATTACATCACTATCACCACATGGAATTACAAACTGTGACTTACCTGTGCATAGACTTCATTTGCTTTAACCTCTCAATAATTCAAATTTCCTTTTTTTAAGCTAATAAATCTTTAGTTAATTTTCTGTAGAATTGTCTATCAGCATTGTCTTTGGTGTAAGATCCAGAGTTCCAATTGATCTGGGATATATAACTGATCGCTTGGGGCTGGGAACAACCTGATGTGGTGTGACTTTTGGTTTAAGTAACCATTTTATCACAAAGTCCAGTTTATCTGGGTGGCAAGAGTTCACATTTGTTACTGACTTTGTGAAATCTATTTATATCACACACCACCAGCTTGGGGTATCTGCCCTGATTTCTGATAGCCTGCCCTGAGGTAGGCACTCATGGTTGTGAGCCATTCCAGGCAGCATGACACAGATCACTTCACATCCCCACCATGCTTCCAGTTGTTATGGCAAGATAGTATCCTTTATGCACACTGCAGTATTGGTGAGATATCACCAAACACTACAGTCAGTACAGTACTGTAAAATACTGCGGTATTATTTAACAAGGTGGATACTGGGTTGAGGTTATCATAGTAGCATATAGGTATTTTCTAATTATCGAATGTGTTCTTGAAATTATTGGTTGAGGCCTTTTTGTAGTCTTTTGGGATTGAGTGCCTGGAGGAAGAGACAGAAAGCTGGAATTTGGTCAAGGGAGAATAGAATAGCAAGAACTCAGTTCTTCCTGTGCTAAATCACAGGCTCTTTGAAGCACTCTGATACTATGGTGATGGGTGGCAATATAAAACCCTAATATAGCAAAAGGAGAATCTCCTTCAGTTACTTGCAGCATAAGTTCTGGCACCTGTTGAGCAGTGTTAATTACCCTTCCAAGTGGGCAATGGTACACATACAACACTTTCCTTTTATTCTCTCTTTTCTTATTTTAGTAATGTCTCAGTCATTTATATAACCTATTTGATCTAATAGTAAAGCATGTAATCTGTATAGGTGTTCAATTTTAATTATCTATGAATTTTGGTGTGACTGCCTGAGGGAAGCTGAGAGGAATCACTCTTTTAATAAGCAATGATTGAAAAGTATTATATTAATCAGGCCAAAAGAAAATCTATTTTCTGAATGTCATCCCACCCCTTTAGAGTTCTGCAGGTTGGGAGTTTTATTTTTTCCATAGGAGCTCAATGGAATTTTACCTTCAGGATAGGAAATTACTTGATAAACAGGAAGAGTTATAAAAAGCCATGAATGTCTGTGCTTGTTTTTAAATATTTCCCTCCTCTTTCTGCAATATGAAGTGCTGGTTGAAATTTTATATGGGTCACATCTATATCCATTTTCTGGGACTTTCCTTCTCTACTGCCACTGAATCTGTCAAATTCTCCAGTATTGTGACATTTTCATTGAAGGGAAAACAAGCCTGGGATGCTTTCAAAACTTGAGCAAGTTCTTGAAAATCAGAGGTATCTATAAAGGTCTTACATGTGACTGCTGAACAGGGAACACTATATTTTACTATTATTCCAATCAAAGGAAGAAGGAATGAACTACACACTTCAAAACAGGATCATTTGTTTACAGAGTAGTCATGTGTATTTTTTTGAATACATCACACCAATGATAATTTTCATCCTTAGGTTAAACAATAGAAACCCTCACAAACGTAAACAACTGAGTTGAGGTCTCCGAACTGGAATGAGAACAGCTAGATTTGTCCTGGTAGTTCTAACCAGAATGTATTCCAAATTCCTTTACTATCTAATAGTTTTGGCAGACAGCAGAGGAAATTAGAGATAGGGATAAAAAGCAGGATGTTATCAGTAGAATAAATAATTTTTTTCTGCCTATGTTCATAATATTTATTCCCCAAATACCTAATCAGCATACTGAGTGGCTGAATATATACTGTGAATAGTAAACATGTTAAAAGGCATCCTTCTCTGGTATCTCTGATAAAATTAACAAGGACATGTTGTCTAATGGGTAGAGCAGAGACCAAACAAAAATTCTGGAAGCTATTTTTGACTTTGCCACTGACTCACTAAGTAAGCCATTTGGGGCAATTCACTTAACTTCTGTGCCTCATTTTTCCTACCTGCGAAATGTGTATAATAGTACAATGGGCGCTCTTGAGAAATTCATCGTGAATGAAAGATTCTACCAGTTCCAGACTTGAATCTTTAAAATAGTTACACTAGAAATGATGGTGTATTTCAAATTCATGGAATGTGTTAAGGACAGCCACTGTTAGTGTTTTGTAATTCAAAAGTGTTTGTAAATTGTTTTGAGATCATTGGATTAAAGTGTTAAAATGCAAATGATTGCTATGATTAATAATAAGGATGACTTGAGCTGGAATGCTCAGCAGAAACTACTTCAAAGCACTATGTAAAGTTGGCACCCGTTCAGAGTGAACACACTATATCACATTTCAAACAAGTTACTGTTTTTATGGAATTAGTGCAAATTTTCACCCTGAGCCCAGAAGTGAACCAGATGTGAAAGCAAACATAGGATATGATGCATTTCTGTCCAGGCTTCATTACCATGTGTATTTGTGCATCTATATTAACATGTAAAATTTATTACAATTACACATGCAAATAGATGTATAGATGGCTAAATTTGCTTGCAGCCATGCAGTAAAGTAAGGACGTGGGACTACTCATCTGCTGAAAGTTAAGCATGTGCTTGAGTACTTTGCTGGATCAGGGCCAGAATGTTCAGCACCTTGCAGAATCAAGACCTGAATAGACAATCACAGTAAATGCACATACTTATGAAAGAATCCATTTTGCACACCACCCATGAATCTCCTTTGAAAAGGTGGCTTAAGGATTGTCTTTCACTCTCAATATCTATTCAGTTCTCAGCCTAATGACACACCCAGAGCTGTCCTTAGGCATACGTGGCTATGTAGGGCACCCAAAAGTTTGGGGCACCACCAGGACCATAGGCACAGACTTCTCATCTTGTAGGGAGATGCTCAAACACCCCCTCCACTCCAGGCCCTACCCCTACTCCACCACTCCTCCCAAGCCCTTGCCCCCCCTTCTCATCTCTATTCCACCTCTGTCCCACCTCTTCCCCACCTCATCCCCTGACCACACCCTGTCCCCGCTCTTCCCCCTCCTGGAGCTTGTACACCGTGAATCAGCTGTTCGTGGTGCTCTGGAAGCACTGGGAGGGAAGGGAAGGAGCTTGGTACTGGCTACATTTTCCCCGTGGGTGCTCCAGCATCCACCCACGGAGTCCACGCCTATAACCAGGACAAGAGATAAGAGCGGATCAGCTCCTGCACACCTAATGCACACTTCAGTCTCCTTACTAGGCCGAGGGCAAGGGCTGTATTCACAGAGCCGAATGCGCTGATGTAGGGTCACAAGTTGTGCCCGCATAGGGGCACAACTATAGGGGCAGTATAGTTTAATAATGCTGCATAGGGCCCCATAAATCCTAAGGATGGCCCTGGATACACCTAGCCAGTGTGGCAATTAATGGCAATTTTGAGGATTGCTTTGTAATGCAAATAGGATATTTTCTAGTGGAACTGGGATAAAGGCAAACAATTGATTTCCCACAAGCCTCCTAAAAGCCATTAGATGGGAACTCATTTTGGGCCTCATCACCAACCTGGAGCGGATTCAGATCAATAACCCATATTTAATTAGCAACCCTTTTAAGCATCTAGTCCTCAGGCTCCATATTTTTTTCTGTACATAATGTGAAATATTGAGAACATACTCATAATTGAATACAGCTAGTGTATTTTTTGCCAAGCTATTAGCTCATGCGTATGACTCTACTGCAAGGTTAGAAAACAACAATGTAATATGAATAATGTAAATTGTCCAGCAAGAAGTCTCCCAGCTGTAGCGCTGTTTCTTGTGTCTCACTTTACACAAATAAAATCTTAAATTGTTATGATTTTCCTAGAAAATGACAATATTAATGAATATGTCAGATTGGTGTAGAAGTGGATGAGACACTGCCATCATTCTCAGTACATGTCATAAAAGCGATATATTAAACATAAATCAGAAGGCTTTTCCTCCACACAATTAAAAAAAAATCTATAAAGTACTTAAGGGAATGGATATGTTACTTTGACAAAATGCACGTTGCACTTCAATTTGTGGTTTTAATTAACTAAATCTATATTGCTGATTCAAATGCAGTTGTCTGATTAAAACCTGGATTAATTTGGTCACCAGGGGTGGAATTCTGGTCCCATTGAAGTCAATGGGAATTCTGACATTGACTTCAAGGGTC
Source organism: Sternotherus odoratus (assembly GCA_032164245.1). Lineage (NCBI taxonomy): Eukaryota > Metazoa > Chordata > Testudines > Kinosternidae > Sternotherus > Sternotherus odoratus. Next base: position 18,788,747 of record JAVMKO010000001.1, read on the forward strand.
CAGGCTTTCTCTGCATAGTTTGAAAAGGAAAACTGAAGAATGTGACCAGCTGTTGGCACTGTGGATTGCCATCTAAGCGTTTTGGCAGCAGTAGTACCACTGGCAAAATGTCTTTGGGGGACAGTATGCTAAAGAATCCTAACAATCTGACAATGTACAAAATGTCACAGCTGTTGCATCTGTCTTTGCCCAGATTTTCTTTGCAATGTACTATACACACTGCATTGTACTAATTGTCTTTTATTTAGCTGCTAGGAAAGGCACTCCATTTCATTTGAAACCCATTTGTCAAAAGTACAAATCTTGCTATCAATTACTCTGATTCCTTTATCAAAATGGCACTTGACCTCAACTTCAGAAACACCGCAGCCCTCTGTTTCAAGGCTGGAAGAGGAATCATCACTGAGTGATCGGTTGTCTTTGTACTGTATTTGCAATAGGGATTACTGAAGACAAAGAAACATTAATCTATGCTTCAGTGTTTAGTGTTTTTTTTAACATATCTTATTTTCATGTCTAAATAAGGTCTTAGTTGCAATGCTGATATCTGAGAATGCTCTGAGAGTGTATTCTGTTTGTAAGTGTTAGGGCAAAGGATCAAAAGTCCTGCTCACACTCGTGTTCCTTTTAGAGTATAGTTTATTCCTGAATGGAAAGCCACATTTTCACAATCAGAGACGTGGGGGGCAAACTATGGCCCGGGACCGCATCCAACACATCTGCCATTTTAATCTGGCCCTTGACCTCCTGCTGGGGAGCAGGGTCTGGGACTTGCCCTGCTCCAGAACTCAAGCCAGGGAGCAGGATTGGGGGCTGCTCAGCACAGCTCCCGGAAGCAGCGGCATGTCCCCCCTCTGGCTCCTATGCATAGGAGCAGCCAGCTCTGCACGCTGCCCTGGCCCAAGCACTACCCCAATAGGAGCTGATGGGGTGGCACCTATGAACGGGGCAGCATGCAGTAGAGCTGCCTGGCCACGCCTCTGTATAGGAGCTGGAGAGGGAACATGCAGCTGCTTCTGGGAGCTGCTTGAGGTAAGTGCCACACAGAGCCTGCACCCCTGAGCCACCCAGAACCTGCACCCCCTGAGCCACCCCCATGCTCCAACCCCTGCCCCAGCCTTCTGAACCCCTCAGTCCCAGCCTGGAGAACCCTCCCATACCATGAACAACTCATTTCTGGCCCCACCCCAGAGCCCATACCCCCAGTCAGAGGTCTCACCCCCTCACACACTCCAACCCCAATTTTGTGAGCATTCATGGCCCACTATACAATTTCTATATCCAGATGTGGCCCTTTGGTCCAAAATGTTTGCCCTGTTATAGACAGTGATGGTGATATCTTGTAGAATCCTATATCCCTCAGTTAACTTTATTGTATTTCATTTGTTCTTCTGACATTGCTCTCAAAACTGCAAGTTTTGCGTTCAAAAAGTAAAAGAAGGGTTTACATACTATGCAAACAGTGACCTACTCCTGGTTATTCACCTGTAAGCATTCACCTGTAAAGTATCTGCTTGAAATGCAAAGTTGTAGTGTGGGTAGCATTTTGGCTGGGGATCAAATGCTGCCACACTATGGATGTAAAAGGTACTTTTGATGCAAATTGGAATGGTGTCAGCTATTTCAGGAAAATTAAGACACCTGACCCAAATTTTATCCGAATGACAAACTTTTTTTAAAAAGCATTCAAATTAGTTTCCTGAAGACATCATGCCATTGCCAAAATTCACCCATGATCTCATGTCCTGGAAATTCTTAGGATGACTACTCATTACATCTCACAGTTATTGTCATCTTCAAATATTTCTCCAGCATTGACGGGGGAGAGGCCAAGGACACTTCATCCCACGGTGCCTGTGATGTGAGGAAGTCTTAAACCACATAAGTGCAGCTGGTCACGCCTCAGCGCACAGTGAACCAGTATAACACCCCTCTTAGGAAATCTCTCTAACAGAACTTGTTAAGGATCTGAGAGATTGATGGAAGACAGGGTGAGAGAATGGCATAAAAGAGGCTGTTGGATGATAGCAAAGGTGCTGAAAGTCTGAATTCAAGGAGTGGGGAAGGATTCATCTGGTTTGACAGGAAAGAGATGGGTCAGAGGGAAAGGAGAGGAGAAAGCACAGTCCCCCCTCATCACAGTCCTGTGACAGACCACTCTCTCACCCCTCTGCAGGAACAGGCAGGGAACCCTTCTCTGCTCCAAACAGTGCTCTTTTATTCACAGTGCAGGCCCCACCACCAATACATACAGCTTGTCCAGTCCTCAGCTTACAGCTCTTCAGACTCTATATAGTCCAGCTTACAGTTTACAACCCAAACACACAGCTCTGACTAGCTCAAACCACCACCTCACTCTATACCATCCCCACCACACTGGGCTTGCTTCCTGGCAGGCCTTTTATCCCCCCCCCCCCCCCCCCCCGCCCCCCCAGGAGGCTGCCAGGTGCCACTCATCCCTGTTGATTGCCCTGCAAGCCAGGTGGCTGATTAGCCTCCCTGCAAGGGAGGTTTGCAGAGGGCTTTTCTCCCTCTTAAAGGGCCGGCAGGGCTGGCTCAGACACTCCTGGCCAGGACCCTGCCACAGTCCATACAATTCAAAAAAGTTCTGGCAAACCTTCAGATTTGGCTTCGCATACCACGGTTTCAAAGTTTATTTGAACTAACCTGAACTTCCAGACCCATTGATGTTGATCCAACACTATCATTAGCAGTAGTGTAGTGCGCTTCAGAGAAAACAGGGATACTGAACACACAACAGGTGTGCCCAAACACAAAATGGTCATTGTCCACCACCTATCAATGTTCCTTCTCCTTAACTATTGTGTTTCTTCTAAAATGGAATTGCCAATGCTTTGCTATACATATACACATGAAAACAGGCATAGGGGACTTGCCTTGTCTACATGACATTTAATTCACCGCCAGCTGGGCTGTAAATCTACCCTGCATGAGCTTGCCAACCACTAAGTGTCTGTGTGGACCCTGCTAGCATGCACTACAAGTTTGCTAGTGTGCCTTCATCTACTCCCATTTCATAGTCAGGTAGATTAAAGTGCACTATAGAACTTTTAGTGTGCAGCACCAGGGTCATCACAGACACTCACACTCAGGATGCGGCAGGCTAGCATGGGGTAGATTTACATGAGTTCATATAGACAACCCCTTAGAGTCTCTAAGGCTTTCTCCCTTCAGATACAACCAGACAATTCCTATTAACATCAGTGGCTACAGTCAGGGGTGAACATTTAATCCAAAACATTATTTGCAAACATTTCTTCAAATTCATTGCAATGATGATTAGGTGTCCAGTCGCAGATCACACTGGACTTTGAGCAGCGATCCTGCAAAGACATGTCCTAACCTTTTTACAGTGCAAGCCATCACAGTGAAGTTGTTCACAATACACAAGGCTAAAACTTGCACAGAAACTTCGCAGAATCAGGTCCTTGGTCTGAACCACGTTCCTCTGTTAAATGTGTAGAAAGTACATTCATGAAAACTGAGGTATGTTTGTGGCTAAGGCAGGAGCAGCTTCCCCCCCCCCCCCTGTATTATTATTCTCAATGGGTCATTTAGCCTATTCTAATTGTAGTGCTTGACTTCAGTAGGAGGAGGGCTCATGAGATGGTAACGTTTTATATGAGTTTGCTGAGTAAAAATGATGTAATAGAAATGTCAAACATTATGTATTTACTCCCTTATGACACACAATTTTGTGTTTTGCAATAAATGTTCCATGAAGGAAAGCAAGGGACAGAAAGTTATTTTCTCCATAGAACTGAGTATAAATATCAACTAGTTCATATAACTCAATATCACCACACAAACATGAATTATCATAGTCTAACTTTGGAATATATATGAAGTGTTCAAGAACAGAAGCAGAAGAAAATGAGATATTTGTTTAAAAAAAATCTTCAGCATATGTAAAATATTCATGGGGGGGGGGAGTGGCATTAACGCTGACCTATAATGATCTCAGCAGCTGGATATAATGGCTTTTCCTAAAACCGTGGAGTTCAATCAATCAACCAAAGCTTTCAGCAGAAGAAAAAGTTCCCTCAAACTGCTGCCTAAAGTCCAGATTAACTGAATACACGCTAGGGGGAATAATAGAGTCTATGAATATTAGTCATGCTTTCATGGTGGTTACAGATCTTTCCTAATCCTTTTCTTTTAAGACAACTCAAGTTAATCCTGATTCACACAGAAGATTTGGATACATAAAAGTCAAATTTTGTGCATTTTTCTGAATATATCTTGGCAGCTACCCATGTATGAAACCTTAACAGGACACCTTTGCTCTGCACAATTTATGTTGGCATCAATATGGGGTTAAAATAAGAGTATACTGTGCTCTCACTTTACAGACAGGGAAACAGAGTCAGATAAATAGGGAAACTTCAACATATAGTCCATTGGACCTCTGAAAAATCAGGTCATTTATAGTATTTATGTTCCCAAATATGGTTTTAGATCCTAAACGAAGGAACCCAATTTAAAAATATTGATGGATTTTAACCTTGATTCTCACACTAACTCGCTGTGTGATGTTGGACAGATAATTAAATTTATGTTCATTTACCCACCTTTGTCAAAGATGAAGTACTGATATTGACCTATTTCACAAACAAGGAATGGGACACAAATGCATTTTGTCAGTGAAGTGCACACGTAAAAATTACTAAGGCTCATCAGAAGAAACTGGGACATTAGAACTCAGAACCTCTGGTCCTCTACTCATTCTTTTAGGTCATGTGACTTTTTGGAAGCAACCCCTCCACCTTTACCATCTCCATCACTGGAACTTTTCAAAATCCAAGCATGCAAAACTTCACAGGAAAATAGCTTCAACAATTACCTTGTGACGCAAAAGTGGCTTTTCATAAATTCCACATCTGACTGACTAATTCTCAGGTAGAAAAAAACTTTGGAAAATCCCACTGTAGGTGGTGTGAAATCATTGTGAATGAAGAGTCTTGGTGAAACATTTTTCACTAGCATTGCCCTAGCTGGTCCGACCTATTTAGCATTGTGACCTGGATGTTTTTTTAAAGAATATTGCCATGATTTGTTAGAAGTAGTTTCCCTTTTCTTTTGGGATATATTTCTCCATTGTTTCGATACCTCCCTACCAATCCATCCCCAAAGGAGTGTGGCTAAGGCCCCGTGGCTCCGGGAACAACCTCTAGCTTATTAAAAGCCAGTAATACTTGTAGCACCTTAGAGACTAACTAGTTTATTTCAGCATAAGCTTTCGTGAGCTATAGCTCACTTCATCGGATGCATAGAATGGAACAGAATTAAAATGCATTTATACACACAGAAAGAAAGAAAAGGAAAAAAATTGTACAGTAGCATACAAGTTCTAAGAGGGCTGTTAAATGTAGATGGTCCATTATCACTAGGGGAAAAAAACACCTTTTGAAATGGAGATCTGTTGTAAGTGAAATTAACTCAGGAAATGCAATCAATTACTGTAATGAGAGAACCAATCTGAAGTTCTGTTAAGCCCCTGGTTAGTTGTGTCCAATTTGAACATTAATTCCAGTTCCTCAGTTTCTAGTTGGAGTCTGTTTTGCCCCCCTGTATTAACATCATTTTCTGTTTCAAAACTGAAACCATCAAATCTTTAATGGAATGGCCAGGAAGATTGAAGTGTTCTCCTACTGACTTTTGAATGTTATGATTCCTGATGTCAGATTTGTGTCCATTTATTCTTTTGCCTAGAGACTGGCCGGTTTGGCCAATGTACATAGCAGAGGGGCATTGCTGGCACATAATGGCATATATCACATTGGTCGATGTGCAGGTGAATGAGCCTCTGATGGTATGGCTGATGTGATTAGGTCCTATGATGGTGTCAGTTGAATGGATATGAGGACAGAGTTGGCATCGGGCTTTGTTACAAGAATAGGTACCTGGGTTAGTGTTTTTGTTGTGTGGTGTGCGGTTGCTGGTATTTGTTTCAGGTTGGGGAGCTGTCTGTAAGCGAGGACTGTTCTGTCTCCCAAGATCTGTGAGAGTGCGGGATCATCTTTCAGGATAGGTTGTAGGTCTTTGGCCCCACAGTATGCCAACATTTTTATGGCAGACTTAGAACAACGCTTCCTTAATTCTTGTCCCCTAATGCCCCTACTCTACTTGTGGTATATTGATGACATCTTCATCATCTGGACCCATGGAAAAGAAGCCCTTGAGGAGTTCCACCATGATTTCAACAATTTCCATCCCACCATCACCCTGAGCCTGGACCAATCCACACAAGCAGTCCATTTCCTAGACACAACTGTGCTAATAAATGATGGGCACATACACACTACCCTATACCGGAAACCTACTGACTGCTACACTTACCTACATGCCTCCAGCTTCCATCCAGAACACACCACTCGATCCATTGTCTACAGCCAAGCTCTGCTCCAGTCCCTCAGACAGAGACAAACACCTTCAAGATCTCTACCAAGCATTTTTAAAACTACAATACCCACCTGGCGAAGTGAAAAAACAGATTGACAGAGCAAGAAGAGTACCCAGAAGCCACCTACTACAGGACAGACCCAACAAAGACAACAACAGAACACTGCTTGCATCCGATGAAGTGGGTATTAGCCCACGAAAGCTTATGCTTCAATACTTTAGTTAGTCTTTAAGGTGCCACAGGACTCTTTGTCAAGAATCAGGGTGGTAGCCGTGTTAGTCTGGAATAGCAGAGTTAACAAAGTCCTGTGGCACCTTAAAGACTAACTATAAAGTTTTGAAGCATGAGCTTCAAAACTTTATAGTTAGTCTTTAAGGTGCCACAGGACTTTGTTAACAGGACTCTTTGTTACCTCTGCTATTCCAAACTAACACGGCTACCTCTCTGATTCTTAACAGAACACCATTAGCCGTCACCTTCAGCCCCCAACTTAAGCCCCTCCAATGCATCATCAAAGACTTACAACCTATCCTGAAAGATGATCCCACACTCTCACAGATCTTGGGAGACAGACCAGTCCTCGCTTACAGAGTTAACCAACGGTGTCACCCTTCTATCCTCTGATGAGCACACAATTTACTGTATTTTTGTTTATATACTTTTTTCAAATAATTTAATCAGACCTTTAATCCTTAATGGCATAGATGTTCTTCATTTTCCCCTCATCACAGTCCATACAGCTCACCCATTTGAAAGATAGCTGTACCATGAATGAAGGATCAGACACAGAAGCACAGCTAGTGCTGTGGTCAGGTCACAAGGGGAAGAAATATGAGCTCTTAATCCTTAACAACCTCTCACTCTGAGTTTTTTGGCACCTTTTGCTCGCCTTGGTTTTATTTTACATAGGTGATTGGGTTTCTGTCTCTACCAGGAAAAAGGCCAGTGGATTCATGAGCAATACAACTGTGTTTTTTTAAACTTATCCTCATGTAAGTGTACTCTGAGTCCTGTTGCTGCTAGCTCTGTACCAAGGGCTGCTCACACATCTATTGAAATCTTATCCTAGTTGACGTCTGGAATGAAATAAAGATTTTATTTTTGTGTATTCAGGCCTAATTTATCTTTAAATGTGTGGGGTCCCTTTCCCCATTTTTATTGATTGTTCCCAGTACAAGGAGGTGGGAATAGAAGACAGAGTGGTTAGCTACAAATTACTAAGCCATTATATTGGTGTTTTCTTTTTTGATTTTATATTACTTTTCTGGATACGCGCAGCTATAGGAGAAATTCTTGGTAATGTTTTCCTTCTAATGAGTCATAAAATGTGTGTTTCCCTTCATTGTTTTATGGTAAATGCACAAGTAACATGAAGTCAGCTCTGTAACCAGAAATAACTCCAGGTCTGATTTTAATTAACACTTTAATTATATTTGTTTTTATTGTGGCCACTGGACCTGTTTTATAGGAGTTTGTGCTTCTTTGGCTCATGTGCAAGAGCCACAGGGCCATTGGTAAATGTCAGGAAACAGCTACAGGAGCTTTGGAGTCTAGATGGGTAGCTACTAACGTACCTGGTATATGTATCAAGTGCACTGAAATGAAAAAGGAGACAGAAACCAGATACCAAAAATGCCACCTCATTGGCCATCCACTGGGCCCGAGAATGCAGTGTAATGCGAGTTAAGCCGTCCTTTTTGCTACCTCGTCATTTAACCCAGAAATTGATGGCAGATTTTGTTCTTGTTTTTATATTCAGTCCAAAGAGCAGCAGGAATGATGTTTCCTCAGATCATTTAAATTAACATTTCCTTTGGAAAGTTAAATTGAGCCTGGATATCTTTCTAAAAGGTCTGATCTAGCTCAAATAGAAGTTATAGGCCCCATACACAAATTGCTGGATGAGATTTGATGGCCTGTATTATGATTTAATTGGGGATTGGTCCTGCTTTGAGCAAGGGGTTGGACTAGGTGATCTCCTGAGGTCCCTTCCAACTCTGATATTCTATGATTCTATGACTCGGGAGATCAGGTTTCCAGTCTTAAAATCTATGAAAATACTTAGCTCAGCCATTGTGTCCACTCCAGTTGCAATCCATTCCTGCTTCTTCTGTAATGGTGGAATCCACTGTTGCCTGAGGTTTCATTTTTTCTGCCATCTAAGCAAGGGTTTACATTTTGAGTCCAAATTAGATGCAACCACTGATAAGACAACCAACTTGGAAAACAAATAGGTTTAAGAATGCTTTTCTAGAAATGGGGGAGCCAACCCTGGAACCCCTATAGAAAACTATATTAAATCATGAAGTTATTCAGAGATTGAAGATTTTTTAGAATATACCATTTATTAAACATTGTACAGATTTCTTGATAAATCAGTTCCATTCTTTGGCACACTAACAGTCACCTCCCCCTACAATCAGGAATGTAAAATGCAAGTGGCCAGGTAGAAAAAAGAATAACCTTCTTTAATAATAGAAGAGTTGTTACATTCCTCAATATATTCAGGGCCACTCAGACTAGACATAAGAAGCCTAGTGCTGAGTTTGCTGCTTTAGGTTTTTCCATTTTCATTCTTTGCTTGCTAGTCTAAGGCTAGATAAAGATAAGAAGCAGCTTATTTTTATTGTGATGATAGGAAAACTTTGTTATCACAATTTAAAAATAACCATTTACATTTTTTGGATAATGGTTCTGACATTGAATTATTTGTTACTGAATCTTAAAAGGATCTGTGTGCTATTGTTTATTATATTGATTCTTTGTTATAGGAATAATGTACAATTTCTGTCCTATACTTAGAGTGCTCGAGGACAGCACTAGTGAAAGTTGAGGGAGATTGAAAATCATCTCTATATCTGAGATTGTGATACAAATTGCCAGGATAATAGACATATTTTAAAATTTAGGTTACTTAGATATGGATGTAGGTGATTAAGTTGTTTCAGCTGGGCTTGCTAAATAAGTGTGGCAATGTATGCACAAAAATTGCATTTGGATGTGCCAAATAAGTATTAATTGCACACACACATTTCTTTCCTTATACAGTTATATAGTTGTTGCAGGCAAATATGTACTGTCACATACTAAATGCATGGAAGCAACTTAGAAAATGTCGGTTCTTAAAAGCCAAAGCCAGTAATCCATCCTTATACTATTGTGGTACAGTAAAACCTCCATTTAACGGACTAATTCGGGCAAGGGGGTGTCCGTTAAATGAAAAAGTCCGTTATTTAATAATAATAATAAAAAAACGAGCTGTCGGAGCAGCAGCCTGCCCGCCACAGGGTCGGGGCAGCAGCTCTGCAGCCCGCCCGCTGCCGGGACACGGGCAGCAGCTGGGACCCAGCAGCCAGACCGCCCAAGTCCCGGCTGCTGGGAGCCGTCAGCCAGCCCGCCCGGGTCCCGGCTGCTTGGACCCGGGCAGCAGCCGGGACTCATCAGCCAGCCCGCCCAGGTCCTGGCTGCCGGGAGCCGTCAGCCAGCCCACTTGGGTCCCGGCTGCTGACATCTGGGCGGCAGTCGGGAACCGTCAGCCTGCCCGCCTGCTGGCGGGACTCGGGCAGGAACCGGGAATCGGCAGCCCGCCTGCTGGCGGGAGCCGGGTGGGAGCTGGCAGTCAGCCTGCCCGCAGGCGGGACCCGGGCGGGAGCCGGCAGCCCGCTTGCTGGCGGGACTCGGGCGGGAGCCGGCAGCCAGCCCGCCAGAAATGGATCAGGAATGCATCAGCTTGCTCAGAAATTTTGTCCGTTGCATCTGAAGTCCGTTAAATCGAGGTCCGTTAAATCGAGGGTTTACTGTATTTTTATTCACTGTTTTGTGAATTTAAAGAGGTTTAACTTTAATTTTCCTTAATCTCTCTGCTACATGCTATAGCCTCACCACTAGATAAATGCAGGGCTTTTCTTGTCTGTAGAAAAATATTAAAGTGTTCTGCAGTTTTTAAAAAAATATTTCATCACTACCTTTGCTACATTTCAATAATTCTTTTACCATTCTAATTGGGACTACTCAGCACATATTAATTTCAGTCTCTACTACATAAAGTGTGTGTCACTTGTTCTGATTATTGATTGGCATACATCTTTTCTCTCATAGGCAGTTGAAATTAGAGTCTATGATCTCTGCCTGATATTGAAATTACTAAGCATACATTATATGATCTGATTTACCAACATCTTCTCTTCAACTGTGTAAAACACCAGCACTCTCAATCCTTGGCAATTTGATTGAAAAAGTGTTTGCAGTTAAACAGATTAGCCTAATTCAGTTACAGTGGTATGATTAAACAGCACTGCATGCTTCTGTCCTTAGCTAAATACTCCTTATGCCTCCACGACTTCTTTCATGTGGCCTCCTACACTTGGAGAGTTCTTTCTGATCATGCGCATCATACCACCTCTATTTCCTCTTTCCAATCCCTCCCCACTGCCCAGCTCTTCCCCACCACCACTCCAACAATGACTCACTCCCCTGCACACTTCTAAATGCATCCAACTCCATAAGAAGCACAAATAAAGGAATTATTTGTCTAACGTCATATCACTCTGTGACATATCTAGCCACGTCTAAACTAATTTACAAGCTTCCTGTGTGATAGGCCATGTGTTTATTGCCACAGATTCCTATGCTGTGATAGAGAATGTTAAATAAAGTAATTCATTTAAATAATACTTATTCCCACGTCCTCGAAAGCCTCCTTCCTTCCCCACTCCCTGCAGTGACTCCACTAGTCACAATTTCTTCCACCGAGGCTTAATCATCAGGTCAGCAACAATATCTCTGACATTCTGCTGGGCCTGGCAGGCTGAATTGTTGAAATAATATGTGTTTCTTGGACTTCCCTTCAGATATTCACCAAAGGGATTTATGATTTGCCTGGGGAAGCAGTTTGGACAGACAGCTAATCAAGCTAAGTCAAGAGATCTTCTGAGGCCCCATGACGACATCTTATTAAAGTTATGGGACTTTGCGGGGAGATTCTGCCTGGGTTTGAAGGCCTGGGGGGCTGTTGAGGTGGAGGGTGAGACGATGAGGTCAAATCCAATCTCCAATCCCTTTCCAGACCTAAAAAAATCTGAAACCTGCTGCTGGGGAATATCCCTTTTGGGAATACAATTTATTGACCAAGGTCCTAGTCCTTCTCCCCTTGACATTTGTACTGAAGGATCACATTCAAAAATTCAAACCCTGAAAAACCTTTGTTCTGTATCTCTTTGATGAGAATAGCACATTCACACAGGAAACAATTCATTGGGTCTGCTCCTGGGAGGTGCTGAATACCCTCAGGGCATGGTTAGACTGGTGCTTTGCGGCGCAAAAACCCTCCAGTAGCGCAATAATTTTCGTAGCGAACACACTTCAAAGGGAGATTTTGCGAAATGACTCACTGGTTAAAGCGCAAGTATTAAACCTCCTTTCCGAGAGTGATAAGCCTTTTTGCGCTAGTGCTATAGCGCAAGGGTGGAAATGTGGACACCCATGGGATCTCTTGCATGCCTCCGAGCCATGTAAAGCCATCAGCAAGCCATTTAAGGCCATCAGCAAGCCATTAAAGACAATCAACATGCCATGTAAGGCAAATGACGTGAGGTGTTGTTTTATAAAAGCGGAAGTAGCTTTGCAGTTTCTCTCTAACAACTCACACAGCAAATAACCAGTGAAAATACTTGCGGACGGAGCTGTGTGTCTGAAATAGACAGCCTGTCAGTTTTCGCTAATGAAAACTCACTGACAGCCAGATCTCGTCTCCCTGTGAACAACTTCCCAATTCCCCCTCACCTCCCTCCTTTGCAAAGCACGTTGCACCCAGCTGAATGCTGGGATACCTGCCCTATCCCGCTACTGTGACTGCCGCCAGAAGTGCTACAAATGTATCCATTCTTTAGCGCTACAAGGTTTCAATCTGCACAGGCTCTAGCGCGATACCTATTGCGCTACATTAGGAAGCGCTACAAATAATTGCGCTATAATCTATAGTCTAACCATACCCTCAGTGTTCATATGGGACCTGAAAGCAACTAGCTTTTATTCTTATATGAAACCATCTCACCTCACAAGCATTTAAATTAAATGCCAAGATGCTTATATTACTTAACTATCTCTTCAATGTATAGAGAATGTCTAGACAAAACCACTTTTTTAAGTGGTGAGATGTAAGTTATTGAAATGAAAAGCAGTCATCTCAGCAAGAGACTGCAGGTATTTTGTGAGTGGCATTGCTGTGACATCTCAGGTAATTCACTACTGGTTTAGTGATGCTGTTGCTGCTTTTAAATGCATTAGTTTCTTTGTCTGCTTTAGTGATCCCTATAGAGCAAATTTAAAACTCACAGATAAATAAATTTCTGTGCACCATCTATATTCGCCATCTTCTTGGATCTACAGGATAGCGGAAAAAGCTTAGACACAGGGTGAATCATAGAATGGTAGGACTGGAAGGGACCTCGAGAGGTCTTCTAGTCCAGGGGTTCTCAGCCTTCTTCTTTCTGAGGCCTTCCCCAACATGCTATAAAAACTCCACGGCCTACCTGTGTCACAACTGTTTTTCTGCATATAAAAGCTAGGGCAGGCATTAGGGGGCACAAGGTTGTGTGCCACAGGGGCCCCTGCAAAGCTACATTTCTTAGACTTCAGTCCCAAGTGGTGGGGCTCAGAACCCTGGGTTTCAGCCCCATGCAGTGGGGCTTTGGCTTTCTGTCCTGGGCCCCAGCAAGTCTCATGCTGGCCCCGCTTGGCAGATCCCCTGAAACCTGCTCATGGCTCCGCAGGAGGCACCAGACTCCTGGTTGAGAACCACTGTATCTACTCCAGTCCCTTCCCCTGCACTCAAGACAGGAATAAGTATTACAGTGAAACCTCGATATAACGGACTAATTCGGGCGAGGGGGTGTCCGTTAAAACCGAAAGTCCGTTATTTAATAATTTTTTAAAATTATTAAATAACGGACTTTCGGGTGACAACGGACACCCCCCCGCCCGAATTAGTCCGTTATATGGAGCCAGCCCACCCCACCCCCTCCCCCCGCCCGGCTCCCCGCTGCGGGGAGCCGGGCGGGGGGGTTGACAGCTCCCGCCTGGCTTCCCGCTGCGGGGAGCCAGGCGGGAGCTCTCAACCCCACCGTCCGTCTCCCCGCTGCGGGGAGCCGGGCGGGGGGGGGGTTGACAGCTCCCGCCTGGCTTCCCGCTGCGGGGAGCCGGGCGGGAGCTCTCAACCCCCCCGTCCGGCTCGACGCTGCGGGGAGCCGGGCGGGGGGGGGGGGGTTGACAGCTCCCGCCTGGCTTCCCGCTGCCGGGAGCCGGGCGGGAGCTCTCAACCCCCCCCCGTCCGGCTCGACGCTGCGGGGAGCCGGGCAGGGGGGGGGGGCTGGGGTTGACAGCTCCCGCCTGGCTTCCTGCTGCGGGGAGCCGAGCGGAGGCTCTCAAACGCCCCCCCACCCGGCTTCCCGCTGCGGGGAGCCGAGCGGGGGCTCTCAAACGCCCCCCCCCGCCCGGGTCCCCGTTGTGGGGAGCCGGGCGGGGGGGTTGACAGCTCCCGCTCGGCTCCCCCCAGCGGGGAGCCGGGCGGGAGCTCTCAAACACCCCCCCCCCCCCGCCGCCTGGCTCCCCGTTGCGGGGAGCCGGGCAGGGGGGTGTTGACAGCTCCCGCCCGGCTCCCCCCAGCGGGAAGCCCGGCGGGAGCTGTCAAACCCCCCACCCGGCTTCCCGCTGCGGGGAGCCGAGTGGGGGCTCTCAAACGCCCCCCCCCCGCCCGGCTCCGCGTTGCGGGGAGCCGGGCGGGGGGGGTTGACAGCTCCCGCCCGGCTCCCCGCAGAGGGGAGCCGGGCGGGAGCTGTCAGCCCCCCCGCCCGGCTCCCCGTTGCGGGGAGCCGGGCGGGGGGGCGGGGGGGGGGGTTTGACAGCTCCCGCAGGGGTCCCCGCTGCGGGGAGCCGGGCGGCAGCTGTCAACCCAGCCGGCTCCCTGCGGCGGGAGCCGGCAGCCCCCAATAACGGATTTCGGATGCATCGGAAATTTTGTCCGTTGCATCCGAAGTCCGTTAAATCGGGGTCCGTTAAATCGAGGGTTTACTGTATCTGGATCATCCCTAACAGATGTTGGGATTTTTTTAAAGCAGTTAAACAATGACAGAGATTCCACAATCTCCCTAGGCAATTTATTCTAGTGCTTAACACCCTGACAGTTAGGAAGTTTTTCATAATGTCCAATCTAAACCTCCCTTGCTGCAATTTAAGCCCATTGCTTTTTGTCCTATCCTCAGAAGTTAACAAGAACAATTTTTCTCTTTCCTTCTTGTAACAACCTTTTATGTACTTCAAGTAAATGAAGTAATGCTAGAGTATTATTTACATCCGGGGAGGTGGGGAAGAGATGAGAGTAATATATGTACCATTTAATATATAGGCAAAATATATGCAAACAAAAGAGTTATGCAAAAGAAACAGATAATTACATCTGCACATCTATCTAACTGACAGTAAGGAAGAGAACACAAATCGTTCTCTAACAGTGCTCTGTCCATGGGAAATTTGGAGTTGGATGTTCATGGTTTTGTATGGTAAAGAGATAAACAATACAACAGCTTGATTTCTTGGGAGCCAGCGGGACCAGCCCACTCTGGAAAATCCCACTTTCCGGGTGGCTCAGTCTTGGCTTTTATTTTCTCTAGTTTGCGGAGCAGGAAACTCTTTCACAATGTAAGAACACTAGAAAAGAATAAACAAGCCTGCTTCACGCAAGCAAGTAAATAACCCTGTTTGATGGGAGAACTGACATCTGTATCCATTCTACATGGACTCTGTGGATTTGTTGTAAGGCCATAAGTAATTTTATTGGAATAAGCCCAAAGATTCACTTGTATGTTCCTCCCGGTGCAAAAACTATGTCTGATTAAACATTTTGTTGAAATTAGTAAATATACGATTGAAGGACAAATCGCTTAAACCAGAATAAAAATAATGAGCCCAGATTCTCTTCTGCAATAATAAATTTTGCTCAGCACAGTAGTCAGGAAGCTCAGGAAGCCCTCAAGCTGCTCTAACTTACACCACCTGGTTATGCTCTCTATGGGACCATATGCCAATTATGACAGAGCACAGCCACGCTAACTCCCCAACATGTCCCCATGCCAGAGTTAGGGATGGGAATCTATTTAGCTGGCCAGAATATCTGAACAGACATGGGAGAGGGGGCAGGGTAGTAGTTTGCTGATGTTATAGACCAGTGGTAAATTAATACCCTGATACAAGGCAGAAGAAGGGGGAGAAATTGGGTCAGAGGGATGTTTCTGTCACAGAACCTCCTAGAGTGATGTAGCTTACACACCACCCCTTCCTCAACAGACCAACTTAGCCCTCAGTGTTTTAACTTCAAATCAGCCCAGAACAAAAGGAAAACACCACCCAGACACTAGGTTCTGATGATAATCCTGTTATTGCAGGTGCGTGGAGAGGGGAGGGATGAGGAGTGTGCACATTTTAAGTGCATTGTTATTGAGCTTGTTGGTGGATGGTGATTGAGTTAGCTGGTGCAGTCTATTACTATGCATTTTGATACTGGGAAAATTTTAAATGCTACAAAGCCTCCTGGAGCATGGAATGGGATGAGTCCTTAGTGTCGTTTTTTTCCATTCAAACTAAAGACCAGTTTTTGACACTTCTATTCATTTTTTGAGATATTTTACTTCATAAATGGTCCCATTGAAATCAGAAAAAGCGATCAATTGTATTTTCTTTAACCTCTCAGGAACAGTATTTCACATGCTGCCCCCTTATAATGAAGTACTGTTTGGCTAACCTCTCTCTGTCAGCTTCTGTTGCATTTTTATTGGAAAGCTTCCAAAAAACTTTGTTAAAAACTATTCACTATGTGATCAACAGAACACGTGGGTCTTGTTGGAATAATGAATTGGGACCATGCATGAATAACAAATCTTCTATAGAAATGCATGGAATTAGCGTGACCAGACAGCAAATGTGAAAAATCGGGACCGGGTGTGGGGGGTAATAGGAGCCTATATAAGAACAAGATCCAAAAATCAGGACTATCCCTATAAAATGGGGACATCTGGTCACCCTACATGGAATACAAAATGGAATAAAACAAAATCCATGACGATTGAAGAACAAAGTTGTCCAATTGAAAATTCAAAGGTTATAAAGTTACATAGGCACCAAAGCTTGTCTGTTCTCTTTATAGAAATGACAGCACATAATGGTATCAAAATACAATAATTGTGTCCAAATTTCTCTATGAACATTTGTACAATAGAAAGTGACATAGGACACCAATAAGTATGCTAAGGAAGTGTCTTCAATAAGACTCATTGGTGAAAGTTTACAGAATCATTAGTTCCTCTCTAATTTGCTGATATTATTAAAGAAGGTCCCTATACTACCATCAAAGAAGCTTGATTGAAAGTTTAGTCAATTATGTACTTAAATGTTAAGAATGGTTTGCATTAGATGAACAAACCATTGAGAATAAAGCATTTGTACAGCAATCATGAGCATTACCATAAATTGGATTAGGCTCAGGTTGTAATTAAAAAAGGAAAATATTATGGTCTGTTAACCACTTACTAAATTCCTCTTCTATTGAAGACATATTTATCATTACGCTGATACCACAACCATTATAATCCAGAACTGGTGTTAGCTGTCCTTGAAAGCCAAAGCTGCGGGGTAGTCAGTTCAAAGGTTTATTGGAAAGTTTATTGGAAAGTTAACTATTTAAAAAACAAACAAACAAGGAATCCTTGTGGCACCTTAGAGACTAACAAATGTATTTGGGCATAAGCTCTTGTGAGCTAGAACCCATTTCATCAGATGCATGGAGTGGAAAATACAGTAACAGGTATAAATACACAGCACATGAAAAGATGGGAGTTGCCTTACCAAGTGGGAGGTCAGTCTAATGAGACAATTCAATTAATAGTAGGATACCAAGGAAGGAAAAAAGTCACTTCTGTAGTGATAATTGAAAGTGGCCTATTTCAAATAGTTGACAAGAAGGTGAGTAACAGTAGGGAGAAGTTAGTATGGGGGAAAATCAGGTTTTGTAATAACCCAGCCACTCCCAGTCTTTATTCAGACCTAATTTGATGGTGTCCAGTTTCCAAATTAATTCCAGTTCTAGTTTGGAGTCTGTTTCACATTGGAGTCTGTTTAGATGGTTTTTTTGTTGAAGAATTACCACACTTAAGTCTGTTATTGGGTGACCAGGGAGACTGAAGTAGTCTCCTACTGGTTTTTGAATGTTATAAATTCCTGATGTCAGATTTGTGTCCATTTGTTCTTTTGCATAGAGATTGTCAGTTTGGCCAATGTACATGGAAGAGGGGCATTGTTGGCACATGATGGCATATATCACATTTTATTTTACTTTTCTCCCAAAGTCATTATTTACTCATGAAAAGAAAGGTGCTGTCATTTTTTACCCCAATGGGGTGAAAAAAAATCTTGCGGGGCCCATCATGCTAGTATTATTGTCACCTGCAGGAGATTCTACTTCAGACCAAGTTGTGGAATTAGTTATTGTTTTCTGAGGCAATCTCAGTTCAAGTCTGGGTTGAGGATGGATTCCCCACAAGGGGCACTGACTTCCTTTACTATGAGCCAAAACCTTAAGTCCATCCTCAGATTTAGTACTTTAAATACTCAGATGCAAACAGCAGAATTTAGTACATTGTGGTTTGCAAACAATAATGGAAAAACGCAGGAAAGCCATCCAAAAGACCATTAGAGCAGTCTAGACGGGAAATAACTAGGGCATGAACCTTTTGTTTGGCCTTTGATAAAGAGAAAAATATGAATTGTAGATATTCTAAGCAGATTAAGTTTGAATGGTCTGACAGTCATACCAATAAGACTAGCAAATTGTAGACTAGTGTAAAAAAGACAACGCCTAAAGATGAAACAGGAGTTAGATGGGAAGAAATGAATGAGAAAATCTCTCATTGATGTTAGTGGAGACAGGATTTCAGCCAGAGTGGAGAAGCCATATCAAAATCAGAATGGTAGGTTTTGACACCTGCTTTGCATTCACTTTTCACAGGTGTAAATGTCTGTATGAGACTCAAGGCTCTGCAGCATACTTCAAGACAAAGACCTTAGTTTTGCTCTGTATTGCTTTGTTGCTCTCTTAATATTAAATCAAGGTCACTGGGACTGGAAATACCTGGCTGTTCTTTGTGTATGGAGAAATAAACAGGAGATGCAAAAAGTGATTTAACAACGTAATTTCTTGAGCTACTTTTTTAATATACAAGGAATCACTTGCGTAGAACTCAAAGGCATTTTTTTCCCGAGGAAAGGTCAAAGTAAACAGTTTTTAAAGATTAAAGATAAATCTGAAAGTTGTTGACTGAAAGTTCTAAGAAAACCCATAGTATTTAATGCACATACGCAGTTCAAAAGTGGTAGGGAAATCCCGAACCTCTATACAAACAGTTAGTATGTGCTGTGTCTGTATGACTAAATGATCTAGTTTACTGCAGTAGTAGATATCAGTGGCAGAGGGGGCATCCTCTTTAGTGTTTCAGGAATGGGGCTAAAACCATGGGACTGGCTTTATTCCTCACATTGCTCAAACACAGAGCCCTTCGTGAACCATAGCCCTGAGGCTGCATGACTACTGAGAGCTGCATGAGCTCCCTCAGTTTTTAGGACTCAGTCCTAATTGCAACTGGTAGAGAGATAGAAAAGTGGATGAATGTAAGCCACATTTCTGCTAAGGAGATCATCTAGTCCAACCCCCTGCTCAAAGCAGGACCAATCCCCAACTAAATCACCCCAACCAGGGCTTTGTCAAGACTGACCTTAAAAACGTTTAAGGAAGGAGACTCCCTAGGTAACCCATTCCAGTGCTTCACCACCCTCCTAGTGAAAAAGATTCTTAAGAGTCAACCTAAACCTACCCCACTGCAATTTGAGACTCCTTGTTCAGTCATCTGCTACCACTGAGAACAGTCTAGATCAGGGGTGGGCAAACTTTTTGGCCCGAGGGCCACATTGGGGTTCAAAATTGTGTGGAGGGCCAGGTAGGGAAGGCTGTGCCTCGCCAAATAGCCTGCCCCCCCCCCCCATCTGACTCCCACTCACCTCCCACCCCCTGACTGCCCCCTCAGAGCTCCCAAGACATCCAGCCCCCCCGCTCCTTGTCCGATTGCCCCCTCCAGAGATCCCCCCCCTCCCTAACTTCCCCCCGCAGGACCCTACCCCGTACCTAAGCCCTCCTGCTCCTTGTCCCCTGATTGCCCCCTTCCAGCAACCCCCCACTCTAACTGCCCCCCAGAATCCCCAATCTAAGCCCCCTGCACTTAGTTCCCTGACTGCCCTCTCCCGAGACCCCCCCACCCTAACCACCACCCAAGCCCCCCTGAGCGCCCCTCACCCCCGTTCTTGCTTACTTTGCTCAACCGGGCATGGCCCCACGGCTTGCTGCTCTCATCTGGCTCCTCGCCTGGCCCCGGCAGCTCAGCCCGGCACCCCCGGGCGGGAGCGCGGCGCCCCTCACCGCGCTGCTCGGCCCCTGGGCACGGAGGAGGGGGCCACTGGCACCACTCCCCTGCCGAGAGCTCGCAGGCCGGATAAAATTAAAGTGAAATAAAGAGAAATACGCGCCACTCCAACAACGGTCAATGTGTTTTGAGTGCGCCATCTATTGGGGAAACGTGGGCATTGCAGGGAAAGGGGAAAAAAAGGAGGTTTTTACTATAATTTGGACAAGTTCGGCGGGCCGGATTAAAAAGCCTAACGGGCCGTATGTGGCCCGCGGGCCGTAGTTTGCCCATGTCTGGTCTAGATCCATCCTCTTTGGAAACCTCTTTCAGGTAGTTGAAAGCAGCTATCAAATCCCCCCTCATTCTTCTCTCCTGCAGACTAATTTTTTCGACATCCTTCTTGTAGTGTGAGGCCCAAAACTGGATACAGTACTCCAGATGAGGTCTCACCAATGCCGAATAGAGGGGAATGATCATGTCCCTCGATCTGCTGGCAATGCTCCTACTTTTAATGGCATTTGGGGCTGTATCTTTCTTGGCAATGAGGACACTCTACTCACTCATATCCAGCTCCTCATTCACTGTAACCCCTAGGTCATTTCTTCAGGACTGCTGCCTAGCTGCTTGGTCCCTAGTCTGTAACAGTGCATGGAATTCTTCCATCCTAAGGGCAGGACTCTGCACTTGTTCTTGTTGAACCTCATCAGATTTCTTTTGGCCCAAACCTCTAATTTGTCTAGATCCTTCTGTATCCTATCCCTACTCTCCAGCATATATACCACTCCTCCCAGTTTAGTGTCATCTGAAAACTTGCTGAGGATGTAGTCCACGTCATCCTACAGATCCTATATTATAAAAGCCTAGGGAAGTGTGTGTGAAGCCGTCATGCGCAGTAGAGACGGCCCGGACGAACGGCATGCTGGGAGGTGTAGTTCGGCAGCACAACATGGCTGCCGCGCGTGTGCCGCCACGAGGGAAGCAGGGTCTGAATCAGGGGCTCGGGGAGTGCGGGCAGGAGGGTGGCTGGGCGCAGGAGGCGCGGGCAGGGAGCTCTGTCCCAGCGGGGCACAGGAAGGGGGCGCTGGGCCGGCGGGGTGGAGGCACCCGTGCACGGCCCGGCCAGCTGTGCCCAGCAGAGAGCCGAGCGAGGGGGAGGGGGAGGGAGGCGTCAGCGAGCCGAGGGGGGGGGAGGAGAGGAGGCAGCGAGCCGAGGGAGGGGGGAGGAGAGGAGGCAGCGAGCCGAGGGGGGGAGGGGAGGAGCTAGCGAGCCGAGGGGGGGGGGAGAGGAGGCAGCGAGCCAAGGGGGGGGGGAGAGGAGGCAGCGAGCCAAGGGGGGGGGGGGAGAAGGCAGCGAGCCAAGGCGGGGGGGGGGAAGACAACTTCTTTAACTTGCTGGCAAGAATACTGTGGAAGACCATAGCAAAAGCTTTGCTAAAGTCAAGGAATAACAGTCCACTGCTTTCCCCTCATCCACAGATCCAGTTATCTCATCGTAGAAGGCAATTAGGTTAGTCAGGCATGACTTGTTCTTGGTGAATTCATGCTGACTGTTCCTGATCACTTTCCTCTCCTTTAAGTGCTTTGGAATTGATTCCTTGAGGACCTGCTCCATGATTTTTAGAGGAACAGAGGTGAGGTTGACTGGCCTGTAGTTCCCTGGATCCTCCTTTGTCCCTTTTTTAAAGATGGGCACTACATTAGCCTTTTTCCAGTCATCTAGGACTTCCCCGATTGCCAAGAGTTTTCAAAGATAACGGCCAATGGTTCTGCAATCACATCTGCCAACTCCTTTAGCACCCTTGGAGACAGGGCATCCAGCCCCATGGACTTGTGTTCATCCAGCTTATCTAAATAGTCCTGAACCACTTCTTTCTCCACAGGGGGCTGGTCACCTCCTCCCCATACTGTGCTGCCCAGTGCAGTAATCTGGGATCTGACCTTGTTCTTGAAGACAGAGGCAAAAAAAGCATTAAGTATATTAGCTTTTCCCACATCCTCTGTCACTAGGTTGCCTATATATGTCCCCTTTATGATGGGGGATGTGTGGTTTACACCCAGCTATGTCCTCCTTGCACCACCTTAGGATTTGTGTGTCAGGGAAAATCGTTGGCTGCCCCCTTAAGGAAACTTCCTGGATGTTTTGCACAGCACCTACGGATTCAGCTCTTTTTATCTTCATTAGGAGTTGAGGACATGATGAACTGCTCAGGATTGGGGCCACTGCCAGTCACTAACATTCCCATTAAAATCAATGGCAAATGATTAATGATGGCAGTCTGGAGGAGAAACTATATTACACTTGGAAAGGCAAATACTTGTTTCCCCGACACAGCAACAGCCTTTGGGTCAATACATGACATAGTAACAGATGTGTATGCCTCAAGGAGGTGACTCAACTGCATTAATGCCTCTTTATTCATGCAATGGGCACAGGCAAAGTAATTTTGATCTAGGGTTGGTTAGATTGATAACTAAGGCAAATTTTCATTCCAAACCAAAAACCACAATATTGTCCAAACCTTAGTCAATATAGAATCACAGGACTGGAAGGGACCTTGAGAGGTCATCTAATCCAGTGTCTTGCACTCAAGGCAGGACTAAGTATTATCTAGAACAGGGGTCTCAGACTCAAATGACCACGAGGGCCACATGAGGACTAGTACATTGTCCCAAGCGCCACATCACTGACACGCCCCCTGCCTCCCCTGGCCCCACCCCCACTCCATCCCTTCCATGAGACCCCACCCCTGCCCCAGCCCCACCTCTTCCCACCCCTCCCCTGCCTCCATTCCAGCCCCTTCGCCAAAATCCCCACCTACAAATCTGCCCCTACTGGGTGCAGCAGGGGTGTGGAGTACGGCTGGGGGGGTCAGGGCAGGGACTTGGGGTGCAGGAGGGATCTGGGATGTGGCAGGGGGTTCAGAGCAGGGGGTTGGGGTGCAGGAGGAGTGTGGGGTGCGGGCTCCGGCCCATTGCACACCGGGAGCAAGGCAGGCTTCCTGCCTGAATGCCCTTCCCCCGTGCTGCTCTGGGAAGCGGCCGGACCCTGGGAGAGGGGGGCACAGGGGTCTGTGTGTTGCCCTGGCTGCTCCTCCAGGTACCTCCCCTGAAGCTCTTGGCTGCGGTTCCCTGTTACTGGACAATGGGAGCTGTGGGGGGCGGTACCTGGAAGCAAGGGCAACACACAGACCCCTCTGCCCCCATCCAGGTTCCGGCTGCTTGCCGGAGCAGTGTGGGGGCAGGGCAGGTAGGCAGGGAGCCTTCCCTTCCCCCAGTGCACGCCGGGCCAGAGCCGCTCTAGGTAAATGTTGCAGGGAGGCAAAGGGGCCGCGAGAAGCTGGCAGACCACAGAAAATAACCCTGCGGGCCACATGTTTGACACCCCTGATCTAGACCATTCCTGACAAGTGTTTATCTAACCAGCTCTTGAGAATCTCCAGTGATGGAGATTCTACACATCTCCCTAGACAATTCCAGTGCTTAACCACTCTGGCAGTTTTTCCTAATGTCCAACCTAAACCTCCCTTGCTGCAATTTAAGCCCATTGCCTCTTGTCCAATCCTCAGAGGGTAAGGAGAACAATTTTTCTTCCTCCTCCTTATAACAAACTTTTCACATATTTGAAAACCGTTATCATGTCCCCTCTGAGCCTTCTCTTTTCCAGACTAAACAAACCCTTTTTTTCGATCTTCCCCCATAGGTCATATTTTCTAGACCTTTAAACATTTTTGGTCACTCTTCTCTGGACTGTCTCCAATTTGTACACATCCTTCCTGAAATGTGGTCATGAACTATGAAATTCAGATTTGAATCAGGATCCAAACTCAATTTCCTTAAAGGCTGGAGGATTTATGACTGATAGTTTAGTTTTAGTCCATTATAGAAATAAAGCTTAGATGTACATAAAAGATGTGCTCTAATTTATTTTGGAGAAGTTTCTATGGCCTGTGTTATACAAGAGGTCAGAAAAGATGATCACAATGGTTCCTTATGGCCTTGGAATCTAGGAAGCCAGATTTCCCTTAAAACCATGGATATTTAGATTTTAGTTTGTGCCAACCTATACTTTTTAGGGGGGTTGAAAAGTACAAGTTATCTACTTTTTTCATTTTTGCATGCCCTTGCGTGTCTAGGTCTTGGGTGGGGCTAGAAAAGGATGTACTGAAAGAGCATGAGAGGGCCTTTGTTTTTACTCAGTCAATCTCCTGTGGGTGTTAATGTTCACCTGAGTAAGGACTAAAGGTAAAGAATGTTGGGGCCCGGCACTACATCTATAGTCCATTTGAGACGAGGGGGACTTGCCACAGACTTATTTCCTTATACTTCCAAACCAGAGAAGCAACCAGATTTTCTTCAGACTGAGCCCCCAAATCTGTTAAGATTTAGCTACTATTAATTCCAGCTCCAGTCAGTCAGTGCTCAAAGTGGGGTGAAAAACATTATAGAGCTTGCATTGCAAAAGCGCTAGGGAAGAGATCTCAACCAGGTAAAAAGGAAAGTTAAAAAGTGGATATCATCTCTGGAGAATATGTTTATATTTGACCCTTGTTCAAATCATTAAGTGTTCTTACTTTTCTAGGTGAAGGTGCCTATTTCTTTTACTCTGTTTCATTCTTTTGGCATTTGCCTCCTTTGATGAAATAGTAAAATGGTGTAAGAAATTGAGACATTGGTGTTCTCAGTTTGTGAAGGAAACAATGCCAATTTCAGCTCTTGCTCATTTATTTCAGTTCTCTTCTCCTTCCTGCTCCTTGTTTCTTTAAAATATTTTAATGCCCTGGCTTTGGGGATATAGCTATTACAGTGTGTTGTAGTGGGCTAGAATTACGCTATAAGGGCATTCATAAACCGAATGTGTTTGGGCCCCTAGAGCATAGTGGTTAATATCTATGAAACCTAATACAGCTTTTGTTCTTTCAGGGTCTTGCATGGCTGACAGCAACTCAGCAGTAAGTAAAAGTCGATTGAAAAGTCAAAGACTTACAACCTTTAGCTCTCATTTGCCCAGAGACCTGGATTTATTCAAGAAATCACCTGCTTTCTTAGGGACCCATTTTTGTTTCTATCTGTCAAAGATAAAATGTTGACACCAGAATGGAAATAAATCCAATGTGACTAAAAGGAAACTTATGATGTTTCTCATTTCAGACTTGATCCTGCAAATACTTACAACTCTGAGCCAAAGAATTTACCTGCTTAAATCAGTAGCCAATTACAACACCCACAGGCTCTGGTTCAGCTATGCCAGATCATAGAATCATAGAACTGGAAGGGACCTCGAAAGGTCATCTAGTCCAGTCCCTTGCAATCAAGGCAGGACTAAGTATTATCTAGACCAGATGTGGGCAAACTATGGCCCGCAGGCCACATGTGGCCCGCTGGTCATTTTTATCTGTCCCGCAGCCTTGGGCCGGAGGGCAGGTCCAGAGGCCCTGTCCTCCCGGCGCCGGACCGAGTGTGGCAAGTCGCGCAGCCCGACCCTCCCAGCCTGGGGTGCAGGGCCAAGCACGAAAAGCAGGGCCCTGTGCCCAGCTGAACAGGTAAGCAAGTTGGGGGGGGGGGGCTTAGGTGATATATTTTTAAATGGGGGAGAGCATAGAGGAAGGAAGGAAGGGATGATTTGAAAGTGAAACAGCTGCATAAGAATCAGTTTATTGCTCTGGGTCATTTGAGACTTTGTACCAGGAATATGCAACAGTCTTTCCCCCCTCCAATTACTGCTTATTTCTTCTATTATTTAATTTAAATTATTATAAATTATGCTGTCAAATAGCGAAAATCACAGTGGCTCAGCTAAGAAGCTATAAGACCTTCATATTTTAATTAAAAACAAATCACACAGCTGCATTAATTAAGTAATGCCAGGATCAGGAATCAAAGGAGCTCTTACTCCTCAGTAATCTTTGTTTTTTGTTGTCACTTCTTGTCCATTTTAATTACATTTTATAAGAAGGTGTGTGCTGGTTGCTGAGCTCCTACAAGAGCTCTCATGTAAGGGCCTCCTCCTAGAATGTGTCCTGTTAGGTCCTGATCCCGCAATAAACTCTGCGTGAGCGGACTCCTACTGAACGAACCGGATCTCCGGGTGAGTGCACATCTGCACAGAGCACATTGCCAGCTCAAAGCTTCACTGCTGTGGGGTGATGAAAGCCCACACCAGCTTCAGTGTAAGTTGAAGCTGCAAAGCCCCTTGAGAGGGCAGGCTCATTTGTAAGGCCACAACCTTGCAATGAGCTCTGTGCAGAAGGATACTCTAGGCC
This sequence comes from Sternotherus odoratus, assembly GCA_032164245.1. Taxonomy (NCBI): domain Eukaryota; kingdom Metazoa; phylum Chordata; order Testudines; family Kinosternidae; genus Sternotherus; species Sternotherus odoratus. The sequence goes on from JAVMKO010000001.1 coordinate 18,814,930, forward strand.
TGCCTCGACCCAAGGGGGTTTCACACAGGTCTAAGACTCTGACTGGCTATAGTTCAATGCAAGCCCAGCTCCTAAGACTGAGTTAATAAGGTAAAATGGCTGCAAAAATATACCTAAAGAACATACACTTGTCAGAAATGGAGAGAAGAGCATCTTTCTTGCAGGAGTCCTTTAATGGTTAAGCCGAATTGAAATATATAAAAATAATAAGTCACCGACTTTACTCATCAATTACTGTTGTTACTCATCTGGTGCCAGGTGCCCCAGAGGGAGTGAACCTAACAGATAATAATCAAGTGATCTCTCTCCTGCCATCCATTACCCCCTCTTCCCCCCTGACAAACAGAGGCTGGGGACACCTTCCCTTACCCATCCTGGCTAATAGCCATTAATGGACTTAACCTCCATGAATTTATCCAGTTCTCTTTTAAACTCTGTTATGGTCCTAGCCTTTACAACCTCCTTAGGAAAGGAGTTCCACAGGTTGACCTGGTGCTGTGTGAAGAAGAATTTCCTTGTATTTGTTTTAAACCTGCTGCCCATTAATTTCATTTGGTTCCCTCTAGTTCTTATATTATGGGAACAAGTAAATAACTTTTCCTTATTCACTTTCTCCACACCACTCATGATTTTATATACCTCTATCATATCCCCCCTTAGTCTTTTCCAAGCTGAAAAGTCCTAGTCTCTTTAATCTCTCCTGTTATAAGTGTGAAGGGTGCCTTTCCTGGGTGGGACTATGTTATCTAACACAGTGTGCCTTGCCTGGGTGGGGCTTGTTATCTGAAACAGGTAACTTAGGAGTTTCCCTGCCATGGGGGAGGGAGGAACCTCGAGCCCATGAAGAAGGGAGGAGCAGAACAGTCAGTTCCTTCTTGGCTGGTCTCCAGGGAGGAGGCACGGGCCAGGAGAGTTCCATCTTGGCTGCACATGAGGCAGGAGGCTTGCCAAGGTAGCTGGCAAGGGTTCTAGACCATCTTTGGCTATAAAGATGGCTCTACCTTTTTCTGATACTTCTACTTAGCTGATGTAAGTAATTTTGATTCTTTTATTAAGCCGTGCCTTTTGGGTGTTCTTCTTTGCCTTTCAGACCAAAGTGGGGAACCCCAAATGTAAAGTGTCTGTATTTCTGCTTTAACCTTTTTCTCTATTAAATTTTCTAGTTATAAAACCATCTGGTTTATTTCCCTTAGGGTTTTTCTCTGCTTCCAGTCTGGGAAGGGGGAAGGGAAGGGAATAGGAACCAGGGCAGCTAGGGGCCTAGCTGGAGTGTGAAGACTGTCTCGCCTTACCGTCAGGTTAGACGGGGGAGGGAGGAAGCAGTCTCCAGGTGTCTGCCTCTCAGGTACAGAGAGACAGGGGTGGGGGAAGTCTGCCTTCAGCCAGGGAGGGTGAAGGACAGAAAGCAGCCTCCAGGTATCTGACTTTGAATCCCAGGAAGGGGTACAAGATTAAGGTCTGGCTCTCAGGTTGAGAGAGACAGGGTTAAGGGAAGTCTGCCTTCAGCTGGTCAGGGTGAAGGGAAGCAGTCTTCAGGTGTGTGACTTTAAAACCCAGGGAGGGGGTACAAAGTCAGGGTTAGGGGAAGATCGGGGGCCCCTCCAAGGTTTTGGAAGTATACCCGATTGGTGGCAGCGATTGGTGACCCCAAGAACCCCAACTGGCAAGGTGGAGGTGTGGGGGGGAAAAGGACTTGTTGGTCTGGCATAGAAGAGGCCCAGCCTTTGTACTCAGGAGCATAGAGGCTGGGGGGTAACCCCTCTTACATCTCCTCATACGGGACATGTTCCAAACCCCAAATCAATTTAGTTGCCCTTCTCTGAACCTTTTTTAAAGCCAGTATATCTTTTTTGAGATGAGGAGACCACATCTGTATGCAGTATTCAAGATGTGGGTTTACCATGGCTTTATATAAGGGCAATAAAATATTCTCTGTCTTATTCTCTATCCTTTTTTAATGATTTCTAACATCCTGTTTGCTTTTTTGACTACCTCTGCACACTGCATGGACATCTTCAGAGAACTATCTGGGGCATGGGTTTGGGGTACAGGAGAGGGGTCGGGGTGCGGAGCTCTGGCCAGGTGGCATTTACCTCCAGCAACTCCTGGGAGTGGCCAGCATGTCTGCCTCCTTGTTTCCCGGACAATGGAAACTGCCGAGCTCAGGGTAAGGGCAGTGCATGGAGCTTCCCTGGTCCCCCCGCGCCGTGGGGCTGCAGGGACATGCCATCCGCTTCTGGGAGCCATGCAGAGCCAGGGCAGGCAGGGATCCTGCCTGAGCCCCACTGTGCCACCTACTGGACTTTGAGCAGCCCGGTCAGTGGTTCTGACCAGAGCCACCAAGGTCCCTTTTTGACAGCGCATTCCAGTCAAAAATAGGATGTCTGGGAACCCTCATACAAGGACACTCTTGCATGGGACATGGGGGTGCAAGGCAGTAGATGGCCCTTGTGCATCCACACAAGCTCTAGACAGAGCCTGGCCTACAGAATTTGCTATGTCTCTGTAAATTGAGCCTCCAATAGCATGCAAGATCTGGCCTGGGACACACACATATAAATAAATTTGCACGAGGAGAGCTGAAGTGGGTTCAAATAAGGCAAGATACTTAATTCACTGAAACCTTTCTTTCTGAAGTGACTTCATTTAGGTTTGACTGTTAAGAGTGCCGCCGCTCACAGCATCTCACTTGTGGGACCCATTTAGACAGCACTCACATTCTATATTAAACCAAGGCTTGAGGTCAGGCTATGTTTAAGCATGCTCACTCAGCATCATCGCGGCTCTATGCGCAGTGTAGCATGAAACTCAGCTGCCCTGTGCCAGTCTTCTTTTTACTGTTTCATTTTATAGTGCTGTCGCTGGGGGCCAAATTGCAATAGGTCCTGAGGCGGGTGGATGGGAGTGGGGGAAACATGCCATGTATCTCCTTCCCAGCATGTGTAATCCACTGTTCTGAGTATGTTATGCATCCCTCTCTGTGCCTGACCCACATAGCTACCAGTTAGGGAACTTAACTCCTTAGTTCGGGCATTAAAGGCTCATGCTCTTAGCTTTGGAACGTAAACCCCAGTGATCACCACGATGAAGGTGAAGACAATTTTGTCAGTGAGATAAAATAATTTTGCCAAGGGTCATGACAGATTCTCGATACTGACCATTTTTAAATCAAGATTGTGTGTTTCTTTCTAAAAGATCTGCTTTGGGAATTATTATAGGAATGTTCTCTGGCCTAGGTTATACAGGAGGCCAGACTAGATAATCACAAGAGTCCTTGCTTGCTTTGGACTCTGTGAAAACACACACACACACACACACACACACACACACCCCTGTTGCAGTTGCAACCCTTGGGCTCAGAGAAACACAGGGACCAGTTCCAGGGTGTGCCCCTGGGAGCACATAGTGCTCCAAAGGAAATGGGAGGCTATGACTATGTCATCCTCACCCCTGTGCACCCCATACTGCAGAACGGGGTGCCCTCTTGGGGAGAGCTGCACGTGCAGTTTCTCTTGGGGGTGGACAGAAAAAAATGACACTGAAAATAAAAAATAAACAAAATAATCTGGAGAAAGATAAAAAAAAGACATAGATCAGGGGTTGACAACCTACGGCACGTGTGCCAAAGGTAGCATGCGAGCCAATTTTTGGGCCGCTCAATTTTTGAGCCGCTCATCCCGCCACCGTTCTGGGGTTTCTGCTGTTGGCCCCTTGCCAGCTGGGGTCCCGCCACCGGCCCCACTCAGCACCCCCTGCTGGCCTGGGTGTAGGGATCCCAGGCTGGCAGTGGGCTGAGATCCGGCTGGCAGGAGCCTGCAGGGGAAACCCCAGGGCAGTGGCGGACTGAGCCACTCAGCCCGCAGCTGTTCTGGTGTTCCCGCTGCTGGCCCCTGGCCAACGGTGGTCCCTCTGCCGGTCCCACTCAGCACCCGCTGCTGGTCTGAGTGTAGGGAGCTCAGGCTGGCAGTGGGCTGAGACCCCAGATGGCAGGAACCCACAGAGGGAACCCCAAAGAAGCGGCTGAGCGGCTCAGACTGCTGCCGGACTGGGGTTCTGGCACCAGCCTCCTGCCAGCTGAGGTCTCTGCTGCAGGCCCCGCTCAGCCCGCTGCCAGCCTGGGGTTTCCTTCACCCAGCCCAACCCAGACTGGCAAGCAGAGCCATAATGAATGAAGACTCGGGCACACCACTTCTGAAAGGTTGCCGACCCCTGACATAGATGATCAGTAATGGAGAAATGCTTAGGAAAGGCCATCATTAAGGAGAGAGGAAGGGTCTGAGGCTGCCGATGAGATCTTAACAAGACCTCGCTCAGGGCAGTATTTCATAATGTAAAACTTGTGATAGCTCTCAGTTGGAAAACACAGTCTGAAAACTCAGCATGCCAAAGACTCTGATCTGATTGTGAGTTGAGTGCATGAACACTGTTAAACCCAAATGTTAGGACATCTGCTGGCTAAACCTAGGCGGCTGCTTTCACTGTCCAGATCCTTTCTCAGATGAGATACATTTCTCCATGGTTAATGACATTCCTGTGAACTATTTCTCCTTTCTCTCCAAATGCATCCATCGACGCAAAACTTTAGCAGACTGTGCCTGTGGCTTTAGTTCTCTGTAAGTGGCACCCCCTGCTGGCTGTTCTGAGGATTAGTTCAGCGCAGCCAACACCACTTCTGTGGTTGCACCCCATCTCTTTCTCTCTCTGTGGCTGCTCTCTCTCTCCAGTGCCTGCGGCCTCCTCTTTGTGACTCGGTCCTCTGTGTTCAGGTCACTATCTGTGTACCCCCACTTCTGGGATATAGTCCCTAAAGCCTCTGTCACTCAGTGAACCAAGCAGTCTTCCGGTTCATTGCCCCGTTGGTTCCACTTCCCCACTGGTGGGAAGGGAATCCAGGCCTGTCCTCTATTCCAGCCCAGAGAGCCTACAACATGCACTCAAGCTCTGTTCAGTCCACAACCTTGCTACTTACTCCCTGGGTTGCTTCCTGCTCTGCTTCACACCGGATCTCTTCTCCACCCTACTCTCTTCAGGGTATACTATTTCCTCAGGACCAGAGCCAGGCCTCCAGGTTCCTACTCTTTCCCTGGGTTCTCTTTTTCCCTCTCTGCTAAGCAGAGAGTGACCTCAAACTTCCTCCCAGCAGCCTTTGCTGCTTCTAGCTTCCTGGGTTCATAGTAGCCTGACAGTGAGCTTCCTATTGATCAAGGCACTCCTCTTAGCCTATATCTCACTTGTTTGCTACTTAATTGGCTGATTGGGCCTGCTGGGCCTAATCCAGCCCTCACAGAACCAGTGTGGGCAGTACACCGCATTACAACAACATAATTACAGGTTCTTGCACACTTTCATATCCAGGCTCTATGTTTTGAAAAGCAATTTCTAGATCCTATTAATACTTACACCCAACATACTTAATCTTTTTGTGTCATATTGTGACATTTCCATATGTCATCTCTGACATAAAAATGTCAACCTACAATAGGCTAAGCAGTTACATTTTATTCTGCGTTATAATTCAGAAACAACGGAGTGGAGTAGGCTTTAACATTTATTTCAACCATTAGGTTATGCCTTAGCCTTGGCATGTCCATGTGTACATATTGTATGCTGATATTTTTAGGCGAGAGATGACATATGTATATGTCACAGTATGTAACAAAAATTGTGAAGAATGCTTGGCATAAGCATTAACAACATTTAGAAATGGTGAAATGCAGACTGAACTCCACAGTCTCTGTTTCATTTAGAACCACCGTAGTTATTAAAAATCTGTCTTTTGGCATCTTCTGATGAGCTTAGAAGTGAACAACTGCAGCATTCCTGACAGCCACAGATTTTGACGAGTCGGCCACTGATAACAACAGGTGTTTCTGCTCTTTAGAGCAACGACAATCGTGCAGTCCCCCCATCCCTGCTCCTTCCATTTCATTTCTTTGGCGCTGGATGCCAACAGAAGTGACAGTCTATAAACGTATCACTTCACAAAAGAAACAAGCAGCGTGAGCCCACGGAGCCAACAGATTGACTCATTTATACGAGTGTAAATCCAGAGTTCCTCTGCTGAAGTCAGAGGAGTTACAACAGCCTACAGCAGGAGTACAGGAAATGACGGGAGAATAAGGCCCAATGTATCAACGTCTGTATTTGCTTAACAGCCAACTGTTTGCAAATAACAGGGAGTGGAAATTTTCAGAGACAAACTAATTAAGTGCCAGATTGCGCACTACCCCATGAAGGAGCAGTGAGTAATGAGAAAGAGCCCAGGAGCCCCTCCCACCGCCCTGCACTGCTGAGTCCAATGACAGTCCAGGCTCACACAACTCAAACTGTGCAAAGCATTGGCCACAAGAAAAAAAAAAAGTAAAAAAAATGACAGACGTGAAAATAATTTGTTTGAGGACAATATGTTTTATTTCACTTGAGCTTTTTCTTAAGAGAGGGAATTAAATCTCAAAGCAAAAAATCATTTCAAACAATATACCCCTCCCATGAATTTAATTTTAAAATGTAGAAATTGGGGAGTCAAGAGAGAGAGGAGCGTTTTTGTTTTCCCCATTGAAGCCATCCAGTGAATACAACATTCACTGACAAAACATTTCAGTCAACCCAAATCTGCATTTTTCAGCACAAACCAGTTCTGGGTGAAAAAACTTCACCCCATGCTACACTCAACCTCCTCAAAGAGGTCAGCCCATGACTGCAGCCCCACCCCACTGTGGTGCTGTACCTGTGCAGTGGAAGAACATTCTGAACCTTGCAGGGCCGGCAACAGGGGGGTACTACGGGTACAGCTGTACCGGGCCCCCCGACTTTAGGGGGGCCCCGGTACACAGCTGTACCCGTTGTCGTCCCCCCTTGTCGCCGGGCCTGGAGAGCGGGGAAGGGGCGGGGAGGCGGCGCGGCTCTCCCCCTGGACAAGCGCGCGTGTCCCCGGCAGGAGCTGTGAGCCCGGCCAGCGGCAGCAGCACTGTCCGGGGGAGGGGAGGTGAGAAGGGGGGGAGAAAGGGCGGCTCACGCCGCTCTCGCTCCCGCTGCCGCCAGCTGTCAGCTGGCGGGGGGGGGGGGAGCGCCAGCTGGGCTGGGCTGAGGGGGGCCCCAGCCGCTGTCGGCTGGGCTGGGGGGGGGGCCAGTCGCTGTCAGCTGGGCTGGGGGGGGCAGCCACTGTCGGCTGGGCTGGGGGGCTCCCGGCTGGGCTGGGGGGCCCCCCAAACTATCAGAGTAGGGGGCCCCCAAATTTCTGTCCCCGGCCCTGGAACCTTGCACATGGATTTGCAGCCGTCATGGTCTTTTCGTGCTAAAATAGGCTTTGGCCTAAGTCCTCAAAGGCATTTAGGCTCTTAACTTCCACTAATGTCAATGGAAGTTAGGAGTGTATATGCCTGCCTCTTAACAGAATGGAGCAGGGAATATCTTTGTCACATACCTATACAATGCCTAGCATAATGTTGCCCTGATCTCTAAGTGGGGTCTCTAGGAGTGATTGCAAACCTATAATAATAATAACAATTGTATTGCAGTGGCACCAGTCATGGACCAGAGCCCCATAGTGCTGGGCATGGCACGAACCAGAGTAATGACTCCATGAGCAATTGCTGGGGTAACACATCACTCTTCTCTTCCCTACTGAGATGGGTGGCTCAAGAGCACAATTTAGCCCTGTAGCTTTGCTTTTTCCCATTCTCAACCCCCATTTTATCTTTTGTGAGCTTATCTGCCATGAAAAGCCCAGTGTTTTTTTTTTTCAAAATTAGGAACGAGTTAATGAAAAAATGACTAGGGAGAATAAAGGATACATGATCCAGTTTTTTTCTCTGTTATCCACTACAAGCATTTGTCTAATTTGTTCTCTTCCCATCAGCTGTTTAGAGAGCATCTGTTTTCCAGCTGGTTTGGTAGCTCCTGGAGGTCAGTAACTAATCAGTTTGACCTCAGTGAGATCTGTGTTCACCTCAAGCAAGTTGAGGAGTTGATGCTTCAACAGCATAAGGATTCTTTAATGCTCTGAATGCCAAACTTTAACAATCCCTCCTATCTTCTGTATCACAATTCCAAACGTTGTTTATAACTTTTATTATATTTTTTAAAAACCACCTTTTTAGCACAATATATTTTTTTCATTTTCCTATTTTGTGTTCATCTTCTTAAATTACCTTCCTAGGCAAATTGAATGGGGATAGTCCTAAACTTTCATTTATAATAGTCCACATTCTATATATATATATATTAAAATAATAATAATAATTAATAATAATGACAAGGTACGTAGTGAGAAGCTTGCAGAGCAACTGTGTTGTGATTTGTATGGTTGTGTGTTGTTCTAACTTTTCTCTGTGTTACAAGGTTTGGATTCCAGGTGCAAGCTATTTTCTCATTGAGGGACAAATGAGTTGACATAGGAACAGTACAGAGTTCAACTGTAATTTATTTATGAGTATCTAGACAGTTATATTAAGCAGCAAAAAATGCAGCCTATAACTCAAAGATGTGGTACAATACTCTCGAAACTCCAGTAAACAACTGTGTTCAAACCTTCAGCTGCACTGTTTTTGACTTCTGCTCTCAAGCACTGATCCAGCCTTCCTTAGCTATGAAAAGATCCAGATTTAATGTCATCCTTCTTACCTCACATGGCCTTCTTTTCAGACAAATGCTGAGCCATGTGGTTTTGAAAGTTGGACAAGTGGGTTACCCCATCCTCTGCCAAAACCATGCACAAGTACATGCATGTCTGTGGCTATTGTACAACAAATAGAGCTAAGTTTAGGTTTCAACCTCTGCCCTTCATGGACAGAAGGACTTTCACATCTGCTGTTAAAAGCTCATAAGTACAATTTGGACCTTTGTAATTTCCAGTTAACTTAGTTATTTTTAATCAGTATAAAACAAGCACAAAGTAGGTGTAAAAAGCTTGCAAATCAAAATTATAACATTTTACTTTCAATACACACAGATATAAATTACTACACAAGGTGCAAGTCAACAGTTAATCAGGCACTCAGTTTGCACATTTCAGCAGCCATTGTTCTGAGAGCTACTGCAACCTGAAGCAGAGGGAAAAACCACACTCTGTTCACTCTTGCAGACTTTACTTTTGTTCTTTCTCTTTATTGTTTTCTCTGATCTAAAATGAAACCCATGACACACTGAGAGTAGATAGGAACATAGAAGAAATGCAAGTTTCATGGAATATATCATGTTTCAGTTAATACATCCTTTTGGTAACTGGAAACACACTATAACAGTTAAAAAGGTTACTTAGGCAGCAGATAAATAAGATAAGTGAAGTGATTCAAACTGCATAAAACGAGAAACACAAAGTTCAGCATTCAAAAAGTTTCTTGGCTGTGGTTATACACAAAGTGGTCTCTTGCATTTATACTTCCAATTAATCCTGACTCCCTGAAGATTCTTCTGGTTTCAGTGGCTGGATGTTCAGTCAGTGAGTGACTTGAGACTAAATCTCAGAGAGGGATTTTGTCATGGTTAGAAAATCTCTGCTGCTGGAAAGAGCTTCTAAATGAGGGTAACTCCTTTTTTATTTATTGTTTAAATCTAATCATATGGTTTCTTGCCTTGCACATCTGTTCTGAGATAGTCAGACCTGGAAACTATAACTTCATACACTGTCAACACCACCCTGCAGGGTCAGTTAGAGCCTGATCCAATACCCATGAACATCAGCAGGAGTCTTTCCATTGACTTCAGTGGAATTTGGATCAGGCCCTATTGATGTTTGCAAATGACACACAACTTGGGGGAGCGGAAAATAATGAAGATGACAAGTCACTGATATGGAGACAACATAAGCACATAAGAACGGCCATACTGGGTCAGCCCAAAGGTCCATCAAGCCCAGTATCCTGTCTACCAACAGTGGCCAATGCGAGGTGCCCTGGAGTGAGTGAACCTAACAAGTAATGATCAAGTGATCCCTCTCCTGCCATCCATCACCCCCCTCTGTCAAACAGAGAATAGGGACACCATTCCTTACCTGTCCTGGCTAATAGCCATTAATGGACTTAACCTCCATGAATTTATCCAGTTCTCTTTTAAACCCTGTTATATTCCTAACAACCTCCTCAGGCAAGGAGTTCCACAGGTTGACTGTGCGCTGTGTGAAGAACTTCCTTTTATTTGTTTTAAACCTGCTGTCCATTAATTTCATTTGGTGCCCCCCTAGTTCTTATATTATAGGAACAAGTCAATAACTTAAGAGCAGTTTGGGGTGCTTGGTAAGAGGGGTTCAAACACCAATAGGCGATTTAATATGGCTAGAAGTAAATGCATACATCTAGTAACAAAGAATGCAGGCCATTCTTGTATGATGGGGGACTCTATCCCAGGAAGCAGTGACTCTGAAAAAGACTGGGTGGCAGGAGAGGGCAATCAGCTGAGCATAAGCCCCCAGTGCAATGCTGTGGCTGAAAGGGCTAATGCAATCCTTGGATAAACGGAGCAATCTTGAGTAGGAGTGGAGAGGTTCCTTTACCTCTGTATTTGGCACTGGGAGTTTGGGGATAAGTACTGCTCTCACATAAATTATGAATAACTCTCTTGTAGTGACTCAATTATGAATAACTCTCTTGTAGTGACTGGTGTAAATGAAAGCTGAATTTGTCCCTAGGTATTCACTCGCCCCTCTTGCTGTACTAAGGAGTCTTGTTTGCTGTTAAATGTAAGGGTTCAATATGATTTATTCAGGAAATAAACAATGGAGTTGTTGCTTTTATTATGTCACTTTACGTTAAACCTGTGGGGGGGGGGGGGCAAACAACTTTATCTTCCCAATTGTGTTCTCCTTTAAAAGGCTCCAGAGTCTCATCAGAGTTAAATGAAGTGAGCTCCTTTGGCTAAGACAATGATTCATGTTCCTTGGTGCCATTAGTTGCATAGTGCAAATATAATGATTCATTATTAATTCACAACATCTTTTGGAGGAAATGCTAAGTCAGTCTCTCTCTCTTAGAAAGCAGGAGAGCAAGCCACAACTTCCCTTCATTCTAATATTGTTGATGACGTTTCTCCCCTAAAACACTGACAAAAGAAGAACACCGTGCATAATAATAATAATAATGAGCCAGGCTGTAGCTTTTCCACTATGAGCACGGTTTGGGGATGGGATGATGGGGGAGAGACCGGGGGGAGGGGGGGGGGAGGCGATAAGGGCCTAAGGGATAGAGCTATAGGCACTTAATTTCTTTCTGTGCAGATCTGACTCTGACAGAGTCCCTTGGGGCATATGGGTAGGAGACAGGGAGTGCAAGCTTAGCAAAAATCACTCCCTATTGTTTTGAAAATTCACAGCATGTGTTACTGCAGTGCCTGCCTCCTGGTGCCAGTAGCTGTCCCTAATGAGAGGTGAAACGCCAGCCCAATCCACAAGGTGGTTAGTTATGACCCATTGGGGTCAAAACATGCTGCCATCTGCTTTAGCTAGTTCGTGAGCCTGAGGTGGAAGAGGATGGTAGATTTATTCTATATTCTGACTCATATAGTAGTGCTGATGCAGGAGGATTGTTAGGTAAGAAAGAGACTCCTGGTCCTATTTCCTCTTACCACCTATGCAGGCAAAACTGTGATTTTAGCAGCACAAAAGAATGATACATATTTTTAAGCAATATTTTACTATATGCCATCAGCTATCTAATTTGTAAGTCATCCATCACTGTAATACTTGTTGTCTTAAACAACAACACACAAATCAACAGCACAGCCAATATATCCAAAACGCAACATATAATTTTACCTGGCACTAGGCCTCACACTCCTGTGTACTTTTTGAAGCAGGTGTTCGCCCAGTAATTTTGAGATTTATGGCTTTATAAATTCATTTATTTTTATTTATAAAAAGTGCTCATCAATTGAGGTCTAAGAACTGTAAATTAATTATAAATAGTATTTGCTGATCATAGTCAGCATTAAAAGATTCTGGTGCATCATATACTATATCCAGACCCTCCATCACTGGTGCATCATATACTATATCCAGACCCTCCATCACTTCTTCAGCCCAAAGCCTGAGAGAAGACATGACATTTCTATTTCAGTAAGACGATTAAAAAACTTGGGGCCTGATCAACAACCATTGAAGTCAGCGAGAGTCTTTCCAGGGGCTCCGGTCAACCAGTGAGGGAAGAGAATTCCAGAGAAAATTTCCCTCAGAGGAATGTCAGGACTTCAGCCTGCAGATGTTCAAATCTAAGGACTAAGAGCAAAGTTCCTCAGTTGCCCTTAATTGTGATGGTGCCAGGGAGAGAGGAGAGGTTGACTCCACAGGCCTTTTCTGACCACATTTTCCTGAACTTATCTTCTTACACTAAAAACCTTGAGGAAAGACTTTGCTTGAAACCCTTCCTTTGAAACCCCTGAAAGGTGTGTTTTGCCATTTCTGTACCTATACTTGAGCCTTTCCAGAAATTACTGACTCACATATATGCTAGTAAATTGTTTAAAAAGATTTCAGTGGGGGCCATCAGATAATGCAAGGGAAATATGCAGCAGTTCTGGTTATTCAGGGTGTTATCCAAAGGTCAGAATTTTGTTACTGCCCATCATTATTGTTATGAGATGAGCTGTTTTGTTTGCTATTTTCCTTTAGATTTTTCTCACCTCTTCTTCATTGTATCACTGTGTCTCTATATCCTCTCCTCAAGAAGTAGTCTTGAAGCTGAGGCCGAATGTTTTAAAAATAATTATTCGTTTACTTGAATATCTGTGAAAGTGAAAACATATTTCCAAGTCTTTTCATTTTTTCTCAGGCTGTTCCGCACCAATTCCATTCTGTGCTGCTGAAAATGAGACCATCGTGTGTGTAGGGGAGGTGGAGAGTGGAAGGAGGGGGTCAAGTGGTGCCATTATGAAGCAATCTGGTAGCTAGCATGAGAAATAAGTAAAATTGTTGTGCTGAAATTGTGTGAATGATTTAAAGTGTTGGGCTTTACTTGGATTTTAACTCTTCCCTGTTCTCCTGTGGGACTCTTTCCATAAACTGAGACAGCTTACCCCAGTGAAGATCTAGTCTCTTAGGGTCCCTTTGTATTGTTTTAAGTATTGTTTTGTACTGTTGTATTGTTTTAGGGCCCTTGCTGCTTGGCCCTAGCTGATATGACAAGTAAGCTTGGCAAAGCTGCACATAAAAAATACACAAAGCGCTGGGGAGGAACTTGGTACCATCTGTCCGTCCTCTTGGAAGTGGCAAGTATTGATGCTGGAATATGCCACAAGTCCTTTGCAAGGCTCTAACAAGGCCTTGTCTACCAGTCACGGAAAGGTGCAGAGTGCCTAGCAGCTTGTGTGACTTCTCTTGCACTGCTTCCTGCGGATGCTTAAACCACGCATTTTGTCAGGTCTTGGAATGCCTTCAAGTTGTCTGTCAGACAAGGCGTAGAGAGTGGTGGGGTTGGGAGGGTGATGAAATTGTTGCTGAGATAATTGTTCCTCCACTTCTTCCTGTTGATTTTCCTCATGCTTAGAGGAAGGGGATCTAAGGCCATGTCTACACTTTTATGTCAGCAAAATTTATATCACTCAGGGATGTGAAAAAAACCCATCCCCCTGAGCGGCACAAGTTTTGCCAGCATAAGCGCTCATGTGCAATACACATGCCCTACAATACCACAAGAAAACTACTCCATCACCTCTTCAGCCCCAAGTCTGGGAGAAGAAATGAAGAGATGAAATTAGTTACCAGTGCTGATGTTGTACAAATCCACAAGAGAGGGCGAAGGGGCTCACCTGGGATGAGACTGCTGCTTCTAGTCCTCCCTCCACCAGAATGGGAGAAGGGATTTGAACAAGGATCTGCCACCTCTTAGGAGAGTGTTTTAACCACTGGGCAATGGGCTATTTTGCTGTGGGACTCCCTCAGCCTCTCCTTTAGAAGCTGTGCCTCTTTGATAAATAATTCAAGAGTAATTGGACTAGACACAGAGAGAGAGCAGACATGGGAATGACTCTGTAGTTTGGTGGTTAGAGCACTCAGCCAGCATGTGAAATCCTGCAACCAGTCCCCCTGCTCCAATGAATATTTAATTATTTATTCAAAGTGGAACAGCTTGACAGGAGAGAATGAGGAAGCTCTGCATCAGAATAGCCCATAGCCCAGGTCCTGATCCGGTAAGCATGCTCACTGCATACCTATCTTCCTCGGGTTCATGCATCTTATTGGGGCTTGGGCATCTCGAGGCCCAGAGTGGAGAAGCAGTGTCCATGCTCAGAGGCAGAAACAACATAATCAGCTAGGGAAGTTCTACAGCAAAAATATAGGCACCAAGTGATTTTACAGTGTTTGGTGGCAGCGGAGCAGGCATTTAGTGAGTACCAGTTGTGCCTAATTTGGGGACTTTGGTACCTAACGTGGCAGTTAATTGCCTAATCTCTTTTGGGAATCTAGCCCATAAATTCACGCTGAAGTCCCACTGAAGTCATGACCATATTGAATAGGGATGGACATATGCACATGCTTAGAGTTAAGCGTGTGGTTAACTGTTTTGCTGAACGGAGTCCTTTACCTTTTGGTAAAAAATAGTAGAATAGTACAGGCATTTGTAAATGTTATTATTTTCCCCTGTGGAAAATGTCAACTTTCTGTTGAAAAATCTAAAATGGAATTATTTCAGATGAAAGCTGAATTAGTCTGATTCAGAAATGCCACTGCCATGCCTCATGGGAGTTGTAATTTGGGGCCCTCATGTCCCTATTCTCCTATATAGGTTGGGCTTCCTGGTTGGACTACATCTCCCATGGTATGCCATGGTCTCCCCTCTTTTGATGGGGCATCACGGGGAACCCATGGCTACATGTTAACATGAGAGATGAAGTCTGGCTGGGGAACATGGCCCATAGAAGAGAACAGATACCTGAGGAAAATACACTACAACTTCCATGAGGCAATGTGACAGCATCTTTGAATACAATTTTTTGTTTAACACCTGAAATATTTCAACTTTCTGAATTAAATAAAATCAAACCATTTCAGTTGAGAACAGATACATTCTGTGAAAAAAATAATTTTAGTCAAAAATCAAATTTTCCATCAAAAAACTTTTTTTGGATGTCAGTGTTTTGACCAGCCCTGGTTTTACAGAAAGACCCACAGTGGAAAATGTGTTGATTAAATTGAACTACATATTTTATTGAACAAAGATGTGAAACCTCACTGGAATTTTCATATAGAGCAGATTAATTAACTCGGAGACGTTAAATCACATAGGTCCAGATCTGTGGATTTTTAACATCCACCAAGTGGAGAGAGTTAAAAGGGTCATTGCATCCCTCAAGTCTGCAATCCACAGCTCTGATTCATTCCTTTGATTGACTTTACACGCATCTTTCATGTAACACCTGCTACTCAGTGGTATTTGGGGGAAAATCCAAATAATCTGAATACTCATTTTTTTCTGATGATTTAATGTTCAATATAAGCTGGCGACATACAAGCCTTCACTTTGTTATGAGCACTGCTTCTGATCAACAACCTCTCCCTATCTCCGGGGGCCCAAATACTGAGCTGTAAACTTGGGCTGCAAGTATCCCCTTAATCCAATTCTATTCCACAGGCTAATGCAGAAAATCATGTTTGTTTGCAATATGTCAAACTTGTTATATTAGTGTATAACTTTCTTTCCATCAGCAACTATTACATGGATCAACATTTACAAGTTTGTAAATCTATAAATACTCTTCATCACAGCAAACATTTTGATAATCCCGGATCTCTGCCAGATAATAATTGTTGTTTACTTTCTATTCTGTTTACATTGAAAGAAATTGATAATAACTGGAAACTGCTAGCTAAAGTAATAAATTGTGCCTTTGGTTATACAGGCAAGAAGAAACATTACAGCTTTATTATCTTGTCTTTCAAAGGCCATCACTAATACTGTTTGCATTCAGCAATATGTGTTTTATCAGCATCTTTGCAGCCAGTTTAAAAATTCTGTCGATTGGTAGGGCCCAATTCTGTGCACCTAAAAGCTGTGGTGCAAAAGAACACTGAATCCCCATGACAGAATTATCCCTGCAGATTCACACAGTCAAAGTGAACTGCGATATTCTGTCCTCTTCATTTGTTCAGTACACCAGTTTCCATCAATGAGAGTTCTTTACACACAAGGAAGACAGCATATGAGAGCTGGCCTCATCCACATGGATCTGAGGAGAGAAGTTTTTACTCTCTGAATGGCCTGACTTTGTAACTGCTCTGCACATGGAACTCTGGCTGGATATATATATAGAGAGATGGATATAAATGGATATATCTATACAGAGAGGACAGAGTTATTAATCCCCACATCAGTGCAAACTCAGCATATAGACAGCCTACATAATCAGGTGCTGGATCTATCGAATTTGGAAAAAAAACACGCTGGTTTGTTTGGCAAAGAAAACAAAAATTGCTGAACATAGTGAGATCAGATCCATTAGGCGGTTGAAGAGCCTCCCAGGGAAATGGTGCACACTCCAATGTTTGGAATTTTAAAATCTAAATTGGACAAACTGTAGGGAAGAGATCATTAGGGAACAAAGCAACATTGGCAGAAGGACAGACTCGATGATTTAACCAGTAGAGTTGATCAAGAATTATATTTACGAAAAGTTGTCATTACAAAAATGCAGTTTCTTTCAAAACAATACTTTTACTGGGAAAGGGTTAGTTTCAACAAACTTCTCAGCTCAAAAACCTATTGAATAAAGTTTCCAAAAAAATGTCAAAGTTTCCATTTTGACAGATTTGAAACAGTTTTCTGGTTTGAAACAACTCTTCATTTCTAAATGTAAGCTAATTAGAGTTTTAAAAATGTTGGGAATCAAAACAAAAATGTTTTGATTGATCCAAATCAAGAAAATTTTCACATTTTGGTTTGTGAAAATTTTAGACTTTTAGACTTCTTTGTCCCAATTTGGGATATGAACATTTTTTGAAATCTCAATTTTTTTCACTGGATGGAAAAACCATTTCCTGACCATCTTTATTAACTGGTTGCTCCAATCTCTGACCTGTAGGACTGCGGACTAAATTAATTCTTGGGGTATTGTCATTAACTTCAGAGGAATTATACTAGGGGTACAATTGGCACAATGGGTCAAATTCTATCGTGAATGATATTGCTGTAGACATCCATGATTTAGAGAGATCATTGTTAATCTTTTTCCAATAAAATCTGATTATAAAAGGCCAAATTCCACCCCAGATTATCTCCATGTAACACCTTTGAAATTATTATGAGTACATTATTATTACTATTTATTATTTTTTATTTCAAGAGCACTGAAAAGCTCCAAGAGGGATCAGAGAGACTATTAACGCACATTAAAAAAAGTAGTGCATGCCCCGCAGAACTAATAATTTAAGTATAAAATGAGAACCAACAGGTAGATACAACAAACAAATATGCAGGGAACAAAAGGTAATTCTATAGTATAATGTAGACCTCCTGGTCCAACAAGGCAATATCTTTTATTGGACCAATTTCTGTTGATGAAAGAGACAAGCTTTTGAGACACACTCTTCTTCAGATCTGGGAAAGGTACCCCAAGCATCACAGCTAAAAGATAAAAGATATTACCTCATCCACCTTGTCTCTGTAATATCCTAAGATCAACATGGCTATAACTACACTGCATACGACTCCTGATCAGAATATTTTGTCTGATTGTCAGCCTAATTCTCCATTTCTTACATTCTTCACAATACTCGCTATATCCCCCTTGTACTACGTCAAACACAACAGTCATGATTCAAAAGTCAACGTTTCTCAAAAAACTATTACACAATAATATCCAGGATACCAGTTTCTCCCATTGTTAGAAATAGGAAATGATTGTTGTATCCATATAGTAACCTTTGTAATGGTGACCCATGTAAGTCCAGCTCCATCCCTGGGGTGTATAACTTTCATTTGGAGGCTGGTCTAAGCAGTCATTTTATGTGGCATACCCATAGCGCAATATAGGAACAGTGGTAAATGTTATTCATAGAAGAGATAATTGAGCTTTTTCATTTAAGATGCAAATAAAATATGCTCTAAAAGGCACAGTGTTTTGATCGTGCATTGCCCAAAAGAAGCACACATTTTTGCACTAGTTTTTCCTATTGAAGTACAAACACCCAGGAATTAATTCATTTTTTAAAAAAATTAAGTTGACACACATTCTCTGTGCCCGTTTCACCAGAATGTTACTTTGGTTTTATGCCAGTGTAAATTCTGGAAAACAAATTAAGGAGCAATAAATCAAGTCCTCAAGTGTGGGGTTTATACACAAATTCATTGTAGAGATGATTCTCTATGTGCTTTTATGCCTGTCCAACCCCTTTGGCTCAGAGCTGGTTTGGGGCAGAGATGTTGGAACAATTTATATAGTGGGGATGCTGAGAGCTATTGAACCAATATAGTAAACCCCATATAGAATGGAAACCACTTCAAGCCAGGAGGTGCAGCAGCACCCTCCACACGCCTATTTCCAGCACCAATGGGTTGGTATAAAAACAAATCCACTGGAGTGGAGAATCAGGCCCAACAAATTTAACAATTTCTCCCATTGCCGAAGTGATTCTACAGGCTTTGCTCATATCCTCAGATTCCATATGCATGCAATGCCTCGTGGCCTTACAATACGTACTAAAAACACATGCAAGCAAACAAATCTTTACAGATGATAACACAGAAAGTGGTTTTTCTTCCTACAGAGACAGGTAATAATTTAAAGTACAGAGGGGTGATCTTTGCCCTCTGTTCTGTGATTAGCAGGGTTGACCAGTTAACCCTAGGGTATGTCTACAATGTTAGTAAATTCCCCCGGCTGGCCTGTGCTAATGAACCCGGGCTCATGGAGCTCAGGCTGTTGAATTGTGCTGGAGATGTTGAGGCTCAGGCTAGAACCTGGGCTCTAGGCCCCTGCAAGGTGGGAGAGGCCCAGAGCTCAGGCTCCAGTCTGGGCTGGAACATCTACACCATGATTAAACACCCCCTTAGCCTGAGTCCCATGAGCCCGAGTAGCTGGCATGGACCAGCCATGGGTGTCTAATTGCTGTGCCGACATCTCCCTAGTGTCAACAGTAGCAAATGGACCAGCAGATAATCCCGTTCACATGCACATAAACCCGGTATTTGCACATGTTTGCACACATTGGTTCAGGTACCTCGAAAGATATTATTAATTACAAACGGCACGCAATAGCTAATGCACAAGCAAATGTCTCAATGATTTACCCTAAAGGGCTGCTCTCAAGAGACATCATTTTCGCTCTTCAGCATCACTTTAAATTATCCATCCATCCATCATTTGATCATCAATTTCAGCTACTCCCTCTGTGCCAAGTCCATTTTCAGGCTTCAACATTCCTTCTGTGTCACTGCATCTTTCCTTTATTCTTTAATGTGTGGCCTAGGTATTCTCTGCATCTGCTATCTATGGAATCCCAGATGGAATGTTAAATGTGCTCGAACTTTTAGCAGGTGTTTTCACTATTTGAGCTAGGACACCCAATAAAAGCCTGTGTTTTAGTGAACAGGAGTGTGGAGTTGTACAGGTGCTATCCTTCCACCCCAGGATTGTGGTGGTAATGAACTACCAGGCTTTTCCTTCTTTGGCAGTGATGGGAGGGGCTGTGGCACCTTATTGGGATGCTTCCTGTACCCCTTTTTTCATGGGACTCCAGTGCTTTTCTTTCAATGCTTTGTCTCCAGGCATATCCTGTATTACAAGCTGGGAGAATGTGTGGCCACATGCTGCTCTCCCCTTACAGTGGGTGTAAGTCTGGGTAATTCCATTGAGCTCAAGTAGCATTTATCTCTGTGCATCTGCTTGCATCACAGGGTTCCTGTGGAAAATCTTTATGATTACTAGTAAGATGACACCTAGTGGCTAGCCAGGCTCGATTGTGCTCGGCGCTATACAAATGTATTGTACACAGTGGTGCCTCCCCACATGAACTTCCTTGAGGTTATCCCCTTATGCTGCTTCAGAGGCCCCCTCACTTCATTATTTTATATTTTTCCTATGTCTATGACTGGTGATACCCACTTCAAAGGGAGTGGTTTTCCTGTGGTATTGTGGGGCGTGTGTATTACATATTCTTTTCCTCTTGACTTGGTGCTGTCTGGAATGCCCTTGTGGTGCTCTTGTTGTTGCTATTCTTTTGTGGTTTGGTGTTTTTAATAAAATAGATTCAGCCTGACCAAGGAGGAGGCTGCACCAAAAATATCCCAAGGAACACTTCTGGCTCTAGCTCACTAACGGAAGAAGGCTAGATAGCTCAGATAATTGTTTGGGTGTGCAGCTAAATATTTGCATGCTTATCCTGATTGAGCCCATGTCTTTTGAGGGTCACCCCTCATGTCTTTTGAGAGTCAAACCCTTTGTTTGACTAAAGATACATAAATCAATTATCGTTTTATTAATGCATCTAGATACGTATACAGTAGACTCCCAATTATCCGGGCATGGGTTAACCGGGCTGCAGATTAACCGGGATGTCTAAACGGGTCGGTAGGGGAAGCCCCAAAGCGGCGGCAGGCTCAACCTAAGCCTGACGCTGCTTTGGGGCTTCTCCCACTGGCCCCTTACGAGCTGGGGTCTCAGCCTGCTTCCAGCCTGGGTGTAGGAAACCCAGGCTGGCAGGGTGCTGAGACCCCGGCTGGCAGGAGCCTGGGGGGATAGCCCAAAGCGGCAGCAGGTTGACTGCTAAGCCCGCCGCCGCTTTGGTCTCTCTCCCTAGGCTCCTGCCACCTGCCCCACTCAGCTCCCACTGACAGCTTGGGTGCAGGGAACCCAGGCTGACAGCGGGAGCAGACTGGGGCAGGAGGCAGGACCCAGGCTGGCAAGGGGCCAGCGGGGGGAAACCCCAAAGTGGCAGCGGGCTGAGCGCTCACTCTGCCGCTGATTTGGGGTTCCCCCGCTGGCCCCTTGCCAGCTGGGGTCTCAGCCTGCAGCCAGCCTGGGTGTAGGAAGCCCAGGCTGGCAGCGGGAGCTGAGACCCCAGCTAGCAGGAGCCTGCGGGGAAACTCTAAAGCAGCAGGGGGTTGAGAGCTCGGCCTCTGCCGCCGCTTCTCAGCTCTCTGCCACTTTAGATTTCCCCGCAGGCTCCTGTCAGGGGGGGTCTGAGCTCCCGCTGCCAGCCTGGGCTTCCTACACCCAGGCTGGCAGCAGGAGCTGACTGGGGCAGGCAGCAGGACCCCGGCTGGCAGGAGCCTGGGGAGAGAGCCCAAAGCAGCAGCGGTCTGAGCAGTCAGCCTGCCGCCGCTTTGGGGTTTCCCCCGGTGGATCCCTTGCCAGCCTGGGTCTCAACTTGCTGCCAGCCTGGGTGTAGGAATCCCAGGCTGGCAGCGGGAGCTGAGACCTCCCCTGACAGGAGCCTGCGGGAAAATCTAAAGTTGCAGAGAGCTGAGAAGCGGTGGCAGCAGCCGAGCTCTCAACCCCCTGCTGCTTTAGAGTTTCCCCCCAGGTTCCTGCTAGCCGGGGTCTGAGCTCCCACTGCCAGCCTGGGTTCCCTACACCCAGGCTGGCAGCGGGAGCTGACTAGGGCAGGTGGTGGGACCACCACCATCCCCTCCCACCCCCAGGCCAGCGGAACACCCCCCCCCCCCTCCCCAGACGCTTGATTATCCGGGATTTTATTAACCGGGATTAAGGTTTTCCTGGTCATCCTGGAAAATCGAGAGTCTACTGTATGGTCATAATCCCCATAGTATGTGAACACTCCACGCTCGTTATCTGTGAGGAAAGTGAGTATTATCCCCATTTAACAGAGAGCGAACTGAGACACAGGGTAGATTAAGTCACTTGTCTACGGTTACAAAGCAAGTCTGTTGTTGAGCTAGGAAATGAACTGAGATCTCTTAAGCCCGGTGTACTACTGTCCAATAGACTGTCCTTCCCCAGCTCTCTAGTCACTGCAGCAGAGAGCCTGTTCATATGCTGGTGAAAATCAGGACTAGCCCCACTTCAGAGTTACAATGGGATACAATCAGTGCCCATAATACCAGAATCTGACCCAGAGTGTCTGTGGTCAGAGGAGACCCTCATGTGAGAACATTAGAGAAGCAAATGAGAGACCCTGTGCTTGCAGGAAAAGCAGGGAGAGTGCTCAGTTTCCTGGAACAGCCTCTGTTCAGCTCTTTAGGGTCTGATTCAGCACAAAATATTCTTGGCCTTTTTGGCAAAGCAAGTCTCCACATCTCCAGTTCCTGGCATGTGGGTGACCGCTCTGCTCAGCAGAAATGTCAGCCCAGTCCTGATACCAAAGTCCCACACAGCCTTAAAACACACACACACACACACACACACATGCTCAAATCTGCTCCACAGCCAAGAGCTGCAGCCAGGCAGCTTGATGGAAATAAACACTCGTTCTAAGCTAGAGCAACAGCGCTCTATAGGTGTGTCTGTACATGCATCAGTTTAGTGGTAGGTGGCCAATCTCTGACTGTTAAAAACAATATCACATTGTGACACTTTTCTGGGTTAGCCAAGGTGCCCAGGGTGAATCACTACCACCTCCTCATAGTGTGAGGGAGCCCTATCTTTGCCCTCCAAGGGAAATTCTGCCCAGCCACTAGCTTCTGGCAACAAAGGCATTCTCCTCTGGTCTCCATGAGTCCCACTGTTTCCCTCTTCAGACGAGCAATTTTATAAATTGTTATACTCGAGTGCCTGGTCCCCTGTCTTCTGGAGACTTGCAATGTACACCAATCTGCTGTCTCTATGGAAGCAGTGCAGCCCAGTTTGTTACTTTCATCTCAGTTCAGCACTCTCCTTAGCACTAGGCATGATGTGCTAAGTAAAGAGAAACTGAAATTTATTTAACAGAGCATGAGACAGAGATTCAAATAAAAGTAATTATAGGGATTTGGAAATACAGGGGGTTATTGTAAAAGAAAATCTTAAACACATATACTTACTTTCTTAGGCCTGGTCTACGCTGGGGCGGGATCGATCTAAGATACACAACTTCAGCTAAGAAGTCCCCTATTTAGAGACTCTTGAACCTGCACCTGGTCCAGACAAAAAACATAGGGCTGGCTCCACAGATGTCCATTGTTCTCAGCATTGAGTTAACCTTGAGACACATTTTGTTTCATGATAAGTTTCACTTCAACAGTTTTGAAACATTATATTCTACATATCTCTTAAACTATATCCCATAGAAACATATTGCAACAGTCTTGATCAGTGGGACCTTACCATTTGGCAAAGACCATACATGACCTCCATAGGTGAGATATGGAGAAGATAGTCAGACATGTCATACACACAGCAGTCACTACTTGTTTGAGATGCAATAAAACACCTTTCACCTCTATTTGTTTCTCCAACATCCTTGGGACTATCTGAATGTTCATAGCTAGACCCAACAGTGTATTATTCTTTTAACAATGCTACTCCTACCTTGTGTTGTGGGTTTTTTTTTGGCACAGTAGACTTCCACTGAGTCTTTTGTGTGCTGAGAGAGGTGATCATTTTAGTTTTAGTTGGCTAGTTAGGAAATTTACTAGCTTTCTTACTTGTAAAATATTAAAAACTGTCTTCCCAATATAAACCCTTATCTTCATTCTTTTATCTTGGCTAAAAAAATAAACAAGTAATAAAAGAATAACATTAAATACCCCACATTAGAACCAAGTGAAGTAGGATCCCACAGAATTGAAAACTATGGAAAGCTTGATTGTTTCCCAAGCAAACATAAGTCATCTTCTGTTCACAAGAGCCTGGGTAGTTGTCTTCTGGAAGGAAATCAATAACCAAGTGAGGGCAAATAGTTCCACTATCTAATTTCTTTATATTTATATTCAGCAAAGGAAATCACATATCTGTTAAATATCTACAAACTGTGGGTCTTCTGAAATGGAACTCTGTTATTTTATCCATTGAAGGGGAAAAAAACACACACACATGAATCCAGGGCTAGATTTTGCCAAAGCACTATTATGAGGAGTTTCTTGAAGCCACGTTATTTTTTCCCTTCTACACTGGAATTTTCGAATGTGATATAGCAATTTATATTTGAGACCACTTCCTCCTGGCTTATTAGATGATATACATTTTGCAATTACATTGTGACATTTCGTTATTATTAGCTTTTGAAAGAGAGAAAAGAAAATTTAAGCATTTCCCTCAATGAAACTTAATCCCCAATGCTGTTTAGGTATTTTTTTCCCTTCTGGCAGGAGGAACTAAATACAGTAGACTCTCGATTATCCAGGATGATAGGGAAAAAATTAATCCTGGTTAATAAAATCCCGGATAATCACCATCCATAGGAAATATGAGGAGTGGGGGGTTGGTTCACCAGCCACCCCGTGCCAGGGAGAGGGAGTGTTGGTTCACTGGCTGCCCTGCACCCTGGTGGGTTTTTTTGTTTGTTCTTGGGGCGGCAACAAAGCCAGAGCCGGCCCTGTGAGTTACGCATATTTTTTTTGACATCCTAGTTAATCCACATTCTGGTTAACCCAATCCTGGATAATCGAGAGTCTACTGTATGCAATACTATTGCTAATTTATTAAATGAATTTGAAATCTTAACACTGATGTTACTAGGTCAAAATGAGAGAATCAAAATACCTTTATAATGAAGAAAAATAGCACTATTTCCTGTTAATTGTATTGGTGATTTTGATTTAGTTATTTATGGTGAAGTGACCAAAAGAAAGTGGACTGAGACTAACTCACGTCTCCTAAACCACACTGTAACCATCAAAGAGTAGAGATTTTCAGGCAGTCATCCTCCCCTTGTCTAAATAAGCCAGATCCACAGCTCATTGAATTAAATGAAAATATTCCCAGTGACTTCAGTGGGCTTTGGATTAGGCCCAAAATATGTTAATATCTCAATATGGGCTTGCTCCTGCAGCCGTTGAAGTGAAAAGCAAAGCTCCCCTGGATTTCTGAGATGTAGGATCAGAATCTATGTCCTTACCAACCTCAGTGCAAAGCTGATTGCTTGGCTTGGTCTGGTTCTACAGTCAGTTGGTTCTATCCTGTGTTTTAATGAAGCATAAATTTGATTATCTAATTATGAAGATATACAAGTGTTCAGATCTGGTGGACGAATCACTCAATTTTTAAGATAAATTGGACATTTGTGAGACTTCAGATCTTTTTTTTCCAGCTGAGCTAACTCCCTCTCTTACCCCAACATTATGCCTTCCTTTACTCTGCACCATTCTCACGTCTCGTTTCTGTGTCTTTTCATTTGGAACCCGTTCTCTCCTCTGGTTTTCTTCATTCATCATCATTTCTCCCTTGTAATTTTCTTAATTACTGCACACAGACTATTCCACTCATTTCTTTCAATTTTTAATCATGACAAAAACTGCCCAGCCAAACTGCTCTGGATCCTTTAAAAATGTAACCCCCTACTATACCAAACCACAACAATAAAGCAATAAAATGCTGAGATACCTTAAACATTCTCCTCCAAAAATAATAAGCTACATGTCTCCAGACTTTCAATCTGCCCCCTGTCCAAATGCTGAGCTAAAATATTTTCATCATATTACTTTTACCATCCCCTAAATTTCTGAGTCCGATATCCTTCTGGCACAGAGCATGATGCTAACCTTTCTTCTCCCCTTGTCCAGGACCAACCGGAGGTTGAAAAGCCCCTGTCACAACATAGAGCAGCATAACATGGCTTGCCACAATACATCATGTACATTTACCAATAGAAAGGGAGCAGGTGGCAAAGTCTCCATTTTTTTTTTGTCATGCTCTAGTTTTAGGCACTATGAAGTCACCTCACCAATATGATGCTGGCATCATACACTTGATATTGAGGGATACATCCTCAGTCCCTGGTTCTCATGCTTTGTGCTGATAGGATTCTGGATGCATAGACTGCTCAGCTGGTGTTGAGCCAGCATAGTTGGTTATATGCCACCTGCTCCCTTTCTATTGGTAAATGTACATGATGTATTGTGGCAAGCCATGTTATGCTGCTCTATGTTGTGACAGGGGCTTTTCAACCTCCGGTTGGTCCTGGACAAGGGGAGAAGAAAGGTGAGCATCATCTTCTCATTCCCTTCTCCTTAGCTATGCTGAGAGCAAGTTCAGTTTAACTGAGGACTGATCCCTGAGTGATGTTTTATATCTTGTCCAGGGAGTTGTTCTGACAGTCCATTGAATAAATGCCTTGTTAGAGCAATGTTTCTTCTAGATTCACTTCATGAGACCTAAATAAAACCAAACTTTGGGAAAGTGTGGGTCTAATCTGAGCTTTGTGGCTCATCTGAACAAAAGGATGGATTCAGAGCAACAGACTCAGTAAACAAATGTAATGTCAAGTGTTGTTTAGAGTGGTGAGGTGCAGCACAGAATTTGGGTTGGGTGGGAGAGCAGAGAAGGAGAGGATATACATTTCTAACCATGAAGACATATTTTCTTTTCTTCTTTCCCACATTTACTTTCCTCTCTGCATCATTTCATGCTTTTTTATTTTTTCAATCTTCCTTTTAATATTTTCTAAACTATTTTTGTCTGTACCCT
The DNA here is from genome assembly GCA_032164245.1 of Sternotherus odoratus. Taxonomy (NCBI): domain Eukaryota; kingdom Metazoa; phylum Chordata; order Testudines; family Kinosternidae; genus Sternotherus; species Sternotherus odoratus. Next base: position 18,841,414 of record JAVMKO010000001.1, read on the forward strand.
TATTACATTTTTTCCTTATTCCATAGATGCCTAATCCTATAGCTATCTTACAGGTTGCTTTGGTTCAGTCCTTGGAAATGGACACGTTCCTGGAGGCCTCCAGATGAGAGAACCACAAAGGTTACTTACAGTCACTATTGTCCCCACTCCCAGCAAGCTGTGCGGTTTATAGAAGGGCTGGTCCCCATGAACTAAGTCTGAGAATATGCATTGACCATACTTTTTATTAATTTTCCACAAACATTTCTGCCAGCAAACTTTTGGTCTCAGGAATGTTGATTGAAAAATATGTTTTCATATGACAATTTGCACAAGAAGTGTGTGGGTGGGGCCGTCTTGGAAACTCATTGCTTGCTTGGGAGACAATGAGTTGGAGGGAGGAGGATGGAAACCACATGACACAGGTGATCTGTTATACAGCATGAAGCATAAAGATGGAATATTGGAAGCAACTGTTGCAGCAAATAGAGTGTGTAGAACCTATAGGTTGAAATGCATTCAAAACTATTTATTCAACAATTTCAAGTAGCAAACAGAATAGTGGAAATCAAAATCTGTTCATGTATAATTCATAACCCTTCAGCACACTCCTGGACCCAGAACTGTGCAGGGTAGAGCATCCTCCCCACCCACCCACATGCATACATACATTTTTGGGGCACAAGACCCAGGTGGTGACTCCCCACTTATCTCCTCCCATTGGGTCTTTGGAGAAAACTGCAGAGAGCAGCCTCCAGTCTAGAGGCAGACGCAACCAAAGCAGAAAGCTTTAGTCCTCTGTCATTCAGAGAACTTTCTACAGTTTTGACTAGGCTTTCTCTGCCCTGGCTGGTCAGTTGTTTGTGCCAATCTATTTCCCACAGTCTCTTCACCTCAGCTTCCCTCCAAACCTTCCCCTCCTACCCACTTTTCTCTGAGAAATCCTTCTCACTCCTTTCCCCTTTCTTTCTATTTAGCTGATCCCTCTCGACTACAACAGCCTCCAAAAATTAAACAAATGTGGGCCTAATGATGTTTGGTGCCATCAAATTGGTCACTCTGCTGGTGTGTTCTACCTTTTCTCCCAGTCAGTGTCTTATCTACGTAGACTGTAAGCTCTTTGTGGCACTGACAGTCTCCTAGTCTGTGTTTGTACAGCACCTGACACAATGGGCCTCTGCTTTTGATTGGACTGTAGGCACTACTGAACTGAACATAATAAGATAACAATACAAGAAAAGGGCTAAATTAATTGAGTACATTTCCCCCAGCCAATAGTTTGCCCAAATCAAGAGACAGCAAAGTATGTATGTTTAGGTAGTAACTTTTGACTTATCAGTCGTATGCTGGTAAAAGATTCTTCCTCATGATATTGTCCCTTCAGCCGTAAAGGCATTCATGAGCAAAAGCAGATCGTGCATGGCCATTCTATCACCTCCTCCAGATATCTATAAAAATGCTACTCTGATTTCCACCGTTACTTTTATTGTTTTGTAGAACATGATCCATATCCATGGAAAGGTCGTTTTTGCATGTGCATATAGTTGGCAAGCCCTTTCCACTTAAAGACGTCTGCAGTTTAGACCTGGACAATGATTACATATTGGAGTTGCCATTGTTTATATCTTTTTTACAGAAAATACCTGGATGTTCGTTTTAGATATTATTATGTTTATTTATTAGTTCATATCAAGCTGATGTTTTTAAATAATTTCATGATTAAATTATCCCTGGAGTTAGAACATTTTGCATGTTATAGCAGGGAGTATAGTGCAATTAATTTTAATTGTACGTATTGAAATTCCAGGCAAAGGAGTGGCAGCTTAAAGCACATTACAATGGAAAGTTATTCAAAAAATAGGTTAATCTATCAATATCTTATTCTAGATGTACATTAAATCCATATTATATGAATGAATTCCACTTGCTTCATTTTATGGACTGGGAAAAGATCCAAAAGCTTTTGCTTGCCAGGTTATTCCCTTTTAGGAGATGAACTTCTTACCTGGATCACCCTTTTCAATACAAAGTACTGGGGGGAGAGGGGCAGAGATGTGTCATGTGCTAAGCACTAGTTCTAGGACGTCCTGAATCTCCTCTATAAAGGTAGGTTACCTGGGCTTGGATCAATTGCCACACAGTAGGTAATACAGTCAGAACTTACATAACTAAGAATCAAACTAATGGATTCTGTTTACCTTCCTTACCACCTGGGGGGAAACTGAGCAAATACAATTTGACTGCTCATAAATACATTTTTGGCATTTTCAAGCTCCACAAAATGGACTCCACCTCTCAACAGGATTATTTACTTTATAAACTTGTTATTTTGAGATTTTACTTTTCATTAAGCAGTGTTGCCAAAATCTCATGATTTTACCTTGACTTTAATGGGATTTGGATATTAAATGATGATATTTCATGGGAACATAAGATGTAGGACTAGAAGGAAAAAAAGAGACTCTGAATCTAGTCCCCTGCTATGGCAGGGAGCCCTGTCACTTAATCCAAAACCATAAACAGAAACCATAGACAGAAAATAACATTGGTGCAAGAGGAAACTAAAAAAGTGATCACTTTTGGGAATCAGTCATTTTCGTGGACTAGAAGACATTTTGTGTTGTCTCAGGGATTCTTCTTCTTTAAAAGCTACTGACTATATTTAAAGTAATGTAAATGCATAAGAGAAAATATTTATATTTGAATTTTAAACACAAGTAAATATACCTCCCAGTTCTGCAATTTTAAATAAATATTTCAGAATATAGAAATTATAAGATGAAAATCCAAAACTGTTTTCTTTATTTTAAACAAGCCACTTTAAAGATCAAAGCATCTCTCATTAAACACACTTTATATAAATGACATGTTTTAAGCTCAGAAAACTTCAGAATAAAAGTGATTATAAACATTTAACACATCCTGGCTTTCACTCTAGTGCTCTTTTACTGCCCAATGAATTCAATTTTTTCATCAGAAAACCAAAATTGCAGCCAAAAATCAGAATGTTTCAGTTTGAAGCTGAATTTTTTTAGTCAGTTTTTGTCTCAAAAAACATTTCCTTTTCTGACAAAAATTCAAAATTGTCCTTTGAATATTTTTACATTTTTTCCCCAAAAATTTTTCTATGGGTGCTGAGGAGAATGTTTTTCAACTAATATTTTCCAACTAATTGACTACTAGTGAATGCTGATATATCCATTTGAGGATGTAAAGTGCTATATCATACTGGTTAGCATTAAAGTCTGTGCCATTTTCCCTTTCCTAATTAACCTTTGGAAATCCCTGTGATTAATTATTATAAAGAATACTGAAATATTGGCAATTAGTGACAAGCAGCAGTTTTAAGCTCTAATGGATATTATTCTATGATCCACAGTTTTCCTGAAATACTTGCATAGTACTTGATTATTTGTTGGGGGGAGGTCTGAAAATATGCCTGTGTCACAGCCAATTGACTGACCTAAATTTGTACAGTGATGTCTTAGAGAAAGATGAATAAAATAATAAAGCACAATCATTAATAGAGAGGAATTCAAGCAACCCTGAATTGGAGCTTCCCGACTGTCAGAGCCTATGCATCCTCTCAAACTGTAGCTCTTCCGGTTTCTAGCAGAGCCATACTTCTTCTACTTAAGCTCCTGCTGAAGTGATCTTTCCCTCCCTTGGCTTCTGTTTTTACAGAGCAGATTATGCACACTGTACTGCCTCATTTCCTGCCAACTGATTATTGCTGCACCTGTGATGCCTTAAACATGGCTGGCGACAGAAATTTTGGGACCCCCTACTCTGAGCGTTTCCCCCCCCCCCCCCCCGCCAAGGGCTGGCCCGGCTCTTGATGCGGGTGGGCAGGGGAAGCGCTGCAGCCGGGTTGCCTCGGGGCGGCTCCTGGAGCGCGGGACGAGCAGCGGCTGAAGGGCTCGGCAGGCAGCCGGCCGTGGCACCGGACACAGCCGGGGAAATGCGGTGCGGTGCCCAGGGGGGACGACTACGAGTAGAGCTGTGTACTGGTCCCCGGACTGCAGGGGGCCCCCCTGAAGTCTGGGGCCCGGTACAGTTGTCCCCTTTGTCCCCCCCTGTCGCCGGCCCTGGCCTTAAATTAGCTATAGCTGTACTGGTGAAGATCTAATTGCTGCCCTTTGTCGGGAAGTTGATAACTGACTCAGTCTGTCTCACTCTGTGGATCCTGTTGGAGAAAGGGTAACTCCTATTTCCCCTCAGAAGAACTCCCACCTATGGCAGGGGTGGGCAAACTACGGCCCGCCGACCAATCCAGCCAGCGAGCCCGCCCTGACTGGCTCCTGAGCTCCTGGTTGGAGACGCTCCCCTTGGCTCCTCCCCCATCACTGCCTTTCCTCCTCCCCCAGAGCCTTAGTGTGCTCTGCAGGGGTGGGGCTGTGAGCTCTTGCGGGGCAGTATGTCTGGCTCCATGCGGAGCCACACACGCTGGTCTGAGCAGCACGGTAAGGGGCCGGAGCCGGGGCCAGGAGCGTGGGGGTTGGATAAGGGTCAGGGAGTTCTGGGGAGCAGTCAGGGGACAGGGGTGGTTGGATGGGGCATAGGTTCGGGGGGGCAGTCAGGGGACGGAGACCAGGGGGTTGGATAGGGCGCGGGAGTCCCCAGGGGTGTGGATAAGTCAGGAAAGTCAGGGGACAGGGAGGAGCGCAGTTGGGTAGGGAGGGTTGGGTCCCAGGGGTGGGGTTAAGGTGGGGGGTGTCTCTGGAGGGGGCAGTCAGGGGACAAGGAGCAAGGGGATTTGGATGGGTCAGGGATTCTGAGGGGGGCAGTCAGGGAGTGGGAAGTCGGAGGGGGTTGGATGGTTGCGGGGCCAGGCTGTTTGGGGAGGCACAGACTTCCCTACCTGACCCTCCACACAATTTTGAACCCCAGTGTGGCCCTCGGGCCAAAACGTTTGCCCACCCCTGACCTACGGGAACTAGAGAAGTCAAAACTAAACTAAGGCTTTTCATTCACCGTGAGTCTCTTCCAACTTACAGCTTCAGTCACGTTGCAGTCCTCGTTTAAGCCCTACAGTAGAGAAATAAGAGGAAAAAAGTTGTTTGAGGGGGTTTTTCATGTAAAAGTATGAAACTGAGAAATTGCCTCAAAAGTCTAGGAAAGATGAATAATGGAAGACGTTGGGTCAGATCTTCTGCTGGTGTAAATTGATGTAGCTCTGTAAGAGGGAGTACCCCCAGCCTCTATGCTCTTGAGTACAAAGGCTGGGCCTCTTCTATGCCAGACCAACAAGTCCTCCACCCCAAGACACCCCCACCTTGCCAGTTGGGGTTCTTGGGGTCACCAATCGCTGCCACCAATCGGGTATACTTCCAAAACCTTGGAGGGGCCCCCGATCTTCCCCTAACCCTGACTTTGTACCCCCTCCCTGGGTTTTAAAGTCAGACTCCGGAAAACTGCTTCTCTCCACCCTGACCAGCTGAAGGCAGACTTCCCTTAACCCTCTCTCTCTCAACCTGAGAGCCAGACCCTAACCTTGTACCCCTTCCTGGGATTCAAAGTCAAATACCTGGAGGCTGCTTTCTGTCCTTCACCCTTCCCGGCTGAAGGCAGACTTCCCCTACCCCTGTCTCTCTGTACCTGAGAGGCAGACACCTGAAAACTGCTTCCTCCCTCCCCCGTCTAACCTGACGGTAAGGAGAGACAGTCTTCACACTCCAGCTAGGCCCCTAGCTGCCCTGGTTCCTATTCCCTTCCCTTCACCCTTCCCAGACTGGAAGCAGAGAAAAACCCTAAGGGAAATAAACCAGACTGTTTTATAACTAGAAAATTTAATAAAGAAAAAGGTTAAAGCAGAAATACAGACACTTTACATTTGGGGTTTCCCACTTTGGTCTGAAAGGGAAAGAACACCCCAAAAGGCATGGCTTATTAGAAGAATCAAATTTACTTACATCAGCTAAGTAGAAGTATCAGAAAAAGGTAGAGCCATCTTTATAGCCAAAGATGGTCTAGAACCCTTGCCAGCTACCTTGGCAAGCTTCCTGCCTCATGTGCAGCCAAGATGGAGCTCTCTGGCCCTGGCCTCCTCCCTGGAGACCAGCCAAGATGGAACTGACTGTTTTGCTCCTCCCTTCTTCATGGGCTCGAGGCTCCTCCCTCCCCCATGGCAGGGAAACTCCTACGTTACCTGTCTCAGATAACAAGCCCCACCCAGGCAAGACACCCTTCACACTTATAACAAGCTCCTTTAGAACTTGCAAGGATAATATCCTGGCCCTATTGAAGTCAGTGGGATTTTTGCCTTTAACTTCAATAAGGACAGGATTTCACCCTGAGGCTCTGGCTCCTTCTCCATGCACCATCTGTATCCTATTCTCTCATATATACATGTGAAAGGCGGAATTCTGAATGCAAAGGAGGAACTAAAAAATAAAGGGGATATCCCCAGGGTCTTAAGGAGTGAAGAGAATAAATCTTCTGCCATCCCTACTCAGCAGCTTTGTAGAAAGGCTCCTTTAAATAACTAACTAACAAACAACCGAGAGACTCTGAGGTCAGTGTTGAGCTGTTGTAAATCAATACACAGCTCCTTCAAAGTCAGTAAGAGTTACTCTCTAAAATGGGGTCCAAAGAGGAAGAGAGAATGGTTCACAGTCATCAGCTTCCTGAGAGACTTCAGTAGAACTATGCTAATTTACACCAGCTGAGAATCAGATTCTCTATTCCTTGCCATGCAGTTCCCTGGGAGTCCTTATTTCCCAATAAGCCATTTTTATAGATATAGATAACATTTTCAGGGACTCAAACCTTCATGTCACATCCTACAGCTTTGTAAAAAGGATTCCCAGCTATGACTTTTAGCTTTTCTCCATTTTATGTGCAGTAGAACTGATTCTATCCATTTTTAAAAGTAAAGAAATTGTAAAGCTATATAAATACCGTATTTTTCGTCTTATAGGACGCTCCGGCCTATAAGACTCCCCCTCGTTTTTTAATAAAAAATCCGGACAAAAAAAAAAAAAAAAGCGCCTCGCTCTCCCGTCCCCGCCGCGCGGGCGGGCTGCCGAGGTTCCCCCCTCCCCGCCGGACCAAAAAAAAAAAAAAAGCGCCTCGCTCTCCCGTCCCCGCCGCGCGGGCGGGCTGCCGGGGTTCCCCCCTCCCCGCCGGACCAAAAAAAAAAAAAAAGCGCCTCGCTCTCCCGTCCCCGCCGCGCGGGCGGGCTGCCGGGAGCGTCCCGGTTCCCCCCTCCCCGCCGCGGGCGGGCTGCCGGGAGCGCGCCCGCGGCGGGGCAGCCCGCCCGCGCGGCGGGGTCGGGAGAGCGAGACGCTTTTTTTTTTTTTTTTTTTTTTTTGGTCCGGCGGGGAGGGGGGAACCCCGGCAGCTCGCCCGCGGCGGGGAGGGGGGAACCTCGGCAGCCCGCCCGCGCGGCAGGGACGGGAGAGCGAGGCGCTTTTTTTTTTTTTTTTGGTCCGGCGGGGAGGGGGAACCTCGGCAGCCCGCCCGCGGCGGTGAGGGGGGAACCGGGACGCTCCTGGCAGCCCAGCCCGCCCGCGGCGGGGAGGGGGGAACCTCGGCAGCCCGCCCGCGCGGCGGGGACAGGAGAGCGAGGCGCTTTTTTTTTTTTTTCTTTTTTTTTTTTTTGCATTCGCCCTATAAGACGCACCAACTTTTCCCCCCCCCCCGTTTTGGGGAAGAAAAAGTGCGTCTTATAGGACGAAAAATACGGTAGTTTATTTCTACAGCACTTTCCATGGGAATATCCCAATGATCTTTATAGCTATAAATTCACAAAGCATTATGATGCATCTGTTCTCTCAACACCTCTGTTTTTACTAGAGCTGTGCACAATTTTTTGCACAAAAATTTTCCACCAAAAATGCAGATTCAGTGACACCAAAACACGTTGCTAATTTGGTCACTTTTGCCTGATTATTTCAGCTAAAATAAAACCCTAAAAATAAATTTAAAAAAGAGATATGTTTCAAAAATGTCAAAATGAACTGTAACATTTTGATTTTTTGTTCAAAACAACTTTATTTCATAATTCCTTTAATTTTATTAAAACACCAGACAGAAAAATTCTTAATCAAAATATCTCATTTCAGATCTAATGAAACATTTTGATGATCCTAAGCACACTTTTTCTTCATTTTTTTTTTATTTGTTGGCAAATCAAAAAATCAGTTATTCACCCAAGGCTAGTTTTTACAGCTGGGAACTGAAAGAAGGAATGGCTAAGTTTCAAGGTAACATGGCTATAAAACCCAGGTCACACACAACTCAGGGCCAGAAATAGAATCCAGGATCAAGTGAATCTAAGCACTTCAGGTTTTGGGTGATCCCCTTGAGACACCTGATGGAGGCTAGATTTCCAGTGAAGAGCTGCTCAACCCTTTCTGAAAATCAGAAAGTGTCCAGCTCCACCGGCACAGAATGCAGTGAGGTGGCAGTCTGTGCTTCAGAGGGAGTGTGCTGGTGAACCTTCAGGTAGGTGAATTCAATGACATACTTTTGGTCATCAAAAACCAAAACACGAGACAGAGATTCTAATATATTTAGTCACAGAGGCTTGCCATGCTGCTAAGGGAACTCACAAACACAATTAACTACAAACTTGAATATTTGTGTTCAGAATCTGAGAGGAGGTACCCTTCCTGGCCATCACTGCCTTTTTGAATGCACATAGACCCTTTTTTCATGCTCATGAAGCCCAGGTAGATTTATTTTTGATGAGCTTGACTGTGTCATTAAGCCATTTTAAGGAGCAGTATTGAGACACACAGCTCTGAGGAAATACCAGTACATTCCACACTGGGGAGATACAGCAGACTGAAGCTGAACAACAGAGCAGATCAGGAATTTTTTTATGAAATATTTTTTGCTGAATTTGTCAAAACTGAAATTGTTCACAGGAAAAGGACAATTCTGATTAATTTTGCACTTTGAAAAGTTTTGATTTTTTTTATTTCCATATTTGGGCTCTAAGTGCCTTTTTGTTTAGAAATTTGCATAAATGTATATTAAAATGTAAAATAAATAAAATGTCAAAAATTGACATGAAATGTTTCTGAATTGTTGGAACATGTTGACTGAGTTGGTCTGAAGGGGATCTTTAGCTCACAAAAAATTTTGAGGTTGACTTTATGTCCAGTTTTGGGGAAAAAATTGAACTCTTAAAAATTCTTATGGGACAGGAAAGCTGTTTCCCTCCCAGCCCTACTGAGGATTCCCTGCTACCTCCTTCTATGTGCTACAATGGACTGCCTCATGCACTGCCAGCCAGCACTCTGGGAAGGAGGAGTGGAGACATATCCACAGTTCTTACCTGCTCCCTCTGCAGTTCTGTTCTCCCCACAAGGAGCAGGATCCCTGCACTTCTCCTGAGCATGGGGACTGGAATTCTGCCCAGTTCTTATATGGATCATGCAAGAGTGGGAAAGATTTCACACACACGCTGTCCCAGTGCATAGCTGACTAAAGGCCAGGCAAAATGTGGCCCTACGGCAATTTTGCAAGGTATGTAATTGTGACGCCAGTACTGTCTTCCTGCTTTCTTCATGTATTTCCAAATTAGACATGCAGACATGTTGTAACTAAAGATGGGCTGGAATCCAAAACCCAGATCTGAATACATCTGAGCATTGTAACCATTTGGAGGTGGGTTTTGCAGCTTGGGCCCATCTCTAGTTGTAATATAATCTATCCTTGCTCATTTACAGCCTCTTACAGCTTTCAATCAAAGACCAGTTAAGTTTGGCCTGCTTCTGCAAGTTTGGTCCACTTCTTGACATATCAAAGTCCTTCCTGGAGATCAGTAAAGATAGGAAGTCGCTCATCAGAGCCCAGCCCACAGCTAGGGGCACCAGATGTCCCGATTTTATAGGGACAGTCCCGATTTTGGGGTCTTTTTTTTATATAGGCTCCTATTACTCCCTCACTCCCTGTCCCGATTTTTCACATTTGCTGTCTGGTCACCCTACTCACACCTGTGGCTAGGTTCATGGGTGGAGAGTGATATATATTGCAGCAGCAGCAGTAGTGGTGCCAGGAAAGAAGAGATTGGAAAAGGTGATGATAATCACAAGGTGACTATATTCTTCATTTATTCCCTCTATTTACAACAAGCAGATGATGCAGTGGCTGCTTTTTTGCTCGTGGTGCCTAAGCACTGGGCTTCTTTGATATTATGCCTAAATCTCCTTACACACTGGTTTCATCCTGGTATAAAACCATTTATTTCAGTTTACTCAGACCAGTATAAGAAAAAAGAGATTTCTTCCTGTTCCACTAATTCCTGAATGTCGAGCAAAAACTGAAACTGATTAAGTAGTAATGGGTGATAACAGTGTTCACCGATATGTGGAGTTGAATAGCATAGTGTAATGGATGGAGCAAATGATGCTATTCTACTTTATAGCTCAAGTAAAGTAAACTTCTAAATTGCTATGCCCATACGTCTTGTAAGACATGACAGAACTTGGCAGGCCAAAGTGATTTGTAGCTTATACACTCTTCTACTACAGAGATCTGTTGGGTTTACCTGAAATTCTTAGGTTCAGAATGGTTACTGACTAGAGAAAGAGAATAAACTAATGGATTCCTGCTAGTCACTAATACGGGGGTGGCCAACCTCTGGCTCCAGAGCCACATGCGGCTCTTCAGAAGTTAATATGTGGCTCCTTGTATAGGCACCGACTCTGGGGCTGGAGCTACAGCCGCCAACTTTCCAATGTGTTGGGGGTGCTGACTACTCAACCCCTGGCTTTGCCACAGGCCCTGGCCCCACTCCACCCCTTCCCACCCCGAGCCTACCGTGCCTCCCCCTCCCCCACAGAACCTCCTGCATGCCACAAAACAGCTGAATAGGAGGGGGAGGTGCTGATTGGTGAGGTTGCCAGTGGGTGGCGAGGGCGGGGGAAATGATGATGGCGGGCTGCTGACATTTTACTGTAGCTCTTTGGCAATGTACATTGGTAAACTCTGGCTCCTTCTCTGGCCTAAGATGGCCACCCCTGCACTAGCAGAATCACTCTCTGAACTGTACTTCCCAATACAGTTATTATTTTTTCTAAAACACAGGGATCATGCAACAGTATCAATTTTTAATTATATGAAGGAAACTCTGTAGTGATTTAGGCCCTGATCCAGCATGGTACTCAAACATGCACTTAACTTTAATAGGCCTACTCACATGCTTAAAGTTAAGCATGTGATTACGTGTGTTGCTTGATCAGAGCCTACTGCTTTTTACAATTTTTGTCATGCCCAAGCTCTGCAATGGATGTCCTAATTGCATGAAATGTTCCTGTTGCTATTTTGGTCTTTGGTTAGCTCTTGTTTAAATAGGTTTAAGTGAGGCCAGGTGGCTTAAAGTTTACTTAAAATATTAAATGAATTAAAACTTATTTACTACAAATTCTCCCATTATGTTGTGTGTTTAGATTGGAGAAGTGTCCGTGTCTCCTTCTTTGTCTTGAAAATGCACTGAATACAAGCACACTTTGTATACTCAGCAAATAAATAAATCATAAACTATACAGCATATTTTCTAGTTATCGTCAAAACCACAAACCAGAGTAAGGCAAGATTTAACTCTAAGACAATTAATGTAACTGGTAAACAAATAACTTTGGGGGCCAAATTCTCTTTCCTTTAGTCAGAGCTGCATGTTATCACTCTATATAAAGTGACCACACACTAATTGCTTTGGTTTAATGCTTAGAAACCACAGATTTTTCCAAAAGGAATTTAATTCTTATGTTCTCAAGTTTGCTCAGTTTACTTACAAACAAACTGTCACTTTTAACATTACTTAACCACTTAGCCCAGACTCATGCCGAGAAAGTCCTCTTCTGCTTCAACAACTCCCTTCTACGGGAATCTTCCTTAAAACAAGTTCACTTAATCTTCAATCCAAACGTCCCTCTCTCCCTGGTTTAGAACAATATTAGCGACGATTGTTTTTCCCCAAACTGTTACCTTTTCCCTGTGGGAAAAGTTTTCACTAGCTACATTCTAAGCCATACAGCATTTATTGTCAAATTGACAAAATGGGACGATGCTCCTGAGACTCACACAAACAACAAACCAAATCGGCTCGAAGACGGGAAGCCCTACAATCTTCCTGCAAGTTGAGTAGACACTGGAGGGTGGGATTTTCAAAAGGACTCAGAGTTGGCCTAACTCTGCTCCCAATGAAGCAGATGGAAGTGGTTCTGAAAACTCCACCCACCCTTCTTCAGTCTCAGTCTGCTATTGGCTTGATAAGGAGGACTAGAGCTCCGCTTTGTAAACCCACCTCTACCAGGTCATGTCATCTAGTGGATAGGTCACCAGACTCTGAAACACAAAGCCTCAGTTCTATTCCCAGCTTCGCTACTGACCTGCTGTGCAATACTATAAAGACTATGTGTTTGGGCTGTCAATATGTTGGGTTTGAAGTCTCTGCATCAGGTCACTGTCCTGGCCCCACTGAAATCACTAGAAGTCATCAATTTCAGTGGCGCTAACATTTCAAACTCATCGTTAGCGCCAACCTTTGAAGAGACTCAGAAACCTTCACTATTTTTTTATGAATGAATCCATGATGTTATAAAAGTGGTAAAGATATGAGAATAATCAACTGTAACTAGAGATGAAAAAATTGAATCAAATACAACAGAAGCTATCCTTTTTTTGTTTTGTTTTTGGGGGTTTTTTTAGTGTTGGAACTGACATAAAGTTTCTCACTTTGGGTGTCCATAGGCTTCTGTTAAAAAGATCACATTTTGCCAGAAGGGTGGTAAATAGTGTTACCATCTTTCTAATCACACAAAACCAAACACACTAACCCTGCCTCTTCCCTGAGCTCCCTCGCCCCCTCTCACTACATTCCCCCTCCCTTGGTGACTTGCTCTCCAGCACCCTCACTCACTTTCACTGGGCTGAGGCAGAGGGTTGGGATGCAGGGGGGGTTAAGACTAGGACCTCGGATGAGGGGTTCAGGGTGCAGAAGGGGGTTCTGGATTTTGAGATCCTCAGAGCTGGGGCAGGAGGTTGGGGCATGGGCTTTACCTCTGGCGGCACCCAGTCAGCGGGCACAGCGGGGCTAAGGCAGGATCCCTGCCTGTCCTGGCTCCGCGCTGTGCCCCAGAAGTGGCCAGCAGGTCCAGCTCCTGGGGTGGGGGCAAGAAGCTCCATGCACTCCTGTCACCTGCAGGCACCCTCCGCCCAGCTCCCATTGACTGCGATTCCTGGCCGCCAGGGCAGGGGCAGTGCTTGGGGCCTCCTGGCCCCCCATGTGTAGGAGTTGGACCTGCTGGCTGCTTCTGGGGCGCAGCATGGCACCGGGACAAGTAGGGATTGCCATAGAACTGCAGCACTGCCGACCAGACTTTTAACAGCACGGTCAGCTGTGCTGAGCAGAGCTGCCGGGGTCCCTTTTTGACCGGGCATGCCGGTGAAAAACCAGACATCTGGCACTGGTAAAGAGCATTAGTCCCAGAAATGGTCAGCTTAGTGTGAAGTTTTTTTCCAATATCATTCACAGTTTACAGTTTACACACAACAAGAAATGCTTAACTCTAGTGTGTTAAAATTCATATCTAAATATATTAGGTAAATCTAGACTGAGTTTCAAAGCACAATATTTATGTAAGCCCCCAACTGCTTTCTTTTATTATTTTCAACTAAGTCTGCATGTTGGCATCAAGAAGCAGAGATTTTATCATCACTGTGTCTCATCCAGCATGAAACCACCGAGTTGCAAACTGTCGGAACATCAAGGCAACCTTTGCAGTGTTTCCTTCTGCTTGTCATGCTGGAAGGAATGTGTGTGTTCCTAGCTAAGCTCAATGAATCCTAACTGCTCAGTTAGCTAGCGGCATGTTTGCTTAGATATGGTAATGTAGAGTAGAGTAGTTATTGGCTCAATTTATCAAACAGTTTCAACATAATGGTTGAAGGCTACCAAGGTAGTTTGACTTGACTAAAAAAGAATAATCATTTGTTGGCATGTAACATGCGGGCTTGCCAACATAAATTGCAGCTATTGGTATGACCTGGCAGGCACACGGTACCTAGCAACCTAGATTTGTTTAGGAATCTCTTTAGCAGCTAGGAATTTTATATCTTTAACTTTCAAAAGAATTATAAAGTATATTTTATGGCTACGTTGCTATTAAATAGCATGTGATCTCTCCTCTCCTGAAGTAAAAATAGCCTATTCTTCCTACCTAGGAATGGAAAGTCATTTCTCCACTCTTGCCCCTCCAATGAGACATGTGGCTCATTTTAATAGTCTGCTGAAACCTGAGCAACTTCAAATGAATGTTGGCATTGAGAACTTTGCGGTCAAGGTCTGAGGATTTTGCACAGTGAGGGGTGATAGAGGGACAATAAGGATTTTTTTGTTTTAAAACAGTCATGTGAGGTAAGGCCTCTAAACCTTTGGGCTGTCTATATTTAATAAGCCAAATTCACTAGTTAATATGATATACTTCAGCTACCATAATTACAGTCCATTATAGCAGATATAAAACAAGGAGTCTAAAGAGTAAAATCTTTTTAGGCTTTAAACTCAGACTTTTCTGTGGGGGGACACGTGTGTAATGAAATACCCATTAAAATTTGCCATTCGGCCATGAGAAAATAAATAGCAAGGGAACGAAGTCTTTGTCAATAATTATGCTTTAGATATAAATTGTAGTTGTACTACTGAGCAATTTAAACGAGACCCTCCACACACATACCCCTTTGGTCAGGAATAATAAAGGAACTTTATCATTAAATGATCTAGGTAAAGCCATGATCAAATATTAACATCGAGTGAAATTTTTAAAGGACTTTAAGAGAGTTAGGCATTTATATCCACTGAATTTCATAGGATTTTTTCAACTAAATCAGGTAGGCTTCTTAGCCAGTTCCACCCATTAATCATTTTCAATTAACTTATTACATCAAGAAAGTGATTGTCATATAATTGGATTTAAAAATTACTTCTTTAAACTCTACAAGTAAACCTCAAGCACATAAAATAGAAATGTTGCTAAAGTAGAAGCTCTGGATTAGTTATTTCCAGATTTTAAAGTCCACTGACCCATATTTACCAAGGGACAGGGCCGGCGACAGGGGGGTACTACGGGTACAGCTGTACCGGGCCCCCCGACTTTAGGGGGGCCCCGGTACACAGCTGTACCCGTTGTCGTCCCCCCTTGTCGCCGGACCTGGAGAGCGGGGAAGGGACGGGGAGGCGGCGGCGCGGCTCTCCTCCGGACGAACGCAGTGTCCCCGGAAGGAGCAGTGAGCCCGGCTGGAGGCAGCGGCGCAGTCCGGGGGAGAAATGGCAGGGGGAAGGGGGGAAACAGCAAGGGCGGCTCACGCCGCTCCCGGGCTCTTGCTCCCGCTGCCGCCAGCTGTCAGCTGGGGGGGAGCGCCGGCTGGGCTGGGGGGGGGGGAGGCCGGCTGGGCTGGGGGGGAGCGCCGGCTGGGCTGGGGGGGGGGGCGGCTGGGCTGGGGGCCCCCCAGCCGCTGTCGGCTGGGCTGGGGGGGGCGGCTGGGCTGGCCCCCAGCCACTGTCGGCTGGGCTGGGGGGGGGCGGCTGGGCTGGGGGGGCCCCCAAATTTCTGTCGCCGGCCCTGCCAAGGGATGGAAGAAGTTGTATAATTAGTTGTAGAAATGATTGTCTACAATCAACGTGGAACCAACCCATTAATGAGAAGTTTGAATAAATTCATTAACATTTTCCTTTTAATTGATTTCTGAGTGTTTTCCCACTTCCTGGTCTTGGTCAGAAGTAGACATGGAAATTGTGAAATTATGAAAGAAATACTATCTTTTACAATATCTCCAGTATGGCCTGAATCTTAAAATCTTGGAAAGCTCCTAAAAGCTTGTTCTCAAAGATTTGCAGTTCAACTTCTTTAACCAAAGTGGTTTGGATAAGCACAAAGCTAACACGAACCACCAAATCTTTAGTTTGTGCCTTGGCAGGTGGAGAATTATGGTTAAAAGTTAAAAATACATTGGCTTTGGAAAAGACACTAGTAAACGCACGTTGGATTTGGAGAAAGAATTGGGCCCAATCCAAACCAGTGTAAATCTAAATTATAGTACCTAAAGTAATAGCATATAAGTGAAACCAAAATATAGGAACAAAACCAATGCATTTTAGTTCTAATACATTTTAGAGCATGTGAATTTGACATTGTGATGTTTTAGTTTAAAATTCTCCCAGCTCAGGACAGACTCTCTCTCTCAGAGTTCCAAATGAGTTATTATCTCAAATAGTGATCAGTTCTAAATAACTGGAACCTGTTTGTCTAAAAATAATAAAGTACCAGACAATCCTTGCACAATTGTTCAATGGTTTAAAATTGTCTTTAAACTGGCAGCTTTTTTAAGATAAGCAACAACCAACATGATACATACAAATCCCATTTGTCTATCATTGCCATAAACATTTATTGGGTCCCAATACAGACCAATAAATGTTAATTTTTGCATTGTTTGATTCTAACCAGAAGGTAAAGGAATTAGGACTGGGACTTAAGTGGTTCAAAGACTTTGGGCTGACTCTCTATCCATGGTGAATTTCACCTCCTGAATTTAGCATATAGAATGAAAAGCCTAAAGAATGCTTTTCTTGGAAACCATAATTTAAAATACTCCTTGGTAGAAATAAAATTGAATTGTTGTAATTTAAGATTAATATACTTATTTCAACATCTTAACTGATTTTAATGTAAGAGCTAATTTGAGAGGCACTTGTTTAAATTACATGGGAGAAAAGATGTATCGACCAATAATATCTGCCATGGATCAGAACGAGAATAACAGGGCTTTTACCAGATATTTTATTTTTATATATAATAGTTTTAATTAAAATCACTTTTGTTTAGTGCACTTGATATATAGGTTCTCTATACACAGAATTTTTAGAGTGCATATTACTTTTATTCTTAATCATGAGAATTAAGAGAGTCCATACTATGATAAAAATGTAATTATTCAAACATCTAGTTTAAAGTTTACTGTTGTTCTGCTGAACAATTAGGGAATGCTAAAATTCAGAAAAAAAGATAGTTGATTCCAAAAGAAAAAAAAATCATTGATTCCAGAAGCAAAAAACACTTCATTCCAAAATGTTATCTGTGTGCCAATAATGCACCTGCCTATTGAATTACTTATAAAAACAAGCACTTAAAAGAAAACAGTTAAAGGTATCATAATTCTTAACCTGTCCACATGGGCCAGAATCTCAGCTGCTGTAACTTCAATGAAACTATGCCAATTTACACCTGTGGAGAATCTGGCTTATCATTCTTATTAAGTAAAAAGTTTCACCTTTCCATAATAAACAACACATAGCTGTAGAGATGGGTATTGAACAAGCTCTTAGTCCTTGTTAAAAAGCTCCTAATAGGCCACGGTCATTTATAATGAAGAATTAAAGCTGGTCAGATATCTATTTATTTTTTTAAAAGAACAACATTTTAATGAGAAATGAAATGCAGTACATTTGTCATGATTTCCTCCTCACACACTTTCTGTAAAGGAAGCTCTTAAGCCTCATTCACTTAAACAAACAAGCACAGGCTTAACTTGAAGCGTGTGAGATGTTCTTTTGATTTCAATGCAACTCCTCATGTGCTTAAGTGTTTTACTGGATTAAAGCAGGACTGGACAAGCTAAGGCCTGGTGGCCACATCTGGCCCTTCAGACATTTTAATCCAGCGCTTGAGCTCCTACTGGGGAGAAGGGTCCAGGGCTGACCCTGCTCCAACGTTCCAGCCAGGGAACAGGGTCGGGGTCTTGCCCCGCTCTGCACATGCCGTGGCTCTGTGCAGCTCCCAGAAGCAGCGGCATGTTCCCCCTCCAGCTCCTATGCATAAGGGCAGCCAGGGGTCTCTGCACGCTTCCCCCACCCCAAGTGCCGCCCCTGCAGCTCCCATTGGTTTAGGACTGTGACCAATGGAGTGGGGACATGCCACTGCTTTGGGGAGCTGCTTGAGGTAAGTGCCACCTGAAGCCTGCATCCCGATCCCTCCCCGCCCTCCAAACCCCTCAGTCACAGCCCAAAGCATCTTCATCTTCTCATCTCCAGCCCCACTCCAGAGACCGCACCCCGGCAGAGCCCTCCCACACACCCCCAGGCACCCCAACCCCCAGCCCGGAACTCCCTCCCACACCCTGAACTTCTCATTTTTGGTTCTACTCCAGAACCCACCTCCCCAACCAGAGCCCTCACCCCTCCCGAACCCCAACCCCCAATTTCATGAACATTCATGGCCTGCCATACAATTTCCAAATCCAGATGTGGCCCTCAGGACAAAAAGTTGCCCATCCCTGGATTAAAGCCTTACTTAGATAACTGTTATATAAGGACTTCTATGCCCATCCTAAACTGCAAATGTTCCGTAGGCTTCCAAAACGGTAAGATTTACACACACATAACATGCAGCCTGTGAGTTGTCCAACTGAATCTAACGGGCCAAGCTTAAAACTGAGCACACAAATAAGTGTTTACAAAATCAGAGCCAGAGAGGGCTATATGATCACATGTATACACACCTAGAAACTGATCCAAAGCCCATTAAAGTCAATGGAAAGACCTCCCCTCCCATTACTTCCATGTGCTTTGATGAGGCCTACTCCTGCTCCCACAAGAAGTTAATGGTTATGTCTATACTGCAGTGTAAACCCAGGATTCAAACTCATGCTCAAGCCTAACCTCCCCTTCCCTGTACACACACAAATCATGGTAACCCGGGGCTTGGACCCAGAACCTCACGGCGGCAGAGGCTGCAAGCCTTAGAGCAGCTGGGATGCAGGTTCAAGTCCAATTGGTTTGCAGTGTATAAGCAGACCCACCGGACTCATGCTCTGGGAGTCCACCAAAAGTATCTTAAAATCTCATAGGCTGACTTTCTTTGTCCTCTGGACAGCCAAGTTTGATGAACAGTCAAGTTTCTCCACTCTGCACCATGAACAAAGGACTGGAAAGACCACATTTTGGAAGGGCACTAGGGAATCTGGGATATGGACAGCTGGACTCAAGTATACATTATGCAGTGTAACTGCTAGAGCCCCAGCAGTTGGATTTAGAGTTCAACAATTCCTAACATGGGGTTAAAAGTAAGTGTTGATGCTCAGGCCTTAGGTTAACAAATCCAGGGTCTGCTAATTTGAGCTCTACTAACCCTCTGCTTACACTGCAGTATTGGCATACTCAATAACAAAAATCAATCAATGGGAGCAGGACTGGGTCCCCAACAAAAATCATTAATAACATTGCTTAGTTGCAACAATCTGTTTCTTCAAATATAGTCAGGATATGTATTTGAACTTCAATTTAACAATATGGCAATTTTGAATAACAAAACATTTTTACATTTTTATGTATATGCAACTAGAGCAGAGTGATTACCATGGTGCCATAATGCAATAGAAAGGCTATTATCTTGATCAGGAAAACACAGCTGTGGTTGTGCTGTCTGTCTCCCTTCAGCATACACCAAATACAAATATGTATATCTCTTTTGGAAATTGGTTTTTAAAAAAACCCTAGGGGCAAAATAGATGCATATTCCAAACAAGTTAAAACACAGGATAAAGGACGACTGCTGTTCTATTTCTTTTTTCATTTCTAAGGAAACTTGCTCACAGGCAGGCGATTGCTTTGTTTATTTTTAACTGATTTAAATACCTTTTTCCATTGTTTTTTAAGACCCCTGACAATCTAAAGCCATCTATCTGTCTTTTGAGGTGTACAAGGGTTTGGTTTGTGAAGACTTTGCAGTCTGGGTTACAAATGAAGCAACCCCAGGTTTACTTGAAAATTCAAACTGCAATCTCTGAAGTGATCCTTAACCCCAGCTAACACCTCCCTACAATAAGCCATGGGGACAACACTTCCTTCCCTTACTTTAAATGGCTTTACAGTACTCAAGCCCTTATTTGGAAATGGAATCAGGCTGGAGTAGAGTTTGGCAGGTTTCCACCTTTTTCCATATTCAGCGAACTTGACAATTCTGCACTCTCCTTAGATTCTTATTCCATGTTCAGCACCTTGGTATCTAAGCACTGGTGAACCCAGTATTCACTGTTCTAGTGGGCTTGACATCTGATGTAAGTATTTAAAACGGCTCTAAATGGACTTCATACATTATATTTAAATGGTTAAAAACTGCTACTCTTCCTGAGCCCCATAAAGCTCTAAAATTTCAGATGTTGGAACTTTTTCCTATTTTCTTCCAGGATTTTCTGTTTCCTTTTCTCTATTCCACTGACCACAACACATCACCTTTCCTTACTGCCAAGCTTAAAAGCAGCTTCTGTGGTATTCCATGGACCACTGAACAAGGAATGTCTAGCGTAACATGATCTGCACTTTCCTATTATGATGGTTGCTAAAGAACCCTGCATCTTCTTATCCCACCCTCCCTATCCACACACAAATTCTAAGGCTTGGAATTCCTGTGTCTGTCTCCAACTCCAGTCTTGCAGCTAGAAATTGGAAAATCTCTCTGCTGGCAGTGGGCCTGTAGGCTTACCGAATGCTTTCATACACAACTCTGCACACTCTTCTTGAACATAATTGCATATGTCTTTAATTTCATTTATTGAAAGGAGATTGTCAGTACTTAAGCCATCTAGAATCAATATGCTCTTTAAAAAAAATGAAATTCAGGTTCAGTCGGACCAGTATCCAAAAGTTCAGTCCCTGCTCAGGACTCCGGTGTACCGGTAAGGCCTTTAAGTTACTTTCACCCCTGCCTCTCCCAGGCATTTCTATCAAGGATCTTTCACAGGCCTCTGCCTGCTTGTTGCTATGCTGTGCTATCCAGCCAGCCCTCTCCTGCTGCACTTCCTTCCTTATGGCCAAGCCTACACAGGTATAGCAGGGCAAAGTGAATGGACCAGGGCTGATTGTTCCATGGCCTCTGGCCCTGAAAGTGGAAAGCCACATTATTATAGGCTGAGAGTTTCAATAACTCCCATGAGATTTTTGCTACTTACTGGTATCTTTTAGTCTGGGTTGGAATTCAGAAGTCCAAAGGAGATCAAAATTGGAGGAATTACAGTTATTAAAACATTTCAGAACCTCAATTAAAGTTTAAGTCTAATTTGGTTTAAAAAACTAACAACAAACAAGATAAAGTTTGGGTGAACTGGGAGTTCTGGGATGGGTGCAATTCTTACTTTTTTCTGAACCTTACCCATTCCTAATTTAGAAACTCCAGATATCATGCTAAATAACTACAAAGATAAGAAACTAAATACAACCATTAAAAATCCAGTATCATCATGAGTAGAGATGCAGAAATTGGTTCAGATAAAATAGAAGCTAGCTCAATGCTTTGACTGTCCCTAAAGGCAAGACACATCTTGAAAAGTTCACCTCACTTTTCTTTTTCAAGCACTTATTTCCTGCCAAAAGTTGCAGTGCTGTATTAGCTTATGAATCCTAGAAATCATATAATGTAGTCTCTTCCTGTGAGATTGCCAACCACATTTTGCAGACTGAAAAGAGCCAAAGATTCACATAAACCTTTGAGAAGTACCTGAACTTCTGGGTGTTTAGCTAAACCAAACACTTAAGTTTTGCTCGTCATGATTCCCTAAAGAATCATTAGCTTGAAACAATAAGAGTCATTAATTGATCTTTTTAGGTAGGAATAGGAAATTGAAAAGGTAAAGAGTTTCCCATAAATTTTCAATGGGTTGCACTGAATTTGTCACATCTCCCACTTACTGTAATGAATAGAGATTTAAAGCCATGTGATTCCCATTAACATTTATAGAAAAGTAACATCAGTGTATCCACCCTGTGAAGCAATTATACTTCCATGCTCTTCACTTATATTAAGTAGGGATTGGTGAAGACTGGAAGAGAATTAAGAATTAAAAGAACTCAGCAAATAATTGATTTTTCAGTTTGGTGGCCAAAAAGGTTCATTTCTGATCCAAATTGATTTTTTCTAATGATTTTTCTTGTTGAAACAAACAAAAAAACAAAAAAACAAAAAAAAGTGTTTTGGTTTTATTAAACGTCTGAATATTGTTTTGAAAATGATGTTTAAAATTGATGTTTCAAGAATATCAATTCAAAACAGGTTTGAAAAAATCTAAACTTTTGACATTTCTAAACTGTTTTTCATCTGAAACTGTTTTCCAAATTCAACCCAAATTCATGAATAGTTTAGATGCCCTAAAATATGCATATTTCAGCAAATTTACTATTAGCCAAAAATCTTTCACCCAGCTCTAATTAAGAATCCTTTCACCAACCAGCCCACTTCTTTCCCCATTTCCAGAACTCAACCCTATGAAAGTGAAGCTTTCTGACAGCTTTGAATCTTCAGTTAATCTTTTTAAATATAGTGTTTAATGTTTGCATGTCTCTGAACTCAATAAAAACAAAGGAAATACCAAACTATCATGAAGATCTGCATTTTTTTGTATTTCTAGTCCAGCTAACAGAAAGAAGGATTGTATGCAGTGCTGTTGTTGCTGTTCGTCCCAAGATGTTAGAGAGACAAGGTGGATGATGTAATATCTTTTATTGGACCAACTTCTATTGGTGAGAAAGACAAACTTTCAAGCTTACATGGAGCTCTTCTTCAGGCAGATGACCTGAAGAGCTCTGTAAGTTTGAAAGCTTGTCTCTTTCACAACAGAAGTTGGGCTAATAAAAGGTATTACCTCACCCACTTTGTCTCCAGAAAGAAGGATTGAAAGTCTCACAAACAGACTATTCTGGCATCGTTTCCAGACAATGTTTGCAGCCTAACTGGTCCAGCTAAGCTTTTAGGAGCTAGATTCTACCACTTTAAATTAAGGAGAATAGTGCCTACTAACATATATTGACTTACGTGGGGTCAGGATTTCACCCATATTCGTTATGGGGCCTGATTCTTCGACCCCTATTCATGTGGAGTAATATCTGGCTCCCTGAGTGTCCCAAACACATCAAGATGACTCAGCCCATTTGATGCTGCTCATTGTAAGTAGGAATATGAGATTCAGATACCTACTAAGCATTCAAAATTTATCAGTTGCTTATCCAAATTGAACCAGGGCCTGATTTTGCCACCTACCTCACAGTGACTGGCATTCCAAGTGGAGTAAAGTTTTACACACTGTGAGTAAGGGTGGAAGGACAAGGCACCAATGACCAGATCCAAAGCCCGTTAGACTGAATTGATAGACTCACTGCAATCAGTAGATTTTTAGAGCAGGCACTATGTGAGCAAAAATACTTTTCAAAGCGGTATGTTGTCTCTATGATGGTATCGTTGCTGCAGTGTGCTGCACCAGGAGGCAGATCAGAGATGTACTGCTGGAGACCTAAGCTTTCCTAGGAATTCTAGTTTTGAGTGCCTCAGTTTCTTTTGGCACCATTTTGAATACCATATTCAGTCTAGACTTGAAGACTACAAGAGATGAAGAATCCACCACTTCCCTTGGAAGTGTGTTCCAACATCTAATCACGCTTACTGTAAAAAAAAAAAAAGTGACTTATTTCTAATTTGAATTTATCTGGCTTTAATTACCAGCCATTGGTTCTTGCTATGCCCACCTCTGCAAGGATAAAGAAACCTTCAGTGCCCGATTTTGTCTCCTCATGAGAAAGTTATTAGCAAAGGGCACTCTCTTAAATACCCACATTTGAATCATTTACAGATTAATTCTGCATTCCTTACAAATGTTGCCCCAGCGAAGTCAGGGAGATAACTCACCTGAGTAATAGCCTTTAGATTGCATTGGGTTTCATTAGAAATATTGGCATCTATTATAAGTTAGTATCAGTATTAGGGCCTGACTCAACAACTGAAATAAAAGACTTTCCAGACAGTTAAGTGGACCCTGGATCTGGCCCCTAGTTAATAGCTATAATAGTCATTTTAGGCCCAGATTATCCCCAGCTACTCTATGGGACTGTAAGGGGGGCAGGAAGAAAGGGTCAGTGGCTTCCTCCCTGATTTCTGTGTCCCTGAACAATAGGGACACAGATGGACACTCAACAGAGAATGGCAGCAGTTAGGCCATGGTGCTACCTTCTGCACCTAGCATTGGCTACCAGAGAATGGGAAGCTGCATGTTCTGAAGAGCTAGAAGCCGCCATACTCGCCCATTCTCACAGAGCTCCATGAGGAATTTTCCCTCCCTGAGTGGTACAGAGTTTCACTTCCCTCAACATGGAGCTGAGCTTAAATGGCACAACTGAACCCATAGGGAGTGACTCTCACATTAGCTACGGAATCCCCGTTAGGTCAGCCAGCAGTGAGAGGGAGGAGGAAAAACTTGGACAGGGAAAAAAGCCTATATTGGCTCCAAACCTCTCCCAGTTGAACACTACGGCTTTATTTCTTTCAGGTAGGAAGGATAAAAATCTGTTAATAATTTAGTTTGAGAGCCCCATCTTTGTGGATTCATTTGTATGCCAGTAATGGCAGAATTCATAATGAACAGATTTTACATTTCTTTTATGTGAATGTCATGTCAATGTTTTTGTATTTTTACATGTTCCATTCTAATTGAGGATACGTTGATAGAAAAGTAAAGTGTTACCTACAATTACCAAGGGAAAAAATTGTGGTGAAATCATACCTCAGGAAGAAATACAAATTAGTTCATTCAAGCTCGTCTTGCATAGAAATTATGCTAACTCTTAAAATATGAATACATGAAAATGTTATAAAGCTCAGATCTTATCAGAGGTCAGGTTCAGAGGGACAGAACACAACTGGAAGAACTATCATAGTGTTTATTATAGACTCCATAGGTTTATATTTTATAAATAAATCATGCAGGAAGATAGAACCTACAGAATAACAGATACAAATGTAGTATGGAACCAATCTTTAACATTTCTCATCTTATCTAGCTATCACATTGTTCTTATTCAATGTTAGCCCCACCCTGACTTGTCTGAGCCAATTGCAGAACCAGTGCTGGCAGTCACACACTTTTCTGAAGCACAGTAGCTAATTAATGAGAACTTCCTTCTTTTTTTTTAAGTCATCATTTATGATATTATAGGCCTCATTCTCCTCTCACATACACACTGTAAATCAGGAGTAATTCCCTTGAAGGTAAGTGAGTTACACTGGTGTAAAGCTGGTGGGAGAGGAGAATCAAACCCAATATGGCTCTTTGTGACCAGAAAGATGAAATCAATAGATTTACCATATAGTATTTTAGGCATATATGAATTCTAGGCAATCAAGATTATCTGATCAGATTGATTAATACATATGCTAGGGGGTAAAATGACTTCTATAGGGTCCGTGTGTATGCAGAATGTGGCCATTATTTTCTGAACACATCATTTGTGACTAACTCAGGCCCAAAGTCAATAGGACTTAGGCACATGCCTAAGTGATTTCCTGAATCATGGCCTTAAACTATAAATGCTGGATTTCTACATTTTTTTAAGATCCACCTGGTAGCATTAGTAACATAAAATTCCTTTGCCATTTAACTAAGGTGACCCCCATTACAAAGTATTTCAGCACTTCACAGTCTTTAATGTATATTTCTTCACAAAAACATTGTGAGGTTGGGAAGTGCTATTATCCCCGCTTCACATATGAAGACCTGAGGTATTGAGAGACTAAGTGACTTGCCCCAAGTCACACAGGAAGTCTGTGGCAGATCAGGAAATTGAACCCTCATCTCCCAGGGTAGTGCACTAACTATTGCAGTATCCTTCCTCTTTGCATTAAGTATCTGAGATGGGATTCAGTAAGGTGAGCTTCACTCTTTTGGTAGTCAAGGCTTAACATTAAATGGTAATAACCCTCCATATACCCAGTAATGTGATAGCAAGGAAAAAATGCAGAATTGCCTTTATATTATTTTAACTTTCCTGGCTATCAGTAAAGTAAAATCGGAGAGGCTTTGAAATTAACATCTGACCCACAGCTTGAGATTCAGTTTTTCAAAGCTCACACAAGCGTGGGAGTCAAGCTTTTCCAGTAATGACTTCCTCCATTAATTTAATGGAGTAGTTTATAAGTGACACGCTATACACTATAAAGGGCAAACTGCAGAGCTGAGTCACCATTGGTAATACTTACTCCCATTCTACCCTCTGTAAATATTATATAGGGTCCAGAAAACTGAATAAATTGTAGCTAATGAGCATGTGATTTACTTTTGTGTTACTTATTGAGATTTCCATCATGAAATTGCTTAGGGTGATGGTTTATTTAATTTATTTTTAACATTATTAAAATGCATGCATCATAATATCTCAGGACACATGTAAAGCACCCTTGGTTTCTGTTCCTTTTGAATAAAGACAATTTACCAATAATTAAACTACTTACAATATGCCATATTCATTGTGGATGGAATCAGTTGAAAAGTTATAACACCGAATTAATAGGTCAAAAGCATTATAGTATGTTTTATATCCACCACTCTAATTCTGACAATGTGTATTATATGACTAATATGTAATTATTTGGAATAAAACATTACTTGAACAATAAAATTAAAAATAAACTATATTCATTCTAACATTACTATTCATTTCAGTTTATGTACTCTGTTTTATCAATAAAGGCACATTTCATATCCTGTACAGAGGCAAGGAAGATATTATGTCAAATTCCAATAAAGAGTCATGGTTAATGCCATCATAGGTAGATGAGTAATAGCCCAAAAGATGCTTAAGTTGCTAATATAAATGAAAAACAATATGCAGTGCCTTGATTCAATTATGGCAAGTGCCTTTGAAATGCACATGATATAACTAAGTGCCCCTTCCATTATTAACATTGCCATTGCACAGTACCATTCTGGAGTACAATGAAATGTATTTTCCAATAGATCTAAAGCCTAATTTCCCCTTTATATGCATGTCTAATTCTGGATAACACAAGGGAGAATTGCACCTTGTCTATCAAGAAGAGAATACATTAATATTAATAATAATATAATATTTACTTGTATAGCGCCTTTCAATTTACTATCTCCTATTCTACATAGCTTGTTAATGATCACCACCATTTTACAGATGAGATAATCAAAGGATTGCAGGGGGTGTAGTCCAAATGATCTTCTTTTGGTTGTTTCTGGATGGGCCATTGCTTTCCAAGATTGGGACTTATGTTTTCATTTTGATTTAATAACAACTTTTTTTGTTAAAATCGGTCACGTGGCAGCTCTCTCGGTGCTCAGTCAAATCCTGCAAACCCACAGAACTAAATGAAGCTTTAAGATTTTTAAATTTTTAATTCCTACTGAAGGAGCTGAGTTGAACAAGCCCTAATTGTAAAGGCTTCAGGATTGAAAATGATACCAGACATTCGAGTCACACTTTATCCTAAGGTTATATTTATAAATAGTTTATAAAGGTTTGATAGATTAATGGATGTTTTAATAAATGGTTAAAGCAATTGTTACAGAGTGTAATAGCTCAATAGGTTACTTACCATCATGGATTATAATGATCTCTAAAACCTTCTACTAATGTGCTTATACTCATCTATAATACATATTACACATGTATGCATCTTCTTATAATATCTATTAATCATTTAACATTTTTATAAACAATATATACCCCCCAATGAATATATATATTGTTTTTATAAACAATATATACCCCCCAATGAATATATATAATATATATATATATATATTATATATATATTCATTGGGGGGTATATATTGTTTATAAAAATGTTAACAAATGATTAATAGATATTATAAGAAGATGCATACATGTGTAATATGTATTATAGATGAGTATAAGCACATTAGTAGAAGGTTTTAGAGATCATTATAATCCATGATGGTAAGTAACCTATTGAGCTATTACACTCTGTAACAATTGCTTTAACCATTTATTAAAACATCCATTAATCTATCAAACATTTATATATATATATATAAACCTTTAATGCAAAATATGATCTTGCTTTCATATGAACTTTTAAATATTAGGACCTGTTTTTTTTCTCATTTATACTGGTATAAATCTGAGTTCTTCTATTGAAGTCAGTGGAGTTTTATTGGTTGTACAGCAGCATGAGATTAGAATCTAGCCTTAAATTTTAACAAGTGTAATTTGCACCAGAAGTGCTTACACCCCCCCATGTTTTATCAAGTTTTGGTCATCCTATCAAAGAACAGAAACACTAGCATCTGACTAGTGGTAGAGGTAGCCAATCCTATATAATGTAAATAGTGAACAGTGAATAGTCAAAGGCAGAGTGGAAGTGAACAATCAGACCACTAGTTGAAATATTTTTGCATAAAATGTTCAAATGATTATGAATAAAAAATTTGTAAGAAGCGAGAAAATTCTGGAACAGAAAAACAGGTGAATGTGCTGAATAATGTATTAAATATGACTAGCTTGCCTATTTCATAGAATCTCAGAGTTGTAAGGGACCTCAGGAGATCATCTAGTCCAATCCCCTGCTCAAAACAGGACCACTCCCATTTTTGCTCCATATCTCTAAATGGCCCCCTAAGGATTAAAATCACAACCCTGGGTTTAGTAGGCCAATGCTCAAACCATTGAGCTATCTCTGCTCCTGAAAACACAAGCTAACAGAGGATGGTTCACATTATATCCTACCTTGGTCACAAAACTAAAATGGGACACAAAAGTATTCATCTTGTAATTGCTCTTTTTAACTGTTGTTTTTAACCATCTAACAAGATTAGATAAGGTTTCACAGAATCATAGGAATTAGAGATAGAAGAGATATATAGAATATCTGTCCCATTCCCCATCATGGTGACCAATGTTGGGGGACTGTTTCCTATGGCACACTTTCTACTGTATTTTAGCCATTTTAGAAAGGAGATAGTCAAACTGAATTTAAACAATTTTTAAAGTTACATTCTGTCTATGAAACAGCTTTAAAACTGGTGTGACATGGTCATTGTCACTTTAATTAGTGACTGAAATATGAAAGAAAAAGACCAACTAGAGGACTGAATACACTTTCATCTAGATATCCATAAAGATGTAACTCAATCTGTCTCAAACACAGACCCTCAGTAAACAATATGGCAATCTGAATACTGGCACGGAGTCAGAGCAGTTATCTGCAGGTGATCAGAAAGAGCCCAAGACACTGCTGGTGACTGATTTTTCAACGTGGAGTGAATACTACAGTTGATATGTTTCCCCACTGCTTTGCATTATTGAGGTAAAATGAAAGCTGTATTTTCCCTAAAAAGAAGAACCTTATAATCTCTCATACTAAGTATCTAGCATGGTGGTTGTCTTTTAGAAGTTCCTCTGAACAGAACTGTCACCTGATAATGTCCTTGTAATCTGCCTAGTAAAGATATGTTCATCATCACATTGAGCCACTGGCTTGGAAAATGCCTCTAGTGTATTTGTCATTCAGCTCAGATAAACTGGGTGCAACCTTTCATGTAGCTCTAGAGTGACCAGACAGCAAATGTCAAAAATTGGGACAGGGTATGCGGGGAAGGGTAATAAGAGCCTATATAAGAAAAACACCCAAAAGTCAGGACTGTCCCTTTAAAATTGGGACATCTGGTCACCCTATGTAGCTCACTCAGGCTCAATTTGATACTGCAACTCTTGTTCACGAAAGCAGGCTTTGCTCACAGGATAGTTCCACTTAAAACAACGGGAGTCGAGTACACAAAATCTATTGCAGAATTTGACCCTTTCATTCTCTCTGTTTCACATCCCATCTCCTTCCCACGTTGCTTGAAAGGTGTGTCACTGGGCCTTAAGTTAGTTAGCAGTAAGACTGGTTTATGGAATGGTGCTGGACTGGGACAGGATCTAGATCCACAAATGGATTAAGGAGCCTAACTGCCATTTTGGGGGCCTAAATTCAACATTAAGTGCTACTGAGATCCATAAAATCCCTGCTTAGCTGCCACCTACCCCTGTAAGCACCTGCAGTCCCCAAGGCACTTACATTTCTGCCAGTGAGCATGAGCACAGCCACCTCAGCCTAAGCCCATTGGCACCACTCATGCCTAAGCCCCAGTGAGATTCTCAAACAAGTCCTGCTTATCGTGCTTGTCTGAGCATGCCTACTTCGGTTCGGTGGGCATGCTCAACACACCCCGAACTCACCCCAAACAGCAAAGAAGCTATGGCACCCATCCAGGATGTGGGAGTTAAATTGCCCACTCTCACGCACATCAATAAGGGATCTGAGCTCAGGTTTCCCCTCCATCAGGTAAGTGCCCTAACCACCGGAGTACAGAGTCGTTCTCACATGCTTGCTGGCACACTACATATTTAATTATTTATATCCAATTAAACAGAAGAGGCTGAGGGAACCAGTACCAGAATATCTCACAGTCCACTGGTTAAGGCACTTACCTCAGAGGCTGAAGATCCAAATTCAGATTCCTGTTCTACATCAGGCAGAGGGGGGACTTGAACCTATGTCTCCCACATCAATTCTGAGTGTCCACTGGGCTAAAAATTATAAGGGACTCTCTTCATTGAAGTGACCCTCAACCCATAGTGTTTCTTGCAGAAATTGCTTAGGATTCTGGCTGCAAGAGATGGTTAACAGCTGAGAATCTCAAGTGAAGTTAGGACTCTCCCTCTACCCTAGATGTAGGCACCCAACTCCTTGAGAAGAACAGGGCTTAAGACCCACACCTCTCCTTGGCATGTCCTACTGGCTAAGTCAGGGAGGTACCTGCTCAGCATGCTAATTTTTGTGGATCCCATTCTCAGGTGCCTAACTCTCCTCACACATTGTTTAGGGAGCCTGAGCACCTAATTCCAGTCTCCTGGGGATGACAAGGCACCTAAAAGTTAGGTGTGACAACACCTAAGTCCCTTTTTGGCTTTAGCCCCTAGGTTCTATTCCTGACTGTGATGTGCTGTGTCCACTTAGGCAAGACAGGTCCCTGCTAAGTTTCTCCATTTGTAAAATGGAACTATGCTACTGATCTCATTTGTAAAGCATTTCAAAATCTACTGAGGAAAAACAAGATAAGAGCTAGATATTATCCTGTAGCTATTTTAATTTCAAATCACTAAGGGTTTTATTTGTCACACATCTACATTACAGATCTCTGAAATTATGTGTATCAATTTGCATAATGCATATTATAGTGCATAGCAATTATATATGTCAGAAGCCCCCATACTGAATGTTTGAGTTCCAAAAACTCAAACTGTGGTTATGTAGGATTTAAAGTCTTGCATATTTGTAATGGAAATGAAGCAAAACTGTGTATTTAGCAAAACAATTAAGTTCTTCTTATGCTATTATCAGAAACAGGTGGATCTGCAGCTTAAATCTGTTAAATGTAAATTACTTCCAACCTTATCTGGAATTATATGCCACAAATTTGCAGCTACCAGTACTTTGCTGCCTCGCTACTTGACATTGCACAAATCCCTTCGGTTAAATCAATAAATCAGAAATGTGCACGAAAAACCGGGCATCAAAAGACATCATATCACTTTTGTTTTAGAATCCATAAGCCAGTGAATGAATTACACTCCTGGTTGCACGTAGTGCTCTCATATGTCACCGAATACAGTATGGATAACAATCTACATTTCATATTCTTCATTTAATAATTAATCCAGATATGATTTAATGCAAGTTATGTGTATATGTGCACACATGCATGTGTGTAGATGAACAATTTCTTAAACGTCAAGTCAAACTTACCTTCCACACAGACTACAGGTTTTCATTTTTTGTTTTAGCAAGAGAAAATTCAGTTTCAGTTCAAAATGAAGTGAATTGTTTCATAGTTGTTGGAAGTAAGGATGCTGGGGGTGTTACTGCTCCCTGTGGCTTGAAGTGGATTCCATTATATTCAAGGTTTACAATGTGGTTCAATAGCTCGCAGCACCCCCACTATACAAATTGTTCCAACACCCCTGAATTGTTTTGGGGATTTTTCAGTTTTGCCACCAACCTCCAAAAAAAGTTAACTATTTGCTCAGCTCTTCCATGGCCCCACCACCAGTCATTCTGAGAGCCTGCAATTGCTTTCTGTTCCATCATCTTTCAGAGTTCTTCCTGCCATAACCTTCCTTAAAACCAGGGTGTTTCTCATATTACTGTCAACCAGGTTCGGGTTTCATAGGGTGCTGTGCCTACTGCATTATCCAAAGCAATGCTGAAAGTACTGAGGAAAAGTACAGATAGAGTGTCTGCTCCTTTTACTCTAGGAATATTCCTCCCCCCTCTCCCCCCCGATTTGCTCACATACTAATGGTGTCAGGGCCTAATCCTTTTCCCTGGATAAAATACAATGAACAGCCCCTACTCAGATTTACACGGCGTTAATTATTTTTCTTCATCTTGTTTTTGTGTTCCTTTAATGTTCTTGCCAGACTTTCAACCATGCACCTTTAGCATCATGTTTACTACACATCCTCTTAAGTAACTTTTATAAAGATGTTACCAACGCTATTTCTCATTTGTCACTCCATGAGCAATACTTAAGACAGGGGTCTCAAACATGCGGCCCGGGGGCCACATGCGGCCCGCGAAGCCCTTCTCTGTGGCCCGTGAAGCTCCCTGGCACCCTCCCCCCGCCCCTGCATAGCAGTTTCTGGGAGGGAGGGGCCAGAAGTGGAAGCTTCTCTGCTGTCTGGCTGGGCCACTGCCGATCCCCAGCTACCAGGCACTGTTGCTATGACTTCAATGAATGGGGTGGCGCTTCCCAGGAGCCCTGTGCAGTGGCGACCAGGGGTGGTAAGCCAGGCTCCACACCGTCCTCCCGCTTCCCTCTGCCGGAGGCTTACCGTTCCTGGCCACCGCTGCAGAGGGCTCCTGCGAAGTTTCCTGGCTGGGCCACTGCCGAGCCCTGGCTTCCAGGCGCTGCAGCCGCGACCTCAATGAACAAGCTGGGGCGGCGCTTCGCAGGAGCCCTCTGCAGCGGTGTCCAGGATCTCAGAGGAGGCGGCGGGGCAGGGGGGGGGACCTCATGGAAGGTGTGGAGTGGAGGTGGGGCCGGGGGCAGTGAGGGGGGGCGTATCAGTGATGCAGCCCTCGGGCCAGTGCACTAGTCCCCATGCGGCCCTCGTGGTCATTTGAGTTTGAGACCCCTGACTTAAGATGTCCTTTCAGGGAGCAAATGCATTTGAAAAACGTCTTTGTTCAAAGAGTGACAGTTTCTAAATTAAAACTGTGATTTGTTTGAAAAAAAGCTTTTCAATCACTTTTCTTTCCAGCCCATGCATAAGAACCATGTGAAAATGGTAGCAATAAATCTAAAGTCATTGCCAAAGACACTGGCTGCACAGAAAGTGGCTTGTTATTACTTGTTATGTCTGAGATCATCCAGGCAGTTTTTGCTTCTTGCTTTTGGTTAAGATTCCAATCAGCTCATTTATTTTTTCATATTTATCATACAAGTAATTATAATAAAGTCCTGGCCTCTGAGCAGGCAGCAATTTCCCAAACAACACAAACAAAAGACATCGTTGCGAGATACTCAGTGAGTCTGGAACAATTTAGTTCCAATGAGCCTATTAAACTATTATGGGTTGTCTTCAATATCTAGATGAAGAGCAAGTAATTTATTTTATGCTGTGTATGCTTATAATTAGTAATCCTCAGGTCAGCGATTCTGCACATACTTCAGGTAAGGCTAGAGATCTAGTCTAACAAAATTCATTCATGTTAACTTTCAGAAAATTTAATTAGTGCATTTCTTGGGAATTAGCAAGAAAATTAGAAACTTAGCAGATCACCGACAAGTTAAACTGATATAAATTTTCAGAACAGAAGAGTGCTAGAGAATATTTAGGCTGCCACAGATTAGGCAATAACCAACTGGAGATGGAATTAAGTAGAGAACTATCAGGCCAAAAACAGAACACTTGAACCTTTTTTGTATTAATCAGGAAGTGTTTGGGGTTTGTTTTGTTTTTTGCACCAGCATCTGCTGTAGTTTCAAGGACAACTTGAATAATAATAATTCTATTATTCTTATTCTAGTTGCCTCAGTTTGAATATTAAAGGATAAAGCAAGCAAGACAGCATGCAATATATACACATTTAATAAATGACCTGATCCTGTGAAGTGCTCAGCACTGGACTGAAGTCATTAAGGGGCATTCATGCCCTGCCTGGCATTGACTTTAAAGGGAGCTGGACATGACTTCCAGGTATTAAGCATCAAAGGGAGCTGAGGGTATGCCACACCTTACCAAAACTGCTCAGCACAACTGAGGATTGGGCCTCAGATTCACACTGGTTATTTCCTATGGGAAAATGTGATGCTTGGAGCTATAGTAGCTAGTTTTTACTCCTGCTAAAATATCTTGTTGCCACTACATCAGCACAAGGTAGCATTAAAACCAGCCTAATAGGCCACGTGAAGACTCTTTGGGGATGGGATTGAACAAGGGGGGAACAGCAGATTACTATTTTGCGGATAGGCATAAACTGAGTTAGATATTGACTGCACAGGGGATTTGCTATGCAGCAATTGATATGGATGTCCCAGTGTTTCTCCAATGTATAATGACAAAACAAAGTCCCCCAGGGCAAATATAGCTTTCCCCATACAGCTACACTGATGGCTGTTACTATGGCAAATCCCCCATATAGGCAAGGTCTCAGAGGGCTGCTGATAGCAGAGGGCCCTTCAACTAAGAAGCTTCCAAGCACTCCCCATACTATTAGGACTCCACAGGAAGAGGAGCTGTAAGCCTCTGCACCATCACCAGACACGCGATCTCCCAGGACATTGCTCTGACCCCCACCTTCACAGCCCCAGCCCTCAGTGAATTAGTCTTCTACCTCCCTGCCTTGCATATAGCCACTCTATGAATTAATCTGCCTAACCCCACAGATCTCAGCATAACCAAACCCACCTCTTCAGATACGAATGCTCTCTCTGCTCTCCTTAGCACCAGGCTGCTTACTTTTCCCCAGCTGTGTCACTCCCCACCTAGTGCTGTGCTGGGGGAACTTGAGCCAGTGTGGGCCAAACCCCAGGAGTTTGTTTCTCACCAACCCTTCCCATCCCAGTTCCAGGAAGGGTGCAGCTAGGAGGCAGAGGAGTTGTTGCCAATAGGGCCAAATGCTTCAAGAGCACGCCTGAAGTGGGAGGAACATCTGCCTTCTTCACGTGTGGAAGAATCTCCTCAGCAAAAGGAGCCACTCCCCTGGATTTCCCAGGAAGGACAACTAATCACAGAGGTCTTCCCTGGAGGATCACAGGTTTTCTCTACAGGCTTACAGGAAAGTTTGAAAACCTATAGTTTGTGGGGACCAGTTATAGTGTTGGCACCTTTGAGCCCCTCCACTCTGCAAACAGTCCAGTCAGACACTGTGATGGGCTTGTGTCAATTCCACCAGGTGAGGATCTGGCCCTGATTTCTGGAGTCTTGCTGATCTTACTGAAGTAATTAAAGGTGTGTGTGTGTATATATATTAATGGATTTTTTCTGAATAAAATACCAGCTGTGGTATTCCAGGATTCTATAAAATTGTAACAGCCTTAAAAACACCTTTCTTTAGAGCCACTTTCAGGCTTTTTAGCTTAAGGAAATTAGACATATTCTGTTCTCGGCTGCACAAATGCATCTTCATTCCATTGAAAACAATGGAGTTATTCTGAATTAACACCAGTATGACTTCAACTGGTAAACTACACAGCAACTTACCTCTGCCTGACTCAGCATTAGTTTCTCTGATAGCCTGGCACAAAAATGGAAAATGTTGGGGTACACACAAAAAGGAGAGGCTTTGCATTACTTCATACAGCTGTCTACAGCTGAGCGCTAAGATACAACTGTATTTGCTCCAATCCTTCAGACAAACATCTACAGAATCTTTATCAAGCATTCTTAAAAGTACAGTACCCACCTGCTGAAGTGAAGACACAGATTGACAGAGCCAGAAGGGTACCCAGAATTCACCTACTACAGGACTGGTCCAACAAAGAAAATAATAGAACGCCAGTATCCATCACCTTCAGCCCCCAACTAAAACCTCTCAAGCACTTCATCAAGGATCTACAAGCTATCCTGAAGGACAATCCCTCACTCTCACAGACCTTGGAAGAAAGGTCAGTCGTTGCTTATAGACACCCACCCCCCAAGCAAATACTCACCAGCGACTACACACTACACAACAAAAACACTAACCGAGGAACCTATCCCTGCAACAAACCCCATTGCCAGCTCTGTCTACATATCTATTCAAGGGACATCATCATAGGACCTAATCACATCAGCCCCGCCATCAGGGGCTCGTTCACTTGCACATCTATTAATGCGATATATGCTATTATGTGCCAGCAATGCCCTGCTGCTATGTATTTTGGCTATACGGGAGAGTCTCTATGCAAATGAATAAATGGACACAAATCATAAGTCAAGAATTATAACATTTAAAAACCAGTCAGAGAACACTTCAACCTCCCTGGACACTCAATAACAGACTTAAAAATGGCAATTCTTCAACAACAAAAAGTCAGAAAAATTGCATCAATAAACTGCAGAACTGGAATTAATTTGCAAACTGGACACCATCAAATTAGGCCTGAATAAAGACTGTGAGTGGATGGGTCACTACAAAAACTAATTTCCCCATGCTAATTTCCCCCTATTGTTACACACACCTTCTTGTCAACTGTCTGAAATGGGCCACCCTGATTACCACTACAAAAGTGATTTTTCCTCCTGTTGATAATGGCCAACTTTAATTGAATTGTATCGTTAGAACTGATCCCCCCGACTTGGTAAGGCAACTCCCATCTTTTCTTCCTACTGTATTTTTCATTCAATGAATCTGATGAAGTGGATTTTAGCCCACAAAAGTTTATGCCCAAATAAATTTGTTAGTCTCTAAGGTGCCACACGTACTCCTTGTGGTTTTTGCTGATACAGACTAACACGGCTATCACTCTGAAATCTCTTAAATTCCTTATTCTATGTGCTGGCAAGAGGTCTTGATTTAGCACTGAACTTCTAAGATTGGTTTGATTCTAACAGTTGCAAAAGTAGTTGGCTGGATCATGCAATTTACCCTACAAAACATGGGAAGGCTATTCAGAACTTAGCCATCTTACCAACTCAGGTCTCACCTCCTCTGCATGGGTTCAAAAGATTTTATGGCAGTTTTCATAAGAGTACTGGCCTGTCAAAATGTTGTTGAATCCTTCCAACACTGTGTTTTGAAATATGTTGTGTGTGAAGCATTTGGTTATTTCCTTCCATTCCAGGGGTGACTGCATTTTAATAGTGCAGACCCCAGCCTAGTAAAACCCAGAGCCGATTGGAATTTTTTGAGTTTCAATTTTTTTAAATTAAACTGTCATGGAAAATTCAATTTTCAGTGAAACATCATCATCATTATCATGGCAAATCCCAATGGGACGTGGTCTACTTGCAAATTGAGCACTCCCTTGATTGATGTCTGGCAAGGTACTTAAGGAGGTCTGATTGTATAGTCAGTTTATGTCCATCAGTGGCAATCTTGTCCCATTGTCAAAGCTTTTGGTACCATGTGACACTGGACAAATAGCAGCATTCCTTGGTATACATGGTGTGGAATTTGTTGGTCTTCCAGTCTTACAAGATGTCAATACCAAGAAAGATGCTGAAACTGAACCAGTGCTGATGAAGGCCATTGCTGGATTTGGCTTTGAATATCATTGGTTCTGACCTTGTCCAGTTACCAGATATGGGGTAGCTGTTGGAGACTCCTTCCTTCCAAAAATGATGTATTTGGACCATTTCTAGTGGGACCTTATCCTAGGTACAGTTGTACCTATTTCTAACTATCTCTTTATCTTCTATTTATCTCTTTAACTTCTATTTTAGAGAAATGTGTATGGTTTGTCAAGATAGTTTTATTAAATTGAATTCATATCCATGTACCATATAGTTTTTAAAATTCTTTTGTAATCATGTAGGCAAAAGGCACTATATTTTTGCATAATTACGTCTGTGGGATTTGTAAGGTGACCTCAGCACTAAACAGAGAGAGAATCTGTTTCTTGTCTTTCGTAATCAAAAATACTGTGGACTGCCTTAAGTTCCCACTCTGGGGCCACTATCCCCAATGAGATTGCACAGCTGAAACCAGGGATGTAATGTGAAAATAACGAGGTTGCACAGGTGTAGCTGAGAGCAAATCATGAAGATAATGGGGTTGTACAAGTGTGCCGAAGTGAAAAATTTGAAGAAAATGGTGTTGCACAGGTCTTAATGAGAGATGTTTGAAGGCAACAAGATTACTCAGCTTTAACTCAGAGCAGAATTTTGCCCACAGATTCTTTATTGCTTATGATGCACGAGCAGGAAAGAGCTCAGACTAACAACTGAGATCCTAGAGTAAGTGTGCAGGGCTGGCAATGAGAGAAAACAGCTGTTTAATTTTAACTTGGTCAGATCTGATCTGGAGTCACTGATGATGTCAAAGAAAAATGAAATTTTGAAGGACTCCCTTCAGTTTGAAAATCACATTTCTGTCTGAACATGTTATCTCTATTATGTTTACAAGAAACATCTGTGATCACTTTGACTGAAGTTTTTTTTTATGAAGTTTGTTTACTTTGTGCATTTATCAACACTTTATATATATAGTCCATTTCTCTATTTCGACACAGGAGTAGATTTAGAAACTTTCTTTATCAACAAGATCCATCTCCTCATAATCTTCTCTCTCTCTCCCTGATATAAAAATAGCAACATTTAAAATCTAATGTACATCAAAAACTCCAAATGACAAACAGAATATAAATGGTTCTGTGACCCTGCTAACCTACTTAATCTGACATCTGCTGTTATTGCCTCTGCTGATGCTGAAGGGAAATTGCTTCTTTCTTTTCCTCTGCAAACATTTGTTACATCTTGGGTCAGGCCAGTTGTTCAAAGTCCACATAAAGAGGAAGCCTGATTTTTATGGCCTAAGACACTGAATTTACAATGCCAGTAATGTCTAAATGCTATTCCTTTTTGTTTGGGCTGGGAATTTTGAAGGGTGACCTAGGGAGCACAGCATGCTGAAATAGGATCCTGTACCCAGTGAATGCAGTGGGATACTGGATACAGCCTGCGTGGCGAAGAACAATGATGCCTATACTGAAACATCATAGTAATAGTTTGTACTGGGAGGATGTTAACTTTGTTAACAACTGTATTCACAGCAGCAGTGTCTGTTGCTACTTTGGACTTTGACATGACGACCACTCAGTGCAAGACAATAAACACTAATCAGAGCTGTCAGACAATAAAGATTGTTTGCTGCTTTGATATATCTGTCTTGTACATTGCCTCTTCCTATGGTACAGCATGCACAGTTGTATTCAGTAGTACAGGTAGGTGTGGAATTATTAGCCAGATAGTGTCATTATTATAATCTGTGATATTCTGTTCCTCAAGAAACACATCCCACTACCTTTCATTTTCCTGGGTGGGGTCTAGCACTGTGGTGATAGTTGTAACTCTTAATTCAAAGCTTGACTTTCCAAGGTATTTAGATACTGTAACGGGGTCACCACTCACCCCCGCGGCGCCTCCCGCTGGTCGTCTGGGGAATCAGCTCCTTCAGCGTCAGGAGCGCCCTCTGCAGGTCGATGCCCCGCTCCTTTGCTGGCTCCGTGTCCCTCCCGGACCCCGGTGCCCTCCAGCTGTGGGGGCTGCACCCCTGCAGTACCCCCTTTGGTGTGAGGGTCTCCCCTCCCCAGGGGAACCCTCTACCCCCTATCCCCACCTCGCCTCAGAGTGTGCCACTGTCAGTCACTACTTGCCCCCGCTCACTGGGGCGGACTGCAGTATCATGGCTTCTCATCCCAGGCAAGGAGGGTTGGCCTGCTGCTGCTATCTCCAGGCCTAGGCTGCCCCCTGCAACCCTGGTAGTTCTGGGTCGGACCTTGTATCAGGCCCGGAGGCCTGGGGTTCGTGGCTAGAGCCCACCCAGCTCCTTCTGCCCTGCCCCAGCTCTGCCCTAACCCAGGTACCTGGCTCAGCTCCTGCAGCTAGGCCTGTCTTCCTCTGAATGCAGAGAAGACTGCTTCCCTCTCTGAGGAGACTGAGTCCCTCTAGGCCCCTGCCTCCCAGCCTTTATACCGGCCTGTGTTTGGGGCGTGGCCGCCCAGCTGGGCCTAATGCCCAATCAGGCAAAGCCTGCTGGCTCCCAGCCTTCAAACCCCTTTTGGGGCTTTTCCAAGCCCCTTCCGGTAGGGGGCGGGTGGTCACCCCGCCACAGATACCTATAGATGAAGAGAGAGACACAGGCACAAAAGTGCCTAAGCAAATAATTAACTTCAAGGGAAGAGTGAACCTCAGTAGGTCCTTATCTGTATCTGAAGTTTCTGAGAACCTTTGAAAACTGAGCCCTCGATCCTTCTTACTTTATATATTTAACATTGCTAGATGTGTATAACCTGAAGAAGAGCTCTGTGCAAACTTAAAAGTTTGTCTCTTTCACCAAGAGAAGTTTGTCCAATAAAAGCTATTACCTCACCCACCATGTCTCTCTAACCTCATTAAAGTGGCCTGGATCAAATCACTTTGAAT
Source organism: Sternotherus odoratus (assembly GCA_032164245.1). Classification (NCBI taxonomy): domain Eukaryota; kingdom Metazoa; phylum Chordata; order Testudines; family Kinosternidae; genus Sternotherus; species Sternotherus odoratus. Next base: position 18,881,822 of record JAVMKO010000001.1, read on the forward strand.
CCAATCATTCTTTCGGTGCTGACTAGACATTCCAGTTTCATGACCACTGCATATTTTAATATTGCTTCCATGTTCTTTTCTCAAGTTATTTATGAATAGTGTGTCAGATTGTCTTGCAAAAATTCCCATCGTACCACTTTTTCTGCCTTCCACTCCATCTACAGATTGTTTTTTCCATGTGTGTGTATACATACATACTTAAAATAATTGTGTGCAGAGAAGCACTTATATGTGATAACCCTTGTCATAGCTATAGACATTATGCCTTTGTGTATTTAGTGGTCTTTGTTTCTCAAAATATCCTATTATGTTACAAGTATTAGTATCATTACTTTATAACTGGGTCACTTACACTAAACTAGCACTACTATGTTGTAGTTATATAGCGCATCTCTGTGCTGTAGTATTACAAGAACTACTCAGTTCTCATTGAAATGCTTCTACATCTGCGGTGGAACACATGACTCGTTCTGCCCCAGTAATCACTACACCACATTCTGAGGAATGGAACCAAAGACTAAAGTAACCACTTGAAACCAGAGGGGGAATTTAAGGCACTTGCAGGAAGAATAAATTTACCTACGTTGGAATTTGGTGAAAACAATAGGTTTAATACCCCTACTCTGGCTAATGGTCTCACTGTGACAATGCTGAGCCTCTACATCCCAAGTCAATGGAGTTGCAAGAATGCTTTTTGCCCTTCAAATCTGGCCCTAGATATGCTACTGAGTGCTTAGAACAAATAGATAGTTTTATATCTCCTCTAAAAAACGGCCCTTTTTACAGCATAATAGCTATCAGCATCATGCTGGGACATGTGTAATAACTTGGAGGGAAATGTATTTAATTGCCAATTCAGTTTGTTGAAGAAAACAAACTTATTATTCCTCATTTGCAGTGCTCCTGCACTTTGGCTGTATGATTCTATATCCCGGGGTACATTAGGCTAGAGTTGGACACTGAAACAACCCTCTTAAAGCTACACAATGAAGGGCAATAAAAGGGATCCTCTTATAAACTTTGTCTCCTTTTCCCAGAGCAAAATATAATTTTCAAGTCAGACATATTTCAACATAAAAGGTTATGCTGGCATTTGCACCTCCTCTTTTGAGCCAAATGCCAGGCAAAAAAGAGAATCCAGCAACACTCTCTGTAACCTACAGATTAGTGGATCTAACAAGTCACACTGTATCCTATAACAGGCCCCATTAAACTGAAGTTTAAAGAACCATAGCTGTTTACTGGCAAACTTTTAAACCAATACATTTTATCCCATGTAGGGGTACACTTCAGCAGTTCTATTGGTTTTCAAAGTTGGATTCAGGTGTAGTATTTCAGTGAGGATGAGGCAGGCTTTAGAATAACTTATTTAACCAACAGTAGAAGCGATATTTAAAGTGAACGCTGGACTGTTGCTGCTGTTATCTAGCCTGGCTGTACTCCCTGTCTTCGTAAATGCAATTGATTCCTCTCTCTGTATGTGAGAGAGTCTGAGAAAGAACAGGACTTCTGGCACTGCATAGTGTCCTGTAGAATGTGTGTCAACCTTAATCTTCCAGCTGGAACTTAAATCTGTATAGCACATTGGGTTTGCACATCATGCCAATTGTTAAGGCACTTGGCTTAGAAGACTCCACCTCGGTGTTAGGCAATGGAGGTGAGTTTGGAGTGTTCAAATGCAGAAGACGTGATCCTGGGTTAATATGGTTCAGGGACCATTGTATTTCTTGTCCTGCCTTTTTGTGTTGAGATGCAAGATCCCTACGGAGGAGATGCACTCATGGTCTGGTCTCTCAGAGAGACCTTACTTTTGTTCTTTCTGGGTTTGTTTTCATAACATGTTTGCTTTCCATTTCTTGTTCTAAAACACAACATGAGCTCATGGTTGCTATGTCCCCTCTCATTGTTTGTTCTCCATCTCCTTCAGCACCGGTTTGTCCTATTCCTACAAAGCTCCATGCACCGGGCCCTTGGCAGGAGCTCACCGTTCCCATGATCTGTGTATGGAATGTGTTGACTCATTATCAGATCCTGTCTGTTCATTTTTGGTTTCAAAGGAACCCAGGAAGAGAGAGACTGGAGTGAAGCACTTTAAACTTTGTAAGTCACTGGTTTCAGAATAAGCTATATAAACACAGGTTTAATTAAACAAGTGCCCTTGATGTGCATATGGCTTAAGACGTGAGCAAAAAGGCATGTTCCCTACTCCTAGGGGCATACAATAGATATGGTCACAATATAGATAAAATAAAAGTGAAATCTAAAAGCAAAGTGGTAGAATAGTCCATTTGGCACACTTCTGGTTAGCCCTGATGTTTACACTCTTTAAATTGTGGTGTGACGTCCATTACAGGAATATGAAAAAGGGCAGGAAAGGGAGAGCCAAGTTGGATGGTTAATGGTGGATTGAAATCCAAAATTGGAGCAGAGCTTTAAAGGAGAGAACTGCTGTTGTCTGGGGTACTGGCTGCAAGCATTTGGAGCTACATGTCTCTTCAACCTTGTCAAAGAGACAAAACAATTATTCATGTACACACATGCAGACTCTTGGCCCAATGTTAGAACATTTATTCATAGCATGACTTGGTTGAGCATTCAGATCTGTCTCAAAACTCAGTAACTCTGTCTGGGGTGGATTCCCTATTATCAGAAGAAATAGGGGGAGAAAAAAGCATGAAGATCTGGTTGTCTGGTATCCTCATCCTTGTGTAGTGACTCTAGCCAATCTATTTTAATTTGAAACCCCATCAGCAAACCCCATGCAGAGATGTACGGGTAAAGGGGGACAAATTTTGTTGGAAAAAATCTGTTGCCGGATTATTTGCTGATTATTTTTTTCTTCAGAAGTGACCGTTATCCAGTCTGACCTCCTGAATGACACAGTCCATAGGCTTTTAACTGAATGAATTAATTTCTGCTTCTTCACTGTAAATTAAAATTGCATTATAGGCAGAATTACAATTTTCACATTACAATACATTGAACCAAAACTGAATTTTGATTTTATTTCATTATAAATGAGGCATGCAAAGCATAAATCTGGATTTCATCTTACTTCCTTTTAATGCTTCTTTAATCCCAGGGTTCATTCATCCAAACTCCCAGAATCACACTGGATCACACAACCTTACCACAGCCCCGGATATTTTTAAGGTAGCAATAATAGTCATATTCAGTATCACATGCTGAACTTCATGAGTTCACAGTGGAGATTGTGTGTTTGAGTGTGATAAGAATCATGCCAACCTGTTATCTTCACTCCACTCTGTTATCTTCACTAATAGTCCGATCATATGATGGATCACAGCATTTTCAAATGCCCAGAGCATTTTTCAGTCATATTATTTTACCTCTGAATCATTAAGGTTGGTCCTTTAGAGGTTGGGTTCAGACCAGAAGCCCACACTAACACCATAATCAGGTAAGACTCCAATGAAAGTCCACACTTTATCTAGTGAATACAGGCTTCATGATTGTGCCTATGGTATATAAAATACATTGCTGAGAAGAAAAAAACCATGAGCAACAGAGTAGAAATGCAAAAGAACTAGACACTCATATTAACCTCAACCAAAGGTAACATGCTAATCGACTGAGACATAAAAGATAAAATGAATATTGTAGATCTTGGTGTCTGCCCATAAATATTTGTTTGGTCAGATTATAGCCAGCTACATTATACATTGTCTGCTTATCCCAAAATATCTGCTTACGTACAATTAAAAAATAATCCAAGTTCTAATATACTGTATATTCTCGCAATGAAACAATATATCATCAGGACAACTATTTCACCTTTACCTAATTACTATTCCTTGATGGGCTTAAAAATCCTGCCAATTGCCTTAGGTAATTATGGTCTTGATTCTATAACCCTTTCTGTGCTGATGAGCGCTTACTTACATGAGTAGTTCTGTTGTCTTAAATGAGATTCTTATGTGTTACACAGCATAATTAGAAGCTAATCATTTGGTTTTATTTAGGCATCTGCAGATAACCTCAGTATTGAAGGTATATGAAGTATTTCCTAAGGTAAGTATAGAGAAATTCAAGGGAACATTGTAGATACTGAAGACACCTGCTTTTGGTAAAACTGACCCATATTTAAGGGCTACCACGGTTTACCGTCTCTGCCAGTCATCATTGTAGTACTCTTCATATAGTCAGGCTATATGTATGTTTGTTTTTTGAAAAGGCTCAAGAATGCCAAATTCACTTCCAAACCCATGTCTTTCCAGCATCATGCCTATGGGCCAGTTGACTTGTTTTAACAAAAGTCACCTGAAACTTGAGCATTTTGTAATGCTGAGATCTGAATTTACTACTCTGAACATCAGATACACTAGGCCAGATCTTCAGCAGGTGTAAATGCACATAGGTCCACTGATGCTGGGGAAGCTTGGACCATTTCCACCAGCTAAGGATCTGGCTCACATTCATTAGCTCACTTCCTTTAAGCAGTAGCAGTGAGATTTCACAACAGGCTGTGATAGAGAAGTGTGGCACATATTTTTTCCCCCATGAATCGCATTCCTAAATTAAAATTGCACAATAATAATATATGCACCTAAACTTAGGTACTGGGGTAAGCAATGGTCTAGAAATAGCTAAATACTTAGATTAGACAGATAAGCAAATTCTGTAAATTATACATTGCTGAGCAGAGTGTTCCACAACTAGCATACCATGCTCTGTTAGCCCAGAAGACAAGACTGTTTCATACTGAGGGAGAGATGGATAAAATAAATTTTGGATTTTAAATAGAGGTGATTTATGTAGCAATATTATTAAAAAGGTTCCATTCTAGAAGATGGGATTGTCTGTGAGCATTCAATAATAAAGGCTTTGAATTTATTTTGACACTAATGGTTAAAAGGGCAGGATGTTTCATTAGTCATTATGTTTATCTGGTTGCATTTAAAAATCTATAATGCTATAAAATGTATCTTTTATTTCTCTGACCTCTTCAGAGGCTGTGGTAATAACTAGATGTGGACTAGCTTAGATTTACGGTGCTAAACGCCTCCAAAGCAAGGGACTGCTACCATGGGTTTGCAATCTATCTGGTACTGATCTTAAGCCAGATCACCCTCCTGGCTCACAGGAGTTGATTGAGATGGGGAGGAAAACTCTAAGTTTCACATTGGAGTTTTTCTAGTATTATCCCATTAAAAAAATCCTTCTGGGTGGAATAAACATGGAGGGGTATCTCTATGAGGTTGAGTGTATAACATAGTAATGACAGCCCATGTAGAAGGAAATTGATCTGCATCATATTCTCTGTGCCCGTGTAAACAAAAATCACTATCACCACAAAAGGAAAAGTTCATTTTATTTTCCCGAGACAAGGGAACTGAAGAACCGGTGTGAATGATATTTTAATTGGAAACACTGATGCAATGGTCCTTACTCTTTAGAGCCATGCATCCTGTATACTTATTACACCTGCGCAAAGGAAGTGTTAAAATCTTACCATTCTGATTTGGCCAAATTTTGCATCCACTTTTCACAGGCTTCACTACCCGAAGTGATATCTTTAGTAGATTTGTTGTTAGCATCATTTTGTAACAGCGTATTACCATATCTAAACTTCAAATGGTGCAAGAACTACTGTGTATTTTGATACCACAGCAGGGAAATCAACATCCTTTAAATTGAACCAGGAAAGCTGTTCAGAATGAAAAATGTATTCAATAAATTGAGCCCTATTATCTGTCCATGGATCGCTTGTGAATAGACATTGATTTTTATGAATTTCCTCATTCAGACTAGTCTTTTTTATGTAAATAAATTTTAGTCTATAGATTGCTCGCCAATCATTTGCTAAGAGTATTGCTTTTAGTATTCACCATTCATAATTCACTATTTGTGCTCTGTGATTTGTTATCTAAGTCAAACGGTATTGTTTCTGCTCATTGATTGCCTGACTGTAGCTCTTGTAAAGAGGAGAAAAGGCCCATTAAGTAACTGGGGATGCTTCAGGATGGTTGAGCAAACACTTCTGTCAGAAACACATAGTCTCACAAATGAGACTTTTGCTTTAAAAGAACATTCTTGCCAGCAGGAATGTTCTTCTGAATGTTTGTAGGAAGCAAAAGGGGATGAGAAAAACCTTAATTATTCCATTCTGTTATTTGGATGAATAGTAGTGGAGACTCTTTTTTGCAGTAAACACAGATTCTGTTGTAACCAGGTTTTCCAGACTCGGGTCTCTTCTTGCTCTGAAGATATGCCTCTTACAAACACTGTATGCTACATCTCTGAGACACTGACAGAGATCAAATAGATTTGTATAACACAGACAAAATAAGCCTATGACATTCTGGAACTTGGACCAGGACTGCTTCAGAGAACTCACCCCTTAACTTTATCTTTGTTAAATTAAATAGGTTGAGCTCTTTGAGTCTATCACTAGAAGGATTGAGTTCTATGATCCTAATCTGGCATAAATAAGCATACCAAATCTGTTGCTGATGACTGTTTGCACGTTGGTCCTGGGCCCATAATGTAGCTTGTCGTTTCAGATCTTGTTACCTGATATAGTGCACAGAAATCCTGGCATTCATCCTATACCAGAATGACTGTGAAAAAGGTATGAAGTCATGATGCAGGATTCCATAGATAAGAAAAATATTTTCCATTTTTCATAGATAGTGATGGTATCAATTGATTTGTCTGCTCCTGGGGTCTGTATCCAGTTCTTGCATAGGCATGTACTTGATGATCTAATAGTATCCTTCAAGCCAGATCATCAGCTGGTTTAAATCAATGTAGCTCCATCAATGTAAATAGAACTGCACTCTTTTTTTTTCACCAGCTGAAGATCGGGCCCTTCAACTCTCAATAAAATAAGCATAAAACAAAGAAGTGAAATACACTGAAATTTAAATATCCTGTTGAGGATACTAAATGTTTTCCAGACAAAATTTGTTTATAGATAATTCAGATAGTGAAATCCTCATAAAACTAGATCTGTTTTAGGCCAAAGTGACTAATTCCATTCTGCATAGCATTAATGAATGATGGACTTTTCCATTTCCCAGTTATATACCAGTCCGGATTTCACAGGGTGAATTGTCCTTGGGGAAACAGACCCGATAGGCTGGTGAAAATCCAAATATAATTTAGAGTAATTTGTATTCTTCTTGTCAAAAGTCAAGTTGTTCAGCCACACACTTCTTTGTGAAAGTGAATGAGAGGGGGGAAATTGCATTGTAAATGAGAGAATTTTAGAAAAGAGGACAACAAAATACATAGCTAGATATGGTGTAATAAACATCTAAGAATAGTGTTCAGGCCACCAGATTTAAATACATCCTTAATTTACCGCTCCGTGTCAGAATATTGTAGAGTGCACAGTATGTTTGATGTTATTTGCAACACTTGACAACGCATTTTGCTTTTCTCAGGCAAGTGTCGGTGCCTTTGAAATCTTGACATTTCTTTCTGGTGTTGGCTTGAATTGGACCTTAGCATTACCTGAACAAAGATTTTTTTTAAGCAAGATGACTCTTCCTAATATTAACTCTTTATTATTGCTAAGTCATCTCCATTTGTTGTTCATCATCTGTACTGGAGAAGGTTAAAATAAGGACAATCACTGCTTCAGGCAGTTTATGGTCTGTAGCCCAAATCCTGCAACTGAGTGCATGATTCACCTTTGTGCCTGTGCGCAGTAGAGTGCATGATTGATGCCAAAACCGCAACAGTTCTTTCAAGGATGCTCGTCTGCATCGTGTTAATCTCTGTAGCAAATTTTCTTGCTTAAAAGGAGGAAGCTTTAACCTTTGAGCCTACAGGGCCCAATTCAGGGCTTTGGCCCACTGAATTTAACAGGAGTATTTCCATTGCCTTCAATGGGTTTTGGGTTAAGCCCATAACAGCTGACACAATGAGCCAGATTTCTCCCTGGTTTAACATACTGGCTGCATTGGAGTTCCACCAGCCATAAAGATCACTCAGAAGCTTCTAGAACACCATCAGAGTGTAACTGGCTACTGTTACGAAAACATGGATGTTCTTACACCTCCATGTTTGTAATTTACTGCAGTTGTGCACTAGATGTTTTTTAAATAGAGAACATAGTTGATTTGAAATTGAAATACTTGGACAGTTCTGTTCAAACTGTGAACTTCATAGCCTGTGGAATTATATTGTAAACTCTATTTGGAGAAATGTGTGTGAGGGGAATTATAAACTTATTTTTTCTTTCATTACCTTTGTCTGCTAAATGAATGTTTTAGGAAGTTAGTAAAGGTAAAACAACATCTTTTACTCCTGATCTGAAACCTTGTATTGTATGTTACATTTTTTTCTATCCTGAAATGAACATTTGTATCTAAGTTGCAAATATTGACCCTAGTGTAGACACCACTATATTTATTGGAGGGCTTCTTTTGTCACTATAGCTACTGCCTCTTGGAGATGTGAGGTACCTACTCTGACAAGAGAAGCCCTCCGGTCAGCATAAATAGCATCTTCACTAGGCCCTATAGCAGTGCAGCTGCACCAGTACAGCCGAGGCCCTGCAGTGTTGTAAGCATAGACAAGCTCTCAGCTGCAGCAGGAGTACCTTGCCTTTCCCCTGGTTTTCCCACGTGTTTACTATGTATCTAGGAAGCAAATTCAAAGCTAAAGGATCACTGTCTGTCCTACTTAATCATGCCAGACTCTCCAACATGTTAATGGGTGCAAAGGACAGGATTGGGTTTCAAGCTACAAAGGCATTAACATTTTCCTTCAAGTAACCAATGAGTGTTAGGCATTGTCATCCTTTAAAATCTATGTGACTAGGGCAGGGTGAATGTTCTATTCAAAGTGCATAAACAATGCCCTCTTATGACAAAACATAAGGTATCCCCAAAATTCAGATGGTCTGAGGTCATTAAATTCTGATTTCACATTCCAGTAAACTAAATAAACTTTACAGGGAAAAAAAAATAAAGAAAGAAGAAAAAGTCAAATATGCTGTGCATTGAATAACAGTAATAACTGATAACGTGCAAATCCCTACTTTTTTCCACTTATTTGAAATTTGTGAAAAAACCCAAGTATTATAAGTACTACTTGTATAAATAGGATGGGAAACTCTTTCTACGACTTCTTGATCAGTATTCTGGGTCAATTGTGCAAGATTTGTTTTTGTGGATAAAATGGGAAGGTTTATATAAATACTTTAATGATTCCTAAAAACAAACTACTATTACTGATTCTGGAGACCCTCAGAATGTAAATAAGCTATAAAGAGTAAATAGACCAAAAAAACAACAACACTGTGCTGATATCCTAACGTAAAATACATTTAAATCTAATTTCATTAGAACTCCTCTACAGTATGTTGCAATAGCTTTGGTTTTCCATAAACAAATTTTAATCTTTTAGAAATGTTGATATTACAGGAAAAAGCTCTAAGAAAATTTTCTTATCTGTCCTATGTTTGTCTTTTGCTTTTCTTCCCACGGACACTGAATAACTGAATAACTGATTCTTACTGATGAAGGTGTAACCAAGGAAAGGATATTGTACTCTAGCTGCCATCCAAAATATAGATTATGTTTTGGTTTTCTTTTTGGCATAAATCAACCTGCTGCTAATAAATACATATCAATGTTCAGTTAACAGCTGTTCTGGGGAAAGGGAGAGAGATGGAGGGAAAAAGACAAATATTTAATGAAGTGCTTGTACTGTGTGTATGTGGCGGGTGGGAGATTAAAAGTAGACTCACTCTCAATTGTGGTTCTTTGAACAAGAAGCCAGAAATTTCTCATTGTATTGCAGAACTCTGAAGCTTAATTCATAATGATACCATGGTTCCAATGCTAGATTCCTTGTGTACCAAATCTACTGAAGTCAATGTTAATTTTGAGCAGATAAGAAATGCAGGATTAGGCACTAGATGTCATCTTACTAAGACAATGGATAAATGAACATTTTATGTCAGACCCTTTGGACCTTATTGAGTCCTCATTCAGTTAATAAAACAACCCTTGAGGCAAATGGAAGTTTTGCCTGGATATAGCTTGTGGTATATGGACTACTGCCACTCCTAGTTCTTTTTAAATATTAACTTATACCACTTCTATTGTCCTAGGGTCCAAACTAACCCTTACTGAAGTGAATGGAGATACTCCCATTTACTTCAGTGGACACTGGATCTAGCCCCAAACGCTTGCATTGTACAGGATCAAAGCCTGTTCACTTTATTCATGCAAGTACCACCAATGGAGCCCATGGGACTAGTTTGCTCAAGTAGAATTCAATAATTTGCTATCCTGCAAAAATATTTTTGAACTGTCTTTCAAAATACCTATTGTATTGAGGGTCTGGTAGAATAAAAGAAATAACTATCCCTCTCACACATCAGCATTCAAAGACCTTTTATAAATATGTATAAGGAGAGCAAAAGAGCAATCACATTAATGTACAATACATACAGCATAAAATTTGTCTTGTCTGGGGCCTTGGAAGAACACATTGGGTTCAGAACACTACAGCAATGAATAGATCAATACTGAAGCTGCAACAGCCATAATCATAATGCTTTTATTCCAAAGACAAATCTTGATACATAGCAAACAATACAAGACCCTTCTTAAGGAACATAATAGGACACATTATGATAATCTGCTGGGAGCAAAGAATGGCCTTCCAGATTTCAAGTACTGAGGCAAATTCTTCCGTCAGTTTCTTTGATGTAAAAAGAATAACTCAATTGCCATAGGGACTGAAAGCCTTGCATCACAGTCTTAATGAAGTTAATCTGGAGTTGCACAAATGTAACTGTGAGCAGATTTTGGCAATTATATTCTTCCTGCTGCTTAAATTCCTTACAGAAAACTTAACAGCACAAGAACTCCACCCTGGTGTGTGTTTAAAAGTGAGAGGGCTATGCCATAAGGGTGGGTGACAGAGAAGGCAGAGACATGAGCAGAGGGCTGGGATTTGGGGAGGAGGAGTGGCACAAGGGAGGGATTTCAGGGGGATGGGGCTGCATGCGGCTCGGGCACCAGTGGCCCCATCCACTTTAGGGAGCTTGCTCCACTCTTGATTGAGCAGTTATCTAACAAACATCCACACTAGAGCTCAGACCTGGTACACAGATAGTGAAAGGAACTAAGGGCAGTCAGGTTTGCTTCCTTCCCCAGTTAAAATGAGAAGGAAAGTGGGGAAAGGCTGAGGCCAGAGGCAACAGTGCTGGTTATATTAACAGGGACAAAATTGGTAGAGGAAAGCATTCTCTATTCAGGTGTTTAGGAATGTATTTCAAACCAAAAATGAATTGAAAACAATTCACAAGTCCTTTTAAACGTAAGTGGCTTAAAGTGTTCTATAAATATTGATGTTGGAATAGTTACACTAAAAAATCCTCTTCATACAGAGAGATAACATTCCCTTTAGGGTGGCTCAGCCTTCTGTGGTGTGGTCCAGTGGACAGGGCACTACACGGGCGTTTGGAAGATTTGGGGTCTATTTCCAGTTCTGCTACTGATCTATTATGTGACCTCTAGCAAGTCATAACAACTCTCTGTGCCTCTATTTTCCTTCTCACCCTTTCTGTCTTGTCTGTTTAGTTCGTAAGCTCCTCCATGAACTGCTTGTCTCACTCCCAGCACAAAAGGGTTCAGCTATTAGTTAAGGGCTCAAAGTACCTCCATAATACAAATATACATTTTGTTTTCCCCCACCACTGTATTCTGAATACTTTCTTTGTTCCTCCTTTAGCCAGCAGTCATCCCTGGTGTGCCCTCATTATTCAAATCCTTCCTAAAACACGTTTTCTACCGCCTGTCTAATTTAACCACCAGCAAAGGAGCGTTAACTTATTAGGTCTGCTAAAAAAAACACAAACCAAATCACATTCAGAGGCACCACATGCATCAGCAGCGATTGCATCCTCACAGTCTCCTGTACTCTCAGGAATAAGAAGTTGAATTACACTGAATCTTGCTGCCTTCAGAAAAAAAAAATGCCTTTGACTCAGCTTTATCACAACTACACATAGATCTATTTCACACCACTGCAAATCTCTCCTGGCTGGGGAAGAAAGGTGAGAACTGAAAGGAGATCAGTTCTGAACTGTCCACCTGATGACCCCATGTTTCAGTGAGGAGCTCTGATGCTCCCCTCATATGTGAGCAGTAATAGAGAGGGAAGCTGACATCACTCACTCTTGTCACCTGGACTCTGGCCACTTCCGGGTTATGCAATTGTTTTTCATTTTACTGCCAGCAACAGATTGTGCTTGATGGTGATTTTACTGCATCTTTATCAGCTAATGATTATGTCTTTTATATTGCTGGCATTTGACCTAGTCTGATTTGAGAGTCAGTGTTTGTGATGGAACGGAAATTGATTGCTGCACCTCTTGATCGATCATCTCAATAGCTTCTTTCCTGCCAATCCAATCCAAATACACTACTTGCATCCAGCCATCTGCTTCTCACCTCTACCCTGTCCTCCTTTTCTCCATCACCACCTTTCTGCTTCTACACTGCATCTTCATCTGCTAAAACAGCATGGCTCTTTGCCCATTCTGCTAGTCTCCTTTAACCTCTTCACCACCTTTATTCCATTTTGAAAACTTAATACATTCTAAATGATAAGGAGGAGTGGGGCCCATTGTTCTAGGCACTGTACACACACAGAATAAGTGGCTGTCCTTCTCCAAAGCATTTACAACTTAAATAGACAAGACAGAGTAAGGTAAAGGAATGTAACTTGTATGTTCTCACCCTTGCCTGCCCCTTCTACCTATCTCCTTTTTATTTGCTGCTGTCATTTGGAGTGTTATGTCATAAAATTGCCCTTTGATTCCGCATGGGTGAAACCTTGTTCCTACGCAGAGACACAATGAAGTCAGCATTCTCGGTGTGGACATGAGGGTTTGCCCATGCAGATCTCTTAGCAGGAATTAGGACCTTGGACTGTGAATAATCTGAGGCAAGGGTCAAGATGTGCTTCTGTTCTTACATGGATAATCATGAACCCAGATAATCATGAACTCAATTCATGTCCGCAGTGTTGTCCCATGGTACACATGCTGTATGTGACATCACAAGTGGGCTTTAAAGTACCCACCATGCCGTGTGCACTAAATAAATAATTAATGTTGATCCGCAGAATTGGGCCCCTCTCCAGACATATGTATCTCTGTGTTTGGCTTTAAAATCTGCAGACGGAAAAGCAAGTGTGTTGCATACCTTTCATTTCACTCAGAGGCCTGACTCATTCCACTAAATACCCCAGCCCCACCTCATAGTTTGGAAAAGTAATTTCCATTCCACTGTCTGAGCTTGACGCTAACACATGCTCTTTATTGCACTACAGTTAAAATAAAACTTTAACCATTTCACTCATTCCAGATGTGTGGAGTTTTAAAATAGGGTGTGAAGTTAACGATTAACTGTCAATCATCTCTCTCTCTCTCTCTCTCTCTCTCTCTCTCACACACACACACACACACACAATGAATAAAACAAGCAAATACATACTACAGCATTGTTGTGCACATTTATAGTTGCATTTTAATTTCTGAAATAAGCTAGTTCCCCTGGCATAACAAGATTACACGTCCCTGATTAAAGTTCTGCGTTTATATTTCATATATTTCATTTGTTGCTTTATGAACCCAAAGTCCTCAAGGGAGTGTCAGAAATCCATGTAATTTTCCTGAATTCTACATCTGACATTTGGATCTCTAACTGTGCTAATGTTTTTGAAAAAACAACACAGGTAGCGATATGGTGCCTGCATGTCTACACATGTGAAAATACTGAGAAATTCAAATGATTCCAGCTAAGGCTAACAGCAACTTATATTTGACAATTTTCCTCACATGCCTTTTTTCCAAAGGCATAAGGGGTAGGCTGGTGTATTGGTGATCCTGGTTGGTCAAAAAAATGTTGTGGGTTTTTGTTTGGTTGGTTAAAATTATCATCAGGTTTTTATATATTTTTGGCAAAAATCTAGATGGCATTTCCTGAATTGCCCCTTCCCTCCTGTTTTAGACCAGCATTACTAAAGTGATCCCCTGATATGTTGTTGTTACAATGCTCCCTTCTGGAATCTACACTGCATAGACTTGGACACAAAGCTGATTCACTTGGAAGAATGGCAGACTTAGCTTTGCAGTTGTTGGGTCTGCAGATCAGGCTGATTGTTTAGGGTACTCCCAAAAGAGTTCAGGAGAAATCTTGCACAGAGCCTGTCTACACTACATGCCAGATCCTCATATAAGAATCCGATAAAGCTTTGATCTTAATATGTGTTTTGAAAGCACCTTGGGTAACATTTGAAAAAGTACCTAAGTCCCATTGAAGGGGAGACTTTGCTGAACAGGATTTAGGTATGTGTATCACCTGAGTGCTTTTGAACATTTTACCCTTCTCAAAATATTTGGAGCTATCTACACTAGCTGGGTCTACCCAGTGCTATCATCTGCCCCTTTTATAAACTCTCTTCTCGCCCTATTTTTAAAGTTTTAGAGAAAGACACTCTTGCAAGAATCAGATTTTGCACCAATTGTTTCCTCCCAATCAAATGTTTAGTTTTTCTTCCCTGTCCTCTTCCCCTCTGTATAGCGACCTCTGCTGGGTTTCAATCCGTTGTAATCCCTCTCTAGCAAGTGCTGTTCATTTCAGCGCTGAGCTCCAGTCCTTTAGCCTTTATACGTCTGGCTCTTGACAGATTTGCATTTTTAACATGAACTTCAGAGCATGTCGTGTGACTCTGATTTGGAGTCCTCTCCTTAGCGTGAAACACTTCGGGTTGTGGGATTTGGACGTTCACAATCACCTATCCATATAAAGAATACATTCCTTTGAGGCAGGTAGGGTGGAGTAAAGGATTGTTAGGGGCGAGGGGAGGAAGTCTGTAGAGGGTCACAGACCATACTTGCTGCAGGGTACAAAGGAGATAGTAATAGGAAACAATAGCCCTCAGGGATTGTTTTCTAGTTCAAAGGTATCTCGGATCACTGGAATGCCGTGGAAACTAAACTTGGCTGTTTCTTTGGCATGCGTTTAGAAGGAGTGTCCTGGAGAATCCGCCCTGGCATCCTGCGGAGAAAGAAATCTTTCCCTTAAAAGGATTTGATCCTTTCCCCCCAACTTAAAGCGCTGTGCAGTTCCGACCAACGTGGGTCTGCTGCTCTCCAAGTCCTGCGCGAAACCCTCCTCACCCACCCTGCCAGGCACGGACTCCTCTCCAGCCTGGGAAGCAGACTGATGTGAGCAGGGCATCTTCCCGCTGCACACTCCCGGGCGGGGTTGCTCCCCCTGACTTCACCTCCCTGGCTTTCGGCTCCTGTCCCCGGGGCTCTCCCGCTGCCTGTTCTTTCCGCGGCTCCCTCTTCCCGATGGGTGTGGCCTCTGCGTTATTTATGAGCTCTGCCCCTCCTCGCTCCGCTCCTGCTGCCTCTGTACAGCGGTGGCGGGGAGGGCGGTAGGACCGGAGCGCGGTAATTGGAAACCCGAGCGCTCCCCGTCAGAGCTCGGCTCCTTTCCATTCACTCCTAGGTGCTTCATCGCGGAGCGGGGAGAAGAGAGCCCGGGGCCGGATTGTTCCCCCCGGGAGCTGGGTACGTGTGCAGCCCGCAGGAGGAGAAGGTTCTCCACAATGAGCCAGGGTTGGAACTAAAGTGGGCTGGTCCCAGGAGCGGAGTCCGTGAAGTGGTCGGAAGTGGATGGCATTGCGCGAGGGATCCCTTCACTAGCTAGGTAAGTAGGATGGAAAGTTCGCTGTCAGCCCCGTCACGGATGGGAAATGGGGTGGCTGGATTTTGCCACAGCTCATCCTTCATTGCGATGATATCCTCCACCCCCCCTCCCCCGGTTTAATCCTTTTTCTCGCAGTGGATGATTTGAGGGGCAGAGGGTACTTCAGCCTTGAGCATCTGGCACCTGCAGGGCGCTCTGCCGGGAAGCCAGACGACACGACTTTTGTAAAGCAGCGGAGCGTTTCTTTAAAACACTCCCCACGTGAACGCAGCTGTCCCTCTTGACCACGTTTGTTCTTCGCACTGTGGAAACGGGAACTGTTCCCGGGGGCTGGGCTCCAGGGGAGCCCTTGCAAGGGTCGAGGGCGATTGCTCTCATGTGCTCCGAATACCTCGATTTTACTTAGCGTGACTTTCTAGAGATAAATAGAGAACTGGGATTTTAGCCCAAACTGGGATTCTAACCTGAAACCAGCAAAGAGTCTTGTAGCACTTTAGAGACTAACAGATTTTAGGGATCATGAGCTTTCGTGGGCTAAGTCCCACTTCATCAGATGAATGTTGTACCCCTCTGATACTGAACTGAAACCAGTTTGTGTGCAATTGCCAGGGGGCCCGAAGAGTCCTAAAATTCAACCTGTGTCTATTCTCGAACTCACGTGTCGGAGAAGGCTGTAATAACAAAGCCCTGCGATACCTTGATGGCAGCAATGTGCCTCTATTATACGTACCTAACAACAGGGCAGGGGGCGTGCAGTTTATTGTTTGGATTTTCTATTGCCTGTCACTTTTGTGTAACAGTGGATATTTGCAATTCAAGCAGGGAAGTATAACAGTGTTTCACCCATAAAACTGATGGAATTAGACTCGACTGGGAAGGTGGAAGGAGGGAAAAGTGGTGAAGGATTTTTTTTTTATTATTATTTTTGACAGTTCCTCCCAATATGACTTAGCAGAACAGAAATAGCCCTTTAGTTTCCCCTCTTTTCCTTCCCCTCTGTATAGCAAAGGAGGCATAGTACACTACTGTAGAATGCTAATCCCATTGCATCTGTTAAAATCACATGTTTGGTATGATTGGCCATTTGTTTTGGCTCGACAAGGCAATCTTCTCAGGATTTAATGGCATTTCTGTGTTTGAAGGAGATTAAGCAGAAGGCTATCCCATGGGCTAGTGGTAGGGTATTGAATTTAAAACCTACAAAGCAGTGTTAATATTGGCGCAGCTTGTTTAAAAATTGTTTTTGGCAAAGGCTATACAAGTATAATTGTATTCGTTAATGAACCCTTAAAAATTCACTGGGGCTGTTCCAAACTAGGTTGTTTCATACTTCAGATCTGTAGTTGGAAAATTGCCTGCATTCATGGGTTTGTCAGTTAGGAGAGAAACACCACTATACCTGATACAATACCTGATCTTCACACATTAGTCCACTCCAGATCAGCTGCAAGGGGTTAACACCGCTGAACCATTCTGACTGTTGCAGAAACTCTCCCTCTCCACAGCCCCCCAGTTTAGGAGGGAATTCTGGTGCACTTTGTAGCTCTTTTAAAAAAGATTTACAGTAAGCGAATATTGGATGACTGAGGCGTGGTAATGAGACACTGAGCCTTTCACCTCTGAGTCAACTGTGTGAATCCAACCCAGACTGGGACTGATTTGAAGTTGTCATTATCTGACAGCTGTTTACTGCCCTATGTGAAACTAGTTGGAAGTTAGAGCCAGTCCTTTCTGGAGGGTTGGCCTCACCAGAGAGGGCAAGGACTGAATGGACACAGATACAGAACTGCTGTCATCCCCCTTAGAGGTGATCCTGCTAGAGTATAGTTGAGGTGCAGTGTGGAGTAGTTTGCATTAGCATAGTCCAGGTAATATCAGTTCTCAGGGTAAACACAAACTTTGTCTCTAATGTTATTACTCTATGAGAATTCTTGGACACTAAGGGCCACATCCTGCAAGGTGCTGAGTGCCCTCGCCTTCCACTGTAAGCTCTTTATGATAGTACCCTCAGAAGGCATTGAATAGCATGCAGAAGAGGGGTTGTTCTTATTAAAAAGATATCCAGAAGTTGTTACAATAAGAATTGGGTTAGGAATCAGTATATATGGACTCTGTTCGGAGAACAGACTTGGGAGCTAATTCCCCACTCCATTGCACCAGTTTTATGCTGGTGTAAATCCATTGCTATCAAAGGAGGTACATTGATGTAAAATGGGTGTAATTGAATCAATTGGGGATCAGAGCCTACTTGTGCGTTAGCACAGGAAGGTCCTTTGACCTCTCTAAGCCTCCATTTCTGTTTCTGTAAAATAGGGTTAGTTATGCTTGTCTGTTTCTCAGGCTGTATTCATTAGCCTTTGGAAAATGGTTTGAGATATACGAATGGGAGGTTTTATAGAAGTGCTAAATCTTAGTGCTTAGCTTTGAATGAGTTTTTGTTTTATGGGCTCCCATTGACTCCGCTAGACTTTGGATCAGGCCCTATATGGGCCACGATGGAATTAGAAAAGCAGCATGTTTGTAGTATTCTTCCTTGAAAAGCTACTCAGATAGGTGAGTTCTATCAGATATGCAAATACACCCACCAGGGTTATGTGAAGGGAGTGATGCAATGGACTATGCAGAGTATTTATATCATAAAGTATGAAGTAGTTCTATTATAAAACACTTATCTGGGACTAAACTCCCTGAATGGGATTATTTTAAGCAACAGTAGACTAAAATGGTAACAAAGAGTCCTGCGGCACCTTAAAGACTAACTAAAGTATTGAAGCATAAGCTTTTGTGGGCTAATACCCACTTCATCGGATGCAAGCCAAGGTGCCACAGGACTCTTTGTTACCTCTGCTATTCCAGACTAACACGACTACCTCTCTGATAGTAGACTAAAATGTTAAGTATCAAGAGTGAGGGTGAAATCCTGGCTCTATTGAAGTCAATGGTAGTTTTGCCATTGACTTAATGAGGCCAGTATTTCACTTTGTCTTTTTTGTTGTTTCTTATATACTAGAAAATACACTATTTAAAAAAGACAAAAAGTCTAGGGCTCTCTGGAGCAGGCCTGAAGTTTAAAAACTGTATTGATTAAACATGATGTACAGTAAGGAGAGAGGTCTAAAAATATCAACCAGCTTTTATTCATGAAACATTATCTCCTGTCCTTGCTTTGCTCTGCCTTGACATTTAGCATAATTATTTTTCCAGCAGGTGGAATTGTCCTTATGGAAATAAACTGGGTCTAATCCTGCAGTCTTTACTCACCTAAAACTTTATCTCTGTGTCCTAAGTAAAATGTTTCCAGTTCATTTAGAGCCAACACAGAACATACCCAGACAAAACACTTTCAGATTCGAAAAGAAAAAGCAGAAGTGTTATATACTATAGCTTCAATCTGCCGAAGCTCTGTGACACCTACTGTTCTGTACTGTTGCTTTTGGTCCACACAATTTATATAATATAAAATTAGTAATGGGCTCTTTTTTTTCTTGTAGGTTTTATTTCTTGGATATTAAGTTTCACATCTGAAGATATGACATTTCTAGCAGTCCACGTGTTGATTGGGATGTTTATTTACTCTAGCACTGTAAAAGGATCCTCACAGCCTCAGGCCAGGGTGTTCCTAACATTCAATGGTAAGAAAGCAGATAAACATTCCTAAGCAAATGTTATTGTAGAACATTTTCTTCTTTCCATTCAATCCAATAACTGAGTGATAAATAAGGTGATGGACTCTAAATGTGTGTCCACGTAATTCTTGATTTTTAATTCTTTGTATTACTGTAGTGCCTAAGATCCTGATGCTGAGTTTAACTCTTACACAGGGACCAGTATTAGCAGTAATTACAGGCACAAATAAAGGGTGGGGTTTTTTTCTTTTTTTTTTTCTTTTCTTTTGAAAAGTGTGATTAGGGCTTAGGCAGAATTAACACATGTATTCCTCTCCTTAATTTTTGCATTTTAAAGGTAATTATTCATTGTAATATGCACTGTAATAAAGTGCATGCCCAACAATTGCAAGAGATCAGTGATTCTGGTTGCCTCCATTTTTTGGTGTCTATCTAGAGACACCTGCAAAGAGACTAGATTTTTCCGAAAAGGCTGAGGACTCACTGTCTGAAATACAGGCCTTTTTAAGGGATCTTAATTTGGGCATAAAAAAATCACCTGTCATTTTGTACACTATTGCTTTTGTGTATACACCAGTAGTGGGTACGCTTATGACTTTTAAATTCACATTGGGTCAAATTACCGATGCCCATATATTGTAAACAGGCTATTAAAATGCTTGTTTTCAAAATGCGTGCATAGTTCACTTCTAAAACTTCCTTCCTCTAAAATGCAGAGTGGTACTTTGTCATAATAGGGATGTAAATGTTTTAAAACTCTACATTTAATTGCAAAACTGGACCTCCTTGCATGCTGGCTGTTAGCATTTATGATGGTGATTCCATGTGTTATTGTAGTAATTTTTCCCCCTCCTTGTATTTGTATGAGAATTTCCTAGAGGTTTTGACAAATGCTGTGCTTAAATGAAAGGAATTGAATGCTGAAAAATATTCTTTGAATGGATGTTTTCTGCTTATGCTGTCTCCAGGGCTGGCATGGGAATATATGAGACTACACATTTCATGAAATTTAGAAGGAATTCAAGCCTCGGGCCAAGCCATTTTGCCAGACTTGTCTATCAGCCCATACTGCTCAGGGTCCAAATCACTTGCAAGTGTGTCTAAGTCATCTAACCCATAATAAAGAAATAGAAGGAAAATAAGTGAGATGGACCACTCAGCCAGTCAGGAGCTATTTGTGTTTTTATGACTGACCCCATTTATTCTAGTATTGCTTCAATCACACAAATGTCTGGAAAGCTGTTGCACTTGCTTTATTATTCCTTTTCTGAAACTGTGAGTCCAGTCACCTCTCCAGGTACATGTGCCCTCTTGGCCTATCAATTCCATTGAATTCATATTAGTAACTATTTGGCACTTAATATTCAGATCCCTCACCCTATACAGGTGCTGGCCTTTGACCTCTTTGAATCACATGGAGCAGCTCCTGCCTGCATTGGGGCAGTTTTGCACTGGTCTCCTGGTGCATGGCTGTCCTGAAGCTAGCAGGTCTTGACACTTGAAAATTTCCCCCTCTTCTTCCCCCTCCCCCACATCAGAGAATTCCTTGGGTAGCAGAGAGTCACCTTAGGGATTCCTACACCGCTCCACCACCAGGACTTTGGTGTAAGGGTTATGGCATGGAGATAGTGGGTGTGACCCAGAGGTAACAAAGAGTCCTGTGGCACCTTAAAGACTAACTAAAGTGTGACCCAGGTGTCTCTAGTATAATTTAAAGCAGCCCCAAGGTGGTTGTAAGGTGCTCCCTGGGATCAACCTGGTGACCTCAATGCCAATTAATGGCTGCATAGTGACTGTAAGCCTCTCCTCTCTTCTAGGCAACGATAAATGCACAAGGGATAGATCAAAGGATCTGTTTTCTTTGTTTTTATATTTCCCTTCTTTCCCTCACTCGACATGGGGAAGTAGGTCTATCAGGATTCTCTACCCTACTCTCTATTTTTTTCCCCTGGCCCAAAGATTCCACATAGTGGTATCACTTTTTCTAGTGACAGAGTTCCCCCCAAACTGACAATATCCGGAGAAACACATGGTAAATGTTAAGTATAATGAATGTCTTTTCCAGCTCTAATAGTCCTAATTCCAGCCTGGAAAAACAGAGTGTAGAGGTAAATTCTACTCTTAATAGGTCATTTCCACTTCTAATTTCCATTATTCTCAGATTTTAGGGTAGCAGCTGTGGCATATCAGGGAAGGTATTATAGGGAAGAAGCCCACACAAAGAGGAATGATGGCAAAGTATTGTACATTAGACAGTAATAGGTGTGGAACACAATGGGGCAGATCCCCAGTGAGTGACTGGCACTGGTGTTAAGGTAAATATTTTGGTGCTGGGATGCAGTGGCCACCTGGAAGAGCAGAGGATGTTTTAAGCTTTTAGTCAATATTCCTCACTAGTGAGTCTAGCCTCCCAGGCTGTCAAAATTTAGCAAACTCTGACCCCAGGCTCAGTCTGGACAGAGGCAAAGTCTGCTATGAAAATGTGGTACTGGCTTATACAAACCAGACCATGCTATTTTTCATATTAAATAGCACAGAAAATAGCCTAGCTGTCCCTAATTTGAGAACACTGAATAGGGTATCTTGGTTTGACCAGGAGTTTCCACTTTGTACAGATCTCAGCTGGATGAGCTAACAAGCACAAGCGAAATGATCCTGCAGTTTGGGTGTTGGCCTGGGCCTCAGGAGAGCTGAATTAGTGTGCTACAGTTGTCCTGTATAACCTGGAGCAAGTCACTTAGGCCTGGTCTACACTGGGGTTGGGGGGATTGACCGAAGATACACAACTTAAGCTACATGAATAGTGTAGCTGAAGTCGGTATATCTTAGGTCGACTTTCCTGGCTGTCCATATGGCGGTGAGTCAACCGCTGCTGCTCCCCCGTCAACTCCACTTCCGCCTTTCGCAGAAGTGGAGTACAGGAATCGACTGGGAGTGCGCTCAGGGATTGATCACTACCCGCCGCTTCAGCAGGTAGTATAGATGTATCCCTAATCTCTCTGTGCCTCAGCTGCCCATTTGCAAAGGGCAGATAATAGTACTTTTACTAATAGTACCTTGAGGATAAATACATTAAAAGCTTGTGAGATACTCAGATGCTATGATAATGCAAACCCTATTAAATAGATATGAGGGTCAAATGATGCTGCCCCTCCCTTCCATAAGTGGAGTTAGGTCTGTTTTATTCCACCGCAACCCATTCTTTTGGTGAAGTGCCCATCACAAGAGGTTCTGCCACCATTCAGACCCTGGTGAATTTAGCACAATTTTTGTAGGGTAATGAATACTGTAATATCTTTGCTTCGGGCCAGATTCTACTACTCTTATATAAAATAGTCCCGTATCCCAGATTGCTATTGAGTGTGAATAATAGTGACAGTCTCTATCCCTCAGAAGAGTAGCAGTAGTCAGAAGAGTTCCCAAGCTTTGCAAGGCTGTGCTGTGACTGTTTAAATGGACCGATCTAAAAATTTCCTCTCAGTACCTCAGCTATTAGTCACATTCATGAATCTGCTCTGAGTTTTGCACATCAAAATGTCAAGCCTCGAGCAATTTTCTTTTGTTTTTCAAAGAGTACATGTTTTGAATTCCTTGCTTTTTAACAGCTCTTTATGAGTCTTTGCAGTAAACAATTATATAAAAATATCATACATATATTCAGCATTATCTGAAGCACTGAGTGGTAAGCGCTCCTTGTTAAATGAAAACAGTAAGTTTATTTTTTATTAAGTTTGCCTTCCAGATGGTCAGAAAAGCTTTGGGATGTGAAAAGGGATGTCTTTCCTTGCTGTATCTGACAGGAAAATTGCCCCTCTACAGTACAATGGGGCCACTATTGTGCACTGTTCTGACAGAAAAAGGTGAAATGTGATGCTGTTTACTCTTCAAAGGTGACAATGCCACCTTTCAGCTTTAATGTACTTACAAGTCCATTCTCTTTAAGTATAATCTCTTTACCAGAAGATAATGGATGCAAGAATTGTTTGGTTGCGGGGTTTTTTTTGGTAGAATGATTCTTACTTTAGTTACATATTCATAATATGCATTTTATTTTTATTTTTATCAGTCCTTGTAGTTTAAACATAATGAAATTAGGCAACAATGACCAGTCAAGTCATTCCTCTTAACTCAGGATGCCCATGTGAGATTATTCGGGTTTTGGATTGGATTCATGTCTCACTATTATAATAGCAGTACGTACAGGAATAAGAAGGAAAGGGGGTGAGGGAGGAGAGAATGCAATCAGGAGAAAAAAGAGGGATGCATTTTAAAACCAACCTGATTTTCTAGGAATAAGTCCCTTTATGTTCACATAACAGCATTTGACATAGGGGAATCCATCCAGTCAGCAACTTGACCCATTCCATTTTTCATCAGGAAAGATAGAGATCTGAAATGACTGAATCATTACTTGCTTTCATTCCTTGTCATGCTTTGCATCAAGGAAGAAAGGTAATTAAAAGTAAGCCACTTCAATATCACTGATCAGTTTTGCAATTAATTTCAATGGGAGCAGGATTATGCCCTTAATTTCTATTTTTGAAATCAGGAATATGTGCCCCTTTCTATTTAAAATAGTTTGACTCGTTTGGTATTGTTAAATGTTTGACATTCATGTGAAATTTAGCATTGTATGTGCCTTACGTGTCTTAAAAATTCCATTGTCCTGCATACATTGTGCCTGATTTTCTGTTGCCTTTTGTGTTGTACCGTCATTTCTATCTGTGCAAGGTGAAGTCAGCTTACAATCAAACTATTCACTTTACGTGGGTATAAGTGACTAGACAAGGATAAATCCATGGAGAATAAGGCTCAGGAGTTCACTAATCTGCCATGGCAGTCTTATCAACACCTCGTTGTCCTGTTAGCTGTAGTGGCCAGACCCTCTGCTTCACTGCTTTTGCACTCAGCAGAACGGAGAAGAGAATGGGGGAGGAGGGAAGGAAGGTAACTTTAAGATCCTCTAATGCGGGAGTTGTGAGGGTGTGTGTGTGTGTGTGGGGGGGGGGGATAAGCCATCCTTGGATACATTAGAGCAGTCTAAATCTATACAATTTAGCAGAAGACGAATACTATTTATAATTACCTCATGGACTACTGAGACCAACCTCTGCTGTTTCTGATTCCACCAATGTATATACTTGTGCACACACATTCCTCAGTGCTACTACAGGGGTAGGAAAATGAGGTTTTGGGCCCAATCCTTCAGTTTTCCCATGGGCAAAGCTGTTCATGAAGCCAAGGGAGTCTTGTCCAAGTAAGAGATCCAGGATCAGGCCCCAGGATAGCACAAAGTTTGCTTTGGTTTCAATTTACATATAGCTACAATTCAAGTGTGGGGTTTCGTGTGCTGCATTGCTCTGAAGCAATGCAAGACTGCTCCAAATAGGTTTTGAGCCTTGGACCTTTTAGCAAACCCGTTTTGACTTTTCAGTTCATATTGAGATGCCCAAACCAGGTGAGTTTCACAAGTTTTAGGTTTTGCTGTGCACATTTCACACAGCCATGTACAGAACACTACCGTCAAATAGAAGGTTCCTGTGTAGATCCCCCACTGTCTTCACTGGAAATGACACATAAGTAATGGATCAGGTCTAAGTTTGTGCAAGTTTACAGACAGCTTTGTCCCTCCACAAAGCTTAAAATGCACTAGAACAAGTTAACAGTTTCTAAGAAAGACTCCCCCAACTTCATTAATAGTAATTAAAAAGCATGAAATGCCACTGAGCAGCAGCACTACTTTTTCAACTGTCAACATATTTTAAAGGATTTAATATAACCCCTGTGGTTGCCCTCCAGGAGAAATAAAGAAACTGAGAACCACTTTCTTTTAGCTTTTGAGCAACAGCAATACAGCTTGTTTTCAAACAATCCCTCATTGTAATGCTAATGTTACCACACTTAATAAAAAAGTTCATTTATTATTTGGACTACTTTGTGGTTTTGACAGTCCAAGTAGCCAGTAGTTTTGTAGTCAAATAGTTGATGGGCTCTTTGGTGTTCATGTAATGAAAGCTACTTCCAAAGGCAAGGGACAGTTGTGGAGTAAACGGTTACTTATAAAACCCTGAAAGACCTATCCATCTGAGATTTTTTTTTCTGTTTTGATGCAGAACTCCTCATCCTTCTCTCAGATTTTATCATAGCATCATTGTATTTGGGGAATCCTGGGGCTACATTTTTTAAAGTAACTAGTAATTTTCTGTTCCTAACTTTTGGGACCTTTTATGGGTATGTGTTTATACTGCACACTAAGCTCGGGTGCTGAGTCAGGTTTGAGCCAAAGCCCCCCTTCCGTCCACACACAAATCAGTATGACTTAAGAACATAAGAATGGCTGTACTGGGTCAGCCCAAAGGTCCATCCAGCCCAGTATCCTGTCTACTGACAGTGGCCAATGGCAGGTGTCCCCGAGTGACTGAACCTAACAGGTATGATCGAGCGATCTCTCTCCTGCCATCCATCACCCCCCTCTGACAAACAGAGGCTGGGGACACCATTCCTTACCCATCCTGGCTCATAGTCATTAATGGACTTAACCTCCATGAATTTATCCAGTTTTCTTTTAAACCGTGTTATAGTCCTAGCCTTCACAACCTCCTCAGGCAAGGAGTTCCACAGGTTGACTGTGCACTGTGTGAAGAAGAACTTCCTTTTATTTGTTTTAAACCTGCTGTCCATTAATTTCATTTGGTGGCCCCTAGTTCTTGGGTCAGCAAGTGCTCAGGACCCAGGTCCCAGGATCCTGCTGGGGTGGAAGTCTGAGCCCGAGTCCCTCTGTGACTCGGGTCCAAAACTTGTCACATTGCAGTATAGATGTAAGTCAAGCCACAGTCTTGAGTCAGAAGGTTGGTGTAATGCAGTATGGATGCATCTGCACCACTGTAAAACCCGGGTCCAGCAACTCTAAACCCAGGTTCATGATGCTATGGGAACACTCAAGCAAAAGTTTAGAAATATTGAGGGTACGTCTTCACTACCCACTGGATCAGCAGGTAGCACTCAATCTTTTGGCAACAGATTTATCGCGTCTCATTAAGATGTGATAAATCGATCGCCAGCAGCATCCCTGTCGACTCCGGAACTCCAGCTTCCTGCGAGGCACAAGCTGGAGTCGACGGGGGAGTGCGCCACCGACTGCCGCTGCCATGAGGACGGCAGGTAAGTTGGCTGAAGATACACCAACTTCAGCTACGTTATTCACTAAGTTGTGTATCTTCAGTTGATCCTTCCCCCCTGCCCCTCCCCCCAAGTTCCAGACCTAAATTCTCAAGCCCAAGTCACACAGACGTGAGATTAGTAGATGTACCCAGAATGGCCTAATTTTCTAAAAGTGTTATACACTCACCCCCTGAAAATCAGGCCCCTTTATGGCATCTGTAATTGAACCCCTAAAATCACAAGTCGTATTTGAAAATTTGGGACCACAGACTATAAAGCTCAACACTACACTTATTTTTTTTAAATAGAAAAGTAGATACTCTTGTTTCTGATGGAAGTGACAGCCAAATAGTTTGATTTATTACAATCCATACATCTAAATTACAAAGACAGAGTTGCGTGTGTGTTTTTTTTTAAAATGTATTAGCCATTCAAAAGCAAGCAGCCCACCGCTGTGTGTAGGAAATGTATTTATTAAGTGGGTTCATTTAGCTCGCTGTTTTGTTAAAGCTGTGCTGTGCCAATGTGGACATAATGCAGGTAATGTTACATCTGCATAATTAATTGAAATATTTAAACTGCGCACATCCTGATTTTTTTTTTGTAAATCCTCCTTTAAGAAGCATCAAAGGAAGTGCTGTGTCCTGTGTTCTTTGGAAGTGTTCCACCTGCGGAGCTCTCATTGATAAATAACCAGAGTCTTCTCTTACGGACCCTCATTTCATAGTGCTGTCATTCAACTGACTGCAGTGGAATGACTTCTGACTAAAATCATTGCATGTGAGAGAAGACTCAGACCTGCTTCCCCAAAGTGATGTGTGGGGTGGATTATGAACTTCAGCTATGAAAACTATCATACAATGAAGTCAGGGGGATGGGTAAGGTGAAACAAGGGTGTGTCTGGTCTGCTCACCAGTGAATCTCTAAAGCCATTAGAGGAAATGATGAGCAATAAATAACTTCAAAAGATGGAAGGCCATGGAGAATCAAGCCCAAAATCCGGTAAAAGGCTTGCTAATTCAGTCCTTTTCTTTGTTGAATTCACAGATTGATTTACTCATCAGAGTGCACTGCTAAGAGCACTATTTCTTTCACTCCACCACAGTAACAATATATTCTAACAGAGAGGAGTTGTGACCCTTAACTTTCTCCCATTCTCAAGCTTGGAGGTTTGGATGAGTGAACACTGGCTCTGAACTACTTTTGGTGTTGACTTTGGTTTAGCAAAAGCCAACCCTGTCTGAGCTCGCTTTCACAAACTCTCCTTATGTTAATCCTCTCTAGTTGTCACAGAAGAAATGGAATGGTCAGTTCCATTATTCCCTTGCTACAGTTTTCCCTTCTGTTCCCTGTTTCAGGCCAAACACTGCACTCTCTACTCAGGTAAAGATTGTATTGACAACAGTGTACAATGCATCTTTTGTTACGTAAAAAAAAAATACAAATAGAGAAAGGGATTGACATGCCTAGTATCCTAACATGAATTATATAAATATCAGTAACAAGAGCTGCGCCATGGGACATTTTCTATAAAACAGTGTACACACTTGAAGAGGTCACAGTGCACTTTGATATATGATGCTTCATAAGCCTGTGTGTGTGCATGTGAGACAGAGATTATTACTGACATGTGACACACAAAAATTACTCATTTTTATTGGAGGGTGTTGAGTGAACTCCTTCAGTAAATAAGCAGATGGATTAGATGTTATGCTCTCTCATTTGGACCAGTTATTTCTTCCATCAACATGGATGCTTTGATCTTTTCAACGTAGGTTTCTATTTGACTCCAACAACACTCCCTTATAGAGGACTGGGCATTCCTGTGATCCCCACCTTTTTTTTTTTTTCTTTTTAACCTAAGAAGCTTTAGTAATAAGGACACAATTTACTGGTGCATTCTGTGCCTTCATGCAAAGTGTTACATTGATACAGTGATGTTTCATTCCTAAGAATCCCACTGCATGTGGCATACTTATGGAATCCTTTCAGGCACCACTGCCAGGGTAATTGTTCCAGGGATAGAACGCCTGCTCACTAATGTGATTTTCATGAATCACTTGTTAAAATCCTCTACCAAACTTCTGGGAGGATTGGGAATAACTGCACTGCCTCTGCATGGGAATCACTCCTTCTACAGCTACATCACCCCAATACTGATGTTTTTTCCCCAGAGGGTCATAAAAATATTTTGGGAGAGAAAAGCTTTTGCCTTTAAAATAAACCATATTTTGTCTTTAGAATGGACCCAACTTTTTACTGTGTGTTTGAACAGTGCCTAGCACAATGGTCTGTGACTAGGGCACCTAGGCACTATGGTAATGCAATTAATGAGCTTAGAAGTGTATACCACTGGGGTCCTTACCAAATCTCCACTCCTTCTCATTTCAAAGTACACAAGTTGACCGCTGAGCTCCAGGGAGGATATTTTCAGGAAGATAGTATACATATTTTCTACATATAGAGTTAATATAAGTGTATTTGGCAAGCTATGGAATCCTTTTCATTATATACAGATGTGCCAGTAATTTGTTTAAATGGGAGAATGAATGAATAAAAGTCCCAGTATTTCACACCTCCTATCTATATGGCAGCTTGGTACATGAAGTTTATCATGTTCTAAGGGGAACATTTTTTCTGGGAGCTCCCTCTCAAAATAAGCTGTCGGCACATCACTTTCAGCAACTGTTCACCAGTGCAGTCACAGTCAATTCATATAAGGGAGTGAAAAGAAATACAACATCTATTTGAAACTGTAGATGCCATTTAGGTAAGCATTCTGGGTCCAAACCTGTCGGGTGCTGAGTACTTCCTGAGAGGTTCTGAGCACCCTCAAGTTGACAGGAGTTGAGGACATTCAGCACACTGCAGCAGTTTCTCAGCACCTCATAGGACTGAGTTCTTAGTACTCTCTCAAAATAGATTTTGGCCAGGACATCAGGACATGACACTCCTATGCTTGTTCTAAATGCCATGTGATTTTTTTTTTAAATGACCACAGTAATCTTGGGGAGGGAGCATGGTGTAATTTTTTTTACTATACAAAGTATTTATTCCCAGTGCAAATGTCAAGTACCAGTATGGTTGCATGTAATATAACATTTATCAGTTGTTTGGGACTTCAGACTTTTAAGCTGTCCTAACTAATGTAGTTAGCTACTGCTGGGATAAATGGTTACCTCACTAATATTACCTGCTAACATGTGCATTGCCAAGTTGCTTAATGGAAGAATTTAATCTTAAATTGGATTTTCTACAAAATTAATAGCCAAGAGGAGGTTGGATCCAAATTCTTTCATTGAAGGCATTGCTTTCACCCATTAAAAGGGTCAGATTTACACTCAGAAGTATGAAATAAGGACTTTATAGTCATACAGTACATGTAAGTGTATTAGATCAACATTCTCATTCATCTGTGCTTTCTGTTCATCTACTTTTACTCTTTCCTTTGCAGTTCTAAAGTTTCCTTTTTGCCTTAAGATCATTTATTTCATATTCCAGCTGCTCTAAACAGTCCTCTATGTTCTTCTCATAGAATAAGTGGCTTTCCTGACCTCCTTTCTCTGAGGCCTTTTAATCTCCCATTGTCCTTCCCAATTTCTTAGTGAAAAAATGTTTATTATAGCCTCAGCTTTCATAAGTAGCATGTGATGCAGAATAAATCGATTTATGAGGATTCAGCTTGGCAAATATGTTGCTTCTTTGAACAGCTGCATAAATCATTCTGTAACCCTTCATGGCTCAGTTTAAATGAGCTGGTGAATTGGATATACAAGGCAAAGGGAGTCTGTTATAGGAGGCAGCTGTTTGACCACTATATCACTTCAAGAAATGATGGTCAGGGTTGGTGAGGAGGATTTTTTTCCTACCTCTTAACATCCCGGTGCAAGGCTGCCAAAATCTATACAGGAGGAGAAGAAAATAAATTGGAAGGCAGATAATTGAATGTGTCTGCAAAATTTAGACAGCAACTCAAATGACAGGATAAATGTGCTGGGAAACCTCCTACAACCTCAGTTACTAGAGACGGAGAAAGTCAACTGCATATGGAAAACATGCTCAGCTTTAATTCCTCCATGTAGATGTGTGATTCATATTGGACATGGATGTGATCTGTTTGATCCCAAAGTGCTTTGGAAAGTACGGACCTGACTTCTATGTGTGGAACTGCCACTGATGTCAACAGGAGCACTCAGCTCAAATGATTTATAAGACTGGACTCGCCCAGGAAGCACCTGGCCTGACACTGAAGCACAGCCACCTCTGGAGTGAAGCACAGCCATATTTTTAACAGCATATAACCCCACCACATGCTATTTGGGGACAGGGAATGGAGATGAATACTGCATTCTACTGAATCGCTGAGGAAATTTCAGGAGGTAGGATGTCCTTACCTAAGAATTTCACCTGGTTCCAAAAGTGCAACTTATGTGCCGATGTGAAAAGTGCCACCTCGACTAACCATAGGAGATCTGAGGAACAGGAAAGGGATGAGCCTGTAGCCAGAGTTCCTAGCTAGCTGCCTCCCTCCCCCCCCCCCCCACCGGGAGCTGACTGGAATAGACTCTATATAAGAGTTGGTGGGAACTGATACAAGAAATAAAAGGGCACTGGTGCTACATACACAGAAGTGGTCTCCGGCTGATTTGTGAGTGGAGCACCATTACAATCTAGACTTCAGTTCGATGCCTCATCAAAAAAAGATAGCACTGCCTCCCAACACCAGTATTCACCCAGTCTAAATAAGATGAAGAGCTTAACATTAGTAAATTGCTGTTTCCTGTAGCACCCTGAAAATATGATCAACTTCTGTGTTACTGTTTAGCTTGAACCCCTGAAAATGGAAGAAATGGAGACTTCTACGAGAATATTGTCTTTAAAACATTTACATGGTAAAAGGAACCCTTCCAGTTTTTAAAAGTTCCTCCTCATTCTGTTGTTGCATTCACTCAAACCTACAGCATCCCTATCATTTCAGTTTTGTGAGAGGGCTTTTTTGAGTGAACACAATAATATGCAGTGTGCTCTTAAAAGCCAGACTAATAACGGGAATAAAACAATGCAAGTACTGTCATCCCCCAAAATGGCATTTTCATTAGTAAGAACCAATTAAGATTTTCTAAGAGAGGACTGGCATTTCTTCAAAAAGTTACTTTTAGAGGCCTGATAGGGTTTAGTTGGCATGGAGAGCTGATCCTGGGCTTAGATTTTTTTGGTGGGTTTCATGTGAATACATCTGGAATTTTTAAAGCTCATTCTGTTAAAAACCTCACTTCCTGCCACAGTTCAGAATAACTGTATCAGCTGCACTATTTCCTTAATGTACACAGCCTACAGCAAACAGAAAAGGGGTTAAAACCTTCAGGAGTTTTGTTGTACTTTGAATTCAGGATATTTATATGGATTTAGGCAAAGGAAGTATACTTGACTATACAATATGAAGCTGTGTTTGTCTGGAGACCCAGCATGTCTTGATATCCGTAACCCCATCCCCAAGTTACAACAGCTTTTACCACATGCACACAAACTGTTTGCTATACCAAGAGACTATGACCATTGCTCTTGCTATGGCTCTTTGGGAAAACAGGACCCCAACTTTTAAAGTATCATGGCAAGTTAGAAGTACAAATGCCCCTGAGTTTCATTTCCTTACACACTTTTGAAATTTACTCCTAGGTACTTAAATTTAGGCACCTAAATCCATATGTAGATTTTCAAAGCTCAAGGACTCTGTGTCTAAACTGGTAGATAAGCATGTAGGAAATTTTCAAAAGTAATTTTAAGCCTGTCTAATCTTCAAATGCTGTAAGTTATATGCAGAGATACTGATGGGCTGTGGTCGGAAACAGAGCAGGCCAAGGACTATTTCTTGTGCATGTACATGGGATATTCAGAGGGATTTATGGAGGAAGTTTGTGCCAGATGAGTAAATATTGGAGTCATTTGGTGGCCTTCTAGCTTCTTTGCATGTATTTTGCAGTTAAGTTGCATACAGTCTAAGACCAAATGGGATCATTAGATCATGTAGATTGCCCTCTTTACTTTGCATCTGATATATTTGCAAATGTAGGAATTTGGCCAGAGATAATTCCTTAGTTCACATTTTCAGCTTAAAAGTTATACATTCAATCAGACATTCTCAAGATAGCTTTGCCAAAGCATTTTCTTAGGGAAGACTCCAAATATTTCCACTGAGGTCCGGTAATGCTGCATAATGTGAGACCCCATCCATTATTATATGCATGGTTATATGCATATAATAATGAGGGGTTATATGCAACGCTGATTGCTAGGCAGGCCTAACCCTGACACACTGAATAGTTTCCTGCAGACCACCAATATTGACAGAGACAGAGAGACACTCTGCTTACCATTCTCTTTGCCAGCATTAATGTTCCCCCTACCCCAGGAGAGAGGTTCATCCATATGTTTTAATGAAGTCCTGCAAAATATGCACTGTTTAAAAGAATAACCCCTGGTGTCTTTACCTCTTGGAGAAAAGGAGTGTCATATCAGGCCAGTAACCAAGTCAGCCACTGTCAGGGAATGTGAGTGCTCTTCAGGAAGACTTGATCCATTAACATGATTTTTCCACCAAAAGACCACCAAAATCAGAGGCAGGATTGATGATGTCCATTTGAAATGAGCCACCAGCAATCATGTAGCAGAGACACTTTTATCCTCAATTCTTCATTTACTCTCATGGGCACAGTTTGGGGAGAAGGGGGCAGGGAGGAAGTTGCCCCTCCCCCAAAACTGCAAGCCTCAGGCAGGTGCAGAATTTGTCCCCTCCCCCCCCCCCCAACATGCCCTCATGGGCCTGACTGGAGCTGCCCCCTCCCAAATATCAAAGTCATGGATAGTATGAATAAATCAGGGGCAATGGGAACATTAAGTCCCCAACAGAGGCAGTTTAAATAAAATCACTGAGCTGTGCTTGTCATCCCCTGTTTGTATTAGCACATCTGGACATGATGCTGTGATTTCTCTGGGGAACCCAGAGTTATGAGGCATCTCGTTACCACCTGCCCTTAATGCGAGGAAGCTTCGCCTGAGCCTGCCATGGGTTAGTTCTCCACCCCTACTGGCCTTGGGCAAAATAAGCTTTCCCCTCTAGGCCTCACAGGCCCCACTGTCACTCTTCGGGTTAGTGATTGGCACACGCCAGCCCTCAAACATCTCCCTGGAGCATCCAGCTTCTGCTCCGCTGGACACGTGCAGTATTCACCACACTGCTGCTTCCAGAGAAGCAGAACATCCCAGTTTATCCGTTCTACCTCACAGCAGTTTGATTTGTTCATATCTACATCAAATATGCTTACTTCACAAAGCAGACAGACTCAAGTAGAAGTCTTAGAAACAAAAGATTACTTATGAAATAAAATGATACCATGCATTTTAGAGCGTGGCCTTAATTAATAAGATATTTTATGTCTAGTAGAGTATTGCTCACCCAAAATCCTTGCAGCACTTTACAGCCATGCTGGCTGTGACCCTCCTTTCATGAGACAAGCATGCTGCCAGTTTACCTGCTAAGTGAAGTGTATTTTGCACTCCAAGATAGACCAATCCTTTGTCTTTATTCATAAACAAGACATCCCTTTCTGTTTCCTCCTCATCTCCCAATTCACATCTGGCTTAGTATGCAAATAATCATGCAGCATAAGGCACAGGACACAGAAAGGGAGGTAAGTGTGAGTTACCTCCTGCCTGAAAGGAACATCTCTGATGAATGGCACCTCCTGATGAGCTGCCTTAACTCCAAGACCTTAAAACATAATTTCATTGTAGATACATAACTCCTCAAATGGTATGATGTAGATATTGGACCCGGATATCAGATTCCTGTAACCTTATGCACCCTCTGTCATTTAGCACCAAGGGATCTCTAAGTCACATATGAGATGGGTACTGCGGACATTCAATATTGGAGATAAATAAGGCATCCACCAATGCATGATGCTTCTGTGCTTTTTTGCCGCCCCAAGCAAGCAAAAACAAAACAAAACAAAAAAAAAGGCGGCCGGATTTTGCCACCCAAAGAAAGGCCGGAATGCCGCCCCTAAGAATGTGCCGCCCCAAACATGTGCTTCCTCGTCTGGTGCCTAGAGCTGGCCCCGGCAGCTGGGAGCATGGGAGTATGCATGTGTGTTCAGACTCTGCTATCGGTGAGAAAACAAATTGCATAGTTAGCATTCTGCACAGCGCGTGTGCCTGGTTCGGATCCACTATGACAATCTGGGATTTTTAAAAGCTGTCATTTGATGCAGAGCAGGTGTGATGGTAAATTGCTGTTAAGATCTTAGCATCTGCTTTGAGTAATGGCTTCAGGGCAGCTGATGCTGTCCAGAAGAGAAAGGATAACTTTCCCCAAAGTGGTCAGAAATGTGACCCAACATGAACACTGGATCTCAAATGGGAGCCTCAGGTAATAAGCACCTGTAAATGCCAGTCACTTTTGTTTCATACAAAATAGAGTGCCTAAAATGTTGTTACCCAAATATAAAAGTTTTGGACTATATGCAAATTATTCTACTTTAAAGCTGTCCAGTGCTCTTCCCCAAAAGGGAACAGTGTGTGTGTATTTTATATATATATCTGTGTTTGTCTTTACCATATGTATTATATTTAGAGAGATTCTTCTTCAGAAGAGAGAGAAATCTTATATGTGAAACATAACATGAAGCAACACAAAAGCAATCTGTCAGCTGATCCTGCTTACATTTTCCGCACTTACTCTTTAGCTGTCTCATTTAAGTGAAAGAGAGATTGCCTCCTTGCTGTTACACTGAACTTATAAAAGGATGAATGAATCACTGCATGGGTTCTGAGGGAGTGGAATTAAACAAAATTCTGCACCTCAAAAGACTGCATTTTATTTAGTTAGTTTTGGAAATTCTATTGACTCCTTTAGCACTAAGATAAAGTTACTTCTAAATTAAACAAACAGGGTTTGTGACCAAATCTCAAAATAAATGTTGGTTTTAAAACAGGCTTGAGACCTTTGCTTACTGCAACATCTGGATAAAGATTATTTCAATTTCACCATTTTCAAACTGTGTGTTTGTCTGTATAATATTATATATAAAAGATCAAGCAGGTTCCTGCAGTATATAGTGTGTATGAGAACTTGTGAGAAAGTTTTATATTATCAGATTTATGTTATATCAGTTTTAGGCAATGTTTTGGACAATGGAGGCACACCAGTTTAAAACTGATGTGAATAAGTTCAGAATCAGGACCATATTATGTTTTTACCATTAAAACATAATGGGGTGGGGAGTTCTGTATCTATGGAAGTCAATGGGAGTTTTTGCCAATGACATCAGTGGGACCAGGATTAAACCCTTTGCTTCTGTGTCAGGTATGGCCAGTGTGGTTGTGGGTTTTGAGAGATGGCTGTCCATCTGCTAGGAATGAGATTTCCACTTCATCACAGACACCTTCAGATGGTAACTTTTGGTCCCTACCCATGACTACATTCATATGAGCAACCTAGCAGTAGCTCATACCTAGTCTCAGTTTCTCATTAGCTATCCCCTGGAGGGAAGGGAACTGAGATATTACTGTAAGACAAATATTGGGTATTAATACTATTAAGTATTAATTGAGAACTCTGCCACTTATCTTAAACATTAGTCCAACTTAAGAGCAGTGAAAAGAAGTAAAATATAAAGCATAGAAAATAATACTGAATGTAGAAATCTAAACTGATCCATTCTGTGCCTCGTGAAGGATAGAGGCTTATTGGCTATAAAAGGGTTATTCATTTTAAACTGATCTTACTTAATCCTAAGGATATGGGTTTAAATCCCAGGGCCATTGAAATATATTAGCATGAAGCTGCCATCAGCCTTCAAAAGCTTCATGACAGAAGGCTCTTAGCAGGTGTTATCTATGGTAATAAATATCAGTGAAAAAGATTGTGGGTGAGATGAAGATGACTTCATTTGTTCTTCAAAAAGTATCAACTTTTAACATGAAATAATAGAATGCCTCGGTAATTTTGTCTGAAGTAACAATATCTGTCTTGGTCAGACAAGCGTTATTCCTGGATAGAACAGTTGTTCATCTTCTCTAATGAATAAAATTTAGGATTTTTGGTATCACAGTTCATAGAAAAATATGCTGCCTGTTTTCCCAGCTGCCACACCCTTTCTTGCATGACTCCAGGTATATGTGGGAAAAGGAAACTGAAAAGGGAAGAACTAGATTTATTGCTACTCTAGTTTTAAAACTTAACTAATATCAACACTGTTGCACAATAAGGCCCTTCTGCTTCCATTTGTAGCCCCGCAAAAAACAGGGCAGTCAAGACCCAATACTTACAGTGTATTGATTCTCAATATGGGAGGGTAGTATATGACCACTCTGTTTCCTTATGACTAGATGTGTGGGTAGGATGTTGATCCTGAAACTAGGAGATTGGGGCCCTGTAACTGTTTTGCTATTGAAACTCATGGCCATGCTATGGAGAAGGTTAAGAACTGTTGCTCTAAGGTAAAAACAGAAACAGTAAAACCAACCAACCAACCAGTTTTCAGGGCTCCTTAATACATGAAAGTGGGAGGGGAATGTGGCACAAAAAGTTCCCTTCTGCCCCTTCGTTTTCAGATCAATATTAACAGAAATTTGGTATGAATTAAAATAAAAATGTTTACTTGGCCCTGTAGTTTTGACTGGGGGGAGAGGGGAAGGACTTGAATTGCAGTGTTCATTAGTGTGCTACGCTGTAATTCACCTATGTGAACGTTGCAGGCACAAATTAAAAAGGTACCTAGGTCATGTTTTAACTTAGTTCTAGAGGACTAGAGGGCATTGCAATTCACACCCCCATAGTCTGAACTATGGGACTGACTCTAGACAAGCCCTTAGGTATCTAGTGTCACAAAACTCTGCATGTGTTATATATGGGCCTATTGGTTCCATCACAGTTTAGTGGGAGACCCTATTCAAATGGGAGAAGATGGGCTGGAAAAGAGATTTAATTTTAGTGAAAACACAGGGTGTGTTCTAATGCCCATTGACATCACTGGGCTTTGGATCAGACCTATTAACAGGAAGAAAAAGAAATAGAGTGAAATTCTGGCCCAATGGAAGTAGTGGCAAAACTTCCATTGCTCCATGGAAGTAAAAAATTTCACCTTCGAAATCTCCACTTTGTTATAAATGTTAACAAAACACCTGTGGTTATAGAATACCCTTAACAACTGCATGAAAATAAATTGGATGCTTTCTCACTATAAGTAGCCCAGAGATTGGGTGAGATTTATAAATGAAAGTTAGAATTTTGAAAGTGCATCAGTTCTTTTTATTTGGAATCTTGCTAAAACCTGAAGTCCTGCCTCAAAACTTAGTCTCATTCCCCAACTTCAGTATGCACCACTCTTTATACCCCTGCTTGGCTATTGCCTTCAGATATCCATGAAAACCTTTGGATTCATGTGGTTGCAACTCCAGAAGCCAGGGTCAATGAACAAGATGGCAGTTGCATAACCTCAGTATGTGCGTACTTTACTGTCCTAAGTGTCCTCTTGGAAATAAGAGGCACACCCTTGCTAAGATCTTCTCCTCAGTGTACGTGCCAGTAATTGCTACTTTATATAATTTATAGATACAAAGCTTTGGTTTGCAGGTTGGAATTTTCTTCTTTTCTTTTGAGCCAGTCATCCTCACAGCTGCACCCATACTTTTTTTTGAGGTTTGTCTGGTTCAAACTGAGCTAAAGATCTTTTTTTCCCCCCCTGTCTTATAATAACTAGCAGCAGCTAAAGTGGGGCATGTTAAGCAACTACCACAAAAAGAAATCAGTAATTTACAAGTTCAGGCGAAGGTCAGAGAAATATTGCTCCTCTGTAATTGTGCTGTTGCATATGTTTATCTAATATTTTCATATTTTAGTCTATTTAATTTTCCCTAGTTGAGGGAATGTTGTACTACAACTCAGGAAAACCAAGGCCAAAGGATTATTTTGTCTAAGTAATGCCAAGGCCTGTGATATTTCAGTGGGAAAAAATATGGGCGTGGAAGGAAAGCAGTAATTTATTATTGTCTTGCAGTCAGTTAAATGTATTTTAAGACAAACTGATTCAAGAAGTTTTCTGCCTTTCTACCTGAACAGAATAATAAGCTTCTATTGAAATGGGCCAAATTCCAGACCATGTCTTCAAACATCTCCGAACTTTTAGATGGAAAGAATGTGGAACCCAGATGTCAGCTATCTCTCATTTTAATTTTGATTGTGCAGAATCAGAAATCTGACTGAGGAATGTCACGGGTCTGCTCACCACTCTACTGCCCAGAGAGGGGCTGCAGGTTGCTTTTCTGTTGCCAACTTTCTGCTTGATGCCTGCCCCATCTGTTCCTTCTCAGCTCCATCACCAATCTGGGATTACTATCTGGTTAATTACCCCCTTCTCAACCTCACTATCCTTTTCCAGGCTAGTGTAGGGTAAACACCCCCCCCCCCCATCAAATACCCTCCCTCTCAAGATTGCAACCCTAGAGGGTACAGATGCCGCCTGCCCTGTATTTTGCCAAAGCTGGGCCCACAGCTCATCCCTTTCCTACTGCAGGTTCTCCACCAGGAGATGCAATCTGCCCTGCTCCTCCATAGTGTTTCTGAATTTTTCCCCCTGGAACTCCAGGTCTTGCACATCCACTTGCAAGGTCTGCACTGCAGCTAGCAGCTCTTCTTGTAGCCTATTCCCTTGCTCCTCACAGTCCCTCAGAATCCTTTCCCACAGTGTTCTGCCTAGGCTGTGTTACTTCCTGCCTCCTTCAGGCTTATGGAACCTGACTCTCCCTCTTCCAGTTCCTTCCCATCCTCTCTCATTATGGCAGAGTCAGCCTTCTCTGTTACTGTGATGTTCATGCTATGAGCCACCACCTCTTTCTACAGGTCCTTAGCCAGAAACTTGCCCCTTCCTGGGCTACTGTTCTGTTCTTTGCCAGGGCAATGCCTCTTCATATGTCCCACAGGAAAACCATGAGCCTCTCCCTCCTGCTCTCCTAACAGGTTGGATGCCTTTGGCCTTTTCTACATCCGTGCCCCCAGGCTATGGCTTCTGGGCTCTGTATAGGTGGGGCCATTTTCTGTTTTGGTAGCGCCTCCGCCTACAGGCCTAACAGTCCCTTGGCTGTGCTTATGGTCACTTGGACCTGGAGCTCACTTCCCACAGGATCCTGAGCAGATATTCTGCTCCTTGGCTAACCTTGCCAAGCAGAAATATCTGTGCCTCACCTCTGCTGGTTTTTTAAAGAGCTGCTTGAGTAGGATCTGAGTCCCCCTTTGCTGTTTGTCATCCCCCCCTTCAGCAGTAGCAGCAGGAAGTCTGAGGTCCACCTTAAGAGAGGCTGCACTTGCCTTCAGCGAAGCAGGCCTTCGCATACTGCAGCTCCATTGTCTATTTCCCTGCTTCTTTCCTACTTCAGTCTCTCTGTCCCCTTGTGTTGGGGTGACCAAGTGCTCACATTCACTATCAGAGCTGTAAGGGAGGCCTCCACCGTTATAATACCCAGACAAGTAACTATAGGCTTCCTCAGTGCAGCTCATTTCTGCTGCCGCTCCCTGGCCTTTATGCTAGCCTCTCCTTTCCCTTCTCAGCAGGACTCCATAATCAATCAGCAGTCACCTAGGCCATCTCATAAATGGCCTACCATTTAATCAGCTCCTTCTCATCTTCATTAACCCTTTCCAGACTGATGTGGGGTGAACACCTCAGCAAAAGGAGATTTTGCAAAATCCAAAGCACCCCCAGCTTTTCACATCTCTAAATGAAACCCAAGTGTGTTACTCCATTTCAGTAAGGAGGAACAAGTTTTCCCACCCACTGGAGCATTATCTAAAATGTTAAAAAGGTTGCAAGATACACTTCAGCTGAGAAAGTTAGTTATATTCAACCGTGCAATGATAAAGTATTGTTAATACATCTAGTATTATGAACTATATGACCATCTGTAAATGGGGATAATACTACTTCACTACTGCATAGGAGTGTTGCGAGGATAACACCCATTAGTGAGTATGAGGCATTCAAATACTGAGGTGACAAGAGCTATAAAGGTGCTTATGACCTTGTGGCAAGGCTGGGGTAAAAACACCAGCATTGCCCTTCCACTTCAGGCTAAAGCCTGCTTGCAAGAGGCAAGGCTAAGGGCAGAAACTAGTACAGCCCAGCTAGGAGCCCTAACGAGGGCTACCCGGAAGTACCTAGCTGGAGCAAGTGGCTACAGCTGGGGCTGGGAGCTGTGAGGGCTTGAAAAGCCTCAAGCTCCAGTTAGCAGGGAGGCAGGCTAGGAAGGAGGCAGGGAGGTGCTCTGTCTCCAAGCCAGAGAGCCTTAAGGGCCAAAGGCTGTGAGCCAGGGGGGTGAAGGTAACCAAGGTGGGGGTTTTGGTGAGCACTTGCTGAATGTGATAAGGCTGCACTGTAAATAAAGGACACTTGAAAACCACCGGAAAAGGGTGTGAACAGCAACTTTGTTGGGGGCACCAGGCTGTGAGACATAGGAGGACACAAGGCACAGGAGGGGACCCTGTGACAGACCTGTACAACTGCAAATCAGTTTTTCTGTGTCTGAAAAATTTTACTGATTCTTTCCAAATTAATAGTCAGATCTGCTGAATCTTGAACAAATTATTGAACATGTTCAAAATTTTTCACCTTACGTAAAACCACAGATCAAGGGACTAATAATCCAAATTATTGATCTTGATTCAAAATAAGAGATACCACCTGAAATCACAGATTTTCCCATAGTGAATCCAGAGTTCCCCTCCTCCTTTTACTTTTTTTTAAAGCCAATTTGGCTCTCTTTCAAACAATATAATTATAGAAGGATTTCATACAGCTGATTTCTTTAATGTCCCTCTTTTTCTTCTAAAATCCACCATTGTTTCTTTCTAAGCTCCTTAGGGGACTACCCGCTATTTTGCAAAGCTAAAATATGCATTGGCCTAACAATTCTTAGCACTAAATGTCTCCCCCAATTTGATACGCCAATCCCCAGGAAAAGAGATATTCGATCCCCTTAGCACACTGCTGAAAGCTTTATTTTTCTGTCCTGGGTACACAGGCTATTTCATATAGAAAAACAGCATAAATTATGGAGATTAAGTGTGAACAGTGAACTGAACAGTGAATGGTATTGTCAGTTTACTTAGGATTTCTTCACAACCTCATTAGTTTTCCCCCTGTTTTATTAGAGTAAAATTTTACCAGACAGACAGCTGGAAAAACAGGGGCAATAGGCTGGCTTCCATTTCCCATTGCTTTCTGCCCCTTAGATCCAGACGGCTTCCTCTTCTGCCAAACCACATTCACCCACCACACACACAGGTCCCTTTCTTGTTGCTTTTAGCCACGTGCGGATTAAACTTCATTAGCTGAGTGAGATTTTAGAAAAGTTCAAAGTATAATAGATGGAAATTTAACAAAAAGGAATTTCAGTTTGTTTTATTTTTAGGCTACGGCTATAGAAAAGAGAGAGTGGTGCTTTTGTGTTGATAATGATTAAAAATTGAAAACCACTTTTTAATAAGGTTCTTTAGAAGCCTTCTAAGCCTGATATCCAAGTACTGTGATTTTTTTAAATTCACACATTCACCAGGTGGAAGCTGACACATATGTCATAAGTAAACAAGAATATACCTATATATACTTTGCCTTAGAGCAAGAAGTTGGAATTGGGACAAGATGTTGCGTTCTCAGTTTTTACTGGCAAACATGCTGCCAGTTGAGCAAAATGAGCAACAGGAATAGATAACTTTTATGTCCAGATAGGTTGGATTTGCTTTCTTCACTCACATTAAAGTTACTTTCCAAATACATGAAAGTCTGAAAACATGCTGAGGTAACAAAGTCCTGTGGCACCTTAAAGACTAACTATAAAGTTTTGAAGTGGCCACTGCTTGCATCCGACGAAGTGGGTATTAGCCCACGAAAGCTTATGCTTCAAAACTTTATAGTTAGTCTTTAAGGTGCCACAGGACTTTGTTACCTCTGCTATTCCAGACTAACACGGCTACCTCTCTGATTCTTGAAAACATGCTATGTACCCATTTCCCCAAGCCCTGCTTATCTCAACATTGGAGGGATGCTTGCAAAAGGATGGCAGATACCTGTGCGAACTGATCAGCTGGAATTTTAGAGGCTCAAATACATTGTATGTTTCAAACAGTCCCTATCATAATGGGGCCCTGTTCCCTGATTGAGGCCTCTTGGCACTGTGCAATACAGAGAATACTAAACTAACCTCTCTACCTGAACATGTCCTAAAAATTAATAGTGGGTGAGCTTCCAACTATTAGTTAGTAGCAGTAGTTATTTATTATTTGTTGTGTTGTCATATCAGTATCTTTGATGTTTTTGCCATGTATAGGAAGACATTCTCCACAAGAAACACTTCCAGACTAAGAAGTTTATCCAGCTCCTACTGAAGTCAATTGGAGTCCACCCTTCCAAAGGGTGCTTTGAAGACACCTTATATATCTTAGGGAGATCCACCCCCCATTCTGGCTTATTAAGCCTGATACAAGGGCCAGAGCAGCATGAGGGGCCTTAAGTGCCCCATATCTGGCCATGGGATAATTCCCCAGAGACAGCCACTGCGGAAAACAGTGATAGGCTGCCTTTGGAGGACCCCTCCCTCAAGCCCTGGTGTAGGGAGTATGCCAGAAGCAGGGCAGGAGAGGCATATTGGAGATGGAGCCACAACACTCTGGAGATTCCATGGAAATCCTGGGGCCATAGGGTAGCCCAGGCAGACTGCTGAAATTTAGATAGGCACCCAGAGCTATGTTATGCATAGGGCTGCATCAGCCCTAGAACAACCAAAATTAGGGAAGGCACAAAAGTGGCTTAAAGCCATTTGAGCCTCCTGTTAGCCCTTGGCTGCGAGTTCTGTACTGCATCTTTAAAATCTCACAGAGGATAACCAAATGCTACTATACTACAAATATCACAGATGAGATTAGGTCATTTTAAATGACATTAGAGAGATTGAGCTCCATTCTCAAAAATGGTGCAGAAGAATTATTTTATTTTTATTGTGTTTTTAATTTCTAGTCATCAGTTAAGTACTGCAAGATGTCA
This sequence comes from Sternotherus odoratus, assembly GCA_032164245.1. NCBI lineage: Eukaryota > Metazoa > Chordata > Testudines > Kinosternidae > Sternotherus > Sternotherus odoratus. The sequence continues at coordinate 18,925,418 of JAVMKO010000001.1, forward strand.
CCGATGCAGTGTGTTTTCAGGGAGGGGACTCCTAACGAGCACACAAGAGGAGGGAGATGGAAGGAAACACAAAGATATGAGTAGGAGAAGGTTCAGAGATCCGCCTGCTTTGCAAAAATGAAGTTTGAAAGCCTATCTGAAGTCTATTCATACTTAGCTGAACCTCTGTGATGAGACATGGCACTGGCTGCAAGCCCCACAAAATGGTGCTTTTAACTGGATGTCAGTTCTTTACAGAAGACATGATTTCCTTCTCCCATAAACTTGTGAAGCGTTTTTCACAAAATCCATATTCCAGGGCAGATGAGAGGAAGCTTCAGATCCCCTTCAAACTCCCCCCTTCCTTACCACACAAATGCAGGGTGAGAGAGATTATTGCAGATCCTTTGCACTGGAAATAGCAGTGATGTAATTGGGCACCTAGTAACTAGCTTCTCGTAACTTTGGTAAGGTTGGTAATTATGCCCTGAAATTATCCAGTGTTTAAACTGGCAACCTGTTTTGCCACCTGTAGGTGACCTATTGCAGAAAGAACAATATTTTTACAACCCTTATAGCTGTTTTAAATATTTTTAGTTCTCAGCTGCTCAAAAATACATTCAGGTTGCAATTTTCTTCCAACTTCATCTACAGCTGAAATTCACTGAGGATGTGTAAGCTAATGCAGCACATTGACTTATGAAGCTATGCCAATTTACACTAACATATTATGTTCTTTTCAGTGAGTGTTGTGTCCTTTAAGTCTCATGTCATGAGGGGCAGTAAGCAACAGAGATGTGAACTGAGAGGTTTCTGTTGAAACATAACTAAATATCTCTAGGTATGCTAGCATACGTGCTACACAATGTAGACAATATATATATATATATGCCTATGTAAGGGCTGTGTCTGTCAAACAGACAAAATTATGATTAACACACGTGTTCTTTTGCAAGCATGTATCATGGAATTGTAAATGTTCGAGATCATATCTGCTCCGACTCATCTCCCTGCTAATGCAAAATTGTTCCCTGTAATACATTTTACTAGTGTTTTATCTAGCCCAGCTATGAAACTCCCAGGCAATGAGACTCCCACCACTTCCTTTTTGTAGACACAGGAACTATTTTCTTAATATGAAACCTTCATTTTCTCATATTAATTCCGTCCCAGTAGTGGCAGTTCTATTCTCCTTCATCATCAGTACCTTTCTTGGAATTTACACCTCTCACATGTGGTGTTCCCTTTGAATCATTTCTTATCTAAGCTGTGCATATTTAGCTTTATATTTTTTCCTCATAAATCATTCCCTTTGGCCCCTGATCACTTTCACGGTTCTAAACGCCCTCTGGTTCATCTGTATCTTCTTGGCAAAGAAGGAGCCCAAAGTGAATGCACTTTTCCAGCTAAAGTCTCACTACAACTATGGAGGGGAGCACTATTGTCTTCTTGTTCCATGATGTGATGCCACCGTGTAGGCAGCTCAGAGATGCACTGCATGTAGCCCAGCATAATCTCTCCTGTCTTCTTGCAAGCATTTGTGTCCATAGACATGTTTGATTTCAATTAAATTGGTGTAAATCCAGAGTAGCCCCACTGAAGTCAAGGGAGTTACACTGGATTTACACCACTGCATTTACTGTATTTATTTAGTTTTAAAATAATAAAAAGACACTAATCCAAGGCTTTTGGCCCCTCATCTGGCATTGTGATATATTAATGCTGCTGGCATTTTATTGTAACTGTGATCAAAATCTCACTTGCATGTTTATTGTTACTTGAAACCTGTCACTTTGACATTGGCTGAACAGCTGTACAAATATACAGGACTCCAGCCTAGGATTCTTGATTTACATAGACCTGTCTGTCTCTGAGGGCCATTTGTACAGTATGGCAGGTACATTGGCATTAAGGTATTCAGGCCAAAAGGCTTCCAGAACACTTCATGCAGGCATTTACCATTAAGTTTGGCTGAGGATATTATATATAAGCATGGAACTTCCTTTATTCCCCTATTTCTATAAGGAAATAATGCCTCATACCCTGCCTGGTGTTCTGCTGCAAATGGGAAGCAATCACCAACAGCCCTATGAGAAAACAGCTACAGAGGGGGCCTAAGCGGCATATCTTTCATCCAGTTCAAAATGTTCCCCAAGTTTTGGGGATGTTTCATTTGGCCCACATAGGCAGTCATGATACGAGACCAGTTTGACTCTTTCCCAACATTAAGGAAGGTTTAGATCTGGGATTTTGCTCTGGGCAAGTCTCTTGTTCTTGAGGAAAGAGATGGAATAACCCCCCTGGGCTAAGCCACAGATGCTGATGCTTCTCACACCCCAGAATACTGCAGCCACCCAAACCTGTGTTTTGGTGCCAAACTACATTCTTCAAAGAGGAGGCAAGGATACAGGCTAAGTCATCCTCTCTCCCACGGCCCAAAACAATACAATGTGAGCAGTTTTTAATTTGTAATGAAAGAGGTCTCAAGCAATTTTTTTTTTTACTTTCAAAACTGATGTGGCAAGCCCAGAGGTGTGCGGGCTGTGAACTGCCAAGCCTAGAGGTGCCAGAGCTCAGCCCTGGCAAACCCTGGCACAAATTAAGCACTGGCACTAATACTGGAGAAGAGCTCAAAACCAACATTAAAGTATTTTCTGGTAATGGCCTGTTACAGTTATTTTGCAACATCTCTTGGTGTTTCCCAGAGGTGCAGAGTCACTCCCTCTAGGAGTTCCCAATCTTGGTTTAACCTCCTGAAGAAAAAGATCAGCTGATTCATCACTTCTCTAAAACATACTTAAAAGTGGTATAGGAAAATAGGCATAGATAGGAGTGAATTGGATTTTAAGGAACAACAGAGACCAGGGGAGACTCAGGCCCTGTGTTGAAAACAAGCTTGTTTGTTGTCTAATACTTTAGAGAAATTATCTAAGAAGAAGACAGCCATGCAAAATATGACCTGGGCAACCAAATCTCATTGTTACTGATCCATTGTTATGTTCTGTTTTATGCAACCAGTGCCTGAGTCCTGGAGGCAGTTTTAGCTCTCACAAGTTTCCAAAGCTAGTACAGTATCTAAATATCTGAGAAGCTTTTTCATTCGGTACCTACTGTTTTGGATACAGACCCGTGTCTCAACACAACACATGCACAAAATATGATAAGTTTGTTCAGGAACGCAATAGTAGTCATGATTTGGTTGATTGTAACAGGGTGATCTGCTCCTTTAAGGGCCTGGGGCCAGCCAGTCCTGTTTGATTGTCAGACACAGCTTGGAAGCAGTCTGGTAATTCCTATAAAAGGTTGGAGAGCCCAATTGAAGGGGAAGCTGCAGAAAGCAGGTGTTTTGTCTGGTAGATGCTGGAGCAGGGGAGAGAGGTACAAGGGGAAAGGCCTCTGGGCCCATGATTTGGTCAGGGGAATAGCTTTGTTTTCGTGCTACTTTGTGAACTTTTGTTTGAAGAATCAAGTGTGCACTGAAAAGAAAGGCCTGAACACACTTTGGTTGTGGTGTTTAATCTTTTCTTGCCTGGGGAGACAAGCTATCAGCCTAGGGTGATGCTATCTATTAAGAATGCTAAATGAAATTACATATGTACATTGTACTGTTCAATGGTTGGGTGTTTTTTTTAACCTGATAGTTGCATCACTCCACTGAAAATAGGTATCAGTATATAAAATATAGACTCCCACATGCCCAGACTACATTGCTAGGGCCAAATGCTCAGCTGGCAAAATTCCACTGAAATCAATGAAGTTAGCAGCTCAGAATTTGGCCTCTGAGCTTTTTAAGCAGTGTTTTTGCTACCTATGATGAAGAAAGACTAAAAGCAGAAGCCAAAAAATGTGGATGAGATCATTGAATTCTCACTGTGCAGTAAGTAACTGGAGTTTCTATGTGACAGTTCATCTGCTCAATAAGATACAGAAATGGGGATCCAGATATGTAAAGTTGGATATACTTCTTTCATACAATGAACAGTCAACCTGTGGAACTCATTGCCCTGGGCTGTTGTGAAGGCCAAAACTATAAATGAATTAAAAAGAATGAGAGAAGTTCATCAATGGCTGTTAGCCAATATGGGCAAGGATGCAATTCCATGCTCTGGTGGGGTTGCATCCCTGAACCTCCAATAGCCAGAAGCATTGGGCAGGGCCAGAGGACAGGATACTGATCTACATGGACCAATGATCTGCCCAGCATGGCTGTTCTTATGTAACAGAGTACATAAGCTTTCGGTACTGACTAAGTATATATTACACAGGAGGAAACTGAGGGGAAGGAATATTAAATCAATAGATCCTATCCTTTAGGAATTTTATATGTAGATTTCCCTCTCTTTTCCCTCCATCATTCTTTACTTCAAATTATTTATACACTGGTGTTTCATTTTTGTCATATTATAAACCAGGCAAGAGTAATAGTAGAAACAATGAAAAGCCCTACATGTACAGTAAAACCTCCATTTAACGGACTAATTCGGGCAAGGGGGTGTCCGTTAAATGAAAAAGTCCGTTATTTAATAATAAAAAAAAAACCGAGCTGTCGGAGCAGCAGCCTGCCCACCACAGGGTCGGGGCGGCAGCTCCACAGCCCGACTGCTGCCGGGACACGGGTGGCAGCCGGGACCCAGCAGCCAGCCCGCCCAGGTCCCGGCTGCCGGGAGCCGTCAGCCAGCCCGCCCGGGTTCCGGCTGCTGGGACCCGGGCAGCAGCCGGGAGCCGTCAGCCAGCCCGCCCAGGTCCTGGCTGCCGGGAGCCGTCAGCCAGCCCGCCCGGGTCCTGGCTGCTGGGAGCCGTCAGCCAGCCCGCCCGGGTCCCGGCTGCTGGGAGCCGTCAGCCAGCCCGCCTGCTGGCGGGACTTGGGCGGGAGCCGGGAATCGGCAGCCTGCCCGCTGGCGGGAGCCGGCAGTCAGCCTGCCCGCAGGCGGGAGCCGGGCGGGAGCCGACAGCCCGCCTGCTGGCGGGACTCGGGCGGGAGCCGGAACTGGCAGCCCGCTCGCAGGCGAGACCTGGGCGGGAGCCGTCAGCCAGCCCGCCAGAAATGGATCAGGAATGCATCAGCTTGCTCAGAAATTTTGTCCGTTGCATCCGAAGTCCGTTAAATCGACGTCCGTTAAATCGAGGGTTTACTGTATTTCTAAAAATAACTCCCATTAAAAATGCCCAAACCTGCTATGATTCTGAGCCTCACACTTAAGATATCCTAGCAATGTATTAGACTATACTTGGGTACTGGATGTGCAGGAAAATCTAACAGCAATTGGACACTTATGGTCTGCAATAGATTTTGTAAGAGATGTTGACCATACCAAGATTTGTGGGTGCTTTCTTGGATGGCTCAGCTAGTTTACTAAGAGAAAACCTTGAGCAGCAGGCTAAGGGTTACTCTATAAGCTTTCTGAAAAGTCTCACTGGCTCTTTAGTTTCCACGAGAGAAACAGAAGCTCAACACATTAATGCAAAAGATGGCACCCCCAACAATTCAGCTTTCTCAATTATTGTACTGAAATATCAGCACTGGGGATGAGGTGCAAGACTTGAATTGTCTTGACCCTTTAGCCTAGATCCATGAGTGCTACCAAGCTAGCTGACAATCATTGTCTATCCTATCAACAAACATACGTTTGTTAATGGAAGAACATTCTTTGGGTAGGAGAATTGCAGTTGATACCAAACTGTGGCTTCTCACACACACTTCTAAGTATGTGACTTTACAATTAAACATGTGCTAGACTTGTTAGGGAAAAGTTCAAGAGCTACTGAGCATATGTATATCTGTCCTCTGACCAACTGATTTAAAAAAAGAAAAAGAAAAACCACACCAGTAAAGAGGACTCTGCCAAACTTTAGTTGAATTAAACTGAATCAAACTTTTTTTGAAAGTTTAGATTGGACGGGTGCAGTTTCCGAGCATATCCAACCAAAAGTAACTTTTGCTCACAGTAGATTTCCTTCCTTTGCTGACACTCATGAAATGCCACTGTACACTTAGTAGATCTGGCAGGCTTAAGTGCTACAGGATTTTCCAGGGGTTAGCGATTCACAATGCGTCATGGGATAGGTCTAATCAAGGTAATGATTGCAATGAGTGAGGCTTGAGGACAATAGCCAGTGCAGCACAGTGTCAGGCTTCCAATGATCCTGCAATGAACAGATTGGCAAGAGTTAGGGAGGTCAGTAAATTAAAAAGAAAAGTAGTTTGTCTTATTTTCTGACAACCAGGAAGGTACTTGAAGTGTGGGATTATGTTGAGGCAGTGAAGAGTTATAAAAAGGGTAAAGGTTTGGTTGTTGTGGCATAGAGCCTGGGTGCTATAATCAGTACACATACTAAGATATGTTAAAGCAATTTATTTCTGCCCTTGTTTTGTCCTGCTTTTCTGACTGAATCTGACACAGGTAAACATTGCTTGTGGCAGCATTTCTAAAACATCTTTGAATGATCATTTTCAATATATCTGTAGCACGTATCCTTACTTAGTAACTATTTATTGGGCTTTCTAACGTGTAGAAATCCTTGCAGGTTTCCTTTCATTAGCATATCTCCTTCTCTGATGTGTCTCTTCAACTAGAAGTGAGCAGAGTCGAAGCCAAAATAGCTTATAAGGTATATAGGCAAAAGCAGCTCTTAGTTTGTTATGAGTATTCCATTAGAAGTATCAGGGGACCAAATTGGCTTACAGCTGGTCTAGAATGCCTCAAGCCTGATGCCTGAAATAACCATAGTGGAAACAAAAAGAATTGATACAAGAATCTTCTGTGCTGCAGACCTAAAATGGGGGGAGAATGGAACCCACTTTCCTTGTCATACCCAGGCTATCAATCTTCAGAGAAGATCTTTGAAATCAAAGTCTTGATCTGCTTTCAAAGAGCTACCAGATCAGTTGTAGGCTGTTCAAGGATCTACTGCATGAATTGTATGCTCAGTAATTCATTATTAACAAGGCAGGATTCTGAAGATTCTATATATTCTTCTCACCATATATAGTAGATGGAAACTAACCTCTGATTTAACCAGAGGTACAGGCACAGTCAGTGGCGCTACATTGATTTACATCAGTTGGTCCTCTTTGCTGCCTAATGACAGTACTTATGTATTCTTCCTTTTCTATCGATGTATCTATATATATAAAAGTCAAATGGTGTATGCGTGTATGCATGTATGTATGCGTGTATGTACGTGCACTTACTCCTTCCACACCATTTGAGCTAGAGACTTGAAATTTGGTACAGTTAGAGGCCTTAGGGTCCTAATCAGGGTAAGAGTAGAAAATATTTCAAATCTCACCTCTGACGCCCCCCAGGGGTGAAATTATTTAATGGCCAATCACATCAGCTGGTCAGCTGCTGTTCTCTGTGACATAGTTATGATGTCATAATACCCCCCTCCAACGGATCCCGCACTTGCTCAGCTCTCTGCCCCCTCCCCCCTTCAACGGACCCCGCACTCGTTCAGCTCTCTACCCCCTCCCCCCTCCAACGGACCCCGCACTCGCTCAGCTCTCTGCCCCCTCCCCCCTCCAACGAACCCCACACTCGCTCAGCTCTCTGCCCCCTCCCCCCTCCAACGGACCCCACACTCGCTCAGCTCTCTGCCCCCTCCCCCCTCCAACGGACCCCGCACTCGCTCAGCTCTCTGCCCCCCCCTCCCCAGTTATTTCAGTTTCCACAGTACTGAACACATACACAACTTCATATCAGAAGGAAAACTTGACAATTATTTTATTTGTTAGGCTCACGCTGTCTCTGGTTCAATGATGTAGTACACCTACTGAAGACATTTGGCCTCCACTCTACAGGTCTTCGTGGATGGTGTTTCCCAGTCTCAATCTCACTGACTTTTGTAAAATTTACAGAAAACTGCACTGAGATCGATCCGAACACCCACCCGATTCAGTCTGAGACACCCCAGGCAGCTCTATTTTCTTCCTGAAGGGCTGAGCTGGATATGACTGGTGCTCAAATGGACACCAGTTTCTATGACAGAACTTACTATTGATCGGCCCGGTGCTTCCAGCTTCTAATTAAACTGGTATGTGGTACATGCAAGAATGTTTGCCCTTAATGGTGCCTACAACATCAGCTTCAAAACAGCTACTGAGCATGGTTAGTTAACACCTTCCTGCACTCCCTATAGTGTGCTGAAATAGCAAGTACTTCTTTACAGTCACTCAAGGCTCTGTGGTGCCATGTCTGAGAATGTTTCCATATCAATTCTGGACATGTAGAAATCAACTGTAAACACAGTAGTAAAAGTGTTATTGGCTGAAGATCATGAAATAAGAAAAATAAATGGGGGAGGAGTTACATTTAGGCTGCACTATTTAAGTGTTATTAGTCTGCTAACTCTGAATTTGAGATTTGCTTCATACATTTAAGCATTCTGCTCAGTGCAGACATATCTACTGCTCAGTGTAGACTGGAGTCTATACAAGTATTCGATATGACTAGATACAGAAAGCAAAAAAAGCAGGTCCCTATTGAGCACCTCTCCTGAAGTCTCATCACCCACATCTAGGTTTTAAAAATTAATTGTACATGTTAATATGCAAAAGTGTAAAAAAACCCTGATTTGACACTAAATATGGAAGTTATGATACATCAATATATAGACATATTGGAAGGAACTTGATGGGATAAACATGAAATTTCTTTTTCAAATGTTCTTTTCTCTAAGCCTGATCCAAAACCCACTGACGTCAATGGAAAGCCTCCCAGTAATTAATATAGGACCTGATCCAAAGCCCATTAGAGGCATGTCTTTTACTATAGTCTGACTCAAGTTTGTAAAAATAGATACTGCATAACACGGTCTTTCAATACCTTGCTTTGGTTCAAAATTCTAATGTGTTTAATTTATTATTAGAGCTATAGTGCTAAAGCATTACCAACTACTTCTAAAACACAGAGGAAGACCAAGAACCTGTACGTAATAGGGGTCAGTCTAAATACAATTAACATTTCATTTTTTTAAAATAATGAAACAAGAAGTCACACCTCTAATAAAGGACTTCATTTTTTCTTTTCTCATCAACATGTTTTACCCAGCAGGTCTCACAAACAGCCATATGCTCTGTTGTCTCAAAGAGATCAGCTGCAGCTTGAAAATCAATATGTCACTAGCAGCTTTGTGGTAATGGATTCTTACAGCAGCAGATTTATATAAGCCAATGGTACACTGTGCAACAGCAACTCATTTAGTTAAAAGGGTTGTGCAGCCTGAATCAGGCAGCAAAAGATGAATGTTTGTAAAAGCTAATCAAAATTGTAATTTGTTCATTGAACATCAGGTTGTTGATAGTTGGTTATACTGGAGACGTTACTGTGGAATGATTTCCGGGTATGTTGGCATCTTTTTCCAATCAGCTTTAATCTTTGTGGACTAAAGACACTGTGGTCATCTCCTCAGCTGATGTCAATCAGCATAACTCCATTGAGGCAAGGCTATGCTGTTTTATAACATCTGAGAACCAGGCCCTGCCTATTTGGTCACAATAGCTGCAATGGGTAAAATTCTAGGTTTTCCCTGCATAAAGTTTGAATGGTAAATATGTCAGTGGGAATTGGGCCATGACACCCTCTTTTTGTCAATAGCAAGAAGTGGTCAGGACTGTGGTTTTGAATATGATCTGAAAAGAGAAGACGACAGGCCTAGGATGGGTAGGGATACCAAAAGCATTTTACACCATTTACAACATTATACACCATTTCTGCCACTGTGTATATTATTGAAGTAAGGTCAAAACAGGGGCATATGGGCCAGCAAGAAAAGGAGTGCCTCAGCTTGTATGAGATCAGCCAGCAAAACTGGCGCTATTCCAATTATCAATGGGTGATCCTGGAAAAGATTCAGAGTTCCCCAGTGGTTCACTTAGGCAAGCATACATTTGGCTGTTTACCTAGAACATATCAAGTATCCAGATCTTCTGAACTTATTTAAATTGCTGCGGACATCTCATCAGAAGAGGCTCTCACTAAATTCTCTGTCCTTCCCTTCCAGATAGAGCAGGAAATACACTAAGAGCAAGTCTTGGCACATCTACTAAGTCCTGTTTGGAAACCAGTGGTGAAAACATCTGAATATATTTAGGATCTATATTTTAGAACACCAAAGTTGGTTCTGTTTGAGTTCAGCGATAGAAATGAGCGATGTAGTTATTCCTAATTTTCTCCCCTCCAAATCACTTATTTCATGCTTAATTCTAATGTGGACCACGCGGGTATTTTGTTTTAAGAGCAATGAAAAAGATTTTCAATGTAAATCCTAATCTCCTGTCTGTTCAGACATATACTTTTCAGTTTAAATAACTAACTGGTTTTAAAGAAGGTTTTTACCATTTCAAAATCAATACTTTGTAATTTGTGGGAACCAAAGTTTGTCTTGGCAAGTTTTTCAAACGTAACCAAGCTAGGTTTTGTGTGATGTATATGTCACTGTTTATTTATTTCACGACTCTTTAAAACAGTTTAGCATATTATATTTGATTGAAGTTTCATCCAAAGGACTCCATGGATTTTGTTCACAGGTTTATGATATACATCAAAAGACATAAACACACTGAGAATTTCTTCTAGCTAGAAACAAAGCCGCTGTACTATTTCTACTGTACATGTGTTTATAGTTTACCTCAGTGACCTTGGTTACCTTAGTTCTGCGCTGGTGAAGCATGCTGCCTGTGTATGCACAAGTCAGGTCCTCATTTTATATATACACATATATACACACATGCCTTAGAGACTAAACCTGGGGTTTACTATAATATAGTGGAAACTATATTGGAATAACCTTTTATCACATTATCTGAACTACAGGATTATTAGCACCCTGCCATGTCAGCTCCTTTCGAGCTGAATCCACAGTTCATTAAAGTCAATGAAAAGACTCCCCTGTTCTGAGTGGTGCTTGAGGCTCTTGTCTCTCAGAGAGACCTCTAGCGCCCCCCTTCCTCCCGCCCTCCCGGGCCAGGTTTGCATGAGAAATAGGAAGTTGACAAGCTATATTATCAAAGATCAGTGTCATGGGGTATACTCACTGCTAGGGTGCCTCCCCCAACTGCTCTGGGGAATAGCTCTCTTCCAGCTCCGCCACCTCCACTCGTGGTCACTCAACATGCTGTCCTCTCACTTTGTGGCCCTTCTGTCACTCCAGCAGCTGTAGCTTCCTTTTCATGACTTGGCCCTCCAGCCAGGTCACTATGTGCGTTCCCCTTCTGAGACCCCTAATCCCATTGGACCCGCCATCCAGGCAGTGCTATTCCATTGGGTGGCTGCTAGGAGAACCTGGGCTTTCTGACTACTCCAAGTTCCTGCCCAGGGACTCTAAAATATGCAGCCAAGATCTGCTCAGTCCCCAATCTTGCTGCTCTCTCTCCTTTGGCCATATCCTACTCTGTCTCCTACAGGCTTTCTTTGTACATCCTTGCTTCAGGGACAGGCTCACCAGGGGCCTACCCTTCTCCTGGGTTCCCTCCTTCCTTCTGTAATGAACAGAGGGTGATTGCAGCCCTTTTTATTTCCAGCTTTATAAAAGTCCAGCCCACACCTGGTCACCTGAGCTCCAGCTTCCAGTCAGAGATTACTTCTCCAGCCTAATCCTTTCATGTGGGGTCTATCATACATACTAATTGACCTTTTTTCTGCTTCAACACATCAGGGCTGGTGTAGGGTGAATACTGCATCACAATCAGCAAGTACAATAATTTGCATATAGAAAATGGAAGCCATTTAGTGTAATGGGTCAATCATCCCTTCACATCGACATGTAACTGGAATGGTCATCTGTGTGTATATACTACATGGAAAAAAACTTTGGGACGAGACTGTTAAGGTTGCAGTGTCACTCAAAAGTTAGGAAATTCAGAGTTTAATGGTCGTCTGTGCAATCTTAATTCCAGCCCTTTGTGCATTATAATACAGTTTTTAATTACATGATTGCATGCTTTTTTTCTCACAGGACTCCTACCTTATTTCTGCTCCCACAATATAAAATGTTCATGGAGCAGCTATTCAATATTTAGTTTTCACTCTGAAGATGGTAATATTCATTTCCTCATGGCTTTTTGGTGGTGCTCATTATAGTAGCTTCACAAACATTAATGAATTTATTTTCACAATATGTGAGATAAAGGTGTATTATAAACTCGGTTTTACAGATAGGGAACTGTGATACACAAAGATTAAGGTCAAAATAATCCACTAATTTTGAGTGTCCAATATGAGATACCTAGAACCCGATTTTTAGGAATACGTAACATTATCCAGTACTGTATATGTTCAAAACACAGCTCTACTTGACTTCAATGGCAATTGTGAGTGTTCAGACCTTCTGCAAATCAGACCAACAGGGACTCAATTCAGGCACCTAGAAAATGAGGACTACACAAAGTTAGTGACCACCTGTGAAAAATGTTATTTAAGTGAGTTGCCTAGATTAACATAGGGACTCTGAGGCATAGACTCCAATTCTCCAAGGCAGCATTCAATTGCCTTAATCCTGAGATCATCCTTTCTCTTCCTGCAATCCCCTGACTTGTTCCCTACACGTCTTCCAATGCCTTCAAAAACGAGTAAGGGCTCTTATGGACAACAGCCTCCTTGACATTCACAAGCCTGATTCAGTGCACAGGATGGGGCTATTCTGGGGATGAACACCAGAAGCATGTAAATTATTCCCAACCAAAAGTGAAAATTCTAGACGTGTGCTGATTCTTTGCATTTCTTCACAAACTTGGAAGTGAGCCTGTTTCTCCAAGTAGTAGTACTAGGTCTCACAATTTTTTGCTCCAATATGGGCCTCTTCCCCAATGATAATGAGCCCATTTCCAAATGAAAATGAGCAGTCCTCTAAAAATCACTGAAGTGAATAGATCTTTTGGCATTCATTTCAATGGGAGAAGGGCTGAGTTTTTTTGTGAGCAAGAAGGGGATTCCAAAATTCAGGTTCAGATGCTTTTTCCAAATAGCATAGTTCCTTATACATGTCTGGGACCTCTGCCATCTATGAGTGCTGCCATCACTTGTACTGTGGTGCAAAGTATTATAAATCTGCCATTTCCCACAATTTTCATTCAACCTTCATACATTTATGTTCTTTTCATGCTCCAACTACACTGATTCAGTTTCCTGTGTTGAGGATGCCTGGATACATTTCTGGAATCCCTCCTGGGATGTCCCCTGTGCTTGGACTGACGTTAACTAAGACAGAAATGTAGACAGCATAGCATGGTATACACAAAGCAAATCCATTCCAGTGGCTCAGAATGTATTATATGTGAGAAAGAAAAAATGTAACATGAGACATAAGGTCACCCTGATTGCCAATGATGGTTGCCAGGATAATCCTATTGGTTTGTCTCTTGTAGGCCTTAGTTTTAAACATTAGCACTGAGCAATCATTGTGAACTCAAACTTTCATTGTTTTGATCACCTTTAATATGTGCTTATAAATGCTTAAATAACCTTGGCCGTTATTATTAAAGTGAATGGCAATAGCGACTCTGAGCACATCCAAATTCAATAGGGGAAGATAGGACCTGCCCCCAGTACATTTAGGAGTAGATTCTGATACCCTGAGACTGAAGTTATGCCACCCTTGCAAAAAAAAAAAAAAACTACCAAGCACAAATAAGGTTACGAGACTCTGGTTTTTACTTAGTATGTTTTTTCCCCAAACACCCATGGTTCCTAGCCAATGGGAGCTGTGGAGCTAGCACTTTGGGGAGGGAGCAGCACACTGAGCCCTGTTAACAACCCCTCTGCCAAGGAGCCAGAGGGAGATGCCAGCAGCCTTCTGGGAGCCACATGAAGCCAAGCAGGCACCCTGGCTGCTTTGCTGTGAACGGCCAAGTGGACTTCTAACGACCCAGTCAGCAGTACTGACCAGAGCCGCCAGGGTCCCTTTTCAGCTGGGAGGTCTGGTCGAATACCAGATGTCTGGCAACCCCACCTCCTGATTTAGACAAGGCTTATAAAAAGAGTATAGCTTCTAACCAAACAAAATATGCTATACTGACAAAATGTACTTTTTTGCTGGTATTACTGTCTACACTAGGGCTTTTGCCAATATAAAGTGTCAAGGGATAACACTCTTAATAGACTCTTCTATACTGACAAAAGTTTCTAGATTAGATCAGGCCTCAGTCTCCACTATCAGAAAAATTAGGCCACCATTTTGTCTGACCTTTTTTGAAGCACTTCGAATCTACAGTTGTAAAGGTGCCAAGTGAGGACTTCAAAGATGGATCATTTGATATGCACAGATTGAATGACTTGCATTAGTGAATCCATAATGCAGTGGAATGAAGTTGTCCGCTAGCCCAAAATATCTGGTTTAAATTTTTTGGCTGACACTTGTTTGCTGAGTGAACACAGGCACATCACTGAACTTCTTTCCTTCAGTAACACTACATGTAAAATCAAGCTATACCACTGCATATTGCTTTGAGATTTGTGCTGGGTCTGCTCCCATTGAATTCAACAGAGTCTTTCCCATCACATTTGCAGACTTGACACTAGTGTCAGATGAAGCTTTTTAGTTGCAATTCCACATCAGTTGAATTAAGTATTGGTTTGTTGGATTCATTTGAAGGTTAAGGTCTGACTTGACCCCTGCCTTGGCCCTAGTTCAGCCTCCCTACCCACATCACAGCCTTCTGAATTAGCCTGCGTCTGGCCAATACCTACACCTGGGTGAAGACATACAGGGAAGAGGGCAGGGATGCTGCACTATTGCTTATATGTTTTCATACGGAGTATTTTTAATGCAGTCTAGCAAAGCACTACATCTGACAGAACTTTTCACTTTGTTTGATTTTTGTTTCATTTTTTTTGAAACTGAAGAATTTGAATTTAAATAAAAAAATTACATTCAAGGAATGCTAAGCTGCAAAGTCACACTGAAGCCAGTAAATGGCAAAATTAAAGTTGTGTACACAATCTTAACTCCCCTCTATTGTCTATGCATTGTGATATCATATTTTTCAAATAGCACAATTTAGCTTTTTGTATAGTTTTCCACAACCTTAAAAACACATTCCTCACGTTATAATATTTCTCTTTTGCTATAACATAGCTGTAATGATTCAGTTTCTCAGACTTAAAAGAAAAATTAACAGAAAAGTTGAAGTACAATAAAAACTGACATCCTCTTGAGAAAACGTATGGGACTGTTTCACTCCTGCCTTACCTCACTTTCACATAGGATCCAACTCAGGAGAGATGCATTGCTGTACAACTGAACTAATGCAGGGGTAAATCACACCTTGTATTTGCATTAATAATAGTATTAGCTTCTAAACTAAACTGAAAATTTCAAAGTGAGAAAATAGTTCAGTGCATCTGGCCCCGTAAATGCAACTAGTATTTTGTTGGGACAGCTGCCTGGTTGAATAAGGAGTGTCCTGACTTGGTTGTCCCTCTCCCCCCATCAAAGCAGAAAGGGGAGCAAACAACAGACACTGCTGAAGAACTAGGGGTGTGGTGGGAGGAACCACTATGATTTTCCAGAGACCAGCAATAGTTCATTCAAGGTGCAGAAGGGTGTTGGGTGAGGCTGGGGATTGTGTAGATTTGTTCCTAGGTGTAATTTCTGCTTTGACTATCGCCAGGTGATACAAGTACTTTATCCAAACTGGCCCTTAGCTGCTGACATACAGAGATAAGGATAATAGCAATTGGGAGCTGGATTCATTTGGCATGCTAGATTGAGTTGTTCCATTGTGGTGATAACTGATAAGAAAGGCCACTGCCTGCTAATAAGCAGGTGGGTTTGGCTGGCAGAGGAACAGGTAAATGCTGACCTTGGTAAACTGTTAAAGATGTAAAAAGCCTTTTGGGTTTGCAGAGCATCCCCAATGTTAGTTGTAAATGTGGCATGCTTTTAAACATCATTAACATTTTTACGAGGGTCAGCAGTTCCCTCACACTTTTACCAGCCAAATCCGTCTGCTTATTAGTCCTTCTTAATAGTTATCACCACAATGCCACATACCAAGTGCATCCGGCAACCAATTGCTGCTGTGAATCGAAGTGTAAATCCAGTTAATTGCTTCCACGATTTAAAGATTAGGCGCATGTGGAGAAGGTGTTTAGTTCTATGAAACTGCTGTAGCTACTCTAAAGGCCTTGTAGGTGGAATCCCTGACCCTACACATTATAATCAGTTGATTAGACGTGGGCCATAACCTATTTTCTGAATCTGGAGCCAGATTTGGATCAGACCTTGGCCTATATATCAGTTGTGGATCTATGAAATTGTCTTGTCGAGGTTTAGGAGGTGACTATATACACAGTGAAATTATGCTAACCTCCATCTGTGCTAGCACAGTACCCTCTTCTGACAGAGTGATTGGCTACAAAAACAGCCCCATGTTTTTTATGAGAGCTCACAGCCTTGCCACTATCCCTAGTAAGCCAGACAGCCAGAGATGGGTACAGTGGCCACTACTGGTTCAAATGTGTTAACTTTGCATTTAAAACCAAAACCAAAAGATTACCGCCCCTCATCATAGCGCCCTCCCTACCCCGCCACCTGTAGAAGGGATGGGAGAGATCCCTCCTGTTACACTTGGATGCAGAGAGATGGCAGAGTTGCTCACTCAGTACTAGAGAAGATCTCAAGAGTATATGCATTCCTGGGAGGAAAGAGGGTACAAGAGGTAAGTGGTGTTGGCCAGCAGGTGCCTGAGGGTTTAACCTGTGACTAGCTGCTGCAGATACTCTGAGCTTATTTAGTGTAAGGCAACAATGTCCTGTGTCTCCTAATTCATCAGTTATTGATCTGAACCGAATACCTGTAATACTTGTATGTGCAATCATTCTGTGCTGTAGCCAGGGCCGGCGACAGGAATTTGGGGGCCCCGTACGCAGATCGTGCGGGCCCCCCCCCCCGGCCGGCGACAAGGGGGTACAGCAGCGTACCGGGCCCGCCCCGGATTTAAGGGGGACCCCCCTTAAGTCCGGGGCCCGGTACAGCTGTACCCGTTGTACCCCCCTGTCGCCGGCCCTGGCTGTAGCAGTAGAATGAATTGTTAGTATGGTATAAGTGGAACTATAGATGCAAGATCTAGCTCTCTCTCTCTGCCATAGTCACCAATACTATTGGAGTGACTTTATATAATGCCGTAAGTGGACATAGAATTAGATATGGTCCTTCTGCAAAAACGCAATGCAACTGTGTTTGAATTAAAATGGAAAAAGTCATTCTCTGCTGGGAATGTAACTGTAGCATCCCCCACCTGCTTAGGCAAAAGCATATTTGATAGCAGAACATCTCAATGGGATGATGGTGAGTGAGAAATTTTTACTGTACTTGAGACACTATAGTTTGCTTCCTAGCCTGGAACCCCAGCCGGAGGTTTCCTTTGGATTAGAATCCAATATGAGTTTCCGATTCAACAACACCCAGCCAGGGAGTTGGTTTTGGAGCTTCTGCTACTTTCCAGAGAGGAAAAGTGGAGAATGGCTGTTGGCCACTTTTCACTACTGAACTTAGACTGCTGTAGGGCCAATCCCCAATACTGTCTCGACTTTTCTTCAGCGGGCCCTGGGTGGGCAATTTAGTCTCTCACCATCCATGAATTTCACTTTTAGCCCCGGAACATTAAGTGTATGTCTACACTGCACTGCAAAACCTGCAACAGCAAGTCTTAGATCCTGGATCTACAGCCTTGGGCTCATGCTAGGCACTAAAAGCGGTGCAAATATTGCAGCTTGGGCTGGAGCTTAGGGTCTGAAATCCACTACCCCACCCCCAGGCTTGTGAGCCCAAGTTCCAGCCTGAGCCCAAACATCGGCACAGTTGGTTTAGCACTGTAGTGTGACCCCAAGGATGTAGAACTGGGCACTGAGATTCACTGCTGCAAGATCCTACTTGCTGTGTAACTGTATCCTAAAAGTGTCAGAAAGGCAGTAATACAGAGCAAATCTGGTTAATACATGACATATATGATTGAAATAAGAGTTCTTCCTTTTGTGGAAGCAGAAGGGGAAAGCTGATCTTGTATTTCTCCATAAGATATTTACCCTAGGAACAGACCCAGTGGGCTGGGAAACCTAAGGGCCTCTCTTCTCCCCACACACCTGAAAATTTGCCAGTTTCTGAAACCAAACTTAAGCCAAGCCATTTAAAAAATATAAATGTTTACAGTGATGTATCCAGCCCACACCAGAAAGGTATGTGGGGAATTTCAATTTAGAGCTTGTTCTTTGGGGATTTCCAGCCTGATTTTGCTGACTTAGAGCAAACTACAGTGACAACTATTATTTATGTGGGATCTCAAAACATGGGAAGGGCAAGCTGAGGTGCAGAGAAGTTAGGTATGTTGTGCAGATGCCAACAGGACTAGCGTGCCCCTTCAGGCACAGCCATTAGCAAGGGATGTTGCTGTGATGGTGATTAAAGAGGTGAAGCCACAGCTATGTCCACTGCCCACACATGTGCTCAGGAGGAAGGATCGTCCAGTAGTTACAATGCAAGTCTTTCATTCTGGAGACCCAAGTTCAAGTACCTGCTGTACCACAGACTTCTTTGTGTAACCTTGGGCAAGTCACTCAGTATCTTTTGTGCCTCTGTTCCACATGTATAGAATTGAAACAATATTACATCTATACCACACAGGGATGCTATGGAGCTAATTGCATTAAAGATTTGGAGGTAATACAGTAATAGGATCCAAGTATTTACAAGTAAGAGAGATAGAAATAAGAGCTACTCTCTACATATTTTCACTTAAGATCAGGGTTGCTTGAATATGGATGTAAAATGGTTCCTCTCTCATTTTCCCCTTGTGGCAACTCATAGTCCAAGTCACAATGTAGCCCATAGATATTCAGAAACACAGCTAGGAATAGTGTCCTAACCTCACTATTAAACCAAGGTGCCTCTAGTTAAGCTTTGCATAATCATCTGAATTCAATCTAAACCTCTTTCGCCCATCCAAAATCTATTGTTTAGGAGCCATACATGAATGCATATGTTGTACGGAACCTGGGTATTGAGGAGAAAGAGTTCAGAGTGTGGCTCTAGCTAATGTCGAACAATCCCAATGAAAAGCACAGCAATGGCATTGTAAGGAGTGAAGTACGATATTTAGACATGGAGCATTATAATACTGTTCCAGCACTCCTTGTTATTTCAAAGCCAGTCTGTAAAATCCATAAATAAAAAGAAAGATTACTCATCCAGCTTCTTTACTAGCTGTGCACCTCTTTATGAGTGCTGCATCTACAGATTGTAACCTTAAATGGAATTAGAGAATTTGATTATTGTAAACTAATTACACAATTAAAACAAAATTCCCTATTCATATTTGGCATTGCCTTCTCTTTTACTTTTATGCATTTTGGCACAGAGAAAGAAAGCTTTTAGTTTGTATTAAGGGCAGTGCACAGCATGCCTGTACTTTGAAGGTACTGTGTTTGAAATCTGTAAGTGATAAAATGCAAACTTGCTATTTCCCCTAAAATATTAGTTTAGGGTGGGATTTTCAGAAGAACACAGGCAAGCGATTTAAGAAACACAAGTCCCATTGAAAGTCACCAGGGCTTGTGTTGCCACATCATGTGGATTTGAAAATTCCACCCGTGTCCAGTTCATATGGATGAAATCTGCATATTTTACTCAAACATGGATCATGCAAAGTCATTAAATCATAATAATCAAAGTCATAAACACACCGAGGTGGCAATCTTAACTTGTTTAAATAATGTTTTACATTCCAACCTCCAACCGGATTTATAGGGACAGGATTTTCAGTTTGGTCTATTTTTTTCTCCCATTGAAGTTAGTGAGAGTTTTACCAAGTACTTCCCTAGGCTTCTTAGAATCCTGACTCTAACTAATAAATCCAATGGGGCTTGTACAGGGCAGAAGGGAGGAGGATGTTGCAGGAAGTTGAGACCCTTTTGCCTGCTAACCAGGAGCCATGCAGGTAGCAGTGGGACAGAATAAAGGATCCCATCCCTGTGTATCTGTCAGTCCCATCCACCAGGCAGGGGGTGCCCTGGAGTCCAGCATACTTCACACAAAGACCAGAGAGTTCACAGGGAGCATTCGGACTCAGTGCAAGGAAGGGAGAAAGAGCCCATCCTTTAAACTGTGTGGAAAGAAAATGGTTTGTTTCTATTAACAAACATGGCTTCAGAGAGGTGGAGAGCCTGGAAAACAAGACTTTTAGTGTACTCTTTGCCCTGGGTTCTGCCCTGTGGTGATTTGGTGGTGCAGTACCTCCCCCTCTTCCTGCTGGGCTGCAGTTTGAACACTGGTAACTGCAGGACTCTGTTTCCCCTGAGGTGAGGAAAGTCCTTGTCTAATGGTAATTTCCACTTCCTCAGACTTTTCGTGCAATCTGTATCATGTCAGTGAAGTAATCTTCACACTAGACAACAGCTGGGCTTGGGCTTGGGACAGATGGTATCCTGTCATCTTTTTAGCAGCTGTTTGGACATGGCAGGGTGTCAACACCCCCTGATGTAACCATTGTACGCCCTTGAAGCCATCCTCATGTGACCCTTCAGGCACTTGGCATGGTGCTGCAGGCAGCATATTTTGCAGGAAAGGATCCGGAAACATGAAATTTGAGCATGTGTCACCTGTGTGCTTTCTCTATACACTTCTCTGGGTAGTGACAAGTGTGTTCACACTTTTTAACAATAAGCCTTTTGCTGGTTAAAACTGAGGTGTTAGATTCAGAAGGATTTGGTTTTGCCTTGATTGTGATCTCATTTATGCCATTTTTTACCACTGTGATCTCATTGATTCTAGTGGAGTTATTCCAGGTTTACACCCACAGAGCTGACAGGAAAAGTTAGTCTTTTACATCAGGGCCTTAACTGAAATGTTATGCCCTGTCTATAAACAAAATGGCACTGGTTGAACTAAAATCAGTTTGAAACATTAGTTTAATTAATCCCATTCGTGAATACTTCTAAATGGATTTAAACCTATTTTAGGTTAGGTTAATTCAAATTGATTTTCACTAAATTAAACTAAAACAAGATAAATCTAATTCAAATTAAGAGTTTCCATACAGGGCTTTGCCCTGGCTTATGTGAATAGAGTTAACAACATATTTCATTACACCACCTGTAGAAGAGGCTCAGGATATGGACCGAGTGTCAGGTGTTAACCCAAGCTCACAGTTAATAAGTAGACTGATTTAATAACTAGCAACAGGATTGTATTCCATTTTCAAATTTAAATGTTTAATCTGTGTGGTCTAACAAGGCCTTCTTTACATTTCTAGTCTGTAACTGTAAATTAACTCTAAATCCTAAGCAATGAGCTTTCCATCTAACAGCATGATAGTCTTCAGTGTTTTACTATGGCTTTCAGCAATGGCAGCACACTATTTGTCATATTCACCTTGCAGTTAATTGTTCTCACTGTTGTTGCTCACTGTGGCTAAAAAACAATATTGAGTGTCCTGGATCCAAATTCTCAGAATTCTTGTTCAGAAATCTTTTTAGGTCTACATATATGTATTTTCCTCCAAGCCACTACCTCAGAGTTCAAACCATCTGTGGTTTCAGTCCAGATGTAAATTGCTTTGATCAAGCCTAGTATACACAAGATCTCACCACAGGAACCACATTTCTAGTGCCCCTTTCCCTGGCCTTTTCAGTTTAGTTGATTATCAAGCATCATGAGCACTGGCAAGTAGCAATTGGGGCCCTCTGTTCTACATGGGATGTTAGATCTAAATCATGCCACCAAGCAACAGTGAATTAAGCAATAAGAGAGAAATGATAGAGCAAAGTTAATTGGCTACTAAATCATTCAGTAATCTCCAGTGTTATTGAAATATTGTAAAAATGCAGCACAGTGAAAATATGTTACTACATATTACAGTCAAGTGTTCAGAATTAACTTTTTGCTTTGTGGTTGCCTTATGTTCTCTGACTTTATTCTGTTTAATACAAACCAGTCTCAAAGCCATGGTGAGTTCCATGTAGCTTTGGAGATTTATATATGATACCCCCCTCTTTAAAGACTGGGGGGGTGTTTCAATCTTTTCTACTCCTCTTTCATGGAGTTCACAGTCTGAAGGGACCAAGAGATCAGCTAGTCTGACCTCCTGTATATTATAGGCCACCAACACCACCCATACCCACATACTAAATGCTCACTGGACTTAGACCAGGGTATTACAGCCCTCCTAAGACCATTGTGTGCAAAAGGGAGAGAACAGGAAAGGAAGGGAAATGATTAAGTGAGCTATACCCAGATAATCCTAGAAAGTCACCTACACCTACCTGCTGCAAAGACAACCTCATCGCCCCCTCCCACACACCTCAAGTCACTGCTAATTTACCTGGGGGAAATCCCTTCCTAACCCCACTTATGGTGATCAGTTAGAGCTGGAGCAAGAACAAAAGGGAAACCAAACTTGTTATGAGAAATACAAATGGTCCCAGGCCTACCTGCCCCAATGAAACTCTGACACTGCAGAAACTCTAGCTAGGTTCTAGCCCCAGCTGGTCCTTCCTTCCAGACAGCTACCAACACAGTCTCTGTTACTGACTGACCTGACCTGCCCATGCCTAACTTGCTTCTTCTCTCAATTAGCCCCCTACTGAATTGCCTCTTTTATCTCCTCCCACCAGGCTTGACACCCCTTGCAGGTGTAAGCGGGAGGGGCTGATTAGGCCCACAGATTTTCATTAACACCATTTGGGTCAGTGTGGGGTCTGTAATCTCCATCACACCAAATACAGAAGAAAATTCCTCAGGAAAATTACTCATGTACGCAAGAAAGTAAGAACGGATCTGCTAGCATGCAAAGCATTTCCCTTCCAACAAGGATTTTCAACTCCTTATTTTGATTAATTATAGAATATCTATTTTCACCACCATTTTGACAGCTAATTAGTGCTAATTATGAACACTAATCTTAGATATGCTTATTTGCAGCCTTTCCAAATGCTACTACTGGAAACACCTGGCAACTCTTTCTAAGTTCTTGTTCCTGGCTAGTAGAAGGGTGGTGGGTAGTGTAAAACCAATATTTTTGACAAATTTCCAAATGGGGTATTCAGAAGTTTTTCCAGTTTACCACTCATATCAAAACATGACTCTCTTATAATTTAACTATAAACATTTTTGGAGAATTAGCAACGTAATGTGCTTTACATACAGCTCCAGACATCACCCCACCTAGGTTTTGCAGCTGTGCTGTTTTGTGCAAAGATTCTGTCAGCTCTGCACCGATAGAGAGCCAAGCTGGATCAACATCCAGGACACACCCAGCTTCTACAGCTGCTTGTGCTGATGATTCATTAGGTGACACTCTCCTAAATCAGTACACCCGTTACAGTGTGCACGGTGGGGCTGGATGTGCAATCTTTTGGGTGAGATGTTAAACAGAGGTCAGCCTCCTTATCTGAGTCTGAAAAGTCAAAGCAAAATGCAGCGTGAACCCCCACATAACCCAATCCAAAAGTAAAGCTCTATGGAAGAGAAACCCTGAGTTTCACACTTAACCCATCCCCTGCAATTTTGCTTGGATTCAGCATTCTTCATCATTCTCACTCCGGAACCTCTGTGCTGTTTACTATGCACTGTGAAATAGCTGCTTCAGAGGTGGGTGTTGAGAAGTGTGATCCCTCTAGAATGCTTGCTTTTCTCACAGGTGTGTTAGGAGACTTAATTCAATGTTTGAAAAGCCCTTTGGGATCCTTCAGTGAAAGATGTATTGTTGGTCTGTGTTTATTTCATTACCTACTGTATTAATAACCTGTCATGCAACTACAAAATACACCTTTTCAATGTATT
Source organism: Sternotherus odoratus (assembly GCA_032164245.1). Classification (NCBI taxonomy): domain Eukaryota; kingdom Metazoa; phylum Chordata; order Testudines; family Kinosternidae; genus Sternotherus; species Sternotherus odoratus. Next base: position 18,949,169 of record JAVMKO010000001.1, read on the forward strand.
ATATCAAAATTTGTAAATATAACCTTCAAAACAGCAGAGAAGAAGGATGATCCAGGAGTTAAAGCAATAACTGGGGTCTTGAGAGTTATTCAGTTATTTGTTTGCCACAGATTTCCTGTGTGATCACTGAACAAGTCACATAGGCTCAGATCCTCAAAGGTATTTAGGCACCTAACTCCCATTGATTTTGAAAATCCAGTGTCTCAGTTCCCCATCTGTATAATTGGGATTACAGTACTTTCCTATGGTAATGGGATGTTGTGAGGATAAGGACATTAAAGATTGTGAAGTAGTCAGATACTCTGGTAATGGAGTCATATGAGAACTTACGATAAAAAGATCAGTTTGCAAAACCAAACAAGGCTACGAGGGTGTCCTGCCTGTAGGAGGAACCAAGGCTTGTTATTTTTCAGACTAAGGAAATAATTTCCCTAAGTATACCTGGTAATTGTGCAATGCTTTTTTTCACTGGGGGAACATGGGGAAGGACAGAATTTCCAGGACCCCAGCTGTAAGACTGTGTGATTTCCTTGGGGGAAAATCCTACTGGGGGGGACAAAATGTTCATTTACTGCATGCAATAAACATGGATGTTTTATTGTTTTGATAAACCAATTTCTATTGCTTTCTCAGCCATTGGCTTTGTGAACAGCCCTTTTATTAGCTTCACCATATTAGCTAATTGCTCCAAGTATTTTATGTTTCTCTGCTCTTTGAATGCCTGCATTGTCTAATAGAGGACCATAGTTATCAGGCAGTTATTACGATATAGCCAGGGTAGATTAATAGAATTCTTGTACTAATGGAGTTGAATGCTGAAGCTTTACCAAATTAATTAAAACCTCTTATTATGTAGCCTGCAGCTTGTACTATGTACAACTTAATCCTGGTTGTAATAAATACAATATTATTATTATGAGTCCATAAAGACCCACATTTTTAACTGGTTTTATGATTTCCCTATTCAGTGTTAGGCGACAAATTTAACTACCATGAAACATTTGCACTGGGAAACATTATCAAAAGCCTCATTATTATGTGGCCTGTTTTTACAGCTCAGTCAGTTGTTATAGTGGTGGGAAACCCTAAAAAACTCCAGCATTGGGTTCCTTTCAGATATACAACCAAATGTTTAGAGGCTAAATCCAGGGGGTCTCATTCAATTTGTATTTAGTCCATCTCAGGCTTACTCCCATTTCCAAACTTCAGTGTCAGCTTATCAGTTAGAAGTGGGTGGTAACTGTGGGCTTGATTCTGTCTTATTCAAGTCAACAGAAATTTTTCCAGTGACTTGAATAGGGCAGGATCAAATCGCGTGAGAGGACTTCAGTATGCTCACTTGAACTCTTTTAGATTGGAATGGTTGCTCCATCCAAGTCAATGAAAACACTCCCAGGATTTCATCCCTAGTGTCTCCAGAATACGCTTTTTCTGAATTTCCCATCCTACTTCTCTTCCGCTCAATCAGGGCATACCACAAGAATAGCATTTCCTGTGGTATTTTGGCCCCCTTTCATTTAGTTTGTTTAGAAAAAACAGAGGGGAACACAATTCAAAAATAATAGCGTAGGGGAGAAATAGGCAGACTTTTTTGAATCTCAAAGGGTTGGAATAATTTTGGAGGAAGGGTTTCATATTTTATTCAACTGATTCATTCCTCTTTACCAATCCTCCCCATTTGCTTTGTATCATAGTGTTGCCAACTCTTCTGATTATATCATGATTCTTGCAATAGCCTGTGTTGTTTTTAGAGCCCGCACTCCTGGAATTCTGTGATTATGTGAGAACCTTGGCTTTCAAGGTTTATAGATTAAGTTTCCAGTTCCCTGGGGTTGCCAGGACAGGCTTGAAAACGTGAACCCTGAATGCTCAAAAACCAGAAGGCAAAATAAGAATCCCATATTTGTGGTTTTTAAAAATCTCATGATTTCTAAGATTTTTGGAGGACAGACTGCTGATTTTTCAATGCTTGAGGTTGGCAATCCTGCATGCAATAGTTGGCCACCATTTAAACTTCTGATAATAATATTTACAGTCTGGTAGCACCTACAGGCTTCAGTCATGGTCCCTTTATGCAAGGAACTATACAAACACATAGGAATCAAAAGTCTCTGCACTGAACAGCTTACAATATAAGAAACATTGGGAAATAATTACTCCCAAGACTGGATGTGTCCGAAGGGGAAGGGCTAGGGAGCCTCTTTCCTCCTGGAATTTCTACAGTAGCAAGAAGCAGGAAGTGCAGATGAACACATTCCCTAAACTCAGTGCTGGACACCTCAGAGCAGTGGTCCCCAACCTTTTTATCACCGCGGACTGGTCAACCGGTCAACAATTTTACTATGGCCCGGGGGGGTGGGGGGGTGTTGAACCGCCGCCTGCCTGCCTGCCTGCTCTGCCTGCGCCGCCGCCTGCCGCCTGCCTGCCTGCCTGCCGCCGCCTCACCACTCCCGCTCTTGTGCGGCCCGGTACCAATTGATCCACGGACCGGTACCGGTCCGCGGCCTGGGGGTTGGGGACCACTGCCTCAGAGGAGCTAATATGGGGACACTTGGTTATGGCCTCCAGCCTGCCTGTGGACCTATTATCATTAAGAACCAGGGAGAGTGAACTCAACAACTTTTCTACAAGTGTACCCAGCTGCTTCTGGTAAGCATGTCTTTCCCCATCCCACCACTGGAGGCAGTATTCCTATGCTCTTGTGCAGGAATGAGTGCTTGGCTCAGGTTTCTGGTCTCCATTAGCTGAGCCTTTGGTATTTGCTTGCTTATTAAAAGAAAATGCAGTCTGTGAACTTTTGGCTTGTACAGAAGGTGACATTTATCAGGGCAATCAAACTTTTGCTGCTCAATCTAATGAATCTAATGAGAAGATAGCAGGTAAACCACTGATTGGAAGATACCACTGATTGCCACTGTGTGCTCAGTGGCAAATATTCATTCAGTCTGGTCCCCTTCCCTCCCTGAATTTTCTTTGAAGCATGTCTCTGCTAACAGAAATGTCAGCAACTGTTTTAGTAATTCTTCCATTTTTTTCTGAGCCAAAGCCCTTCCTTTGTACGTTAGGGACGTTTACTCTCCAAGATATACATGCCTGGCTAAAAGATGTATTTTTCTAGGAAAGGTCAGACTTTTTGTTCAATGTACATCTGGATTTTTTTCTTTTTTCTTTTTTTTTCTTTTTGTTAAATCGCTGTTGTTTTGGTTTTGGGGGTGGTAAGTTTATGCATTGCAATGCAGTGACATAAATCCTGTGACAACGGGAAACAGAAATAAGAAACTACTTACTACACATTCAGTGTAATGCAATTTAAGCATAACAACTAGTGAAGTGGTGTCAAACAAGGAAGGTAGAAATCTTTAACACTAGTCAGACATAGATTCTGATGCAAAAATAAACAGGTACATAATTCAGTGGTAAGGTGCAAACCTGTGTCATTCCACATACTGCATTTAAAGTGTGATTGCATTCTGAAAAGTGACTGTAAAAATGGCATTGATGGGGTTGAATGTTTATTGCGTGTCGGTGATATCAGATCAATGTTTTCCAGATTACAAGTAAAAAGAGTCTAGTATCAGAGGGGTAGCCATGTTAGTCTGAATCTGTAAAAGCGACAGAATCTTGTAGCACCTTATAGACTAACAGATATTTTGGATCATAAGCTTTCGTGGGCTAAGACCCACTTCATCAGATGAATGTTGTGGAAATCTCCACAGGCAAGTATTAATATGCAGGCAAGATAGCAAGGTAAATTCAATCAGGGAGGAGCTTTTCCCCCACATCAAATTTCTTCTGGGCTCTCAGAGTCAAACTCTGTCCTTTCCTTTTCAAGCATTATCACCTTGACAGCACCGATAATACACAATAGGTGCTGTTGAGCTGCTATACAAGTGTACATTGCAGAAGCTGGGGAAGAGTGGAAGACTAGAAAAGCCATGCACTTTCCACTTGCTCTAAGAGCCACGGGTTTCATAGGGACTCATCACAAATCCATCCTCCCTTAACAGCACAATCTGAAGGATTGAAACTCATGGCCTTTCTTGGTCATAACATGCAAGATAATTTGAACCAAAAAAGAAAAGCAAAATTCACATTACATTTATTTTTAGTTAAAGCCACAAACCATTCATGACTGTTTAAAGTAAGGCTTCCACATTTTTCTCCTCAAGCATGTGCTGCCAATCTGCTATCCATAACAAATACACAGTACACCCATCAATCTTTGATACCCTCAAGTGCATTGGAAAGAGTGCAGGAGGGCTAGCGTGCACCCAAAACTACCACAAGGAGTGTTTTCTGAGTCAGCCAGCGTCCCCATGTTTAAAATGCTAATCTTAGCTATTTCCTTCTCCCCACCCCCACCCCATTTAGTTTATCATGTATTATTAACTTGTTCATGTGAAGGGAAAATATGGCCACCATCCTGTAATGGGTCCTTGGGAGCTCATGGAGTCCGATTGATTTTGAAAGGTGTAAGAGTCCACACTGGCAGATCCTTTGGTTGGATCAGGCCCATAATCATTATGATGTCATTGTAAGGGAATATGGAAGTGTAATCAAATGAAGTCATCAAAGACACTGTTCAGGAAATGGATTGTATCATGGCAGAAATCACAAATGCGGCTACACTTAAAAATGTACAGGAAAAGATAGAATTACTGACCAAAAGGACAAGCCCGGTACAGAATTGGCATTTCTGAATGGTGGACAACTATCATTCATCTGACAAGGTGAATTTACAGTCTATGTGATCTGTGTAAGTACAAAGTTCTTCTCTTCCTGGGATATCCACTAGTAAGAAACACATTAACAAGAACACTATGGAAAGTCCATTTCCCCAGCCTTGGATGCTCCTTGGGTTGGTCATTCAGGGCTGCTCAGCCTGGCCTCTTGCTAGTGTGTGTGAAGGCTGTTGGTCTCAGAGTGAGAAGGGCTTTGGCTTTCTAGTCTCTGAAGTCATGCGCTCTGACTTCCTCCTTTGGGGACATAACTACAGTTGTTCAATGGCAGCTCTGACATTGTGCCTGTGGTTAATGCGCCCTTACGATGGATTTCTGACCTTTCACTTAGTTATGTACTACTCGGGGCCATCACTGCACATCACTTTCCCATGGTCCTTGGACGTATGTCGGGTTTTATTCCCATGATGGAGGAGGATTGTATTGTTCATAGTTCTGTGTGTCAGCCAGGAGTTGGTTGAGCCACAAATTAACAGCTGCCATAATATAATTATCTTTGACCTCTATACAGGGTGGTGCAGACTAAGAGGCAGTACCATAAGACTAAATGGCAAGCTGAAGTGGGGGGAGGAGAGTTATTAAAGTCGCTGGAAGGGGTGAATTGGGAAGCTAAAATCCACAGACAAACACAGTCGCTGGTAGATTTAACAAAATAAAGAAATAAAAGGATTAGACATTTCTATCATTATTATTTGTGTTTCTGTAGAGCCTAGACTTAGTTTGTGCTGGATTTTCTTCAACCACCTAGTAAGAGACAATCCCTTCCTTGAAGAGTTTATGATCTAAAACAAGACAGACCAAGGGCAGGAGGGGAACAGAGACACAGAGAGGTGAAGTGACTTGCCCCGGTTACACAGCAGTGCAGTGGCAGAGCTGAGAATGAATTCCAAGTCTCCTGACTCCCTTTCCTGTCCTCCAGTCCAATAAGAATAGCCTCTGGTTTTACACAGATTACCAGAATCTTCAATCCATAGTCATCCGATAGAATCAGAAATAAATGCGCCATTGCAGTAGTATAAGATTGTGGATACACAATTACTTGCATAATAAGTGTTGAATATCTTCCTCTGAACCATTAGAGACAAGGTTCTGGGGATAGTTAGACCATTTATCCATTCCAGAACTGCAACACTCTTGTTCTATAACTGACATCACTGGTTATTTTATGCTTTTTTATTGCTTCAGTGTCCAGTATAGGTAATCTTGTCTAAATATGAACTTGTTTCTGATTAGGATGTTTCCCCAAGGCTATTGACATAGTTTCCTTTGTTCAGTCAAATCTAGTCAAGTGCTAATGCCTCCTGAGCAACAGTATCATCACAGCAGAACAGAAAGCCAAATATATTATACTGTACATTCAGTTGTTAGACACATGCATGCTACCACTATTAATTAAGTGTAATTGATAGGGTTTATTTAAATTAGAACCATATCGGAGTTATATAAATAGCTTTGGCTGGAATTTAGTATATAATAGTCGAACAATTAAATGAATTCCTGGTGTCAATTACTTTGATTTTGCAGAATGTTAGCTATTTTTGAACAAGGAAATCTGCGTTCAGCAAATGTACACAATAATTTTAGAGGAGAAACATTGGCGAAAGGGGTGGAAGCTACCACATTTCACACTTTGAGCCAGATTCTCCTCTACTGTGAATTGGTATAACTCGACTGACATCAGTGGGGCTATATTTGTTTGTGCCAGGTAAGTGTCTGTCTGGCCCTTTGTGTTGGCTGGAAAAGAGAACAGAAAAATATCTGCCCCGTAGCAAGGCAGTATCATTTATTTAATCTGCACCATGATTTTAGTGAACCATATCTGCATACTCTCTAAGAATCAACAGTGTAGCCTTACACTACGCTATACTGTATTGTGACAACTATGGGAATACCTGGGACTGTAAGTCACCTTGTTACCCCACTTCTTCTAGGATGAGGGAGTCTTGCTTGTGGTAACTGGGTGTTAGCTTCCTATCACCGGCAGCCTTTCAGCCACACAATCACTCTCCTCCATGCTATGCCAGCCCTGACTTTGCCTTGCAGGTTAACAAGAGGTGCACTCCAATACCTCAGACAAGAGTTGTTTGCAAAGAACAGGGGACCCTTTTCCAAGGGGTCTTTGTGGCGACACCCACCCACCCACCTACTCCCGTTTCATCAACCAGCAGCCAATTGGGAAAGCCACTCAGATTCCCATTGCACTATTCGTAACGACCTATTTAGTCACCCAGGGCTTGATTCTCCAGTGCTTTATTATGCCAGTGGATCTCTGTTGAGTTCAGTGGTGGTACAGTTGCATAAAAGTGGAGTAACACAATGACAGTTTGACAACAAATCCCTAGGTTATGCAAAGTTTTATGGTCCCTAATCTGACATAATGCCTACAGAAGGAATGTATTTGATAATTTATATTCCACAAACCAAATATACATAGGTTTGGGATTACACTGTTTTCTCTGAGACCATATTTTTTAAAAACAAATAGGAGATTCCTGATTTAAGGAACTTTTGGTCTCAATAAGACATAACAACATGGAGTAACAAACAAAGGGAAATGAGGAGGGTGTGAGTGTAGGTAGAAAGAGTGTAACAAAGGTAATGATTGTGAGTATTGCTTTTAGCTGCATAACATGGTAAATGATCAGACTCCTCAAATGAATGCATGTATTCGCCCTGTGATGTGGCTAGCCAAAATATCATGTATAACACAGTCAAGCCCTATTAAATAAATACCAGCTAAAAGAATAGACTTCTTACAAAATATTTGTGTACAGCGTCTATGGATTTAAAAGGTTACTGTTTTGCATTGTGAGAGATTTGAGCAAGGATCACACACCTTTGGTAAATGATTTTTCAGATTAACAGGTTTCAGAGCTGTCACAATTCAAATTGTTGCAAATCATATAGTTCTAGTTTGTCCACACTCCCTGTGGCCTATGCCACTTCCCTCAACTCCCATTGGCCAGGAACGGCAAATGACAGCTATTGAGAGCTGCGGGTGGCCATGCAAATGTAAACAAACTGTCTGGTGGCCTCCCAACAGATTACCCTGACAGGCCATGTGCAGCCCATGGGCTGCAGGTTGCCCATCACTGCTATACAAGCTTTAGATGGCTTAGTGGGAATGTGAATTATAATAATAATGTGCATTTATACACACATTTCCTCTGAGGATTATTGTGTGCTTTACAAGCATTTATTAACTGAGTTTAGCAATAACCCTGAAGATAGGAGATGGTTAAATTGAGACACAGTGAATATGAATATGGAGAGCACATTCCAGTTAAACACTTATTAAACCAGGACCCAGTCCTGCATCATTTAAGTCGGTGGGAATTTTGCTGTAGACTTCATTGGATACAGGATCAGACTTCATTAGATATAGGATCAGACCCCATCCTGCTCTTCATAGCAATGCCAAAATCATACTCTGTAGTTCAAGGGCCAGGTTGTGTAATCTAATCTTAGTTGATACATGCAGAGGGAGAACGGCTTGTACACTGGTGCAGACTGTTTGCCTTCTTGTATCTGGCTAGCAATTCCTGTAAATGTGGAAGGGATAGGGATATGGCCCTACTTTTTCCCCACCAAGATAGGAGGGCACAGGGAATGCAGCTGTGACTGGCTCCTTGCACCCTACTCACCTTGCCAACCTATCACCTCCCAGAGTCAGAGTCTCTCCTATCAGGGAGGAATCTAAACAACTGTGGTCATCATTGCTGGATTTGGAACCCTGGCAGAGACATCGCTGCCTTGAACCTGCTGTTTCAACACCACGGCTATCAAATAGCCATGTGTTACTTTCATTTAGCACACTTTGCAGCTTTTCCTGGCTGTTATTTCTTCAACCTGGAGGCAATAATATATCATCCTTTTCTCTTTGTCTGTGCTCTGCATACCCACAGGTTCTAATAGCCCACTAATGTTAGGAGCTATCTTTATCTATAAGCGATTGGGCTGAAATCACAAGACACTAAATAACTCATAGGGCATATTATCTAAACATGTAGCATTTATCTAAAATATTTTCATATTTATCTGTGAACAAGAAAGAAGTAAAAATTCTTCTTCTCCCTCCCCCCACCCCCCACACCCGTTCTCCAAATACTGGATGATATTGCTGCTGAATAAATATGGCAAGTCTAGTTTAAACAGGAGTGAGTGACTGCGGAAGGTTTATTTATTTAAATAGCTTCCCATTCAGATGAAATCTAAACAGAAAAGCACAAAAGTTATCTCTTAAATCCAAACCAGAGTTTTGACTGAATTTATTAAGTCTGAAAGTTCTGGATGTCAAGAAAAAAAAACTCATTTTGCATTTGAAATGCACTTGAAATAACTTCCTACAGTCCTTCCCTTTCAAAGTGCTTTACAGACTCTACCTAACACATCCCTCCTAATTTCACAGTGAAGTAAGGTATGTTATTATTATCTTTTTACAGATGAAGAAATGAAGGCAGAGTGTTTATGTGACATGCCCAGTGCCACAGTGGGAAACACAGATATGGCACAATCAGGATGATGTAGTTCCTGATTACTGGCTCATGCTCTGTGTACTAGTCTATGCTAGTCTTTCTAGTGTCTTCCAAACACCAGATGGTGATCAGCTGAGTAGGAAGATTGATGGTAGTATGCGACTGTGGAATATGCTCCTAAATTCACCCTTCACCTACATTCAACCTTCTTTTTGGGATATATACAGAGTGAAATATGGTTATGTAGCATGTGTTTGAATAGCAACCATGTTACTCACAGAAGAATGAGTCCTCAAACAAGAGTTGTTCCTACCAACTTTAGAGATGGCTGGGAGCAGGGGGACACCAAAGGGCTGATTCACTAAGGGGACACCCACATCAAATAAAGGGCTGCTGGTAATGGATCCACTCATAATCTCCAAATCCATTATTAAATAAAGTCAAAAAAATAAATAAGGAAGGAGTAAATATTTGCACACGTACATTTTGGAAGGCTTTTTGTTTGTGCAGTTAAAACAAACAACATAACAAACCTTAATTTATCTGCTAAGGAAGATTTTCCAAATGTTCTAGGGTTGTCAGTGACACAAATAATGCATGTTAAGGATGCACTTAACAGTTAAGTTACTTCTAACTTTCCTTGAAATTCACCCTTAGGTTTAATGACAGAAACATTTATTTATTTTGGCTCTTGCCATTGACGCAACAAGCTACAACATCCCATGAATTTTTAAAATGATTTATCTAACATATACAAGCTAATTAGCAGAAAACCTTACGCAGATGCAACCACATCACCATCCTTTCTCTGGGTGTGGATGCATTTTTGTATACCACAAAAACACATTTTAGGGAAAAACAGGAAAACAAAATAAGAAGAGGACTGAGCGTTGCTCATCTCCCAAACCAAACTTTCCTTAGCTTCTGTCAGTATCTCCCACGCCCACCTACAGACACCAGCTTGCTTCTTTCCAGTGGCAAGGGCTGAGTAGCCTTCCATTGGAGGCTGACTCAAATTGAACCAAGCTACCCAAATTAGATCCACAGGGGATAATTTAGTAGTACAGATAAACAATCCAGAATAGGGCAGGGATTGAAGAATATTTTGAATAGCTGAAATTACCAAGATTTGTGTAGGTAAAATTGTGAAAAGTGCCATGTAATCAGTAGTGACCACTTCTTTCCTCAAAGATGGTATCTCTAACAGCACAACACCTCAAAATGTCATGCGAAGGCACTGGCTCATTAATGGCTTTGGGAAAAGTGACACTTACCTGCAATTTTGGTCACTGAGATATAATTTACTTGTTCCTCTATCCCTCTAGTATGAGCAAACTAGAGATGGGCAACTCCCTTAACATGAAATATGGAAAAGAATAATGGTACATGAACATTGATGTGATATACTGACCGATACTGATACTAGGTGCATACGTGAAACCATAGGAGACAACCAATCCAGTGATCTCTGTAATTCCAGCCTCAATGCTGCTCACCTGCCAGAACAGAGACCCTTATTTGTGGTAGAATAATAGAAGATTAGGGTTGGAAGAGACCTCAGGAGGTCATCTAGTCCAACCCCCTGCTCAAAGCAGGACCAACCCCAACTAAATCATTCCAGCCAGGGCTTTGTCAAGCTGGACCTTAAAAACCTCTAAGGATGGAGATTCCACCACCTCCCTAAGTAACCCATTCCAGTGCTTTTCCACCTTCCTAGTGCAATTGTTTTTCCTAATATCCAACCTAGACCTTCCACACTGCAACTCGGGGCCATTGCTCCTCATTTTGTTATCTGCCACAACTGATAACAGCCTCTTTGGAACCCCCTCTTCAGATAGTTGAAGGCTTCTATCAAATCCCCCCTCACTCTTCTGCAGACTAAATAAGCCCAGTTTCTTCAGTCTCTCCTCATAAGTCATGTGCCCCAGCTCCCTAATCATTTTCATTGTCCTCTGCTGGACTCTCTCCAATCTGTCCATATCCTTTCTGTAATGGGGGGGGGGATGCCAAATCTGGACACAAAACTTCAGATGTGGCCTTACCAGACCCGAATAAAGGGGAATAATCACTTCCCTCGATCTGCTAGCAATACTCATATTACTGCAGCCCAGTATGCTGTTAGCCTTCTTGGCAACAAAGGCTCATTGCTAACTCATATCCAGCTTCTGGTATCAGCATTTCAGGTTACTGTAGTCAAAACAGGACCATGGGCCTGACTTTGGCCTTAACAGGAAGATGTTTTTAATATTGGCCTTTTATATCTTTTATGTCTATTCTCCTAGACACCCACATGCCCCTTTCCTTCCAGATAACATGCAGCAACTAAGGGCTTGTCCTCACAGGCGGGGAGGGGAGGGATCGACGGCAGAGACGCAACTTCAGCTACGTGAATCACGTAGCTGAAGTTTGCGTATCTGCCACCGACTTACCTCTCGTCCCCACGGCGGCGGCAGTCGGCGGTGCGCTCCCCCGTCGACTCCAGCTTGCGCCCCCCGGCGAGCTGGAGTTCCGGAGTCGACGGGGGAGCTCCAGGCGATCGATTTATCACCTCTTAGCGAGACGCAGTAAATCGATCGCCAGAAGATCGATTTCCAGCAGCGCTAGTGAAGACCAGCCCTAAGATAATCTTCCCCAGCTATTACACTTAACATGTCACCCCACTTTGAATCCTGCTACTAGTTCCTATTTTCCTCTGCATCAGATTCAAGCTTTTTGTCCTCACCTTCCCTTGCTTCTATGCTCCTTAATCATTGTTATCACTGATATAGTTGTGCCTCACCTACTCCACTGCCAGCTTCTAAGGCCCATTTGTTCACTTCTCCCGCAAACATTTCTGCATCTTCCTCCTGAACATGGAATGCTTTCCTTCAACTGATCCATAAGGCACTAACCCGCCCCTTCCTTTTTTTCTCAGTCCTTGCTCAAGCAAAACTCTCATTACTTCCCTGAAGAATGAATTAAAAAAAGAAGGACCTCAGATCCTGACCCACTGTCAGATAATTCTAAACAGATTTTAAAAGATTGTAATGGAATAGTGATGGTGAAAACATACAGTTGTCTATTTTGTTCCTATAGTACAGTGGCGAGAAAAGACTGCTGTGGGAGAGACCATTGTGTTTTAGGGAGATTTGTGGGTAGTGACGCAGCTCCTGTGCCAAGAGGCTAGAAACGCAGCTGAAACTAGTAACATCAATAAAGTCAGGGATTAAGCTGCAGCATGAGCAGTAATACCAATTCTAGATATATGGAAATTGGCTGACTCTTCAGAGAATTTGCTCTTCGAGAAAGAAAGGAGTACAGTGAAAGGGTTTTGTTTTTTTTTCTGTCTGACCACAATGGAGATGGTTCTGTTTTTTTACAGAGAACATAATGAAATATCTCAGCACTTGAGATGTGCTTTGTCAGTGTGTTTTTATTAGCTCTGGCAGTGAATGTAATTCTGCATCTACGTGAATGTAGTAGAATGAAGTAAAGGAAAACATTCTAAATCTAAAGCCTGTAACCTCAATAGTGCATGCTTAAACCTACCATGTTTCTGTCACTTGAATATTTTGGAGCATTTAACCATTTTCTGTTCCAATTCAGGCACACAGTCTGGACTCTGTGAACAGTGTTGTAGTGTTGTTCAATGGAAAGTAAACTTATTTACCTCTCAAAGCTACAGTAAAACATGGTGAGAACGGCTGACATGAAATGCACAAAGGGCAAATTATGGGCTGTCAATATTCTGAGAGGGGTCTCCCTCAGAAATGTTCCCCCTTAGCTTGTGTTAACTCAAGAGTACCGGGGGGGGGGGGGGGTGAGGGGGAGGAAGAGGAAATAGGGATGGAAGGAAAGGTGTGGGGAGGGACTAGAGTATGGGTGTATCTGTATTCCTTTTTAAACATAAACACTTGCTCATCACCATAATAACCATGAGGGAGGCCTTTAGGTCATTGTATCCTTTGTTCTTGGGAATTTAGATACTATGTTAATTGCCATTGTATAAAAAAAACAGGAAGGAAGGATGGGGGCATATATATATGGATGGATGGAAAATTGTATGAAATATGGTGATATTGTAATGTTCTTCGATTGTAAGCTGTTTGGGACAGGGAATACGCTTTCCTATGTGCATGGTCAGTGCCTAGCTCCTCATACAATTAGTACAATTCTGAACATTAAAAATGTTCAACACCCTCAGTTTCAAATAGGCATGATAGCTTGAAAAAGTGGCTGTACAGATTCTGTGGGTATTCATCCCAAGACAATTTCTTTTAGAAATACCTGAACCTTGGTGTATTCCAAAGGCTAATGAGTATCTTCTCAGAAGTGTTTTCTGAGCACAGAGGTTCGGTAAGTCATCTCTGGCAGGGATGGGTTAGCAGAAGCCTCCATATGTGTGGAGCTGAACTTCAAATAACCCCAATCTTCCCTTCCATATTCTTGGTGAATTTTATTAAGAGGATACTAAGAGCCATATCCAGCATATTGCAAAAATGGGCAGCAAGTATTTGTGGTACAGTGCTGTAATAGGTTATATCGCTAATGAATAGGCTAAAAGGGGTTGTAGGCAGAACACATCTGTATCTGTTACATTAAGTAGCTTTGGGAGATTGGCTGATTTTTAATAAAGCTCTGATTTGCTTCAGTTTCCGAACCAGCAAGGTTCTGGTTCAAGCTCTTTGTGGTCAATAGCAGGCAGCAACAGAGAGAATTAGTGATAGCCTATCAGTAAAAGAAAATAATGTAAGATGGGGAGCTTAAATTAAGAGGAAAACTAGTACAGTGACAGCAATATTTCAAAACTCCTTTATTCAGCAAGAACAATAAAACACATTCCAGTGACTCATATCTATTCTTGGTAGAAAATTTGCCCACAGCCGTTTAGTAATCCTCAGTAGACACATAAATAATAACAAATGACAGTTGATTACAGGTAAAGTACAAATGCAGCTTACTTTTCATGGAGAACTAGTTGGAAAATGCTCTATATTTTCCAAAAAAAATTTCAAATGGAAACAGACAAAAATTCGGTTCTTCATTTTTTCCACATTTCCATGAAAAGAGCCGTTTTCCATTGGGGAAAAAATACTTTGATAAAAAATGGTGATCATCTTTACTTTCATGCAATGCCACCTATTTAATACAGTAATAAAGCAACTTTCTGTTAATGGTAGAGGAAAATATGGTGACTTATTTCAACTGTATTACATAGCATTAATAATAATACTGAAAAGGAATTTCCTTGCCTTGCTCGGTGGCGTTGCAGGGTAGGTATGGTTTGACAGTGGCTGCAGGAATGGAAAGTGAAACTGAATATTCTTGGATGGATATTGTCTTTTGCCAGTTCTAGTGGAGGCAGGCTGTATTGTGTGATTGCCTTGGCTGCATTAAGCAACTGCCGGATTTTGAAAACAATATTGTGTTGCCTTCTTCATCTGGAGCAATATTTTACTCTTCTATTGTGACTTCCAATGGGAGGATCTCAAGGCTCATATTTTATATATCCTTCCTCCACCAATGTTGGCGCCCAAGGTGGAAACCCGTCTCTTCCATGCCTCTTTGTCTTTTGCTGCTGCTTCCATTTGCTCTGTGCTGTTGAGATTGATTATTCTGTCCTCCCTGAAAAGGATTCTTCTTAAGATTTCTCTTGGGTGCCCTTGTGTCTTCACATGAGTTGGTTTCCACTTGAAAACATCATGTGGGAGTCTTCATCCAGAGTACATGCCCAAATATGTCTAGCATTTTCTTCCAGTTCTGGTAAAACCTGCTGGTTCATGATTTCTGAGATCTCTTCATTGGGGATAAACATCTTTCCAACCAATTCTCAGAATCTTTTTCAAAGGTGTCTAGTTTTCTGACTGATACTTTATGGTAGCATTAAGATTGCATTTGAAATGAAAATTCTCAGTTTTGTTCTGATGCTAAATGTCTTTGACTTCCACATGTTTTTTTTAGTTTACTAAATGCTGTAAATGCCTTTCCTATCCTTGATGTAATTTCCTTCGTTAGGTCTTCATTGACTAATGTAGTGTTGTCCAGGTAGATTTACTGTTCTACTTTCTTAATATTGTTGCTTTCTAATATGATGTTACTGTTTCGTCTCTGGATTTCAAGAATGATTGTATTATCATAACTAATTTTGAGCTGCTCTTGGCCTACTATTTTTGTCAAGTTGTCTGCCTTTGTTTGCAACTTGGTTTGTTGCACAATATCATCAATGAAGTCTAGATCTTCTAGGCATTTGCCATCTACCTTCCAATACTGGTCTTTGTGTTGCTAATATACTTCTTTATTATCCAGTGTATGGCAATGCCAAACAGTGGAGATGAAATGCAGCTCTGTTGCACTCCAGCCTCCACATTGAACCACTCTGTGGTCAAAGCACTTTACAAACATTAATAACATAGGCCTCAAAATAAGTAGATCTCTTGGCCAAACAGCTCTGAATCTTCACCACAGTCACATACCACTGAATAAATACTCACGCTGTGCCTTAAAGGTTAGTACACACTCAGTAGACTAACAAGGCAAGAAAATTTCAGCAGTGAGGGCCCTCTGTTGGAAGTGTCCCATTTTCACACTCACCACCCCTCTCCTCCTCCAGATGTTGAAATTTAGAGATTGTTAGCAAGAGCACCCTAGCTGATATCAGCTCTCACAGCAGTACATGGGGAGATGGAATCCAAGCCTGAGAGGGCTTTTATATTTCAAACATAACAGCATGAGTGGCATCCCAAGTTGAAAAAAAAGGGAAGTTCAGCCTTTGTGGCTTGATCCATGTTCAAATCCACTGACATCAGTGGTGCAAGATAATGGCTCTGGAATACAGATCTTACACGTCCTATGTGATTGACAATACTAAGTGGGAGGACAGCATCATTCAACATTAGCTGTAGCTTCTGAGTCATCTTCACATGGAAGGAATTCCAGTAATCCAATCAATTTGTTTTTTCAACTCTCTTTGACTTTTGTGTGTACAAACAAGGCCTCTTTTGTCTGAACTTTGCCTGATGGCTTTGTGGAACATTTTTGCAAGTGAATGAACTTCAAGGGAGACAGCTTTGCCATGCTTCCTTTATGAAGTGATTGTTGGTCCAGTAGGAAAAAAAAGAGAGAGCAAACAAGAGATTCTAAGGATGTTCCCAGAAGGAGGAAAGCAATGTGGAATATGTCTGATTTCTCCTTGGGTGCGGCTTTTTTTTTCTACCCCTCCAGCTCAACAATAATGTCATACTTGGCAAGAAAAGAGCTTCCTGCTCCTCCATATGGAAATTAAAAATGTCTTGAGCTCTGATTGAAAAGCCTCTGTGTACATGCAGGCTACCACCTGAGGCTCCTCTGGTTTTCAAAGCAGCAGGAAATATGCTATGTGTCTTTTGAAAAGAAATGAAAAGGGAGCTCTATTACTATGTACAGACACACTCCGACATATACAGCTTAAATCTCCTTCGGAGCAGCTTGAACACTGCAGAGTTGTTGACCTTGTATGCCAGACAGTGAGAAAGAAGGGAAACAGAGAGAAAGGGGGGGGGGGGGTTCTATATGAAATGGCTAACTGATTTAGCTGAAGTAATTTGAAACCAAATTGACAAGTCTTCACTGCCCTTCACACTTGCCACAGTTCTTCCTTTGCTGTGAGAGCAAAGATAAAAAATAATCTTGTCAAAATAACAATTGAATAATTGGATGCCTCTTTCCAGAGAACCCTCCTGCTCTGCTCTAGTTGTGATATTTTCATTCTAAGGTACACAAATCATGATGTTCTTGAATAAAATGTGTGTGATGGTTCTCCCCATATGGATAAAACTGCTCATAAGACTTGCACAGTAAGAAAGTAAGAAGAACTTTTCACCCCTCTCACTCTTTTAAATACAGGTGTAATGTCACATACTTCAGTGGGGTTACTCTAGATTTACACTGTTGTAAGTGAGAGAGGAATCTGGCCTACTAACTGAACAATTATGATTAGAATTTGCTAAATCCTAGCTAGACTGCCTGGCTGAAGGGAGTGGGTGGTCTTGCATAATTCTGAATGAAGGAATCTGGATCCTGAAATTTTTGGCAAGACATCGAATAACTCTGCTCCTGCAGTCAGGGAAAAAGTTGACTTATTTCCCCTCTTCCTTTCCAGAGAAGCCTGGGGTCTGTACTGTGGAATGTAGCATGATTGCACCATAACAATGTATCAGTAAATCAAACATTTATGTTAGGCATTTTAATAGTGCCCATTCCTCATATTCTAAAGCTGCAATACAAATGCACTTAACCTTACTGGATGGCTTGAATCGATGAATGTACCACAGAGCCACTTCCCCAGAGGCTGCCACCTACACAAGAAAAGGTAATTTGTCTCTAATAATGTTTTCACCATACCTCAGAAATTGACCTGCAAAATGGACGGCGATCTAGATCTCTGTCATCCACCTCTCCTCATTCTTTATTCTTTAAAGCAGAAAATCAAAGGTGAGTTGATGTTCTGGTTGATTTTTAAATGGTTTTGAAAAAAATCACAATAGAACAGCAACCTGTCTCCATGAGAGGCAATGCCTCATTCTTTCATCTTTAAAGCAGCAAGTCACTTCCCTCTCCTACCACTAGGTTGCTAGTCTATTGTTTTTGTTTTAAATTATTTTAAAATCTACCAGCTTTGAAGATTATCAAACTATCATCATCATGTTCTCTTACTAACTTGTGAAATGCACTACTTCCAATGGCATATATATCAATGAACTGTTCAAGACCAACCGCAGAGGCTCTGTTCCTCTGAGTTATCTGGTGCATATTTCCCTACCAGCCCCTCCTCACCTTCACAAAGAGTTCCCAAATGTACTGCCCCTAATACGCATATTGTATTACCGGAGGTGACTGTTTCGCAAACATGCTGGGTCCTAATTCTCCAAAGGGTTTGTGCAATCATTGATATCTTGAGCTGTCACTGATACCTGTACACAATGCTTCCATTCTAATCTGGGAGTGTTTTACATCCATTTTATACTTATCTTGCATTAGGTATAAGAGATTATACAATGTGCAAGGCAGCGGAGAAGCAGTGCTCATTGAAGCAAGGTCATTTTTATATCTCCTTGGCAGGACTTTCCATATTATTTATTCTTCACTCCAAGCACAGAAACTAATTCTCTTTCATGTAAATTATGCATTTTAGCAGTGGCTCTTGGCAGTGGCTCCTTTTTTGCTCTATATTGACAGTGAACTTTTGTCCCAAATGACCATGTTAATGAGGTAACTTGTGATTTCCTGATTTTCATCTATTGTTTTGTTCGCTCTCTCTTTTTAAATAAAGAGTCACTTAAAACCTAGCAAGAGATTTATGAACTGACTGGATGCATTTATCGTGTGACTTTCAATTCTTTTAACTCTATTACTCTGCTATTAAAATTCAGCTTTTCTTTTAACAACAATCACAGAAGAGCATGATTGTACAGGCTTCTGCATAATGCCATGCTGTTGTTTGAGTATTGTTAACTGCAGGGCTCTGTTAACCTTGTTTTGAGAAAAGTCCATTTCTAATGGTAACTTTGGCTTCTTCTTGTCCCTGCCAGCAGGTATATGGGATCTTGGGGAGCAATTACCACACAGGTGGGGTGCAAAATAAATTTATTAAGAAAATGCAAAAACAGGGAAAATTCAATAGTGAGGGGTATGGTGTTAAAATGGACAATTGGGGAGAGGTTTCTTTTAGTAAATGGGGTAGGGGGTTTCAACAGTGGGGTACAATACAGTGGGGTAACCAACTAACACTGAAGCATAAATGTAACAGGTGGCTAACAATTTCTATGTAAAGAGTGTGTCACAGCAGCATATAATCAACTAACAGCATGGATAAAGTGTGTTAAATAACCAACAATTTTAGGTAAAAATGTAAATGTAAAATGTGAGATGTATTAGAGAGAAAAGGGGGTAACCAATGGGGTTTTATGCTAGAAAGAGAAAGAGAAGACAGGCTGTAAGTTGGAACAGCAGAGAAGTAAAGGTTGGGGAATGGGGGAGGAGGAGCACGTGGTGGGGGGAGATTTAAACTCAGGGAGACACAGAGCAGACAGCAGAGAGACAATTATACAAACACAGCAAAATCTTATCTATGATTTAACTTAACCAAAACTACACAAATTAGCAAATATCAAAACACAATGCAACAATTCTTAAACCTAACTTAGCTACAGCTATGCAAAATGAAATTACAACTTATCTAGACTAAAAGACAAAATCTAACCTAATGGGTGCACCTTATACTAGGGGTAGTTTCAGAGGGCAGAGTGCTGTGTGCCCAGGTACAGTCCAGGAAGACACAAGAAACAGATTACAGATACAGACCAAGGTTTCGTTTGAGTCTAAGAGAGGTTTTAAGACACAGACCAAGGGGAGTTTAAGAGAGGTTTTGAGACAAGGAGTTTAAGAGAGGCTTTAAGCAAGGAGTTTAAGTCTCTGTGTTGGGGAAACAGAGTTTAAGGAGGAGTTTAAGAGAGGTTTTTAAGCAAGGAGTTTAAGAGAGGTTTTAAGACACAGAGTTTAAGTCTGTGTGTTGGGGAAACAGAGTTTAAGGAGGAGTTTAAGAGAGGTTTTTAAGCAAGGAGTTTAAGAGAGGTTTTAAGACACAGAGTTTAAGTCTGTGTGTTGGGGAAACAGAGCCAGCAGCTAGAGTGATTAAGTATAGAAAGTTTCACAGAAGAGAGGTTCTCACCAGTCCCCAGACAGCAGCAAAGACTGAAGCAGCAATCAACATCAGGAGAAGCCAGGAGGGCTCAGCACGGTCTTGATCAGCAATAGGTCTCTCAGGCAGCAATTCGTTCTTTGTGGGGTGGGGGGTTAAAAACGGGGGTACGCTCAAAAATAAAACGAGAGCGGGGGGGTTTAAAAACGGGGGTACGCTCAATAATAAAACGAGAGCGGGGGGGTTAAAAACGGGGGTACGCTCAATAATAAAACGAGAGCGGGGGGGTAAAACGGGGGTACGCTCAATAATAAAACGAGAGCGGAGAAAGGACCCCCCAGAACCCCTGCCTGATCAGGCCAGGTAGCAATGCAGGAACCTTTCTGATGCTAGTTTCAAAATGCCTGTTCTTAAAAGCAAACTCAGGCAGTTTCCCTGCCAGTAATGCTGATAGGCTCCTTCTGTCACAGGGGAGGAGTTCAGAGAAAAACTACAGGTGAGTAGAGACATGCGTGGGCATGCCTCATGACTCAAAAGCACATGAGGCCTATGACTCATGCCCAGGATCTCAAAGCACATTGGTCTTACAGCTTGACATAGCCTTGCCCTACACTGAGCCCAGGTTTAACAAGGTGATAACAGGACCAACCCTTTGAACAGGGCAGTTATCCCACTTAAGCACAAGTGGCCATCCCTTTGAGAAGGGCAATGGCTCTTTGTAAACAACTTAAGGGGCCCTCCCTTTGAGAAGGGCAGTGGCCCTGGTAAATAATTTTAACAGCCAGGGAGGGGCGGCCACAGGAGAGCAAAAAAATGGAGAACGGGACAGCTGTAACAGACAAAATGGAGTAGGGGGAAAGCTGTAACAGACACTTCTGACTTTGCTAACTAAACCAGTAATGAAGTACTTCATGCAGTCTGCATCATGCATCACAGATCACCTAAATGCATGTGATATTGACAATGAAATGCTGACATGTCTTTGGCAAAAACAAAACAAAAACCTATTGTGAATTATATATTCAACTATTCCTTGTCCCGTCTGCAAAGCGACCTAAATTAAATTCATATTCAGAATGTACTCAACCCCAGATGAAAATCAATAATATAAATAGTATACTCTTCCAGTAATATGGCATACACTCTAAAGAAACAAACACAAAACAAAAAAGTAAGGTATTCATGTCCTGTGGCTATGTCATTCTATTGAAAAATCTGGAAGAAGATCACGAAAAGTTAAGATGATTGTTTTTCTTTTCGTCTGAAGCCTGTTGCCTTTCATCTGGGACTTTTCAAGTCAGTCCCCCAGCAAATTACTAAAAGCATTGTTTAGCCACCTCATATCTGGTACTGCAAAGCATAAAGGGGAAAATGTATAAAAATACATGTTTTCTTTTAACCAAAATTTCTTTGTGAAACTGAAATTATTTCCAGGCTTGGAAAAATTTCACAGAAAGGATAGGTGGGGCAACATTCCAGATTCCACTTACATTTTTGAAATGTAGGAAAAGTCTACAAGTGAAATTAGAGAAAGTGCCATATATCAATAGTAAATTGTTTGCCTGCTCAGAATTACCCCAAAAGCAAATCGAGACTTTCTCCTTTGTGTTTTGTGTACAAAAGGTATGATCTACTAAAATAGATATTTCAAGGGGAAAAAAAGGTCTCATTGCACTCCCTAAACAGACAAGAGGTCACATCACAAAAACGTATCAGACACTGTCTGCTACCTTTGTTGGTGCAGACCAAGGATTAAATCAAAATAAAAAGAGTTCAACGGGCTATACTTTAGTGCAGGACCTACTCAGATAATGTTACCAAAGCTGCAGTTACAGATGGGGGCTCTGGCTCATATGGACCTATGACCCAGGAGGGGCAAGTTGAAATAGTCTTATGCTGCTGCCTGCCAAATCTTCAGAGCCATGTGGAACTTAGGGTTGCCAATTGTAGTTGGACACATTCCTGAAGGTTTCATCACATGACATAATCTTTAATTAAAGATTAATCTTTAATTCCTGGTGAGTTAGCAACCTCAGTGGGCCTGGCATTAGAGGGGCCCCTATTCCCTGGAGGAGCTGTTATTGATGGGACACCAGGGGAACAGGGAACGGGTGAAGTAATTCTGGAAACAGCTTCCCTACATGGACAGAGCAGTGCACAGGGTTTAATAGAGTTCCACTTGTTCTATTTAGCCTGTGTTCAACTTCACTCTTTGCTAATGAAACACGGTGACACCATCTGAAGCCACCAGAAACCTGCATTTTGCAGACCAGCAATGGACCCAGTGGAAGGTAAAATTTGAGCTGTATGCAAACCTGGCTATCTGGGAGGACGAAAACAGGAAAGTAAAACTGTTATTTTACCTTACTGGTGAGCAAGGGAGAGAGCCCTGTACCACTCTGAAGCTCACCACTGTTTCAAGCCTCACAGCTGCTCTAGGAGCCCCAGAGAAAGAAACTGTGGAGCAACAGGTTTCTTGCTCTGTACAGATCTGAAAGAAAAGGGATAGACCCCTGTGTACTGCCTTACACACACTTGGCTGTTACATGCAATTTTGGAAACTTGACAGACTCCCAGATTCGGGACATGATAGTCTGTGGAACTCGGGATCATCACATGCAGGAGTGTCGGCTCTGGGAAAGGGATCTCACATTAGACAGATATGTAGACTTGGGACACCCATCGGAAGCCTCTAAAGAAAGGATGAAAGCCCTAGGAAGCACAACTCCCCCTACGTACATAGAGTGAGACAATAGCAAAGGATCAGAGAGGTAGCCGTGTTAGTCTGGAATAGCAGAGGTAACAAAGTCCTGTGGCACCTTAAAGACTAACTATAAAGTTTTGAAGCATAAGCTTTCGTGGGCTAATACCCACTTCGTCGGATGCAAGCAGTGGAACAAAGTGGAATAGCAAAGGAGTTCATGTAGGCAGGGTTCCAGACCTGTAGTGTGATGCATTTATTGTGGGAGAACAGATTACTGGGTTAAGGAAATGGACCTGCATTTGGACAACAATGCAAGGAATGTGGAAAGTTGAGCCATTTTCTCAGTGTGTGCAAGAACAGAGGAAGGTCCCAGAAAGACTTGTGCAAGAGGGAAATGGCATATCCCACAGTGGCATGACATCATCACTTTCTCCTTCACTCCAAGACCATCTCAGCTTCAAGTTGTCTGGACAGGAAAGTAACCAGGGACAATACTAACTTCCAGGGCCGGCGACAGAAATTTGGGGGCCCCCTACTCTGATCGTTTGGGCCCCCCCCCCAGCCCAGCCGGCGCTCCCCCCCAGCTGACAGTGGCTGGGGGGGGGGAAGCCCAGCCGGGGCCTCCCCAGCCCAGCCAGGGCCTCCCCAGCCCAGCCGGCGCTCCCCCCCCCCAGCTGACAGCGGCTGGCGGCAGTGCGGGGTCCTAAGGGAGCGTGAGCCCGGGAGCAGCGCGAGCCGCTCTTGCTGCTCTCCCTCCTCCCCCACGCGCCCTTTCTCCCCCGGACTGCGCCGCTGCCGCCAGCCGGGCTCACTGCTCCTGCTGGGGACACGTGCGCTCGTCCGGAGGAGAGACACGCCGCCTCCCCGCCCCTTCCCTGCTCTCCAGGGCCGGTGACAAGGGGGGACGGACGACTATGGGTACTGCTGTGTACTGGGCCCCAGACGTAAGGGGGCCCCCCCTAAAGTCCGGGGCCCGGTACGGCTCTACCCGTAGTACCCCCCTGTTGCCGGCCCTGCTAACTTCTGTGCATGCAAGAATGTTAACAGGGAAACTTAATTTCAGTTGGTTAATGGGAGCACCTGCAATGTAATTCCTCAGAGTGAATTAGACTCAAGTACACCCATTACAAAGAGCAGGTGTACTTTAATAATGTACAGTGAGAGCAAAATGCAGCCCATTGTAAAAATGAGAATTCATAGTACCTAACCTGAAAAATAACAGGTGGTACCACAGACCCCTCATGGAGATCACAGCCATAATAATCATGTATCTGATCATGGTGTAATGTCAGAATTTTAAGATACAGTGCAAGAAGCAAAATGCGGGATCCCATGGGCAATGGAGATTATTTTAGAATATATGGACATATTTTCAAAGCTGACTAATGCCTCAAAGCAGTGAAGGGAAGTAGACCCACAGTGGAACCTGTGGGCTTATCATGAGGGAAAAATCCAGGGGCAGTATGTAATCTGGTATACAAGGAGTTTGAAAGTCTGCAGAGGATGGGTATTAAAGCACCTGTAAGGCCTCTGCAGTCTGGGTAAGCAGCATAGTCGTGGTCAAGAAGCCATCAGGCAAATTACACATCTGTATAGGCCGAAAACCACTGAACCAGGCATTGAAAAGATTCCACTACCCACTTCCAATATGTTATTACATCTTGACAAACTTTCCAAAGCCAGAATATTTACAGTGTGTGATGTGAGGAATTGATTTTGGCACATGATAAAGAGTTCAGCATCCTAACCCAAGAGCTGGAAGGGCTGCCCGGAGCGAAAATAACTGTGATTATATCCTCATTGTTTGTGAAGAGAGTAACCATACAGAAGCTGAATGAGATCGTGACAGAAAACGACATGCTTTTCTACAGCGATGCAGGAACAAGAACATAAAGCTGAACCCAGAAAAAATGCAGTTCAGCCGGAGGTGATGTACATTGGACATTTACTCACAGCAGAGAGAGACTGAAATCAGATCCCCATATGATCAAGGCAGTCAAAGATACGTCAGCTCCAGTGGATATGAAAGAGATACAGTGCTTCATAGGAATGATCAATCCTGTCCACATCTGGCTGCAGTAGTAGAACCCATGTGTCAGCTCACAAGGCGGGTTGCTGAAGGAAGCTGAGCAGGTCCCCAAAGGCAGTCATTTCACAGACTGAGGCAAATGATAACGGATGCCCCTGTCCTGAAGTACTGCAAGCCAGGACTGCCACTGCCATTCCAGTGTGCTTCAGAGGAGAAAGGATTGAGTGCGGTTCTTTTACAGGAGCAGCTGGTCGCTTATCACAGATGAGCCATGTCAGAGACTGAGAGAGATATGCTCAAATCGAAAATAAAAAGAGCTCCTGGTTCTGGTATTTGGAGCGGAGTAATTCCATCAAAATTCCTATGGCCAGTCAAGAATAGGGCAATCAACCCCTACTTAGTGCTCCAAAGAAATGGCACCTTATATTGATACACCTCCAGTGGTACCAGGTAGAGATCAGTTATTTTCCAGGATGCTTACTGGTGTTAGCTGACACCCTGAGCAGGGCAAATATACTCAGTATCATCAAGCTGGGGGAAGGGGATCAGGACACTGATTCCATTAACATGCAGCATTATCTCCCTGTTTCAGTAACAAAACTAATGGAAACCAGAGGCTTCGAAGGAAGATACTCAAGTACAGGCAGTCAAAAGAGCTCTCCTAACATTGTATCCAGAAGACAAAGGCCAACTGCTGGTAGGAGCAGAACCATATTTTCAAATTAAAGATGAGCTGAGTGTACAAGATGGAATCATATTTTGAGGAAAGAGAGCTGTTGTCCTACCTCATTATGTAACAATATGAGGCAAAAAATACACACATCACATCTGGACACTGACTGCTGTCTTAGTTGGGCTTGAGAGTGGGTTTACTGGCTGGGACTGAATATATAACTCCACTCCTTCACAGAAGCATGGAACACCTACTGGTTTTGTGATAACCATCAGCAGAAAGAGACTCTGTTGCCACATGAGGTAATGAGTGGATCACAAGCTAAACATGAATCAACAGCGTAACACCAATGCAAAAAAATGCAAACATCATTCTGGAATGTATTAGCAGGCGTGTTGTAAACAAGACACATGAAGTAATTCTTCCCCTCTACTCCATGCTGATTAGGCCTCAGCTGGAGTATTGTGTCCAGTTCTGGATGCCACATTTCAGGAAAGATGTGGACACATTGGAGAAAGTCCAGAGAAGAGCAACAGAAATTATGAAAGGTCTAGAAAACGTGGCCTGTGAGGGGAGATTGAAAAATTTAGTTCTTTTCATCTGAAGAAGAGGAGACTCCGTGGGGGGAGGGCATAATAACAGTTTCCGAGTACATAAAAAGTTGTTACAAGGAGGAGAGAGAACATATGTTCTTTATACTCTGAGGACAGGACAAGAAGCAATGGTCTTAAATCGCAGCAAAGGCAGTTTAGGCTAGATATTAGGAAAATATTCCTAACTGTCAGGGGGGTTAAGCACTGGAATAAATTGTCTGGGGAAGTTGTGGAATCTCCATCACTGAAGATTTTTAAGAGTAGGTTAGACAAACAACTGTCAGGGATGGTCTAGATAATACTTTGTCTCGGCTTGTGTGCAGGGGTCTGGACCAGAAGACCTCTCAAGGTCTCTTCCAGCCTACAATTCTATGAGCTTCCCACCTATCCATGGCAAAAGTTGGGAGTGGATTTATTTACCTTCAAGTACTTGATTACAGTGTGCTATTCATCAAACTTTTGTGAGGTTGATACCTTGCCTAATACAAGAAGCAAGTCAGTGATTGGTAAACCAAAGGTCCACTTTGAGAGATATGGTATTCTGGATGTGGTATTCAGCAACAACAGACCCCAATTTGCCTCAGAAGAATTCAAGGAATTTGCATGCAAATGGGAGTTTGACCACCACACCTCCTCTTCAACATATTCTCGGATTAATGAAAAAGTGGAATCCACTGTGAAAACAGGTAAACGACTGCTGCACAAGATTGTTACCTCTGTTTCATATGCCTGGTTACCAATTTTGTCACATGAACTATCCCACAACAAGGGTGCCAAAACACTCGAATACAGGCACTAAGGGGACAAAGGACCAAAGCCCTGCTACCAATGAGGGGAGACTTGTTGCAGCCAGAACGATGGGGATGCCAAGAGGAGATGGCCAACAATCAGAGAAAGCAGGCGCTAGTGTATGATAGGTCAAACAAGGACCTACCATCCCAGAAGATAGGCACTCCTGTGATGATCCAGTCATTAGAGAGACAACACAAGGAGAGGACTAAAGGAGTCATGAGGGGTGCAGTGGCACCCAGAGCATATGAGGTGATTATGCAAGAGAGACAAGTGATCCCAAGGAGCAGGAAAGATAAGCCAGCAGATACAATACCCAGAGGGAGCCTACAGAGATACAGAGGTCATCACAGAATGGAGAGAAAGACAATTATCCACACACCAACCCCACAGGGAGGGAGGAGACTTCAGAGAGGTAGTTGGCTCAACAAGGACACAGGTGACAGGTAGACAGAGCTGGGTCACTCCCGGCAAGGATGCCTGTTGGGGAGACCAAACTATCTCAAAGACTACATAACCAGCTGAGTCTGTGGTAAAGACAAGGCTTCAACTCCACTATGTGCTAGCAAACTGTGGCCAAAGGAACACAGTTGTGGGGGTCCGGTATCAATTATTTGTTTCTAAGGTCTATATTAAAATGTTTGTAAAAGGGGAAAGATGAATCATAGACTCATAGACTTTAAAGTCAGAAGGGACCATTATGATCATCTAGTCTGACCTCCTGCACAATGCAGGCCACAGAATTTTACCCACTCATTCCTGCAATATACCTCACCTATATCTGAGACGCTGAAGTCCTCAAATCATGCTTTAAGGACTTCAAGTACAGAGAATCCTCCAGCAAGTGACCCATGCCCCCTGCTGCAGAGGAAGGCAAGAAACCTCCAGGGCCTCATGATCAGTGTAATTGGAGTCAGCTAAGAAGAGCCTATGTTCCATGGAGGGGCTGTCACTGACCAGGTACTGGGGGTACAGGGCACAGGTACAGTTGGGCTGGAAGCAACTAATTCACAAGGACAGAGATTGTTCTGCTTGTTCCTCTGGTTCAACTTAACCTGCATTCAGCTTCATTCTTTGTTGATGAAACAGCGTGAATGGTGGGCTGGGCAGAATGAGTAATGTGTAGGGATGGTAGAATAAACCTTTTGGGGAATCAGGATTTTTCCACTTTCCTGTGGCCCAAAGATGAGACATGTCGCCTCCTCCATCCATTCTTCCCCTAATTTCTTTCACAAACACATGTATCAACGCTGGGCATGTGCCCGAGGCTTCCCCATGCATACCGCTGCTGAGACTGGAGAGGAAAGGAAGTCACTAATTGTCCTTTGTGCCTTACTGCAAGGGGTTCCAAATGGATAGCTTCACAGAGTACCCATATATACTGTAACCAGCCCTGTCTCAAAAGGCACTGCCCATGCTGTACCTGTCTGTGGATACATAGAGCGCTGCACATTCCAAGACTGGTAATTCAGGTACCCTTTAATTCACTGTTAAAAAAGAATAATATGTGGATATCCTGAAACTCAGAATATATTCACATACCACTCATTTTTATCTTCTGTCCTCTATTTCCTCTGCTTTTAATAGAGAACCTTTCTGAAGAGAGTCATTTAGTGAGGCAGATACATAAAAATCTGCAGTATATCCTTGAACTCATATATTCTTAATGCAAGAGAACTGTCAAATTTTGGAGTTTCCCAAAAGCTCATAATAGTATATGGTTCTGGGGAGAGAGTTCACTGAACATTTTGTTGTTTGTTAAAGGAAGGAGGGCTAAATAATCTGTTTTTTAAGATCAGATTTCTGTGTGTGTGAATCAGATTTTTATTGATTGAATCATGAACGCCAAGACTAAACTCACTGACCTATTTAAAAGAGAGAACAAAAGTTCCTCTTGTGAGTTACGGCCAGAAGTTATTTACATATGGAATAAATTATGACCTTTATTTTGATTGCCATTCAAAAATATTAAATACTCACAACGTGCTAAGAGGCTTAACTTGCTGGGGTCTCATTCTACATGCAGAGTTTACTGCTTTGGGGATGTTGGTTGAATTCCCAAATTCCCAAGGAAAGCAACTGGGTTTAGTTTTAAGGTCAATAAATGAATAGACCTGATAATTTCAGATAAAAAATCCTGCCATTCTAAGAAATTTCTCTTATGAAATATTGGAAGGATGGAAAGGGAGCGTCGGGGAGATTATAGTGAAGTGCGACCCATCAGGGTAATCTGATTGTGGGCTGCAAGGCATTTTGCTGACGTTGACCATCCACTGGGAAGGCCCCCCGCAGCTCCCAGGGGATTGCGTGTGGCTGTGGTTCACCATTCCCGGCCAATGGGAGCTGCGGGAAGCAGTGGCCAGCACGTCCTATGGCCCACCTCTTCCTGCAGCTCTTGTTGACTGGTAACGGCAAACCGCGGCCACTGGGAGCTGCTGGGGGTGGGAGAGTGCATCCCAGCAAAATGTCTTGCAGCCTGCAGATTACCATGATGGGCCGCATGCAGCCCATGGGGCCGCAGTTTTTCCACCGCTGTGATAGTGTCTTTCCATCACTGAGGTTTAAAAACAATAGTCCAGGTAGTAGCACACTTTATTAAGTCAAACTTGTAAGGTGGTTTTGTGGCAAATTTTGTTATGTCAAAAGACAGTGTATGGAACCATGAATTCCTCCCCACATGACAAAAACCCACAGGAGGCCTGTGATTCATTCTTAGGCTTAATCCCAAAGGAAATACAAGTAACAAGCTTGTATGGGACTGTATCTCCTGTGGTGGTGGTTTACCACAAGGAAGGTCTTTTCTTTCCCAATTGTGGATGCCTCTGACTTGTTTGTAAAGGTAACTCTTCTGCCAGGTGGGGCCAGCAGCAACAAGGGCTGGGATCAGGATCGAGGGTTTCCTTTTTAACAATACAAAAGAAAACCAGCTTGAGGCCCCACCCAGTGACCTGGGACAATTACACACCACGCCCTGGGCACCTCTGAGGCAATACTTCCCCTCTCGCAAGCACAGAGTCATAGGGCTTGGTTAGACTGGCGCTTTGCGGCGCAAAAACCCTCTTGTAGCGCTATAATTTTCATAGGGAACACACTTCAAAGGGAGATTTTGTGCAATGACTCCCTGTTTAAAGCGCAAGTGTTAAACCTCCTTTTCCAGAGTGATAAGCCTTTTTGAGCTAACGCTATAGCGCAAGGGTGGGAATGTGAACACCCAGGAATAACTCATTATGCTATAAGGGAATCAACAAGCCATTTAAGGCAAATGACGTCAATGTTGTTTTGAAAAAGGGGGGAAGAATCAGGAAGTAGCTGATCAGTTTCTCTCTTAAAACTCACAGCCGATAAGCACTGGAAATACTGACCAATTGAGCTGTGTGAGTGCACTGCAGAGCCTGGTCAGTTTCCTAGTCACTGACAGCCTCAACTTGTCTCATTGCTTACACTTTCCCTGTTCCCCCTTACCCCTCTTCTTTGCAAAGCAGGCTGCACCCAGCTGAATGCTGGGATACCTGCCCTATCCCGCAACTGATACTGCCGTCAGAAGCGGGACAAATGTATACAGTATTTTGCGCTACAAGGTTTTGGTTTGTACGGTCTGTAGCGCGATACCTATTGTGCTACATTGGGAAGCGCTATAAATAAACACGCAAAAATCTTCAATCTAACCATACCTTGAGTGTAGCAAAAACTTTTAATAAAAGGAGGGAAGTAACAGCATTAATTTGGGAAAACACCACAACTAGGATTCATAAACTTGCTTATGGGAGTGATATCATGGAGCACAGTAATTTAGTATAGCAGAGGAATGTGATATTTTCATGGGGTACCTCTATGTGATTGAGCTATAGCATAGGTCTGATAGTACAACTGGTGAGAAAATTCAGTTTGACCTTACTGCAGCAAAGCAAACACAATATCATGATTAAAGTAACCAAAAGGCTTAATGGGAACAAAACTTCCATAATTTGAAAGGTCAGCCTGAGAATTTCAAAGGAGCCTATAGGAGTTCAATTTTGGCATTTGGGTGCCTATTTCCCTTAGGTGCCTTGGAAAAGCCAACCTTTAAAGTTTGCACAGAGGAATTTTGGGTGAAAAATGGATTTTCCAAGGGAATTAAAAGTAAGTTTGTGGATTTCACCTGTGAGACATGAACAGTTTTCATACATGGTTATGAGAATCACCTTGATTTAAGCTATGAAGGTAGGAGTTCTAATCTTACTTATGAATAGTACTATTTTTAATATTACAAAATATACATTGGAGAGACACTCGGCTTCTGTAAGTTGTCACAGCTCCAGTGAAGTTGCTATCTTACACCAGAAGAGGATCTGCCACATTGTCTTCAAGGTTACTGGCTAAACACAATGAGAATTAAACGAGCATGAGCTATTGTCTATCAGAGTTAATGTGATCATGCAAATCTTTTCTAGTTAGCTTGGTTCTCTATACTTATACCTGAAATACATGTATGGAGGGCTCAATCCTGAAACCTTTGCTCACATGGACAATCTAGAGCTTGTGGAGAATTTTCCATCAAAACTATTTTCAATGGAAAATTGGAATTTCAAACTAAAGAAAAGTTTTCTATGGAAAGTGTCTACTTTCTGCAGAAAATTTCAACTCCTCCCACCCCACTCCTAAATATCTGAAAACCGAAATATTTTTTGCTTTATGACCAGCTGTATTATAGCCCCATTGATTCACTCTGACTGGTTGCATCAGTAAGGGCTAAAGGCCAGATCCTGGAACCTTTACTCAATCGTTATTCAGGCAAAGCTCTTGTTAGGAATTGCAAGAGTGCTGAGCAAAAACGGAGAACCAGATTTCTATAGGCATAGGCATAGATCCAATGATGTTAATGGATTTACACCACTTTAGTCCAAATAAAGATCTGACTCTAGGTGAGGGCAATGGAATTTGTCTTGAAGTGTGTGAATAAGGTTTGTAGGATTGGGCAAATAGGGCTTAATTTTCAGAGGTCCTGTGCACCTGCAGCTTTCATTGACTTCATTTAGAACTGTGAACTCAGCATCTCTGAAAATAATGTGCCTGTGGTATAAGTACATCATTTTAGGTATTCAGAATAGGTTCTTTTACTTTTAAAATCTTTAATTTCCCTTCTCAACTGTTAAAAATATATCCGCTACTTTGCAATTGAAGATAAAATTGAAGTGAAGGCCGAAGATCGGCTGAGTAAGGAGAGGAAGGCTTATCTTTTTATGTTGTTGGCAATGTTGTCCGTTATGTTGGTTCCTAACTATGAGAGAGACAAGATAGGTGAGGTTAATATCTTTTGCTGGGCCAAGTTCTGTTGGTGAAAGAGACAAACTTTCAAGCTACACAGCTTGTCACTTTCACCAACAGAACTTGGTGCAATAAAAGATTTTACCTCACCCAGCTTGTCTCGATCTTCTTACAGGAGTTTCCACTTCAGAACAGTACAGAAGAGCATTGGCAAGGTGGTGTTGGGTGGTTAGCATTCCAAATGCTTGTGATGTTCTTGTAATGGGCTATGAGCGTGCACTATTGCAATAAGAGTTTTGTCATTTACTTCAGTAGGGGCCCAAGTGGGTGTATCTGAATAAACAGATGAGTTCAACCTACACTGTAGCTCCTGTCCCATTAAATAAAAAGAAAATTGTCTATTTGACTTTGATTTCATAATTTGATTTCCTTTTAAACTAATCATAATCTGTAAGAAATAGTTAAATTCATTATGGGGGAACTAGGAGAATATTTAATTTTGTCAAAAAAAAGAAAAGTGCCTTCCCCTTGAAAATATATAGGCAGCCATTCTCAGTGAAATCCTCTGTTAGGAAAAGTAACTGAAATGTGTTTATGTAGCTTTTATTGATTATCTACTGTCATAAACTTTATAATGTATTGAGTCCATTATCTAATTTTATATATAATCTGCCTTAAAAGCTAAAGCTGTAAATAATAACATCCATTAAAATAGTGGAGTTCATTAGTTGAATGGATAAATGAATGACTGATTCTTACGTACCTTGTAAATACCATTCACTTAAACTTGGAAAGAAAATTGGTTTTAACTGAACAATAGCTTTATTGCCAACAGCTTGATATAATTTTTTCTGTTGTTTTTAGCTACACATATATTCAAAGGGTCTTTTATTTAAAATAAGATGGAATTATAAAACCAAGAAAAGCAACTGAATGCCTTTGCTAACTTGTGGTACTCACTATTACAGAGCTGCAGGAAACCAAGACCTCTGAATATTACCGTATATCCCACCACCCACTCGATTACAGGATATTATTAATGGACGAAGATCAGGACCGGATCTATGTGGGCAGCAAAGATCACATTTTGTCATTGAATATTAATAATATAAGCCAGGACCCTCTGAGTGTAAGTTCAAAAGTACTTCCAGAACCCGGTATCATTTTACTGCATGCCTTTTTTTAAGAGGGAAAAAAGTGTGTTTCATTAAACCAGCTGTAGGCAGAAGTTCAGATCCACACCTCACTGAACAGTTAGTACTTGTCTGAGGTGTAATCTGAAGTGAACAAAACTTTCAAATGACTTAACAAACTTCGATTCAACTTGTTTACTTGTTTTTGAGTCATCTGTGTGCTGGCTCAGTCTCATAAGGAGCACCTTGTCTGAAATGACTGATGAAAAATTTCCACTCCTCTCAAAGATTTGAGAGTATTCAAAATTGCAGCTTTAAAAGAACCCTGTAAGCAGCTTGAAGCTATTTTTTGTACCTGTCTCCTTTCTCAGGCTATGCGAGGAAAATGAATAGGATAAAGCTGTCTTTAATCTTAGATTAGGTTTGTTTTATTTTCCAATGATAAAGAAAGTCCCATAGCTGAAGCCTGTCCTCTAAACATTTTTGCTTCTGTTTTATAATCACTCCCATTTTTGTATGGTAGGGGAGTGATACGTGTCTAGTTTCAGAGATATAACACTAATCCTGTCTCCCTTGCAGTCCTCCCCCATGCTATCCTCTCCTTTCAGTTATTGTAACACTCTTTGCTCAGGCCATCTCATGAATCTGCCCTCTATATTCCAGCATATGCAAAATGTTCATGCCTTCTCCTTCAGCTGTATGGAAAATGCAGTGACATCATTCCAGTGTTTGGAAACCTCCAAAAGCTTCTGTTTTACTTCCAGAATCTGTTCAAATTCAGATTTCTGTAAAATATACTTAATAGATTTTGTCTCTCTGATAAAGAACACATATTTAATAATGGGGTCTTCAGTCTGGCAGCGAAAGATATAACACAATCCAATGGCTGGAAGTTGAAGCTAGATAAACTCAGAATGTCATAAGGTGTACATTTTTAACAGGCATCACTGAGAATTTTAAAATCAAGATTGAATGTCTTTTTTAAAAAAGATCCCCTCTAGGAATTATTTTAGGGAAGTTCTGTGGTCTGTGCTATTCAGGAGGTCAAACTAGAAGATCACAGTGGTCCATCTGGCTTTGGAATCTATGACTCTCATCTGATCCTATAGTCCAGCATCCATCTTTTTTACTATACATCCACATAATTTATAATCTCCCATTGGTAAAGGCTTGTACTATCTGGAATAGCCTTACTGCACCTCTCTGTCACACTGATTAACCCCCACTGCAAAACTCATCTGAAAACCTGTTTTCTTTCTTTTTCTGTGTATGTCAGTCTTCTCTCAAACGGCTATTTTTTATTCTATGAAGTGTTTGGGTGAGTGTGTAGATAGATAGATTAGATATGTATGCAAGCAGTATGCTCTACTAAATAATGTTGCAATGCACTGTAATAGTCAAATATAAACCAGATTCATGGTGTACTTACATATACCCATACACAGCAAAACAAAAATAAAAACAACCAAAGAAAAGCAAAAAAAAAATCCCCATACATTTCTGACAGGTCACATGACCACTCAATATTAGGCTGCTCCAAACTGAACTCCATCCAATATCTGCAGAATTGCTACTTAATCTTCCTTTATAGTGGCTTCATTTTGCTACTCTTGTTTCACCTGAGAGATCCAGTTCAACATGATCTCTTTTATGTTGTGATTCATTTGCTTAAATGTCACTTAAACATCTATTGAAATAATAATATTTTAATATAAGAAAGATGCACAGAAATGACCCATCAGCTAAATATATTGAGACTCAAATCTGTCATCACAATGATCTTTTATTGTTATGATATTTCCAGTGGTATCTTGAGACAGAATTCTGATTTACTTTTCCTTATCAGGCTAACCCACCTATGAAGAGTATAGGAGTATTTCTCGTTTACTGCCTATTCTATGTCAAGATCAGAGTTAATGATGGATGAACTTTAAAAAAAAATCAGAATTTGAGTATGGTTGGGATAAGGATTCAGAGATTGAGGTGCTTATCTGAACGTTATCGATACCTTCACTCCAGAGTCTGCTAAATTTAGCTGGAAATTTTAAAAGAACACATTTTTTCATGAGATATCCAGTACTTCTGTTCCCCAAAAAGAAACCCTATAATAACAGCTTTTCTTGCTGTTTTTTCAGCACTTTCAGTTCCAGTCATGGACCATCCCTGGAAGTAGCATAAAAGATATGCAACAGTTTTTACTAATAAAATATATATTCTGTATCCAAGCATTTCAGAACCTCAGAACAGTTTGAGTTCTAAAGTTCTTTTGTTCAGTTTGTACAGAACAACAAAAGTTCAGAGAGTTTGTAGTTTGTCCAGGTTGGTTAACTAATCCTTGCAAAATTTAGGCCAGATACTCAGCTAATATAAATCAGCTTGTCTCCATTGATTTCAAGGGAGTTACAGTAATTTATTACAGCCGAGTATCTGGCCCATTATTTTCAATATTGAATCCTAAAGTAGAAAACTCTCATTTACCATTGTTTTTATGTAAAAACAAACTTTTATAAAAGAATAAAAGAAGCAGTCTTTCACGGCCCATGTTTTAAAATGATGCATGCCTATTCCAGACTTGTGGGAAAAAGTAAAACTCTCTTTACTGTTCAAACTGGATTTCTGTCAGAAAAAATATGTAGAGGAAATATTTTTCCCTGCAAAAAAGGTATGAAATCTGTAAAAATATTGACTTTGTGAACTCAGAAATACCATGAAGAAAACCTGTTAGCATAAAGTAGGTGGGGTGATGAATGTTGTATATATTCAACTAAAATTATGTAGTTCCTTAAATTATTATTTCTTTCCAAATAGATTTTCTGGCCAGCATCAGCAATCAAAGTTGAAGAGTGCAAAATGGCTGGAAAAGATCCTACAGTAAGTTTTATACACACACTCACAATTAAATATTTGGCCATTGAGTCAGAGCACCTTGAGTGCAGCTAAAAGCAAGATGTAAGGGGTTTGGGCTTTTCTTTTTTAATACTCTCCACACCAAATGGTAGGGTGAAATTCTGGAAAATGAAAATATTTACACTGTGTAAGTCTTCAGATTTTGTCTGGAAAAAAATATGTACGTTGCTCACTTTCACAACTAGATTTATGATTTTTGTTTTGTATTTTTGTTAGTGATGGATAGCATTAGTAAGGCTTGTTCCAAGTATCTCCTGGAGAATATATTGTAGACTGCTGAGCTAATGATAATGTCAGTTCCTGGACTAGCTCCCAGACAATATATAGTCTTTTCTATGGATAGAATCTTTGCGAATGGGCAGTGGTTATAATGCACATTCCAACAGCTCACAGTGTTGGTCATAATCCCCCCCCCCCCCCCCGCACACACTTTTATTAATTCTCTAAAACAGTGTTTAGGCAGATATCTGAGAAATAGCAGGTGCTTCCTTAAAACAGGTAAATTCAAGACACACTCTAACTATACATGGGAAATGAAAACCCCAAAGATATGCTGTGTTAAAAAGTTATACACTGAAGTCACAATTTTGTAGGTGGGTCTGTGCAGATCCTGACTTCAGTGTGGAGCTGGGTGTGGATGTAGGTATCTGCTTGCGTTCCGCTCATTGCAGGATCAGATACTAAAGCCTGTATACATTTGCTCGTTTCACCCACGCAAAGAAAATTGGTGAGTTCAAACAAATAGACCATGGCATTTGCTGTTCTCCCCAATCTTAACCAATGGGGGTATGCCACACCCCTTATTGAAATGATCCAAGTAACATTGTCACCTCAGACACAATTATTTTTCCACAAAAGAGTTTAAGCACCAGAATTACTAACGTGACACAACAAAATTGGTTTTTCTCCCAGCACCAATCTTCAGAAGGCACTTGATTGAATTCTGTTTTCATTGATGTTCTGATCCAGAACTCAGCAAAGTCAAGAGGAGTCTTTCCATTCATTTTAATGGGCTTTGGATCATGCTTTCAGACTGGTTTAAATCCAGGATCACACCACTGATGTTCAGTAAAGTGATCCTGGAATTATGCAATATAAAAGGAAGAATATGCCGCTGGAAAGAATAGCCCTGATCCAAAATTCTTTGAGTTCTATGGGAAAGCCCCTATTGATTTTAATGAACTTTGAAACAGGTCAGTACTACCAAATTTCAGGTACATATATAGCCTGAAAATATGTTATTAATTGCACATTTCCTAATGCTAAATTAAATGTAATGGTGACATTAAGTGTTCATTCCAGGCACTGTAATGCTAAAATAGTGGCTCACTAACCAAAATCAGACTTACATTAAAATTAGACATTCCTGAGTCTATCATAGTTCAATGTACTTTTGATTAAAGGAAAGGAAAACAAAATATATGTTGGACTTACTAAAGCATAATGAACTGTAGCCCTTTCAGTAAAACTCTAGAAAATAATATACTGTATTCTAGTGCTCCAAAACAACAAAATGATTCTTTAACCAAATTATGGTTAAGACAGTAGTTTATCTGTTTTTCCCTTCTAGATTATTATAGAATTTAAATATGTGTTTTTTCTTAAGGCATATGTGTGATAGGCTACATTTTGGTAGTTCTTTACATTATTGCTATTACAACTTGCAACAGCCTGGATCTGGTAGCTTGTTAAACTTAATTAAACATAGAAAATACAATATAGAGCAGTAAATAATTGAATTTTAAGAGTTATGGATTGGTTTAAATTTGGGGATTTTTTTTTAATATAGAGAGATGATCAGTCTTATTTAAGTCTCCAAACATATAGTGCCCCTTTTGGCAGCAAGAATACATCACAGCAAGGAAGGTGCTTTTGCCTTGAGTGCAATATGCAAAATGTGTGCTCCATGAAAACAACAACCCACAGATCTCTATTTTCGAAGGAGCTTCTTTGAAAGTTGATTATTCAAGAGTGAGACTTTTAAGCATCTCAAGATGCTTTACAGTGTGATTAGCAGTAAAGGCCATATTGCTAAACATGGCCTCTGTTTTAGCACCCACAATTGATTGTCTCTGCATTCCACTTCAAGCCCAATTAAGTATTTAAAATATGGGAATCCTATCATTTGCACCTACATTTAATTTCTCCTGCTTTTTTGCCCCTGTCATTCATTGTAGATCCAAAATTGCAGGTACAAAACTAAAGTCTTAGTTGAGGACACTTTTTAAATATGTAACTCTAACACTTGGTCCACCCTGAAGAGTTAATAAGAATTAAAAGTCTGTCCAGACTTGTGGCTATGAAGTTAAAGAGCCAACTTCTCCTTCCGTTGAAATCAGTGATGGGTCTGATACAAAGTTCATTGAAGTCAATTGGATTCTTTGTCATTGACTTGTTTTTGGAATGCAGTTGGGCATCTTGATTTTTTAAATAGTCAATGGGCTGGATTTTCATCTCACTTGTATCTGTTTTACATTGGTATTATTCCACTGAATTCGTTGGAAATACTCTTCATTTACACGACTGATAGTGAGCTCAAAATATAGTAGCTCCCAAAAGCCCAATGCATAATAGCTAATCAATTGATAATGCAAAAATTTACATATGCAAATGCAAGCATACTTTACTTCAGGCTATGTCTAGAAAATTGAGCAATCACTGATATTCAAAAATGAGTGTCCTTCTTCTTGTTGAAGGTTTATATAGTAAGTCCGCAGTTCACTAGGTATCAGCACAAATAGGATAGCACAAATACATTCCCTGGTCCCCAATAGAATCTTAGCCATTATATTTTGTTCCTGTTGAATACCAGTACTGTTAACTGAAAGTCAAAATTCCAATAGCACATTGTAATAACCATTATGGAAGGCTGTGAATATCTGCATTGGAATTATTATATCAGAGACATCCAGCAATTCTGGAAATATTTCTCAAGTATAAGAAATCTGCCTCTACTACTGCAGAGATATGGAAAGCCTAAATGAGGCTTAGCTTAATGAGAATTCCCAGTCTCTTTTCTGTAGAGGCCATGGCTGTGTATCAAAATTTCCAAAGGAGGAAAAGAAATGAGACCTTAGTCAATGTCTGGAACCAGCAATTGACAGCTCAATTTTATATATTTCTGTATGTCTAAATAAGTTCTTATATTATGGTAGACATGGAGGGAAAATGAAGACTTATTTTACAAATAGAGCAGGGGGTGGGCAAACTATGGCCTATGGGCCAGATCTGGCCCACAAGACCATCCTGTCTGGCACCCCTGGCTGGGGAGGTTGCCCCCGGCCCCTCCCCTGGAGCCACGCTGCGCAGACAGCTAAATATGACAAAATCAGTTAGGTGCTATTCTTGTCAAAGCAGTTTAAGATTCCAAAGAATTCACCCTGATTTCATGATCATTGACATTATTTGCAGTGGAAATACCCAATAACACATGAGCTCATGATAAACCATCATCAGCACTGAAAAACTGATCATTTGAATTCCCAACCAAAGCTGTGCTATCATGTAACCTCAGACAAGTCAGACTTTAAAGGAGAATAAGGTAACATAATAGCTAGAAAGGGCAAATAAGATACTAAATAGATAAGTATTACTGAATCAAAGTTCTTCAGCTCTCAATGCTATTATTTTTTTAAAGGATTTAAGTAACTGTGCCCTGTTTAATGGGGTGGGAACTATAAAAGAATCACCCAGATTAATCATTTATAAAATCATAGGGAAAGTTCATTGGCATTACACTGGAGAATAATAGACGTCACCAAGGGATTGAAAGAATAATTTCAGAACTGGCTCCCTGACCTCATTCTGTGAGGCAAAATTCAAATCTCGGAAAATCAGTATTGAGCCAGATTGTGTAACCGGCCTGTTAATCACCAAAGAGGAGAGATGAGGGCACAGTAAATGTTAAAACACGAGCTCACAATGTTGTCCTTAAAGGATTGCCAGATTCCTCTAGCTATCTCCATACCCTGGCTGCAGAAACTGGAAAGAAGACACAATGGTACTGGAGAGGCTTATCCTTGGTAACAGTAGAGAACAACCTGTGTTACACTCAGGTACAATTCATACCCTGAGTTACTTTCCACTACTTTAGCCCACAAAAACTCATGATCCCTAAGATCTGTTAGTCTATAAGGTGCTACAAGACTCTTTGTCGCTTTTCCACTACAGTATCCAACACAGAATCCTTTATGTACCCACTGACGGGAACAGACATGAAAGCAGCATTCTGCTTTCCTGGCATGAAGTTATGTGGTGCATATGAGCCAGTAATGCATCTTTGCCTAGCTCCTCTCCTCTTCTTCACCCACAGCACAAGTAGACAACACTGACATATTTCCTGCACAGAACTAATTTTGACAGCATGACCGCACAGCCAAGCGGCTCTTGAGGCGCAGCCATGACTAATTAGATGTGGGGAAGGGGAAGGTTGTAGGGACAGCTCTCAGCTTTAGGAAAACTGTCTATTTTGATAAGGCTACTATAATAACTCATTTAATGCTATTTGCTGCACAGCATTCCTAACAAGCAAGCTTTTCCCCCCCCGCCAGCACAGAAACCTGACAGTTACATAGCCACTTTTTGGGTCCCTTTATAAACAGGCGTCATAGCAGAGTGCCATTATATATTGAACTGAAAATGTGAACATCTTCAAATATAAATAAAATGTGCAGCCTGTTGAGCAAGGATTAGCTCCAATGATTAGCAAGGGAGTGATTGATGGCCTAGATTCCAACCCTGAACTCTTTACACACACACAATTCTCAGTGACTTCTGGGAATGTTACCCGGTTGAATACGAGGGCACAACTGGGCTATTGATAACTAAAAATATGGAAAAGAAACATCTGGGTACATGCCCTAATCTAAAGTGCAGGAAAAGGATGCTAGGAGGAGAATGGGAGAGAATGCAGGGCAATGATGACCTTCCATGTACGTTTGTTCTATGTATGCTGCTTTGAAATCATTAAAGCAGGTTTCGAATATGGGACAACATTTCACATCCATTGGGGATTTGCTCATATTGTAAGTTTCTCAAGCTCTTATTCTTCTAGAGGGAAGTTGTCTAGACAAGTAATAAGGGCTGTTTTTTCCAACAACTTCTGCCTCTGAACTGGTGGTGTTTAACAGCAAGAAAGGGAAAATGAATGACCTTTTTGCAGAGACTTCCTGGAGTGCACTGTAGATTAAGGACAAAAGCTTGCTCTCCCTCGGGGACCTGATTCTCCCTTTGCAGGGTATGGTAACTCCCATTGGAGTAAATGAGAATTACTCCTGGCCTGTGGGGAAAGGATCAGGACCCCTTTGTGGATGGCCCTGATATGCTGTGGTTCTCTAAGCAAAAAGAGCGGGCTATAGGGAATCTGACCATGGAGAGTCCTTGGGTTCTACAAACTTCATGCTGGTCCATTCATGGCAATCCGGGGAGCAGAACAGGCTGGAAGAAAGGATGCACGCATGGCTTGCAGATCTATGGCTATGTAGCCCCACTGGCCAAAACTCCCCATGGACGGGAAGTGAAGTAGCCATAGCTTTTCAGGTAAGAACAAGGGTCCCTTCTCCAGCCCCCAAAGTCTGTTGACTGAAGGTTTTGGACAGGAGTCATGGATCTGGCTCTACACAGCGAATGAGAATGAGAGCAAGGGAGTTTGTCCTAATTAATGAGACTGATTGCAACAGAACGTATTGTAATAAATAAGTTTACATGGACAGCATTAAAATTATCCACTGTTCTTATTCCTTAGTGTTTCCCAACGTTCAATAAGTTTTCTCTGCAGGCATATTTATTAAGTCTTTTTCTTTCCATACAGCATGGCTGTGGAAATTATGTACGTGTGATACAGACCTTCAATCGCACCCATTTGTACATCTGTGGGAGTGGAGCATTCAGCCCAGTGTGCACATACCTCAACAGAGGGCGCAGGTCTGAGGTAAGTGTTTTCATTCACTGTTCCCATGCTCTCTCTGGTGGATATTGTTAGTCCTGGGCAAATACATTTATCCAAAGAGGATGAATCTGGAAAGTGGGCTTGGAGATCTCGTGAGGTGACTATGTACTAAGTACTGCTTGTCTTCCTACATTTTAAATCATTGTCTCCTTCCCGCATACTGCAATGCCCTGGAATAATAGCTAGACAAAGCGCTTCTTGTAAAGAGCAGCCTTTTAGTACATTACCTGAGTTAGCTTGCCTGCTTTCAATTTCATTGTATTGGCTAAACATGTAAATGCCCAGATGTTTCATAAACGCATTTTCCAGACTTAATAATGTGAAAATGAAATTTTGGTTTCTGTACAAATGTAGCAAGCAATAAGTGGAGTAGGGAGTAGGAAAAAGGAGAGTTCTCATTTGAGTCCTGGCACTTTGGTAGAGTTTGGCTCAGACCGAGTCTTACCGGTACAGGAAGGAGCAGTATGTCTTCCTGCACATGGAAAAGCAGCTGTGCTGCAGGGGAAGGGCAGACTGTGCTAGTTGAGTTCTGCCATCGGAAGGCAGCTGTAAATGGCGGCTTCTGCTTATACAGTAACTGCTCACTTAACATTGTAGTTATGTTCCTGAAAAGTGCTACTTTAAGTGAAACGATGTTAAGCAAATTCAATGTCCCCATAAGAATTGATGTAAATAGGGGGGATTAGGCTCCAGGGAATTTTTTTTTTGTCAGTCAAAAGACATTATATACATAGACAGTCTATGTTTTAAATTATTTTAAACAAACAATTTAATACTGTATTCACTTTTAATGATTGTGAAGCTTGGTTGAGGCAGGTGTGTAACAGGGTTCTTGATGGGGCGCAGGGACCGGGCATGGGAGCTCGCCCCGTTCCACCTGCTTGCCCACTCCCCAGCTGGAATGCTGGGTGGGCAGAACAGGGAAAGCCCCCATGCCCCAACCTTGTTCCCTGACAGGAGCACCAGGCGGGCAGAGCGGGGTGAGCCAAACAACCTTATAACAGAACATTGCATGACTTTGAACAAGTATGTTCTGTAATAGATCAGCAACCTAATAACAAAACTCTGTTAACCAGGACAATTTTAAGTGAGGAGTTACTGTATAGAAGTCCACTGATTTCAAAGGGAGAGGACTGGGTTTGAAATGATCAACCCTCAAATACAGACTGCATGGAGGGGCTACAAATCAGTGCATCTCCTAGCAGGCCCTGCCCCATCCTTCCATGGAATGGTCCCAAGCAATTTGGGGGAGTATTGGCTGGCTCCAGGCTCCAAGTAGACTGTGCAGAATGAATTTTGCTGTACTTCCACTCCTAGAAGACTGACTGCCATTGGCACTCAGGAGGCTGGGTTCAACAGCACAGAGCCCCTGGAGTGAATCTCTGAAGTGAATGGATCTCTCTACAGTAGAAATCTATTCTTCTGCTCTCAACTAGTAAGGAATTCTCAGTTGTCCCATCCTGTGACATTCATTCTAATTTAATGTTATCAGGAAATTAATTTTAAAATTGAAAGTGATCCCATCTGTAGAGTAATCAATATGATATCTTTTAAAACATAGGTAGCAGTTATACCATGCACTACAGAAATAATGAATCTGATGATTTCTTTGTCAGAAAAGTGATTTCACTTTAAATAACTCATGAGGCTTCAAGATGATGCAAGTTGTTAAAATTCTGAAGTTAAAAGTAAAGAAACGTCTTGGAGAGTAGAGTTGGCTTCACTTAGCTTGTCTCTGTAGCTGCATGCCTATGAACAATTGATTAAATAAACTGCTGTCTCAGACGTCTGGAGTATGTCA
This sequence comes from Sternotherus odoratus, assembly GCA_032164245.1. Taxonomy (NCBI): domain Eukaryota; kingdom Metazoa; phylum Chordata; order Testudines; family Kinosternidae; genus Sternotherus; species Sternotherus odoratus. The sequence goes on from JAVMKO010000001.1 coordinate 18,992,857, forward strand.
GACACTTGACTAGGCTTTGCTGGTACTGTACAGGCCAACAATAGCAAATCACTTTAAAGAGTACAGATTTAAATTCAAGTATTTCCCTCTGTACCTATTGCAAATGCCTAATTAGCTGAGTGAAAAATTATGTCATGCTGATGGGACTATTGAGAAGTTGTATTTCCTTTGCTTTTGCAAAAACCATGATTTCACCTCAAATTCGTCACTGTTTTCCACAAACAAATGCTTGTTTTTGCAGGTGTAAAATTGCTATTTTAAACAGGGACATCTATTTCTGCTGCAAACACTCCCTGGAAACCATGAAACATCACCCAGCATGACAGCATCATAGCCTAGCACTCATGGGAACCAGGTCTCATGTTTTGGTTAATACATGGTGGCAATAAGAGAGCATCATGTTCCCAGTTAGAGAGCCCTCAATGGAGAGGCAGCACTTGGCCACCTCTGGTTAAATTGTATTTCCCTGACGCAGTTTATGAAAACACTTCTCTGTGCTCTTCTCATCCTGTGCCTTGATACACTGCCCAAAGGAAAATGTTCTTCGCAGAGCCGAATGCCCCTCTTGCCATCCAAAAATATAGACTTATGTTAAACTATCCCTGCAAGAACAGGTGAGGAAAAGGCTAATCATTTGCAGAATGTGATTACTGTGAACTTAACCAAGTGTTATTCTAATATCAGAGTGGGTGCAAGTAGAAGCAAATGTTATGGCTGTGTGGATTTATGATGGGCTAAGAAAAAATAACTTAACACATTTACAAAGCCCTGGGGCTTCTGGAAAATTGCTAGTGCAATGGTTGGGTATTTTGGAGTAGTGTACAGTAAGCATAAAATAGTAATATATTAGTATCAAACTACATATTCATTAAGAAAACAGAGAACATAGACTTATACTTAAGTTTGAAACTTTGTTTAGAAGATCTGTCTAATAACTATTGTGATGGGGTACATAGACAAGATCCCATAGATTTAGGATGGATGGATGGATGGATAGATAGATAGATAGTAATGGAATTTGGAACTTGTAGCTTTTAGTGAACATTCAAACTCTGTCTCAAACTAGTAGAGACCAAATTTATTACCCTCAAACGGTTGTTTAGTAGCCTATGTGGCATCTAGGTGTCATCGTGCGTGGTCTTATTAGGGAAGGAGTAAGTAATGAGTTGGTGCTCTTGTCAAGCTGTTTTACAGTGGCTCAAGAGCGTGAGTACCAACTTCAGGGAAGACTGTTATGAAGCAGGGTATCAACCCCATATTGGTTGTGAGTTCTATACTTAGATTTTGCCAACACAAAGTGTGAACTCGTCAGGCACTATATTAGCTTGAACATGGAGTCACAGATAGTCCCCTTGGGTACTCTGATCCATCTTGCTACCCAGATAAGCTTACATTTGTGACAGGGAGTCCCTTACACCAAAGATCGCAAGAATATTCTGGTTACTCCCAGTCCCAATGGACCAGTCACTTACCCTGGGTCAATTGCACCTTAGATCTCACACCAAAGACAACACTGGTTGCCAATCCTATAATAAACTATCTAAAGATTTATTAACTAGGGAAAAAAATTATTTACAAGGTTAAAGCAGGTAAACACATACAGACACACAGATGAGATCCCATCTTAAAGATGTTTTGAAGCAAATCGATGTGCTTTAGGGATTATTTTGGAAGTAGGGTAAGGAGACAGGCCCAGATTTTTACAGCTATTCAGATGTTGCTGTGCTCAGTGTTGCAATGCCTAACTGATTTAGGAGCCTATGTCTCATTTTCAAGAGAAATTTAGTCACTGAGGAGTCTAAATGCCATTGACTGTTGATGGAATTTAGATTCCTAAATTAGGCGTTGCGACACTGACCACAGCAACATCTGAATAGCTGCAAAAATCTAGGCCCTTTTGATTTATAGTATGACAAGCTGACAGTTGAAAAGAGAGGCTTGCATTCTTGTGTATTATTACCAGAGTAGTTTATTGCAGGTGCTTTAGGCTAGGCCCCGCTATAAATACCACCATGAATTCATCAAGTAATTCATAGGTAATTTCAAGACTATAGAAAAAATGTCTGCAGATGTTATTGCTGACATGGAAGCTAGGTGGACCTCAGACAGAGCAGCTCCGCTGAACTTGGAGGACACTTCCTACATCTGAGAGTGTATTGCATTTGTAATTACAGTTAAAATAATTGGGTACAAGTGAGAAGATAATGAAAACTCAGCATAAGACAGTTTTATTTTAAGTAGCAAAGCAAAAACCCACACCAGTGCTGCCTATTCTTATTGTCGAGAACAACAAAGGAAAAAAGCCCTTTCTGACTTTATTTTCATTTTCTAAGGTTTCTAAATATCAGCAGTAATATGCATGTCTATATTACAGGAGCAAGTCTTCATGATTGACTCCAGGTGTGAATCGGGGAAGGGGCGCTGCTCTTTCAACCCTAATGTGAACACAGTATCTGTTATGATCAGTAAGTAAAATAACCAAGGATCCTGGAGGCTTAAATCATTATTCCTGAGCAGAGTGTGAAATGATGGGGTGTCATAAACAAATGGAGCCCAGGGCAGAGCCTGTGAAAATGAAACCATTGTGTTCATACGGCTTGTCAGGCATCTCTTGAAGGCCTGCATGGAGCTAAGCATGGATGTGTGAAGGAAATGCAGAAGGCAGCAGCAACGAGGGAGGGAGGAATAGAGGGCAAGAGATTGTCCCCTCTTCATCTTCAATGTTTTCCCAGGGTTAGCTTCAACTTTGACAACCTTAGCCATTTTTTTTTTAATGTTTAAACACTTTTTGACTTCATTCATCATGGCCAGTTTTTTCATCTCATTGCCGTGTAGTTAGGGAAGCATAGCCTGCTGCAGTCTTTCCAGTTATTCTGCTTTTCATATTTTCTGTTTCATTTCCTATTGGCTATTGAGGCCACCAGGCTACTGCCAGGCTCTTCACACTGCAGCTGGCTTTTTTTACCTATCCCCTCCCACCCCCACTGTATCATTGACTATAAATTTAGCAACTCACTACCATATGAAAGGGCAGAGAGTGTGAGAGCTGGCTCCCTGGACACCTCCCTCTAGGTTGCCTGGCAGAATGTTCAGTGAGAGTGAAACCTTGGCACCCACAATGCCTGTGCCCCAATTCAGTCCCACCTAAGCTCTCTGTTGAGATTTAAGTGGGTCATAGGCCTGGTGTAGCCTTTTGCACAGGGATGAATTTCGCCTTGAAAGAGAATGAAAGGACAGCTCACAAATTCCACCTGGAGAAATAAACGTATACTCACTTCAACACACCTGATCTCCACTGGTCTGTGGGCTGGAAAAAATGCCAGCACATTAAGAGCCTGATTTTCCCTTTGCCTTGCACCTGTGCCAATGCAAAGTCGGTGTAAAACACTACAGGCCTAATTCTGGTTTACACTAAAACCATTTTACACTCTGGTAGCAGTATAAAGTGGATGCAAATGTAATATGGCCTTAAATCAAAAGGAGAATCAGGCCCTATCCCTTTGATTTAGCAGCATTTTACCCTCACTTGCACTGGCTTTGCATTGGTGAAAAAGATCACAGCAGGCACAGGGGAAGGGGTAATCAGACCCTGAGATCTCCCAGATTGCAGCAAGATATGCTTTCACCATAACTCTGGGTGAGTCAGTCCATAATGAACTCCTCACTGGCTTTCACAGCAAGGAATGAGAAGAATTTACTTTGGAATGGCAGGGCTTAGATGATTAATTTAAACGTTGCCCTGAATTCATTAAGCATGCTCAATGGACTGTTTTGTTTGCTCTCTGACTATTCACAGCCTGCAGTACATTCTTAGGACTATGCTAGCAGCAAGGCTGGAGCAGCAGCTGCCTGCAGAATGCTACAACCACATGTGTGCTTGAATGTGCAGTGTAGACATACACTTGGCCGTTTAGATTTGCAGCATGTTCAGAGACTACTGATTCCAAAACCTTGCGCTTTGATCTGTATCTAATCCCTGATCTCTGAGGGAGACGCCCTGCAGTTTTGACTGCAGGGGTGTGAATAACAATGCACAGCAAAGTGCTATGCTGTAACTCCCCTGTGTTGAGCTATGGGTGTGAACTAATAGGTTCTCAGTTGGTATTAATGTAGGACTATGTAAATGTGAACTGGGAGTCTTGGAGTTGCTGCCTGGAGAATCCACATGGGGGAGTTACAGGACAGCACTTTGGTGTGCACTGCTATTCACACCTAGGTTAGACATAGCCTAAATTACCAGCCCAAACATATTGGAACGAATAGGAGCTGCACAGATTTTCTCAAACTTATTTAGGATTTTCTTTCACAAAGAGAAGAATTTTGTTGACCTTCAGTATGTTGAGTTTCATAGCAACTGCACACAATGTAGCAAGACATTTAGCCCTGGGTTTTCACAGTAGTACCGTGTGGTGTCTTAACCATTCAGCTCCCACTGGAGTCAATGAGAGGTACACAGTGGAAGGGCCAGGCATTCAGCTGAAAGAGCAAGGCCCCAGGGACAGATCTCTATCAAAGACAAGGAACCGAACAGAATTATCTCTACATCTTACCCGCAAAAATATAAAGTTCCAAGGCCACCTGGCATGGTAGTGAGCAGAGAGGTGAGCAGAAGGGAATTCCAGTCTGCATGGAAGAAGGGAAAGTGTCACGTCTCTAGCACGATACTCTACCTCTTTAAATGATCGGCTGCATTTCCATCTTATCTCATCAATGCTTCGTGTGCAGAATGTAAAGGAATTTGATCAAAGTCAGTTATAGCCTAGTCCACTCATAAACACCAATTATGCTTTTCATGTTCTTAAGTAAGTTACTGCCATCAAAGAATAGAGGCTTTCTTTTTTTCATCCTGGGGTTTCTGAATGCCCATTAAAGTCTTCTTTTCTAAGATACTGTACACACAGTAGGACAAAGGCTTGTCTCCTTTGGACACATAGGAGTTTTCTTCATTTTTGTAGAAGTTACTTTATCTGTTTTAATCTCCCAATTATGTGACTGAGCAGGTCCCCCGATATCTAGTTAATCTCCAAAGCAATATTTCTCCCTGAACTATGAATTATTTGGGTTACACGATGTACAGGGCTCACACTTTAGAAAGTTTCTTCTTTTTTAAAGATTCCACCAATTGGAGAGCTATACTACTACGAAGGAAGAAGCAGAGAGCCTGAGTAACTAGGAATCCAAAAACAGAGCTGGGGATTGAACCCAGAGCTCCTGAGGCCTAGATAACCACCTTAATCACAAGACCTTCTTTCCTCCCTCTTCTTAAACTGAGCAGTGCCCCTGGAACAAGTAAAGGATAATGAAATAAGCATTTTATAGTGTGGTCCCTGTTCTTGTCGATTTCTGGAATTGCCTTCCACCTATGCACCACAGAACACACAAGCTTGAAATACAACCGGAAAAATGAATGGCCCCATAGAGGAAAACACCACATGACAAACAAATTAGAAGTAGGAGAAATTCACCATTCTACAGAAATGCTTTAGAAGCAAAGCTATGAAAAATGTATCTTTGGACAGGCAAAACATAATTAACATGCACGTCCCCTTTCTTTCCGCAACCAATGCTCCTAGGTATTTACAAGACCAGACATACATCAATTCAGTAATTCCCCCAGTAACAAAGAGAAACAGTGTGAACTGGTTACCCTGCAAAGATAAACTGTTGTGCAGAATTTAAGCATTAAACCAAAAGGAAGTGGAGCTGACAGATATCATTTGATACCTGATTAGACTAGTAGGCTCCAGGAATACTTAAGACATAACTAATAAAGCTGGTATGCAATAGGATTAAAAATTCCATAGCCCCATTCCAGCCTTTCTATTTTTCTTCCAGGAATGAACCTGAGAGCTCTGTGAGAGCCATAGGCATGATCCATTGCAGCCAATCTATTTAACAACAGGAATAAGACCCAGATGGGGGCAATCACATTGATGTAGAAAGATTCCTAATAAGCCACTATTGATCAACAGCACTATATATAGATATAAGTAGTGGAACAAACCACAGTGTTTCCTCTTTACTCTCCTTGATGCTACCCCTGTGCAATGGATTCCCTCATACATTGAACCCAAGCTAAGGGAAAGACATGTAGGTGACAAAATGCCTGCATTACCCACTGTCTAATCAGTAGTGATCTGATTCATGACCTAGCAAGCAATGGGGGGGGGGGGGGGGGAGAACTCCAGAGTTTTCCTCTCTCAAAGCTGAAGTGGTATTTCTTGTTGCAGAACAAACAAAACATTAAAAAAGCCTCAACTGCTTCAGTATTTGTGGCTCTTGCCAGCTTGACCACACACACCCGGGCATTTGGGTGAAAACATCAAAGGAACTAGCTGTCTGGGAGTTCGTTCAGCCACCGCTCCCAGCATGAAAGTTAAAAATTATTTTAGCTACTGTGTTGTACTCTGGTGTTGCCTTGCCATTATCCTGTGGTGATTGATTAGATAGATAGATAGATAGATAGATAGATAGATAGATAGATAGATAGATAGATAGATAGATAGATAGATAGATAGATAGAGATCTGAATTTTCAGAGTCCCGCGCAGGGAATTTAGGTTCCTAATCCTGTTAAAGTAAACAAGAGTAGCTTGTAACAAGAGTAGGTTCATAGCATCCTCATCCAGTTTCTGCAATACAGAATTGTACTTGAGTCTGAAGTCAGGCTTCAAAACAGTAGCAACTCCATTGACATCAGCTGGAGCTATGCCAATTTATACTTGCAAATACTGGCCCAGTATTTTTGGCTATTTCCATAAAACAGAAGTTTTTTCAAGTCTTTTTTTAAAAAATTGAATTTGATTCCTTTTAATACTATTATCTGTCTGTGCGTTGGTGTTTAGCAATGTAAGTTCAGTCACTAAAGCTGCATTTCAAATGGAAAGTTCACTACACATATGGTTAGCTGCTATATTTAATTATGCAGTTCCCTAAAGTTCTTAGCAACATCTGACGTGTCCTGCTTAGACTAGATGATTGCTCCATGATTCAGAGGAAACTCACTCCCACCTGACCAATATTTCTATGTAGCGACTGCTATGCAAATAAAGAACTGGCACTGTCTGAAACAAAAATAGGTTTCTAGAAATGGATTTCCCAAAAAAGCCAATATAGACGCATTCATGTCTTTTTCCCTTTGCCTTTTCTACTTTCTATAGATGAAGAGCTGTTTTCAGGAATGTACATAGATTTCATGGGGACCGATGCAGCTATTTTTCGCAGTTTAACCAAACGGAATGCAGTGAGAACTGACCAACACAATTCTAAGTGGCTGAGTGGTAAGATGGTTGCTTCGTTAAAGCTTTAGATATGTGACAAAGAGGTTGTTTTCAACAAAAGAGTTCTTTATTTCCCATTCTAAAATTAATCTGCTAAGGGAAACTGTGGGCAAGAAATGGGAATAAAAACATGCCACAGACAAGGTGCTCTGGGTGATTAATAGGAATTCTGTATGACATGGGAATTGCCATACGGGATGAGTATGCCATACGGGATGAGTATGCCATACGGGATGAGGCTCATGTACTCCAGTACGCTGTCCCTGAAGTGGCTAAAACCAGCTACTGCAGAGGAAAGGGTCTGTTATAGACAGATGTGGGATAATCTGCTTCTCAGGGAAGTTTCTTCTTAGCCCCTCATAATTTGGAATCATCTGACATCAAGTGTAGAAAATTTAAATAACGTATTAACTATGTGATTGTCATAAAATGACACAATGACGAAAAGTCACCTCTGTGACTTAGAAGCTTTTAAAGCCCGGCTTGACAAGCCCTGGCTGGGATGATTTAGATCAGGGGTCTCAAACTCAAATGACCACGAGGGCCGCATGAGGACTAGTGCACTGGCCCGAGGGCCGCACCACTGACACACGCACACACACTCGCTGCCCCAGCTCCGCCCCCACTCCACCCCTGCCCCACCTCCTCCTCTGAGCACGCAGCTCCCCATTCCCTCCTGGAAAGCGCTAGGCACCACCAACAGCTGTTTGGCAAACAAAGCAAGAGCAATATAGGAAGTCCAGAGCTAGAAACACGCGTGGCCCAGCCAGGCAGCAGAGAAGCCTCTGCTTCTGGCCCCTCCCTCCCGCAAACTGCTATGGGGGGGAGGGGGAACAGGAAGCCTGGCGGGCCGCAGGGAAGGGCTTCGTGGGCCACATGCGGCCCCCGGGCCGCATGTTTGAGACCCCTGATTTAGATGGTGTTGGTCCTGCTTTGAACGGGATTGGACTAGATGACCTCCTGAGGTCTCTTCCAACCCAAGTATTCTATGATTCTATCCTATGTGCAATGGTGAGGTATAAGGGGTGAAATCCTGGCTCCATTGAAATCAATGGAAAAACTCCCACTGATTTCAGTGGGGCCAGGATCCCACCTATGCCTTATACGCTATACTTTATTTTATTCTTAAAACAGCTACACTTTATGCCCAGGCTTAATTTTAAGCACATAAATAGTTCCATTGATTTCACTGGGTTAAAGTTAATCATATGAAATACGTTTTGTGCTGTCCCTCTGCACAGTGGTAGATTTCACCCAATAAGAATAAGCAAAATTTTTCATTCTGATTTGAAGATTTGCATTTATAGCTGCCAAGCCTGCTGAGGTACATTGATGAAAACCACTCTAGTTTTTCTTATCTCATGCAGTTTTACTGGACAAATCCTAACACATCTATTATTTTTATTCATAATTAATGCGATGTCACATGTTATGATACTGACTTGCACTTTTTGTAACAGAATAAATGAAATATGTCAAAAGAGGGAAACGATCTGTTTTCTAAAATCTTCTTTAGTTGTCTTCATTCTCTTAAGCTTGTGTACTCTCCTCAAAGTATGTTAGAAAATGGACTGCACAGAAAATGCACCATTGCTAGAAAACCTGCATATTGCAGTTGCTTGGAAAAGGTGACTGACACACACAATGTATTTCCATATTCCTCCTCAGCTAGCATCATGAAATGTGATATATTCATTGATAATAAACTGGAGAGTACAGAAGATATCCAAAATTGAAAATGTGACTTTTCCACCAAAAAGTCAAAAGTGATTTATATTGGATATCAACCAATCAAATGGCACGAATAATAGGAAGTAAATGATCTCCAGACTGAAGAATATAGGTCATTCGAAGTCTCCAATGCTATTCATTAGATTTTATCCAAGAAAATTGACAAAGGAAAGCAAGTATACTGCAGGCTACAGCACTGATAGCCGTGATTACTTAAAAGTAGTCTGCAGTGGTATTATGATACACAAACAATTTAATAGTAGCTTACTGCAGTCCTCTATCTCTGTGCTCATTTAAACTGTATGGCATATTTATTTCAATATGTTCATCCTAGTCTAATATGAATACCTTTGAGGGAACTTCACTCCCAAAGCAGTCACACATCCTCAAAGTCTCCCTTGCTTTGGTTTTCATTAACCCTATGGCAACCTTTACCCTCTGATTTAATAGGCTTGAAAATTAATCTGTTCATTTTCTTCCAATAGGTTTTCAGATCATTGTTTCTCTTCTCACATTTTTTTCCTCAAAGAGCTTGCTCACTTACCCTTCTCCTGCAAGGCCTTCAATCTCTGTAGTAACCTAGTACTGCTGGTTCTACATCAGACTTGCTTTTTGGAAAACTGGGACAAATCTGCTCTAGTATCAGCTTGAGTCTACAGAACCATCCCAGGTCCCTGTCCTGAAAACACTTCCATTAGTGCTTAATTTTGCACATGAATAAGGACAAGCCTTAGCACATTGGGCAGCAGCAGATACATTCTGTATAGGTACCTGGAGAGATCAGTAGCTCTCAAGAGTTGCTTATATTGACACATTGTTTGCTCTGTATCTCTCTCTTTTCAGAGCCTATTTTTGTGGATGCTCATCTCATCCCCGATGGCACAGACCCTAATGATGCCAAAGTGTACTTCTTCTTCAAAGAGAGGCTCACAGACAACAGTGGCAGCACCAAACAGATTCATTCAATGATTGCTAGAATATGCCCAGTAAGGATCATTTTTTGTCCAATTTTCAGGGCCTGATTTGCTGGCTTGATTGAATAATCAAAATGAATACATTGCATTAAAACAATTTAAAAGCCTTTAATTCCAATTACAAGCAAATTTCCTGTTCCTGCTTCCATCTCCATAATTAAGAAGAAAGGCTATTGAGTACACAGCCAAGCCCTGACCTTGTTAGATATATCTGGAATATATCTGTAATTTTAGTAGGAATATTAGCGTTTGATGAATCTGTGCATTTCAGCGTCTGGTGCAGTGTGGTTAATAACATTGACTTCCTGAGCTTGCTTTACTTTCCATAATTCAGATGTGAGTGTTACTGAGTCACAGAAGTACCAAATCTCCCACAAGAAATTCAATGTAAAGACATTTGAAAACATTGTTTTGATTCTTAAAACAATTGCACTTTATGCACATGTTTAATTTAAGCACATTAATAGTCCCATTGATTTCAGTGGGTCAAAGTTAAGCATGTGAATATGTCCATGCAGAATCAGGGCCTTAGTTACTGCCTGTATTTCCCTTTTTCTGTAACCAGAGTCAATTTTGATTGCAATATGATTGAAGCAGCTATCTCTTTCTCTGAGGATATGGATGCATGTAAAATTAAAACTGTAAAATGCCCTTTTTTTCTGATAAGCTCTTTATCCCTTACTTAGGAACAAAACTGGAGATCAAGTTGAAAGTCCACCTCCCCAAACCCCCTGGTTAATATGGGTTTTGTATTCATTGTGGTTTGTGATGTGGCTATGCAGGGGAATGGTTGTGTGCTTTGGTTTTCGCTCAGTTCCTGTTCTGGCAGTTCAATATGACATATGACCTAGTCTTATAATATTGCTATTTTTTGTATTTTTGGTTAGGTGCCCAATGGCCTCTGGGTATTTTTCAGTAAGACATTAAACATTATTAGGACATTATTGTTGTTGTTATAATGAAGTCCAGATTGCTTCTAAGAGGACTTGGACCTGATTGTGCTTATATTGAAGTCAATGGCAAACTCCTATAGATAGATTCCAAAGGGAACAAGAGCTGATCCTTCATTCTGATAGTAATCTACTGTAACAACCTCAGTAAGGAGTAAACATTGCTACAAGCCTCCCGGTGTCAGCCTGACTTGCCATGAGCTCTGTTAACTTTAGGTCAGTTAAGGAGAGCTGTTTTAACAGCATTTTTGGCAGCACAAAAGTTAATGCCCAAGCCTCTTGAGCCTGCTGGTCCAGCAGGAAATGAAGTATGGACAGGCTGCTGAAAAGGCTTTATTCCTGTTTAAAATGAGAGAGGTCACTTTCCCCCTTCACAGCTGGGCAGAACTCCTCTTACACGTGCACATGAAAGGCAGAATAAAACTAGAGCTGGTAAAAAATGTAACATCATTTTGATGAGGTTTCACAAAAAATATTCTCATTTTGGGTGTCCTTTTAATAATAAAATAAAATTGGTTACTTAGGCCTTCTGAATTGAGCCTTCCGGGTCACTTGCCCTCAGATAACAAATACCTGAAGAGTACATTAATGAGATTTTTTCCAAATCTGCCATCATAAAGTTTTACCAGTTATTTCATCTTACACACACATTTCTATCAATGCCTCCGTTAAACCAGCACTTTAATCTTAGTTCTGTTAACTAAACTAGTTCATCTTTACAGACCCTGTCAATCAGAAAGGTCAAGGAGACAGAGACTAAGGGTGAATTTTGCTGTAACATTTTTTCTGATTCCACCTACAATTTTCCTAAGTTAATTCATTGGGATCCTTACTCTACATAGCAAACACATTTTTAAATGATTTTTATAGAAAAAATATTAAAATCCGGATTTTCAAAGGCTAGATGTGCAAAAGTGTCATGCTTGTGTCATGCTTGTGCACCTACTTTAGGCTTGCAAATACCAATTGTGCTTACCAATAATAGACACAAATGAGCAAAATTTAAGGCATTTAAACCGTTGAAATCTAGACTCTTAATGGGAGCATAAATGTTGTTAGTGATTTATAATGTTTATTTAAGTTCTAAATAGTGCTACTTACAGTATGATTTAAATAATTGGTTAGCATTTTTCATCATAGCAAGAGCTGGGTTAAATATGTGTTTTCACACTGTACTGGTGATTTTGCCTACATTTCTTGTAATCACAGCTAGCATTAAACACATTGTTTACTGTCTGGTTGGCTGACAAAGAGGAGTCTCCAGGTGATCGTTGCACATCCTCAGAAAAGTTATAAGATCTGCTCTGTCTATTATGTCCACTGGAGGATAGAAAGAGGAAATCTAAAGGAAACTGATTGGAGTGGCATTTGGGGCTTTGTTGAAAAGATTCTCATGGACAAACATAGGTAATATGGGAATTACCATAATGGATAAAACCCAGAGTCCATCTAGTCCTGTGTCTTGTTTCTGACAGGAGTCCACACCAGCTGCTTCAGAAGAAGGTCCAAACAACTTTGCATCAGGCAGCTATAAGATAATCTGTCCCCCACATGAGTTCTCCTGCCATCCTCCATAGTTAGAGATTGTTCTAAACCCCAAAGCCCAAGGTCTAACATCACAAGCTTGTAAAGTTAACACAGTTGTTGTCTGATACCCCATGAGGCTATTTTATAGAGTGGAACTTCAATCTCTCTTTGTTTGCTCAAGATAGTCCTCAATTTCAACATTCATAATTGGGTCTATGTTGTCCCAGATTTGGCAGTGTTTGGGAGAGGGGCTTGCTTCATGCCTAACTCTGTTTATTTTCTTTAATGCAAGCAAGGTATTTACTAGATGATGGATTAGAATAACCTGAGAAAAGATTGCAGGGATTAAGTAATATTTTAGTTTTGCTCTGTTTTACTTTTGTCAAATTCATTTTGCTTTTCAGAATGATACTGGTGGACAGCGTAGTCTTGTAAACAAGTGGACAACATTCCTGAAAGCAAGACTTGTGTGCTCAGTAATGGATGAGGATGGAACGGAAACATACTTTGATGAATTAGGTATAGCAGCATAGTCCTTATAAAGCATTATCTATATCATGTTACCTCTGTATGTGTGAGTATTTGAAAATCTTAACTTTAAATGAGAAAAAATATACTCGTGCATAAGCCACAGATACTTGGAGTATAGGACATCTGAATTTGATTCCCAGTTCTGCAACAAAATTCTTGTCCCCTTGGATAAGTCACTAAGTGTGAAGCCTTGGACCCATTTAAGTCTATGCCAAAAATCATATTGACTTCAGTATTGCCAAGATTTCATTATAAATTTCTTTGCCTCCTCCTCCTCTCTGAAGCAGGACTAATAATGCTTGACTATGCACTGGAGTAGTAAGAGGCTAAATTAGTGTTTGCAAAACACATGGAGAACTTCTGATGAAGGGAGAGATGTAAATGCAAAATATAATTGTTGCTGTTCCTATTGTTTATGCTCATGATTAAGATTTGCTTATAGTATTTTAATCTGTTTTTGTATCAATATATCAGTTTTTATGTACCACTAATATCCTTTGGATGACAAGACAGGTGCTCCATTAGGTCACTTGGTAGAAGTCTCTTGGAAGCAGAAGTTGTTGATGATGAGGAGGATACTAAATACTACTACTACTAAGTATAATTTCTTAGAATTTATGCACGCTGTTACATCTGCAAAGCTTCTTACAAACATTAACTCACTAACCCCCAGAACAGTTATGGGAGTTTCTGTTTGTGTAAGGTCTTATTAGGGTCTCCAACATAAATACGGATTATTAACTTGCAGACATCTGATGTCTATGATTGTCATAGGCATGGTCATAGATCTGAACCGAGGGTTTCTGGGCAGATAACCTCAGACAAGCTTGGCCTCAACTGGGGAGAGTGGGCTTGTCTGTGCACTACTTCTTCTTATCCTCTTCGCTCCTCGTGGAGCATAAGGCGCCAACCATTCTTCTCCATTCGCTGAAGATTTGGTTGACGTTTCTGTAGCATTCGTTTTTTACATGGTGGGTTGCTAGCCCAACGCAAAACCCTCCTCCTTTCACATCTTGGGCTTGGGACCAAGCAATGGCGGAGTTCTGTGCACTACTAAGTAGGTAAAAATGACAAACTCGATCAACTGCCCCTGACCTTCTTTATTTCCATGAATAGACTGTAGAGTCTTCTGCTTTGAGAAGCTACAGACATCTGCTCTATTTCAGATAAGATATATGCTGTTATGACCACATTCTAGGTCTGAATCTGACTCATGTGCGCTGCTTCCAAACTTATGGACCTACACTGACCTCAGTGGTATTGCCCCTGATTTTCACCACTGTAAATGGGATCCAGAATCTCTGTGGCTATGGATTGTTACAAATGTTTCAATGCAATTGTTTTGATTCAGAATGTAATGGTAGTTAGATCAAATCCTAATTTAATGTTCCATGTGAGTAAGGTTATCAGAATCAGATCCTGGATCACTGTACTTTAATCCTATGATAAAACACTGTATGCTTTATATTGCTGGTCTTAGTCATTGAAATAAAGCACAATCAAGACCAAAGTCAAAATTTAGAAGATACTTTGAGAGTCACCTTTCAAAAGTGCTCTGCTCCTGACAGCTCCAAGACTCTGATTCATCAATCCACTCCTATTCAGCAAAGCACTTATGTTTTGCCTTGAGTATTAAGGCTTTTGGGATCATATTGGACTAGCAACTGAGCATGAGCTCCCGGGATAATGCTGTGGCAAAAAGGGGAAATGTTATCCTTACTTTATCAAAAAGGCAATTGAGAGATGACTTTATTATAGTGTTTTAATACAGTATGGGTATAACAAGAACTTGTGGCTGAAAGCTGAAGTCAGACAAATTCAAATTAGAAATTAAGCACAATGTTTAACAGTGCATGTGATTAACCACTGGAAAAAACTCCCAAGGGGAGTGGTAGTTTCTTCTAGCCTTAAATTCGACACATCTTTAAAACACTGTAACTTCAAATCCAGTGGGACTTAAACATTTCCTAATGTTAAGCACATGTTTAAACGCTTTCATGAGTTAAGGTCCTGTTGAGGAGAATGGGAGAAGATAGGTACTGAGCACATTTGTAAATTTGATCCTTTTATTTATGTGTCTAAATAGGGGTAGTTGTGTATTGAGTTCATTTGAAAATCCATCCCAGAATGTGCAAATGCTAGTTTTACTATTGCCAGCCTTTCATATGATGGGCCTGACCCCGCTTCCATTGCGGTCAGAGACTTCCATTGAAGTCAATGTGAGTAGGAGGGGCCCCTAATTTTTGAGGTTTGAAAGTCAAGCTAAAGCAATTACTCAACAGCTGTGTTCTCTCTTTCTCACAGAGGATGTGTTTCTCCTAGAAACAGATAACCCTAGAACAACACTGGTGTATGGAATTTTTACAACATCAAGGTAATTTTGAAGATTTGTAGAGGCAACCTCTGTGAGCGGCCTCAGTTCCAATTCCATATAATCACAGAAAAAGGTATTTTGTGTCAGGGCAATTGGGATTTAATGCATTACTGATATATCCTGCAACTATTGTTGCCACTTAGGAGACGTCCTTTCAATTCTGCTTATTCTCATCAATTAGAAGTGCAATTACTTGTGATATGTGTTGGAGCTGTACTCATTGTGCCACATTGATCCCTGGTGTCTATTCAATACAACTACACCTGAGATAAATTTTCCCCTCTGCTCCCAGCTTTAAAAAAAAATATTATGGATTATATTGAGAAAATGTTTCCTGTTGGCTCCATATGTTTACTATGGAACAAGGACATAGTGTGTGATTGACTTCAGTGGCAACTGAAGATTCTCAGCACCTGAAACATCAAGCCCAGAATTCCTATATAAATTCATGCAAATATTTCCCATTCACATAGCTTGCATACTATTCCATGTGCCAATAGGACTTTGGCTCCCTTATATCCTGTTTTGATCAAATCCTTCCTTAATCACAGCCTGAGTCTTCAGCCTTTTCTTGATCACTGCAAAACATGGGCACTCCTCATCTGTTGGCAGATAAGGACCCACCTTGCTGGAAGAACAGAATGGACAGTTATTTGAGAAAGTTCACGATTTCTTGTTAAGCTTGCTGGGACACTCTTTCTGAGAAACAACACATACTAATTTTATTTGTACTTATAATGGTTTTTTTTTGGGGGGGGGGTTGCTCTTGTCCCAATTATCTGAACAATAGAAATGCACTGCCTGTCTGTCAATGTATTTCTAATACATACCTCGCTGAAGCATTTTGGTGCCTTATATTTCTGTCCAATACCTGGACCCGAGGACTTAGAAGTTGTTTTGAAACTGACTTCTTTGATTTTCTTGTTTTTATGGAAAACTTTTGAATAAAATGAAAAAAAAATCATTTCAGTTGAACATTTTCACATGAGAAAAAGTCATTTCCTGACCATGTCAACCACCACAATAATATATGCCCCATAAATGCCAGTTCTCAAGCTTACATATAGCCAGGAAAAGATAGTTTCATAAAACTTAGGTGAGGGGGGGAAATGACCCTGTAGCTTAAAAATAGCTGAGGTTATCCATACGGTATGACTCTAGCACAAGAAGAGAAAATGTTGAGGCAAAGTTTAGTGATAAAAACCACACATGATTATGTTATGGATTCAACATGGCTGAGTTGGAAACTGTTCTTTCTAATTTTCATGGTATTCCTGTAGTGGAAATTGGGTTACAGTTAAGGCACCATATAACCAGACTGAACACTTGTTCTATTACAGGCCCTTTAGACATTTTCTCACTTTATACAAGGCTTTTTCATTTACTTTAGACTGAACATGTTGTGTAATTAAACCTGGCAGATATAATGAATTTCATCTCCTAGTACTGCCTGTATCTTTTTCACCTCTGCAGACTCCAACCTGAGAACAGTAATTGGAGAAACAGGCTATGACGTTAAAAAAAATAATTATTGACTTTAATTAAACTACATTGGTCTAAGCTGTGACTGAAGTGAATTACTTTTATAGCTGAAACTATTATAAAACTAACAAAGGTGCATTGTCTGCAATGATAAAGTGCATCCTTTAAACCCGTATCTTATGGCTCCCATGAATACCGGGGAAAACTTCATAAACCAATTGTGAGGAAGAGAAAGTTCAGACAACGGATGTGGTTATAATGCATCTGAGAGCTTTCTCAAGGTAGCAAGTGTGGCAAAGAGCAAAGGTGATTGCTGGGTAATGTCCTGTAGCAGTTACCACATTTTCCTCTTCAGTGATTTTACCTGTTCAGTGAACAACAAAGAGCAATTATGATTTTCCTCATCTCACACTTAATATTGAGCAAATCTGGAATGTTTGGATGTTCATCTCTGAAAAAACATCCAAAGTGTGCCTTCTCCCTGCCCCCAACATACACATTGTGCTCTTTCACACAGTGGACACAGAAGGGGACTGTTAATATCACAGCCAGTGTCCTAGCTTCCCACTGAAGATTATCTCCTTGACACAGATCATCCTTAATGGAGAGTGCTAGGGACATGTGCTGGCTGCAAAAGTCCCTGGCAACAGGACTGCTCAGCACCTAGGAATCCATTAATCTCAGTGGGCCCAGATTAATGTGAAGGCACAAGGCCTGTGCAACTGGATCCATACTAATGTCCTGGGATCTTTGGAGTTAGTTCAGGCTGTAGGATGGTCACACCTCACCATACCTGGTGGAAGAATGCATAGGAAACTCTACAAGGGGAACTTCATGAAGTTGCCTGGAGTCTGTGGGGGTGTTTCCATGTAACACCATGATTTGAACCATATTACTTATAGACAGTTCGACATTGATTACAGTATTCTCACTGCTCTTAACTGTGATTATTGTTTCAATGAATGTTCTGTCCAGATGTTTTATAAGGCAGCTGTGGGATCTCATGGATTGAGGGCCAGGAAAGATGTGTTCTGTTTCCAGTTTAACCACACAGAGAGTGTCAAATCCTAGTCTCACTGAAGTCAGCAGTATTTTGCTCGCGTATGTGCAATATAGGTCATTTAACCAGTTTCTGCCTCCATTTTTCCCATCTGTAGAATGAGGATGATAATATTTTCCCCTCTCATTGGGAAGATCGATACTCTTTGTGAGGAAAATGTTACCTAGCCTTACAGGTCAACACTGTGTACTGTGAGGGTAAATTAATGTATGCAATGTTCTTTGAGGTTCCTGTATGGAAGATGCTATAGAAGTGCTAATTATTATTAAATGTGTCCTCTTTACAGGTAAACATTGCATCACTGAACCCTTTGTGATGATGGAAAGTGTTATGTCAGAGATAGCAAATTGTGGTGCAAATATTTTCCTTGTTTTTTCCAGCTCTGTATTTAAAGGTTCCGCGGTGTGCGTGTATCACTTGTCTGAGATCCAAACAGTGTTCAATGGGCCCTTTGCACATAAGGAAGGTCCTAATCACCAGCTTATTCCATATCAGGGCAGAATTCCATATCCGCGACCTGGCACAGTAAGTACTAAAGATGTTTATGCAAGTCAGGCTTGGCAACTAATTGTCTTTGTTTAATTATGGAAATATCATAAAATTGGTGCTAAAACACAGGCTATACATTATATCTAAACTTAGTTGTAATTCCATCTATCTGCCTGCCTACTTATTTATATACCTGTCATGCACATCACTATATATGAGAACTATTAAAATTATTTAAAAAAATCAATCTCTCTCTCGCTTGCTCTTTCTGTCCAGCAGGTAAAAGTAAATTATTTCATTAGATGTCTGTTGTTTTTTTTAAAAGCATGTATGTATTTGAGAGAGAGAGAAAGAGAGAGAGAGAGAGAGAGAGAGAGAGAGAGAGAGAGAGCAGGGGCTATTGAGAGAAGCCAAGTGGAAGAGTTTTGTATTTCACCCTGATCATTCGTGCCTTTTATAGTATCGAGTTTTATATTTTAGGTCCAGTGCCCATAAAAGTCTGTCTCCTGCGCTCATGAATCTTCCCCAATTTTCAACAGTTTCATTATTCCAATGGAACACTGAGTAGGTGGGCTGTGAGGTCATAGTTGCTGAGGGGGAGAGTGTCTTTATGCCAATTCCTTGGATGGTACTGAGAGTTAGAAAACAGGCCTTGAAATGGACTGTGTGATGGACGAGAGGCAATGCTAATCTGTTCACAGCAACCTGTGTTGCTGCTTCTTTTTGTACCTGTTGGAGCTCTCTCTCTCAGGGCTTTGTTTCAAGATATAATGAGTTTCAATAATCAGCCTGGAGATACTGAATGCATAGAACAACATGGCCAGGTCTATGCCTCAAATCTTATAAGGATATTTTATAAAATTTGATTGTGCCCTTTTTTGTTCAGGTAATGTATAGAGAAGGGCCTGCAGTTAAAAATAAAATAAAAAAATAAAATCCAAAAATGCCTCTCCCTGAAAAACTGCTTGAATTTTATTTCAGAAATATCATGAGTCTTTTATTTTTATTGGAGGGTCTGCGTTGGTCTGAGATGTTTATTTTAAGACCTGGCATCTTAACTGAAGAGTTGCAGTGTTGTATCTTTAACTAAAAAAATCCTGAAATAAACTGGTTAGTCTCTAAGGTGCCACAAGTATTCCTTGCTTTCTTTAAACTGTTCATTATTCACCTGAGTTAAATAGTTTCTCCATATGTCATAAAGAAGAAAAAAGGGGTCACCCACTTTCCACCACCTCTTTATTGATTTTAACTTTTGCCTGCCACAACAAGACCCTTTAACCACATGTCCATATAACAGTCCTGCAAATATGATAACCTCTCTTAGTACTTGCTCCTCTGCCTGAGGCAACAGGATAGGCAAGTGCCTACTATGCCCACCATGAGCAGCTGTCATTAGTAACGAAGCTCTTTGTGGGCCACAGATCAGACAGGCTCCAATCCCTGTACAGGCATCAGGGGACTTTCTAGCTTTGTCAGGCAACCCGTTGACTTAAACTATCCCATGCTGTTCTCCTCTCCTGAAAAAACCCTCATACTTTGTTCATATCTGTAGAAGCATTTGCTTGTTATATTATATTTGTGATGAACATTCCAACTCTTGGAGATTGGCACCATAGAACCCTTTCAGTGTTTCTGAATTGACAAATGAAAATACCCTTATTAGCAATGATCATATGGTTACTTACCTATGAGAGCATCATCAACTGGCAGGATTGAACCGGGGACAGCTGGAGCTTAGTGCATGAATCTCTCTTTCTCTCATCTTGGTGCCACTAGATGGGACAGCACACCACACCCAGGAGGTGTGTGAATTACAACTGCACCTGGGATTTGCAAAGACTAAAAGACAAGAGAAATGAAATTCTTTGTAGCTTTGGGAATATCAGTTCAGCCTCTTATGATATTACTGGCTGTCAGATTTAGGACTTTCATATCACAAAATCTCTTCAGAGTTTGTTAATAAATACCTGATGTTCCGCTGTGGTTGAATGGTAGCGTTCTTGCTTGTGATTAATTCATACAGTCTTAATCTCACGAGTTCACTGTTGCTTTAATTTTTCTGTTTATGACAATATAAAATAAATGGCTCATTTAATCAGGCTCTGGTGATTAGTCACATTTCAGAGTTTCTTGCTGCTTCGGGAGCATTGTATCTATGTATATTTTTCAACCATTGCCATGTTATTCTTGATTCATTTTATGAAGGCTTGTGAAGTATTCCAAATAGGGATAAACACAGTACGGGATCAGACAGCACAAAGAAAAGGCAAATGTAACTTAGAATTGGGAATTACATAGTGGTAAAAATTATCTAATTTATCAGATATGCTGATGGGCTCTGAGTTTGAAGGATCCTGAGAAGAAAGATTCTTGGGGATTGTTATGAACACCTCAGTTTTTGCATTATTTCAGTGTGAAGCTGCAATTAAAAGAAAAGCCAGAAATATGGTTTGGTACATTAATAAAGGAAGGCAAAAATAGACAATATAATATAAGGAATTGATTAGTGATGCGTCAAAACTGAAATGTTAAAACCAAAGTTCTGCACATTTCCAAGGGATTGGAGAGTTGGATCTGAATCTTCCAACTGGAACTCATCCCTATATTTTTTCTTCGGGTCAGATCCAAACCTCAAGTAGCCGGGTAGTAGTTCAGAGAAGGCCATGAGAACAGCTATCCAAATCACCCTATGTTGAGCGTTCAGCCAAATTTTCCCCTTTTTGCTGCCAGCTTTTTCCAAGACAAGACATGACTGGATTCTAATGTTCTTTCCCCAAGACTCTCCAAATTCTTCTACACAAAAGTCTTTTAGCAAACCATTCCACAAACACACAAGAAAGTGTGTCACTCATTTCTGGTTGTCAAGTCAGCCAATTCCCATGGTACCTCCGTTGTTCTTCATAACTCAGTCCAGTTCAAATCAGGACAATAATCTCATCAAATTTGACTAAACTCTGCATCCTTATCATTTGAAACGGCCTTATCCTCTCATCTGTTCCCCTGATGTTTCTCCACAAAACACCCTACTTCATTACAGTCACTAAAAAAACACGTTTTCTGACATGAGATTTCAGTAGCTTAGCTCTGCTTTTCTTCATTGGCAGAAGGTTCTGTCTCTGACATCATGGAAGGATTAAGGACTAAATTCCATTTCCCATTGAAGTCGTATAGGTGCAGCACCTTTGAAAATATGGTCACTTTTATTTAGAAGCTTAAATGTATATTCAGATGCCTACTTTTGAGCATCCAAGTTCAAAAAGTTTGGCCAAAATACATTCTGGGTTAGAAGCCCCTTTCCTGCCAAACATCAATATTGGCAACTGCCAGGATGCTAGATTAGCGTGACAAGCAATCTGACCCAATACAGCAAATCCTATATTCCACTTGCATAAATAGATCTTTCAGATTAAACATTTTAATATAAATGCACTAACAATCAGTCAAAATGCTATAACTGTAAACATCACAAATGCTTCAGCATATCTTAAATGGAATTAAATAAGGTAATATATTCGCTAGGCCACAGGCAGGCTCTGGAGTCTTTGGCTGCCCCTTTACTACATACCAAGCATTTTTTATTTCTTACACAAACTAAAATTACTTACGGAAAAACTTTTATGACATAATTGGCAGCTTCCTACTACATTCAAGCTGTTTAAGGTTGTTTCCATTATCCAGACTTTACTGAAATATTTTGGTACCCATAGCTCGTTGAAGAATATACTATAACCCAAAGGGTTCCTCTCTTCCTTTAGAATCAGAGAGGTATCCATGTTAGTCTGGAATTGCGGAAGTGACAAAGAGTCCTGTGGCACCTTAAAGACTAACTAAAGTATTGAAGCATAAGCATAAGCTTTCGTGGGCTAATACTCACTTCGTTGGATGCATGCAGTACATGAAGTGAGTATTAGCCCACGAAAGCTTATGCTTCAATACTTTAATTAGTCTTTAAGGTGCCACAGGACTCTTTGTTATCTCTTCCTTTAGTTCATCTTTACTGTATGGGGCTATCCCATCAGGCTTGTGCTGTGAGTGCAGTCACTGTGTAGTTAAATCATTTGTGGGGTGGGGTGAGGGGGAGTTGCAGTAGAGGTACACTCAACTCTCCAAGGAAGGGAACAGCTCATGTTGTACTTCAGTGACTTCTCTGGTGAGCAGCGCAGACACAAGCTATGAAGCTTTCTGAGTCCAGTCCTTCATGGCCAAAGTAATAACTTTCATGACACAGGTCTCTGGATTGGTAATAGAGGCAATGAATTGGTCCAAGAAGGATGTCTGGGACTTGCTTGAAACAACTATCTAATTTATTCATTTGCAATTTATGAGGATTTATATGCTAGCGTGGGAATAAATAGGGACAGTTGAATCTGGGAAAACACAGGAGTATAGCCTAGAATCCATAAGGCAGGAAGGTGGGGAACATACGAACGGCCATACGGGGTCATACCAATGGTCCATCCAGCCCAATATCCTGTCTTCCAGCAATGGCCAATGCCAGCTGCTTCAGACGGAATGAACAGAACAGGCAATCATCGAGTGATCTATTCCCTGATGTTCACTCCCAGCTTCTGGGAAATCTGGCCTAGAAGACAGAAAAGGTACCTGTCTTCTAAGGAAGGAGGGCAAGGACAGGTGATATTGGTTTAGGATGCAAGTGGGATGGGGCTCTCTGACATAGATTTGAGAGTGCCTTTGAGTTTTGGGGTCCCCTCCCAAGAATCACCTAATCTGGAGCCCTCAAAAGTCTATAGCCAGCCCTGTTTGTCAGTGCTGGTTACACAGTTCTGAAATTTGCCCTGTGTTTCCTGGAAAATGAATGACCCATGAGCTGCAGAAAGCCAGTAGAGGTCTAGAGCAGTAGGAAGTGAAGGAATTGGCTGGGGCTGAGAGAAGTCATATACATAGGTTCTCTGCACAGCACAGATTTCTATATTGGAGCTGATTTCTCCTCTCACTGTCCTCTACCCCACATTCCTTCTGGATACTTACAACCTGTCAGCTCTCTGTGGCTGGAATTACTGCCTTGTGAGTACCCAAGAGGACTGATAGATCACAGGATTGATCAATGGGATGGTTCTTCATTCAGTGTAAAAAAAGGACTAGAGATGGGTGGGACTCCATTATCCCAGATTGCTGTGAGGGGAGGGCAGGAAGGAACCTGTTACTCATACCACCCCTCTCTATGGGCTCTTCCCATCTCTATCCCACCAACCACAAGATATTGTTTCTTTGTGGGGCAAAGGGTGAGCCATTTCCCCCTCGGAGTCCTTTAATTGTCTCACAATCAAGGAATAAAGGTGAAAGACAGGGAGGTTCTGCTGTCTTTGTATTCCAGTCCCTTAAAGTTGTACAGATATTGAGGGAGAACTCTCACTTTAGGATGCTAGAGGACTCTTTGATCTCAGTGCATCCCTTTTGTGGTTACCAACATCCATTTGGCACACTTAGAATCAAGCAGGGCCGAGAGGACCGTTACCGGCACGTGTGCAGTACCTAATCTGGGCAATAACCTTCATAGCTGGGTAGCTTGGAAAATGTGTGGGGCTTTGGAGGACAGGGTCATTGTAAGGCTTTTCCCTAGCACTCTAAAGAAAGCTACATATTCTTCTGACAAACCCATGGCTCAGAATGTACCCGGCAAATGTCTCTTCATGCCTTGACAAGATATAGGGTCAAATCCTGGCTTCCCCACATTTTACAGGGCCCTGAAAGGAGCAGAACTCCAGAGCTAGATGAACTGCACAGAAGCTGCCTGGTAAACCCTGTACTATGCAGCAGTGTATTGTGGGTGACTCTTCCGATGGCAACATAGATAGGTGCAGAGTATAGATCCGTGCAGGAACATAGATAAGTGGTTCCATGTCGCCTGTTTACATGGACCGTGTGCAGCAGGCCGAAATTTGAGCCTGATTCAGGAAAACACGTAAACACATTGTTAGCTTTAAGTGGGGCTGTCAACCAGACAGAACTGGCCTGGCTGGGTGGCGGGTTAAGCCCAGATACTGTTTCCATTCAGGCTGGGGACCTACCCACTTTGCAGTAAGGATTCAGGCTAATTCGCCTGTGGGCCGAGGGTGGGTATACTACCTCCAGTGCCTTCCACAGGTCTCTTTATCTGCCACAAATCACTAGGAAAGAAACACAGTATGGCTCAGCTTATTACACCAGAAGTCCTAGTGAAATACACATGTGAGCACAGAACCAGTGAGGACACAGTAACACAGGAATGGCTCCTCACACCGGGGTTAGGCTATCCTGCGGACTCATGTACAGTCTCAAAGGGTCTGGGAAAGGCTTCTTGCATTTTCTCCCTTCTTGTGCATTTGCACAGGGTTTGTCCAAATCTCGCCCTATATACCCTGAACAATTATAACATACAAGTAGAGGTAGGTACCTAGATAGACATCTAAATATACCTGTTGGCCTTTACAGCTATATTATCTGTTGTCCTTTACTACCTAGAGGCAAGATCTTTGTATCTTTCCTCTTACCAGTCACTTGCATTCTTTGCAGTAAGAACTTTGGGAGCTCAAGGAATGCAAAAATAAGGCCCCCTAAGCATGGAGCATTGCCATCAGTCCAGCTTTTAACACACAAATATGTTTGTTTGTTTTGTCCAGCTGAGGGCAACTTATAGACATAGCTATTAGAGTACAACATTTCTATTATATAAATATAATCATTTTCACATGGAGCATGAAGAGTTTTTTTCCAAAATTGTTACCATGTCGCCTGAACATCAGTCAATGTTTGTAGATAGATTGAAGACAAAAAAATCCTTGATAGATGCTATGCATTGTTGAGCATTATTATGAATGCTTTCTCACAGTGTCCTGGAGGAGCCTTTACACCCAACATGCGGACAACCAAGGAATTCCCCGACGACGTTGTGACTTTTATTAGGAATCACCCCTTGATGTTCAATCCCATTTACCCGATACACAAAAGGCCATTAATCATTCGGACAGGAACAGACTACAAGTATACAAAGATAGCCGTGGACCGAGTTAATGCTGCTGATGGACGATACCATGTCTTATTTCTTGGAACAGGTAAGATGCACTTAACAAATATGCACTGAATTATTTTATTTATTTAACTTTGATGTACTTCATTGTACTTTTTAGTCAATTCCAAACCCTATACAGCCTATTGCCTTCACAAGTGCTTATTAAAACATAATTACTATATACACAAATATGCCTTAAGAGCTATAATCAGAACAAAAATACAAAGTAAAGAAAATGAATATTTATTGTAAAAAATAGAATGGTTCTCATCAGCCAACTTTGTTGTGTGTAATGTGTGGTCTAGAGTTACTCACTCTAAGTAGCATCATACCCATGAGTAGTACCATACACTTCTATGGATTAATGTATTATTTTCCAGGACTAGAAATATGGGAATCTGGCATTGTATTATTACTAATTATGAACATCATATGAGGTAAGCTGCCTGTGAAAAGAGTGGTAACTTGACCAGAAAACTACAAGGGAAGAAATAACAACTTCACAATAATGTAAAAATAGAGAGGGGTTTAGCAAATATAAAAGGGGAAACTGTAGTTCTAGGGGTACTGTATTGTAGAGACTTTCTCTGATTCAATGATGACAAATATTTCCTTCATAACATAACACACCAAATTTTGCTCTTAGTTCCACCAGTGTGAATCTGTAGCAATTCCATTGAAGTAAATGGATGTACTGAACTGACACCAGTGTAACCGACAAGTCTAATGATTTTCATTAAGAACTGTAAGGTTAGAAGATTTTGATCCAATGGGACATAATTGGAGTTGCAGAGAACAATCAGCAGTGGCAGGGAAATGGGCTAAAGGCGCTGATCTTCTAGGGCTGGATCCTGAAAGCCCTCTGCATCTGGAACTGCCATTGGCTTGCGGGGGGAGGGAGGGGCTGTGCTTGTGAAAGGCTTGTGGACTGGAGCTCTGATAAACCACAATCCAGTCTTCTTGATTCTATTTGTCATAGAGCAGTTTCAACTAAAAATAAGGCAGATAATCCTATGAGAACAGGTTTGTCTCTGAACATCAGACAAGTCTCATTGAGACGTGGAACTACTGTTTCTGCCAACAAACTACCATTTAGGTCACATGGGTTTGGGAATTACCATCTTTGTATTAGACTCAGGAAGCCAAGGCTAAAAATCTTTCAAATCACCAGACTTTTATGAGGTGGGGATTAAAAGAAACTCTCTTCACTCTCCTTAAAGCAAGTCCCCAACCACCAAAGGAAATAAGAATACGGAAAAGCTCTGTTATTGTTCCCATGGCAAACCATCACGAAGGGCCTCCATTCACTATGTCATGATTCATCAGAATGACACTCACTCTCTCCAGTGGCTAGGGTACATCGTTATATGGCATGACAGTGATAGAAGATGCATAGAGCTTTGGGTATTGAATTACAGCAAGAATTTTGTGAGTTTTGGATCTGGGCATTTTTATTTTTCTTGGCCATCTGATGCAAAATTAGTCTTAAAATTGCCTTAAGGTCTCTTGGTTTTGCTTTAGTCGTTAGGTTGTCAGACTAAATAAGAAACTAATTGCTGATTAAGACACTTCTTTTCCTAGCAAGTATCAGCATTACTACCGGTAGTAGGCCTAGTGAATCCAACGACAACCCGGGACCGTTGGATCCTTCATGATTTAATTTGACACAGTAGGTCCTACATACCTTTCCTATGGAAGAAGCAAAGAAGGGTGCTATGCATGCTACTGTGGAAATCTCTAGAGAAACGTTTATATGCGTCCTGCATACTTATTGTTCACATAGATTAGCATCAGCCATGTCTTAACAAAAAATAAAATAAAATCTTGGTCTTCTCCCAGCATAGCTTCTTGCCAATTCACTGTTTTTAACCACACAAATACTTTGGCGTGCAATAGAGCTTTCAAATGAGCATTTAAATGTCAATATAGTTTTTAAACTAGTATCATTTGTCTCAACATATGATTTTTTTTAACTAGAGGAAAAAAATACTGTTAAAGATTAATTAAGAAGCCAAGCCATATAACTCTCCAGCTAACATAGGGTACATGTTATAGCAGTTACAAATTGTATAGTAGTAATAAGAATGAATAATGTGCTGAACATATAAAGTGCCTTACATTTTTAAAGTTTTGGACAATAATGATATTTAGGCATTTCAGTGGCCCTTTCCATCTAAGGCTCTCAAAGCACTTTACTAACTTTATTAGACTGAAACTCATTAATGATGGCACGGGTTTTAATGATGAACAATAACTAAGGGCCCAATCCAACTTGAGTCAATAAAAATACTCCCAGTGACTTGAAGTGGGAGTTGGATCAAGTCTCAAAGTCAGCTGCTGAATATTAGCAAATTACTCCTCATCAAATTCCATAGAGGGGGAAAAGTACAGGCAACCTCATTTTATTGGTTGGTTAGGCATCACAGATTGCAGCTAATGACTCAGCCATGGATACACAATGAACAAGTGGCTCATTAAAGGTATTAACATACCTGGGCTGGTTATATGTGACTGTTTTCGTTCTATAATCTGCCAGCAAACCATCCATTGCAGGATGATTTGTGCATTATATGTAAGGATGGATGTTACTTATTGATTTACACATGGTTTCAAAGGGGTCCTTTTGACCCTTGCAGTCCCTTCTGACCCTATGGTTCAATGATTCTATGAAATCCCATTTAGCGCACCATCTCAAAGAGTTAAGGTTAGAGCCACAACTACTGAAAACAATACACTTTATGCCCTGTGATATATACTATTTATAATTTCTACTAGACTCTGTTTTTGGACGTTACAATTCCTGGATGGTGCAGAGATTCTTCTTAAGATGCTAGTAGCTTCATAGCCTTGCTGTAAAATAAACAGATATGACATAGGTACAGTGCCTCTCAACCCTTGTAAATACAAATGATCAAGTTTCTGTCTCTGTGAGGAAAGACTTTACCCTTTTCATTGGCTCTGTGCTTTCTGTGAGGCTCAGGAGGATTCGATTAAGATATTAACGGTCAGAAGACATGCAGAGGGGGTTTCCTCTTATGTAAGCTCATCCTGGAAAATGCAAAAACCACATTGTATAACAGTTTCATTTGATAATTTCTCGGGAGCCCT
Organism: Sternotherus odoratus; assembly: GCA_032164245.1. Taxonomy (NCBI): domain Eukaryota; kingdom Metazoa; phylum Chordata; order Testudines; family Kinosternidae; genus Sternotherus; species Sternotherus odoratus. The sequence continues at coordinate 19,021,371 of JAVMKO010000001.1, forward strand.
CAGCAGTGGAGAATGGGACTTGGCACCTGGAGACCATTACATTCCATCTCTGATGGCGAGTTACTGCTGCTGAACTGAGATGTTGCCAGTCACGTCTGTCACTGTCAGTGACCTGTCTCATGCTGCAAATTGGAGTGTTTTATGTCTTGCCAGTTGCAGAGCACACACAGTGTTTAGCTTCACCCTCTTCCTTGAGAGTCTCTGTAATAAATCAGTTCCTGAGTGCAAGTGAGCAATAACAAAAATAGCTCTAGGAACCCCTGTATTTTTCATCACGTAACCATGGCACAGGAAGGGTACAGACAGCTATGTCTTTTTTACATTAACATGAAATAAACATAATATTTCCTTTGCGCTCCCCGAGCCAGGCATGTCACTGTCACTGTTCCTTGCCAAGAGTTAATTTCAGTACAGTACTTCTTTTCTAAGCTGCATGACTAGTGAAATAAATCCCATAGACTGACATTGTTCTTGAAACATTACACACAGCTTTTCTAATGATACCGATCTCACATTTACACTGTGCCTTTCATCCTGAAGAATCCCAAAGCACTTTACAAAACCTGCCAGGCTGATGTGAAAGCTTCACACAATGGGGATCTCTACATCCACCACTGAAACAGAGGTGCCTGTGGGGTGAAAAGCAGCAAGTTTAGTGGTAGATAGACAAGTGTAGAATACCTTAACATCCCAATAGAAACCACAGCTGTAATTAGCTGGGAACAGTGTAATTATCCATTTGCATATTTGACAGACAATGAGGCTAATACCCTTTCCTCTATGCTGTCTGCTCAAGACCTTGGATTTAGATGTCTTCTTCACTTACTCTGCTTCTCTCTTAGGCCTGTGCTTGTCTAATTTTGCAGCTCATAAAGCATTTCATTTCCCTTGTATTTTAGTTTAATTACATTACTCCGTGTCTCAAACCTCCAAATTCTCCCTTGGGAGCTTGTTTTCCATTTAAGTTTAAGAATGGCAGCGAAGCAGCATGCAGGCATTTTCTTAAGATTAATATTTGTTTTTTAAGTTTGCGACCTACCACTTGCACTTCCAAAGTCTTTGTACAGAGTGCACCAGATTGCGCAATCCTTAGACTATGCATGCTTTCTTTATTGTTGTTAGCGTTACAAAAATATTTAAATATCCACATCAGGTTCAGGCACATTCAGCAGTCACTGGCCATCCTTAAGAATCTTTTCGGCTCCTATGTCATACAACTTTTGAAAAGGGGGCTAAATTGCTATTGTAAAAGGTGTTTCAGATTTCAGGATGATTTAGCACAGTTTCATATGTTTAACTTGGGCCGTGTGCATGTGGTTTTGTCTCCAGTGTCTAATGTTGTGTGTGCTTGTTCAGTGTTTCTAATTATCTTTCCTTCTCTCATCCAATTGTTTGAACCCTTCATTTGAAAGACTGGTTGCACTTAGCACTTTCAGAGCATGAGGTTAAAATATGGATGCCACATATGTGACTAAATCCCTGGAGTACTTGCTTTTGCGGTGTTACATGATGGCTGTCTTTTTGGAAGACTAACTCTTGCTAACAACAGTGGTATCCAGCAATGGAATAACCCATAACATGTAATGAACTACAGATTGCTACAAAGCTATATAATCTGGTCTGAAAAGCAAACCTTAAATTCACTAGTTTGAGTTCTGTTTTTGTGCTCTGGAAGAAGGTTTTATACAAGAGTGATACCAAAGGCTGCCTGGTTCCCCCAGGCCACTCAGGCATATTGAGCGAATCATTCAAAGTGTTACGATGATCATCTCCTCTAGAACTTTTTGACCCTTACAGCCACTTTAGGAGTTGCAAATCCCCCCACAAGGTTTGTATCCTGAGATTCCTACTCGGTTCTTACTCAAACTCACACTGACTCTCAGAATTTTGCCTGGAAATGAAATGAGTAGACACTGAGTGAAGATCTAAGTAGTTAGCCAAGTAATTCTTTGCACTTACGAATTGCTCTTTGGGAGAGACCTCAAAGTACTTTACAGACAGTTTGTTACGTTTCACAGCAAGTCCGTAAGCTGAGCAAGTATTATATTCATTTCAAGATGGGATAAACTGAGACTTAGAACAGTTAAGTGACTTTGACCAGGCCATACAGCAAAACAGTGACAAACCCAGAAGGAGAGAGCCCAGGAGACCTGGCTGTCAGTCCTTAGCTTTAACTGCTAAGCAGTACAACCATTCATCTCAGAATCTCACGTGCTGTCCCTTGACTGAAAGGATTTTCACACAGAGTTTAGGCATCATGGAAAATGTATTATTTTATCTTTATTTATTTATTTCAAGTCAATTTAATGCTTATGAAATGTGCCCAATCAACGACCTTAAGGCATGAGTTCACAGATTCCATCTGCCCCTGCTATAGGTACAGGCACTACATGCTGCCCCACCAATCTTCCTCATGTCTCAAAAGAGTAGAGACCAAAAGTAAGAGGTTTAGCATGGTAGCAGTTAGTGTCAACTGTGATGGTGGTTTTGATGATGTGGACAGCCAACCCTTTGATTTGTAGTTTTTTTGTGGGATTGTTGTTTGTTCTAAGTCTTTCTTTGAAGTTTGCAATACTGAGCTACAATAGTCATTGTGGAAAAGAACGGTTGGTGGTAATTTGGAAAGAGAGATGTAAACTCAAATCTCTCCTGTTCAATCCACTGTATTTCAGCCAAACAGCTCTGCACTTGATATCACTGTTCTTTATTTTTTACCTCCTTTGTTATACACTGTGGGCCAGGTCATCAACTGATGTAAACAGCATAGGTCAACTGGCTTCTACAGGGCACTGCTGATTTGCCCCTTCGGAGGATCTTGCACCTTATTTTATTTTTCATTCACATTAGTCTCTTCATCTTTCTGTGTTTCTTTCTTCTCTCTCTCTCTCTCTCTCTCTCTTTCTCTCTCTCGCTCTCTTTTCCATTCTTCCTACTCTCTGCTCCATTTCCAAGACTAGGGGATGTTTGCTTTTTCTTCTCTTGCTGTTCATGCTTTCCAATCCCTCATAAGAGGATTGTGATCCTAGTAACATTCAAGTTCAAGTCAAGCTTTGAAACCCGTGTTGTTTGAGAAGGTTTGGCATGAAAGAAATTGCATTCTTTCATTATTTATTATTTGTATTATGGTTGTCCAAAGGCCTGGGTCAGGACAGACACCTAGTGTGCTGAGCATTGTTCAAACACAGAGGAAGACATGTTCCCCATGCTGAAGTGAGTGTGAAAAACAATAGGAGAGAAAGGGAAAGGAGAATGAGGTTAATAGTAATAAGATCGTGCTGTTAAACAGGTTAACTATAGGCCTAATCCAGAGTTTACTGAAGTCAATGTGAGTCTTTATATTGACTTCAGCGGGCTTTGGCTCAGGCTCTATGTACATACACGATTAGATTGTTCCAAATCATTTCTATTTTGGAATTCAAATTAACCCCGGACTCAAAGTGAAGCTCTTGGATCAGCCTTGTAAGATTTGTTGAAACTTGTATAAACTAAAGTTGGTGGGGTTTCCCCAGACCTGTACCTGCTCTCTAAACAAGGATATTGCTTCATCTTTGGAACTTAACTCAGTATTTTCTGAAAGTGCTATTGAGATGGCTGCTATGTTGGTCAACACACCAGGCACTGAACCAGGGACCTGCAGGCACACATAATGCACACTGACCAGTGGGTTATATATAATGACAACTCCAATGATTATCTATGGCTAGGGTACTATTGACTGTGGGGCAGGAAACCAATCATATCAGCTTTCTTTATTAGTTTATGTGGCTGTAGTCTCTAAAGAAAAGGTGAATGTCAGTAGTCGGTAATGGAAATTATCAGGTCTCGATTAGGGATTGAAGTCTATTGTTCCAAGAGTTTTGTCTGCATTCGAAAGAAGCTAATATATAGTACTGCTACAGTAGGTGATAATACCCATGTTTTATGGAGAGAGGTAAGGAGAGAAGAGGTCTGTCATGTGAAACTATGGGCCAGATCCTGAGAGGTGCTGATGTCAGTGGAAGTTGTAAGTGCTCAGCAAATCTCAAAATTTAATCCACTGGAAATTGTGGAACAAGACAGAGAGGAAAAAAGTATAAAACAGTGGTTCACATATGTAGCATAAAGGCCACATATTTAAGGAACTATAGCAGAAGACCAAAGAGGCCGTTGAAGAGAAAAGTAATGTGTAGATGAGAATCTGCTTTTAAAAAAAGAACTAGGAACTCAAATTATCTTACCATGCAAAGAGTAACTTCCAGATGACAGAAGCTTAATATATTGTAGCTCCTATGGTCTCAGCTGGAGAAAGACTCCTTTTAGGTTCACATTCTACAGAGCTCAACCAATAGAGCAGCTATTTGAACCAAGTCTGCACCCACCTACAGCTCAGCCAGACCTCTCCTTTCCTTGCCTCTCTCGCTTTCTCTCTGTTACTACATGGGTATTGACGCCTACTGTAGTAAGGTCAAGTGTTGTGTATTACCAATAGAGAGACCAACGAGAGGCATACATCTGCCATGTAGCTAGATATATTTCAGTGTTTAGCAGACACAGTGGTTTGTCTCCTAATTTAGTAGACCTAACACATTATTTGTCAAATTCATCTTTACAAGAGGAAGGAAATTGTACCTGTATTTGTTTGATTTTTATAGGATCTTGTTGTGAACATAACTGACTTACATTCATTCTCCATCCTCTTGTATCTTGCTTGCAGAACAATAATGAACTGGAAAACACATCAGACTATGTGTAATTTTGCATACAGCCTGTGTCCGTTACTGTTTTCCCAGTATCCTTTCCTTTTGACCCAGGAATTTAATTCCCTTAACAGAAGTGAACAAATAAGATTTGCAACAAAACTCAAATTTAGTTATTCTGAGATGAACACATAGAAATGCACTTGATTTGACAATCACTGTTCTTATAGTCTAGAGAGCTAAACATTTTGGAAAAGGGACTAGGAAAGCCATCTGGGGACAATTATACTTACCAAGGAAAAGCCTGAACAATAACTGTAAAAGTAGTGTTATTGTGTATTGTTGGGGAACAGCCCACAGGCCAAGGTCACTCCTTGCATAAAATGTTTTTAATGAGCAATTTTCTACTGTCATGTTTTACATTGCATGAAATACATTGAAAATATTACAGCAGGACTAGTAAGCACAGTAGAGCGCTGTGGGGATTCCTTATGAAAGGGAATGTATCTGGAGACAAGGATCTGGCTTGTCATGTTAAAATAATATTGAGACAACAGGCAATAAATTGAGATGCAAATACTGTTCACTTGCTCTGTTTTATCAAGGCACTGCAGAAGCTAATGATTTAGGAACCCAGTTTTCAGATGTGGAGTGCCTTATAAGGACACAAGTCCCTGAATTTTTGTCCTCATATCAGTGCTTAGTTAATGCCCATGCTGGTCTCCTACTGTCAGTTTTAATTTCAGCATCCCGTTTCAGGGTTTGTGCATTGAAAACCAGTTTACAGTTTTAAATGTGTGGCATGGATTCCTACATAGCTGAAATACATTTAACTTTTGTATGGGTGAACCCATACTGCACGTACGAGGATAGAAAGGGTCTGTATCAATATATGTTTGAGTATGTTATATTCTGTAAGTGAGGTTTAGAGGACATAGGACAGGCAGTTGAGAGTGAATTCCAAAATTCATGACAATCAGCAACTCCTCCCCACGAATATATTGTATATCCTGATATTGAGAGAACAAAGGACACTGCTGGAAAAGAGTCATAACACAATGCTGTGAAGGGAAGTAAGGAGAGGGAGTAGAGACAGACTATCAACCTGTTGGGGGGGGGGTCTGTTTATTGTGTCTAGTCTAGACACAATAAATTGATCCCAGAGCACTCTCCCATTGACTCCTGTACTCCACCATTGCGAGAGGCGCAATCACCACCATGAAAACACTGAGGTAAGTCGATCTAAGTACGTCGACTTTAACTAAGCTATTCTCATAGCTGAAGTTGTGTATCTTAGATTGATTTCCCCGCACCCCAGTGTAGACTACAGCATATATGTGTGCAAGCTGCACGTATTCATGACTACTTGACTGGCTATATAGAGGTAAAGATTGGTGCTTTATCCATACACACACTTCATCTCAGCTGCATGGAAAGACGTTCCACAGTACTCAGGGAGGTTAGGGATCGTGTAGGTCCTGGCAGCCATTAAATCTCTTTCAGGTCCTCCCAGTTCTGCTAATGCTGGCACCCTGTCCAGACCACTAGGGTATTGTCAAAAGATTTAGTTTCAAGCAAGTTTCTTCTGAAAGAACTGCTTTACCATGTCATTGCATAATGAGGACAAACGATAACCTTAGAACAAAATCCTCATGAAATATTCATGGTTAACATTTGCTGAGCATGTACAGTTGATAGCTATACATTTTTTTTATACGTTGACTGCTTTTGGTTTCTCAATTTAATGTTAAAAAACAACAGTGTGGTTTAGGTGTGTGGTCAGGATTATTATACATGAGGAGAATTCTTTATTTTGAAGCCAAACTATGTCTATCTCCTGACTTACACTGGGGAAAAAGAATGATTTTAATTATTTACGGCAACCAACTTGCATTCTAACTCCAGCTATGGAATGTAGTCACTGACCTTAAAAACACAATCACAAGTCTCCCACTTTTGCTTTCCTCTGTCAACATCATAGATTGCCTGATGGGAAGCTCAGATCACCCGCCTACAGGCAGAAATGCACAGGAATACACACACACACCAGCTCTAACATTTTACTGACCTGCTCAATTCAGCATTATTATTGAAACATTCCATGAGGAAAGGGGGATACAAACTCTTTGCTCTTGCTCCCATGTGACAATATAGGTTTGTAATAGTCAATCAGAGTTCTAGTCTTTCCTGACAAGAGGAACCCCAAAGCAATGGGTGCTGGAATAATTTGTATAGTGGGGGTACTGAGAGCCATTAAACCAAATTGTAAACCTTGTATAGAATGGAAAACCACTTCAAGCCAGGAGGTGCTGCAGCCTCCCCAACACCCCTGGGTCTAACACCTATGCCCATAACCCTTTTTTCATCCAAGGCTATGTCTACACTATGAGATAGAGGTGGGATTCCCTTGCTTGTGTACACATATTTGTGCTAGCTGTCATTGAACTAGCATGAGTATAAGTTACACTGTAGCCTCAGTAGCACAGATAGAAGCAGCGGAAGCACAGCTGAGTGCTGCTGAAGACAACCTAGCTGAGATGAGTGGGTACCTGCTTGGCAGGGCTCAGCGGAGCAGTAGCAGCAGTACTGCTGTTCATTCTCACACTAGCTTTGTGAGAGAACATGAGCAGAGGAATCTCATCCCTATCTCATAATGTAGATGTAGCCCAAGGCTCGTGGTTTTCTAAAAAGCCAACAAAGTCCTGGCTGAACAGCATAAAATTAGCTGCTAAGATCATCTTTCTGGTCTATCATTCTTACCATCTCAAAGCTTTCTTTGAGTCCATCTTCTGACACTGCCTTTTCCACTGCATCAAAAACAATACATTTGTCCCTACCTTGGAGGCTCTAGAACAATGGAGTCCTGGTCTATGATGCGGGACCATGGGTACTATGGTAACACTAATAATAACAATAATAATAATTAACAATTAATTAATATAAAATAAATCTCTTCCATTTTATCTGTTCCTGTATCATATTGTGTCACCTCACACACTGCCTTCAATGCCATCCCTTTCTCACAGAACATCCTCCCTGAACCAATCCCTGAACATCCTCCCTGAACTATAAAGCCTCTACCTTGCCCTCCTTCAAGTCCCACCTCAATCCCCATTTCAAACGTAATGCTGGCAAACTGATTTTTGGGGACAGACACTACTTGCTACTATGTGTTTTTATGGTGCCACTGTGGGAGAGCAGTTTTCATTTTTCACAGGCATCCTTGATTCTCATGTGGATCAAAAAATGGCTTCTGTTGTTACATAAGGTCCCAATTATTGATGGTGCACACCAACGCACACTGACTAGGGCTTGCATCTCACCCAGGTTAAAACTGATTCCTGCACTGAAATTTTGTACCATGCAGGTTGCTTATGTGGTATTAGTTTCTGTTACATGTTGCTAGGATTTGCGCATAAAATTCGGCATTGTATTCATTTCCCCTTGTCTTTGTTTCTCTTGTGTTTTTAGATTGTGGCAGGGGCTGCCTCTTCCTCTGTGTTTGTATGACACCTAATACAGTGGGGACCTAATTCTGACTGGTACCTATGGGTGCTATAAAATAATAATGCATAAATGAATGAATAAATAAATATCTGACCATGACATAATAAAAAAGTGTGAAAAAGTCTAATCCCTTTATACATCGATAGCCTTTATAGTCTAATGTAATCCCTTTATACATCTTGTATGAATCACACCTGAAAAAATTATTACAGATATTTTAAAATCAAACACAAAGTTATTGGGCTCATTACAGGAGTAACTGGATGAACTATAGTTTGTGTTCTACATGGGGGTCAGACTTAGATGATCTAATGTTCCCTCTGGGTCTTAAAATCTACATATTTATGAAAATCATTTCCATCCCTCTCTCCATTAATCTTTTCCCTCTAATATTTTTCCTAGTTGGTAAGAATTCATCTGTTCTCTCTCTCTCTATGTTCCAGATCAGGGGACTGTACAGAAAGTTGTCGTCCTACCCACCAACTCTTCTGCAAGTGGAGAGCTCATTTTAGAAGAACTGGAGGTTTTTCAGGTTAGTCTTGCTCTCCCTTTCATTCCTCTAACATGTATGTTCACACAAACACCTTGAGCTAAAGGACTTTAGCAAGGGTGACTAGCACTTGACAAAAGATCAGATAAATTAGTAGAATGTCAGCTTGATGCCCTCCAACTGAAGGAAGTAGGAATAAGGTGATGTCTAGTGTACTGTGGAGTGTAAATGGGCTTCAATCTTTTTTCTGCATTGAAATACCTTGTTTTTCTTATGTTGTCATCCTGGCTCAAAGGATTTTGATAATCACATTTTTAAAGAGATCATGTTATACTGGCTACCAGGAGCAGACTTTTATCATTGGCATCACATATTGAGGCAGGAGCCATTTGCAGTTGGAATCTCAGTTTTTTTCTTTTTTTTCTAACTTCTTTGATTATGTGATAAGCTCTCTGATTATGAGCCACAGATTTGAAGCAAACTCGTGTTGTTTTTACTTTGCTCCAGTTCTTTAAAGCCATATGTCACGGGAGTCAAAAAGCTCTAGGCCTAAATCACCCTAAGCCGAAAAGAGGCATAAACAACGAATGACAAAAATAATAAAAGAGTATCTGTCAATCATGCTAGCTGCTTGTTACAACAATAAGGAATTGTTCACTCTGCTGGTTAAAGCTCTTTGAAATTTGCAAGTGGGCTGTGATTACCAGGTAAACTCAGGGCAAATCATGGGGATCTGGTCCAAGCTGCACTGCACCCAAGGCAGCTCAGCCTGTTGTGCAGAGGGTCTGGGCAGCCTGCTTGCTAGGGTGAGGCTAACTTGCTGTGTGGGCCGGTGTGGAAAGGGCAAGGTCATGGCTCCATCTCCTCCCAGCCCTCTTTGGGCACACCAAGGAAGTGTACCCTCTTCTCCCCTGTGGACAGAGGCCCTCCCTTGTGCAAGCCATACCATGGACTGCCATCTCTGCACAAACTCCTCCTCTGCACACCTTCATCTATGCCTGCCCTCCCCAGGTTCTTTGTACCTCAGGATGAGTTACTTGTGAACTTAAACGCTCTTGTTATGCCTTGTGTGGAAACCTGGGCCTACATGAATAATATTTTACAGGATTTATTATATGAATAATATGGGACTTCTTTCACCAGAAATATTATTAATTCCATTTAGAGCAGGGGAAGCTAGGCAGGGAAAGCAAGGGCTCATGGGAAATCTGTACCAAAGCCTAGGAGAGAACCCAGGGTCATGACTTTCAGTCCCCTGCTTGGTCTTCTCCTCGTTAGAATCTGAGCTCTCAAGATCATTCTAGCATAAGCTCAGGGCTCAAAACATATATAGTTGTGCTTGGGGTTTACTAATGACTCTCAAAAATGGAGGGGACAAGGGTGGCATAGGATTAGTGTAAGTAAAGGTCTAGACTAAGCCAAGCATGTGGTGGTGCTGTCAAGTCTTTTCTGTTTGAAAAGTAGCTCTGAGGGGGAAAGTGGAATCTGAGTCCCAAGGTGGCATTTGACAGATTGCAATGAGAAAGTTGGCTGGAGCAAAGCTATTTAATCTTGTTTCCATGCAAGACAGAAAAGACAGAGCCCCAGAACCGCACTGCAGAGACAAATCGGGGACATTTTAATCTACTTCAGTGTTTGTGAAAATGAGACACTGATAGAACCATTCAAAGCAAGGAGGGAATAGGCATTGTATACTTCCCATACAGTTATCTCTGCAAATTTACTACCCATTAGACATGAACTGGCAGCAACACCTTATTAATCTGGCCATTTACCCCTTACAGCTATGTCAATATGACTCATTTCTCACCTACTAAACGTTTACTGCTCCAATCCTGAGCCCCAACATCTGCCAATGCCCTTGTGTTCACCTCAGGTATTTATATGTCCCCCAGTACTGTAGCCTCTGAGCACCCTATAATCTTTACAGATGGGGAATTGAAGCCCAGAAAAACTAAGCAATTTTCCCAAGGTCACACAGGAAGCTTATGGTGGAACATGGAATTGAACTCTGATTTCCCAGCTCCCATGTATTCAGTCCTGAACTGCTACCACCCCACAGTCCCAATTCCAACTCCTATCCAATCTCTGCAAAGCCCCTTGCAATTCCAGCCCTGGGCCTCCTCACAGCTCTTCTGGTGTGCCACACTTTAATCCTGACCTACCACAATAGCATCCATCTCTTGTGATTACTATAGTAAATCCTTGCTCCCCAAAATAATGATTACCATTACTGTCACCATCAATGACACCGTTAATTTTGATTCAAATAACGAATCGTTTAATTGGTTTAACACCATTGATGTAATAACTCCAAAGTTTAACATTCTTTAACATTCAATTTGACACAGATAATAAAAGTCACTGAAAACTACATACAGTAGTGTGCAGTGTCCACTGGGTGTGCTGAGCAAAAACAAAAGTTCAGTAACACAACACATCATTTGTAATGTTGGCATTTCTTGTTGATAATCTAAAATCATGTGTTGGATAGTAACCAAAGTATATGCACTGTTGATACAATGTGGAAGAAATATTAATTATCCTTGTCCCGATCATGTGCTAATTACGTATGAGGTGTTACATGATTCCTACATGCTGTCACTTTCCAAGAACAAAGGCTGTGCCTTCCAAAGAGAGAGTGATGGTTTGCAAACACATACTGCCTGTCTGTAGTGGTGAGCCAGCTCTTAAGAGTTGTTCAGCCAGAAGTGTGAGAGAACTTGTTAATGTGTCTTAGTCAAGTCCAGAGGTTCATGCACTCAATATATCTACTGACTCAAACTTAGTGTTTATGTCATATTTGTTGAGTTGTGGAAAAAGATGATTAGGTGTGAATGACATCCCCTCAAGAGTCTGGAAAAGAATGGTTTATCTAGAAATGACAGTGGCTTACAAAACGTTAAAGTTTAATGTCATGACACCATAAATAAAAGAAGTCATGTAAATGTGATTTGTCTTTCAGAATAATGCTCCCATAACAACAATGAAGATTTCATCTAAAAAGGTAAAGAAAAGTGGAATACTCATTCCGTGGTTATTATTTGAGGACAGAATTAACTTAAGGTCCTAAAAAGCCTAACTAGGATGCACATACCAAATACGGACACACAGATCTTCAGTGTAGAATCTTTGACTCCCAATTTGCACTGGCTAAGGGTCTGTCCCGGCACCATCAGGACAAAATCCACTAGGGCATCATTCAAAATTGGTTATTTTCAACTGATGAAAAGTGTTAACAGTCTAATTAAGGAACAAAAAATTATCATATAACCAATCACATCATCCATAGACTGAAGCTATTAGTCTAAATTATTCATTCAGTCCTTGGGGAGTGTAGGAATGGTGGTATGGGGCCGATGATGAGGTTGAGTCTGTCAAGCTAATTCATAATGGCTATTTTGGAATGAATCGTTCATATGGTGATGGTGATTATAATAGTTGTGTGACTGCACAGCCAAAATAAAATGTAGCTAAATTTTTGTATTCAGACAATTTAAATTTACTGAATTGTGTCCAAGACTTTTTAGAAGTATTAATTAATTATTATTTATGAAATTAAACTCAATGAGATTTGCCAGCATAATGAGGGAGAGAGAGGGCCTCAGGCCACCACAGTTCAGGTATGCTCAGATCCAGGGTTTATTTCCACTTTAAGAAATTCTATTTAACTGGCTTTGGGTTAGAACCAGTCATTTTGCTCCAGGTTCTGATGGCTTCACTCACCTTGAATGATCCTTACTCCATGAGTGGTCTCATTGACTCCAGTGGCCCCATTGACCTGGAGTAAGGTTCTATTTAAGGTAAAATCCTCAGAACCTGGGCCAAAGTGACCTCTACGTTTTGTGTTTATGGAATCTATACCCTGGAGAAATCCAACTAGAAGCTTTGCAAAATATTTCTTGAGACTGTATGCAGATAAATTACTTCGCTCAAAAGCTTGATTAAATAATCCTCACTAAGGACCAAATCCTCAAATCTGAATTATATTAACTCAGACCTGATGCAGCGGGACAAAATAATAAAACTCAATGTCCAAAAAACGATTAGCATTCTCCATAGCATTTTAAGTATTTTCTAACAGGAGATGGTAATGTTATAGGCATATTAACCTGGGAGATTTCTATTTATTTTGGCTTTGAACTCCTTAGTGGCTCATCTCTTGGGTTTTAGTTAATTCCAAAACTAAGTGAAACCTTTATGCATATGTTAACTAAGCTCCTGGGTAAAGCTGCCTCTCTAGGTTCCACAACTGAAATAAATATTTCCATTGCCTTCAACAGCAACAGCTGTATGTGAGCTCGGATGAAGGGATCACGCAGGTATCTTTGCATCGCTGCCATATCTATGGAACAGCCTGTGCTGACTGCTGCCTAGCCAGAGATCCTTACTGCGCTTGGGATGGCAATTCCTGCTCCAGGTTCTACCCAACAGGGAAGAGGTAAAGAGTCTGATGAGATTTGCAAGAAAAGTATAAGTCAGGGTTTTACTTTCATATGTAGTCATGGGTCATGTAATGTGATAGTGGAAGGGGATTGGTTTTGTTGTTGCTGCTGGCTTCTTTAAAAATAATACTTGAAATACACGTTGTATTTGGCATTGCACACTGACCAAAACTATCTTCTAAAGAGATCACTTTTTATATTAAAAGCAATATATTGTGAAAGAAAGATCTCATTCTAATTTTAATGCAACAAGAGTCTAATCTCCTTCTGGTATACAACATATGCACCAACGTTAATGGAGTTACATTGGGGTAATGCTGATGTGGGAAAAGAATCAGAATCCAGTAATGCCTTTGCCTTTATTTAAAATTACTGTGGATGTAACTATCATGGTAATCCCTTTCATGCAGCATAATATCTGAGAGTGAGTCTGGTGCATTAAATCTTTATATTCTGTGTTTCCCCTCACTGAAAAGGACTATTTATAGGGAACAAGTTGGTCTGGAATTTTTCAGTGACTCATTTTTCATCAAAAAACACTGATTTGTTGACACCAAAACTATTTGTAGAGCTGGGTCTGTTTCAACAAATCTCTTGACTTGAAAAATGTTGGAATAAAAAAGTTTGGAAATTGTCAAAACAATCCATGTCAATATTTTTGAAACAAACCAAAACCAGAATCATATATTCTGGTTAAAAATTTAGACAAAATAATTCAAAAAAGAAAAAAAGTTGAACTCAAAACAAAACATTTACAAATTATTGAAACAAAAGGTTTTGACTGATATGAACCGATTTTTTTTTAAAAAAATGCAATTTGCAAACATTTTTGAGATTTTGACTTTTCAACCCCATTCAGGATGGTAAATATTTTCAAGCTCTCAAAAATATTCACAAGACAAGACGACTGTTTCCCACCCTGCTCTGGGAAACAGACTAATACAGGCAAATTTCATTTCCAAATCATACCCACTAGATTTGGGATTTTCAACATGAGGTTCATTAAAGCAGACATAGAAAGCAACTTTTCTTTAATTTACAACAGAAGGTCTCTAGTTCTCACTGAGCTAATGGCACAAACCATACTTTTTATGCAAAATAGCAACCTTGCTCCACTTCTCCCGGGAAATATTTAATAGCAGAAGGCTGTAGTGAGGTCTCATATTACTGGAGCTTCATTGCTTGTACAAATGACTACAGAATATCTAATGAACATTGTGTGATATACTATCAAACTCAACTTTTCATTACAAGTGAGGACTTAGCCTGGCCTGTGCAGAATCAAAAGGGGAATGAGACCCATATTCCCCTGTTTAACCTCCCTGCATCACAGTTTCAAATGCAAGGAAGACCCCAAGGACTATGTGCATGGTACTTCTCTCTTTGCAGGTATCTTGGGAGCTGACAGAGAGGGATGGGAAATGGGTGGTGCCTTGGCTCCATCTCCCAGTGGACCAGCCAGCCGATCAGCTGTCAGTAGCTGATGACTAACATTGGGAGCAAAAAAGGGAACAGAGATCATTTATTTGCTGGACTTCTCCTGGGTTAGGGCAGCTACTGGACACTCCTTGTTTGGGGTTAACTCATAAATCATAAGTTAGTCCTGAATGAACAAAATATATTTATAGTACAGGTATTTTGCTTTTTTGTAGCAGTAATAATTGTAGTAACATTTGTTTACAATTCATCATTTGACAGCTGGTCTTCACGACAGAGTCTTTCGGACAGCAACCAAAGCCCAGGGTGGGAGAGTGGGAGATGGTCAGGGTGCTGGCTCAAGATCACGCTCTCTGATTGTCAGTCCACCCAAAGCCAACACAACTTAACCTGTCGAGAGGTATAACAGAGTGGAAACTCAAGCCCAACATTTATAATTTCCAGCTGACCACTTGCCATTTCCATCATGTATATCCATGTTATTTCCATTGGGCTTTATACTCTGCTTGTGTTGTGCTTCTTAGCAGACCAAAGTAATCACCCAAAACAGTATGGAAAACAATCTGTTTTTCATATGCTAAGGAAATGAGTTGTTTCTTTATCTAAAGAAACAGCTTGTGCTGGAGAAAACATCAGTAATGGGAGCCAAATCCCCAAGTCTAGACAGTAGTATCTTTTTACAGTCAATCTTTCTCTCGCCACTTCTCTGCCCTGTGTCTTACTGCTGTCTGACATCCCACACAGCATAACCTCAAAACACCTGACTTTTTCCTGATGTCCTGAAAACACCCTCAAACACATCCTCCCAAACAAACATTTCCACTTCTCATTTCTGGATAAATAGGAAACTGTCCGTATAAGGTCTCTTAGGTTAGTGGGATGTGGGAGCAGCTTCTGAAAGACCACAGCAAATGATGGTTTACCTCGATATTTTCCTACGCTGCTGTTCACCATTTTCTCTCTCATCTGCAGATCATTCAGGCCATGTTATAGTGCTGCAGCATTTTTAATATTGAATATTAAATATAAAGGAGGACAACAAAATCCTACGCCACATAACACTGGCTTTCAGGTTTTGTTGCAAATTCTAAAGTCGGGCAGAGAGACAGAGAGACAGCCACCAAATGTTGCGTTGGGCTGAGAGGCATGAATTCATATGAAGAAAAATAGTTATAATAGGCTAAAGCATGCCCACCTGATGATTAGAGCACTTCACAAACATTAATGACTTAAAATTCACAATATCCCCTTGAGGCAGGGCAATTTTATTCATTCTATATGACAGATGGGGAAACAAAGACAGAAAGATTCTGGCACACCTTTCCATACCAGTTGCCTACAGTAGGACAAGTAAATCCATAGTTAGGCACCAAAGTAAGTAGTGTGATTTTTCTGAGGTGCAGAGGAGCAACCTCAACTCTGCCAATGAGAACTAATGACAGCTGTGGGTGTGCAATACCTCTGGTAATCAAAGTACTTAGGCAAGTTGGAAATATTGGCCTAAGTAACCTCTCTAGTCACATAGTGAGTAATTGATGAGGAGCAGTCGTTGAGCCTACGAGACTGCCCTGGCCTCCAAAAGGAACTAACTAACATGTATGTGAAACCTTTGAGCTTTATGCTGCTCCACTGTACAATAGAGTCTGTTGGAAGGCCCTACTGCTTGATAGTGAAGAATGGATGATCCAGTTTGAATACAATGCAAACCAGTTGAAACCTTTCTCAGAAACCTGAACACAACTCATCTTCTTTGCGGTTCAGAAGGGTCTGTTATTTTCATGAATAGGGTCAATCTCAGTACCCAGCTCTGCTCCCATTGACTTCAGTGGGAAAACTTCCATTGATTTAAATAGGACCAAGATCTGGGCCTTATATGCATGCCAATTGGAAAACATGGAATTGTTTACAGTAAGTCATGACCACTGATACTACTATATAAATTGGTGAATAGTTGTTTTTTTTTTGAACAGTGTGGCTATTTTAGAGTCATAGTTTGTCCTTCCAAATATTACAGGCGGAGTCGTAGACAAGATGTGAGACATGGAAATCCAATGACTCAGTGCCGAGGATTTAACCTGAAAGGTACTGTAACTGAAAGATGACCGTACTGTTAAAGAGCGCTTGAACTTTCCTTTCTGTGACTCATCCTTCACGTCAGCCATGTAGTTTACTGGTAAAGCAGCAAAAAAGCACAGTCATTTTCCAAAGCTGAGAGGGCTGGTTTTGTTTCTGTAACATCCTTTACTTACATTTTACATGAAATGTTGGCTTTGTATGATAAAATGGCATGAGATATTATAAAGTGAGAGTCCGTTAGCACTGATTGGAGTCAGCTATGGGGAAACCATGGACTGTTCTAGTTCCCCACACACTACTGCCCATGTCTTTTAAACCCATCTGTTCCAATCGTGCGCCTGATGATTATGCTGAACTGTAAAGTCATTTGGGGCTAGATTGTGCTTTTGCTCATAGCCCCAAGCAAGGGGTGGTGTGTAAGATGTACCTCCTCACACGCCCCCACCCCTAAATAGCCCCAGGGCACACTGCGACTTGGACACCACTCTGAGTCACAATTCTTCCTCTTTCTCCCTTTCCATTAAGGGATGAGTAAATTATTTCATCCCTTTTCATTTAGCATTTTACACCCTAATGTGCATCAGACCATCTACACTGCCCAATGAGTTGAGGCAGTGGAGCTAAGGTTCCTTCCACTCCCAATTCCAAGCAAGGCCAAACAGGGTGATAGCTGTAATTTAGGCACAGATCCTAAAAAGATGACTAACTCCCATTGATTTCAAAGGGAGTTAGGTGCCTAAATACCTTTGAGGACCTGTGCCTTACTCCATCTTACTCCCCTGCATGGCTGAGTAAGGGCTGTAATAGTCTAGTGCTTTGTAATCTACAGAAATTGAGATTAGGAGATCAAGATCATTTTCACCTGTAATTTTAATCCTGTTTTGAACTCTCACCCACTTCACTCTGTGCCATCAGTAGTAGAGTTGATGTCTTTTGCTGGGATATGTCAATTTGTCAAAAACAAAACTTCTCATAGAAACATATCCAGTTTCAATGCAACCTTATCAGGAAGGTTTCTCAGTTCCAGGATGCAATTTCTAGGAAAAGAGAGTGAGAGATCCCAAAATAGCCAATTAGCCTGGGAGTAAAGATAATCTTTCACACTCTTTTCAAAGAAGTTTTGGTCAGAGGGGGAAAGAGAAGAGCTAGGCCATTGGTTCTCAAAGTGGGGGTCGCGACCTCGGCCCCAGGCAGGCAGAGAGGGGGAGGAGGTCTCCACGCTGCTGCATGCAGCAGGGATGGGTCTTGTGGGCAGAGAGCTCCCAGGCACCCCCCAACCCTGCAACCCTGCTCCGGCCACCCCCCGTGCCTCCCCCAAGTGTCCCCCGGCCTCCCCTTGCTGCCCCCAGGCACCTAGGTGGCCCTGGAGTGGATCAGAGCCAAAGCTGTGGCTCAGTGCAGCAACTGCTGCCACAGGGTCCTAGTGCCCGCCATCTTCTCCTGCCTGTGACAGGGTGAGTGTGCTGCTGCTGGGGGTGCCAGAAAGCCCCCCCCCTTCTCCCAGAGCTTGCTGCTCCCAGCAGGGAAAGGGCTGTAGGGTGTCCTCCTTTCTGGTCCCAGAGCAGCCTGCCTGCATCCAAACTCATCCCTAGCCCTGCGCCACCCCAAAGCCCACATCCCCAGCCAGAGCTTCCCACACACCTCACCCTCTACCCAAGCCCTGAGCCCCTCCAACACCCCAAACTCCTCATCTCCACCCCCGGACAGAGGCCTCCCCCCCACACCCCAATCCTCTGCCCCATGCTGCATTACATTTTTCAATAGTTATTTTAAAAGTTTATAATAAGCAATACTCTGGGAAAAGTGGGGGGGGAGGGGATGCAAGGTAAAAATTTTGTCTAGGGTGCAAAATATCTTTGCACCGCCACCCCACTGCTTTTCCCCTCCCCCTGCTGCGCTTCCCCCTCCCCCCTGCTGCTCTTCCTCTCCCCCCCCGCTGCTCTTCCCCCCTCCTCCGCCCTCCGCCTCCCCCCTCTCCTCCCCTAGCCCCCCGCTGCTCTTCCCCTCCCCCTGCTTGCCCAATGTGTCCTGATATTTCAGTCTTGAGATCTGGTCACCCTACCTGAGCCCCGGACCCGGACCCTGCTGCGGCGGGCTGCCGGCTGCGCCCCGAGTCCTGGACCCAGACCCTGCTGCGCCCGGAGCCCAGACCCTGCTGCGGCGGGCTGCTGGTGGTGCCCCGAGCCCCGGACCCAGCCCTTGCCGTGGCAGACTGCTGGTGGTGCTCTGGGCCTTGGTCCCTGCTGTGGTGGGCCGGCGGCAGGCTGCTGGTGGCACCCCAAACCCCAAACCCGGCCCATGGTGTGGTGGGCTGCCAGCAGTGACCCGAGCCCCAGGCCCTGTCCCGGGGGTTGCTGGCACCCTCCCCTGAGCCCGGCCCCTACCCCAGGGGGCTGGAACCCCTACACCTCCCCAGCTCAGCCTCTGCCCCGGGGGGCTGCTGGCACACACCCCTGACTGGCCTCTGCCCCGACCCCGACCCCTAAGGGGGGTCACACTTAGAGGCCTGGTGTTCAAAAGGGGTTGCCAATAGAAAATGTTTGAGAACCACTGAGCTAAGCTATAGGTAGGTGGCCCTTCTCCCACTTTTTCCAGTGTAATAAAATGTAATAAAGAAATGTTTGTGGAAATTGTTGTGAAATTATATGTTGAAAGAGTAATTTAGACTCTTTCAACATATAATTTATATTTTAAGCCATTTTATGGCAAACTAATACAGAGAGAAGAAAAAACATTGGACAACCACCAAAAAGAGCTGATGTGAGTAAAATGTATTAGCAAATCCATAATATAATTTTGAAAACTGAGGCATTAAGCATGCCATGTTTTATGCCTCAACATTCTTTAACATGGGAGGCTTTAACATTTTTCAACACAGTGCTACATTTAAATATAGCGTTGAGCACCAGTAGGCTTGTATGACCACTCTACATATATTCTGTAAAGGCTTTTAGCATTACCAGATTATTGTTAGCTCTTAGCGCTTATTATTAGCTGTTATGCAAAAGCATTTGACAGGGTTCCCTCCCCACTCTGAACTCTAGGGTACAGATGTGGGGACCCGCATGAAAAGACACCCCCTCTCTAAGCTTAGGTTAAAACTTCCCCAAGACACAAGTTTCTCCTGTGTCTGGTTGATAGGCTGCCACCACCAAGTGTAAACAAGAATTAGGGAAAAGGCCACCTGGAGACCCCTATTCCCCCAAAATTTTCCCCAAGCCTATGCCCCCCTTCCTGGGAAAGGCTTGAGATAAACCCTCAGCTATACTTACAGGTGAGCCCGATCCAAAAACCCTGGATCTAGACAATGTAAAAAAACAGTCAGATTCTTAAAGGAAGAATTTTAATTAAAGAAAAAGAAAAAAACAATTTACCTCTATAAAAATCAGGGTGGAATCATTTCACAGAGTCACAAAAGATTAAAAGAAAAACCCACAGAGGAATTCCATCTGCTTAGTTTTAAAGTTACAGAGAAAACACAGAGATATCTCCCTAAATCATGAGAAATTCATAAGTGAGAAATATAAGCTAACATGCCTTGCCTGGCTATTACTTATTATTTGTGATGGTTAGAGACTGATCTAGAATTAGATGAAGGGAAGAAAAAACTGCCTGGCTCCTTTGAAATCCCCAAAGCGAACGAAACACAAAGACACACAGAACAAAAGCCTTCCCTCCCCCATATTTGAAAGCATCTTTGGTCCCCATTGGTCCTTTTGGTCAGGTGCCAACCAGGTTCTCTTAGCTTCTTAACCCCTTACAGGTAAGAAGGAATTCTAGACTTCTTTTCTTTCTGTCTCTCTCTTTCAGAGCAGACATAACAAAAAAAATGCAATAGATAAAAGTTTACGGAAAGAATGAAAGCATTTAGATACTACAATGCTATAGAAAATTGTAAAACCTGTAGAAAACGTAGACAGACAGACTCTCATTCTGTATGACAGCTAGACTTTCATATTCCTATGACTCAGTCCTAAAGTACATCTATAAAAATCACTTTGGCCCCAGTCCTGCAGTAAGCTCCATGAAGACACAAAGGCCTACTAATTACCAAGTTAGGATCTTTGAATGCCAAGTACTTCAGGATTGCTTCCTTACTGTTAAAACGACAGAGTCTTATAGCACCTTACTATTACGGAATCTAAAGTGTGCTAGGCACTTTACAAAACAAATAGAAAGCAAAGGTTCCTTGTCCAACTAGCTTAGAATCCAATTTTAGAAGTGACTCATGACAGAAATAGGAGATGGGGGATAGAATGAGGAAAGATAGGCTGACAGCCGTATGATGACGCCATTATTTGATTTAGACATCTATGTCTAGGTGGTTCAATTTACAGTATTTATTTTTAACCATTACTATTTACTCACAAATAGAACTTACATGTCATGTAATGTTAGAAAAATTAAGACTTGGCCAATATTATTTGAGCAAACTAATAAAAAAATAAACACTTGATGTTGGTAACAATCACTTATCTATAAAGAGTGTGAAGTGACACAATAAGTCTAGGTGACGATGTAAACTCAACAAATGCCCAAGTATTTCTAGAGTGTTATTACTCAATTGAAATCCTTTCCAAGAAGAAGACTGGCATCATCTCCTTCTGTCGCCTGGTCTCAGTCTCTGTCTGATCTGTGCTTTTCATTCGGACTTTGGGTTTAAAGCTAAGTCCTGTCCTACCTATATAAGCAGCTGCACCAAGTGGGTGGGGGTGAAGTGTCACTACATGATGGCTACAGGTGACTGAAGAGCATCTTTATGCTGCTTTGAAAAATAAGCTGTATTTGGCCCATTTTAGCCCCCACCGCACCTCAAAATGCATATTCAGGGAACAGCTACAGGCCTAACCACATCCCTGAGGTAGCAGGCTGTATCTTTTTGATGCTGGGAGATTGACAGGCATGTTAAATAGCTCACCCTTCTTTAGACTCATAGATTTAAGGTCAGAAGGGGCCATCATGATCATCTAGTCTGACCTTCTGCACATTACAGAACCTTACCCACTCCTGAAATAGACCCCTAACCTCTGCCTGAGTTACTGAAGTCCTCCAATCAAGTTACAGAGAATCCACTATTTACACTAGTTTAAATCTGTAAGTGACCATGCCCCATGCACAGGAAGGCAAAAAAACCCCAAAGTCTCAACCAATTTGACCCGGGGGGAAATTCCTTCCCCACTCCAAATATGGTGATCAATTACACCCTGGGCATGTGGGCAAGACCTGCCAGGCAGATACCTGGGAAAGAATTCTCTGCAGTAACTCAGAGCCCTCCCCATCTAGTGTCCCATCTCCAGCCATTGGGTCATAGAGAGCACTAGGATGATGCTCTGGCTTGCTGCTGCCTGGGAGCACTGGGTAGAAGAAGTTCCCTGTGCCCTTTTATTATTCCTAGGCTGCTCAAGGCAGGATTTAACCCAGGATTTGCTAAGTGACCCACAAGCAGATGCCCTAATTTCTCAGAACAGTCTCTGTCCAGAGCTGACATATTTACAGTTTGATTTGTCCTGACGTTTCTCCAAACTTCATTCCTTTTCTTTTATAGATTTTTGCCCTTAATTCCAGATTCCTGGATGTCTTCAGTCTAGCGAGTCTGACATGGGATGTAACTCAGCTAGGTTAAGGAGCCTTTGTTTGCCAATTTTGCTGACATGTAAATGATTGCTTTCCAGGTCAGAATCAGGCATCTGTAGTACAATAGTCTTATCTGCCCCTTCTTGCTTTCTAGCGTACAGAAATGCAGCAGAGGTCATTCAGTATGGAGTGAAAAACAACACCACCTTTCTTGAGTGCACTCCTAAATCTCCCCAGGCATCCATTAAATGGCTGTTACAGAAAGACAATGACCGAAGGAAAGAGGTGAGTAATGCAGTTCAGCAGCATGGATCAATCCAAGGGTGGGGGCAAGTACATTAAATCAGGGGGATCAGACAGTCCGGTTATGATGAAGCAAGTTAGGAAAGTTACATGATGGCATGAGGGGGGCCAGCTCTCATTATACCTGATATTTTCAAAGGAGCTTAAGAGAGTTAGACACTTCACTCCAGCTGACTTTTAATGGGAGTTGCTCACCTAATTCCATTAGAAAATTCCAGCCTACACCTATATTCAAAACACAAAGTAGAAAATCTTTCCTCCACAACAAGGTGATTGTAATGGGAATATTTGCTCAGTCCACACACGCTGTTGATCTGAGGAAGCAGACATAAAAGAAACAAGATGTGTAAAATCAAGGAGCTAGGTCTGGTTACAGCAGCACCTTTGTGCAATGGAGAAGATCAAAGGAAGAGCGTGGGGAAATGAGGGCAGGTTTTCTTAGGAAGAAATTAGCCTGAGCTAAAAACACTTAAGGCTTCAAGCATTTTCCCCACTGTGGTGTAATCACATTTTCCATTACTGCATGCTCCAAGGCTCTCAAGTTTCAGCACTCAAATATATAGTGTAATGGTTTCCTTGAGTGATACAAATAGGAAACATCATTTCCATTTCAGATCTGAGGCAGATATTCCTTGGAGAAAAAAAAGGACCTTCTGTTGTAAGAGTAAGATGGCAACATGGTGCAGGTGACAGAATATAAATACAGTAAACCCTCGATTTAACGGACCCCGATTTAACGGACTTCGGATGCAACGGACAAAATTTCCGATGCATCCGAAATCCGTTTTGGGGGCTGCCGGCTCCCGCCCCAGGGAGCCGGCTGGGTTGACAGCTCCCGCCCGGCTCCCCGTAGCGGGGACCCCTGCGGGAGCTGTCAACCCCCCCCCGCCCCCCCGCCCGGCTCCCCGCAACGGGGAGGGGGGGGGCGTTTGAGAGCCCCCGCTCGGCTCCCCGCAGCGGGAAGCCGGGCGGGGGGTTTGACAGCTCCCGCCGGGCTTCCCGCTGGGGGGAGCCGAGCGGGAGCTGTCAACCCCCCCGCCCGGCTCCTCGCAGCGGGGAGCCGGGCGGGGGGGGGGCGTTTGAGAGCCCCCGCTCAGCTCCCCGCAGCGGGAAGCCGGGCGGGGGGGTTTGACAGCTCCCGCCGGCTTCCCGCTGGAAGCCGAGCGGGAGCTGTCAACCCCCCCGCCCGGCTCCCCGCAACGGGAGCCGGGCGGGGGGAGGGGGTGGGGTTGGCTGACTCACGGCTGGCTCCATATAACGGACTAATTCGGGCGGGGGGGTGTCCGTTGTCACCCGAAAGTCCGTTATTTAATGATTTTAAAAAATTATTAAATAACGGACTTTCGGTTTTAACGGACACCCCCCCGCCCGAATTAGTCCGTTATATCGAGGTTTCACTGTACTGGAAAGTGTTACACTCATGTCAGGCTACCTTGTGAAATGAGAGAGAGGACTAATAAGGCATTTATTGAATAAAACATGTTGTTTCTCAGGTATATTCAGAGAAGGCTCAAACCTTGTGCTAGCAACCTAGATTCAATTCTTTATTCCTACTCAAGAAAAACATACACCATAGCTGAGTCCCCTTTTGTCTTTCTGTCTTGCAATTGTGTTAGAATAACACATGATGGAATTAGTAATGGATGAGCCGTGAAAGGATCAGAGGGTTGTTTCTTTTCAGCTAGGCTGAATCTCTCTGTATTCTAAAACCCCTTTGCTTGAGGAACTGGGCTGGAAATTTCATGAGAATAGACTTACTCAAAATAGATTTCTGCAAAGCATCATGCCATGTGAGTTGCCACAACACAGAAATATTTAATAAGAACACCATCGTCGACTGTCATAGGCATGAAACTAATAGTGTGCTGTATACATTTCTCCCAAACTCTGCAAAACTGAATGCAGAATGACATCCTTCCTACAGACAGACACTTTTACACCACTGTATAGAATCTACACCAGATATATAATCTATATATATAAAAGTCAAATGGTGTATGCGTGCGTGTATTTTGTGTGTATGTACGTGCACTTACTCCTTCCACACCGTTTGAGCTAGAGACTTGAAATTTGGTACAGTTAGAGGTCTTAGGGTCCTAATCAGGGTAAGAGTCGAAAATTTTTCAAATCTCACCTCTGATGCCCCCCAGGGGTGAAATTATTTAAAGGCCAATCACATCAGCTGGGCAGCTGCTGTTCTCTGTGACATAGTTATGATGTCATAATACCCCCTCCAACGGACCCTGCATTCGCTCAGCTCTCTGCCCCCTCCCTCCTCTAACGGACCCCGCACTCACTCAGCTCTCTGCCCCCTCCCCACCTCCGACGGACCCGAGTTGGGTTTGGTCGGAGGGTAACTGAGGTAGGGGTGTCGGGTTTGGTCGGGGGGTAAGTGAGCCGTGGGTGTTGGGTTTGGTCTGGGGGGGGTGGGAAGGTGTCGGGATGGGTGGGGGGTGAGGTGTAGGTGTTGGGGTTGGTCAGGGGGTGTTGGGTTTGGTGGGGGGGTAAGGTGGGGGTGTTGGGTTTGTTTGGGGGGTGAGGAGGGGGGTCGGGGTTGGTCGAGGGGTAAGTGAGGTGTGGGTGTCGGGGTTGTTTGTGGTGGTAGGTAGGGGTGTCGGGTTTGGTTGGTGGGGAAAGTGAGGTGGGTGTGTCAGGTTTGGTCTACGGGGGGTGAGGTGTGGGTGTTGGTCAGGGGGTGTTGGGGTCGGTAGGGGGGTGACGTGGGGGTGTTGGGTTTGGGTGGGGGGGTGAAAATGTGAGTCGGGGCTGGTCGAGGGGTAAGTGAGGTGGGGATGTCGGGTTTGGTCGGGGGTGTGAGGTGGGGATGTCAGGTTTTCTCTCTGCCCCCTCCCCCCTCCAACTGACCCCGCACTCGCTCAGCTCTCTGCCCCCTCCCCACCTCCGACAAACCCGAGCAACGCCGGGTATTTTCGCTAGTTCTTTATAGAATTGCCCTCTTGTGCCAATGCCCAATTAAAGCATGTACCCAAAAGCCACCCAGTGTCCAGTGAGACATCAACCACCAGTCTTGCAGACTCCATCTTCCTTTCAGCAGATGTTAGCAGAACACTCTGATAGTAAAGGGCAGGCTCCCCAGGTCTGTAATGCTGACAGAGAAAAGTCTTTCTACCTCCAGGAGTCTACCATCTTTGGAGGTGGTTGAAATCTTGCCTTGTGTGGCTCCTCCCAAGGACCTCGTGTGGCGTGATCTTCTCAAATGTTAATAGTAACTGTTGAAACTCATAATAAAGATAAAAGTCAGAAAAATTCTCCACAGAACAAGCTCCCCTACGTGAAAAGAGAGTCACCAGAAAATATGACGTCTCATATAATTAATTGGTCCATCACGCTGTACAAGAAGTTTATTTTGCCTTTTGTCCTTGTAGGTCAAACTTAATGAAAGGATCATATCGACTGAGCAAGGACTCTTGATTCGCTCTGTCCAGGATACTGACAGAGGACTCTACCATTGCATTGCGACAGAGAACAGCTTCAAGCAAACCATAGCAAAGATCAACTTAAAAGTGTTAGATTCAGATATGGTGGCCTTCATGACTGACAAGTGGTCCCCTTGGACCTGGGCCAGCTCTGTACGAGCACTGCAGTTCCACCCAAAGGACTTCATTGGAGCTTTCAGCCATTCAGAAATGCAGATGATTAACCAATACTGCAAAGACAGTAGACAGCAAGGACAGCGCGGAGAAGAATCCCAGAAGATGAGAGGGGACTATGGCAAGTTAAAGGCCCTGATTAACAGCAGGAAAAGTAGGAACAGAAGGAATCAATTACCAGGATCTTAATTTTTTTTTTCATTTGGAGCCTGAGATGTGTTTGTTCTCCCTGCAGGGGGCCCTTGTTTGTCTGTTGAGAGCATATTAGAATAAAAACTAGTAAAGCTATCCTTCTCCCAGTGAAATGCAGTGTAACAATTAAAGAAAATATAAAACCAGCATCTTCTTTGTGAGATGCTCACTGGTACTGCATAGGTCCCTATCATAGCAGCAAAACTGAATATTTACCTTAACTCAATTGATATCATGATATTTACTTACAGTTGAAAAGAAAGACAGAAAATAAGTGCATTAATTTGCAGTTTTGGAACTGAGCAGAACAGAAGGGGAGAGAGATAATTTGGGTTAAGATGGCTGTTCAAATGAGGGTGATGCCTAGGGGTTTCTTGCACTGCATTTAAGTCTATGAGTTTCTGATTGTTTACGGTTCAATGTTGGGTTTACAGTTTTCATTCACTGTACAAGTCATGTGAATGTATGTAGCTAAGAAGCTGGAAGAAGTACAGTACAGTAGAAGTGGATAGTACAGAACAAAAATTGAAGGTCAAATTAAGGTAAAGGTAGGGCAAAAAGAGAAAAAAATGGTTTTGTATTTCAGGAAACACTGATGATTGTTTTTAATATGAGTTATAATATATTCTGAGATTTAATTTCTGAATATTTCTGCTCATATTGACATCAAACAGCCTATTGGCCCTATAACACTGCATAGCTTTGTAAGCAACATGAGGACTCTGACTATAGGTAACATTTTCAAAAGTATCTAAGTCACTTAGATGCTTTTGAAAATGTTACCTTCTTGTGAGCAGAATATGAATGTGTAATACAACATTTCCCTAAATACTAGAACCACAAATTTCTTTTATAATGTCCGAAATGATAAATATTTGAGGTGGTTAAAAGATGTGGAGAAAAAATCACGAGTATTTTTGAAAATTTCAAAAGCAGTGTCTTTTCAAAGTTTTCCAAGAGAGCTGACTTAAAAAAATGTTCAGAAAACTACTTTCCAAAAATATTTTATTTCGAAATTTCCAGTTTTCCATGTGTTTTTTCCATGTTTTTTTTTTCTTTCTTTTATCCTTTTCTCCTTTTTTTTTATTAAACCATGTGCTGTTTGTTGCTGAAAAGGGGGAAACAGGGGAAAGGTTTAGAAAAGGGCAAAAAAGAAAATAAAAAAATGTTTTTTGTCTAAAAAGAAAGGAACATTTCAAAACAAGATTTTGGGTGAAATTTTCATTTTCAAAAGCCATTTTTCAGCAAAAACATTTTTGTTAAAAAAAATCTCCACCAGTTCTGATAAAAATCATGATTTGTAACATGCCAGATAGAACTGGTTGAAAACATGGTGAATGTCTTTCTCTCCATCTATCCAAATTGGTACAAAAATGTCACCATTTTCCAACACCATCTGTAATACAAAATATCAGGGGCAAATCCTGCTAGCCTTACATATGTGAGATGTTTCCTGGAATCCACTAAGGCTACTCACGTAAGACAGTTATTAGCAACAGATAGCACCACAGAATATCATGAGCAATGCAATGACATGTACGACTGTCTGCAGCAAAATGAGCTAATTAAAGATATTACATATTCAACCAAAATAACATAATTTTATGATGAATTGAGGAAAAATAACTTCTAAACACAGAATCTGTTTAAAAAAAAAAGCCATCAGTTCTAATAAAATGATGCCTTCAAACAAAGTACTATATGCAGCGGTTCTCAGCCTATGGGTCAGGACCCCTAAGTGGGTTGTGACCTTTGGCTGCAGCCTGAGCCAAAGCCAAAGCCTGAAGGCTTCAGCCGTGGGTGGCAGGGCTCACGTTACAGGCCCCCCACTTAGGTCTGAAGTCCTGGGGCTTCGGCTTTGCCCCTCCCCCCAACATGGGGCGGTGGGGCTCAGGCTTTGGCTTTGGCCCCTCGTCTCGGGGCAGTGGGGCTAAGGCAGGCTCAGGCTTCGGTCTCCTCCTGGGATCATGTAGTAATTTTTGTTGCCAGAAGGTGGTTACAGTGCACTGAAGTTTGGGAACCCCTTATTCTATCCATTGCTATTTTAACTTTATTTTAAAACATTTAGTGAAAGCTTTCGGGGCATGATTCTTATCCCACGTCAGTTGATGTATATTGGGACTAAGTCTACTGGAGTGAGTAGAATTACTCGAGATTTACACTAGTGTGATGAAGAATCTGTCACAATTGCATTATTCTGATCTCAAACTGATGGGAGGGGTATCAGTCAGGGGTGTTACCCTTTTGCCATTCAGTGAAGAAACAGCTGGGAAATATGCCCTGATTCAGCAGATCACTGAAGTACTGGCTTATGTCCCATTGTCATCAGTGGGACCACTCCTAATTAACTGCAAGTTTAGCACATACTGAAGTGCTTTGCTTACAGGGGGATGGAATAGCTCATGTGCTTAAATCTGAGTTTATACTTAAGTGCTTTGCTGAAACATGGCCTAAATGCATATTAGTGAACTATGTACACTCGTGTATAGTGGCCTGAACCAAAGCCCCTGGGAACCAATGGGAAGATTCCCATTCATTTCATTGAGCTTTGAATCAGGCCTCATGAGCTTGCAGGGTAGATTCTACAAAGATTAAATAAAAATGAGTCAATGAAAGTCAGTTTTTGCCAGGTGTCTTGCAGTGGAGAAAATATCCATTTGGTAGGATGGGAGACTTTCTGAAGATTCAATACTTAAGTTACAAACCAAAAGCTTGTTTTGGGCTCCACAAAACAAAACTACCTCCTAGACTGACATTAGTTCATATTCGCTGTATGCCGCACTTGCTCTTCCAATGTCATCCGGGAGATTCACTGCACAGTTAGTATAACATTAATGTCTGTTGTGAGGCTCGTAATTGATTCCAGATGTAATGTGGCATTTAATAAGCATTTAAGGGTACGATTTATTCTTTGAGCGGTTGACTACAGTGATATGTTAATAGGCCCCCATCAGGCCTCAAAAATGATAGTTACACTGTTTAGAACTGAATATTGGCAATAAGGGATTCAGTTAAAGCTATCAGCATAGCTCTGGGTTTCATATGATTATAAAATAATATTTTTAAAGCTGCTTCACATACAATTCTTATGGTATGACTGTTTAAGGGATTACACTTAAACTAACATTTTTCTGCTGCATGAAAATTTAAGTGTATACATAACAAACTTCTGTCAATGTGTAGCCAGTCCAGCCTTCCCTGCTTTCGAAGGTGTCCTCTGTGTATAGGTTAGGTAGGGACCAGATTCTCAGCTGGTATAAATAGGTGTAACTTCCTTGACATCCATAGAACTACAGGCATTTATACCTGCTGAGGATCTGGTCCTAAATGTACAGGCTAGACTTACTTCAATTTTTTTCTTTTTAAAGTAGATCCCCTTCCCCCCATGTGTATGTAACATGAACATTTAAGATTGTAATATTGTTTGTGCTATTTAATAACTTCTTATTTTGAGGATTACTGAATAATGTATATAATTTTATTCCTTTTTTTTAAAGAAACCCCTTCTAGATATAACTTTGCCAAATGTAAAGATAAGTTCTCTGTCAAGAACTCCATAAGTATCTTTTTTTGCTGTTTTTATT
The DNA here is from genome assembly GCA_032164245.1 of Sternotherus odoratus. Taxonomy (NCBI): domain Eukaryota; kingdom Metazoa; phylum Chordata; order Testudines; family Kinosternidae; genus Sternotherus; species Sternotherus odoratus. The sequence continues at coordinate 19,051,266 of JAVMKO010000001.1, forward strand.
TTGTGTAGTTTGTAAAGTTTGCTGAAATCCTGATTTAACAATGTGTTTTTTGAATCCTCGGTACTGTACATAAATGTGTTTCATTCAGAAAACCCTCTTTTTTAAAAAAAGTGTAGGTATGTGTATAGATCCTAGCATGATGAAACTGTCATTACAGTGAATAGTCATTATATCCTGTGAAAGAAACAACAAAACTTAGTTTAACACTGCTATTTAATTATTATTTGCCTGACAAAATAAAGTGTGTTGAAACCACTTCAGAATTTGTTTTGCTTTTCCCTTTGTAGGTCTTTGCTAAGAACCAAAACACTTTTTTTACTTATCAGAACAGCTGTCCCATACATCTTTGCAACAAAATCATGCAAAACATGCTTGTTTCAAGATTTGTAATAAGTCTTTTTTGCCCTCCCTTGCTCACATTGAGTTTAGTATTATTGGTTTCTTAGAAAAGTCTGGAACTTATCTAAGGGCAAGATTAAAGCTCTAGGAATGAACGTCATGAAGGATCTCTGTACCCCATCATAACAGGAAGGAAGATCAGGCTGACATTTTTCATTGAGTATGATTTGGCAGCAGATTGTTTTTTGACAGAAAATATAATTTAGCAGGAAATTTCTGCTTTGACATTTTCAAAATTTTCATTTTTTTTAACAAAATGGATTTAGAAAGGGGGTGAAATGAGGGAGATAGTTCCCTCCCCTGAGTTTTTGTTTTGTTGAAAAAAAAGACTGAAAAAATTCAGTGGAAATTTTCAAATGAAACATTCTTGTTTGGAATTTTTGCACCAATTATATAACATTTTTCAAGCTGCTCTAAATGAGGGACAGAAGGACAGAATGATAACTCAGAGTCACAGTTCCTTCAAATCTCCTGCGCTGTTGCTGAGTGAAGTAATTTGCCCCTCCCCTGTACCACAGAACTTTCTTCTCCATGGCACCACATGCTGATGGTGGCATCACATGCTCTGATGTGCTGGCCAGACACCTCTGCCCATCTTTTACTGTCTTGATGTGGGAGCAGGAGAGGACCTATAGCAGGGGTCTCAAACATGCGGCCCGGGGGCCACATGCGGCCCGCAAAGCCCTTCCCTGCGGCCCGCCAAGCTTCCTGGCGCCCCCCCATAGCAGTTTGCAGGACGGAGGGGCCAGAAGTGGAGGCTTCTCTGCTGCCTGGCTGGGCCACGTGTGTTTCTAGCTCTGGACTTCCTATATTGCTCTTGCTTTGTTTGCCAAACAGCTGTTGGTGGTGCCTAGCGCTTTCCAGGAGGGAATGGGGAGCTGCGTGCTCAGAGGAGGAGGTGGGGCAGGGGTGGGACCTCTTGGAAGGGGTGGAGTGGGGGCGGAGCCGGGGCAGTGAGGGCAGGGTGTGTGTCAGTGGTGTGGCCCTCAGGCTAGTGCACTAGTCCTCTTGGAAGGGGTGGAGTGGGGGCGGAGCTGGGGCAGCGAGGGCAGGGTGTGTGTCAGTGGTGCGGCCCTTGGGCCAGTGCACTAGTCCTCATGGAAGGGGTGGAGTGGGGGCAGAGCCGGGGCAGCGAGGGCAGGGTGTGTGTCAGTGGTGCGGCCCTTGGGCCAGTGCACTAGTCCTCATGGAAGGGGTGGAGTGGGGGCAGAGCCGGGGCAGCGAGGGTATGTGTGTGTGTCAGTGGTGCGGCCCTCGGGCCAGTGCACTAGTCCTCATGCGGCCCTCATGGTCATTTGAGTTTGAGACCCCTGACCTACAGAGCTCGCTCTCCACCTTGGGAGCTCGCAAGGAAGCCAGGGAAGGGGTTTTACTCCACATTACTTGGCTGCAAAGAGCTGGGACACAGTCTAAGAGACTATTGATGTTGGTGAGGTACTACTGAACACGAGTGATAGTGACAGAATGAGAGCACAATAACCAGCCCATGTTGGTTGAAAGGCTCAGTAAATTGTGAGTGAACTTGAACCAAGTTTTGAGGGAAGGTGAGGTCAGCTTTGAGGGAATGTGAACCTTGGTGTGATGTTTTCTCGGGGTGCCCAGTACTCTGAGTCTTCTTGCTACCCCCCTGCCTCCAACTACAAGAAGCGCTGCTGGTGTTTACCTGGGTGTCAGTTCCCTGATACCACCAGTCCATTAGCCACACAGTTTCCTCACTGCCAGACCTCCCTATGCTTTACAGGTTAACAGAAGGTGCCTCCCCAGTCTCTGAACCTCTGCCAGTAGCTACTCACAGAAACACCAGGTTTGCTGTCCCCAGAGGGACAGTGTACACCCCATACAGAGAATCAGCTCCTATGTAATCACAGCACCGACATATATTTATAGTGAAACCATTAATTTATTACCAAAGATGAAGATGTAAGAGATAGTGAGTAAGGATAATGATGGAGACAGAAAAATTACCTATAAAACAAAATCCATACACGCCTTCTCGAGACTAAACTTAACTTTAACAGGCTAACCATCTGTCTAAAAGTCGGCTTATCTCACCCAAATGACCTTCACAGTGCTTCCAAACAGGATGGGTTGGATGCCATTTTCATGAATGTAATTGCATTGCACTTCCTCCGGTAAAGGATAAAGCGGTGTCCTTTTGCCATCTCCTTATATCCCCCCAAATCCACTGTTTGTCCACATAGTCAGGATGATGCTCCCGCACCCCAGGGCTTATTCCCTTGTATGCTGAGGTCACATCTTCATGTTCATTTTGTATGCAGACAAAGCGTCCATTGTGTTGGCTTACAATGCTTAATTTCCATGTGCACCAAGGGAGACAGGTGAGTACACAATCTTTGTCTGCCAGAAACCTCCATGTCAACCCCTCCTTGATTTAAACTTTTTTGGATCATATTTATAGTATACACATAACTTTTTTACATTATATTTGTACATCCATTTCACGACAACATTAATGACCAATATGATAACTCCTGTCAGTGAGGACCTTACATCACATTCTTTATGGAGAAATCCTATGGAAACAGTGTGCTAGTTAGGGCCAGGCATGTCAGGTGTTACTGTGCAGCACAGTGACCTGCTTTGCCCGTTGGCATTGAGGAGTTCTTAGGGTCACACCCAGGTATGAGGGAAAGCAACTTCAGGTCAGAGCAAAGGGGAGCCTGGGTTTGAGGGAGCCTTGGCCAGTTTATGATCTTGTATAGACAGTGTATGAAATGCCAGGATACATATGATTTTATGGCAAAAACTAGTAGAAAGCCAATAGTTCCACTGAGCTTCCCTATTCACAGCTACTCACCCTCTCCCGGTTTCTTTGAGTGCACCCCCAACTCTCCCCCAGGTCTCATGCCTTGAGCTATCATATCCTTTGGGATCGAATCATGTGATTCTCCCACTCTCTGACCAGGCTTTGGGCTGCAGAACCCTGGTAGTGATCATGAAAGATTACCTCCGCAGGTCTGACTTAGGTTCAGCTTCTGCAGTTCACTTGCCGCTGAGAGTTGTGACCAGCCTTGCTAAAGCAAAATATTATTTTATTTGGAACAAAAGCGTATCAGAGACAAAAATTCACTCTTGCTTCTTCAGGGAATGTGTCTTTAAATCCTGCTCAGTCTTTTGAGCTCCTCACTCCAAGACCTTCACAGGGCTTATGTCACTTTTTTAGGCATATATTGCCCTTTGATCTTTAGGGCCTAGGCTTGCCAATGCATCATAGGGGCTTTTCAAAGTGAAGAGCTTTCCCCACTGTCTCTCAAGCATATACTTCTTACTTGAGAACTATTGGCTTCTTGCTGGTGAAAGCCCGCATTGAATTAAAGCAATATTGGCATAAAATAACGATTCCACAAGTGCAGTGTGACTTTACGATCTCTCTCAATGCCAAGGCCAATAAAGGGCCTTCCTCCATCCCTAGTCCCTCCCCCAGTGCACACCTAACCCTTTACTTAAACCCCAAAATGAAAGTGACTCTTCAGTGTTCTATGAACCCAAGTGAATAGTAGCCAACTAAAACCTTTACACACACCCCTAGCAGGCACTTTTCACAGGGGGTGGCACGAGAAACCCTTTTCCTTTTCAGATTGCACTGCCTAATTCATACAGGATCTGATCCAACTTCTTATAATGTCACTAGGACTCCTCCTATTTCAAAGGGAGCAGAATCAGGCCCCCAGGTCACAAACCTTCAACAGCTCTGTGGGCAGACTGCCCATTAACTTCAAGGAAAGTGCTGCATTTCACACAGCCATTTCCTCTAGTCAGCTGTGTTTCTAGTTTGCATTTTTCTATACCCTGTAGAAGTTGGTGAATTTCTCAAGATGAGGAATGCTCTTCTATTATTAGCCCCTCTAGTGCAATGCAAAATATCAAAACTGCTATCATTTAACATGTCCAATCTAAACTAAAGACTGAGATTTAAGGATGCTTTGGAGCTGTGAATATTCCAAGAAGCAAATTCAACACAGCTGGTTCAGAAGTCACCACGTAATTGCATTACATTGCTAGAGTGTTCTGTCACCCAGGACTCGCACTGGATTAAATATATGTAGCTCTGCAGAACAAACAATATTTCACGTACTTTGAGGATACCATCATCTTCATTAGATTTGATTTGAATGCCAAGTTCAGACATGCCCCAGAATGTTTTCTGAGTTTTGCATTCAACGGGACTTTAAAACACCCTCCATCGTGAATTACCCTAGAATGTTTCAAAAAGAAACAAAACACTTACATTCAACAAATGTCCCTGAGAAATTACTTAGAGTCAACAAAAGACTGTTTTCTGACTAAGCAACTTATATAACAACTTGTAGATGAGGAGAGAGTAAATAATATGTTTATTTAATCTCAGGTTCATAATTCTCTTGGCCAGATGGGCCTGCTGAGGTTCAACCACTCAGCTATTTTGCAGTGCTTTTCTTCCTCGTATCTGTTCTTTATCTCTCTCCCTTACAAAGGTCCCACAGAGACACAGGGTCTCTATTTGCTTCCAAGATCATGTTTCTCTTCTTCTCCACGCAGGACATCATTTCACCCTCTATATCTAATCCAGCCTTAATAGAAATAACATTACAGAAATATATAGTATCTGCCTAAAATGTTACTAATTATGTAGTGTTCGAAGCAGTAATACTTCAGTACTATTTGAGGGTGTCATTAAAGTGGCAGACAGACAGGAATAGGATAGAGAGACAGAGCGAGCAGTATAATAGAATATTCCATAGCAAGAGCCCAAACACTATATAAACTGGCATTTATTACTGAATACTGCAGTTGTTTTATATGGGAAAGAGTGTTGGTTTTGAAGATTCTCTTTCTCCTCACCCTCCTCTTTGGGCCTCATTCCAAATCTCAGTGAAATCAGTCTTTTCACTGCCTACAATGGAAGGTGGATCAAGCCCTTTCCCTGTCTCTTCTTTCAGAAGTTCCTCCTCTGCTTTTGTTGTAAATTCGTCCGGACATCTCTTCCCTGAGCTTCTCTTCTTGTAGCCTCTTTAATCCCTTCCCCATCTTCAGACAGTCTCTAGAAGTCCCTGCTGTGCTAATTTGCTTTGATTATAAAAACCAGTTATAATAAACATAATACCCAGCAAGAGTAGATTTCAAAACACTTGACAGAGCAGGTCGGTATACAGTAGACTCTTGATTATCCAGGATCGGATTAACCAGGATGTGGATTAACCAGGATGTCAAAAAAAATACACTCAACTTGCAGGGCTGGCTCTGGCTTTGCTGCCACCCCAAGCACACACACACAAAACCCCCCTACCAGGGCGCAGGGCAGCCAGTGAACCAACACCCCCTCCAGCCGGTGTACGATGGCTGGTGAATCAACCCCCCACTCCCTACATTTCCTATGGATGGTGATTATCCAGGATTTTATTAACCAGAATTATTTTTTTCCCTATCATCCTGGATAATCGAGAGTCTACTGTATATCTAACCACTTACAGGTTGGAAAACCAAAGCATAGCACCAGGGTCTCAGTCCAAAGTTCTATCCCTTATGCCATGCCACTGTCAAATGTACTGTCTGTTCTGTTCTTGAGCAGATGCTATACTTCTGGGACAGCATTTTGGGCTTTCTGAGCTTGCTGTTTTAATGTTTGGTTAAAAAAACCCAAAACAAAACAACTGAAAGAGCCACTTTTAAGGATCGTGGAACCTTTCAATACATGCAGGTCTGTGATTAAATTTCAAGCCCCTGTTATTTACTTGACTGCATTCTCAAACCTCCATGATAAAGAGCCATATTGCGCCACATTTCAGTTTTGTTTTCCACAGAACAACAATATTGCCAGAGTGTATTGTCTGATATGACAATAGCACCATATGCCCTATTTAGAGTGACCAGATGTCTCAATTTTACAGGGACGGTCCCTATTTTGGTGTCTTTTGTGTTATATAGGCTTGTAGTGGGTAGTTGCCTGCTCCTAAGCGGCAAACTTAGGCTGAGTGGGGAAGTAGCCACAGCTGGGGCCATGCCCCAATCAGGCTACAGCATGCCTGATAAAAGGGCTGCGAGTCTCTCTCTCTCTCTCTCTCTCTCTCTCTCTCTCTCTCTCTCTCTCTCTCTCTCTCTCTCTCTCTCTCTCTCTCTCTCTCTCTCTCTCTCTCTCTCTCTCTCTCTCTCTCTCTCTCTCTCTCGGAGGAGCAGGACCTGGCTGCCTTAGAGACAGGGTACCTGTGGCAGAGCAATGCTGGGGAAAGGCAAAAGGAGCTGGGGAGCTCCAACCTCGCAACTCCACAGGCTGCAGGCTTTAAACAAGGCCTAAGACAGGTACTAGGGCTGTAAAAGTGCAGCCCAGGGCTAGGCCCGAAGCAGCAAGTCCCAACCCCCCTTGGCATTGATGAGTGGTTTACAGACTGCAATCTGCCCCAGGGAGTGGGGGCTAGATGATGACTGGAAGTAGATTGAGGCAAGGTGAGTGAGAGGACTGGGAGTTCCCCTGGGAGGGGAGACCGAGAGTATAGGGGGTACTGCTGGGATAGAATCCCAGGGCAAAGGGCACTGGGGTATGGGAGGAACCTGGGGGCCAGTGATAGGTGAGACACAGCCTGCAGAGGGAGCTCCAAGGCTCGTGCCAAGAGCTAATTCCCAGTCAACCAGCAGGAGGCGCTGCGCCGGAGGGTTCCTTACATCGCTACAAAGCTCCTATTACCCCCTATCCTCTGTCTCAATTTTTCACATTTGTGTCTGGTCACCCTAGGCCTATTCTATACCTCATATACTTTTCCTGAAGAAAGCTCAAAACACAGTAATATGGATTTTGGTCTTCAGGCTCTTTGACAGCACAGGCTGGGGTCGCGGGCAGTGTAACCAGATTAGATTAGATTTTAAAAATAAATGACATAAATCACAATGCATCTATTAACTAGAGCGATCGCTCAGTCCGTTTGGGGTTCTGCTCGGGAAAACATCCAAAAATTCAGATCTTTGTATATCGCTAGTCTGATTATCTGAAACGATGGTGCCCATGCAAACTGCTGTCCCTAATGCCTAGACCGTCTGTTGACAAATGACCCAGGCAAGGGCTCTCCCTTACCTCATTTCTATACCTAGCCTATGTCAAACTACAGTTTTTGCCAGTGTCATTTATGTTGCTCAGGGGTGTGAATAAACCATCACCCTGAGCAGTGTAATAATCATGTATGTGCACAGTGCTCTGAGCGTCTCCTGCCAACATAGCTTCTGCCATTTGTGGAGATGGGTTTTGTATGCCAACAGGAATGCTCTCTCCCATTGGCATAGAGTGTCTACACCACATGGGCTGCAGCGGCGCAGCTGTATCAGTGCTGTACATATAGACCGTATAGACTGCAGTGCTGTATGTACAGACCGTCACATGGCCCTAGCAATAAGGCACAGTGGCCTCCTCCACATCTGGAGTTTTACAGGGACAGCTAAGAAGCCTTCTCCCCCTCTAGGATTTGCAGGGAATCCAGACCCATGAGATTTACCCATACCTGGTCCATCAAGCCTTGCCTCTGGCAGCGTCTGGTGCCTTAGTTCAGAATGCACCTGGCTGAATATGCAATGGTATCGATAGAAGGAATATGGAATTTGGTGACCAGCTGACATTGTGAAGCACAATACTTGGTTGCTGTTACGGTGCAGTACATATTACGGCCCAGGGGCCCTAACTGAAATTAGAGGCAGTTCATTTTCCAGTGTTGCTGGAGTGCGGGGAGGGATTAACAAAGAAAAATTTGCCCAGCTCGTTTATTCTTTTCCTGTCAAGAAGGCAAGCCGTTATTTTGGAAGGAGCTAACAACATGAAGGCAAAAGCCTTATAAGCTGAACAGAAATTCCCCTCTGCATCCATCCAGCCAATTTTAAAGTCAGCCAGCAGCAATCTTGGAAATTGTACAAGTCATTTTGCACAGAGAACATTCAGGTTTGGATGCCAAGAATAAATGTCATTCTGAGGGAACCCTCTGCAGTAATTGCTGTTGACTGAACTATTACAGGCCGGGGAAAGCACAACCGATCATGGCAGAGAGGGCTATGCCACGCCAGGGGCTGAATTCACCCATTCAGAACAGCTTCCGACTTCCTTGTGGTGGGCAAAGAGGTGTTGTTACTCTTGACCCTTAGAAAGACACTACTTGAAGCAAGGGTGAAAATGCTGCTCCTTTCAGACAGCTACACTCAGACTGGAGAACTTGGGCCTCTTTCATGGTACACTCCAGCCGTAACCAGTGTAACTGAATGGTTGTCAGCTTCGCAGCTGCTTTTCATCATGAGAGTGGGACAAAGCAATCACAATGTGCCACTGAATGTGGCCTGTTATTTTAAGTTCTTTTATCAAACCAAACCACCATTTCTGCAGAGACACAATCTCAAATCACAAGCAGCAATCTAAAGCAGGACACACCTGATCCTCACTGTGACAACTTGGACAGCCATGACTTACAAACATTTTTTTATTGTGACCTTTTTTTGCTGTGAGATGGTTTGATGCTGCACACTCGCTGATGAAAGCAAATGTCCATAACAAAGGCTGCAGCTTATATCCAAGCTGGAGGAAATGGAAAACACTGGGGGGGTGAGGGAAACATGAAAGGTACAGAGCTCCAGTTGAAGAGAGTTTCACCTAGAATACCCCAGTTTTTGTGCAGATGTCAGAAACTCCCTTGGCTGACGGGCACCGTTCCAGTCTCTGCCTCTCAGGAAAGCATCCATTCTTATTTCTCTGCAGGCAAATTGGAATGCAGTATTGTTCAATACAGTAGAACCTCAAATTTACAGACACTTTGGAAATGGCAGTTGTCCATAACTCTGAAATGTCCATAACCTTGTACAAGACATTACAGACTTCCAAGCCCCGGCCCCTCCTGTGGGGCTACAGCCAGGAACAGAACTAAGGGGATAAAGCCTCAAGCCACGGTGCTCCCAAGGGCTAGAAGCCCTAACCCCTCCCACCTGGTGCCCTGACTCCTCCACACACTCTGCGGCTGCAGCCCTAACCCTCTGCCGCAGCCCTAAACCCAAAGCCCGGCAGAGGGTGTGTGTGTGTGTGTGTGTCCCTCCACCGCTGCCTGATTGGCTTCCGGTTCCAGAGGGTGTCCGGTTGGTCAGTAAGTACGTAACTCTGGTGTTGGTATCTTTGATGTTCTACTGTATATTCCATTTCTCGAGCACATTCTGCAAGGCTTAGTCAAGAGTCCCACTGATGTAAATAGATGGTGTGCATAAGGACTGAGCAAGGGCTGTGGGGTTTGGCCCTTTGAAAAGTGTGTGCCGGCTCAGTCTCTCTGGCTATGTCTATACTGCAGCTGGGTGCACCACCCAGCTCAAGTAGACGGACAGCCACTAGCTCTGCTTGAGGTAGCACACTTGGAATAGGAGTCTGGATGTTGCAGCATGAGCTAGCCACCCGAGTACAGCCCTAAGGGGTCAGGTAGTCCTGTACCTGGGTGGCCAGCCACCCATGCTGTATCATCCACGCTGCTAATGTTAGCCTGAGCAAAGCTGTCTACCCGGGCTGGGAGGCATGTTCCCAGCCGCAGTGTCAACATGCCCTCTATGTCTAGGGTCTTCTAGCTCTAAAATCCTGTAGCTCCTCACCGCACCTGGAACTGGATGCATTTAGTGAATAGAGCACTGGACTGGGACTCAGGTGATCTTGGGCAAGTCACTTCCCCACTATAAGCCTCAGTTTCCCCATCTGTAAACTAGAGATAATGGTACTGATCTCCTTTGTAAATCCCTTTGAGATCTACTGACAAAATGTGGTATAGAAGACCTGGGTACCGTTATTTTTGTGCCCATTCTATGCAAATTGATTGAGACTCATGTCTAATTCTGTTCAAGGGGCAGGGTGTAATTTTGCTGCCTCAGGAACAACACAGCAAAGGTCAAACTTCCTTCCTTGGGTTCCTTCCCACTTTCCTGGTTTACATGAGATGTAGTTTACTGGAGCTCTTTGCAGGATCTAACCTCATTTGAGCCTTTTATTATTATTACTATTATTATTATTAACCGAGATCAGAACCCTTCTGATCCAGGCACTGTACAGATGCTAATAAGAGACAGTCCCTACTCCAAGAGCTCATAGTCTAAACCAGCATGACAGACAATGGGTGGGAGGGAAATAGATTAAATGATTTGCCTAAGGTCACACAGCAGCTCAGTGAAGAGCTGGGACTAAAACCCAAATCACTTGATTTGTTGTCTAGTACCTTACCCTCTGAGCCATGCTGCCTATCTAGGCCCATTAGACAACCTGTGGTAGAGCCGCTCTCCTTTACTCCTTCATCCTGCTACAACTCTCACCACTGGTCTCACTGTCCACATCTGCTCTATACATGCAGGAAATGAACAACCATAGCATCATCTCTTTCTGCTCACCGATTCATTTTGCCCAGCCTTCTTGTTTAACCCTGGCATCCCAACTGACCCACATAGCTTTTAAGACTGTTTAATTCACTCACAGAAAACCTCCCTTGGCCTCAAGCCTCCGTGTAGCAGCTTTCAGAGAGATTGTCTCATCTCCACTCAGTACAGCCCTATCTGAACCCCACACTTCAATATGGAAATTGCTGCGGCCCCAGGGGATTGCATTAAGTAATTCAGAAGGAGAGCAGGTAATGTCATTTTCTGTAACCAAATCTGCAGTTCCAATCAATAGCTGAGTGTATCTACATGGACAGGCAGCATTTCAGCACACCGAGCCTCATCATGAACTAGACAGCACAAAAGCAGGCTCCTTTATCCAGGATAGAATCTCCAGGTCGAGGGCATGTTTTCATTGGTTGAAAGAATCGCATGAGTCATTCTGTTAAATCAAAATACACAAGAAGGACAGATTTATTGTCTGCTTGGGAAAGCATGGCAAGCAAACTGAGCTGCAGTTCCAAGCCAAAGTTCATAATCAGGCTGTGTTTCACCTTTAAGACCTGAGTCTGCTAATCCTGCAGGCCAGTTTTGTTCTGACGTTTTGAAAGAAATTCACATTGATAAGTGCTAATGCAACTGCAAACACAACTTTCTATTTTTTCCCCTCCTTTCTACTGGCTAAAGCCCTCTGCAGCTGGTGTTTGCTTGCTAGATATTGCAGTTCTTAGGGTGAAGAGTTTGTCCTGCACATGCAGAATGTGTTCATTTCTCAGGAATCAAATGACCACACCAGAGCTAAACAATATGTGAAGCGTTCAATTTGTTTTGGACTAATATCCCTCCAGATGCTGAACGCTGGTATATTTATTAACCACTGGCTAAACAGCAGTTCACACTGATTGCCAATAGACAAACACACATGCAGAAGAGCAAAAAAATTGTCATCTGTATTATTATTTGGACTTTCAGTGGTTGACTTTCCAAAGGAAAGGCCAAATATGACCAAGTTCACATGTGTGAGTTCCCAGCATTTAGCTTCCAGATAGATAGATACAGCAGAACAGGGAACAGCCTGAAGGCCAGATCCTCTACTGGTCTAAAAGGTCTGAGCCAAGACCTACTGACGTCAACGCAAAGACTCCTGTTGATTTTAGTGGGAGTAGGATCAGGTGCTAAAACGTGCAGGAAAACTTGTCAGACATATGCACTGCAATCGCTCACCCACAGCAATGGGGGCAATCCTGCACTACTTACGCGCACAACCGTTCCACTGATTTAGCTGTTAGTCACACTTCTCGGTTAGTGTTTCAGGGTCTACAGACACAGGGAGCCATCACTATTCCCGTTCTGCTCAGATCAAGGCTATGAGCATCCGGGACAGCCAGGGATTTACAGCTGTGGTTAAAAATGAGAGAACGAAAGCTTAGATTCTGGGGAACAATCATGCTTCATGAAAGAGGCGCAGGTCTGCCATCCCCTGCATACTGGGCCAGGCTAAGCCCTGGCTGTGATCAGTGGGAGTTGCCAGGGAAAGGAGACAAGCGTTGAACATTAGTTATAATCAATGGTAGCTCCGGCCAGGAGAGCCGCCTTCACTCCCGTTCATTCTGCTTAAATCTCTGTAAGGCCCAGGCCTGCAGGATGCTGAAGTCTTTGGGACCTGAGGCTACTCAGCCCATCACACAAATCACTCACAGCCCCCTATAACATCGGGTCCCGGCTGCGTTTCTGTTGTTCGTCTCTGTACACTGTATGTTCCTGGGGCAACGAGGGTGTGGTCTGTGCTGGACTGAGAGCACCGGCTGCATGTAACAGGTACGTACTGATGCTCTGGCTGGATTGTCAGTGGGAATTGGCCCTGAAATCTCTCACTGCAAAGCCCAGATCTCTGCCACTAGGCTAAAGGACTGGCTGCTAGCTGGACCCGCTGTGTGGTCCAGGCACCAGATGCATGGGTGGGAGGGGAAGACTCACTTCTCCAATGTGTTACAGATACAGAGCAGCAGTTAGTCATCAACAATACCTGGGTTTTCCCCCTCTTTTTTCTCTGCAAGAATGGTACTGTAATGTTGGCCAAGATGCTGGGGGAAAATTCATTTTGACAAGTGCCATGAGAGATTTCACTTCTTAAGCACCACTGACCCCTGCCTGAATTTCACCCTTCTGAGTCACCCTTTTCTCAGATTATCTCCCTAACGCCAGCAGTTGCAGAAATGTGGTAGAGTAGCTGGTTGTGTCAGGAGATGGCAGGTTGGTAAAGGGGTGTTTGGAGAAGGGTGACCAAGGTGGGTGATGGCAGACTGGCATCCCTGAACGCAGAGTTAGGTTGTGGTGCATGTTGGTCATGGTAAGGTTTGTGTTTGTGGGTCGAGGAAATAGAAGGTGTGTACTCTTTTGTGGCTTCTTCATTGTTCTTGATTTTGTGGATTTGCATCTGGTACGTTGCGTATGGAACAACCCTAACTGTTCCACGACAAATTTTTTTGTGTATTAATAGCCAAGGGCTTTTTAACGCCTACTTGGATGTGAGCACAGTAGGCACAGCTGGGCAGGCAGAGTTTTGTGGACAGAAGTACAGGAGAAGAATAGCTTATCTGTCAGCAGCTCTGCATGATCCCTCATCTGTCAGTAGCCCTGCATGAACCCTTCTCTGTTGCAGCTCCTCAGGAGAAGGTTTTATGTTTGCTCCACCTCTATCAATCAAGTCTGTATGTGAGAATCCCTCCTCACCCCAAACCATCAGTCAGACTTTTGTGTGTTCAGCCTCTCCACATACATCAACCAATCAGGCCTGTGCTTGGCTCCCCCACCCATCAACCAATCAGCTTCAGTGTAAATAGTCCTCATCAGCCAATCAGACTGCCATGTGCCGAGCCTCCATCAATCAGGCTTGCGTGTACAACACATACATTTTCAGTTGTAGTGTGAACAATGGCTGAAAAAGCAAAAAATTCTTCTCCATTGCACCAGTTCTTCTCAGGGGCCACCTCATTGCCAAGTTCTTTGTAGATACACAATGTTTTTTACAGCGATATTGGTCTCCAATGAAAAGTAGGCCTGCCAAGGAAAAAATTTCAGACCGAGCCCAAAGTCAAAGGTTTACTATTCGAAATGTAGAACGAGAAACCAAAGACTACACAGAACATTTAAAGGGCAATACAAACTTATTCTGAGTGCAATATCACACCAACTGACAATCTACTTTTGGGAAAAAAACAGGAGTTTATGTCACATTTGTAAACCAACTTAGAATGCGACCATAACTCAGGACTTGCTACCAAATGCTACCATGATACATATAGATAAAAGAGAGATCGAGTATTTATATTTCTGGCCAGAATGTTGTTACCCCTCCTATCGGACATGAGCCTGTCCAAGGAGATGCTTTCACCATGAATCTCCAACTGGTATAAAACTCAGCAGTCCAGCTGCTTACTGACAAAGGGTGGCTGTGAACATATCCTGGTGCCTCATTCTCTGAACACTGAATGCAGAGTCCAGATAAAATGTCTTTCATATTCCACACCGGCCGCTGTAAAATTGTCTCTCCCTGATCATGACTTCCTATGATTGCTATTCTCCACTGGAAAAATGAATCAATCAACCAGTAAGGGGTGGCTCATATATGTGGGAGGAAGAACATTCACATAAACTATGGAACTCCATCTGGCAAGAGGTAAGTAAGAAAGCTCCTAGGCCACACCTCCTTCAGAACTAAATACAAAATTCGTCTAATTGATTTTGCTTTTGTAAACTCACCCAAACAAATGAAGCTTTGGGAACAGAGCTGGTCAAAAAATGAAAATCTGTTTTTGCCAGACATTTGGAAGTTTAGAAATTGTTTTCAATGTCTGAAGCATTGTTTGGGTTTTTTCCACACCATTTTTGCTGTTTTTCCCCAATTATTTCAAAATGTGTATCAAAAATCTTACTGAGATGGTTTGCAAAATGATTATCAATTTTTTGTTTACCAAAAGCCCAGTTTGATTTAAAATGTCAACCGCTTTTTTGATAGTATTTTGTAATATTTACAGTCCAAAAACAATATATACAAGAAAAAAATCACTTTTTTTTTTACAAAAAAATTAGTTTTGGAGGAAAAAATTGAAAAAAACCCTACCTTTTTTTGTTGGAAAAAAAACAAACAGTTCTGGCTGGGAAGAAAAAGAGAGATTTTACTAGTTACATCTATTTTTAAATAAGTGAGAAGGACTCATAGAGTACCAAAAATAGAGGAAGGCCGGTTGGATAGACACATAGATAGTGGGTAGAGGAACTGCCTTATGATTTTCAAATTTTTGCACCAACCAGTGCCAGGGATAACATGAGACCTGCCTGTATTCAAACATTTTCTCATGTTTTCAGAAGCCAAAATGTCATTTTATAAAGCATAAGTGCTTAAAAAGAAATACCTTTTATTTCTTACTGAATATATATGCTAACAGGGATACACAAGTGAATTATGCAGTTATTGCAACATAACATTCATTTGTGAGGTGATGCTGCAATATTGTTCTGTGTGCTAGGTTTAATGCAAAAATCAGGGTCTTAATATTCCCTACTTCAGTGGTTCTCAACCAGGGGTATGTGTACCACTGGGGGTACACAGAGGTCTTCCAGCGGGTAAATCAACTCATCTAGATAGTTCCCTAGTTTTGCAACAGGATACATTAAAAGCAGTAGTGAAGTCAGTACAAACTAACATTTCATAGAGGCAATGACTTGTTTATACTGTTTTATATACTATTTGAGTGTTTCTCAACCTGGGGTTGCAATTTATTTCAAAATTACATGGTAAAATGAGAAAGTAAGCAATGTTTCAGTAGTAATGTGTGGTGACAGTTTTGTATTTTTATGTATTTTTGTAAGCAAGTAGTTTTTCAGTGAGGTGAATCTTGGGATATACAAGACAAATCAGCCTCCTGAAAGGGATAATTAGTCTGGAAAGGTTGAGAACCACTGCAACTTGTCCATCCTAATTAAAGGGTAGAACAAGCATTTGTAAACCCACAAGTCAGTTTGAGATATAGCAGTGCCCTCTACTGGTCACTGTGGACATTACAAGTAACACATATATTCAATGTAAAATATTCAGTAATATAATGTCTACAAATATAAACAGGGTCATCAAAGTTCTTAAGAGCCTGGTTATTTATGAAGATACATAAGAGAAGAGGAAAGCCCATGCAAGCAGCTGACTATGAAAATCCTCAGAATCTCAAGACTCATTGCCGAAACCACCAAAGACTAGCTCTGGTGAGGGACCTGATGTTAGTCAGGGAGTTCTGCCCTATCCTAGCTTTGTAACTGTACAGGAAAAGAATAATCTCTGTGAAATGGTGCAACAGGAGTCCCCTTTTCCTGCTCACAAATTTCTTGCGCACAGATTGCAAATTGGATGTAAGCTTTGCAAAAGATGTGTTTTCTTACTCAAAATTGTACACACATTGCTTTAGTGACTGAGTCGGGGGATCTTTTAGAAATGTGAATAGTGAAAATCTGTACTGCATTGGCTACTTGCATAATCACATGGTATTTATGTTTCTCCCCTT
Organism: Sternotherus odoratus; assembly: GCA_032164245.1. NCBI lineage: Eukaryota > Metazoa > Chordata > Testudines > Kinosternidae > Sternotherus > Sternotherus odoratus. The sequence goes on from JAVMKO010000001.1 coordinate 19,067,576, forward strand.
CAGCGGTGGCAGCTGGTCTTTGCTGACTGTATCTCTGAATAGCAGATGTATGCGCCTACTTTGTTTAGGACCTTGAAATCCTGCAGGTCTCACTTGAGTAAAATCCCCATTAGATTCAATGAGAATTTTCTCTAACAATGCTGGACCCTTTGGAGGCCTAAAGAAATAAGACGATAAAAGAGTGGGTGGGGTGAGGGGGAAGCAACTGAAACACCTAGGCAATTGCTAACTCATTAATTCAGTTTTCAGAGTTGCAGCCATGTTAGTCTGTATCTGCACAAATAATGAGGAGTACTTGTGGCACCTTAGAGACTAACAAATTTATTGGGGCATAAATTTTGTGGGCCCACGAAATCTTATGCCCAAATAAATTAATTCAGTTGTAATTCTATTCTGACTAGATAACTTCTAACTAATCAACACAGCACGAGTTACATATGGTACATTTTACAGCTGAATATGCCATTCAAAGTTTCAGCCAATAATTGCACCTTTCAGATTACAAATTTTCTGGATCTAGTAAAGCTTGAGCAATTGAATTGTCTACAAAAGTGAGTACCAAAGGCCTGGATATATCGCTGAATGGAAATCTGCTTTTGCATTCAAATGAATTGTTACCTGCATATAATTGTTGTGCCTTTAATGCAGCTTTACACAGTAAGGATGTTCGTGTTTGGCTGTTAATAACAACAGCAACAAGAAGTGCATAAGTGAAAACTGACAGGAGTCTGATACTCCTTTTACCCCAGTTTGACACCGGTGAAACTTCATAGACTTCAATACTTTTACTCCTGATTTACACTGGTGAAGGTGACAAGACCCTCAGGCCTAGGATGACCAAATGTCCTGATTTTATAGGGACAGTCACAATTTTGGGGGCTTTTTCTTATATTAGTATCTACTATCCCCTACCTCCTGTCCCGATTTTTCACACTTGCGCTCTGGTCACTCTATTCAGGCCAACAATGTTTTCGTGGAAGAGTTCAGCTAGTCTGTGAAGGGAAAGGCACCTGGTAATTCACTGGGGATCAGTAGAGATGGTGAAGGAGCTAAAGGTCATCTGAGTACTTAAGTCTTAGGGCTTGTCTTCACTAAAGCCGGGAGGGATCGATCTTATGGCGATCGATTTATCGCATCTCGTCAAGACATGATAAATCGATCGCCAGCGGTGCCCCCGTCGACTCCAGAACTCCAGCTCACCAAAGGGCTCAAGCTGGAGTTGAGGGGGGAGCGCGCCGCCGCCCGCCGCCACTGTGAGGATGGCAGGTAAGTCGGCTGTAGATATGCCAAATTCAGCTACGTTATTCATGTAGCTGAATTTGCGTATCTACAGCCGATCTCCCCCCAGTGAAGACCAGCCCTTAGTGGTGACTAACTATCCTGTAAAGAAAGGATTTCAATTGTAGTGCCACTGCAAGGATTGGTAAAAATTTTCGGGGTAGATTAAACAGACATAGATAGAGTTCCAATTCCCTTTAAAGCAAAGAGAATATTGTTGGATTCATATAAAAGAGTATCCAAACAGCAGACGCAATCACAGATGCAATCACACTGGCTTTATACATTCCATTTGCTGTTCTTTCTACAGACCCATGGGGAAGTGATAGAGGAGGAGCACCAAACATTCCCTCATACCAAACACCTAAAAAAAACCCTCAGGATGTTGGAGACCCAGGTTTAAATCCCTCCTCTACTTCATTCAGATCAGGGGGTGTAAACTCAGGTCTCCTATCACCCAGATGAGGGCTGGGCTATAGGGTCAGTCTGACTTTTGGTTTTGGTCCATTTAACCATTTCATACAAAGTGGAACTGTTTCAACAAAGAAACTACCCTCCTCTAGCCCACTGATTAAGGCAATCATCTGGGAGGCCTGAGTTCAAATCCTTGCTCTGAACCACTCAGAGGAGGGATTTGAACACAGGTCACCCCCATCCTGGATGAATGCCCTAACCACTGGGCAATTGGACCCAAGGGCACTGCCATATTAGTGTCAAAGGCCTGATCTACCTTAGGGACCTAACTCCAGGTGAGCGTTCATGGCTGTGAATCCCAAGTGAAGCTGTTGATCCCAGTCAGAGAGAAATAGTTTAGGCCAGTTCCCTGTCTAGGCATTTCCTATTGGCTAGCTTAGGCAGCTCCCTGAACAGCATGCTGGCTTCTGGGAATCCCCTTTTAGGCTCCTAACTCTCCCTCTGAATTGTATAAGGAGAGCGAGCACCTAACTCAGGGCTGGGAATTTCATTCAGTGGCAATATGCCTAACGTTAGGCATGTCATGTTTAGCCTAAGTCCTTTGTGGATCTAGCCTGCATGTGTATCTGGAGTTATTTTCAGCTGATCAACTTCAATCTTATACTGTATGCAGTGTTGTTGTAGCTGCATTGGACCCAGGATATCAGAGAGAAAAGATGGGTGGGGTAATATCTTTTATGAGACCAACTTTTCTTTACCAGCCCTGAAGAAGAGTTCTGGGTATCACAAACTTGCTGCTCTCACCAACAGAAATTGCTCCCATAAAGGATATTACCTCACCCACCTTCCCTCACTAAAGTTCCAGTCTTAAATATCTGTGGGCAAATGTGTGTCCATTGGGTGGCGCATAGTTCAAAGCTTTCCAGTCCTTTCTCAGTTGAGTAGTGATCAAGATGCCTATAATCTTATAGCAGCTTGATGGTGTTTTCTTTGTAGGTCTAGGGGAAAACTACACCGCAGTTACATCCAGGGCTACTGGGCATTGTACACAGAAGTGGTAGAGAAATCTGGTGTTCATTTAGATTACATGAGAGAAGAGGGGGCAGAACAAACCTACCTAATCAGAAAGGTGGCTTGAATTAGGTTAAATGGGTGATTTGTTTATGTGTCTCTTGCTTATTCCATCAAAGCAATACAAACATACATGTACTGTTATTTATTGCTTCTTAAATGCTAACTGTTCTCAGCTATGTATACAGGACAGTCCCTCTCCTCACTCCAGTCTAAATGGCCAAACAAAATGATTCAAATCACCCCGTCTGTCTAAGAGCATGCAGTTTGTTTTTAGTGGGGTATAAGAGCACATCTAATGTAGGTGACCTGACATCGGCAGGGTTGTTGGGAAAAGCTTTAAGGTAGGATGACCAGACATTCCATTTTTAAAGGGACAGGCCCATATTTAAGCCCTCCTGCAGGTGTCCCGACTTTTCCTTAAAAATGGGCAAATTGTTCCTTATTTTTGTGCCCCCCCCTTCTGCCCTCCTTCCGCCCCTCCCCCTGCATCAGTACTGGTGGGTCCAGCTTCTGGCTGGATTCCAGCTCACCAGCTGCCCACCCACCAGCAGTGAGGGGTGTGCAAGGCTGGTGGTGGGGCAAAGCTCCAGCCCATGGGGCCTCCATGTCCCTCACAGCGGGGTATGTCCAGCTCCCAGCGCTGTGTGAAGAACCAGCACCTGGTCACAGCGCTCAACACTGACAGCCTGGCCGGCAGGCTCCTTCCTTTCCCCTACTGCTTCTGGCTCAGCGGGCACCACAGGAAAGACCAAAACCCTCCCACCCGGGGTGCTGGCCAGGTGGAGCTGAGCCCTGCATGTGCCAAAGCCTCACACAGAGTGGTGAGGGGGAGCCCCTCTGCTCCGGAGCTAAACTCTGGAGTGCCAGGGGGAATCAGTTTCCAACCTGTGTGTGCCCCGACTTTCAGGCTTCACTGCATCCTCTTCACCCCACCCTGCCCTGTGTCCCGCCCCCAGGGAGCGTGAGGCTGCTCCATCCCCTAGGTGCCCTCCTCTGCTAAATCACCTCTCTGGCCAGGTTCACTGAAGTCCCTGCAGTCACATTCCCTGGGCCCAAGGATGCACAATGCATCCTTGGGGCTTAAGCCCTTCCTGCCTGCACTGTAATCAGAGGCGGCCTGGTTATGTTGGTGGCCAGTAGCAGTTAGGTGTCTTTTGACACTGTGCAGACAAGCAGGGACAAGCTGCTTCCCGCCACAGGCAGGAGGGATGGTGGTGGGGTGAAGAGATGAGCTCTGCAAAGACACAGGGCAGGTCATCCCTTGCCCGCTCCCCCCACTTCCCTGCAGCTGGAAGCATCTCCCGTCCTTTCCCTCCCACACAGTACCAACAGGCTGCTGCTGACCACCTTCTGGTGTGAACCCTGGCAGAAATCTGGGGAGAGAGGGCATGTGACCCTGTGTGCCCCCCGCCCCCGTGTTACATCGGGAAAATGTGGTGCCAGGTACCAGGAGAGGCGGGTTCATCCCGGCATGGAGGGTGGAGAGTGCCAGGAAGGGAGGGTCAGGTCAGTCAGTCACCCCCCTAAGTAAGAGTGGTGTATGGGAGAGTGTGTGTCACCTCTTCCTGTGTGTGTGTGTGGGGGGGGAGGGGTAGTGGTTTGACTCACCCCTCCCTGTGTGAAACCTAAAACCTTAAAGATAGATAAATAAAAAGAATCCAGCAACACCATATTTCTTTTGAACAGGGGCTCAGTCAACTTGAAGTTAATTTGAACGCTTGTACTGCATAGTTCTGATTGATTGCCATTGAACTTGTATGAATATGAATTATTTTGCCAGGTGTCTCATATTCAGCATAGGAACCAATGGGATTTGAAATAATAAATGCAGTTTGAAATCATGAGCTAGACTGTGACTCAGATGACACACCTGTGGTGGGAATAAGAATGTCTGAAATTCCCGGACCAGGAGTAACTAAGGAGTTCGAGCAGGTGAGCAAGAAACATGGTGGAATGGGTGAATCCAAGGCTCCGCTCTCCAACACAGCCAGTCTGTGGAGTTGAGCCAGAAGAGTGATGTTGTAATTTGTTGTTCGTATAGGCTAGCTACAAATTATTACTCCTCCAAGTTCAGAGGGAAACAGGAAGGGGTGTCTTTAAGGCACAATAGCTCCTGGGGCTGCTTCTGAGGTGGTGCATCTTGCACTCCACCCATGCTCAGGAGTGTGCTTAAAGGGACAATCTAGCCATTATAAAAATGTATATTATAAAAAACTGAATACCATCAGTATCTATGATATGGTAAGTACTGTAGACATATGAGAGTGAAATGCACTGCTAAGAAACAGTGACTTGTACAGACTAGATAACTTCCATCCATCTTGAAATGAGTATCAACCGTATCTCCTTTCTGTATTAATTTGTAACTCCAGGCATGAATTTCAGAAAGAGCGTTTTCATTACATGGTGAGCTTTATTTTCCACTTGTAAGGCTTGGAAAAATTTGTCATAAATGCATATTCAGTATGTGGCTTAACAAGGAGAAATGGAGAGCTTATCGGTAACTCAGGTACAGACATATATACTTAACCTTCACATATTGTTTTCAGTACTTTAATGTAGAATCTCTGTAAACAGTGCCCTGAGCGAAATAACTGCTGATCATACGCCAAGTGCAGGCTAGATGGTGAATATCACCTAACAGCTCAATCTTGCATTGAGACCAATGGGACTAAAGCTACTTATGTCTATGTAGGACTGGGCCCTAAGATTTTAAAACCATGGGATGGCATTCTGGACCACAGCTGCAGCAGACACTAAACCAGGAAAATGTGACTTGCTGGCAATAAACATCAAGCCAAAAATTTAGGGTAAAATCCTTACCCTATTGAAGTCAACGGTAGTTTTGCCGATGACTTCAAAGGGGCTGGAATTTCACCCTTAGACTCTGGCACAAGAAGACCAGTTGTTGTGTGGGACTTGGGGTCAGAGCATGAGCTATGGTAGAGCTGTGCTTGGTTCAGGTCAAGAGGAGAAGGGGTAAAAGTATCTTACTGGCTTCAAGCAACCTTTAGGCCCCCATGATCTTGTCCTGGTGCTTGGCCAGTCTCTACTGTAAATTAAAGCAGTTTAGGACTGTTGTAAGTTACATCCAACTGTCCCTAGGGCCATTCTGTCACCATGAATAACCCAAAGAAAGTAGTGTAACATTCAAAGTGGGAGGAAGGGAAGTATGATAATGGAGTCCCTGGACCTCAGCAATCCTTTGCTGTCAGAACCGCTCCTTAGAGTTGTTAGCAACTAGTGCAAGTTAACTTTGTGCCTAGGACCCGACAGACTGCTCCAGGATCAGGAGATATGAAAGTAGCTTAAAGGCACCTTTGTTCCCTGCTTCCCCATCCTGAGCTTCTGGAAACGCTTCCGGGTCATAGCTCAGGATCTCGCAGGGCAGCCTCTTTCCGATAATTTCGCCCAGAGTTAAACGAGTACACAAGGTACAAAGCAATGGAGAACAGACTCAGGGTAAACAGCTTATGAGAAACACATGGGCTGCAGTTTGCTTATAAAACCTATTCAGGAAGAACTTACACATAGCAATATGTTACTAGAAGTCAGGATCAGGAAGCAAATGGTTAGCAAAGAGGAACAGAGCGAAATTGTTCAAGAGTATCTGGAACAGATCCTCCTTTGCAGTAAAGCAGTTTGCCTCTCTTGACTTCAATGGACCTCCATCAGTTTACACCATCCGAGGATCTGGCCCACCATTAGAAGTTAATAATTGCACCAGCTCTAATTCCTTGTGGTATAATGTTTATTGTAGTTACCACTGCACACTGTATGCTTTACTCAGGATTTCATTAGTGGGCTTGTTTTCATCTAGCCGCATGGCTCTGACTCTGGGATACGGACAGAAAATGATCTCTAGGTGTTTGATATATTATATATCAATATCAACATACACTAAACTCAAAGGAAAGAAGAATAGGATTGTATGTATGCAGCTCTTACTGCAGTTTTGGGCAAATGCTAAAGTAAAGTTAGAATTGGCAGGTTATTGCACATCTGTTACGAAGGGTCATGGTACAAAGGGTCAGATTGTACAAGTCAATATACCTGGTCAGTTCTCCCTGACTTCAGGGGGAGCTAAATGTTTTAATCCAAGCACAATGTTCTGTAAACATATAATAGCATTTCAATCCATTTCTTTTCCTTCCCCACCACCAGTTGTGAGCAATGTTTCAGCACGCCAGGCCATGCTGTTAAACATTTTAGGCTGTATTTCTGTGACTATGACTTGAGTATTTATCTTTCCTTTGCAGTTCACCTTGGAGGACAAATCAACCAAGTCCTGAGCTGTGCTCACACTCACGCAGCTCTCACTGAATCCAGGGAGGGAATGAGAGTTGCAAGCGCTCAGTGCCTCTCAGAATTCGACCAGTTGATGTCACAGTGAGTGTAGGGAGCTCACCAGACACCTGATCCACAGCCCCTGAAGTCAATCCAACCATCTGCCTTGACTTCAGGGGCCACAGGATCAGCACCCAGGTTGAATTTTCTGTTAAACAGCTGTTTGTGCATGTACAACTGTAACACGTAGCCTGAGAGGACACCTCCTTCCTTTGTGTTCTTCGACATCTGGATAGTGGGACTGCCTGATACTCTATCAAATGGGTCATGGTGATTAGAGGGTCTACCAGCCCTCTTCTGTAGCATCGGCTCCTGTCTCTGGAGGTAGAATTACCAGATAGCAAGTGTGAAAAATTGGGATGGGGGTGAGGGGTAGTAGGAGCCTATATAAGAAAAAGACCCCAAAATCGGGACTGTCCCTATAAAATCAGACCATCTGGTCACCCTATGTGGAGGAGATAAAGCAGGCCTGGAATCTGCTACTCTTGTTTTGGGGAAATTTGAGAAGAAGCAAGAGTCCCTTTATCCCCTAAGTGTTAAGCAAGTGGTGGCGGACACGAGAGAAGCACTTGACAGAAGGGACTGAGAGAAGTAGAATTTGTTTTGCAAGGGGAAATGCTATCAGAAGGGCCCTACCATATTCACAGTCCATTTTGGTCAATTTCCTGGTCACAGGGTTTAAAAAATAATAAATTTCATGATTTCCAATATTTAAATCTGAAATGTCACCGTGTTGAAACCAGAGGGGTCCTGATCCAAAGGGGGGGGGGGTGTGCAGTGGGGTTGCAAGGTTATTGTAGGAGGGTTGTGGTATTGCCACCCTTACTTCAGCGATGCTGCTGGCAGCGGCACTGCCTTCAGAGCTGGGTGCCCAGCTAGCAGACACCACTCTCCAGCCACCCAGCCCTGAAGGCAGCACAGAAGTAAAGGTGGCAATACCACAAAGTCACTACAATGACCTTGCAACCCCTCTCCATCCCGCAACCCCCATTTCGATTGGGACCCCCAGTTTGAGAAATGCTGGTCTCCCCTGTGAAATCTGTATAGTATGGGGTAAAAGTACACAAACAAACAGATTTCACGGGGAGACCAGATTTCCCGGTCCGTGACTCAATTTTCACAGTGAATTTGGTAGGGCCCTAGCTATTGGCCAAGGAAGTGACAGAAAGAAAAACAGCAGTTCCGGTGAAAAGAGCACAGTGGACCAAGGGCAGGGGTGGGGATATTGCACAAATGTTTATAAAGGAAGCAATGTGTGGGATTGGATCATCCACTGTTAGCATTCATGCATGTATTTGGTTCATGTCTGTACATGCATAGTTTAAAATAAAGCTTCTCATAAACCCTTTATTGACATTCAGATACTATAGTTAACCACTTTACATAATAAACTTATAGTAATTAAACGTCACATCTCTGAAGAGAGGAGAGCAGGTCTACTGCAGCAACTTCCACTGCTTGAAGGAATGGGGGGGGGGGAGAAATAACTTCTAGGGCACTGCATCAGCTTGATGTAGTCACCACCCCACATACTTAGAACCAGAACATCAGCAATTGGCTTTTATTCCTACTCTCACAGCCCCAAGAGAAGTGAACTAGCAAGTTGTGTCAATGGCAGAAAGTGGTTTGGATTCCAAACTGGATTTCAGTGTTCACCTTCTAATGTGCAATTTGTAATAGAGGTTTGTACCATGATAGTGGTTTCAGGATATGATATTGTAGTGGCCTCTTCAATGGGGTTGTAAAAATGGGCGTTTTGAAACTTCAGGTGTTTCTGGTTGAGAAGCTGGATTCTGTATGTTCTTCACAGAAAAGAAAGGCACATTAATTCCATAGCGTCTCTATGTGTATAAACGATATCATAAGACTAGATTGTTTTGCCACTGAATTTTACAAACTCCTTGTTTGAAATTTGAAGTAACTAGTGCCTACATGTAAGCTTCTTTGTTACCTATAATGGAAAAAAGCCAAAAGTTAATGAATCATATAGTATACACTTTTCCTACAAAATGGCTAACCCATTTGACCCGAGAGAAAGTTGTATTGTGGGAACTGGAAAACCTCAATGTTTTATATTATGGGACCCACTGTTCTATACTATGATATGATATTTGTACTCTGATATTATTGATAGAAGTTGATGTTATACACCCCCTCGTTTCCTTCAAATCACCCAAGAAATCCCCATCTAAATTCTTCTATCAAATCCACTGCCATTCTTTGGATTACTCTGCTGTTCCTCTTTGTGCAGTATAGGACAATGTCCAGTCCTATTCTCCATGGCTACATAAGGCCAACACCCAGAGAGAGTGGTGTGGTTCTGATGCAGAATGGTGATCAGGGAGAATTGGGAACCCTATGAGATCCATCCTGATCTCTCTGCTTAGAGTGGGGGCCAGCCCTGCTGTGCACAGTAGGTTTAGGGATTCCAGCAGGGACTTGCTGCTAGGAGATCATGTGGCTCTACAACTATGTGGGTTCACCTGAGATTTTACCATGTAGATGAACAGTGGAGCAGCCAAGGACGTCATTCTGATCTGTGGAACAGTTCTGGACAATTCATATGGTATTTTGCAGGTCAAAGAAGCCCCATTGACTCATTGAAAACAAGACATCACTCAGGCAGAGATTAACCTTTCGTTAAAGATTATGCCATGTGATAAAACCTCCACCCAGCCAAATTTGGCAATGGTAGGCTGAAGTCATGACTCTAGTGACGCTCCCATGGAAGGCTACGCAAGCAGCACCAGAGATCTACTTACTTAATTTATTTGACCGGCATATGAAATATGAGACTAGGAATGCTAGAAACATCACGCAGCCGACTATGATCAGCACCACTTGCAGCAATTTCAACAGCTTGATTGGAGAGATCACTTTTGATCTGAACATTGCTGCTTTCTCATCATCAATAGTCGCCGTCTGAAACAGTGCAAGAGCATTTACAGCTGAAGTATTCAAGTCCTTTCTCACTGAACATATACATGTTATAGACAGTGTGATTGAATATACAGTAAACCCTCGATTTAACGGACCCCGATTTAACGGACTTCGGATGCAACGGACAAAATTTCCGATGCATCCGAAATCCGTTATTGGGGGCTGCCGGCTCCCGCCCCAGGGAGCCGGCTGGGTTGACAGCTCCCGCCCAGCTCCCCGCAGCAGGGACCCCTGCGGGAGCTGTCAAACCCCCCCGCCCCCCCGCCCGGCTCCCCGCAACGGGGAGCCGGGCGGGGGGAGGCGTTTGAGAGCTCCCGCCTGGCTCCCCGCAGCGGGAAGCCGGGCGGGGGGTTTGACAGCTCCCGCCGGGCTTCCCGCTGGGGGGAGCCGGGCGGGAGCTGTCAACCCCCCCGCCCGGCTCCCCGCAATGGGGAGCCGGGCGGGGGGGGGGGGTTTGAGAGCTCCCGCCCGGCTCCCCGCTGGGGGGAGCAGAGCGGGAGCTGTCAACCTCCCCGCCCGGCTCCCCGCAACGGCTCCCGGCAACTCCCCCGCCCGGCTCCCGGCAGTGGGGAACCCGGCGGGCACTGTCAACCCCCCCGCCCGGCTCCCCGCTGCGGGGACCCCGGCGGGGGGTTGACAGTGAGCTGGGCGGGTGGGCTGAAAGTTCCCGCCGGGCTCCCCGCTGTGGGGAGCCGGGCGAGTTGACAGCTCCCGCCGGGCTCCCCGCTGCGGGGAGCCGGGCGGGGGGGTTGACAGTTCCCGCCTCGCTCCCCGCAGCGGGAGCTGGGCGGGCGGGCTGACAGTTCCCGCCTGGCTCCCCGCAGCGGGGAGCCAGGCGGGAGCTCTCAGCCCACCCGCCTGGCTCCCCGTTGCGGGGAGCCAGGCAGGTGGGGGGGGGGGGTTGACAGCTCCTAAAGCCTCTATATAAGGGACTAATTCGGGTGAGGGGGTGTCCATTAAAGCCAAAAGTCCTGTTATTTAATGATTTTTAAAAATTATTAAATAACGGACTTTTGGCTTTAACGGACACCCCCTCGCCCCAATTAGTCCGTTAAATCGAGGTTTCACTGTAATGTTATTATATACATGGATTTAAGGGCTAGATCCACAAAGGGACTTGGGTCTTGCAATGTTCAGCATTGCAGTGCTGAACTGTTGTCCTGCCACCCAGTGGAATCCACAGCTCTGAGTTAGGTGCTCAGGCTCCCTAAACAGTGCCTATGTAAGGATATGCACCTAGAATGGGATCTGCAAAAGTCAGCTTGCTGAGCAGGAAGCTGCCAGAGCTAGCCAATGGGAAATACCAAGGAGAGGAGTGGATCTTAAGCCCCGCCTCCAAGGGTATTAGGCACTTAAATCTAGACAAAAGGGAAGAGCCTGTCACCAACTGGGATTTTCAACTGTGTACCCTCTCCTGAAGTAAAGTGCATAAGCCTAACTTTTGACTTGCAAACAAGTTTTAGCCCAGGGATTAGAGCACTCATCATGGATGTGGGAGACTTGGGTTCAAGTCTTCTCCCTGCCTTATGTGGAGACGGTGTTGGTGTTGGTTCTTCTTTGAGCAGGGAATTGGACTAGATGCTCTCTTGAGGTCTCTTCCAACCCTGAGATTCTAAGGGATTTGGGGAGAAGGATCTCCCCATCTCAGGAAAGTGGCTTAGCCACAATCTTCACCACCTCCTCCAGCTGTTCTGTGTACTGGAGGCTTGCACTCAAAATGCCTGCTGGATTGGGCCCCACTGGCGAGACAGGTTGGTTAGCACCTAGTTTGATAAACCTGCTGAGGTTCAGGTATGAGATAAGAGACTCTAGACTGAGGTAGCTGTGCTTATGTTCTCTGGAAGAAATGTAGGGACTTTAGGTGCTTACAGTGTTAGGCAGCAGCTGAGGTTTTTTTTGAAAATGTCAGTGACCCCTCCCTTTGGGTTTAGGCACCTAAAGTGGAAGTTAGGTATCTAACTGCTTTTATGGCTCTAGCTGTAAGTGCCTAAGTTCAGGCAAAAAAGAAAATTTTGGCTCTGGACTATTTTTTGGTAAATCTAAATTATTTCTAAGTAATTATTATTATTAGAGTAATTATAGAGTATAATAGTAATAATTAGAATGATTTAATAGACTGAAAATATACTAACCTCATTCAGCCAAAGAATAGGAAAGATGTAGGATTTTGTAAGTTTTGATAAAGTACTGCAACAAATATTGAAATAAAAAATTGAAACAACCACAACACATTATCTGCACGTTGCATATTCACAATTTCCGTCCGGCAATTTCTCATACTTCTTTACTCTACCACTTTGCTGAAATTGACAGGAAGTACAATTTGTATGTGTTCAGGTGGAAAACCTCTAGTAAATTCAAACTAGAGCATTCCTCCACCCCCACTCTTCCCCAAGCCCTGCCCCACTCCAACTCTTCCATTAAAAACCTCCCTGAGACTCCACCCACCTGCCGGTTGCTGGTCTTTGCCTTCCCCAGTCCCCTCCCAACGCCATTAAACAGCTGCGGCTAGTGAATGCTGAGCTGCCACTATTGTTTTTCTGTGGATGCTCCAGCCCCAGCGCACCCCCCAGAGTGGGCACCTATGACTACCACCATTATGCATACCATCCCCCACCTAGTATGAGAAAGTAGATAGATAGATAATGTATGTATGATCATCGATATGTTTATTACATAATTGTTTCTCTTCTACCTTGCCCTTCCCAAGCCTGTTTTTCAAATCTGTCTGTTGTCTTTTATCATGAACTTAGATTACAACCTCTTGTGGAGTCGGAGGTGGCTCTCTGACTGTATTCTAAATTAAATGCATGCACAGTACCTAACGTGCAATAAGGTTTTGATCCCTGATTGAGGCCTGTAGGTGCTACCACATATAAATAATAATTATGATAATGTGCATGTGTACATACAGTGGACAGATTTCCCATTTTGAAAGTCTACTAGCTTAAAGACTATACTTTATACTTAAAATCGGGACCATGAATGGAACCAGTAATCTCTTTCAAAATATTAAGTACATGTGTGTGTGTGTGTGTGTGTGTGTGTGTATTTATTAGCACTGATTGGGAAATTTTCAACAAATTTTTTTCAAAAATACATATTTGAAAGTGAAACTATTTGTTAAACAGTGACAAATTCAACAAAACAGCTGAATCAAAAAAATGGTAAAAGAAATATTGAGATTATCAAAAGATCCTATTTTGACCATATGGAATCAGAAAGTTTCCATTTTTGGATTTCAAATAACTTCTTATTTCTAAATTTTACTAAATTTACACTAAAGGTAAGAAAAAGGAAAAAAGATTTGACACTGAAATGAAGTTTGTATATATGTAGTGTGTATATATTTTTCCATACAGTTTTCAGTCAGAATGACTTTTGTATTAAATTAAGTTAAATAAAACAATGAAGAACAAAAGTAAAGACTCTCTTTGAAAAAGTGCACTGTGTGTCTCCTGTGTAATTGCTGAGTCAAGTTTCACAATATGGTGTCTGTTAACTTTTTCATTGGCACTAGTTTTGGAATGATCATATTTTTCACAATCTCCATATATGGTATAATTCTGTTTTTGCTTCTCATCCCATTTATTGTTTACAGATTCAAAGCATGACCCTAAGTCCTGATACAATGCCCACTGTAGCCAATGAGAATCTTTCCATAGACCTCAATGGGCATTGGATCAGAGGTCTAGTGTATGCCTGACAAGGAATTTGAAATTTGACTTCTACTTGCAAATATTGAAGCTGAAGGACATTTTAATAAAAAAAAGCAGCAAATTGTTTCAATTAAAAATGGAACATTTCATGACATTCACAAATATTTGGGCTTTTTATGAACTACAGAGCAGGTTGAAATTTTTGGCATTTTGAAATTTCACGAATTGGAAAATATTTAAGATTTTATTTTAAAAATTCACACCTTTTATATTTACATTTATTTCTGATTGCAGTGGACTTACAAGCTTGTTAGAAAATGTTCTAGTATTTTATTTCAAAAAGCTCCCTTTTGGGTGACAGAAAATACCTAAGTGTAGGAAAAGAATTAGGGACTTGATCTTGCAAATTGCAGAGCACTGTGGCCTTAATCCAGCAAAACACTTAAGCATGTGATTAACTTAAAGTACCTGAGTCACTTCACTGAAATCAATGGAACTATTCACACACTAAATGTTTTGCACATACGTGTGTAAGTGCTTTTGTAGGATCAAGGTCAAAGTATGTATCATCCTGCAGGACAGACCCCTAAGTCTCCAGTAACATAATTTAATAATTATAAAAGTAAATCGTATTCACTTTGGGCTTGATCAATGATCAAGTTCAGAGCTCCTGGAGGGAGAAGGAGGGATAGCGCAATTGTTTGAGCCTTGGCCTGCTAAACCCACAGTTATGAGTTCAGTCCCTGAGAGGGGCCATTTAGGGATATAGGGCAAAAATCTGTTGGATGATTTAACTGCGGATTGGCTTTGCTTTGAGCAGGGGATTGGACTAGATAACCTCTTGAGATTCTATGAGAGGAAATCACCACGTGAATCCTCTTCTGAAGATTTAGGGACCACAGAGATTAAGTATTAACTGTGCTTTCATTAATAGTAATACTGTGGGCCCAGGTCCGAAACTACTCCTTGTCTCCCTCTACCCCCACCAATTCCCAAGGGACATTCAGGGATCACTAGGGTGCAAGGATACCTTCACCACATATCTTGTGCCAACTACTGAGATGTGAGCTGTATAGGAATTACTTCTTCCTTTACTCTACCCAATGCTGGGGATCTTCAATGGGTTGGTTTAGGAATACAAACACATAGCTGGCAGACTGAGACACACTATCATAACACTGTCATTATGAACTGTATATTTAATATTTAGGTTATATTTATTGAAACTCTACAAAGCATTTTCGTAGAGCCAGTCACCCTAATTGCAAAAGGACTAACAAACAAAATATTGTACCTGTGTTTTAGAAACAAACCACTTACTCGATTTTTGCTTCAGGCTTCACCAGTAAGTTTATTTGCAGCCTTTTGGCAAATCGTAATGTAAACCCAGTGGTCTAACGCCAGAAAAGGAGAAAACACAAAATAAAATAAAACAAATAAAACAACCACAACGAATGTAATGCTTGTGATGGTGGCCAGTATAAACTTAAGTCTGGAATAGGTACATCTGATAAACTTGAATTAACACTGTTCATGAACTTGTTTACCATTGGGATTACCTTAAGGGATCAAAGGGTCATTTAATTCTTTATGCCCATTCTATTCTTTATTGAGATGACTAGCAAGGTTGCAAATTAATATTAGAGCCGTTTTCCATCAGAAAATGCTGATTTGACTAATTCAAAACACTTTTCAGGAATATATTAATTTCATCAAAATTTTTGGCAGGAAATAATTGAAATGTTGTGTGTTGATAAAGACAAAATGTTTCATTCCAATAAGGTGAAAATTAGGGCTGGCCTGAAAACAAGAATTCCATTTCGTGAAAATTGAAGTTTTCAAAATTTATCTCATTCCACATCAAAATGAAAATGAGAACACTCAAATTTTGTCACCAAAAAGGAAGCAAACAAACAAATGAGAAATTATGGGGTTCTGCAAAACCCAAACACCAAAATATGGGCTCCGGTAATCATATCTGAAATGAATCAGTATTATAACTACACTGCAAAGCAATACTGTGCATAGTTATCAAGAAACAAATCCTATAAATGTTGGCTTACAGGCTCCACATCTAAAAAGGTCTCGTGTTCATCCGCATTTGCACTCAATCCTACAATATTCTCGGACACATCTTCACTTGCATGCAGAAAATGGGGAAGTGTAATATACACTGGTTTTCCTGTTATAAAAAGACAAGCAAAATTGGAAAGTAAATCATAATCTGGTTTCTCTTATTGAAGTACCTCGCCTGAAGACATTTTATTTATTTATACATAAATAAATATATATGATATGCACACAAATATACACACATTCATTATGAAGATTTACTAAACCTAAAGCAGAGAGAGATTCTGTAGGTCTACAGTCCTATAGGCATGTAGATAATTTGCATGAGTAAAATTAATTGCTATTAAAATTACAGCATATGGACCAAATTCCCATCTATAAGTTTACTACAGTGGAACTACACTGAGTTAGAACAGCTGCTCTCTCACTCGATATATGCATATATAGTTATCACACCATGTATATGAGATCTCCTGAACATAGGAACTGTGACTATCCAAAACTTTTATGCAGTGGATAAAACTCCTTTTACTCTTCCCGACACAAAGACAAGGGATAATTTACCCCAGAATGTGTAAATGGTATTGTAACTTCCATCTCTTTCTCTCTTCCTTGTGCATCTCTGATACTTTTATTTCTTGCATTGGTACCATCTCCAAAGCTAGATATCTAACTCCATCATCACAGTCTCTGAGAATCTCCGACTCATTCATAAATTTATCTTCACAACATCTCATGAAGATAAAGAAGTATTCAGATCCCTGTTTAAGGAACCTACATTCCAGAGATTAAGTTATTTGCCTAAGGTCACACAGAAAAGCTGTGATACAGTCAAGAATTGAATCCAAGACTCTTGAATCACAATCTAGTAACTTAACCACAAAACCATCCTTTCCCCCAGGCCAAACGGCTTGTTTGGATTAGTGACATTTTAACTACTCTACCTTCTTTGCAAGCGCTAATGTCCAGTGCTCCAGAGGCTGTGCAATTCTTTGACAAAACACTTTCTGTGCAGAAGCACCTATTTTCTGGAGTTTCAACAGGAGATGCAAATGCTGCACGAGGAACTGTAAAACGATACAGGGGGATTTCCTTCACAATCTGCTCACTGTCAAATATGCCATAGATAGATCTGAATATAAAAGAGAAATGTTTCATCCTTTTTAATGCAACTTTTAAAATAAATGACACATTTTAAGGAAGAAAAAGTTCATTCCTGGCACTGAAAATCAAAGTTGAGCCTGCAAATATGTCTCCTGGAAGAATTAAACTTCCGTTCCCCTGACATCTACTGAGAAGTGTTTGTAACTATCCCACTGGAATATGCAGGGACATTATATGGCAACAGCAGAAAAGACAGACTGAAAATAAAAACTGCAAGGAGATTTATTACATTTTTTATTAATTATTTATTTTTGTTGGGTAATATATAGCATATTCTGAGAGAAATCAGTTTGATGTATTTAGCTATGAAGAGTGAAATACATGCCTGTACAGATGATATGGTCTCCCACAGTATTCTTGCCAGCAAGTTAAAGAAATATTGGCTGGATGAATAGACTATAAGGTGGATAGAAATTACACCACTGCAAAGGATAAGAGACTCAGAGGCATTGCAACTACTCACTATTCAGTACAACTAAGGGTGGCAGAATCAGGCTTTAAGTAGACAATCCTGAACACAGCAGATTCACATGGTTAAAGCCAAAGGTTGGTTTATTTAGTTGCTTCAATGACCCGAGACCAATCAGAACAGTTTCAACAATTGCCTTAGACATTTTTATAAGCCATTTTTGGTGAGCATACATAGGAATATGTGCACAATATGGATATCTCTAAGTGTCCTACCTGCAAATATCAGAGGAAAAGAAGCGCAGGGTCCGGTCCTTCTTTACAAAAGGAGGAAATGATGCACCATCTATGGATGAAGTAAAATAAGAACTTGAATGCAATTCTACTTTTATGACATGAGATCATTGATAATGCCACACTCAGCTGTGGTCTTTTCCATACATTTCTGACAAAGAAAGATAAATCTAGTGCTTGTGCACACAAAGATTTATGCAAGGTATTGGCCAAGTCTTGTTTTCTATTATAAACCTCATTTTGGAACCCCCCTCTAACGTCCCTAATAAATCCTTTAATCTTAAATTTGACATATACAATCTGTGGCAAACAGGCAATATCTTTAACAAATATGAGGGTAAGCGTCATAGAAGATACAGGACACAGAAAAGTGTTGATTGTGGCTCCCTGCTGCCTAGTAGATCCAACTCCAGGGTTTATGTGGCTAAGTTTGAGAACTGATTTTAAGAGATGAACATCCTATTGACTCAACTGGAATTATGGATTCTTGGTGCTTATAAACCTCATAACCTTAGGCTTTCGAACTTGTGTTTCTAACTTGACTTAATATCACCTCCGCCATCCTTCTGAAAATGGCTCCTGCTCAGCAGGATGCTGTAACAAACCTCTAACCAGTTCATTCTTTGAATCCTGTAAAAACTTTTCTTTAGGTTTTATGCAGCACCCATCACAGAGTTAGAAATGATGCGCTGATATCTTTGCATCCTCAGCCGAGATGACAGGAGCAAGGAGACTCTCTCATAGACCGTCAATCGACCTCTGTTATCAGCAGGGTCTTTTCTCATACTAGGTCAGATTCCATCCAACCACCTGTCTGTGTGCTATTCCTAAACCCTGACAGCCTAGGGAATAGGTTGGCAAAAACTGACTCGCTTTCAAATCCTTGGATGAGAATGTTGTCTATGGTGTTTAATTTAGTTATCTAAACACTTTGTTTTATCTAGTAAGGAAAACAGCTCCACCCTGTGATATGAAAGTCCACAAGAGAAGGAGGAATTCTTGCCCTACAGAACTCTGATTTGCAGTTGTCCTAGATGAACCTAGTGCTTGCTGTGAAAACAAACGGAATATCCAATCAACACTGAGCTGGATCACACAGTGACTACTAGTCATCTCTGGGGGCTGCTAATTTTACTGTTAACTTCTGTTCTTTTGCTAGGGCACTGGGAATTTAAAAGACAAATATAGAGTCCTTTGACAGTTTAATGCAAGCAAGTCCTCCTTTTTAAACCTGTGACCACAGTTACATTTCATTCTAGGACGAGGACAGATTAACAACCGTAAAAGAGACAAAGAAAAAGAACAGACACCATCAATTCAGCTCCATCTCTGGTAACAAAATACTTTCCTTCATTCTTCATCCATATCCTCTCAGATATGATACCTTACTAAGAAGCAGCTCTCTCAGGTATTGACAGGATTTTAAGGTCTTGTTTAATTCTTCAAGGTCATAATCTCTCATGTATATGTAAAATCCATTTTATTCATCAAGCATGGGTTGATTAACCTCATCAGAGCCACTGAAGCCATTTACCAGACAATGCATATAGTCTACAATTTGCAAGCCTGATTTCACCATCACAAGGAAGAGCAAAACAAAAGGCAGGAAATGGAGGAAAGGTTCAAGTCAAAGATGAAAGAGATGAAGAAACGTCCCGGGAGCTAAGAATATTGCTTATCAAATAATCACTAGCACAGACCGCAATAAAGAATCAATCCCTCTGACTCAGCCTTCATAAGAAGCTTAAGCACTAGTAAGCTGTTATCATATCTGAATCACTTATTGTGCTTTCCTGTAAGGAGAATGCTCTATACTAGCTAGCACTGTACAGTACAAATAAACCTGCTTGTTTTCACACTCTCTGGCTTAAGACCTATTGTGGAGAGAACTGCGGGTGCACACAACATGCAAGATAAACTTTTCAAAGTTTGTTGTGTCCCCTTGTGTTATTGTTAATGTGGAGTCCAATGGGATTAATTTCTTGGCCCTCTGCTCCTTCCTGTCTACCTTCTCCCTTTTGGTCATCTTGGTCTATCGTTAATCTTAGCTATTGCCTTTACAGTGACAATGATAACCCAATTGTACATACATTTTGACACCTCCATGTCTACCCTTGCCACTTGTTTTGACCAAATTAATTTGTGGCTTCATCTGAACTTCCTTCATCTAAGTGCTCCAAAGAGAGAAACGTCACACATATCCTCCAATGTAACACTATATTGTCTGTCACCACTCCTTGCTCAGATCCCCATTTGCCGCTATTGTCCATGTCTATAACACTTTTACTATTGCAACAGCCTTCTCTATGGCTTCCACAAGCCAGGCTCACCAGACTGCAGCATCTGCAGTATAATACTTTCTCTAGCGTAGTTTTCTGTGAGCGCATTACTTAGCTTTTTGTAGCATTTTGGGACCCAGATTGTATTCCGATATTACACAAAAAGAAATCTCTGCTGTATTACACTGTGTGCACAGTTAAAAGGGAAAAGACTGCTGGAATCTTTTCTATACCCATGGTGCTTTCGCTAAATTGGGAATTCTCTTATGGACACAGAGAGAGAGAGAGAGAGAGAGAGGCTCACCTGTTCCATTGACCATGTCACACTGGCCAGGCCAGATGGAAAGATTGCTTTAACAAAAAACAAAAACAGTTCCTGGTCATGCCACATACCATGTATTGTTTAATGTAATCTATTTCATTACCCAATTAGCTACATAGGCCCTGCTATGTAGTTTCAATCATGCGTTGCTGAAGCACGGCCTATGTAACTGAACAGGGATGCTTTCAATATAGAGAAGTCCCCTCTGATGCAGGGGGATGTTGTTTTGGTTTTCAGTGCAGATGCAGAATGTTACAGAGTTTACCACTTCACTTACTTTTCTCTTAGAAATTTTGGGCCTAAATCTCCTAAGTTACACCATTATAGCTCCACTGACTTTACAGTAACTATTCATGATGTAAGTGTAAGGAGAAAAGGGCTCTGAATTTGTTCTTCCTATGCATGCTGTTTCTTGTCATCTGAAATAAATGTCATCTAAGCTGAAAAGTGCACATTTGGATCTTTGCAAATAGGGAAACATAATGAAGAAATCTGATGAGATTTCCTGGTTTAAAAAGAAAAGCACAAAAGGTTAAATGGCCACTTATGGAAATAAGAATCCCAGCTTAATGAAATGGAAGTCTTTGAAGTGTAGGTCCAAAAGTTTCAACAGTATTTTTATTTACATGCTATTGAATCCCTCTGTTTCCTAACACTGGTAGGATATTTGGTAGTGTATAGCCACTTGTCTTAGAGATCAGATGAGATGGAATATATGGACTTAAACATGTGCTTCATAAGTATTCACTACCAAAAACAAATTTTCTAGATGAAAAATATAAACACTATCTATGAAAATAAATGGAATGGAAAAATCTCTGAATTTCCACACAACCTGAACAATCCTTCCACTAGTTCTTCTTCTTGTAACTCCCTGTGAGAAGGCCTGACAGATCATATTGTTTTGAGGATAAAGGAATAATAAAGATTCCTGTTAGATACAAAATCCCCATATCTTCTCAGAAATGTCTCCCGTGACAGTACATTAGAGCAGTATTTAGATGTATGGGAATGGACAGAATTCACAATACAGTGAAACCTCGATATAACGGACTAATTCGGGCGGGGGGGTGTCCGTTAAAACCGAAAGTCCGTTATTTAATAATTTTTTAAAATCATTAAATAACGGACTTTCGGGTGACAACGGACACCCCCCCGCCCGAATTAGTCCGTTATATAGAGAGAGCCGTGAGTCAGCCCACCCCACCCCCTCCCCCCGCCCGGCTCGCCGCTGCGGGGAGCCGAGCGGGGGCTCTCAAACGCCCCCCCCGGCTCCCCGTTGCGGGGAGCCGGGCGGGGGGGGTTGACAGCTCCCGCCCGGCTCCCCCCAGCGGGAAGCCCGGCGGGAGCTGTCAAACCCCCCGCCCAGCTTCCCGCTGCGGGGAGCCAGGCGGGAGCTGTCAAACCCCCCGCCCAGCTTCCCGCTGCAGGGAGCCGAGCGGGGGCTCTCCCCCCAGCGGGGAGCCGGGCGGGAGCTCTCAAACCCCCCCCCCCCGCCCGGCTTCCCGCTGCGGGGAGCCGAGCAGGGGCTCTCAAACGCCCCCCCCCGCCCGGCTCCCCGTTGCGGGGAGCCGGGCGGGGGGGTTTGACAGCTCCCGCTCGGCTCCCCCCAGTGGGGAGCCGGGTGGGAGCTCTCAAACCCCTCCTCCCCCACCCGGCTTCCCGCTGCGGGGAGCCGAGCGGGGGCTCTCAAACGCCCCCCCCCGCCCGGCTCCCCGCTGCGAGGAGCCGGGCGGGGGGGTTGACAGCTCCCGCTCGGCTCCCCCCAGCGGGAAGCCCGGCGGGAGCTGTCAAACCCCCCGCCCGGCTTCCCGCTGCGGGGAGCCGAGCGGGGGCTCTCAAACACCCCCCCCCCCCCGCCCGGCTCCCCGTTGCGGGGAGCCGGTGGGGGGGGGGGTTGACAGCTCCCGCAGGGGTCCCCACTGCGGGGAGCCGGGCGGGAGCTGTCAACCCAGCCGGCTCCCTGGGGCGGGAGCCGGCAGCCCCCAAAACGGATTTCGGATGCATCGGAAATTTTGTCCGTTGCATCCGAAGTCCGTTAAATCGGGGTCCGTAAAATCGAGGGTTTACTGTAGTTACAACTGACTTCTACAGAGCAGGCAATTCATAAGAATCAGCCGATTAATATGCCCCTCCTATCCCCAAATTTCCTTTACCAGGTTTGTTTTATATTATAATGGATGATCATCACTGTCTGGTGTTGCTATGACTTTCTAACTTTAATGGAGCCACCATAAAGTAGTCCCTTGTTCAACGCATTGAAGAAGGTGTAAGAATAGAAAGCAGTGGCAATTTCTTTTGATATTTTTATCTAGCCAAATTGTATTCAATCATATCCTGTGAAGCCGGTGTGAGGGAAGGGGATTAAAGGGATCCAATCACATGCACGGGAAAACAGCAGCAACTCATTAGATTACACTATCCATAACTCCCTGAAATTCAAGGCCAACAATGGAGCTATGGTGGGCTAGAAGAGAGAAAATGGTTTTGCTGATCTAGACCTGATCCAGCATTCACTGAAGTAAATCGGAGTCTTTCTATTGACTACAATGGGCTCTGAATCAGGCCAGTAATGTCTTGTATAGAGTCACACATAGAAAATATGCACATTTCTCTTATAAACAGTATTTATGGTACCTTTTGTTTTTATAGGACTGAATTATTGCAGTTTTGCTTATGTCATCTTTTCCATTAAAGACTCTGTACAGCCCATCAGATGTGCCATTATACTGCAAAAGACACAAGAACAGAGAAAAACAGTTTAGTTTTACTGCTCTCAGGACTTTTAGTGAGTTCATATATGAATAATCATCCTTCATGTTCTTAATTTCTACGTACTTTGTGCTTCCTTCACTGTGCAAACATCAGGTGTGGGGTTTTGCCCTCATATATTTTGGAGTTATGGTTGGGATGGAGATTTTGATGTTTGGAATCACCGATTTGTTAATGCTAATAGCAAACAGAAACTAAGAACCTGATTCAGCAAAACACTTAAGCATGTGCTAAACATGATATACATGAATGGGGACTTAACCTGCCTCAGTTTAAGCATTAGAATTCAGTACTTTGCTAAATCGGGGACTAAAGGCTCAGATCCTGCCCCCAGTGCATAGATGCACTAGTGTGGAGAGACTGTATAAAGTATTTGTTCTTATCTAAGCAGCAGCTGGGAAAGATTCCAACCAACTAAGTTCTAGTGGAAATACTAGGAAGGTGGATTTCTTCCCATATCTGTGGGTGCCAGCCCAGCTGACTAGTACGAACGTTGCTGTCTGCTGACATGCTGGCTGGGTATCTATCTTTCCCTCTGTTGCCTCATAGTACAGGAGCAGACAAATATATAGTAATGCCCAGAGGCATTCTAGTGACAGGACACTTTCTCCAACTCCAGTCACCTACACACTTATCCTTGAAATGTTTGGATGGCTTCGACCAGGGATCAGCAACCTTTGGCATGCAGCACAGCAAGGTGAGCCCCCTGGCGGGCTGGGCTGGTTTGTTTACCTGCTCTGTCCACAAGTTCAGTCGATCACTGCTTCCACTGGCAAAGGCTTGCCACTCCAGGCCAATGGGGACTGCAGGAAGCGGCGGCCAGCACATCCCTCAGTCTGCGCCGCTTCCTGCAGCCCCCATTGGCCTGGAGTGGCGAACTGTGACCAGTGGGAGCAGTGATCAGCTGAACCTGCGGACGCGGCAGGTAAACAAACTGGCCCGGCCCATCAGGGGTCTTACCCTGGTAGGCTGCGTGCCAAAGGTCGCCAATCCCTGGCTTAGACCTAGGCCACTCTGCCTCCCTGCCCCTCCTCTCCACCCATGACTGTGCCATGTTGTAACAAATCAGAAGAGAGCTCATTTTATCAGGTACAAGAATGCCACTGAGAAGCCCTTTGCCCCCACCTCCAAACCATCCTCATCTTAGGCTCTATTCCTGAAACAGAGTCCACACACACATGGATTCTTACACAGAGTCCCTGTGACTCCAGTGGGACTCTGTACAGAAGCAGATTCCACGCGTGGGGATATTTTTGCAGGATCAGGATCATGTAGAATTGATGATTTCCAGTCACTTCCATTGATTATGGTCATTTCTTTCCTCTTTTTTGCTTCCCATGAGAGAATGTCGATATCTGTGAATAGTTGGACATATTAAGGTACGTCTACACTGCATTTTAACCCCCCCGGCAGCGCATCTCAGAGGAAAGGTCTGCTGAATTGGGGTCGTGCTGTGGTGATGAAAACAGCAGTGTAAACATTGCAATTCTGGCTGTAGTTTGGGCTCTGAAACCCAGGCCCATTCCTGGGTGTCAGAACCTGAGCTCCAGGTCAAGCCCAAATATCTACACATTTTAGTACCATAGCACGAGCCCCACAAGCTTAGATTTTATGGACCCAGGCTCGGAGACGCACAGACGCAGGTTTTAAAAGGCAATGCAGACTTACCCTTAGGTGCTGTCTCCCTAAACTGCCACTGTCAGGTTGTCCAAATCTCTTCCCACAGTACGTTCACTAAAGGTGTTTCTCCTCACAGGTTTTACTTACAGGGTAGAAGACACCAATTTTTCGCTCCACAGGAAATGGTACTTTCTTTAAGAATGGGTCTTCGTAGCCCCAAAGAATTTCTTTCACACTTCTGGTTTGTAGCATGAACGAATTAGATGACTTGATCCATGTATTTAGGAATATCTGTATAAAAGAGTTTTGATACAGGGCAGGTGCGGCCTGCAATAATAATAATAATAATAATAATAATAATAATAACAGTTAGTATGATCTAGCAGACACATTCAGTGCCAAGAAGATTATTTATATATGGGTACTGGGGGACAGATTTGGACTGAGACTAATGAGGCTGTGAAGTGGAGTGAGGGGATGTAAGGGGACATTTCCCTAGCCCTCTGTGCAGCCTGTCCAGAGTCAAGTTAAGACATGAGGCATAAGAACAAGCTGTTAGGGTCACTGCTCCCACACTGCAAGAAAGCAGGTGGGCCAGGTACACAGAGGGCCCAGGACTGGGCAGAGCTTTCAAGTTAGCATATGGTTTGTGGAATTATGGCCTTGATATGAATTTAGGTGCTTAACTTTGTGCATACAGGTTCGAAAATATTAGCCTTGATTAACATTTTCAAGGATGTTGAAATGCACTTCAAATGCTCTCGATTTAAAGGAGTAGTGTTTATTTAATTTAGAATTAGAGTTGATTAAAAAAAACACAAAATTTGTCACCTCCCGCCCCAAATTGTCTCCTTTTGGTCGATAAACAATGAAATTCAAACAGTTTCAACTGCAGATTATAACCATGCTGTTACTAGCATTATAATTACAGTAGCTCCTCAAGGTGCAAACAGCATGAAGGCCTCTTTTCTTAAGTGCTATATGAAGACATAGGAGACAGTACCTAGTAGTCTGCATAGACAAGACAGACAAAGGGTGGGGAAAACAGAGTGTTGTTATTCTCACTGTATAGATAGGGAACAGAAGTCCAGAGAAATCAAGCACAGGTCTGTGGGAAAGTCAGAAATTAAACCCATATCTTGAGAGTCCCAGTCCAATGCTTTAGCTACAGGACTATCATTCGACTCCTGATTCTTCCTCTCTGTATTGCACGGCATCAAGCATACTAGTGTTTGTAATAGTAATAATAATTAATAAACCAAATTAGTTTTAATAAGGGGAAGTTCTGGAGACAAGATCATAATGCAAAGTGTTTGTTTAAACTCAAGATAAATTATCAACAAAGTCAAGAGCCATACGAACATGCGTGTATAGCTTCAGTCAAAGCCAAATGTTCTAATGATATGAAAATACACAAAGAATTCAGGCAGACAAAATCATGTATGGTACCACTCGACAGATCAGGTCCCAGGCTTCTTGGGCCATGTGCTTTTTCTTAAAAGGACTGTGATCTCAGCAGGACTGGATGGCTCAGGGGACCTAACCACGTTGGCACTAATTGGCACCATTGTTAGCCCCTGGAGTAGGGAGGCCAAGTATAGAATGAGCATGGAATTTGTTCCAGCCTCTCCCTTCACAGCAGGGTTGAGGTGACTCCCAGAACACTGTGTAAAACCCACAATGCACTACTTGCCCTGTATCTTGGATAGAGAGAGAACTTCAGTCTCCAAAATAATCAGCTTAATTTCACATTAAAACTGGCCAATAAACTCCTTTTGCCCTATGTGGATAAATCCCACCTGAAAGGTTTTGCTACTGACTTTCTGTTTTGTTGGCACTAATCAGTACCTGGGCCTGACTTTCATTTACACTAAGAGCACGGTACATCGAGAGTGTAAAGGAGCCTTAAATTACATGTAATATATGCCCACTTTCAGGCTGCTTTTACGCTGCCAGAGTGGTGCAAAGAATCGATCCCCTGTTTTTTAGTATAGTTGCAGTTTTGTTATTAGCTATAACTTCTCTCCTTCTGCCCTTAGTCCTTCAACACCCAAGCTGGGATATTATTGTTTCCTTGCTTTACTTACAACAACAGCGAGATTGATACATGTAAAGGTGTCGTTTTCTGGCCCAACTGACATATCCGGCTCGAAGCGAGCAACATTTGGCAGCATATAGGACACGGTGTAGTCAGGATGTTGAGTGATATTTTCTTTGGGTAAATATCGCATCCTTAAAAATACAAAAAAAACCAAACCCAAATATTGTTTAATGTTGATTTTAAAGCCACATGGCTCACCGGGCATGACTAGAGCTGGTTTCTCTTGTATGAAACCTTGGTGAAAAGTTTTCCTGAGGAATTTCAAAACTTTCTCAAGAAAAATCGCACCATTCCCAAACCAGCTATAACTGTGACAGGGAAAAGATTGTAAGTATGTCCCTTTGGGGGAACATCTGCACCGCAGTCAGAGGTGTGATGGCAGCCTAGATATACCAATGTTGTCTTTAATCTTGGTAGCTAGGGTACCAATAGTAGGGAAAACATGGCAGCATAGGCTTCGTTGTGGACTAACTGCCTGAGTAAACACCATGGTACCAGGTGAGATTTACTGAAGCCTTTGTGTGCCACTTTCACTGCTATTGGTATCTGTGCTGGCTAGATTTAAGCTAGCTCAGTATACCCACTCAGGCACCCCAGTTGCACTGTATACACCACCTTAGAATTCCAGAAGGGTCTGTGAAAATACTGTTTCCTGTGAAATATTTTTGCCGCTTCAGTAATTTCCTCAGTGCGTGATTACATAGCTCCTTGGCACACACACATACACACTATCGGGATGGCAACAAATATTATTACACAGCTCTTCCAGTTTTGATCTGAATTAGCTGGAGTTCATCATACTGTTCAGGTTCTCCGATTGGATGAGACTGTCTCGTGTGTTCAGGGAGGTCAGTAGAAGCTATTATGATTTGATTTCCTAGACCATTATGTTGGAGTGTGAGAGATTGTGCCCCCAGAAGACACTGAGGCGGAAGAGACCTATCGTCTGTAGTGAATTGGACATAATGATGTGACTGAAGTTAATTATGTATTTACATGCTTTGCTGAATAGGGATGAGCTGCTGAATCTGAGCCTTGGTAAACAAACTTGGGAAAAGCAATATTTTGGTGGTTTAAGTTTTTCAGGCTACATTAACAGTACTTTTGAACCTTCAGGGCCAATGTTTTAGCTACAGATGCTAACAGTGTTGCTAACTTTCTCAATTTCACGGCAAGTCTTGCCATAATTGATGCTTTTCTTAGAGCATTATCTCCAGGAATTATATGCAAATGTGAGAATACCAGTGGGGTTTTTTTCCCCAAAAGAAAGCTTCTAGCCCTGATGGTTGCAGCGAAAATCACGGAAATGAGAACCCTAAAGATTCACAAACCAGGAGACAAATAAAAAGAATGTAGCATTAATTATTTTTTAATTTTCTTATGGTTTTTAAGCCAATCTCATGATTTCAGTGGTCCTATTCTGGATATGGTTGGTGTTGGTAATACTACAACACATCCACAAAATGTGGATGCCCCTGTTATGCCTATAAATCCCTGAATGCTTTCAGGCCTTGAACCAGCATTCCTAATCGCCAGGCTCGATCGGGGCATCAAGCGAGCTTGCCCACATGAAAATCATATTAATGTGCATTTCACTTCCTATTTACATGTGCCTTGTCTCAACTTGTGCACATGTATGTGTGTATAATGGGTGTATGCAGATTTTGAGGCATACCTGTTATGTCTGTAGCTCTTTCTCATGGTCAGTGTCTCACTCAGAAGAACTTTCAGTAACTTTTACAATACTCCTACTATGACAGATATAAGACATATTTAAAGGGTTTCCCTACCTGTATGTATAAGGTCCAATTTGTTTGAGTATGGGCCGGGATCCATTCATCACTTCCTGTGGATTTTGCACATCATAGAACCAAAACTGCCTATAAACAGGACTCCCTGGCACAACCCAGTTTTCATAAGCTATTGTACCATTTTCGATGACATCTTGCTGTAAGCACAAAAGCAAAACTAAAATTAACCACAGCAAAATCGTTGCTCTGAGCATTCCAGGATAGAGAGGAATTATCTTAGGGCAGTAGCCTAGGACACAGGTATTGAACCCCACTTTCCCTACTCTGCCTCAGACGTCCTTACGACCTTAGATAAGTCACTTACCTCTCTCTGTGTTTCTGGTCCCCAGCTGTAAATAGAGAGAATAGTAAATGGAGAGAATAGTACTAAGTCACAGATGCATTGTGAAGTAAAAGACAAGACTGTGAGGAACTCTAATGCAGTAATGATGGGTACCTATGCGTAAATCTACACTGTAATTAAACACCTACGGCTGGCCCATGTCAGCTGACTCGGGTTAAGGGACTCAGGCTAAGGAGTTGTTTAATTGCAATGTAGATGTGGGGGCTTGGACTGGAGCCCAAGCTCTGGAACCATTCCCTCATGGGGTCCCAGAGCCCTCCATCCATCCCGTACTTGAATGTCTACTCTGCAGATAAACAGCCCCTTAGCCCAAGCCCTGCAAGCATAAGTCAGTGGATACAGGCCAGCCATGGGAGTTTAACTGTAGTGTAGAGATAGCCTAAAATAGGCAGTTTAGCCTTTTGTTAAACAGATGGGGGGAAAAAAACCTAATCTAGCAACACATGATAATAAAGTGTCTGCAAACGGATGGCAAAAGCCATTTCACCATTCATGTGAGGCTTATGGCAACCATTTCTGGTGAATCTTTAAAAACAGTGGTCTGGCTAGACTATGGATTCCGATGTACATGAGGATACATTCTGGTCACTGATGTAAGTCATCAAAAACCTGCTAGAAATCCCAGTGAAGTCAATGGGAACCTTATCATTGACTTTAATGGGAGTTGGCTTACATACCAATACTGCATCCATTGAGTATTCTGGACAAGAAAGTTTAAAATCTGACTAAACTATCCTTAGCATTTACCACTATCCCTCTTGTTTAAGAAAATCTTTATCTGTGCCTATTGTTCAATGAAGGAATCAAACTTTAGATATTCAGTAAATTATTTTGCATATAGAGAAGGCAAAACTACTCAGCAAAGAGCTGACTGAATTTTCAGTTTGATCACTGAACGAAAAGATAAGTAACAAAATAATTGTTTTGGGTCAACCCCCAAATGGTTTTTTTTTTCATTGGTTTCTCTTGCCGAAACAAAAAGTGGGAAAAAAAAATCAGTTTGAATGGAACATTTAATTTGCCTGAAATGAAACGTTGGTTTAGGGTAATTTTAAACCTTTTCTTTTTAAAAATTAAGTCTAGCTAAATTTCAAAAGGAAGCATGGTTTAGAATTGAGAAGTCAAAGCATTTTATTTTGGAAATACCAAAATGAAATGTTTTAACTTTTTAAATTTTTGTTCCCTCCCTTTTTATTTTTGCCAACCAAAAACTTATTTTTTTGACAAATAAATTATTTGTCAAAAAAAGTCACACAGCTCTACTGAGTACTAGTCCTGTTCAATATTAATTAGTTAATTTGCAGCACCCACAGTAACAGTAAAAACTAAAATGTTGGCATCCGTTCAGAGTTTTGTAAAAGAAAGAAGGGCTTTGGGGTTTAAATTCTCCGGTTTTCTTTGCACCGCAATTTTGCCATTTTGAGCTTGCCCAGCGCAAACCAGAACTGCATAAGGAAAGAATGTCAGCAATTAGCAATCACTTCATTTAGAAGTTGCCTTAAAGAGCACTACATAAAGATGTTGCTTAAAATAACTGCTTTGTGTAAATACAGCCAGATCATACTCTGATTCATAAATACGCTGGTGAGCTTGGGCCTGCCGTTTGAGGCTCTGCAGTAATTTACGTGCACGGATATTTGTGTGAGAGAGAACAGAAATGCAGCAGCAACAGATCTAACTTTTCAGATTGTGCTCTTGCATGGAGAGTCTGAGTCAGCAACAACAAATCCCAAAACAAACCAAACCAAACAAACAAAACCCAAGCCTTTAATATTGCTCAAGCCCCAGAAGACCGGACATGCTGCCACAGCTGTATATTAATCCAGGGGAAAGATTGGCCTTCCATTATGAGGCCATTTGCAGGAGAGACAGGCCAGCACATAGGCACCTGAGGGCCTTGAGATTTCAATGGAACACAAGTTCCTGAGGGGTTCTCAGAGGAGGAGTGCCTTCAGGTTAATAATTGTCTTCAGATTCTTGGGCAGGGGAGGAAGTGGGGAATCCTGGTTATGATGTTCACAGAGTGTTCCCCGTATGACCAGGAGAAGGGAGTTTAGGTAAGCACTGTACAACTCCCTCGGCTCAGACTCAAGCTGTTGCCCACGGTCATCATCGTCTAGGACTGAAGGTCATTCACCTGTAGGCTGACCAGACAGCAAATGTGAAAAATCGGGATGGGGGTGAGGGGTAATAAGAGCCTATATAAGAAAAAGACCCAAAAATCAAGACTGTCCCTATAAAATCTGGACACCTGGTCACCCTATTCACCTGTTTGGATTCACTCCTAACCCCATCCGATGAAGTGAGCTATAGCCCATGAAAGCTTATGCTTAAACTGGTTAGTCTTTAAGGTGCTACAAAGTCTTCCTCATTTTATTCCCATATATACCTGCCATTCTTTTCATTTGAAGAACAGCTAGAACCATGGTTTATAAACATTTAGTGATGAATCATCACACTGGCCCTCCCTGTCCCCTAGGATGTAGATTCTTGCCAACTTTGCAGAAGGGGAGACAATGACAGAAAGGTTAAGTGACTTGACTAAGGCCTGGTCTGTGCACAGTTTTTATACTAATATAACAATTTCAGAGAGGGTTGTGATAATTAAACTAGTACAACCTCTGGTGTAGCCACAGTTATACCAATATAATGGTGTCTGTACCAGTATAACTACATCCACTGGGAAGGTCATACCACTCTCATTTTACCATGTAGGCAAAATAGTCTGATTTTTGTGTAGAGAGACTGTGTCAGAGCTGGGATTAGAATGCAGGAGCCCCTTGCCTTCAGCCCCATGTTTTCTACACAATGTCAAGTTACTTCTCATGCTATTAGGTTTTATCCAAAAGACCAAACTGGCTTCGCCGCAGCCTCCAACTAAGAGAAAGCTGGCAGAGGTTCTAACCCCATAAACGGCTCTATTGGTACTGCCAAAAAGGCATGCTTTTGACAGGGGATAACAAATGCTAACTAGCTCTCCTGCTGTAAAATCCTAGATGAGATAAAGCACTTGTAGTTTTTGCCAGGATGTAGTTCAGTGAATGCAACACTGTATGTGCACCTGTGGCTGACGTTGCCTAGTTAATCTTATGGCAAAACTACAGGTGCCTAATCTCCACTAGCATTTTACAGCAGGAGAGGTAACACGCATTAGTTGTCGTAACGCCTCACCTCTTCTGGCAGTGAAGTCAGAGCCTCCAAAGCACTGCATCCCAAAACCACTAACTGGTCTGTTAAAATCCAGGCCTGTGTGGCCAAAGGGGAAGGGGGAGTTATCAAAGCAGAAAACATTAATCTCTAGGGACTGGATGTCCCTTTGTATTTTCAAAGGAGCCTTTGCAAGAAAAGGGTTGGAGACTTTTTTTAAAATGAAAGCTGGGATTGTCCTTTACATTCACACACTCTCAGAACTGGGGCTAGAGGGGACGGCTGGGGATCACAGAGACCAGCTCACCACATGCTTCATTGTCTTGTTTTCTTGGCTGGCATTTACAATGAAAGGTCAGACAGGGACACCATGCTTTGGCTATAGCCTCTGTAGTTTCTTCTCTCTTTCATAATTGTCAGCTCAAATTAGGACATTTGGAAATCAAGTGCAACCCACAATATGCTTTCCAAGTGGTTGACTGTGATCCACGATAAATGGATGAGACTCCACAGACTGAGATAAATTCATAGACTTTAAGGTCAGAAGGGACCATCATGATCATCTAGTCTGACCTCCTGCACATTGCAGGCCACAGAACCTCACCCACCCACTCCTGTAATAGACCCATAACCTCTGGCTGAGTTACTGAAATCCTCGAATCATGATTTAAAGACTTCAAGTTACAGACAATCCACCATTTACACTAGTTTAAATCTTCAAGTGACCCATGTCCCATGCTGCAGAGGAATTAAAAAAACAACAACCAGGGTCCCTGGCAATTTGACCCATGGGAAAATTCCTTCCCAATCTCAAATATGGTGATCCTGAGCATGTGGGCAAGACCCACCAGCCAGACACCGGGGAAAGAATTCTCTGCAGTCACTCAGAGCCCAGGTAATTTCATATAGAGGAGGTCGGTAAATGATTATATATATATATATTATACACACACACAGTGGAACCCCGCTATGTATATATATATATATATTATACACACACACAGTGGAACCCCGCTATATATATATACATACACACACACAGTGGAACCCCGCTATAATATGACCGATGGGATCCAACAAATCCCATCGCGCTAAATGCGGGGTCACATTATAGCGGAGCCCCACTCCCCGGCAGGCGGGGGCTGCGGCTTCTCTCCCCTCTGCCCAGCAGGGACAGAGAACTCCAGGCTGCAGACTGCAGCCCCGGAGTTCTCTGTAGAAGCCGCTGCCCCCGCGTCTGCCGGGACAGGGGACTCCGGAGCTCCATGCAGTCCCAGAGTCCCTTGGTCCCCTCAGGCGCTGGCGCAGCGGCTTCCAGGGAAGCCTTGGCTCTGCGCTTGGGGGGGGGGGGGGGCTGCAGCCCCAGAGTCCCCTGTCCTGGCAGGCGCGGAACCGCAGCTTCCACAGGGAACTCCAGGGCTTTTCAGCCCCGGAGTTCTCTGTCCCAGGCAGGTGGGGGCCGCAGCTTCTCTCCCCTGCTGGGATTAAATTCGCTCCGTGGCCTAAATGTGAAAAACCTATGTGACTTTCACTCACTTACTCCTGGATTGAACCTTCCCCTTTTATCCCCACCTTCCGTACGTTAGCTAGAATCATAGAATATCAGGGTTGGAAGGGACTGTTGTGGAATAAAAACCACTCTTATATTTTGGATTCAGAAATTAGCCTGAGGCCTTTTTTGCAGTCAAACACGGTGTTTGGGAAGGAGCAATCAGCCTGACACTTGCAAGTGAAGAACTGACCATCTCCTCCCCCCCCCCCATACAACATTCTCCATGATTTTTATAGATCCTTATTAATCATGCAAGCGTCATACATATTGATCATGAAAGCGTCACACATCCGCATGGTACTTTCCGATCTGGAAAAGTCCCAAATTTACTTATTTGTGCCATGCAATCAAGTACCAATCAAATCATAGTATTCTTAACCTTTAATTAGTTAGAATAAAAAAACCATGTTTTTCAGTTAGCACCGGGTAATTGTAGTCAGCCTAACATCCTACAAGTCTACAAGGAGATATATTTGCAGTTAGCAGGGACAGGGTTCACGTCACCAAATATCTCTGATCTGTGTGCTCTGCAATAACTGCTGAAGACTCAGATCATAATCTTCTGTCTTATGATCTGTTCTATAGCAGGCCTTGAATGCTCATTAACCTGACTACACCCTTAGGCCTGAAGCAAAGCCATCCCATATTTGCTTCTACAGCACCTCAGGAGGTCATCTAGTCCAACCCCCTGCTCAAAACAGGACCAATCCCCAACTAAATCTCCCAGCCAAGGCTTTGTCAAGCCTGACCTTAAAAACCTCTAAGGAAGGAAATTCCACCACCTCCCTAGGTAACCCATTCCAATGCTTCACCACCCTCCTAGAGAAATAGTGTTCCCTAATATCCAACCTAAACCTCTCCCACTGCAACTTGAGACCATTACTTCTTGTTCTGTCATCTGCTACCATGAGAACAGTCTAGATCCATCCTCTTTGGAACCCCTTTCAGGTAGTTGAAAGCAGCTATCAAATCCACCCCCCAACCCCCCCTCTTCTGCAGACTAAACAATACCAGTGCCATAGGCGCTGACTCCGAGGCTGCTCTGGGGCTGGAGCACCCATGGGGAAAAATTGGTGGGTGCCCTGCACATACCGGCAGCTCCCCGTCCCCACCTGCCCCAGCTCACCTCCGCTCCGCCTCCTCCTCCTCCCCTGAGCTCGCCACCGGGTCCTGCTTCTTCCCCCTACCTCCCAGTGCTTGCAGCACAAAACAGCTGTTTCATGCAGCTGGGAGGGAGGGGAGAAGAGGAGGAACGCAGCATGCTCATGGGAGGAGGCGGGAATGGGGCGGGGATTTAGGGAAGGGGTCCAATAGGGCCAGGGAGGGGGCAAAGTTGGGGGAGACTTTGGGGAAGGGATTGGAATGGGGGTGGGAAACGGGGGTGGAGAAGAGGTGGAGTTTGGAGGGATCCGGGCAGAGGGGGGGCGTGAGCTCCCACCAGCGCAGGGTGAAATTGGCACCTATGACCAGTTCCCGCAGCCTCTCCTCATAACTCATGTGCTCCAGCCCCCTAATCATTGTTGTTTTGTTGCCCTCTACTAGCACAGAAAAAAATACAGGGAATTATGAGAATCAAAAGTAACAGGGACTGGCTCCATTTTGAAGCCCCACAATAATCAAATTGATATATTTGGTGATGGAAAAATTAAAACAAGGAAAATTGCTGTTTGGCAATGTCTCTGAACAGGCCGCCAAAAGATGATGATTTCAGGGCAGCATAAGATGCCCACGTTGTGAGCACCTCAAGCTATAGCATAGCGCCGAATGGCCTATCTCAGCTTTGTCATACACCTGGCCATTTTTGAGTATGCATTGTAGATGGAAAATGTACATTTGAAATTCAGTAAAACTGAGTCAAATATATTCCCAGGGACGGAATAATTCTCAGGGTTATATTTTCTACCTAAAAATAGTTTGCCTTAATTATTTACTACTTTAAAGTGATGACGACAATGATGAATCTTATGTAGATTAAAATCTTTATTCAGGCTTTATCAGGCCAAATCGTGCAATCCTTTTTCAGTCTCTGCATGTGAAAAAACTTCTATCAAAGTCAATGAAGGCTTTTTATCAGCTAGGCCCTGACTATGCACTGTAGGATTAGGTCCCTTATTGCTGCTCGTATAGGCTGTGTGTGGCCTAAAGCCAGGAGTTTAGTTAGTTTCACTGATATGGACAGGCAAGCAAGGCCTAATTATCCTTCCAAATACACTGTTGTTAATCAGGCGTGATCTCTTCCCACTGATATAAAAGAGAGGAAGATCTCTTTTATGATAGATAATAAATTGGCAGAGAGTCAAACTGCTGAGTACAGTAATCGTTATCACTGATAGGTTTATTGGTAGGTATGCAGGAAATTAATCTTGGCAATGTGAGTCTTCCACAGCAAGATGTAAGCGGAAAACTTCAGTTCTGTGTTGTTATGACCCTGTAGCAGGCTGGTAGTATGTGGATAAAAGATGCCAACCTGTTATCAGGGATATCCCTGTTATCAGGAGTTGAACGGTTAAGGAATATTGGATTCTACCAACTCACTGAGGCAGGTGGCTCATTATCCTAAGTACATAAGATAAGTTGGTTATAAGGCTGGAGTTAGAAATTTTGCTGGCCTAAGCATCCCCTTAAAACAGCTTTTGAGATGCTGGGTAGAGCTGCTAAGAAAAACTTCCATGGAACCTTTTTCTGTCAGAAAATGCTGTTCTACTGAAATTAGAATGCTTTGCAAAATCTTATCATTTCACCAAACCTGGGCACAGGGCAGGGGGAGTGGAAGCAGGGACGAGGTAGGGAGCAGAAGGTCCAATGACATCCAAAAAGTCTTGTTTAGACATTTTCTAAATGAGACATTTTCATGTTCTCTTTTGAACGGATTTTGTTTCATTCTACATTATAATGTAATATTTCAAAAGCAAACACAAAACATTTTGATGGATCCAAACTTTTTTGTAAAAATCTGAATCTCTTTTGTGGAGAATTTCAAAATGTTGGGGTTTCATTCCTGACTGGAACAAAGCCAGCTTCCCAAATCTCACAATCCGTCGTGAAATGGAACTTCTGTCCACCACACGAGCTCTAGTGTCAGGGGGAACCAAACCGGAGCCCTACTGAGACTGAGGCAGAGGCAGGTACTTTAAAAAGGGGAAACGCCCCCCACCCCCACCGCCGACAGCTTTGCTGGAGCTGGATTGGAGCGGCACTGGATCCCAGCCCCTGCCTGGCTGCTGCTGCTGCTGTGTCTGTGGGAGTGCATGTAAAAGCACAGATCTCCTGAGAGCTGTGCTGGGGGCTGGCTGGGCCAGAGCTGCATTGCTGCTGTAAGATCCTGGCTGCGGCTGCTGTTTTTGAGGGTGCCCTGGCTGCAGTAGCAGCAGTGCAGCTCTCAGACAATACAGGGGTGGAAGGATGCAGCCCTCAATAGGCCTTTTCCAAAAAAAACCACGCCAGGCCTCTATACAAAGAGAGGCTCCAGGGTCTAGGCTAAGCACTCAGGGCTATGTGATGTTAGTTGTGAATGTTTAGAACAGGCATGGGGAACCTAAGGCCCTGCAGGCCGGATATGGCCTGCTGCTTCATTTCATGCAGCCAGCGGCAATCGTCCATGCCTCAGGCTGGAAGCCCTGAGTCTTGGTGCCTCCTAACCCTTCTTCCCCCTCACCCTCCCACCCATGGTTCTGAGTCTCAAGCACCAGCTCACCCTGCTGCAGGGAGGAGCTGGGGTTGCCAGCCCAAACCGTGACATCAACAGAGCTGCTTTTAGTGCACTAGCTTGAATGGAACCAGCATGAGTCTATCTACCCAGGCCGGGAGGCTCTGCCAGAGGCAGTATAGGCATAGGACAGGGGGCATATAGTAAAGAGGCATATAGTAAACGGGAAATAAAGACAGTCCCACATTTACCATGATTAGAGTGTCCTGGCTGTCTGCCATTTTTATAGGCTAGGGCCCCTAGAGGCGGCAAAATCTGGGGAGAACGTTTGAACTGAAGTTTGCTATTGCCATGTTTTTGTTAAGAAAGCTGAACTGCAGGAATAGCGACTTTTTGATCCCACATGTTGTGTGGACTTTGTTTTAGAGCAGGCTATGATAAGCACCTGCCCGCAGACCCTTATCTAGGAGATAATGGTGGAGTTAGAGGTCAAACTACTAAGTGCATCTGGTTTGGGATTTATTATCCTCAACAGCAATGGCGTAAAAACAAAAACATTTGAAATGGAAATAAATCTGTTTAGTGAAAGTGAAGAACTGCCATGGAGTGAAATCCTGCAGTCTACTCAGATAAACCTCGCACTGATTTCAGCAAAGGCTGCAGGGTTTGGCCCCAGGCGCAGAAATACACGGAGCACTGGCATTACCCAGGCTTCTGTTCATGGCTTTGTCTGGGTACCTCAGTCCAGACCAGCAAGACATAATTCAGCTGTACTTGCAAGGATTGTTTAATGGTGTTAATCAGTGGAGCCAAAACATCCCCATTTTATTCATGTCAAAGCCCCATTTGATTTAATAGGATTTGTTCAGGGTGAACTGTATAAGTTCCTAGTGATTGCATGATATGGATAAAAGTCAGTAAGTAGTTAGTTTGTGACTGTTTTATTTACCATAGTTGTGAAGTGACAGATTTCATCCTCAACTGCTGAAAGGGCAAGTTAATTTATTCAACCATTGCTTCCTTAATCCCAGCAATCAAAGTTTAAGACAAATAAATTGAACCTGAATGTATATCAAATTACATCTCCCAGAGCCACCATGAACCTCTATATGCCACAGGGATTAACTCAGAGCTGGAATAGGTAGTGGTATTGCCAGTGTCCTCCTGCCAGATCTGAGCCCAGTGTGAAAAGCTTTGAAATATGGATCTATGATACTATTCTCAAAAGCAACTTTATAAAAACAGCATTTTCACTCTCAGAAGTAGAGCTGGACAGAATGTGACATTTCCATTTTCTGAAAAAATGTTGGTTAATTACCTAGAGAGATACATCAGTGTTTTAGCTGTTTTGTGGCTTCTCCCTACATCTGAACAAAGCTAGGTATTAGAACTGGTTGTAAAAATTCCACTGATCATTTTTTTGGTTGGAATTTGCCAATTCATCAACATCAAAACATATTGTGGAGACAGCTTGATTTTGATGAAGTTCCTCTGGAGATCAACCAGGGGTCCAATGGAAACCTGTCTGGCTTCCTCCAGCTCACTCACCTGGTTCCTTGGCAGCTGCTTGGTGGCCTGCTGGGGAAGTTGATCTTCCAGGGCCTGTGGCTCTCGGACAGTCCGCTATGCAAACCGTCCCAAAGCCAGGGACCCTAGAGCTTCATCCCCTTCCATGGAGAATTTTGAAATTTTAAATTTTTGTTCCAAACTGGAATGAAATCAACGTTTCAAAATAGCAAAATCCTCCACAAAATGGAATATGTTTCTCCACCCAGCACGATTAGGCACCACTCCCCTTGTTCTGCACACTGCACACGTAAGGCCCTGATCATGCAAGGTGGCGGCACAGCTGGACTCCTGTAGAGACTAAAGGGGCTCTTTGCAGGCACAGGGGTTAACTGGAAGGCATCTCATTGAAGGATCAGAACCTAACGTCACTGGGAATACTCCTACTAGCTAAAGCTAAGTGACGCCGAATTGGAGCATGTGTGAAAAAAAGATTCAGAGATTAGTAAGCAATTGAGCATTAACAAACAAAGGAAATAAAGTAACAGAAAAATAAACATTGGCTTCCAAAACTGCATGGGTCAGAACCTCAATCTTGCAAGACTTATGCTAAATTTTAGCCATTGGGATAAAGTCCCATTGACTGTAGTGAGATGGGGGCAGTTCTATTACAGTAAGTGGAGTGATGCAGATTTACACCAACAGAGTATGTCACTCCCTCCCAATGAAGAGTCAAATATGGGAAAGCACAGGACTTGAACCAAGGTTCCCACCCCCGCATTCCTTGTGAATAATTTAACCATCAAGCTATAGAGTCTCTTGCTGAAGTTCTATTGAAGCTCTTCCACAGTAACTAAATATTCATTAAGCCAGAGAGAGGTGCATAAAGAAAGATGGTGAAAGCTCACTATTTTTTGCACACTGGGATTTTAGTTTTCTGGCAGTCCTATCTACAATTTATGTTGCCAGATTCAGTGTAAGCTATACACAGAGCAGCTCCACAGTAAATTATTTGCTCAGAAAACTCAGCTTTAACATAACATTTAACAAACTGGAGAACTGGTCTGAAATCAAGATGAAATTCAATAAAGACAAGAGCAAAGAAGTACACTTAGGAAGGAAAAATCAAATGCACAAATATAAAATGGGGAATAACTTGTAAGGCAGTGCTGAAAAGGATACGGGGGTTATAGCAGATCACCAGCTGAGTTTGGGCCAACAATGTGATATAGCTGTTGCTAATGTTCCTGGGTGTACCAACAGTATTGTCATGCATAAAACATGGGAGGTAATTGTCCCTCTCTACTCAGCACTGGTGTACTGTGTCCATTTTTTGAGTGTCACACTTGAAGAAAGATGTGGGCAAACTAGAGAAAGTCCAGAGAAGAGCAACAAAAATAAGAAAAAGTTTAGAAAACCTGACCTGCTTGGAAAAGTTAAAAAAACTGGCCATGCTTAGTTTAAGAAAAGAAGACTAAGGGGGGAACCTGATAAAAGTCTTCAGATTTGTTAAGGACTGTTATGAAGAAGACAGTGATCAATTTGTTCTCCTTGTCTTACCTTAAGTGATATGGAGTAATTGGCCTAATCTCCAACCAGGGAGATTCAGTTAGCTATTAGGCAAAATTTCTCATTATATGGATAGTTAAGATCTGGAACAGGCTTCCAAGGGAAGTTGTGGAGACTCCATCACTGGAGATTTTGAAGAACAGGCTGGACAAACACCTGTCACGGATGGCTTGGTTATATTTGGTTCTGCCTCAGAGCAGGGGCTGGACTAGATGACCTCTTAAGGTCCATTCCAGGCCTACATTTCTGATTCTATTTCTTACCACTTTCCCCTCATGCTAAATATGAAATAGAGGGAGAATGGAAGAAAAAACAAACTAACTCATGTTGAAATACTAAAAGCTATTTTTGGCTTGTGCAATTTTCTAAAAGCTTGGATCAGCCTGAATTCATGTTCACAGTAAAGAAAAGCCTTCAGGTCTAACTGCAGTATTGTGCAAATTTTCTCAAAACTGGAAAAAAATATTCCCAACCAAAGTTATGAGACTTAAAATAACCCCAAATTAAATGAGATTTAAACTTGTACCTTTCTTATTGTCCTGTTAACAAGGTAATCTCCAAGTGGTATAAGGGCACCTCCAAATATAGCCAGCACTGCGCCAATGATAGCCCCCGTGAGTAGTCCACAGTTTCTGCTACAGCCCATGCTGTTTCTTTTTCAGCGTCTGAGTTGGTAGCTTGTTTCTAGGCTTCAAGCCCTTGTATAACTGTGTGGTCCCAATGCATCAACCAGTCTTACCAACGGAAACTGCTAATATAACAGGAGAGAGAAAAAATCATTATCAAGAGCTCAAAGTCTAAAGTACATGAGGGGAAACAAATAGGAAGATAAGTTTTAACATGGTAAAACAAGCCCCCTTTATCTATGAGGGGAATAAAAAAGTTATTTCTAGACTCCTTGGCATTTTAACTATTTGTTGCATGAAGTTATCTTGACAGTCCTACTGCTCTGCAACACTGGGAACGTTTTTCATTTTTATTTTCATTCCATCCAATCAAACCTTTCCATCATTATTTGGTCAAAACTCCTACCACAGTATTGAGACTGCAATGAGAGTTTTGACCGAGTAGGGACTAAAGAATTTGGAGCAGAGGATTATCCACACTGGATCAGACCACTGAGGCATCTTCTCTGGAATCCTGCCTCTGTCAGTGGCCAGTACCAGGTACTGAAAAAGAAAGGCAATGTTTTCAAGTACATAATAATGCCTCTAGCAAATTGTGCATGGTTGATAATACCACGTCTTTGTGTCTCCAACAAACTGTAAGTTTATGCCCTGATTAGCTACATCTTGACTGAATCCTTCACTTTTCATGCAGAAAATATCTACTATACACAAAACAGCTTACAAATAAACTTTGAATAAACTAAAGTCTGCTCTGCCCTTAGGTAAATTAAAGAAGACATGAGTTAGCACTAATTCTGCTTAAACAGAGAGGTTTGCTCCTATGTAGTTGCATTGACTTCAGCATGCTCTGGATTTACAGCAGTATAAATAAGGTTATTTGAACCAGGGCAAATGGTAAACATGCATGTGTATCTAAAAGCAGATGTGTGTCCATAGCAACTTTTTCCTTAGGCTTGATTTCTCCTCTCACTTACACTGGTGCAAATCAGAAGTAAATCTAGGGAAATCAGTGAAATAATGTCAGCATAAAACAAGAATTTGTCAGAATTGCTGAATTAGGAGTTACAAAAATGAATAATGTCAGTGATTCCTGCAAAAAGTGAGAGAGTCAGGAAATTGAAATATTTGAATAAAATCTTCAGTGAAAATAGATTATCCTAAAACAGAGGGCCAGGTCCTCAACTGGTGTAAGTATAGCTCCACTGAAAGAATGCAGATTTGCATTGGCTGCAGGCCAGCTTAGGAGGTGCACAAACAGAAGATTCCTTTAGAGTTCAGTAAAAGCAGCGGTAAAGCCCCACAAGTCCCAAGTCCCTAGGTGTATGCATGTGCTGATAGGGGAGCAGAGCAGTACTTTAGAAATAAAGGGATATATACTTTAGTTGGATATTAGGAAAATCTTTTTCACTAGGAGCGTGGTGAAGCACTGGAATGGGTTAGAGGTTTTTAAGCTCAGGCTTGACAAAGCCCTGGCTGGGATGATTTAGTTGGGGTTGGTCCTGCTTTGAGCAGGGAGTTGGAGTAGATGACCTCCAGAGGTCCCTTCCACACCTGATATTCTATGATCCATTCATATTTTTGACAACATGTAAGCACATACTTAATTTGACCACTTACTTCAGTGGCATTTAGCATGAGCTTGAAGTTAACCAATGTGTATGTGCAAACTGAATAGGCATGCCAGGGCCCTGGAGACCTCAGCAGGAGTTCTACCTGTAGAATAATACCATATGATGGGTACTCACATACCACCAGGAAGGGCGTGTTCTAAATACCTGGACAGATCAAAGAGGATAAGATTAGATACCATGAATGCTGTGATAAGGTGGTAAAGAGAAGAGCTATGTGATAGATTTAATTTGTAGTGCGCCTCCTCTGCACTTGCCGGCTAATCCATCCATTCCAGGGTTAATTTTAACATTCCAAACATCCAAGCAGCTTCATACAGCGGCCATTTTAGAAAATCTGCCTGCTCAAAAAATGTTTCCTTTGTCTCTCCCTGACCTCCAACCCTCTCATTATAGTCCCTTGGTATGCAGTGTAGGATGTGCAGTATTCAGTCTTCAATCCACGGCAGGTTTAATATAGGATTACATGCATTAAACCATCACTATTCAGTGCTAGAAACAGGAAGGACCCCAGTTTTCAAATGCTTTTAGCTGGTGCTAGCACAGTTTAGGGTCTGGCCAGTCTTGGCAAGTATGTGTACAAAAATATGGCTCCACAGGGTGTCATGAGCCCTCAGCTCTCATTGGCACTATGCAGGATTGCATTTGGTGCCAGATACAGTAGAACTCAGGAGAAAGAAAGTGGGTCAGTTCTTATTTTATACTAGTTTCAGAGCTCACCATGGTCACAGAACTTGCCAAATTTTATTCACCTGAATCCTCAGGGTAAGAGCAAAACTGCTCTTTCCTGCATGTTGCAAGTTGCTGCTTCTACTACTTTGTATTCTTAACAGTTTCTGTTAACATGATATTAATTATTTAGGCTATATTCATTGTAAAACAGTTGCTTTCTTTTACATAAGTGATCAAACATCTAGGAACAAAGAACGCTTGCCATACCCACAGAAAGGAAAACAGAGACTATCGAAAGGATTTGAAGGGCCATCGTGGAGATACATTGGCTCTCAGTGCAACACTATGGTGTAAAGGCCTAATA
Organism: Sternotherus odoratus; assembly: GCA_032164245.1. Classification (NCBI taxonomy): domain Eukaryota; kingdom Metazoa; phylum Chordata; order Testudines; family Kinosternidae; genus Sternotherus; species Sternotherus odoratus. The sequence goes on from JAVMKO010000001.1 coordinate 19,111,188, forward strand.
CAATCCTTAGATGTATGAATTATAGAGTAGAAAGCAGGAGTAAGGCAGCAATTTTATCTCTGTATATGGCATCGGCAAGACTGATAGGAGAGCCCTGTGTCCAGTTCTGGTGTCCTTTTCAGAAGGATGTTTACACATTGGTGATGGTGCAGAGAAGAGCCACAATAATGATTTGTGGGATGGAAAAAAACCTTACAGTAAGAGTATTATGCATGACTAGAAAGGGTTAAACATCCTGCAAAATAAATAACCCACAGAAGACATATGGGAAGACAATTGTGGTTTTGTGTATTTACATGTCGGAGTAGGGTGGACAGTATAATCAACAATCCCTGTTTATGCTGTATTCTGGTAATTCAGAGGTCAAAGGAACATCCTATCATATAAGTGAATTGTAAACATGGGATATCTTAGTATTCATCTCTCTTTGAAATGTACTGTGAATGGTGAAGGAACAAGCAAATAGCCTTATGTTAATTTGTATAGCTAAATACCAGTGATGGACTTTCTTTAAAGTTATCCTAATTACCTTTTGTCCCCCAGGGAAATCCCAACTTATCAAAGAGGACATGAAATTATAAAAAAGATCCTTGTGTCCTGTTTCTGTCATCTCAGATCTGTTTAAGTTTCATCAGGGGAAGTTTGAGTCGCAGGACTGAGCTCCCAGTTATACTGGTATGCCCTGAATATAATATTTGGACATTAGCCTATGACCTATTAACTGAATTCTAAAGGAACTCTGCAACTACAAAGCTCACCATCTCTGCTATGAATCTGAACCTCAATGAATTGAACTCATGTCTGTATGTATATTGATCTTTTAACCATACTCTCTGTGTTGTTTTTTAACACATTTTAGTTTAGTTAATAAGAACTGGCTGTAGCATGTATTTGAATAAGATCTGAAACAGTCATTAACCTGGGAGGTGATGTGTCCGATCCTTTGGTATTGCTAGAAATCTTTTTTTTTTTATATGATCAAATAAGATTTACAGAAATTTTCATCATATTTGACATGGGTACCTGGGTGGAGCCCTGAGGCTGGATCACTTTAAGAGAACTGTGTTGTTTGGACTTCTGAGTAATAAAGGTAATAAAGAAGCTGTTTTATGCTGGTTTGGTGAATCTAAGTATTGGAATATCCACCAGCTTTTTGGGGTTTGGCTGCCCCGTTCTTTGCAGTTCATCCTAAATGGGTGACCATAGCTGGCTCCCCACTAACCATGGGAACAAAGAGATTTAGGAGCTTTGTTTAGTTTATCAGAAAGGAGAGTGAAAGTTGACTTGCTAATAGTGTATAAATATACTATACAGGAAGAAAATACCAAGTTACTAAAAGGGTCATTAGTTTAATAGAGAAAGGCATATTAAGAACCGATAGCAGGGAGGTAAACTCAAGTTAATAATAAGGCACAAAGTTTTAACAGTGAGGGTGAATAACCACTGGAACAAACTAGCAAGGGAATTCTCCATCTCTTGATATCTTCAAATCAAGATTGGATGCCTTTCTGGATGATAGTCAAACTCAAGCCGTTGGCCTCAGAACAGGGGAAACTGGGTTAATTTAGAGTTCTGTAGAGGACAAAAAGTCCATATTGCAAAGGATGTCAAGTTTTTGACATTTGGCTTTGTTCTCAATCTGAATTAAATCCCAATATTTCAAAATTGTGAAGGAAAATTCTAAAATATATATCATCCTGTTTCAAATTTGACTTTTTAAATTTGCATTATAGCATAATCTATAATGTGTTGATCCAAAACTGTTGAAACAGGGTATTGTAACATTATCTGAACTTCTTTTATTTCAGCTGGTATTTCACTTTCAACAGAACTGCATATCCAAACAGAATATTGTTCCATCAAATTTTTTTCAGACCAGTTGTAGTGAAATTGTTTGGTCTGTGTTATCAGACTAGGTGATCTAAAATTACTTTCTGGCCTTAAAAATCTATGCATTTATGAAAGTAGCAAACTTGATTTGCCAGTTGGTTGGTAATAACTTTTGTCATCATTCCCTACTTTTGTAACTCTAAAGCATTCACCACTTCCCTACCAAATAACAATGCAATTACTGTCTAGACGCATCCCAAATTATGCAATTTAGAAATCTTGTGTAATGGCTAATTACTTTCAGATAAATCCAAGGTTACTGAGAACATTCAACTGCACATAGAAATAAGTATGTAACTCCTAGCTATTATCATTTTGCAGCTAATCAACATACGAAAATAAAAATATTACCTCACAATTCGTAAAACAAGTTTCATTTAAGAGCACACCCACTCCATCATTGTGTTATATGTATTATGCAACACCGAATATTATATATGATGCCATGAAACAATTTTATTTTAGCATTAACAAACTGATTTTAGCATTAGCAACATTATGCAGTAGTAATCCCCTTCTACAATGCTGGGCATGAAGATAATTTAAGTCTTTTTACTTGTTGTCTATAAAGTTGAGATTTGAAATCCCTCTATTTTATGAGAACATATCTTTTCAAACCTCTGGGGAGCCACTGAATAGTGGGGGAAATGTAAAAAAAAGTGCTTAAAACTTTGTTCATTGGCTTAATTTAGAAGGGCTATTTATGTGTTATGAATGCCTGTTTAAAGGTATGCTGCCTAATCAAGTTTAGCCCAAAATTTAGATGGTGTAAAAAAAAAGCCTTTACAAAAACCCAAGCACTGTTTCAGCCTTTTCCTAGGACAGATGTTTTTAAACAAATAAGCACTGCTTTACAATATTTAGCAACCCAGACATTGGAGCCCCATGCGGGGCATGGAGAAACATTTGGGATGCTTGACTGGGGCCCAGACCAGTCCCCCTGGGGGGCAAGGATGGAGCATCACCGAGCTCCGCTCCTGGCACCAGCCCTGTGCCCACTGGGCCCCCAGCCAAGGCTCTGTTCCTGCCCCCACCCCTAGCTGTGGCCCCAGCCTTAGCCCTCTTGCCCCTGTTCACATCCTCCCCTCCTGAAACTACGGCCCCACTCCCGGCCCTGGTGGGGGTGCAGGTGCAGGCACGGGTAAGGAGAAGCAGGAGGTAAAAAGTTTGAGGACCACTTCTTTTATGGTCATTGTCGCAGCAGAGGGAAATACAAATGGGAAACAAATAGCATGAACAGTGAAAAGTTACATGGATTCTGAAACATCCCCGTGTTAATAATAAACAGTTCTCACAACCTCAGGTATTCAAAAATTATGAGTCATGTCTTAAAAATCATGATGCTTAAAAATTTTGGGTTAGGAGTTATTTTCATTTGCCTTCTGTTTTTCGATCCTTTGGTGTGCATTACAGTCATGTTTTCAAGCTTCCTCCACAACTGTGGGCTACAATGTTACTTTTAATTAAAATATGAAAGCTGTGATTCCCACAGAGTCACATGACAAAGAACTGGAGCTTTAATAAAACCAACAAATATCACAATATTTGCAATAAAATGAGGAAAGCTGCCAACCTTGAATATATGTTATTATTAACAGGGAAGAAAAAATGTTTGTTTTAATACACGATTAATTTGACAGTGTCATTTAAATAAGTAGAAATTTTCAAAATCTTTTCATCCTCCCCAACTTTCCTAAGTTACAAGTAAATATCCTGGGAATCTCTTCTTCAACTAAACCAAGGACTGTATCGGTGAAGAGTCCTCTCATTATTACATTTCCATCATATGACTTACCTTGAAAGAGAGTGAGCTGATTTTCAGCTAAATACACCAGCATATGACTTTCAGTGTTACCAGGAGATGAGCATTTAAATCCCTGCACTGAAAACACAACCCCCAAACTTGTGGGAGGGTTTATATATTCCAGAATATGTCACCTCCCTGAATATTATCATTTGCTAGAAGGAAAAGTGGTGTGGTATTGCTGTATGGGATCTATTTTTACAGTCTGACTAAAACCCATTACCTATATCTGGTGGTAAAATACTCAGCAGTTGCATTTTTTGTCAAGTTATGATCCAAGTAAGGCAGGGGCCAGGGAGATAAAGGGGAACTTGTTTATTTAGATGCCTGTCATCTGTTCTGTGTCTTGTCCCATTTGCCAGATTAAAAAGATGGAGCTGAGTAATAAAGTAACAAATTCCATGTTTCTTTAGTATACTAATTATTTGTAAAAAAAACATTCTTAGTGTGATGTTGCTTTGCTATACAAACACTGTTTTTATTGCAGACACTTGGCTTTCATAATGCCAGACAAGTTATAACCCAAATTTAATCACACATGGTACTGTCACAGGTAGAATTAGAATAATAGAACCATGGGGTTAGAAGGAATATCAAGGCAAGGATAATCCCCTGCCAGGATGCAGGATTTGTTGTGTCTAAACCATCCAAGACAGATGGCTGTCCAGCCTCCTTTTGAAAGCCTCCACTGAAGGAGATTCCACAACCTCCCTAGGCAGTCTGTTCCATTGTTCTACTGTTCTTACAGTTAGGAAGTTTTTTTCCCCTGAGATTCAATTTAAATCTGCTATGCTGTAATTTGAACTCATTAGTTTTTGTCCTGCCCTCTATGGCAAAAGAGAACAACTTTTCTCCATCTTTTTAATGGTAGCTTTTCCTCTATCTGAAGACACTAACATAAACACGCTTAATCTCCTCTTTTCCAAATTAAACATACTCAGTTCCTTCAGCCTTTGCTCATATGGCTTGCATTCCAACCCTTTGATCATTTTGTCACTCGCCTCTAGATCCTTTCCAGTTTCTCTACATCCTTTCTATACATTGGTGACCAAGTTTCTCTACATCCTTTCTATACATTGGTGACTTCAGCTGAGACCTAACCAGTACCTAGTAGAATGGTACTATAACCTCCCATGACTTGCATGCTATGGCTCTTTAATGCAACCTAAAATTGCATTTGCCTTTTTTTGTAACAGCATCACATTTTGGTGACTCATTTAAGACTGTGATCCACTACAACTCCCAGATTCTTCTCAGCAGTGCTGTTGCTAAGCCAGTTTTTCCCCATTCTGTATTGGTGCATTTTTTCCCCTAGTGTAGCACTTTATATTTGTCTTTGTTGAATTTACAGCCCAGTTCTCCAATTTATTATGATCACTCTGAATTTTAGCTTTATCCTCCAAAGTGTTGGCAATCACATTAGCTTTGTGCCATTTGCAAACTTGATCAGTATGCTCTCTATTCCTACATACAGATCATTCATAAAAATGTTAAACACTAGTCCCAGAACAATTCCTGTGGAACCCTACTTGATACCTCCCTCCAAACCAACATCATTCCGTTAATAGTTACTATGCTACCAGCACTCCCCACTGTTTTCGAGACACCACTGACTTCCTAAGGAAACTACAGTGCTTTGGTGATCTTCCAAAAAACATCATCCTAGCCACTATGGATGTAGAAGCTCTCTACATGAACATTCCACACAAAGATGTGGAATAGCACAAGTCATCAGGAGTAGCATCCCCGATACCATAACGGAAAACCTGGTGGCTGAACTTTGTGACTTTGTCCTCACCCACAACTATTTCAGATTTGGAGACAATTTATACCTTCAAGTCAGCTGGACTGATATGGGTACACACATAGCCCCACAGTATGCCAACATTTTTATGGCTGATTTAGAACAATGCTTCCTCAGCTCACGTCCCCTTACGTCCCTACTCTACTTGCGCTACATTGATGACATCTTCATCATCTGGACCCATGGGAAAGATGCCCTTGAGCAATTCCACCAAGATTTCAACAATTTCCATCCCACCGTCAACCTCAGCCTGGACCAGTCCAAACAAGAAGTCCACTTCCTATCCACTACAGTGCTAATAGGTGATATAAGCACATAAGCACCACCTTATACCAGAAACCTACTGACTGCTACACTTACCTACATGCTCCAGCTTTCATCCAGACCACATCACACAATCCATTGTCTACAACCAAGCTCTAAGATACAACCGCATTTGCTCCGATCCCTCAGACAGAGCCAAACACCTACAGGATCTCTATCAAGCATTCTTAAAACTTCAATGCCCACCTGGTGAAGTGAAAAAACAGATTGACAGAGCCAAAAGGGTACCCAGAAGTCACCTACTACAAGACAGCCCCCCCCAAAGGAGCATAATGCCACTAGCCCCAACTAAAACCTCTCCAGCGCATCATCAAGGACCTTTGGAGACAGGCCAGTCCTTGCTGACAGACAGCTCCCCAACCTGAAGCAAATACTCACCAGCAACTATACACCACACAACAAAAACATTAACCTGGAACCAAACTTCGCGGCAAACCCCAGTGCCAACTCTGTACACATATCTATTCAAGGGACTCCATCATAGAACTTAACCACATCAGCCACACCATCAGGGGCTCATTCACCTGCACATCTACCAATGTGATATATGCCATCATGTGCCAACAATGCCCCTCTGCCATGTACATCGGCCAAACCAGACAGTCTATACGCAAAAGACTAAAAGAAATCAAATCCATCATCAGGAATCATAATATTCAAAAACCAGTAGGACAACACTTCAGTCTCCCTGGTCACTCAGTAACAGACCTAAAAGTGGCAATTCTTCACCAAAAAATCTTTAAAAACAGATTCCAATGTGAAATTGCAGAACTGGATTTAATTTGCAAACTGGACACCATCAGATCAGGCCTGAATAAAGACTGGGAGTAATTGGATCATTATAAAACCTAAATCTAATTTCCCCCTACTGTTACTCACACCTTCTTATCAACTGTCTGAAATGGGCCACTCTCATTACCACTTCAAAAGTTATTTTCCTCCCTTGGTATCTGCTATCAATTGAATTGTCTCATTAGACTGGCCTCACATTTGATGTATTTATACCTGCTCCTGTATTTTCCACCCCATGCCTCTGATGAAGTGGGTTCTAGCTCACAAAAGCTTATGCTCAAATAAATTTGTTAGTCTTTAAGGTGCCACAAGGACTCCTCGTTGTTTTTGCTGATACAGACTAACACAGCTATCACCCTGAAACCTGTCCTTGATTGCAGTTGTTTAGCCAATTATGTATCCACTTAATGTTAGCTCTGTCGAGCCCACATTTCTCCAGCTTATTTATCGGACTGTCATGTGGGACTGTGTCAAAAACCTTGCTGAAGTCCAGGTATATTATGTCCATCTCATTCCAACTAAACCAGTTACCCTGTCAAAGAAGGAAACTGAGTGGTTTGGCATGATGTTTTCTTGCTAACTCCATGCTTGCTGCTGGTGATCACCCCTTCACACTCCAGGTATTTAAAAATGGCAAGTTTTATACACTGCTCTTATAGTAGTTTCCCAGGTCTGGAAGTCAAGCTGACAGGTCTATAGTTCCCTGGCTGCTCCTTCCCCACCCCCTTTTAAATATGGGCACTACATTAGCGATTCTCCAGTCTTCCAAGACCTCTCCCATCATCCATGAGCTTGTAAATATTATTGCCAGTGACTCTGAGATGTTGTCAGCACATTCCTTCAGTTCCTTCGGGTGAACAGCATCTGGCCCTGCTGATTTGAGTTCAGATTAATCAGAAGAGCTCTGATGTGTTCTTTATTTATCCTCATCTGCATCCTTCCCCCTTATTATATTGAAATAATAGGAACAGGAAGCAGGATATTAGTTCTGTGGACAGTTTTGTGTCAGAGGTCAACAAGTTGGGTGCTTTCTTTTCCACTGTAGGCTGCAGCCTCTTTCTTGTGCGCTGCAACCTAAGCAAAACAGTATCACAAACTTTCTTCAGCTACTACCCTTAAAAAAAATTCAGTGTTAGTCTCAAAAAGTCCTACAGGACCCTACACAGGGGCAGGAAATGCCATGACTTCGAATGATTTCATCAGGGGCGACGGTTTGACTCCTTTCCCCAGGGAATAACAGGGACCTGCCCTCCTCTCCCCACAACAGATCCTGCAGGCTGTGTCCGGTCAGCAACGTGTCCATGGGAAAATTTTAGAGGTCTGTGGTAATTTTTAAAAAAATTGAATAACTGAATGATGATCCCCCCCTTCTCCTACCTTCCCCTCCCTCTCCCCCTCAATGTCTATCTCTAAGTACTGTAATTTTGTTAAGGGTCTGTCAGGCAACATGGTGGCTCTGACCCCTGTGTTGTGTGTGGAGCTTGAGAAACTGCATAGATGAGGCCATCCATTCGGGATGGAAGAGGTATGTCTATCTGCAGTGGTTCCTTGGCTCTTTCTATCACCGTGTCAGTGCAATTCCTGTTAATAACTGACAAGTGTAGCCATAAAATCTCTGCCTAAAGATATTTTCTCTGTGGCGATGATTACACTGCACATCACCTGAGGTAGGGTGTAGGATATGTGTGTATCTGTAAGTGTTAGTGAAAAGTAAACTGTGACACGCATCAGGGAAAGGCTCTGCCCGCGGGGAGGCAGCAGAGAAAGGCTCTGGCAGTAGAGAGCCTTTCACCTGTACCTCCCCCATGCCACAGCTGTTCCCTGAGTCGGGGAAAGACTCCAGCAGGGGGACACTACAATGCTAGCAGCGTAGAAGGGGGAGGCATGGCTCGGGCACATAGTGAGCCATGCAGGGTATGTCTTTACTCTGCTTGCCTTAGCAGCACCTTTCTGTCTACATTCCTAGGGTGGTGGGCAGTGTATACATATATATATGCTGCAATAAGCAGTGTGCAGTGTAGACTTGCCTGGTCTGTGATTCAAACAAACCAGTTGTTTAAAAAAAGATCCTGGTGACTACACATGATGGAATTAGGGTGATCAGATGTCCCAATTTTACAGGGACAGTCCTGATTTTGGGGCCTTTTTCTTATATAGGCTCCTATTATCCCCCACCCCCGTCCTGACTTTTCACACTTGCTGTCTGGTCACCCTAGATGGAATGCCTGATTTCCCACTTCTCTTATTAAAAAACAAGTTTATCATCTTTAACAACAAGCGTCATAGTTCAAGATCATCATAATCTGTCAATTAGAGCACAACATGCAACAAAACCCAAGTGTTTCACATTTTGACCCCTTCCCATGTGTCAAACTTGCCAAGCTGTTGCACAGTGGTAGGTTTTAAGGTTGAGAGATATGAAAAGGGACACCATTTTGTGATCTGTATTTGCTAAGGATTTTTTTTTTCCTGGGTTGGGGGTTAAAAGGGCAGAGGACTAGAGCTGGGCCCTCTTGAAATGAGAGAGAGAGAGCATATGACTGGGGTCCTTTGAAAGCAACCTTCCAATACAGTTCCTATATAAGACTTGTTTTCAGTGGGTCGTCACCAGCTGTTAACTCCCAGAATGCTGCTCAGTTTCACATCCTGCATGGTGTACAAAATATCCTTCCATCTGCCCATGCAAGTATAGAGCCAAATCCAACTGGAGGTATTTTACAGGGTTGGGAGAAGTGAGATAAATGATGCCGCAAAGGCAACATTCCCTTTTCCATACACTATTATTATTAATTATTTCTATTGCTGCATCTCTCCATGTGTCCTTCAGGTCTCCTCCTCTGGAGGCCCAGCCATTTCCCCAGTCATGCTGCACTGGGTTCCTCACTGCAACTGCCCATTGCTAACTCTTCTGCAGAGAATTAATGGCTGGGGTCTGTCCCTCTCCCCGGGGAACTCTGATAAGCCACTATGCCCATTATCATAGCTTCTGGTTTGTACTATTCACAAGGAGAGGGAAGCCTAGTCAGCCTTTGCTGGACCATAAAAATGTAAAAAGCAAATAATGGTCTAGATAAGCTATATAGCCCCCAGCCCAGAAAAAAGAAAAATGTGAACATGATCTAGTGGCTAGAGTAGTGGTAACAGACAGGATAGCTAAGCATATCAATTGGGTCTAAGCCTTATAGAAAGCCATGGGGAGCGTTAATATAGTCCAAGGCCCCTCCATGCTAAGTTCATTTGTAGGGAATCCCAGAGAAGACAGCAGCCAGACAGAAGTCAGGGCAACATGATTCCAGTGAAACCTCACTGTTAGAAAGCCCATGGGAAGACAGAGGTTCTCCAGGCCTAGCTTGAGGTTCCAGGCCTCCTATAAATCTCCTGGGATCTGATCGCTCTGAAATGCTACCCATATGACTCCCAAAAAAAAAGTCTGTGAGAAGATTGCTATGGAGTTTTTCCCCTTCCATGACCTCTTACCATGGATATTTCAAGTACATGGTGACTTAGTTCTGAAGAGGAGACAGTGCCCTCCAGCTTAAAGCCTTTTATTATGCAAAGGAGGATTTTTCCCATCTTCACCTTGTACCAGGCAATAACATCTTTCTCCTCACACATACACTGAAAAAGGAAAAAGGAAAGTTTCCTGTTTGTTTTGTTTTCCCCTTTGCTTTTGCGAACAAAACAAGGTACAGGAACCCAAGTCACAAGAAGACTAGAATAAATAAAATAACCCTTGCCCTGTGAGATATCGTCCTGGCAGCAGATGAAGTCCCAAAGGGCATAGAACAGGTTAAGAGCAATATGTGAAGCATTATTGTATATAAAGAGATATTTCAAACTATGCAGGACAGACCACAAGAAAATATACTGCTCTGCACGGTAAAGGAATGGATCAGCTGACCTGATAGGTGTATAATAACTCTAACTTCTATGATTTTTGTGAAAGACATGAGCCAGATACCTAGCTGGTAGAAATCAGAGTAGCTTTCTTATGGTCAATGGAATTACACTGATTTACATAGACTGAGGAACAGTGCCTATTTCTTTACATCAAACCATTGACATATTTCTGTATCATAACTATCAGTTATGCCTTGAGCTGTTCCAAAACATAATAACAGAATAGAAAAAAACCTACACCGCTGACTATTTTCCTAGCACTAAAAATGATTTAAGGGTGCTGTGAGTCATGTTTAAACAATGTAACAAAATAAGTGGAGATAATTATTTTACACTGTTTACTGCAATTCACTGCTGTCATAAGATTTTTACAGGCATAAAGCTCATTATCCTAATTAATACTGGATTGTTAAAAAGAATCAGATCATGAAAACATCCTAAGTTATTATGAATCTGATTCTTTTTCTGATACTATGATCTATTAGCAGGTTTAGTGAATTAGGGAGACAAAAGATGATCTAGTTGTCTGTCCACAGTTTAAGGTACCTACTGTGCAATGACACTTTTGGCTGTGTTCTCTAGGTTGAACCTGGGACCTGTACATAAACCCCCCCACTAATTGTTTACATAAGCATCTTTATCAAATATACTAATAAACTAAAATATAATAATGTATGTAATATACAACCCAGTATTTATACTAGTTGGCAGTAGATCATAATTACTTAAATTTTGCACACACACATACTATATGCAATGTACACCCATGTATGAATACATATAGGTATAGCTGTAGTATACACTACAGTTAGGGTTGCCGACGTATTTTTTTTAGCACCTCCGCTTAGCATTTAATACTTAGTTCTCATCTACATTCGTCAAAGGTATTTCTAGCTCCTTTTGCAGCACTCAGTAATTCCCAATCTTGTTGTACAGAGATGAAGAAATCTTTGCAGAATAGAGTCAGGAGGGGGTTCTGTGTGGAAGTGGACAGTCCTCTGGGCAGGTGGGTTCGGCTGCCAAGACCAAGCTCCCTGCTCTTCTTGCTCCCCACTGCTGCAGCTTCCATCAGCCAGCATTTATGCTCCTCTGCTGGATAGGCTGGCAGAGAATCTGTGAGCAGGGAGGCTACACCCTGGGATGCTCCCGCCAGACAGAGCTCTGATCTTGGCCCTTCAGGACAGCCCAGGGCACACAGACTTGTCCACTTGTCCAGCCAGACAGAGCCTGCACAGGAAAAGCAGAAAGGGCTTCACTCAGGGGCTGGAGTCAGCAGATGGTCCTGTCCAAGAGGGAGACCTTACTCACAGGTGCATCCTTCCATTCCCCTCCTGACCCTGGCCCTCCAGTGCTGTGCAGAGAAAGCAGACGGGACCAAACTCATGGGTCTGGGTTATGAGCAGAGTGGAAAGATGTACCAGTGAGTATTTCCCCTTGCTGTTGAAATATAGGGTAAAGGTGACCCATACTGATTTAGTATGGGACAGGCAATTTTCTGTTAAAATGAGGGACATCCCTTGTAATATGGGACTGCTGGCATTCCTAACTACTGTAGACATGCACACACACTTATGATATGCAGCAAAATGATTTATGTACTCTGGGGTGTATATATAATAAATTATATATACAAACACATATATAACTTTAGTAATTATTACATATGGCAAAATATTATTCATTAACATGCATGGTAACTCATTTAAGTAGCACTATATACAAATGTGTTTTATTATTTCCTAAACTTTGCCTTAGCAAATGTGCAATTCATAGAGAGCTAAACAGACAGGAAACATGAGGTGAATAACTTTTGCTGAAGATGCCATTAAATATAGAAGTGCATTTTCTGGCAACATGATCCATTGATAGCTATTCCCAAAGGAACTGAAATACTGACAAGTGGAATACTCTGAAACTATACTTAATTTATCAAGGTACAGACATACCTTTATAGTGAGACAGCTCCTCTTGAGACCCCTGTCAACAGAAAGGGATTGTTGCAAAAGAGCCTGCAAAGTTAGAGAAATCTAGTTACTGTAGCAACCCTACAGCAACCCAAGCTGGCCAGTCCTCTAAGAATCTGATGATCTTTCATCAGCCACAAAGCAAGAAACGCAAGTTGCAGACAACTTTTAAACCCTCTGGTGACGAAGCTGTCTCATGAGAGATGGAAACATAAGAACCCTTGTGGCCAAAGATAACCCGTTTTCCCACTTCCCCTTCACATAAAGCTCCAGCCTAGAGAAACCCTTTCCACACCAGCCCCTGCATCTGATCTCTTTCACCAGTACAATAACTGAGCTCAGAAGCAATGTATCAGGTATATATTGGACTATCCAGGAGAGCAGGTTTAACTGAGAAAGAAACCTTGGTAGTGATACTTAGCACTTAGGTGGTGCTTCATCTCCAAAGCTCTTTGCGAGCAAAAACTAATCCTAACTAATCCTCGCAACACCCACTGCAGTTATGGGGAGAGATATAATTACTACATCTCTACAGCTCCTTATAGCTATGTAAAAAATACAGGGACAGGCCAGGGGTCCACTGGGAGAATGTGGGCTCATGCATGTGAACCTAGAGGAAGGTTACACTTAGGGGGTGATCCCAAACCCACTCAGGCTAATGGAAGTCTTCAATGGGCTTTGGATTGGGACCTTATTAGTTAGAAAAAAAAAAGTAGGCCAATATATCAGTGCTATCCATCCTGTCTGCCTCTTTTGGCGCAACTCACTGGCTAGGACTCTCCTCCACCGCAACTGAGCTTCTCCAGTCTCAGACTGGCACTACAGGTCTAGGGCACCTACCTCACTCCACTGCCCCAGGACTTGATGGTGAGCAGACTGAGCAGCTCCTAAACTGCAAGCCTTTTGGCATTGTAGTAAAACTTGTTCAGCGAGATCATCACAGCCCCAAAGCAGGGAGAGAATAGGGGAAATAAAACTGTTTCCCGGCTATGCGAGGAAACTTCTACTTTCCTGGTTCCCCGGGCCATGATGAGCTCCCCATCCCACTTCCTACGAGCTTTCTCCCTCATCACTGACTTTTAGAGTTAGTCAGAAGATAGGGGCAGTGAAAGAGACAAAAAATATTCACAGAATTTGAGTTCCATTTGCCTAGAGATTTTCACTGGTGTTGAAATTCTCCAACCAGCTCTACTTACATTGATGCTGTTTCTTATTATCTGGCCTCCTTGGGATCCTGTTGGTCAGCTCCCTGCCTGAGCCTCACCTGGTCTCCCAGCAGCTTCCTTCACTTCTTGCCATGCCTCTCCTCTTCCTTCCCCGAAATACTCCAGTTCACTCTCTGACCACCAAACAGAGTCCTCCAGATTCCCAGCCTCCGGCCCCCCTTCCCACCCTGAAATCTTCCTAGTCACGCCTTCATCCAATGTCTCCTCTTCCCACTGTTCCCCTCCCTCACCATTATATCCTGTACCCTGTCCTCTCCTTCCCCCAGATCCACAGCCTCACAGCCCTCTTTCACTCTGCTCCCAGTCACTGCCCTTCCCCCAAATATACCTCCACACGTTCCTTCTTTCTCCACCCAGCCTTAACTCCCTTCCCTTCTCCTCCCTGTCTCTCAAATCCGGATGTCTAACCCTTTCCCATTTCTAGTTTCCGTCCAACCTTGGTCTTCCCTCCCTGACTCCCTAATGAGAGGAGAGGCTGCTGCTGCTCTCCTATCCACTGATATATTTTTTCTGCCCTGATTGTACTTCAGCACTGTCCTTGCAGTCAGCCTCACGGGAAAGACTGTGAGACAGATCTGCCCAGACCTGGAAGTCTGGATAGGCAAAGCAGAAAGTCAGTCACTTCCTGGCCACTCACCTGCCGAGCTGCCAGGAAAGAGCAGACTCCAGTGGTTTATGAGTGTGGTGGGGAGTGTGAAATAGCTCACGCTCCACCAGATGTGGAAATAGCAATGAGGAGGAGATAGAGACAAACTTTGGAATGACCAAGACACCTCTGCTCTTGACATAGCTGGAAACATGACCCAGTCTCCCACTTCCCCGCTCCTTACCCTCTTCCCCACATGTTTTCAGTAGAGAAATTCACAAGGCTTTCTTTTAAGTTTAGCATTTAAAAAAAAAGTGTCTAGGGAAGAGATGACAGAATTATAAACAGCCCCTTGCAGACATGGAGGGGGTGTGTCCTGCTTGTGGTGCTGCCTGCATCATTCCCTGTAATTACGCCCATGCACCCAACACACCCCTCTGCTTACTATACAAATAGGCACTTAGGCTTTCAAGAAAAGCTGCAGCAGGACAATCCCAAGCCTCCTTGGGCAGGGACAACAGCAAGATCACATAGCACTGAGCAGCAACTATACAAAAGCCAGTTCCCTAGCTTCTGGCCACAGCTTCTTGTACTGGGTATTCCAGTCTGATGTTGCCAGCTATATGCCAGCTTTAGTTTCTTTCACTATAGTTCCCTTCAGCTACCACATGCTAACCCAAAGTTCCTCGCCACTCTCTGCGGCATTGCAGCCAGACTGTCTGCCTTCCCTCACAGGAGAAGTCTCACCTGCACCTGAGCATCAGGTTTGAAATATCTGGAATCGAAGGTTCAGATTGTCAACTCAGCCCTTCGCCTCACAGAGAGACCTTGCAGGCCATTCAATAAGGACACATTTAAAGTACTCCACTTAGGAGTAACCAATCAATTGCACACATACAAAATGGGAAATGACTGCCCTGGAAAGAGTAATGCAGAAAGGTATGTGGCGCTTGTAGTGGATCACAAGCTATGAGTCAACAGAGGAACGCTGTTGCAAAATAAGTGAACATCATTCTGGGATGTATTAGCAGGAGTGTTGTAAGCAAGATACGAGAAGTCATTCTTCCACTCTACTCCAGCTGAGGCCTTATCAGTATTGTGTCCTGTTCTGGGAGGCACATTTTAGGAAAGATGTGGACACACTGGAGAAAGTCCAGAAGAAGGCAGCAAAAATGAATAAAGGCCAAGAAAATATGATGTATGAGGGAAGACTAAAAAAACTGGGATTGTTTAGGCTGGAGGAGAGAAGAATGAGGGAGGGACATGATAAGAGTTTTCAAGTACCGTATTTTTCGCCCTATAAGATGCACTTTTTCTTCCCCAAAACGGGGGGGAAAAAGTTGGTGCGTCTTATAGGGCGAATATACCTATTCGCCCCATCACAAAAAAAAAACAAAACAAAAACAAAACAGTGCGTGCGCCCCGGTTCCCCCCTCCCCGCCGCGGGCGGGCTGCCGGGGGCACCCCCGGGGAGGGGGGAACCGGGACACCGCCGGCAGCCCGCCCGCGGCGGGGAGGGGGGAACCGGGGCGCCCCCGGCAGCCCGCCCGCGGCGGGGAGGGGGGAACCGGGGCGCTTTTTGTGTGTGGTGGGGTTTTTTGGGGGGTTTTTTTTTTTTTTTTCCCGGCTTTTTTACTTTAAAAGTCGGGGGCGTCTTATACGCCGGAGCATCCAATATGACGAAAAATACGGTACATATCAATTTGTTAAAGGAGGAGGGTGACAAATTGTCCTCCTTAACTTCCGAGGATAGCAATGGGCTTAAATTGCATTAAGGGAGACTTAGGTTGGACAGTAGGAAAAACTTCCTAACTGTCAGGGAAATTAAGCATTGGAATAAATTGCCTATGTAGGCTGTGGAATCTCCATCATTGGAGGATTTTTTAAGAACAAGGTTAGACCAACTCCTGTCAGGAACAGTCTAGTTATTACACAGTCCTGCCTTGAGTACAGGTGACTGGACTAGATGATCTATTGAGGTCCCTTCCAGTCCTACACTTCTGTGATTCTATGGTTGAAATTTAAGTACATATGGTTTGTCTGGATGAGTTCTTCAAAACACAAATGTGCAAAAGTGCATGTGCCCATCTAAAGATGCTAAAGTTTCATTTGCTCTGCATAGACATCTATATCTATCTATCCCTGCCCTGCCAGTATTTCATGTCTCAAGATACATATACACATCTAAAAGTCTTTTTAGAACTTGATGGGTACAAATGTGCTGGAGATGATTCTTAGGAACATCCTTTTAAAGTTCTGCCACTTAATGGATGAAAGAGTTTGAGTGATGTCTCTGCCCGTGATGAGACTAGTAAATGACTCCTGGAAGAGAGGCCTCCTCCAGGAGGATCATGAAATTACTACTAACGAGCATGTTGTTTGCCTCTGAAATGCTCCTTAAGATAGCACTAAGTGACAGGTCATGTCTGACAGAAGGACCAGACTTAATACCACCTGCTTCTGGTTACATATGTGAGTAGAACTGAGAAAAACTGTCAACCAAGCTCTTTTCAATAAACAAAAATGTAGCTTCAGGGACTCTGAAACATTTTGTCAATTTGTCTCAATTTCACTAAGTTTTTGTTTGGTTAAAACAAAAAAATATTCCAGAAGTGTTAAATTGGGTTGACATTTTAAGAATAAACATGTTTTAATTTTTCAGTTCAGAATTATTTTTGCTTTTAAATTTCCTTTAAAAATCCTAGTATATTAAAATGGCCAAAATTTGAATGAAACATTTTGTTCTGGCTGAAACAAAATGTTTAGTTCAACCCAAAATAAAGTTATTTTAACGTTTTTGATTTGCCATAAATTTAAAATAAAACAAATTGTTAGGTTGACCCAAACCCACAATGTTTTAATAGCCAGAGAACCGAAAAATCAATTTTATTTTCACATATGGGCACCATGCTACAGTATATTTATAATTCATGAGCATGTTATAAAGCTTCCCAGTTAAGGGAACTTTATCTAAATAAATTGCCAAGTGATGCTGCCTCATGTATTGGTCCTGTTTATGATGAAGATTTCTGTGTTTAAGGTAAAATAAACAGATGTTTTTGTGTATAGTTTACTTTCAGGTGCCGAAGTCAAGAACAAAACAAAGTTTAGGTCTGTATTCTGCAAGGTACTAACACTCCGGCTTTAATCCAACCAAGCAAATAAGCAAATATACAGACACGCATAGATAGTCATACACAGAGTGCCTGCTCCAAAGTCATTGGAAGTTCCCTATGGCCATGCTCATAACCCGTCCATTAGTATCACTTTCATCTTCCATTGCACAAACACCCTGAGCATGCACAGCCACCCCCTTTAGCAACTCCTCCCTCCTTCTCTTGCATCATGAAATACACACGCAGGGATTTGTGCCCACACAAGCTTTTGCAAATTTATTCATGACTAATGAGTCATGAGCAAGTCCTTATCCTCTATATCTCATTTCTCTCCCTCTAAAACAGAGGTATTAGTATTTACCTACTTTTCCAGGTGTGGTCAGAGACCTAATTTATGTTTGAATATATTATGCTTGCATATAAATGTAAACAGCTAGATAGGTGCTGACTATGGTATTTCTACTTAACCCTGCCCTTCTCAGGGTGAAAAAAGCCACTACCAGGATACAATTTTGATATCTTATGTGGGACTCTAGTCATGCATTGGCCATGTGACAGTCGTCTGCACAGGGGACAATTCCACAATTCCAGTGGGCAGTGTCATCTGTACCACTAAACCCCAGCAGGATCAAACAAAAGTCATTTGAGAAGGTATTTGGTTGGATTCCACAGCTGTAAGACTCAAAAAACATTATATGGCTTGCCCCAAGCTCCTATGTCAAGTCAGAGGATGGGAGAGGGATAGGTTAATTTGTCCAGAGTTCTCTGTTTGATAGAGGGAATTGGTGAAGAAACTCTTTCTTATTAAACTGAGAGAGTTAATCTCTGAAGGGCCCCAGAAGGACCAGGCTGTAGGGAGAGAAATCCAGTTTCTCCAGGCCACTTCAATTATCAGCACAGAACTCTTCATCAGCAAGAAACAGTGTGTACTCCACACCATGAGACACTGGAGTATGATCAGCAAACAGGGCATTGATAGGGTAGAACACAGTAGTAACAGGTTTGGCACCATTGTCTCACCTGGCCCTGGATTAACACTCTGCAGTAAGGATCTTTGTATTGGGGAGAATTTCACCCTGAGAAGGTGTGAAGCAAGTTAGAAGACTCAATGTTGACACTAAACGATCTCATTCAAATCTGCTGTGTTTTTTTCTTTGCATATATTTTTGTGCTGATTCATAGAAAAGAGTCATTAGGAAAAGTCATTAGAAAACTTTAATGCAAGTTAGTTCCCAATTATACTTGTTTTAGCATTGGTGCAATCTTGTGTAGGATTTTGTTTAAGTTTACAGGCATGGTGGGGCATAGGAATAAAGGTTTGTTTGTTTGTTTGTTTTATGCATGAGTGTTTTATACTGCTATCAGATTTTTTCACTATATTTTTCTTGAGTTGAGAAGTACTGACCTGTCTGATTCCTGTTAGGACTGGGTTGTGGGTGGCCTACCTAGTACTAGAGCCAGAGTCAAGAAATCAGGAATTGGAGATGACCATTGATCCAGGGTCAGGAAGCAGGAATCAGAAGTGGGAGACAAAGCTATGTCAGATACCAGGTTCTGAAGCAAGGAGGCAGAGCCAGGGTCAGGAAACAGAGTTCAGAAGCAGGGTAAGGAGGTAGGGATTATAGCATCATCTACCTGGGGTTACATTAAGTGCATAGAAAAACTTTATTCCCTTGGCTTAAATAGTATGTCCAGGCCAATCAGGAATGTCCTGTCAGTCAGGGTCCCCTGTGGCGTGTAGGCCTCTGACATCATGACTTGCCAAGTTTTTCTACTGTCACAGAGGTGGTTGTTGCCTGGGAATGCTGTAGATTCATGCTCTATATCCTGTGGTTCCTTATTTTTCTTAAGCTACCAGTCAGGGTTTGAATGGGCTAAGTAGTAGTAGTAGTAGTTCAATGAGCCAGTAATATTCTTGGAGGGTACCATCTTATGTTCCAGAATCTAACCCTTCATTTTAAAAAAAAAGGTCCTAGCTCTCTGTGATGTTCCTCTGCTGTTATCTGGACTGGTGATCTGCTAGATCACGCCAATCCTTTACTCTGGGAGCCAGCCTTTCCCATCTCTGCTGTAAGAACCCCCATTCCTGGACTGTTCACACACAGTCTCTGGCATGTAAACCGCTTGGATTGTGCAACCAAATGACACTAGCCAATATCTCTGGTCCCTACACAACACTAGGAACCTCTGTCTTGCAGAGTTCAGTTATGCCTGATGAACACTGCAAGCTTATATAAATTCATCAGTGTAACAAAGACATCTGAACCTTTATCCCTAAAATCTTTGCATTCAAATCCCCCAAACTTTAGAAAAGTCTCAACCGAAACTCATTGATATGTACCAGTCTTGTTATCCCAAGGGGAATCTCTGACACATTTCAAACCAACACACTGCTTCATGTAGAATAAACAAATGATTTATTAACTATAAAGATAGATTGTAAATGATTATAAATCACAGCATAAGAAGTCAGATTTGGTCAAATGAAATAAAAGTAAATGCATTCTAAGCTGATCTTAACATTTTCAGTGCCCTTACGAACTTAGATGCTTCTCATCACCTGCTGGCTGGTTGCCCTTCAGCCAGGCTCTCTCCTTTGATCAGCACTTCAGTCACTTGGTGGTGATGTCTGTAGATGGTGGTGGAAGAGAGAGAGAGCATGGCAAACATCTCTTCCTTTTATCATGTTCTTTCTTCACTCTTGGCTTTGCCCCCCTCTTCAGAGTCAGGTGAGCATTACCTCATCACAGTCCCAAACTGACCAAAGGAAGGGGGGTGACTGAGTCCAACAAATCCTTTGTTGTTTCCTAGACAGTGTCCTTTGTTCCTATGAGGATGGGCTAGGTTTGTCCCATATGTGTCCCAATGAGGTGTGAACTGCCCCTCTGCTGTTGGGGAGTTTTTTTGCCTGGGATTTCTTTAAGCCATGAGGACACATTTTCCACCTCATAACTATATATATGAAATTACAACCTATAACATTACTATAACAATTACTATGGTATTATCATAATAACAATATTCAGTACACCATGAGCCTTCCAAAGACACCCAGTATGACAAACTAAGCATTGATGCCACACAATCATATTATTATGGGGGTGTAGGGTGTTCCCATGAGGTACAGAACATCACAATTTCCTACTTATGAAAGTACCTATGAAATTGTGAACTAGGCATAAACCATTCTAAACAACTTGGATCAATAGCTCTAAAATATATAAACAATATGATATTAAATCTAAAGCCTAAAGAGAATGATTAAATATTAATACATGTCTTCTTAAATATAATAATGATGATCAAAGCACCCAAAAAAGAAGGGAGATGATAAGCTACTCATGTCACTGCATGCACAGCATACAAGAAAGAAAAGGAATATTCCTACGAAGAGCTGCACAATCTGCTGTGAATGATACCTGAAGGCAGCAGAGCTGACTTTGGGCTTGCTACACTTGCAAGTTAGAGCGCAAGTTATATCAGCCCCAGGTGCCCTATCTCCTGAGGTGTCTACACTGGCAAGGCACTTAGATCGCCTGGACTTAGCAGCTGGAGCGCTCCTGGTAATCCACCTCCATGAGAAGCATAACACTTGCTGCGCCCCGACAAACTCCCAGGCAGCAGTGTGCCTTCTACGATGAGATAACTGGCTCTGTGGATGAGGGGAAAGCAGTGGATGTGTTGTTCCTTGACTTTAGAAAAGCTTTTGATATGGTCTCCCACAATATTCTTGCCAGCAAGTTAAAGAAGTATGGGCTGGATGAATGGACCATAAGGTGGATAGAAAGCTGGCTGGATTGTCGGGCTCAACGAGTAGTGATCAATGGCTCCATGTCTAGTTGGCAGCCGGTATCGAGCGGAGTGCCCCAAGGGTCAGTCCTGGGGCCGGTTTTATTCAATATCTTTATCAATGATCTGGAGGATGGTGTAGACTGCACACTCAGCAAGTTTGCAGATGACACTAAACTGAGAGGAGTGGTAGATACATTGGAGGGTAGGGATAGGATACAGAGGGACCTAGATGAATTAGAGGACTGGGCCAAAAGAAATTTGATGAGGTTCAACAAGGAGAAATGCAGAGTCCTGCACTTAGGACAGGAGAATCCCATGCACTGCTGCAGACTAGGGACCAAATGGCTAGGCAGCAGTTCTGCAGAAAAGGACCTAGGGATTACAGTGGATGAGAAGCTGGATATGAGTCAACAGTGTGCCCTTGTTGCCAAGAAGGCTAATGGCATTTTGGGCTGTATAAGTAGGGGCATTGCCAGCAGATCGGGGGACATGATTGTTCACCTCTATTCAACATTGGTGAGGCCTCATCTGGAGTACTGTGTCCAGTTCTGGGGCCCACACTACGAGGATGTGGAAAAATTGGAAAGAGTCCAGAGAATGGCAACAAAAATGATTAGGGGCCTGGAGTGCATGACTTATGAGGAGAGGCTGAGAGAACTGGGATTGTTTAGTCTACAGAAGAGAAGACTGAGGGGAGATTTGATAGCTGCTTTCAACTACCTGAAAGGGGGTTCCAAAGAGGATGGATCTAGGCTGTTCTCAGTGGTAGCAGATGACCGAACAAGGAGTAATGGTCTCAAGTTGCAGTTGGGAAGGTTTAGATTGGATATTAGGAAAAACTTTTTCACTAAGAGGGTGGTCAAGCATTGGAATGGGTTACCTAGGGAGGTGGTAGAATCACCTTCCTTAGAGGTTTTTAAGGTCTGGCTGGGATGATTTAGTGGGGGTTGGTCCTGCTTTAAGCAGGGGGTTGGACTAGATGACCTCCAGAGGTCCCTTCCAACCCTAATATTCTGTGATCCTATGATTCTATGACATGTTGCATTACTGCATTTTGATCGGCGTCTGGAAAGGTTCCATAATTCCCTGAAACCAAGTGACCACTCTCCTCATTGTTTTGAACTCGTCTGCAGGCATGCGGATATCCCCTTACAAAGCTCCGTTTCTGACAGCTGGCTGCTTATCTGCTCTGGGACAAAGCAACCATTACTGTGGAATGCTGCTGATGTGAATGTGTGTGAGAGAGAGGCGGGGGGAGGAGGGTCTGCTGCTGTCTGAACTTACGAGACAGCATGTGACACATTCTCTGCCCCCAAAACACACTGTGTCTCCCCCCACATACACAACACACTCCCTGTCACATTCCATGCCCCCCACCGATTTGAAAAGCAAGTTGCAGCCACTTGCACACTGGGATAGCTACCACAATGCACTATTCTCTGTGGCATTGCAAGAGCTTCTAATGTTGCAATGCCAGTGCGCTTGCAGCTGACAATGTAAACATAGGTCAGCGTTTTCCCTGCTGTAGTCTCTGAAGCCTAGTTTAACTCCTAGCACTCTACATCTGCAAATGTAGCCAAGCCAAGGGACTGCACTGGGCAGGAGCTAAGAAGGAGGAGCAGACAGCGAAATTGTATGGGGCAGCCACAGGTTGAAGCAGGCCCTGGTGGTTTTGGCTTTGCTCATCTGGCCTTTACTGAGTCTCTCTGGAATAATGAATGAGATTGTAGGTGAGTGGGGATTAACTTGCAAATAATAATTGAGCCTCAAACTGTGTGTTTTGGCTCATTTTTATTTGTAGATAGATGTAGTTACTGCATTTTTCCCAAATGACAGGTATTTGTTATATTTATATTCCCAAGTATTGCTCAGTGCTCACAAAAGAAGAGGAAACATCTGTAAAGGCAACCTGGCTTGCATCCGACCTGACTGCTTGCATCCGACGAAGTGGGTATTAGCCCATGAAAGCTTATGCTTCAATACTTTAGTTAGTCTTTAAGGTGCCACAGGACTCTTTGTTACCTCTGCGACCTGGTAGATACCAAGGGCAGGTTTACACTACCTGCTGTATCAGCAGGTAGCGATCGATCTTTTGGGGGTCAATTTATTGCGTCTAATCTAGACATGATAAATCAGTCCCCGGTACTATACCATCGCGAAAGGCGCAGGCGGAGTCGGCAGGGAGCGGCAGCAGTCGAATCAGCGCCATGAAGATGTGTATCTTAGGTTGATCCCCCCGCAGTGTAGACCAGGGCCAAGATTGCACACATTTTATTTAATAAATGGACACAAATCTGACATCAGGAATCATAACATTCAAAACCCAGTAGGAGAACACTTCAATCTTCCTGGCCATTCCATTAAGGATTTGATGGTGTCAGTTTTGAAACAGAAAAACTTCCAAAACAGACTCCAACGAGAAACTGAGGAACTGGAATTAATTTTCAAATTGGACACAATAAACCAAGGGCTAAACAGAATTTGTGAATGGTTCTCTCATTACACGAATCGATTGCATTTCCCTAGTTAATTTACCTTCAATAGGTGTTATCTACTGCCAGACGCAGAAATCCATTTCAAAAAGTATTTTTTTCTCCTGCTGATAATGGCCCATCCATATTAAACAGCCTCTTTGAATTGGTATGCTAATGTACAACTGTAGCGGGGTGACCACCCGCTCCCTGCCTCTTGGGGCTGGGATAGCCCAGGGAAGGGGTTGTGGCCAGGAGCCAGCAAACTCCCAGGCCTGATTAGGGAGTAGGCTCAGCTGGGTGGCCACGTCCCAAAGGCCTGATAAGAGGGCTGTGAGACAGACAGAGTCAGTCTCCTCTGTAGGCAGAGGAGGACAGGCCTAGCTGCGGGGAGGCCTTAAACAGGGTACCTAGACTGGTGCAGGGCTGGGGCCAGGCGGTAGGAGCTGAGGGAAGCTCGAGCCTGGGAGCCCCAGGCTGCTGGGCCTAGTAGAAGTCCCGATCAGGGGTACTGGGGTTGCAGGGGGCAGCCCAGGGCTAGCAAGGGAAGCAGCAGGCCAAACCCCCCTTGCAGGTGATGAGCAGCCATGATACTGCAGTCTGCCTCAGTGAGCGGAGGCAAGTGGTGACTGTCAGTGGCAAAGTCTGAGGCGAGGTGGGGACAGTGGTGGAGGGTTCCCCGGGGAGGGGACCCTTAGACTTGTGGGGGTTCTGCAGGGGTGCAGCACCCTCAAGGGACACGGGGCCAGAGTAGGAGTGGGACATCGGCCGGCAGAGGGCGCTCCAGAGGCTGGAAAAGCTAATTCCCAAGACAACCAGCGGGAGGCACCGCCGGGTGAGTGGCCGATGTGGTACAACAACTTTTTTTTTTTTTTGCTTTCTGTGTGTATAAATGCATCTTACTTCTGTTCCATTCTATGCATCCGATGAAGAGGGCTATAGTGCACAAAAGCTTATGCAGAAATAAACTGGTTAGTCTCTAAGGTGCTACAAAGTCTTCCTCATCTTATTTTATTTATTGTAGAAAGTGTCCTCTGGACACTTAAATCCAAATTAAGCCTTGATTTGGTTCATAGTTCTTATGCTGTCTCTCTGGAAAGGGATGAATTTCCCCTTTATGGAATAAGTAGAGTATCCTAATTAAATCCTTAGTTCAAAATATGAATTCACACAAAAAACTTACATCTCCTAGCTAGCAATTGTACCAGACTCTCATCCTCTATAGATCATATAGACACTGAGCGGTATGTCACAAGAGCACAGCTTAAATTTTGTGAAGGCTTTGACCCATATCTGAATCTAACCTTTGGAACTGGTGCCCAACCCTGATATTAACAGCACTAGGATTCTTTACTGTAACTGGCCATCTTTGTGGGAGAAAATAGCAGCTAGCCAGCTTCTGCAGAGTGAGAAGTATTAAAGATACTGGGCTATTTTTTTCAGTTGCACAAGCAATCCTCAGAAGAACACCAAGAAAGTGGGCCAAGGTTGTTTGGCTTTTGTCATCATGCTTTAACCCTCTTGTTCTGAGCATGTACAAAGAATATAAATTGGGAGGCACTCTTTAGTATTAAATTCCAGAACAGTGTGTGAAAGGGTAAAGGAAAATGTTAAGGAATCAGCCTTATAAAGAAATGCTATCTGAATATCATCAGTGGATTGGGCAGTAAGCAAAGGGAAAGCTCTGAAGCACTGAAGTGGCAGAAAAATCAGAAGAAAAGTAAAGACACAAGTGCACAGAGACACTAAAAATGCCAAACAAAATTAAGAAAGGAGGAGGAAAGGGACATATTAAAGTCATCAGATCAAATGTGGGCCAAAATTTAGATATTGTAACGTGCGGCATTTGCCAAGCCTACGGTAAAACTAATTTTAAAAATTAAGTTAATTAAGTTAATATAATAGTCAGTGTTGCCACTACCGCCTCATGATTTTATTGCAAGCCTGAAAATACTTTGTTTGTTTCCTACAGGCCCCAGCTCACAT
Organism: Sternotherus odoratus; assembly: GCA_032164245.1. NCBI lineage: Eukaryota > Metazoa > Chordata > Testudines > Kinosternidae > Sternotherus > Sternotherus odoratus. The sequence goes on from JAVMKO010000001.1 coordinate 19,136,843, forward strand.
GCTCAAGTGAGAATCTCAGCTTGCTTTTGAAAAAAGGTAAGTTTCTAGCCATCATGGTTATGGAGAAGAGCTTAAATAGATCCCTGTGACAAGATAGTCCACTCACCGCTAGGATAGCACCTCCTTGTGACCACTCTGGGAAATAGCTCACAAGGTCAATGCCCCTTCCCATGGTTGTACAACAGAAGAAGGGGATGCCGTCCTTACAGAAACAATTGATACATCAGGAAATGCACACACAGAATACTTACAAGAAGTAGCAGTAAAAGCTATAATAAACGGTGAAAAAAAATCAAATGTCTAGTACGCAGCTTGGTCACAGACAATGCTGCCACTGCATCCAAGAGGAGAAATTATTTAGAAGCAAGTGAAGAGTCCCAAGCTAATAACATATGGTTTCAGTGCTCATTTGATGCACCTCCTACCTAACGAGTTCAGTGTTCCAGAAATAAAGGCTAATGTTGAAATTGCAAAATACTTCTGTAACAACTACTTTGCAGCAGCTGCTGCTCTGAAAAAAGTGGGAGGAACCAAGCTAACTCTCCCACGAGACATGTGATGGAACTCAGTAGTGGACTGTTTGGAGCACTGTCTCAAGAACTGGCTTAATCTGGTGACAGTTTGTGAACAAAATTGTGAAAAAAATAGATGGCAACATTGGGTTTAAGAGAAATGTTGAACACATGCTGAGTACCCTGAAGCCTATTTCTGTAGTCTTGAACAAAATGCAGGGAAATAGCTGTTTTATTGATGAGGCTGTTGAAATTTAGAAGGAACTGATTGAGATCTTAAAAAGAGAAATATGCAGTGACAGAGTTAAATTACAAACATTAAGAAAATGAACAAGACAAGCACTATCTCCAGCTCATTTTCTTGCAAATTTTCTCAATACTTGGTACCAGGGTCAAACCTTAACTGCTGAAGAAAAGGAGTTGCCTATGACATGGACATCCAGCAATCATTCCTCCATAATGCCAACTATAATAAACTTCAGAGCTAAGAGTGAACCATTCAAGAACTATATGTTTGCTGATATGTTTTAAAGAAAGTCCCACCAGTGAACGGAGTGGAAGTCACTTAAGCACTTGGATTGAGAGACTGTTGAAGTGATAATCTCACTAACCACAGTAGCTTCTTCTGCTGATATAGAAAGAATATTTTCTTCCTTTGGACTAAGCCATTGCAAATTGATAAATTGTTTGGGACCTGGAAAAGCAGGAAAGCTTGTTTTTCTTTTCCAAATTATAAACAAATAGGAAAATGAAGGTGAAGACAACTGAGTTAGCTGCAGAAGCCAATATTTTAAGGTTCTCATGTTGACCTGGCTGACAGTCAATTTAATTTTTGTTTTCTTTTCTTTAATATTTCATTTAACTATTTTAGTTGCAACAATTTTAACAAAAACAAACCTGATTTTAAAAAGCCTGAATGTTTAACTAAATTCAAAAATTCATATGCTTGTTTTGTTAAAATAATATATGTTTGCTGGTGAAGAAAAAAATCCAGAATACGTAACGTTGTTGTATTAGTTAAATAAAACAATGTAAATATCTGTCTGGTTATGTTCTCCTCCTAATTCAGCCTGGAAAGAAAATCCTCCAAATATTAATGATTAATCTGTTGAATTAGAGATAGTTCACCTCCCAATGACTTCATAAATATCTGCTTAAATTATCTTTGGTAAATGAAATAACCAAATAATCATTCATTTACTGATATAGCTGTAAAACGAATCTGAAAAGTTTTCAAAATGAATCACTTTATAAATGTATAAGTGTGTACCTTGTAAAAATGATACCTAAATCTATCTCTCAATTGTGAAGAATATGTATTATGGTTATAACAATCAACAAGAATGCACTTTTATGTAGAAATCCATGATTAAATTGAGTGTTCCTGACTAGTGATTTAAATCAATTTGATTTAAATCAAATCCACCCTGCAGGAAAACAATCCTCCACTCTAACAGGCCTTCAGAAGCAGGCCAATCCTTGATTACAGATGGCCCCCTAGCCTGAAGCAAATACTCACGACACCACAGAAACACTAACTCAGGAACCAATCCCTGTAATAAACCCCATTGCCTTCTCTGTCCCCATATCTACTCTAGCGACACCATCATAAGATCCAACAACACCAGCCACATCAACAGGGGCTCATTCACCTGCACATCTACTAATGTGATATATGCCATCATATGCCAGCAATACCCCTCTGCCATGTACACTGGCCAAACCAGACAGTCTCTACATGAAAGGATAAATACACACAAATCAGACATCAGGAATGGTAACATACCAAAGTCAGTAGGAGAACACTTCAATTTCCCTGGACATTCAATAACAGATTTAAAAGTAGCCGTTCTTCAACAAAAAACCTTCAAAAACAGACTTCAGTGAGAAACTTCAGACCTACAATTCTTTTGCAATTTGGGCTTGAATAGGGACTGGGAGTAGCTGACTCACTACAAAAGCAATTTTCCCTCTCTTGGTATTGACATCCATCAGTTATTGAGAGTGGACCACGTCCACCATGACTGAATTGGCCCTGTCATCCCTGCTTTTTCAATTGTGAGGTAACTTCCTTCCTTCATGTGTCAGTTCATATTTATTCCTGTATCTGTAATTTTCACTCCAGGCATCTGAAGAAGAGGGGTTTTTACCCATGAAAGCTTATGCCAAATCTGTTAGTCTTTAAGGTGCCACCGGACTTCTTGTTGTTTTTAAAGTCAAATAAACAATCTCACCTGAGAGGAAAGCGTCCTGTTTAGAAAACTGTAATGTGGTTCTACTCCAAGTTTCTTGATATGGTACCAGATTTCTTTGACATGGGGACATGCATCCTCATCTGAGAAGCAAGCTCTTGACTACCAAAGCAGACAGGCCTGAATTGACAAGATGAGGTCAAATGGAGGTAGGAATTTTCCACTTTTTCATCCCTTATCCATGGTATTTTCTCACTTAGGCACCAGTAGAGGATTCCAACATTTTCAATCCCAGCCTAAGCCATGGCAAGTACCTGAAAGAAGAGTGCAAGCAGTTTCTTCTTCTTCTTCTTCCCCTTATCCCATCAAGTGGGGTCAGGTCATTGTGCAAGCATTTGCCATCTTTGCCTGTCTGAGGCAGCACTAATGTCCACCTATTTACCATCATCTTTGATGCAATCCATCCATTACTTCTTTGGCTTTCCTCAGAGACTCCCTCCTGCCACCATCTCCTGCTATGCTATCTTCATTCATCTTCTACATGTGTCTGAACCAGCAAAGTTGGTCAGCCACATCACAGACTTTGACTTCCACCTTACACTTTCATTTTGAAATCTGTCTCTTCATGTAACTTCTTTTATGGGGCAAAGACACCTCAAACACCTGTAAGTGTTGAACCTCCTTTCTCTTCATTATCCGTACATCTGCACCACACAGCATTACAGGGCACACCGTTGTTCTATACACTTAAGTCTCAGTGGCACACACAACCCCTGAGATGGTGTTCCGCTCTCTCCAATATGGACTGTAGCTCAGGTTCAAGCTCACCCTCTTCCATGACCAGCCATCAAGGCACTTGTACTGGTCAGTCTGGTTTTGTTTCACTCCATTAATCTTTATGTCCCATTTCCTTGTGGCACCTCACCTCACATGACCTCAGTCTGAGTCATGGTCATATTCATCCCAGGCCAGTTTGGCTGGTTATTCCACTGGTTTGCTATTTCCTCCAGGTCTTCTTTTGAGAATGCCCATAGTACTATTTTGTCTGCATATAGCAGTATGACATTCCAAGGCGCAGTCCAGACCCGTGAGGGGCTGTCATCCCTGCTCTGCAACTTTGGATGCCTCACAATGTTTTGCTGCTGTAGCTTCTAGCTGGACTGCTCACAAACAGCCAAACAATATGCATGTCACACCCTGGATATTTGTGTATAGCTACAGCCCTGCGCCAGCAGCTGTGATCCCAGTATTGTGTCAGCAAACACCAACCACACTCTCGCTCCTGCCAGCCTTGGTTATTACTTGCAGGGTAACCCCAACACACTCCCAGTCCCAAATTTTCCCCCCAAAAAATGTGTGTTCTGTAATGTCCAACCCTCTCCTGGACTGCTCAGATATTTGAGGTCTCTTGTCCCTATAAGGGAACAATAAATAAGAACCTGCCACCTTTAATGAAGTTACCCACACAGCTCACAATATTAGATTAGTTTTGATTAAAGAATAAAACAAGTTTATTTAACAAAAAAGAGAGAATTTTAAGTGATTGCAAGTATTAAGAAATTAAAGTCAGAAATGGTTACAAGAAAAATAATGATAAAAATTTCCTAGGGCTAAACTTAAGAAACTAGACTTGTTTCAAGGTAAAATTCTCACCAGTTTTTTGGTACATTTTCAGTACAGTCCAACAAATGTTTCTTTTGTCTTTCTAGGTGAAGAGAGAGAGATGGAAAGGGAGAGGTCACTTGCGGTGTTTTTGCTTCTCACTTTCATAGTTCAGTCACCTTTTGAAATACATTTTCTTGAGAGTGACCCCTAGAGAAAGTTATTTTCAGCTGGGATCAAGGAGATATAGAGTCTGGTGGGGAAGAAGTGTTAAACTGTATGAATACAGTGTGTGTACTGTATGAATATAGGGGTGCATTCAGTCGCAAGCAGCTTATCTTTTCCCATTGGGATCTTCCTGCTGACATAGACTATCAATATGATAAACACCAGCATACTGAGGGCTGACCTATGGTGCAGTGTAACTTTCACTTCAGAAGGAACCTGTCATCTCAAAACATGTTCAGATCACTGTTTTAGGTGATCAATATAAGGCATTCACCCTAGTTATTAAATCCTCAAGCACTCCATATTTCCACAGCTCTGGTGTGAACATCCTTCTGTCCACTTCATTGTATGCCTCCCCAAGGCCTATAAAAGCCCAGAAGCTATCCGATTGGTGGTCTAGTCATTTCTGTATCCCTTGCCAAATTACAAAAAATGGCATCTGTGGTTCCTAGTTCTTTCCTAAACCTGAATTGTTCTTGTTTGAGGAGTGTGCACTCACTTTGGCCTTCCTTATTGCCCACGTGGAAGCTCACTTGGTTTGTTGTATTCCTTTTAATCTCCATTCAATGGATTAATTTCTTTTTTTCTTTACACAAAATTTTCTTAGTTTGGATCACTATTAATATTCCATCAGACCACCTCCACTCCTCTCTTTCCTTTGTTTTTTCCCAGCTACATCATCCACAAGCCTCATCCACCACTGCAATCCATGTTCTTTTGAGGTGGTTCCACTTGTCATCAGTTCATGCCAAATCTGTTTACAGGCACCTACCAGGAACTGATTGCAAAAAACATCTTTGCCACACTTCTCTCTAACTTTCTGTACTTTGATCTTGTTTCTTTTCAGCTGAGCTACCTCTTTGCCCAACACTCTGCAGCAATCTTTGCTTCAAGGCCTTTGTGTTACAGTAGTACCAACTATCTAGGTATCCTTTTGCAGTCCATAATTTGAAACCACTGAGATTTTATCACCAATATCATTTCAATTTTGCTGTCATCTATTGACTGGCAAAACACAGGTCTAGAAGCACTTTTCCTTCCTAATTCCTAGAGCCTAAACCTATTTCATGCACACTTCTGTTTTTGTTTTTGTGTGCAGTAAAGTTGCCCGGTACCAATAAAGTTGCCCGGTACCATTAGTGCCTTCAAGTCTTGACAGAAACTCTCAATGTTGACATGCATACACTGATATCACAAACATGAGACACTCTGTAATTTGGACTCACACAGCCACCAGTCTGTCACTTACTCTAATAACTTCATACACCATGTTCCTCAGTGTTCCTCTCTGACTCTGCCGTGCCCCCTTTTGTCATCCACGTAAAAGAGTTTCCAATCTAAGCCCAACACCTTTGCTGCATTCCCTGTCCATCGTATTTTCTGTAGACACAGAACATCAATACCGCTCCTTAGTATCATATCAGCTACCTCCATTCATTTGCCCATCAAATTTGATGTATTTACTGTTACTACTTTTCTGATAAACAATTTTAACTTCATTAATCCAATTGAGAATAGCTTTAAAAAAAGGTTGAATCCTATAGTTGAAGAGAAACTTCTAAGCACACTAGTTGAAAAATGATCCAAGCTTGATAGTTTGTGCTGCTGCACGAGAAAAGCAAACGTTAATAGCTATATAATTGATTGCTGAAGGTGTTTATTACACATGGATAGAATTTACATTTACTTGATTATTCAACTGTTCATGGCTGCCCGGGAAGGATAGTTTTGCATCCATGATGATGAAGCCACGTATGCACATTTGTACTGTGGTATTGCTGGCACTCCAGTGGCAGAGAGAAGGAGGGAAGGAAGGGTTGGTAGCAAATAGGGCTTTTGGTTTCTGTTTAGACTTTCTGACATTTTTGGTTACTCCTTTAATCAAAACCACCATGGAGCCAGAGCTTTCAGAGGTTTGTTTCTTCATGGAGAGCAGGAGCAATCCGAGTTGCCATAAAGCTCAGTTTTTCAATACTTGGTAAAATATTTATTTAGTGTGAATCATGCTTATCTTAACCGAAGTGCCCAGACATTTGTTATTGGATTCTAGTGTTGAGGTAGCTCAGTTTCTCTCCCACTGACGGAGGACAGGATTGGAAGAAGGGCATAAAGGAAGCACATTGGGGGAGGAAGGGGAAGGATGACAGTTCCCCCCTTGCTTGACCTAAATGGTGCCTCTGGTCTTGGCTCTACTGAAATATAACAGTGTTTAATAATGAACAACTGAATCCTCTTCACAAGAGTCCACAAGGATATTGTAGGGCAAAGTCAATCCTTACTCAATGGGAGTTTCTCTGAGAAAGGACATTATAAAAGCTGAGCAAGGACTTCAGGAATTGGAACATAGTATCTGAACAATTGTGTCCTAGTTTCCCATCTATAAATTAGGGAAAGTAATACTCTCTTTCTCCCACCCTTTGTCTTTGTTGTATGACTGGTAGCTTTCTGGGGCAGAGACTGGCTTTCACCCATTTGTACAATGACTAGTGTACTGGGGCTGGGATGTCAACAGGGGCCACTAGGCATTAATGAAATGCAAATAGTATGAATAAAAGTTCAGTGATTACGCAGACATTTACTAACTGTGAGAGCTACTGAAACAATTCCATAAGTGGACAACAAAGTGAACTGATAACTACTGAGTGTTACCTTTATGCAAGGGTTGCAGAGAAATACAGCCTGGCATAGGCCACCCCCGCCAGATTTCAGTGTTAAGCAAAGGACAGGAAGCCTCGGCCTCTAAAATTTAGGCCCAGCTGTTCTGGAACCAAGGAAGGTAGCCGGTGACAGCTCACAACTCCACAGCATAGACAGCACAGAGACTCCATCATGACAACTCAGAGGAGGTGGAAACACTTGTGATGATTGAAATGAGAACCTACAACAATGCAAAACTAGGTAAGAGCCAAACAAGGCTCTTAAACTACTAGAAACAGCATATGGGGCAAGCAGGCAGCATGCTAATACCCTGGTGATAAGAATGAGAAAGCGAGAGAGAGGGAGGAGTTGAGCTCACATCTGATGAACAGGGAGAGGAATTCAACTAACATGTTCCTATCTGTCATCCAACAGAGACCAGGCTTGTTAACATCATGATCATGCAGCAAAACTCACTTCATTTCCTGGCTGTTTTGGGAAGGGTTTTGCTGAAGGAGCATGTGACAACATACAGGTCAGGTTGGTTTCATGGGTCGATGTTACTGTTAGTCCAGTATGGAATTATTTATTTGTATTGGGGTGATTATTTTTATAGGAAAGCACCCAGAGATAGGATTAGATATATTTAAACTAACTAAAAGGAAGGCTTCACAGTGAGTCTGGTAGTCAACTTTGTTGAAACTTAAGATGCTTCCAACCAGTGACACATTTATTTAGATTTCTAGGTTTGGAGAACAAGCTCACAGAGGCTACTTTAATGAAGGGTTTGTATATTCCATTGTTGCCAAGATTGTAAATATATGCCCCCAAATAGCTTCACTGTACCAAACAACTTGCCCTTCTCTACCCCAAGATCTCCTCCCCAAATAACTTATTTTGCCACCTTCTCTATTAGCTCCTTCTCTGTCCCCAAGAACCGTTCTGCTCCCTGCTTTCAACTTTCTCCAGCCCCCAGTCTTTCACTTGTTTTGAGTATGTAAAGGGTTAAGTGGAAAGGGGAAGTAGCACATTTCACCCTGGAATTCAGCATGACACAGTTGTGCCTTCGTCATCCTGATCCTGAGAGATGTTCTAACCAAACCAGGCCAAAGTGAATCATAAATACCACCTGGCATGTGAGACCCTTTCACATCTTCTCCCCCACTTCCAATGTGTCCTTTTTCTTTCCCCCACTTTATTTCTATTCTTTCCTGTCCCTTTCTTTTTGCCTTCTGTCTAATAAAAGTCTGGCTTCGCCAGCCAAGACTATGTTTTGCAATTCTGCTGGGAGCCTATGACCAGAGAGGCAGCTAACAGCAATAGTCCAAACAGTCTTGGTATAGCTTTGTCAGGCCTTGGTGTGGCTGATAAGACAATATGCTGTGCTTGTGTTTTTCCAGCAGTGAGGCTGCAAGTGAAAGTTAGCACCAGAGACTTAAGCTTCATTTTCTATCTTTGCTGTTCTTGTCTTTCCCCTTTTGTGTGTGCTTGTCTTCTTTTGCTTTCTAGGACAGAGGACTGAACTAAGCTCCATTTATTTTTAGTACCCAAACAGGGCATAAGCTTTGTAGTGAGGGGGTGAATCTCACCTAAAATGTGGTGTGTCCAAACTAATGAAGACTATAACCAGGTTCAAAAAAGAACTAGATAAGTTCATGGGGGATAGGTCCATCAACGGCTATTAGCCAGGATAGGAAGCTGGAAATGGGCAACAGGGGATGGATCACTTGATGGTTACCTGTTCTGTTCATTCCCTCTGAAGCACCTGGCATTGACTAATATTGGAAAACAGGACACTGGGATAGATTGACATTGGTCTGACCCAGTATGACTGTTCTTATGTTCTTCACCCTGTGATATCACCCAGAGGAATCCATAGATAGGAGAGGCAGACTCCAGGTACAGCACTATGGGGAGTTAGTGTTCATGACAGGCAAACTCTGAGCACAGCCCTTAGAGGGCTATTGTTACAGGGCTGCTGAAGAGAAAAGGAGAGGCCACAATCTGATATCAGAGGACCTGGTCAGAAAGTACAAAGAGGGTATATTTGGGAAATTGAGGTCATGGCAGGAAAAAACAACTATGAACTGTCCCCAGATGTGAAAGTATTCCCAGAGACAGAAAGGAAAGCCTTAAACAGCAGAAGGGAATTTGGATACATCATCTCAAATACCAACAGACTGTGAGGTTAAAATATGGCAGAAATATTTAGCTAGATCAAGGTTAGCAAACAGTTAATCCTCAGCATAGTTCCATAATGCACAAACTAGCTGACAGAACTAGAGTGAGGTTAGTAGTACTATTTACTGCTTCAGCGATGGACTGTCAGTGCTTAACAGGACTGGAAAAGGAGCAGCCCCTGCTTGGAGCTGCTTACACTTAGACAAAGGTTAAGAAACAAACAAGGACAGAGAGCACAGTTAGGACAGAGATGACAGCAGCTCACGAGTTCTGCTTTAGTTGCATTCTTGTTGTCTCAGTTCCTTTTTTTCAATTTGTGGATCCAGTTTTTAGATTTGGTGGCATTTCTTTTCCCATTCTTTATAACCAATTGTTAGTGGCAAGAGGCAGTGACATCTAAAAGGGCAGGAGTTGTAGTTATTTGTGTTGGGAGAAGTCAGCCTCTGTTAGGGTGACCAGACGTCCCAATAAAATTGGGACTGTCCCGATATTTAGCTGTTTGTCCCGCGTCCCGACTGAGGCATGGTCGGGACGCCATTTGTCCCGATATTCTAGTTTGGGGCTGCTCCAGGAAAAGGCGGACACTAGGACCCTGCAGCTCCCTAGGCACTCCCCCCCCCCTTTCAGCCATTGGCAGATGGAGCCAGTACTTCTGGCGGGGGCAGCACGTGGAGAGCAGACCCCCGCCCCTGCAGCTGCTGACCCTGGGAGCCAGGCTGGAACTGCCAGCTAAGCAGTAGGGACTGCAGGCGGGAGCCAGGACCCTGGGTCCCCAGCCTGCGGTGGGACGGCGCCCGGAGTTTGGGGGAAGGAGGTGCCCCTGACCTGCAGCGCGGCTGCCTGTACCTGGCCCCATAAGGGGAGGAGGAGTCTCAGTGTCCCTGACCCGCAGCAGGGCTATGCCTGGCCTCAGAGCCAGGGGTGGCTGTGCCCGGAGCCAGGGGGGCTATGCCCGGTGCAGAAGTGGGGGCTGAGCCCCAGAGCCGGGGAAAGGGGGGTGGTACCTGGGGCAGGGTGGGGGTGGACTGTGGGCGGGGCCCCAGTGTGTCCCGATATTTTGGTTCTGTGATCTGGTCACCCTAGCCTCTGTGAATGAAGTACCCTCCTTAAGTGGATATTTATCATATTTTTCACATATCGAAGATTACAGGCATGTAATCTTCAATGGTATTAAGAGTTATAGCATCCCCACTGACTCCTTTGTAGTCAAAAATCACATACAGTAGACTCTCGATTATCCAGGATGGTAGGGAAAAAATTAATCCTGGTTAATAAAATCTTGGATAATCACCATCCATAGGAAATATGGGGAAGGGGGGGTTGGTTCACCAGCCACCCTGCGCTGGGGGGACGGGGTGTTGGTTCACTGGCTGCCCTGCACCCTGGTGGGGGGTGTTGTGTTTGTTCTTGGGGCGACAACAAAGCCAGAGCCGGCCGTGCGAGTTATACATATTTTTTTTGACATCCTGGTTAATCCACTTTCTGGTTAACCCAATCCTGGATAATCGAGAGTCTACTGTAATCATATTACTGAGCCTTGTGCAATGCAAAGTGTTTGCCATATACACCAATGACATGTTCAATTTCTGCAAAAAGGACAGAGATTACCTGAGTGCAGATCCAGATCAAAAGGTTGAGGGTGTTTGGATCCAGGGTTTGTTTCAGCATGTTGCATAAAAAAGGCCCATTTCCAAAGATCAGATTTACATTTGCAATGTGCTAGTGTTTGGGAAGCTTTGAGTCAGCATTCTGGTTCAGACCTGTCTCTAGTTCAATGGTTATGTGAGAGTCTGGCTAGCACAAGTTTATTTATCAGCACACTTTCAACATAATCAGTCAAGAGACATTTGGGTGAAGGGAATTTGTGTATGTCTCCACGTTTGTGTGTGCCTTTCTGAAGAACCATGGTCTACTGCGAGGAAGGACAATCTTTTTGGCCCGAGGGCCACATCGGGGTTCCAAAGTTGTATGGAGGGCCAGGTAGGGAAGGCTATGCCTCCCCAAAACAGCCTGGCCCCACCCCCTATCTGGCCCCCACCCCCTTCCCGTCCCGACTGCCCCCCTCAGAACTCTCAATCATCCAACTCCCTTTGCTCCTTGTCCCCTGACCTCCCCCTCCAGATACCCTCCCTCGTAACCACACCCCCGGGTCCCTATTCCCTGTCTAAACCCCCTTCTCCTTGTCCCCTGACTGCCCCCTCCCAAGACCCCCCCCCACCCTAACTGCCCCCCCCCCCGGACCCTACCCACTACCTGTCCACCCTGCTCCCTGTCCCGACTCCTATCCACACACACACACACACACACACTCCTTGAGAGACCCCAGGAACCCCACACCCTATACACACACCCCCATTCCCCAGGGCCGGCTCCAGGCACCAGCTGAGGAAGCCTGGGTGGCACATTCTAAGGGGCAGCATTCTGGTCAAAAAAGCCACCCTTTTATTTATTTATTGCTTGGGGCAGCAAAAAGGGTAGAGCCAGCCCTGTGTTCCCAGCTCCCCAATCAGGAGCTCAGGGGCTGGGGAGGAGGGGCCCATGGGCCAGATGTGGCCCGCGGGATGCAGTTTGCCCACCCCTGGCCTAGTGAATAGGAGCTTGATCCTACACCATTAACATAAGAATGGCATACTGAGTCAAGCCAATGGTCCATCTAGTCCAGGATCCTGCTGTCCAACGGTGGCCAGTCACAGATGCTTCACAGAGAATGAACAGAACAGAACAATTATCAAGTGATCCATCCCCTGTCATTCAGTCCCAGCTTCTGGCAATCAGAGGGACACCCAGAGGACGGGGTTGCATTCTTGAGCATCTTGGTTAATGGCCTGTCCTCCATAAATTTATCTAATTATTGATTACTACTTAATTTATACTGTTTAATTTAATTAATTTATCAACAGTAAAAATCAGTAGGATTTTTCCATTGACTTGGACAGGAGTAGGGACAAACTTAAGGCACAAGTCAAGGAGTTGATAAATCTGGTTTCAGCCATTGACAAGGCCACAGACCTGCTGCTTGCCCTTTAGCAAATGACCTACCCATGATGATATGACTACACAGGAAATGAAGGTGTGATTTTTAGCATGGGTATTTCTTCTATGTACTGGTGCAAACATCATGGCTGGTAAACAGTTGAAAGTGGAGCAAAGACTTCTCCCATCTGCACAAAAGGGGAAGTAGCAGCCTTGTGAAGTTTTGAATTTCAACAAAAAACCTTAAAAGTTTCTAACAAGAAGTTTTATGAAAATTACGTCCCATTTTTTTGACCAACTCTATATTTTGTTGCTGGGGATTTTGGAGTTTTTTAGTCCGGGGTTTACGTCCTATTTCCGGGGGCACTGAAATGCAAATTTTTAAAACACAGCCCTGTGATGATCTCAGCCACCATATATTGACAATGGTTGCTAAGCCCATCTTGAAGAAGAAAAGAATTCTCTTCCCACTTAACACAATCCCTCCACATGTAAACACATGCACTTTATCGAGGGACAGCAAACTTGGCCCTGGAGGAGAAGTGAGTTCTAGAATGAAGGGCCCACCAACTACAGATATTCAGATCTAGGAACTGCCACCTTGGGTGTCTCAAGCAGTTGATTAAGAGCATGAGGAGAGATAAGGTTAAAACCTCAGTAGGTCAGAAACTATTCTTCTTACAGGTTTCTAGTATTAGTTCTGTAGATCACATGCTATTAGTAGTGTAGGTCACGTGAGCAAGGCTTGGGAGAACTAGCCTGCTTACCCAAAAAGTAGAAGGAGGAATAGCAAAGAAAGCAGCGAGTGATAGAACAAAGGGGAAAGGAGGAACAAGGAGAAATAAGGAGGAACATGGCAAGGAGGAACAACAAAGAGCTGACCAGAGTATGCACTTGGCTGTCACTAAGGATGAAATGCACTCTGTTTAGGAGGAACAACACAAGAGTCTCTCAACACCACTCAGGCCTCACAACAGATGAGAGTCCATAACAGAGCAATCAACGAGGCTGCCTGCACACCCCTTGTGCACTACAAAAAGATCTCTGGGTCTGCGTCATCTGGAATGGAAAACCACAATAGGGCAGGCCTGAGGCGGAGCTGCACATTCACATTTATATGGATTCAGTGGCCTCATACTCCAGGCACAGAGGGGAATAGCAAATTCTATTCCAGTCCATAGAATTGAGCAGTAGCTATGAAGGGGCATAGGCAGCCCCTCACTCTGGCTGTGGGCCTGGATTTCATCACCTGAGACACTCTGAATTCAACCTGCACAGAGCCTGAATTCTCAGCTTCCATGCAGGGGGAGTGGATTTCATCTTTGATGGATGGGATCTGCCCAATATGCCCCTGTCCCAGGAAGGGCAGCATCAGCATCTCCGGCACCTTTGGGACCGAATGCAGATTGCCAGAGCTGCAATTTCAAACTTTAAAAATAACTTTTTAATTAAAGGAAAATGCAAAAAATTTTAGAAAGCCCTTTTCATTTTTCAAAAGAAACATATTTAGGATGGTTTATTACTAAGAAGCACAGCACGTAAATCAGCTTAGCTGCAGGAACACAAGGTCAAGCATAAAAATAAGGGGCATAAAAGCCATTTAATGAAAAGCTAATCAAAATATAAATGTGACTGCATCATGCCTCAATGGCCTTCTAAGGGGAGCAAATTCTAAAAGCAGAGCCCTCAGCAGAGGATGCCATACTGCCAAGCAAAGCCCAGTTCTATCAGCCAAATTCATAGTTACATTTGCCGATAGTGACATGTTGAGGTGTGGGCATACCATGCTGTAATTTGCACATTGAAGGGGTAGAACGGTAGAACTGTAGTAAATAAAGGAACCAGTGGGAGGGGTAAAAAGGTGTAGGCTGACGTAACCACAGGAGGGCTTAAGAAAGCATAGGATACAATAGGGTGTAGGTTGGGCTGCCATAGGGCTGTCACAGGTAGGGGTGTTCCATAGCACCTCCTGTAGGGTCAAGTGTGGTGTTGCAGACACTTCCTGCATTAGTCCACAGGTTGAGTCTGTCCGCTTCAAGCTGGGCGGTCGGTGCCAAAAGTTCAGCATCGTTCCCTGAACAGTTAGTTAGCTAAGGATAACAAAACCAGAGTCTGTCTGTCTGCCTTTAAGCAAAGAAAAACACCACCAAGGCAAGTTCTGACCTCTCCCTTGGGGTCGGGGCTAGCAATGAGGAAAACCTCCTCTGAACCGCCTCCTCACCCCACACTGCCCCTGAGAAGCAGCAGGCAAGCCGTCTTAACTGGCCTGCTGGCTTCCAGTTGGCCAGTGTCTCCTCCTAGCCCTTTTAGGCCTCTGGAGCACTAAAGTCATGTTGGTAGCCAGGGGAGGGGAGGGGGGAATGTCAGGGCACTGATGCCTCCAGCAGGAGCCAGAGACGGAGTGACTGACCCATCACACCCCTAATCATTTCTAAATTTTGACTGGATGTTTAAGCTTAAGTTCTGCTAGCAAATGCTCCCGGACTTATCTTAAGTGCAGTGGCAGGGTATATGGTTAGCGGTGGTATCTCACATAGCTGGGCCCCACACCATTCACAGCTTTGGAGAGAGCAATCAACACCTTGAATTGCACCAGGAGCAGGCATAAATCCAGTGCAGAAACATGAGCAATGGATGTCACATATTCATGACTGACTGCATCCCTTGTATGAACTGGTTGGATTTATTTGCATTCGCTGTCAATAATTACAAGAGTTGAATCACACTGCATGGAGTCAGAATGCAGCTTTTATCTAAGCAAGAGGTACTTGGAAATGCATGAGGCTTAAACAGACCATTGCTACAGCTTCCTCTGATTATTTGATGGCTGCAGTTGCCTCAGGGGTTGACCTGACAAACACACTACCCTCCTAGCATTTGCTGCCTCTTGTGTTTGAATGTGGGGTGTCATTCAGGGGTATTCACAGACCATACTCAAAATGTATAACTTGGTGGTGAGCAGAAATCAAATATGAGGAAACAGTGCAATCAAGGCTAGCTCCCACCCCACCTAAATCCTTATCTTTTCCACCTCCTTCTCCAGCAGTGGGACCCTCTGGTAGATCTGAGGAGCTAAACTCTCTTCAGTGTTAGGACCCTGTACAGCAAGGACTTGGGTTCACAGAAAAATTGATCTGTGCTTCATTTGCCCCTGCTTTGCCAGGTCTCTGGAGCACTACAAGAATTTCCCTGTAGGTCTGTCCAGTCTGGATAGATCACCCTAGGGAGAGGACAAACAAGAGGCCTATTTAAAAATATCATACCAGACAAGGAGGTGTTAATTGGGCAGCCCAAAAGCAGAGCTTCAAATGAAAAATGTATGGTGATTTGCTAGAAATGCATTAACATGTACATATTATAAACTTCATAAGAATTCATCTCTTTATATTTTAATAAGGTCAGCACCAATCACCCTCCCTTATTCTTACTGAGATTCACATGTCAGATAAGATATAGTTTGCACTTTTTAATTGCACGTCATCTCTACCTTGTGGCTTAACCTTGTCTGGTGCACAGCACTCATTTACATCGGAGATGGGCATAAACAAAGCCCTGGCTCCAAATGCTACTGAGCTTTGGGGAAGCCTGGATACAGATCTAGTCCAATGATTTGTGTTTGAAGATATGCTTTTGAAAAACACTAATTACTTGATGACTTAGTACAGTAACTTAATACAATATAACTCAATACAGTAATTGGTTGTAATTTTGCATCTTGTTTTATGCAGGAAATCAGACTAGAAGCCCAACTTTTATTTTCCTTGTGGCTGTTCTAATCAGGTATTAAGAACATACTTTGAAATATAAAGCAGACACCTTAACCCTCCCTAGGATTCACCTAATTTAGGTTAGATAGCATAATCTAGCTAATATAATTTCAAATCCATTTTGCCAATATTTAACCTCTTCCTGAAAATAATGAAGTTGGGAAGGATTCAGATGGGCTCAGAATGTTGCTGCTTATTTTTATTGGCTACTTATTATTTGGTCACAAATATTTACATATTCACAAGTATGTTCCTGTCAGCCCTGAACTGCATCAAGTTATCTCCTTTTCTTCCCCCTCCAGTCCTGGTGTTGGCATGGCAGGGCTAGTTGGATCCACAGGCTCTCTTTAACCCTTTCTCTGCTGGTGTGGGATTTCTCTGCTCTATCACAGCATGTTTCATGTCTGTTGAATCAACATTTTCAGATGAAAAGCTGTTTCTTGGGAAAATTTTCAACCCACTCTAAACATTCTATTCTAACAATTATTTCTTCCAGGGCACCATCCGCTCTGCTAAGCAGTCGGTATAGAATAGATGAAATACCACTAAAAGGTTGGGGGTTTTTTGGTTGAATGTTATTATTATTCCCAAAGTATGTGCTAGTATGCATGGCTGCAGGACTGTTCTCAAAATAGTTCTATACGCATGATAATATTTTTTTTGTATTGCAGTTTCAGTGATTAGCAAAAGTTGTCCAAGGGCACAGAGATTTGTCCTTGAGTTTGCTGTTGACAGTAGATAGAACTTGGCTTTCAAATACTGTTTGCATCAGAAAGGGCAGAGTTGATTCTGAGCTATAAACTCTGAGCTGAGATTAAGTGCTGAGTCAGAGGTTTTGGAAATGAGTGATTTCAGGACTACAAATGTGTGGTATTAGTACTGAAATGAGACCCTTTTTAGGTGAAACTCAAACCTGCACTCTAAAAATGTTACCCTTCTAAGTAAGCATAAAAACAATGTCTCCTGTGTGCCTGTTATAGCCTTTAAAATGGGGCATTCTTTTCTGCAGTGCTCCCTAGGCACAGGCTATCCTCCGCAAGGACTCCCCTCCTCCTCTGACACCCCACAGCTGCATCCCAGGTTGAAAAACAGTGACATTTTTCACAAACATTTTTGCAAATAATCTGTCTCTGTGTTTTATTTCCAAATTCCAAATTTTTCATCCCCTCCAGTTCTGAGGCTTCCTGCAGCTCGATGACTATTCCCTTTTTTGTGCATATCTATAAGCAGGCACAGAAGTGGGAAATAACCATGGGCTAACTAAGGGAAAGAATTGAGCTCTGGCAAAATGCTAGAGTTTTGCTGAGACAAATCACTGCAAGAGAAGCAGGGAAATCAGGCCAGCTGCCTCCTTTGAAATAGCATCTGGGAAGACATGTGATAATAAGAACACCCACCACATCAACTGATTTGCTTCTGCCCTGGTGCTAAATCATCATCAGGGATCACACCCTCTCTCCTACTCCACATACATTGTAATTAGATTAAAGATTTACTTTGGGGCAGAGCCAGTGGTTGTCTTTTGTTTTTTAAAAACCACAAACAACATGAGGAAACCACATGGGCACAGTGCAGTTCCAAATAATATGTTTATTATATGTATACAGAGATGTCGGGTGTAGCTGAAATAAACTGGTTAGTCTTGGAGGTGCTACAAAGTCTTCCTTGTCTTAGTGACATACCTACTGCTACTCTGACCAGTTTGTGGTGGCTCTGTAACAGGCCATAGTAAGCCTCACTAGAGGCCTCACAAACTATTTAAAGAGGCCTGTACTCTTTTCCTATAAAATACATTGGCATCTGCCTGTTGTTCTTCAGAGTACTACAAAGACTTTATTCCACCTGCTTTTAAGTACATGGACAGAAATTCCACCCCCACATACACCTGTGTAGATCTGAAATAACTCCATTGGGCTCAGTGGAGTAACACCAAGGTAGATCTGAAATAACTCCATTGGGCTCAGTGGAGTAACACCAGTCTAAAACTAGTGTGAAAGCCAGAATCCACACCCCAGTTCTGTAACTATAACAAAAGTGATCCAGGTGCATCTCCTGAAGTTTTAATTCATTGTTTCATACACTGGGCTTAACCCAAACCTATATTATAACATTGTGTCCTTCCTATTTACACAACATCCTATATAATAAAAGACTAGAGAAGTGTGTGTGAAGCCGTCATGCGCAGTAGAGACGGCCCAGACGAACGGCATGCTGGGAGGTGTAGTTCGGCAGCACAACATGGCCGCCACGCGTGCACCGCCGAAAGGGAAGCAGGGTCTGGATCAGGGGCTCGGGCAGGAGGGTGGCTGGGCGCAGGAGGCGCGGGCAGGGGGCTCTGGCCAGGCGGGGCGCAGGAAGGGGGCGCTGGGCCGGCGGGGCGGAGGCGCCCGGGCACAGCCCGGCCAGCTGTGCCCAGCAGAGAGCCGAGCGAGGGGGAGGGAGGGAGGAGGCAGAGAGCCGAGCGGGGGGGAGGGGGGGAGGAGGCAGAGAGCCGAGCGGGGGGGAGGAGGGGGGAGGGGGCAGAGAGCCGGGAGGGGCAGAGAGGCAGAGAGCTGAGCGAGTGTGGGGGGGTGTTGGGGGAAGAGAGCTGAGCGAGTGTGGGGGGGTGTTGGGGGAAGAGAGCTGAGCGAGTGTGGGGGGGTGTTGGGGGAAGAGAGCTGAGCGAGTGTGGGGGGGTGTTGGGGGAAGAGAGCTGAGCGAGTGTGGGGGGGTGTTGGGGGAAGAGAGCTGAGCGAGTGTGGGGGGGTGTTGGGGGAAGAGAGCTGAGCGAGTGTGGGGGGGTGTTGGGGGAAGAGAGCTGAGCGAGTGTGGGGGGGTGTTGGGGGAAGAGAGCTGAGCGAGTGTGGGGGGTGTTGGGGGAAGAGAGCTGAGCGAGTGGGGGGAGGGCCGCGAGCCGTTACTGTTGGCCCGTGTACACGGACTTTTACACTAGTTACAAATATGGGGATAACCACACAGGCACATTGGAGTCAAATTGTTTATTAACTGTGCTCAAATACAGAAGACCTACCTACATATGTACACTGCAGTTTTGGTAGGGCATAGCTACTCCAACATGGGACACAGAGGTCCACTAGAGGGCTCCCAACTATTTACATCTATTGACTTAAAGTGCAGCCAATGGCTTGAGTACACCCACAGTTCGTTCTTAAAAAGAAAAGACCAAATAACTGAACCGAGCTACACTGTTTGTCCACAGACAAAATAGTACAATACGAAAAGAAGATAACATGGACTCTCCCTCCAGGAAGCAAATTTTCATAGCTTGTTCCTCTTATGCTGAAGGTGTGCTTCAAAGATACGCATTTCAGCTAGTAATATTTATAGAATGATTTTACAAGTTACAAAAATTTTGATGCTTTATTAAAATCCAACCCACCAGTTTGTACCAGATCCTTAACTTGTTGGTCTGGACCTTCCTTATCTTTGTTTTGAATGCTAGCATTTCATCTACATCCCTATACTTTCACATATCTTATTTTGAATACTACATTCCACTTGAAAGTAGTCCCCAACAATACTTGGTACAAAGTATTTATGCATCTTTGCTTTAACAAGGTTCCTATTTTCAAAAATGTTGACGCATGCTTCACGGGGTAAACAGAGTTGTGAAGAAAGCATAATTAGTTGTTGTGTATACTACATCTAGCATATATGTACAGGATAATACTTAATGTATTCAAATCTCCACACCAACAGCTTTAAAGTTTCATCATGACTTTAAAGTTTGTTTGAATATATTTTCAGTTTAATTTTAATTTTGTTGCAAATTTTTAAAAAAGTTAATTTTATTAACTCTCCCTCGGGCTTCATATTAAGAGAGCCCCCTCTCCCCCTCTCTTAACTGCCTTTTCAGCATTTCAGCATATCCCACTAAGTTTAATTGGTACTGTGATTTTAAATCTGTGTTTTAAGCCCTGAGGGCCTTAAAACAGCCCTGCTGAGGGCTGTGGCTGGGGGCAAGCAGCTCCCAGGCTGATTGGGGAAGCAGGCACAGCTGGGGCCATGCCCCAAACAGACCATAGCTGGCTCTTATAAAATGGCTGTGAGCCAGGTGTTCAAACAGTCTCTCTCCACGCTGGAAGAGAGCAGGGCAGTGCTTCTATATCCTGGGAAATTTCCCCAAATCTGGGATTTTTTAACAGCATGTGCCCTGCAGTTTTCCAATTTCCCCTGAAATTTTTCAAGATGAAACATTTTACTCAAAAATTCCCAGATTTGGGGAATTTTCCCAGGATATAGAAGCACTGGCTAGTGCTAAAAATTTCTCAATTCTGGTGAAAAATCCCCAGAGTCTGGAATTTTTCACCAGATTTGGGAAATTTTTAGCGCTAGGTTGGGAAAAGTTGGCATGTAGAAAAGAAAGATGTAAAAGCACTGGAGCAGGGCCTGGCTGCCTGAGGAACAGAGTACCTGAAGTGGAACAGTGCTGGGGGAATAGGCAAGGGAGCTGGGGAGCTCCAGGCTAGTAACTCCCCAGGCTGCAGGCCTGATACAATGGCCTAAGGAAGATATTGGGGTTAGACAGAAACAGCTGGTCGAAAACCCCTTTGCCTGTGATGACTGGCTCTTACACTGCAGTCTGCCCGAGGGAGCGGGGGATTGCTGGCAGTAGCCCAGACTGAGGCAAGGTGGGGATTCGCCGGACAGGGGAGACCATAGAGACTGCGGAGGTATTGCCAGGGGGCAGCACCCCCAGGTAAAAGGGCACCGGGGTCCAGGAGGGACACAGCGGCCAGTGGACAGCAAGACGTTGGCCTCCAGAGGGCGCTCCGCGCTGGAAAGAGCTAATTCCCGGACGACCAACAGGAAGTGCCACAGGGGTGAGTTGTTGCGCCATCCCAAGATCAAACGTGTTTAATTTGTTATTTAGCCTTCCAGCTGCAAGCACATTAATTGAGACACAGCAACCTGCCCTTGCAACATAAGGAACTTCATTAAAGGCTTGATCTTGAGCTCCTGAAACTCCCATTTGTGTCCTAAAATTAGGACATGCTATGCTGGATCAGTCCATCTACTTCAGCATCCTATCGCCCCAGAACCAATACTAGATGCTCCAGAAGAAGATACAAGAAACTCCATAATAGAGAATGATGGACTGACCTGCCCACAGAGGAACTTTATTCCTGACTCCCACCTGTTATTGGATGGCTTACGCCTTGAAGCATAATTGCATATATCCCTTGTATTAAAAAAAATCAAATTTTATGTAACAGTGGATCTTCTCAAAGGGTGAAATTCACTGCTGTGTATGGGCCTGCACAAGTGCTTATGTGGTGACTAATTCTTGTGCTGGTCATATGCACAGGGGTGATTCCCACCCACTGGGAGTTCCACGTGCTAAGTTCCTCTTGGCACCAGGCCATAATTGAGGGCCGTCTACAGTGCTGTGTCTGGTTGTTCTGTTCCTGCTGTAAGAGTACTTTACCGGAATCCGTTTAGCTATAGCTTTGGAGACCTCTGGTGGAATGTATGTTACACAGCAACCGCCTCTGCTAGCACGGCCTTCACCCAGATTATAAGAATGAGTTCTGATTAAATTAGCAGGTGAGAGCAGAACAGATACAACTGGGGGCAAATTGATTTTGATTCTTCTTTTTTCTGTGTGGGTTGTGTCCAGATTTCCCCAGAAAAAGAACCACCACTGGCATGAAATCATATTATATATAGAACACAGGCTGCTTATTTTCTTTTTTAAGACTCAGAAAGCTGGAGTAGAAGAATGTAGGAAGAGAGGTAATTTGTAAAAGAACCAAAGGTTATATGTGCATTGCACAACGTCTGCACAAACTCAAGGTGCACTCTTAAAATATTGCATTAAGGATCTGATTCTCCCTAATCCTTACTCAGGTCTTACTGATTGTAATGGGAGCTTTGCCTCTCTTGGAATAGTAAACTGGGGCATATGATGTTTCCAATAGCAAAGACAGACTCAGACTCATAGGTCAGAAGGGACCATTATGATCATCTAGTCTGACCTCCTGCACAATGCAGGCCACAGAATTTTACCCTTCCATTCCTACAATATACCTCACCTATATCTGAGCTATTGATCATTATTATGAGTCCCTGTGAGAGCTGACATGAGACCCAGGGAGCTGGGATAAGCTTGAGGATGATTCAGAAATCTTTGGTTGACCAGAGGCTACTGCTGGGTTTCTATTATGTTGATCAGTTAGGAGGTTTTGTTTGTGAACCTTATGACCCAGCAGGTCAATGTGTTGGTCTGTGTTGTATCCCAGGTGAGTGAAGAATGAGTGGTCTAAAGGAGATATGGGCAGGTTGAGGTTAGGGCGATGTAGTTGAGAGAAACACATCCTTATCCCACAGCCCTAGAAGGGCTGTATTATCTCTTCCATAGAGCTCTCTTCAGGACAAGGAGTCTCCTTTAAGGGAGATCCCATAAGGAGCTGTGGCTTCTTTCCTCCCATCAAGACTTGTGCCTAGCAATGTCTGGCCAGTTTTTAAGAGTGTGGCCCACCAAGAGAAAGGGACAGGAATGTGGTTTAGTGGTCTGAGATAAGGACTGAGAGTCAGGAATTCTAATCCTGGCCTGTCAGAGTCCTTGGGCCTTATTGTCTACTCTGGAGTAACTCTAGTGAAGTCAGTGGTGTAAAATTGGTGTAAGGGAATGGACAATAATCCACTCCTCACCTGTAAAATGGCAATACAAACACTTACTTGTCTATCTCAGAGGCATTATCATTCATTTTTATAAACTCTCTTACAGATGAAATGCTAAATGTAATAGTTATTGCACATGTATATGATTTGCTCAGTAGATACTGCCATCACTTTCATGAACTGTGAGAGTGGCTACTGACTTTTAAAAGTTCTGTGCATTGCTAGAGATTCTGCCATTAATTAGTAGGTTTTACTTACGTGTAGTGGAGTAGTACCTAGAGGAACCAGTGAAGGATCAGTGCTTTATTATGCCAAACATGGAACAGACCTGCAGTAAAAAGTTCCTGGCCCAGAGAGCTCATGATTTAAATTTTGACAAGATGCAAAGTGTTAATGAATCAAACAACTGGGGGAAGGGGCAGAAAGGAAAACAAGGAACAGTAAAATAAGCAAGTTCCCATACAATAAGCAGAGGCCACTGCTTATCACCTGCCTTTTATATCACTGCCTTGTCAATGTTCCAATTCTTTGATTACACACACTCCATTAAGAAGGAAATGAACACAGAATGGCCAAACAATTGCCTCATATTAATGGCTGGAGGGAAGTCTTCGAGAACAAACATGTCCCATTCTCATAAACCCTGAGGGGAAAGCATTTATGGAGGAAAGTTCAATTCATCACTAATGTGAATCACAGTTGCTATAAACTTTTTGTTTTTTCACAATACAAAAAAAAAATACTGACTGAAAATCCACTGCTGTAACTAGACAAATCATCATGAATTGTTCCGAATGAATTTCGTGTCCTGCTGTTACAATTCTCCTCAGAACTCTTGCCATTCATAGGCTTCAGTTCTGAATTCCAAATAAAGACAATGGATTACCCACATGATTAAAGGTTGCAGGATAATTCCCCTGCTGGAAAAAAAAAAGTATCTGAAATCCCTGTAATTTTCTGTAAAGTACCTAAATGGCTTTGCTGTGATCTGGCACTGGCTGCCAGGCACTGTGGTGCACCATTTCACTGTAATTTCAGGAAGCAGAGGAAAACTGTTGTTAGGAGCTTTGGGAGTAGCCAAAAGGACTATTTTGGTGGACGCGCTAAATATGTGGAGTGGTATAGTTGTATACCATTCAACAGACGAACTTGTGTGTGTAAGAGAAACCATGCAGTGCGAAAGGAAAATTTTAGGATTTCTAAGGGATTTGTCTTTTGTTTCTGAATTCTATAAAGAGGCCTCTAATTTTGGGTACTCAACTTGACATGTTAACTTTTAATATGATAATGATACAATCTGTGTATGCTAATTCTTTTCTAATCTTAGAACAACTTGTTTTTATAATCAGAGAGGTAGCCGTGTTAGTCTGGAATTACAGAAGTGACAAAGTCCTGTGGCACCTTAAAGACTAACTAAAGTATCAAAGCATAAGCTTTCGTGGGCTAATACCCACTTCATCGGATGCATCATATTAGCCCACAAAAGCGTATGCTTCAATACTTTAGTTAGTCTTTAAGGTGCCACCAAGGGTGAAAGTAACTGCAGCCTCTTACCAGTAGGGGGGCTGGGCTGGGGCCAGCTCTGGCCCCCGGAAGGGGTGGGCCCTCGGGTGGAAGGGGCGGGGCTAGGGGGTCAGAGCCAGCCCCAGCCCAGCCCCCGTGAGGGTAAGGGGCCTCCCCCACTCCCCTCCTCAGCCCAGGTCCACCCCATCCCCCACCGGCGGCTCCCGTGGCAGTTTAAAGAGCTTGGGGTGGCCCAGGCCCGGGCTCTTTAAATAGCTATTGGAGCCCCGCCACCGCTTCCCTGGGGTTCGGGCTCCCGTCCCCGCGGAGCCCCACTGCCGGAGCCCTAGGGAGCTGTGTCGGGGCTCCGGTAGCTATTTAAAGAGACTGGGGCTGGGCCGTTCCTACCGCCCCGGGCCCTTTAAAATACCGCCTGGAGTCCCCGCTGCGGGAACCCGGGGGAGGCTGCAGCGGGACTCCGGCGACAGTTTAAAGGGCCCGGGGCAGTAGCAGCAGCCCAGCACCGGGCTCTTTAAATAGCTACCAGAGCCCCACCACAGCCTTCCCAGGGCTCCAGCAGCGGGACTTTGCAGGGACGAGAGCCCTGTTGCCAGAGCCCTGTTGCCAGGGAAGCGGTGGCGGGGCTCCGGTAGCTATTTAAAGAGCCCGGTTCGCCGCTACTGCCCCGGGCCCTTTAAACTGCCGCAGGAGCACCGCTGCAGCCTCCCCCAGGCTCCCGCAGTGGGGGCTCTGGCAGCAATTTAAAGGGCCTGAGGCTCCAGCCTCTGCTAGAAGCCCCAGCCCCTTAAATTGTGCCAGGGGAAGCCGATCCGCCCCAATATGGCGCATCGGCTCTTGCCGGTACACCCCATACTGGGGCGTACCTGCTTACTTTCACCTCTGGATGCCACAGGACTCTGACACTTCTTGTTTTTATAAAAATTTTAAACACAATAACCTTCCTTCCCTTTCTCTCTCCTGTTTTCTTTTTAATGTTTCAACAACAAAACACACACTAATATGAGTAATAACATACAGGGATTTATTTAGCAATAATCACATTGTTGTGCTAAGCAGATATAGTGCAATAATTTTGCAGCATCAAATTAATTTCTTGTAATAAACTTAATGTCACTTTAGCGGACATATTCATTTTAGTTAATTCATATATTAACAGTTTGAATCCACATCCCCCAGCTTTATTGTGGAGGTCTGGTCTTCAGTGGACTCATCTGGCACCTTGTTTCTTCTGGAGGTGTGTATTTCCCAAGTGGCGGTCCTGTGCGCATTTAATATTTCTTGACATTCTTAATTAAATGCACTTTGGGAACTGCTAGCACTGTCATCTGAGAAGCATTTAACATGCAGAGGAAGAGTCATAGGGTATGTATAATCCTTCAGTTAATGACCCAGGGCACTGTCTCTCAAAACCCAGATCAATTGACTTAAGCTCGAACTGCGGGGCTAAAAATTGACATTCCAGGTTGGGCTGGAGCCCAGGTTCTGAAACCCGTCAAGGGGGAAAGGTCTCAGAGTCCAGGTGACAGCCCGAGGTAGAACAACTTCACTGCAATTTTTAGCCCTGCAGCCTGACCATGCAACTTCAAGTCATTGGATGTGGGCTCTGAGACTTGATACCCTGGGTTATTGTAAATATACTTTGTTGTAAATATACTCAAAATGCTGTATATCCTCCTATTACAAGTACATCTGTCCCAGTCTTTAGGATGCTTATTGAGGCCAAAACGTGGAAGCGCTTTAGCACTCGCTCATATGAAGCTCACTGAACCATGCTGGGATTGCCACTGTTCGTCCCATCTCCCAGAGTACTCTCAGATATTTGTCAGGCGCGGTGTTCCACACTGGCACAAGGCAGACTTCGATATACATTTTCATACCAATGAAAGTGGCTGTGCTCTGGGCAATATCAGAAGGTCATTAACAAAGCAAAAAAACAAAAAGCCGCAAAAAAAAATATTAGGCCAAGATACATGTAGAAAGTAAACTTGGTATATCTATATATATAAAAGTCAAATGGTGTATGCGTGTGTGCGTGTATGTATGCGTGATGGTATGTGTGCGTGTATGTACGTGCACTTACTCCTTCCACACCGTTTGAGCTAGAGACTTGAAATTTGGTACAGTTATAGGTCTTGGGGTCCTAATCAGGGTAAGAGTCGAAAATTTTTCAAATCTCCCCTCTGACGCCCCCCAGGGGTGAAATTATTTAAAGGCCAATCACATCAGCTGGGCAGCTGCTGTTCTCTGTGACATAGTTATGATGTCATAATACCCCCTCCAACGGACCCTGCACTCGCTCCGCTCTCTGCCCCCTCCCCCCACCAACGGACCCCACACTCGCTCAGCTCTCTGCCCCCTCCCCATCTCCGGCGGACCCGAGTTGGGTTTGGTTGGAGGGTAAGTGAGGTAGGGGTGTCGGGTTTGGTCGGGGGGTGAGGTGGGGGTGTCGGGTTTGGTCCGGGGGTGAGGTGGGGGTGTCGGGTTTGGTCGGGGGGGGGTAAGTGAGCCGGGGGTGTTGGGTTTGGTCTGGGGGGGTGGGAAGGTGTCGGGGTGGGTGAGGGGTGAGTGTTGGGGTTGGTCAGGGTGTGTTGGGGTTGGTGGGGGGGTAAGGTGGGGGTGTTGGGTTTGTTTGGGGGCGTGAGGGGGGTCGGGGTTGGTCGAGAGGTAAGTGAGGTGTGGGTGTCGGGTTTGTTTGTGGTGGTAGGTAGGGGTGTCGGGTTTGGTTGGGGGGGAAAGTGAGGTGGGTGTGTCAGGTTTGGTCTACAGGGGGTGAGGTGTGGGTGTTGGTCAGGGGGTGTTGGTAGGGGGTGTCGTGGGGGTGTTGGGTTTGGGTGGGGGGTGAAAATGTGAGTTGGGGTTGGTCGAGAGGTAAGTGAGGTGGGGGTGTCGGGTTTGGTCGGGGGGGTGAGGTGGGGGTGTCAGGTTTGCTCTCTGCCCCCTCCAACAGACCCCGCACTCGCTCAGCTCTCTGCCCCCTCCCCACCTCCGACAGACCCGAGCAACGCCAGGTATTTTCGCTAGTCTATATAGATAAAAGTCAAATGGTGTATGCGTGTATGCGTGCGTGCATGTATGTACGTTCCCTTACTCCTTCCACACCGTTTGAGCTAGAGACTTGAAATTTGTTACAGTTTTAGGCCTTAGGGTCCTAATCAGGGTAAGAGTCGAAAATTTTTCAAATCTCACCTCTGACGCCCCCCAGGGGTGAAATTCTTTAAAGCCCATTCACATCAGCTGGGCAGCAGGTTAACACCCGCTGTTCTCTGTGACATAGTTATGATGTAATAATACCCCCCTCCAACGGACCCCGCACTCGCTCAGCTCTCTGCCCCCGCCTCTCCTCCAACGGACCCCACAATCGCTCAGCTCTCTTCCCCCCATCCAAGGGCCACCACACTCACTGAGCTCTCTCCCCCCTCAGGAAAGAATCGAAATTTTTTTAAAATCTCACCCCCCTCCCTACCTCCAACGGCCCCCGCACTCGCTCAGCTCCTCCCCCAACCCCCAACGGACCTTGCACTCACTCAGCTCTCTCGCCCCTCAGGAAAGAATTGAAAATTTTTAAAATCTCCCCCTCCTCACCCCACCCACTCGCTGAGCTCTCTCCCCACTCCCACCCTCCAACGGACCCTGCACTCGCTCAGCTCTCTGCCCCCGCCCCCCCTCCAACGGCCCCGGCACTCGCTCAGCTCTCTCCCCCCTCCAACGGACCCCACACTCGCTCAGCTCTCTTCGAGCAACGCTGGGTCCCCTTCCCCCCCTCCGACGGACCCGAGCAATGCCGGGTATTTCTGCTAGTTACTAATAAAGAGGAGTTTGCAAGTTACATATGTGCCTGAATGTAGTACGAGTTGTTTTAATGCAAAGTGCAACTGAAGCTTAATTCTTTATTTCCTGGTATCCTGGTTATTTCCTTTATATGTTAAACAAATTCTGTGTTTCACATCTGGAAAAAATGAAGGCTCAAAAAAGTGGGGCCATGTACATCTGAGGTACCAGTTAATTTTACAACTCCAGTACCGCAAACCATTTCCACTGGCACAGTGACTCACAGACAAGATAACAAATGGTAGTTGGAAAAAACTGCTATGCATTTAACTCATAGCACTGCTTTAGCAAGAGGAGACAGTGGTTTCGTTTTGCTTATGTTTTGGTTTCCATTTTCATCTGAAAATCGTGCTTTAGGCCAAGAGATTTTACTTCAGTGTTTCCTATAGGCCTTTAAAATAAACAGACATTATTAATTAAAAAGAGGGTTTTTTTCTATTAATCAAAAAATTGAAGTAACTCTGAAAGGGAAATATCTTTTCCTCAGAATATAGGATCTTTCCCTTTCCCTATTACATTACTTTTTTTAAAAAAATCTGTTTAATATATGCTATAATACAACCCGCTAAAATCAAGGTAAAAGTAAATGATATTTTGTATCTGCCATAGAAAAATAAAGTTTAGGTTGGGTTTAGTTACCTCATTTTGAACTCAATCTCTTGCCTAGTCTAGATGTGGCCTATGAGTAACAAATCCTTATAGACATGACTAGGCTTTTCAGTTTAAATGTTCCTTCCCTGAGCCACACTAGCACAAAGTGGGCCTCAGCCCAGCAGATCTGGTGTCCAGTAGATCTTGCCTGCACACACTGATCCCTGGGTGACTTAGAGATGTAGAAGCTTTTAAGGAACTACTCTCCCCATTGCTAGCACATAGGATGTAACCAGGGAAAAGGCAGTCATGGCCTGGAGTGCCCTACCCCAATGATTCCTGGAAGTTGTAACAGCTCTTTGAGGACTTTGGCTATTGGCACAGATTAGAGCAGCCTTCAGACTGCTATAACCTGCCCTGAGGCTAGCCCAGTGCATACTAGCCCCAGGATTAAGGAGCAGTAAAAGCAATTTGTAACCTCCACTTCAGCAATGAGTAATTTTCCTTATTTTACAGCTCCCAAGGTCTACAAGATGTTTACAGGACAAACAAGAACACTTGGTCCCTGCCCTGAAGAGCTTGCAGTCTCTCTGTTTAATTAGAGATGAATTCACAAAGCAAAATAGATGCTCAGGCCACTACAGGTGATGAGCACATTTAAGCACATTGGAGACAGTTTAAATGGCCAGACAGACATGGAATTACACTGATATAAAGCCAACATAAATGAGAGGAGGGTCAGCCCCCCAGTGTCTTCAGAATAAGCAGGAATTTGAGTTATAGCCCTGTGCAATCATGTAATAACTGGTTACATTAAAGAACATATGTTCAAGTGATTACAGTGTCATACCTCTGGGTATAAAATAGCTGCTAGCTGCCAGGAATTAGGAAGATGCTTCCCCCATGGATAAGCTATTCCATAATTGTTTGATATGGGCCTTGCACCTTCTTCTTAAGCATCTAGAACTAGTCACTCTCCAAGACAGTATCTGAACTAGATGGACCAGTTGTGACCTGCTATGGAAATTCTTATGTTCGTCATTATTTCCAAAGCAAACATAACTATTGTAATGAACTAACCTACTGAAGGAGATCTCATTGATGGAGGCATAAAACAACCAGTTATCAGGGATTGCCCAATTTTGTATGATACCAACATCCTCTAAAATGAAAGTACCAAAAGAATTAGAAATAAAAATGGAAGGACAAGAAAAAGGTCATCACAAAGATCCCAGTAAGAAAACTTTTGAGTTAGGTTGAGGGGATTGGAGATGGGATTTTAGCCATATTTCTAACTAATGTTTTTAGGTCTACAGAATACATAAGAAGTCAGTTCCTCGCTTACCTGCCCACACACATATCTCACCTCCAACTCTCCACAAAAGCTCAGAGGAATAGACTTGACACCTTTGGCTATTGGCACAGATCACAGTAGCCTTCAGACTGCTATAACCTGTTGTTGGGGTCTATGCCCCTGAGGGTTGGGCAGCGTGGACTAAAGCCCAGAGTTCATAGGGTCACCCTGGGGTCGCAGGGCAATACAGCCTAGCGGCCAGAGTCCATAGAGCTGCCCTGGGATTGCAGAGAAAACGGACTAGGAGCCAGAGTCCATAGAGTCATCCCAGGTTTCAGGGCAATGCAGCTTAACAGCCAGAGTCAATAGAGGAGGGCTGCCCACCTAGGGGTGCGACGGCCCAGATAGGGGGGCCCAGTCCCACCCAAGTAGGGCCCAGACCCAGGGCCCTAACAGTGGCGTAGCACCTTGCCACTGACTCAGTACAGGGGTCTGACCGAAATACGTTGAGGTTTCCCGGGTGGGAGGTACCACTCCACCACCCTCCCTGGGTCACTTCCTACTGGGCTTGTCGTGGCCGTCTCCCAGGTATCCTTGACTCCTCCACGAGCTGTAAGGGCCATCACCTCTTCTGGCTGCTACCGCCACGGAGCTTCAGGGAAGCCTTGGATCGCAGCACTTCCAGGGGCTGAGGCTGGTCCTCCACAGGAGCTTCACAGACACTTCCTTCTCCCTCAGATGCCAGCCCAGAATGAGCTGAGCTCCCTCTTTTTATACTCCTAGAGCACTTGGAGCATGCCCAGTACATCTGGGGCAGGACTTCCATTGCCAGTGCTACTGGCTTAACCCCGTCTGTCCTAGTGTGCGGGGTTGACCAGCCTCATCACGTGTCCTAAGGGACTAGGCCAGCTCAGGTGTGAAAGGAGCAGTTCTCTTATTGCTGGCACTTTTCTGGATTTAAAGAGGCTTGGCAAGCACAGGTGGGAATACTAGGAGGCACATCGCTGAGAAAGGGAGAATGTAGCACAAGGCACAGTCAGAAGAGAACAGCATGGCAGGTGAGGAGGGACATAACATGAAATGGAACCACTAATGTGTAGTAGGGTAAATTTGTGTGAGGCCTTGAATATGTGGCTGAAGAGCCTGAATTTAATGCAGAGGGAGAGGAAGATGAAACCATTCTACTACCACCCAGATTGATAGTGACTCGAATTTGTTACCAGCTCACGGCTGCTTGTTTGGTGCCCTCTGTGAAATCAGTTGGTGGTGCCAGTCCAGGTTCTATTAGAGATGTGTCTTTGTTTCAAAACCACTGCCACAAGTGGCACTAATTGGATCCTCAAAGGTGGGACACATACTAGATGGGCACGGAAACAACAATCTTCTCATCCATACATGTGATTCCTGCAGGTGAGGGAGGAAGCATATTGGTGGGCATTTCTTGGGCTTATTTTAGTTCTGTGGCTTTAGCATCCAGTGCTCTGCATCAGTCAATTTTTAGGAACACTTCAATCACTGAGATATTTTCAAGAAGTCACTATGGTTTCTAAAGCTAATCCAGGGTTTGCTAGATTCCTAGATGTCACTTCACATTTGAACCTATTCACTATTTTCACCAATTGTGTGGGGCAAGTTTATTTGAAATTTAGTCTGGAAAGAGGACGTGAGGAGGATTAAGATCTTTTTTCCCATCTATTTTTGTTAATCTGTGGGTGAAGCTTCCTGCACATGTGGACAGGAACTCCTTTCCCTCTTCTTAAGGATCTAGGGAGCCTCAGAACTACACTAATTACATTCAGGAGATAAGTGAATTCTTTTCTTTCCCTTTTTGATTCTGGAAAAAGAACATTTGAGGGCAAAGGTCCCATTCAAGAGGAAATGCATAGCTCTTAAAGTTCCTGCTTTGAGTATGGGGGAAGGAGAGAGGAGATAATCCTCCATTTCTCCCAGAGTCCTTCGCAGGATAATGCTCTCCTTTCTATGCAAAGTGTCAACAAAATCTATGGACAGCTAGCTGGATGCTACAGCATAAAGCAGGGGTCTCAAACTCAAATGACCACGAGGGCCGCATGAGGACTAGTGCACTGGCCTGAGGGCCGCACCACTGACACCCCCCCCCCCTGCCCTTGCTGCCCCGGCTCCGCCCCCACTCCACCCCTTCCAAGAGGTCCCACCCCTGCCCAACCTACTCCTCTGAGCACGCAGCTCCCCATTCCCTCCTGGAAAGCACTAGGCACCACCAACAGCTGTTTGGCAAACAAAGCAAGAGCAATCTAGGAAGTCCAGAGCTAGAAACACACGCGGCCCAGCCAGGCAGCAGAGAAGCCTCCACTTCTGGCCCCTCCGTCCTGCAAACTGCTATGGGGGGTCAGGGGGAGGGGGGGCACCAGGAAGCTTGGCGGGCCGCAGGGAAGGGCTTTGCGGGCCGCATGTGGCCCCCGGGCCGCATGTTTGAGACCCCTGGCATAAAGGGTATGGGTATTAATATGGTATCAGTACCATTATATTCTTATTCTCATAGTCACTAAACAGTGACAGGCTTTACTACTGCCCCTTTATGCTGCATCTGTGTGGATGGGGCCTATATAGTTAATAGCTATGAATAGTTCAGGATCACACAGGCATTGATCAGAATGCCCTGATTCAGGGTGGAAGTCCTCTCTGTTGTCTATGCAGGATAGCTGGAGTGAGCAAACATGGCCTCTACGTTGGGGCCTAGATATTTTGCTCTGGCTTGGTGCAAGATGAGCAGGGGGGATGTAAAGACAGCTTTAGACAGACTTTCAGCTCACAAATCTTGGGCATGACCAGGAACTAGACTGCTCCCTTCTGTAAGATTACCCATTCTTACAGTTGTCTGCCCATTTCCTCAAGGGATTGTAATGACAGTGGGGTATCACTAGGATGTAGGGACGTTAAGGCTTTTCCTCAAGCCCCACACAATTGGGATCACTGCACTGGGATCTGAGAAGGAGCGTGACATAGAAATCACTTAGTTGACTGAATGGTATCTGAGGATTCTCCTAGTCTGGAGTAATGTTCAGCAGACCAGATCCATCTGACAACTATTGTGCACAAACCAGCTGAAGTGGAGCGCAGCATCTGACTCCAAAGGTCTCTGAAGCAAGACACCAGAAAAGCAGTAGACCACCACTACTGGCAGTGGTTCTACTGAGGATAGTAGTAAAGATCCCCACAGCACAGGACCTCTGTGGCACCTCATTGTGTCTCCAGAACATGCAGTCCCTTGGGTGGGGATTACAATCAACATCTCAATAGCTCCTCCATAGGAAAAAGACAAAGAAGGACCTACTCTTTATGCAGCAAGTTGTCACCAAATCCATAACGTGTTAAGACGTGGAATTCTCCCTCTGACTACATAGCACAAGACTACATTGCACATCCATGTGTACTCCTGAAAATCAGGGAGTCAGATGTTTTCCAGTAACATTTAGAAAGAGTTATGCTGAACAGAACTGCTTTTCCAGGGATATTTTTTATTTGACTCGTCCATCCCATGAGTAAATAGGCCATCGGGCTTATTTGTCCTCTGAGGACTCTTGCATACAAGTGTTTTCCATCTGTAAGTCCTAACCCTGGTTTGTCACTGTCTGCTTAAATGCTGCTCAGAGGTCACCCTGCTGAAACATGCTCAGTAAATGGGAAGGGAGGAGCTTGCAGCTTCATGAGCATCATGGAAAAAGTTGTGTTTTAATCTGTTGTTTATTTGCTCTCGTGTTAATGGGGTATGGGAGGGAAAGGTTAAAATGGGGGAGGCTATCCTCATCACATGAGAATTGTGTGTTTTCACTCTTGCTTCAGTTCCTGTGCTGTACGGCACTGTGGGAGCCGGCAGGTTCTAAAGACTTGCTCCCGGGGGAATTGAAGTAGGCCAGAATGGGATGTTGACAGAAAGATATTCTCATTGTTTTAAGCTGTTCCTTCATGTACTATGTCCACCCTGTACTTGGAAATGAACTTTTCATTTTACACGTCAAGCATCATCACTTTTCCTTCTGAAAGTCTACATCCTATTTTTTCTAAACACAGGCTGTATCCAGTAAATTGGGGAAAATGTCAAACAGCCTTGTAAGGAATAGAGCAGCATCAACCCGTAGTCATAATAGTGTCCTGTATCTTGGGAGCTCTGGGGCTCCTCTGCTGTTCATCGCATTACTGGTGTGTGGCTTAACTTTCCTCACAGACTCAGTGATCTAACATTAATGAGGACTGGTGCCTGTCATGAGGGAACCCTCCAGGCAGAAGAGCAGCCACTCACAATCCGTCTGAGTCCATAGCCTGGGCAGTCTTACCTAGTGGTCGGAGCCCAGAGCAGGGGCATGGGTCAAAGCCAGGATCACAAATCACACAGAAGGTCAAACTGGAGTCAATAGCTGGTGTTAGGGTGAGCAAGCGGGAGCAAGGTATGGTAGCAGGAACCGGAAGTGGGAACCAGGCTCCCCTGCAAGGTACAGTTAAAAGGGAGCTGGAACATCAAAAGTGCTTTTATCAAACCATTGCAGCAGGGAGAGAGAGAAGGCAAAAGATGTGCAGGATCATTATGCAAGTGGATTAAACTCCTCCAATTAGTCTCAATCAGATCCACTTTGTTTACTTAGTTAAGACCACAGCTGGTTGGAGATTCTCCGACTGAATGTTTTTTTTTTCTTTTTCAAAATACTGATTAATTTAAAGCCAAATGTTTCATGGAGAGGTTCCAGTTTGACGAAGTTGTGATGGAACGAGGCAGGATTCCATCTGAAACCTATCTGGTTTCCTAGCAGCTTGTCTGGTGCACTGACAGGGAGCTGAGAGCCTGAAGCCCTGGGGCTTTGGCATCCAAGCTACTCTGAAGCTCTCCTGGTGGGCTGATGGGAAGCCAGGAGTGTGGAAATGGTGGATCCCAAGCTCCAAGGCTCCTGACTCTGCTGGTGCTTATAGACTCCTGGCTCCTCTTCAGGCCCCCAGGTGAGTCGAGAGGGAGCTAGACGCATGGGAGCCGTGGCTCCAAAGCTCCCTGGCTCTGCGAGGGCTCTTCCAAAGCTTGCAGGGCAGGCTGCCAAGGTGCCAGGGCACTAGAAGCTCTGGGAACAATGGAGCCTAAACGTCAAGGTCCTGTCGTCTGAGCAGCCTTGGCTCCCATAGCATTCAGGATATGCTCTGGAATTGGACTCCAATCCCCTTCATGCATAATTTTGGGTTTTCATTCTACAACAAACCAAATTTCACAATTTTTGCAATACTCTGTGAAACAGGATTCCCTTCCTCTGCCTAGTTCTACCGACAGTGCAAGGATATTCGTCTTCTCCACTTTGGTCTAGTTATTTTGTCAGTGGTGTCATACCATGGAGTGTGAAGTTGACAGCACCTCACTTCATGGATGGGTTGAAATCTAATTTCTATTGCATTCAATTCTGGACTAGTACATGCACAACTGTATTGAAAAAGCTATGTTAGAGAAGCACTGAAGCTAATCTCTGCAGAGTCGAGTTATAACTACCGTATTTTTCGGCATACAAGACGCCCTTTTAACCCCCAAAAATATTCGCAAAATTAGGGGGGGCGTCTTATACGCCGAATATGTGAACTCACCGGGAAGCTGGAGCTGGGGCGGCTGCAGGTGGCCCGGCGGGCGGGGCGGGGCGGCGCTTCCCCCCCAGCCCACCCGCATGTGTTCGGGGCCGGCGGGGAACGGGAGCAGCTCGGGCCCCGGGGCCCCTGGGAGCGCCCGCCCGCGCGGCGGGGACGGGAGAGCGGCGCTCCCCCAGCAGCCCGCCCGCGCGGCGGGGACGGGAGAGCGGCACTCCCCCAGCAGCCCGCCCGCGCAGCGGGGACAGCGCTCCCCCAGCAGCCCGCCCCCGCGGCGGGGACGGGAGAGCGGCACTCCCCCAGCAGCCCGCCCGCGCGGCGGGGACGGGAGAGCGGCGCGCTTTTTGTGTGTGGTGGGGTTTTTTTTGGGGTGGGGGGGTTTCCCGGCTTTTTTACCTAAAAACTCAGGGGCGTCTTATACGCCGGAGCGTCCTATATGGCGAAAAATACGGTTTATGCCACAAAGTGAAGTCCTAGATCACTACTATAGCCCGGTCTATAGATTATATCTATATTTGTAGATAGATAGATAGATAGATAGATAGATAGATAGATAGATAGATAGATAGATAGATAGATAGATAGATAGATAGATAGATGATTTAAAAATCCCCAGTTATTACTTTGAGGGTGACAGGTTTTGTCCCAAGATCAGGCACAGTATAATACAAATTATTACATAGTTGGGAACCCCTATGTGCAGACTCAGACTATAGGAACTCCTCTATATTTACCAATAGTTTATTAATACATTTAGCACAGCCACAAACACCCCAACTCAGTAAGGTAGATAAAGGTACTACAGAATGTATATCTGCACATTCATATAATCACACCATCCCTGCAGAACAACCTGAAATGTTAGCCATCATCTTCCTCCTCACCATCGCCTTCCTCCTCATCACTGGTGACCATTATTTTGGCACCTTTCAAGAATTTTATCGCCTCCTTCTGTCCATAGGCTGGAATGTGACTTGTATATGGTACATTGATGCACATTCAGTGGATTATTTCCCCTTTTCCTTATTCCACACCTTACTAATGTTGGAATGTCTTTACTATAAGATAGTATATCAATTATCTATACATCAATTCATTACCATGGTTCTCTTGTGGCTGCAGATGCAGCTCATGTGTCTGTTATATATGTCAATGTATTGCCACAATGCTCGTGCAGTTGGATCATGTTCCTGTGGTCAGAACTTCCCCTTAAACATTCTATTTTCAGCTCCCCAATACTTTACGGTTTTGTTGGTCGTTTATCTGTTCAAAGTTCACAGGCCGTAAGCCTTTTGCTAACTTGCTGAAGCTAACATCTTGTGGGATACAGGCCTTTAGGTTCCTTGCATTACTGCTGAATATAATGCAAAGTAGTGAATATTTAAGAATCCCCTGTGTGCAAGCTAGCCCACTGGGCTGTACTACTACATTGTTACTAGGGGTTAGAAGATGCTATCAGACTGTTCCAAAAGGAGCAGAAGTGTTTCCTGCTCCTATTGCCACCCTATCTCCCACTTCTTGGAGCTAGCATTGGAGCGCTTGTTAAGGGAGAGGAGAGTCTGAGGAAGAGAAGAGTAGGGATCTCAGCACTTCATCTTGATATAGAACCAAACCTGCCTACAGTGTTTTAAATTTTAAAATACAAACAATTAAATCCAATTAAAGAAAATCAATATGATATTTCCTAAATGCTTTAATACTGGAAAAAGGACACAGTTGCCAGGTTGGTTCATTAAGCTATGGTATTCTTCAGCAGGATGATAGAAAATGTTCACCACCCTCATGATCCAAACAACTTTGGAGTTGCTCTATTTTCTCATGTGCATAGTTACTGGGATAATCATATAGGTCACAATCCAATGGGCATTAATGTTATTTATAACACTTCCATTAACTCCAATGGGCATTGAATCAGGTCCATAAAACTTACAGATCCTAGACTCACTCAGTTGTTGTGCTTGATTAAATTTCCTCCTCTTCTCACTGATATTCATTGATATGATTGGGGAAAACATTAGTGATAGTGGAAATTATGAGCAGATTCTAATCTATAAAATGTCATTCTTTCCTGTAAAAAGAAAGAAAGAAAGAAAGAAAGAAAGAAAGAAAGAAAGAAAGAAAGAAAGAAGCAGCCATGTGGGCACAGATTTCCTAACCTCCTCTCTCTCTCTCTCTCTCTCTCTCTCTCTCTCTCTCTCTCTCTCTCTCTCTCTCTCTGATTAAGAAGAAAAGAATGCTGAGTAACTCTGAAATTCAAAACTGGATCCACTGAAAAAGTTTGCAGACTCTCTTATCATTTGCCAAATCAGAACCCTGGATCTGAACAGCCCTTTATTTTGGGATGTTCAGACTCCAGATACAGATCCTAATTTTCAAACTGATCCTATTCATTAATAATATATATATATAACTTCTCTATTATTTCCCTTATTGGCAAAATAATACCATTAACACACACTGCTTTGAACACTAGCACCATCTACTGTGCATTCTTAGCATAAGTCCAGTAATATACAGTAAATTGAATTACTTATCTTTTTAATGAGCAGTTATAGTCCAAAAACTTATTGTTTTCCAGTAAATTTGATATCAAATGTAGTTAGTTCAGAGATCAAGCCAGAATAAACCCATTTTATTCTCCCATAGGTGTATTGGGTAATATGAATAAAAAGTAGTAAAACTGTTTTTAATGAAATGTTTTGCTATGATTCAGGAACAGGCAATGCACAGATCTAATGTTATATTTATAGTTATGATACACCAAATAATACCTAATTAATACTCGTTTTTTTATCTTTACTGACTTTCATTACAGCTCCCTTAAGCTAGCAATTTAGTTGACGTGAGTTGTTGTAAATAATCACACTAGCAACTAGAGTTAGTGGGAAAATTTTATTTTAAATGCTGTGGAAATTATAGACTTGATTTTTTATTGCCTTGCTCCTGTGCCAAGTGAGTGCAAAGAAGATATAACATGCTCATTCTGACCTGTTTACACTCACCTTGCACTGGTATACATGACTACAGAAGGTGCAAGGCATTGAAGAACCACTATAGGGTCTGTTTCACCATTTCCTTATTCTAGTTTTAGGCATATGTAATGCCATTGTCATCAATGGAGTTACATCAGTCTAAAACTGGAGTAACACAGTGGTGAATTAGGCCCATAATTTTGAGACAATGTTGTTCTTCTCTCTAGGCTTGTGACTTTATCATTTACATTGTAAGTAACTTCATATATATATATAAATGTATTGCTCTATAAATCCAATGCTCCGAACTTAATCGGAGCTCGAATTCTGATAAAAGGATGCCTGGCACAAATTTTGCAATGATGTGGCTCTGTGATTTCATCTCTTAAAAAAATACTGGGAAGATTTGGTTATGCACAGAGATATTATTACCTGTTATTTTAAAGAATAAACATAGCAGGAATGTTGACTTAACACAGCAGAGTGTTTTTTTGTTGTGTAAATAAATATGCAAAACTCAGTTGTTGACACTTAGCAACTGGTTCCACGTCTACAGAAGAGCAATGCAGAAAGTCATTAAATATGTTGGGATTAAATACGTGTGGATAATGTCTATTACCTAATAGGGCTTGCACAGAGGAAAGGATCTATTCCTCAATTAACACATTTTCCCCTTTTGTTCCAAGGGGAATGTAGTCAATCGATACCATGCTTACTTTCTCTTTATTCCTTTCTCTGAACATTCACCTCATCCAGCGCTGGCCTCCTTCCTCTTACTGCTGACAGTCTGGCCATTGCTGGTCCCAGAAACTTCTGCTCTGCAGCTCCTGACCCCAGGCCTCTGTCCCACTCTGTGCTCATTCTCATTTCACATCTTGTCTGAAAACATAGTGAACCTCACCTGCTTCTCTCTGGTCACTGGTATTTCCCTTGGCTATTATTTACAGGGTAAATCTCGAAATACTTGATTCGTGTTACCGTAGCTCCTAGTAACCCTACTCTTGGGACAGGATGCCATTGCGCTAGGTGCTGTACAAACGCAGAACAAAAAGATGGTCCGTGCCCCAGAGAACTTCCAGTCTAGCTGTAAGACAAGAGACAACGAATGAACCGAGACAGAGGGGAACAAGGATATAACAGGACAATATTGGTCAGCATGATCGGCAGTGATCTCTGCACAGGTAGCCTAACTGCTGTCAAATTTTTGGTAAACATCACAGAAAAAACTAATTTTGAGGAAGGTTTTCAAGGAGGATAATGAGTTAGTTGACAATGTTTGCAGGGACTCCTCCCAAACATGGGGGGCAGCATAGGAGAAAGCAAGGAGATGTTTGTTTACAAATTTCATATGGTGATAGAGACTTTCTATAATAATAAATGGAGATATACCAATCTCCTAGAACTGGAAAGACCTTGAAGGTCATCAAGTCCAGTCCCCTGCCTACACTAGCAGGATCGAGTACTGTCCCCTGGCAGATTTTTTGCCCCAGATCCCTAAATGGCCCCCTCAAGGATTGAACTCACAACCCTGGGTTTAGCAGGCCAATGCTCAAACCACTGAGCTATCCCTCCCCCCAACTGTTGACAGAACAGTGTGGGTGTACATGCTGCAATGCTCCTTCTGCCAACAAAACTTGCCTACTTTGCCGACAAAATATAACCACCTTGACAAGAAGCGAAGCACTTTCTGCTGCAAAGTTATATCGATAAAATGTCAGTGTAGACACTGCACTTGGTTACGTTGCTGTAAATGGCCTCCAGGAGTTGTCCAAAATGCCCTTTGTGACTGCTCTGGTCAGCAGTTAGTACGCCACCGTCCTGTACCCAGATACACAGGCATCCGCCCCGCCTCCTTTAAAGACCTGGGAAATTTTGAAATTCCACTTCCTGTTGGCTTGGTGTGAGCAGCTCACATCACATCTTCCCAGATGGTGGCTCCACACAGCACATGCTCTCCCGCTTGGAGCACACTTGAGTGGTTGGATCTTCTGGGTCTGTGGGGAGAGGCGGCTGTGTAGTCCCAGCTCCGCTTCAGCCGTAGGAGCTTTTATACCTACAGTCAGATTTCTTGTGGCATGCTAGAGATGAGCTACGAATGGGACATGTAGCAGTGCCAGGCAAAGATAGAGGAGCTGAGGTAGGCATGTCAGAAGGCAAGGGAGGGATAATGTTGCTCTGGTGCTGTACCAAAAACCTTATGCTCCTGTAAGGAGCTGGTCGCCATCCTCCGCCATGACCCCACCTTCACCACCAAGAGCTCCATGGATACGTCGGCGGGGTTGGAGACTGAAGACAGCGGATGAAGTTGTGGATAAGGAGGTTGAGTTGGAGGACTACGTGGTAGGATCATCAGTGGCGTGGTGAATCCAGATCTCTTTTCCACTCCGGAAGAGTCTAGCCAGTCCCAGGAGTCTGTCTCTGGTGGGCATGATACAGGGGAGAAGAGCTCTAGTGCTTTCTAGATCTGCACAGCAGATCTTTTAAAGTTGATGCTGTTTGGTTATATGAGGCAGAGCTGTGCTTTGCTTTGAAGTGGGTGAAGGCCTAGAAATGTACAAGATTAGCTGTGTTTGCCTGTGCTTCACATTCCCTTGTGCAGCTAAGTAGTATGGCGGAACAGTTTGTTAGTGCACACTGAAATTTCACAAGAATCCTCCAGAGAGACCTCAAGGAAACTTATCCAGCTGGTTTTTGCCAATCCTCTGCGGAAGGTTGCTTGGCAGAGCTACTCTGTTCCTTCCCCCATTGTAGGAAACTTTCCCTCAGCAATCGTTTGTAAAGTGGCACACAGGTGAGCAGCATAGCAACCCGGTCTGAAGCTGTTCACATGTAGGAAATGCACCTTTGCATCCTTACTTACTCTTAGGAGTGAGATTGTTCCTTCAATTACCCCCACCTTTTGAAAATGGGGTCAGAATTTACAATATTGTCCCTAGTCACCTGCAGTGATCCCCTTAGAAAAGCACCTAGACCCTTTGCCCCACCTTGAATGCCGCCACCCCCAGGCCAAACTCACTATGTTTAGAGGCGAGAGTAGAGGCGAGAGTAGAGGCGAGAGTCAATCTTTAATACAATAGAGAAAGGGGAGCCAATGAAGAGATGCAGAGAGAGGAATGACCAGGGCAAAGCAAGTTAGATAACCCTCATCACTATGGAATCTGAGCACTTACTGACTTATACTATCTGTCAAAACTTTTGCTGCATGTAACCCTGGCATTATTAAAGTCAATGGTAAAATTCCCATTCAGGGCCAGGATTTTACCCATTGAGTTTTAAGGGAGTTTAAAGTAAGGAATGACTAACAGCTGGACATCATTTGAATTAAATTCTTATCTGCCTCCAATTTGCACTGCGTGCAGGTGGATGGAGGGGACCAGAAGGGAGTTGTTTCCATCCTTCCAGTCCTTCAGGGTTCTATCCCAGCCTTTAGTCAAGTATAGATTATAGCAGCAGCTCTCAAGGCACTGGGGACTTCCCCATGCTAGGGGCATTTCTACCTGGTTGGCTCCAATGGTTTTGGAAGCCCTTTGCACTGGCCGACTGGCACAGAGAGACCATTGCAAGGGAGAGAATTTAGCCCTATATAAAAGCTTGTTCTTCCATACACAAAAAGAGGGAGAGCGGTATTTTTAGTTAACCCCCTGATTGCACCGTGTTCCATAACAGTTAATGGGGTGGTAGGAATTGGCAGAGACACCATAGCTTTTACCAAAAGGTAGCCACAGAAAAGTGTATTCCAGCGGTTACATATTGTTGTGAAGTCTGAACAGGAGTCAACGCATGTTCTCGTATTAGTGTGATATTAGAGAATATTTAGATATCCCAGTATGTTAATAATTAATTTATTCTTAATGATGTGACATCATTAATAACTACTCCTAATCTAGACTTCTCTGTGTGGATAACAAGAACATTCAGAGTTGCATTAGTAAGGATTAAAAAAAAATTAAAAATGCACCCAACTGTTACAGGGCCGGCGACAGAAATTTTGGGGCCCCCTACTCTGATCATTTGCCCCCCCCCCCCAGCCCAGCCGGCACTTCCCCCCCCCCTGGCCTGGGGACCAGGGGCTGGGGAGGCTGCGGGGGGTCCAAGGAGCCTGGGTCCCAGCCGGGGCGCAGGGCATGGCTGGGCCGGTCCCGGGAGAGAGGGACACTTACCCGGCCGGGGGAGCCCGGCGCCGTCGCTGCCGCAGGGTCTCGGGCGGGGCCGATCGGAAGCTCTCCAGCCCACCCCGGGACCCCTCTGCCCCCGGCCGGCAGCGCCAGGTGCGAACTGGGCCCGGCTCCCCCTTACCTAGGGCTCCGGCTGCGGCAGGCCCGGGCCCGGCTCCGCTCACATCCTCCGCTGGGTCTGGGCGGGCTCCGATCCCCCGGCGCCCCCACTCCTGGGCCGGCCGCGGCCTCTCGGCAGCTGCTGCCTCCGAGACCCGGGCTGCGCCGGCAGGCCCGGCGACAAGGGGGGACGACTACGGGTTCAGCTGTGTAGCGTCCCCCGGATTTAAGGGGGCCCCCCTTAAGTCCGGGGCCCGGTAGAGCTCTACCCGTATTACCCCGCTGTCGCTGGCCCTGAACTGTTAGGAAGGGATATAATAAATCCTTATGCTTAAAGTCATAACCCAGCACTGACTCATCAGGTGAGAAACTTACATTCCCTATAGACAGGTTACTCTGTAACTTCAGGTTTCTTGCACTTTCCTCTGAATCATCTGGTACCAATCATTGTTAGAGACTGGATATTGAACTAGGTGGACTGCTGCTCTGATCCAATATGGAAATTCCTATGCTCCTATATCATGATTCTCCAGAGCTACAATAGCTGAGTAGGACATTTTAATTTTTTGACATCATAACACAGCAAATCCATGTCCCTATGTAAATCCCTGTTCGTGCCATCTCTAAATCATGTGATGGATCAAAAGCAACTGCTTAGGCTGAAGGCAATCTCTAGATAAGAGGCTGAACAGGAATTTTAGACTTCCTTATACTATTGCTGTTGCATTGCCTGTTTCAACTAAAGCAGCTCGTCTAATTAGAAATAAACTAGCTAAGACAATACACTGACTCTGTAACATCACACCATGGGTAGTGGAGTCAGCTCAGAGAGTAAGGAGTCTGCCAGAAGATCAAAGGAACTGGAAAAGAAACTCCATGAAGATGCAGAGAGGGAAGCCAGGACAGTCAAATTGCTCTTGTTGGGTAAATAAATAATAATAATCTATTATTCCTTCTATTAAAATATGATTTTCATACTGAAATTGAATTTCAATACAGTGATTATCCAGCTTTTACCATTTTACTTGAAAGCTTATGGAAAGTGACGAAGACAAAAAAGTTTTGTGATCTGACAGTGATGCCTGGCACCTGCTTTATGTCATGAAGTGAATGATAGGGATAGGCAAGAGACAAACAGGTTGGAAATGAATGTGGTCTTTTTAAATGTAATCATTTTTAGATCATTTAAGTCCCTGGAATGAAAGAATTTGAGGAACAGAAATCACTTTTAGATTAATTAGTTAGAGTAATTGCTGTTATCTTTTGTAATGGATATTACAGAAAGTAAGAGTCAATGGTACAATAAGCACAGTCTAAATGCCCTAGCTAATGGATTGAATTAGGCAATTGATTAAACAAAAAATCGACAGGTGCAACTGCCTAATGAAAATGTAATTGTTTTAAATTTGCAAATCCGTTTCAACTTGCTGAAATTTTATACAGTAAAAACAGATGGTTTAG
This sequence comes from Sternotherus odoratus, assembly GCA_032164245.1. Classification (NCBI taxonomy): domain Eukaryota; kingdom Metazoa; phylum Chordata; order Testudines; family Kinosternidae; genus Sternotherus; species Sternotherus odoratus. Next base: position 19,181,092 of record JAVMKO010000001.1, read on the forward strand.
TGAAAATTTCTATATGTAAAAATGCTTTTGTGTACAATCTGCTTTAGAATGTTTAGCAGATTATGTGAAATTAATGCAAATGGATTTTGCTATATACCATTTCTCCTAATAAAAACTGCACTAGGGGATGCTTGCTAACAGGCAGCATAAGCAGTGCCACAGTATTAATTCTATACATGAGAAAATTTAGAATTTTATCAGACCTCCATCAGTATGCTATGTACTTCAATAGATTTTCTTAATAGCCTTCTAGTGTGATATTTGGCATAACAATATAGATGAATTTGATCAGATGAATAGGACTCACTATAACTATATTTACGAAATGCTTACAAAAGCTTTTACACTGTAGTTTATTCATACCAGATCCTCAGCTATTATAAATCATCACAGATCCATTTACTTCAGTTTTAAACCAGACTTCAATTTGCACCAGATGAAGATCTAGCCCTCATTATTTAAATAAATTATGGGATAAACATAACACCTTAGATATCTCAAGCAATAGTGAGAAGATATCAGTCTGGTAAATATTACTTGGTTACATCACATGAGAGATATGATGTAATTTGTAAGAGGGAAAAGTTCTAAATATATTCAGAGATGTTTAGTTGCATATCACGTTGGCAAATACTCTGTATATGAAGGTTTTCCCTGGAAAATTAAGAAATCAGTAATATTAAAGGGATATATCTTTGCAATCTACTGATGAAAAGTGCTACATAAGAGATAGGTATTTATTATTGTTGTTGTTGTTGTTAAAAAGCCAGAGCTGTATGTGACCATACCAAATCATGAGAAACAGTGTTCATTGAATATTCTGAATACAGGTTAAAAAACTTTTTCAACCCTATGGTGAATATGGAGGTCATCTGTGCCACAGTAAGACAAATTACTGTCCTCTCAGAGACAAACTAAAGTTGGTCAAAACTTGGGAAAGGAGGAATATCTAAAAAAACATTGAAATTCTATGTAGGGGCCCCGACCTGAAATTTGCAAAGTACCTTCCACCCCACTGACATGATTGGAAGGTGCAGGTGTTTTGCTTCTCTTCAGAATATCTAAAAAAAAAAAAAGGTTGCAGGTGTTTTGCTTCTCTTCAGAATGGACCCCAATCTTCAAAAGTGGCCACTGAATTTTGGGGTGGCTTCATTTTTGGGGTGCACAGCTTGAGAAATTAAAATGGAGGCACTCAACGTCAGAGGCCACTTTGGAAAATGATGCTTTGCAGGTCTTTGATATGAGGTTCAAAATACATACCAAGGATCATTCCTGCCAAGCTCAGTAGCAAACATTGATATTTTCAAAAGTTAACTGAATTTTCCCAAGCTTCAGAAAAGGGCTGGGTTTGATTTAAAGTATAGATACAAATTGGTATCAGTCATTTTTATTCAAATTAGCCCATTCCAGGACAAACTAACAAATAATCTGGTGGGAAGGAGTTCTTTATGTTGTTCCTGAATAGTTATGCAGCAGTTGCCATAAAAACATCATTTTACCTATAGAAAGATTGCAGCCTAGGTAGTTATGCAACTCTTATCATTGTGTATTGCATCTTTACCTTTCCTGGGGCCTGGAGTCTGCAGAGGTAGATGGTGTTTTTTGAGCGTAAGTGAAGCAGCATGTTGCAAAGGAGGTGCACACTGCTGTCACTCACACACACACACCACACGGGGACTTCATTTTTGCAGTCTCATTTCAGTTTTTTTCCCCTTTAATCTAAGCTAACAGTGATTGAAACTGAATGTGCTGACCTTCCTGTATGGAAAAATTTAACAGAATTTACCTCAATCTTCATCAGTTACTCAAAGTAGGAGATAACCAAAATAGTCGGAAGGATGCAGTATTGTCTACTGGCTAGAGCACTGGACAGGCACTGAGGGGACCTGGGGTCCATTCCCAGCTCTTCAGCTGGCCTGAGGGATACGTTTAGTCACCACTTAGTGCCTCAGTTTACCCATCTGTAAAATGGTGGTTAAGATACTGATCCCCTTTGTAAAGCACTTTGAGATCTATGGATGAAAAGCACTAGATAATACTTAATAAATAAGCATTATTAGATTCACCTTGTAATACCTCCCACTGTACATAACTCCAGGAGTGTACATAAGTCCGGTTGTTTCATGTTACAAGCAGAGGTCTGGGAACTCCTTGCTTGTTCTTCTGACTTTATCCCAGACATAAGTGATACATATAAGATAGGGTTATCACTAGCCCTAATCCTCAAAGTGGAACAGGAGGGAGCCAAGGCCCCCAAGTCTCTATGCCACCATTTAAGAGCTATTGTGAGTCTGGGTCCTCAGCTCAGTTGCTGCCGTTCCCTGTGGAGGAAGGGTGGAATGCAGGTACAGCTCTCTGCCCCCTGCCCCTTGAATGCTCTGGCCAGAGGATCAGGCTGAACATGAGGAAAGAAGAAAGGAAAGATTCAGGGCTCTAATACATTCTTACTATTATACTCCCTTGGGAGCAAGAGCTCTTCCTGAGGCAGTGTAGCTAAGAGTGATCCCATACTCAAGACTGAGCCTAAAAGCTCTGTGTAGCCTATGGTTAAAGTATTCCTGAGAGATTAATTAAGAGTATAAGCAAAGGAGAAGAGATGCACCCATTGAATTTAAATCCCAGCTCCTACTGTAATTTAACATTGCCTTTCAATCACTAACAGTGTCTTATTTTCACTAACATTGTTCAATACCCCGGGCTAGTGTTGGTATTTTGCATGAATGTCATAAGACCAGACCTGAAGAAGAGCTCAGTATAGCATGAAAGCTTGTCCAGTAAAAGATATTACCTCACCCTCCTTGCCTCTCTAATATCCTGCCAACACAGCTACAACAACACTGCATAGGACCTCCCTGTCACGTAGTGAAACTCTGGTAAACATTGCACAATTGGCCGGGGTTGACTGTGGTTTGCTCAGTTCCTTAAATGGGTATTGAGAAGATACTGACTGATGACCAATACCAAATTTGCAAGTTCCTGATGCAAAACCAATTGTTGACATGATCATAATTAATCACAAAGAGTGGCAGATGGCCGCACTGGCCAACTTGGCATAATCATGGTATTTTTCACCACTGCTTTCTGCCACCCGTATCATGGGTTTCAGAAGAATGTTTTGCATATGTTTTGCGGGTTGTTGTGACTCGTTTGCTGACATTTAAATGTTGTTAACTTTAGAAAAATCTGTTTAGAAAATACTTGTTGTCAACTCATTCCCTTCAGCGAATGAACATCCAGTTGGAATAGTGATGCCCTGATTCTCCACTGCGTGTAGCCATTTACAGCTCTGCCAAAAGAGGGGAAAGCAGAAGTATTTTGCACTCATGCTGTAACTGATAAAGAGCAGGGCAATGGAAAATCATGTTCCTTGAATTCCTGGTGATTAGCCCCCAAATTATGTCCCCATTCATACTATTGAAACATTAGGGCCTAAGACCTAGATGTGAGAAGTAAGTTACTCATTTGAGCTGCTGGCATTGCTACTCCCCAATCTGTGCTCTGACAGCATCTCAGGGGAGTAAGTGCAGCTCGCCTTGCTTTTCAGCAGGGGGTATTATTTTGTGATTGTTAGCCATTTTGCACCTGAGTAGGAGGGCCAGGTTCAAGTAAATAAGGCCACCCACTCCCAAATCTTGATCTCAGTTTATAACTGACTTTATGTAGGTAGACCAAGGCACCCAGGCAGAACCTCAGTGAAGTCCATGTGCTATGTGCAGATACAGAGTCCTTCCTCAACTGAGCAAGCTTGGTTGGGGTCCTACTTTCCACACACACTCACTCGACCTTCTACATGAGAGTCCAAGGCTATGGTGCATACAGAGTGGAGTTATATCTGCAACAATGGGTTTGCACCCATAATACTTCTAAGTATAGACTAAATGCAAACTTTCCATACTCCCTTCCCCACCATGCAATTTGATACAGGATCGATGGTCTTTTGTTCCCTAAGCTGAGCTCTCCTATGCTTCAGGTGCCCAGTGGATGCTGACAGAACATACGTTTGGCCCATTTTATTTTCTCTTTGTTTCCAAAATCTATATTCTTTTAATTATGTCAGTGTTCCTTTAGCTTTTACAAATGACATTTCTGTTAGGATTTCAGTGCAAAATATGCCTTGATTTAAAAAGAAAGAGGATTCTAGGAGATAAAAATGAAGATAGTATGTGTCTCTCTCCTTCCCCAGTTTTTGTCCATGAAAAGTATGGAATTAGTGAGATAATTTTAATGTCTATTAGACTTATTCGTGTATCAGTAACATTTTTGAACATTATTTTTCTGCAGGTGCTGGAGAATCAGGAAAGAGCACTATTGTGAAGCAAATGAAGTAGGTATATGAATATTAATTTCTGTTATAAAATTTGTATATTTGTAGTATGTGGAGCAAATGTCTGAGTTAGCAGTAATTTTATTTTCAAATAAAATGCAAAAAAATGAAAATCAACTTCCAATTCCAGCATACAAAGCAAAATAGAAAATGATCGGAGATATAGAGCTGATTTTCTAATCAAATATATTTGGTAAATCTTGCACTGATCCAATTACTACTGAAGTCATTAGATTCCAGGGGAATAGCATCAAGCATGAGTAAGGCTGTGTGTCTGTCATGGAGGTCACAGAAAGTGACAGATTCCGTGACTTTCTGTGACCTCTGTGATTTTTGCAGCTGCCGCTGCTAAGGCAGTCTAGGGCCACCACCTGTCCGTTCCCCACCACCACCGCCTGCAGCAGCAGCAGTAGTTTGGAGTGGGAGGGGGCTCAGGGCTGGGGGCTGGTGTGCGGGACAGCACTTACCTCGGGGGGTGGCTCCCCGGAAGCGGACAGCATGTCTCTGCAGCTCCTAGACAGAGAACCCGGGGTTCTGCATGCTGTCCCTGCCTGCAGGCCCTGCCCCTGCAGCTCCCATGGGCTGCGGTTCCCAGCCAATGGGTGCTGTGGAGCCAGAGCTAGTGGCAGGGGCAGCGTGCGAAGCCCCCCCATGCCTTTTCTCCTCCTAGGAGATACAGAGACATGCCATCCGCTTCTGGGGAGCTGAGCAGAGCCAAGTACGGAGCCTGTCAGCCCCGCCAACCCCTTCCGCCCCCCAGCACCACCAGAAGTCCTGGGCCACATATCACTGCCTGCCACACCCTCTTGCACCAGAGGGGGTCCCAGGCCTTGTGCCACTACCTGCCCTCCCCCCCAGCACCATCAACCTCAGTGCCCCCCTAGGCCACCCCTCCAGCACCTGTGGTGCCTCCCCACAGGCCACTCCCCAGGACCTGCAGTTCCCCACGCCCCACCTCACCAACTTTTAGTTAGGAATATATAGTACAAGTCATGGACAGGTCACAGGCCATGAGTTTCTGTTTACTGCCCATGACCTGCCCATGACTTTTACTAAAAATACCCATGACTACAAGGCAATACAGCTCTGAGTATTAGATCAAGGAGTATAACTGAGCTCATCAATCTTTGCTTCTCGGAGTGTCAATCACTGTTGCTCTTCACAGAATTACTCTAAGTCCTGCCTCTAGCCAACTCCCTAGTGATTGTGTCTGGCCCTTGTTCCCTGTTCAGAGTGGGAGGTGCAAGCAGACCCCTTGCAACCTTTGCACCAAGGCTAGGGACAAGTGTAGGGAATGATGTCTTCGTGCATCCCAGGATGCAAACCTCTTCCAAAGGCAAGGGAGGAAATTGGGATGATGGCCCTATCCCACTTGGACCCAGCTAGACCGGGTGGGAAGCACAGTTGGGATCATCCAAAGGGCAATATCCCTTCACAGACTCTCACTGGGGATTTTGATTGTGCTGTTACCGCAAATAAACCTAGTGCAGTAACTGTTCACTCAACAAGGGCCTGGTCCCGCTCCCATTGGAGTCAATGACTTTATTTCCACTGATTTCAAAGGGAGTAGATTAGGCACTGAATGAGCTTCATCGTGGGCTCTTGTATGATATTTATAGCTAGGCTATTCACATTCTTTATATGTATCTAAGCAGACCAATTTTTCTAAAGATAGCTTAAGTAGTAGCTTAAAGAAGTAGCTCAGCTGTGCCAAGACAGTGGCAACATAACTCCTACTTAAATGTACAGCCCATGTCCTCCTTTACATTTACAAGCTTGTAAAATCTGCGTATTGTTTAATTTAGGCTTATTTTTCCAGGTGAATTTGTGAATTATTGCCTGAAATTGCTTTTCAGAGACATCTGACAAATACAGAGGGCGATTACAAAATTCCAGAGCCAGAACAATTGTAATTATTTGAGCATGCCACCACATTATTGCTATCAATCTGTTTTAATATAAACATTTTTAAGGCGAGCTTTTTTAATAGAGGGGACACTTTATCTCTTATTTAAATTTTTCTGGTTATTTGACATCCTTATTGACCCATTTAAAGAGTAATTTGGACAACGTTGGCACAGGGATAAATTCCATAATGGCAAATTTTTACTTTTTTTCCCCATTGGTTTTGCAGTTGGACAATTTTAATAACATCACCATAGCCTTCACCAAATGTTTTTGCCAACTTTTCTGCTTCACATAAGATCATGTATTTTTTATTTCCTTCATTGTAAGTCTCATCGAGCAGCACATCTGTACTCTGCAAAGTGCTTTAAAATGTACTTAACTCCAACTGAACTTGTGCTGAAGTGTTTTGCTGAATAGGGCTAAATTTAAGCTTGTTCTGCTGAATTGGGAACTATGAGAAATCTAACAGCTAATTTACTGGATGGCTTTGGAGATAAATCTGAAAAGCTCTATGTCACTTTTAAAGCCGCATGTCTATAAGATTTAGAGCTGGTGGGAAAATGGGGGTTTCCCCTGGAAAATTATTATAATAATTGTTTTCATTTTTTTAACAATTTCTGTGGAAAAGTTTGACTTTTTGGTGAAATATCAAAACCAAAATATTTCAATATTCAACTGTTTGATTGTCAGGTGTTTGGTTTTTCAAAAAAAAAAAAAAGTCAAAAATTTCCATGGAAGCAGACAGTGTTTAAAAAAAAAACAGTATTTTGTTGAAAAATTTCCTGTCAGAAAACAGTTATGACAGAAAAAATTTGACTAGCCCTAATGAGGCCATCCAAATACTACTAATATGATTTTTGATTAATACATTTCAATACTATACTTTCTATTTTTCATCGTGATAGAGATATCTGTAGACCTGATCCAAATTGACTTCTGTACACTTTAGATAACATCTTCTGACACACAAAGGAAATGTACAGTGTTTTAATAGAGAAAAAGCTAATTTTCAGTTAGGATTGAGGAAGATAATTCTTCAGCTGTTAAAACTGTTCTAATCCTTCTGAGTATTTACAAGGTGATAACACTGGTTCTAAATTTTCTCTAAAGAAGGCTACGCTTTGAGAGTGCATTTGAAAATGTCTCCTGGCTTCTTAAAAAGATATACATAAAGGGAATAGGGGACTGCTACTGACTAACTATTCCTCGGGGTGGGTAGCATGGATGCTTCCAGAGGACGTGAATATAAATATAAAAGCCCCAAGAAAAACCAAGTATTTTTCTTTTGTAATTACAGTAGCTAGTGCTATTTTGAGGCCATCTATTTTCTTCCTTTCTTTGTTGTTCAAATGCTTTTAAGGATAATAACAACATTTAAAATGACTGTTTGAGAATTGTAAGTGCATTTCCCTGTCTTCCCTTCAGATGTTCACAAACCCCCCACCCACCCTTCAAAACAGAGAGTAAAAATGTGTTCTTTTAATCCCACAACTCCCACCCAGGCCCTACTGCATGCGTTGCTATGCGGCATGCAGACTAAAACAGCCAACCTTAAACTTTGAATGTTCTGTAGTTTGGAGCTTCCTTATAATTCATGCCATTGTATGTACTAAAGCACTTGATTTTTATAGCTGGAGGGCTATAAAGGTCTCGTCACAAGGTCCAAAATATCTTGAAAACATATTGGAAATAGGGTTTTTTTTTTACTGGAACAAATAGCATATATAGAAAGTGTGAAGGGATGGTACCGTGTGAAGGTTTTTTGATACTCATTTGGTTGACTTTCTTATGACCTGGTTTGCCACTCATGACCAACATGGACATTCCACTCTCACCCCAATAAGTACTCCATGTGACTCCATACCACCGTGTATCCTCTACATGCCTCATATGTTACATACAGTTGGTATTCATTTTTTCTTTCGTTTTAAACATTTCTAAAGGTTCTAGAGGTGTTTTTCATTCTGGGGCCAAGCCCACTGAAATCAGTGGGAGTCTCTGAAGCCTTCCACTGTCTTTGATGGGCTTTGGATTATATATATTCATTTTGAGAATGCCACTCAAATCACTAGGCACTTATAAAATGGAAGGTAAGCTTTAAGCTATTTTGGAACTGTTTTAGAAAGGGGTTTTTGGTACCTAACTATGCAAAGTTGTATCTTTGTCTTTTCTTGTGTGATTCAGGTCAGAGATATGATAGGATTCATAGACATTCCATTCCAGTCCACTCTCATTCTCACCTAGGCCTTGTCTACACTATGCAGTTTTGTCCATACAAATTTGCCAATGATCGAAACCCGGTATAATTATGTCACTTGGGCATGTTCACGCAATACTCCTTCTGTTGGCAGAGCACAGCCACAGAAGGTGTTCTAGCATCGACAATGAGATGCTATCTCACTGTGCTATCTCACTTCCCACCTTCTGCAGCTAGGAGGTATGGGAAGGCAGAATGGATCCCAGTGCATCATGGGCGTGGCTCAACGTCCCATGATGCAGTATTTTCCATCCCACCATTCCATGGGCTTCTGACTGCATTTTGCAGCATTTTTCAACAGCCCATGTTTACTGTGCGCCCACTATCTGTGTCTGAAAGGATGGATCCTGCACTGCTCTTTACTGTTGTGGTCACTGTTATGAACATATCACAGATGGTCATGCAGTATATCATGAACTCCCCATCTGAGCAGGAATCAGAGTTGCCTGACCTGCTCTGTGCCATGGAAAGAAACAACACCAGATTCCTTTTGGCATACATGGAGCAGCTGCACACAGTGGTCCACCGCTTTTGGGCTAGGGTGGAACACTGAGTGGTGGAACACTGAGTGGTGGAATCACATTGTTATGCAGGTCTGGGATGATACGCAGTTGCTGCAGACCTTTTAGATGTGGAAAGCCACCTTTCTGGAACTGTGTGTGGAGCTTGCACCGTGGTGAAAGGACACCAAAATGAGAGCTGCCCTCTCAGTAGAGAAGCATGTGGCAATTGCTGTGTGGTGACTCAGTTACAAATCAGGTTGGAGTTGGGAAGTCCACCATTGGGGCTGTGTTAATGCCAGTCCAGAGGGCCATTAATTGCAGCCTTCTACGAAGGCCATGTAAATGAACTTTCCAGCAATGGGATTCCCTAACTCCGGTGGAGTGATAGATGGGGCATTGTGCACGAACTTTCCAGCAATGGGATTCCCTAACTCCGGTGGAGTGATAGATGGGGCATTGTGCACGAACTTTCCAGCAATGGGATTCCCTAACTCCGGTGGAGTGATAGATGGGGCATTGTGCACTATGCATACCTATCACAATTTTGCCCCCGACCATCTTACAATCGAGTACAACAATAGAAAAGGGTATTTTTCTGTGGTATCTCAGGTGCTTGTGGATCACCATGGGCATTTTACTAACATCAGTGTGGGATGATCTAGGAAGGTGCATGGAGAATGCATCTTCAGGAACACTGGCCTGTACAGAAAGCTACATGCAGGGACTTTTTTTCTAAAACAGAAGATTCCAATGGGAGATGCTGAAATGTCCATATTGATCCTGGGAGACCCAGCCTACCCCTTACTCCCATGACTCATGAAGCCTTACCTGGGAAACCTGGACAGCAGCAAGAAGCACTTCAACAATAAGCTGAGCAGGTGCAGAATGGTCGTAGAATGTGCGTTTGGCAGATTAAAAGCATGCTGGCACTGCCTTTATGGCAGGTTAGAACTAAATGAGGAAAATATTGCCATGGTCATAGAAGCCTGCTGTACACTCCATAATATTTGTGATACTAAGGGTGAAACGTTTCCCCTGGGGTGGAGTATGGAGGTGGATCACCTGGCATCTGATTTTGAGCAGCCAGATACCAGGGCTATTAGAGGAACACAACCGGGGGTGGGCGGGTGGGAGGGCAGGAGGGCATTCAAATCAGGGAGGCTTTGAGGCAACAATTTGACAATGAGTTTCTGTAATGTGTTTTTTTCCATACAGCACTCTAACACGCTTTGTTAACTTTCTGCTTTGCATGAAAATTTGAATGATTCCTGACCAGGATTTGTAGTCAGCAAATGATGAAACTGATGTTGTGTATTAATTCCAGCAGTAATCACCATGTTTTGGAGACAAATAAAGATTGGTTATGGTTCAGAGAGTTTGTTTTTATTTATTAAATACCAATTAACAACACACACAAAAGGCTTGGTGGGGTGGGAGATAGTAGTAAAGGGTAGTGTAGGCTCTCATAGCTGTTTATAAGTCTAGCTATCATTTTGGAAGCTGTCCAAAGGGGTGGAGTGAATGAGGTACCGAGATGGGCTGGGAATTTGCAAGAAATCTGTGTGAGGAGTTTGGAGAGGGCATGGAGGGCAGTTCTGTATCAGCTCGGGGATGAGGGATGCTGTCAGGAAGCATACATGTGTTCTGCCAGCAGTGGGATTAGAGACTTTAACATCTCTCTTAGCGCCTCCATCATTTTGATCATCTGCTCCCAGCTCACTCAATTCAGTCCTGGCTCTCCTTTCTGTTCTGCCTCTATATTTTAATTTTTTCCTTTAAAGTCTATCTCCACTCCCTGCATTCTTGTTTTTCAGCCTCTATGGATTGCAGCACCTCTCAGAAAATGTCAGCCTTCGTAGCTTTCTTATCTTGTGGAGGTGCTCCGCCAGTGTGTAGGGGGTTCCCCTGAAGGCCACATCTGTAGAAGCACAAGAAACAATAAACAGAAGCATGATTGTTAGTTCATGCACAGCATCAGTTTGTTATAGTAAAATACACTTAGTTTTAAATACAAATCAGTTTCTCACTGAATCCTGGCAAGCACAAAGCTTAGCAAACAGCCTAAACATAGTGAGTTTGGCCTGGGGGTGGCGGCATTCAAGGTGGGGCAAAGGGTCTAGGTGCTTTTCTAAGGGGATCACTGCAGGTGACTAGGGACAATATTGTAAATTCTGACCCCATTTTCAAAAGGTGGGGGTAATTGAAGGAACAATCTCACTCCTAAGAGTAAGTAAGGATGCAAAGGTGCATTTCCTACATGTGAACAGCTTCAGACCGGGTTGCTATGCTGCTCACCTGTGTGCCACTTTACAAACGATTGCTGAGGGAAAGTTTCCTACAATGGGGGAAGGAACAGAGTAGCTCTGCCAAGCAACCTTCCGCAGAGGATTGGCAAAAACCAGCTGGATAAGTTTCCTTGAGGTCTCTCTGGAGGATTCTTGTGAAATTTCAGTGTGCACTAACAAACTGTTCCGCCATACTACTTAGCTGCACAAGGGAATGTGAAGCACAGGCAAACACAGCTAATCTTGTACATTTCTAGGCCTTCACCCACTTCAAAGCAAAGCACAGCTCTGCCTCATATAACCAAACAGCATCAACTTTAAAAGATCTGCTGTGCAGATCTAGAAAGCACTAGAGCTCTTCTCCCCTGTATCATGCCCACCAGAGACAGACTCCTGGGACTGACTAAACTCTTCCGGAGTGGAAAAGAAATCTGGATTCACCACGCCACAGATGATCCTACCACGTAGTCCTCCAACTCAACCTCCTTATCCACAACTTCATCCGCTGTCTTCAGTCTCCAACCCCGCCGACGTATCCATGGAGCTCTTGGTGGTGAAGGTGGGGTCATGGCGGAGGATGGCGACCAGCTCCTTACAGGAGCATAAGGTTTTTGGTACAGCACCAGAGCAACATTATCCCTCCCTTGCCTTCTGACATGCCTACCTCAGCTCCTCTATCTTTGCCTGGCACTGCTACATGTCCCATTCGTAGCTCATCTCTAGCATGCCACAAGAAATCTGACTGTAGGTATAAAAGCTCCTACGGCTGAAGCGGAGCTGGGACTACACAGCCGCCTCTCCCCACAGACCCAGAAGATCCAACCACTCAAGTGTGCTCCAAGCGGGAGAGCATGTGCTGTGTGGAGCCACCATCTGGGAAGATGTGATGTGAGCTGCTCACACCAAGCCAACAGGAAGTGGAATTTCAAAATTTCCCAGGTCTTTAAAGGAGGCGGGGCGGATGCCTGTGTATCTGGGTACAGGACGGTGGCGTACTAACTGCTGACCAGAGCAGTCACAAAGGGCATTTTGGACAACTCCTGGAGGCCATTTACAGCAACGTAACCAAGTGCAGTGTCTACACTGACATTTTATCGATATAACTTTGCAGCAGAAAGTGCTTCGCTTCTTGTCAAGGTGGTTATATTTTGTCGGCAAAGTAGGCAAGTTTTGTCGGCAGAAGGAGCATTGCAGCGTGTACACCCACACTGTTCTGTCAACAGCTGGGGGGGAGGGATAGCTCAGTGGTTTGAGCATTGGCCTGCTAAACCCAGGGTTGTGAGTTCAATCCTTGAGGGGGCCATTTAGGGATCTGGGGCAAAAAAAAAAAAAAAAATCTGCCAGGGGACAGTACTCAATCCTGCTAGTGTAGGCAGGGGACTGGACTCAATGACCTTCAAGGTCTTTCCAGTTCTAGGAGATTGGTATATCTCCATTTATATATATTATATTAACAAAACTGTGTAATGTAAACAAGGCCTTAATGTAGGCTTGTCCCTTGCAAGAAAAGTATCGCTGTACACTTCTGTTCATTCAGAGCTACATTGTCACAGCCCTTGTTCTGCTGGGCAGGGAGTCCTACATAGCCCCGCTCAGATTGTAACTCTGGCTATAGGGAAACAGCAGGAGTAGCTCACTTGGTACCTTTTCAGAAAGGGGGCTGAGAGTGGGAGTAGACTTGGCTTTCTGCCCTGTATTTCCAGTCAAACACCAGCTGGACGCACTGTAGGGAGTAAACTGCATCCCAAAATGTGGGGAAGTAACTTATTCCCTTCCAGAGTCAGTGACGAATTGTGTCAGAGGGCTTGTCTTAATTTACCGTGCTACAGCGACCTATCTGCACCAGCGCAGCTGCACCATTGTAGCACTTAAGTGAAGACGCAACTATGCCAAAGGGAGAGCTTCTCTTGTTGGTGTAGTCAATCCATCTCCCTGAGAGATGGTAGCTATGTCAACAGGCAAAGCTCTCCCGTCAACATAGCACCATCTATACGGTAGGATTAGGTCAGTATAACTATATCACTCAGGGGTGTGGATATTTCACACCTCTGAGCGACATAGTTATACTGATGTAGGTCTGTAGTATAGACCTGGCCTGAGTAACAATTTGCTCTCTGGGCTGCTCCTGGAGCAGTGCAACTAGGCGCCACCCCTAACTCGTACAGATCATGAAGTTCCAATCTATCCCTCAGTGCTAGATTTTCCTTTTACCCTCATTGTCCATCTGGCTGTGGAATAGGAGAGCTACCATCTCAGTCCTTTCGCTCCCTTTAGCCCCAGGACTGTTCTCTGCTAGTTCCCTACCATATTAGGCACTCCAATGTGAGCAGAGACATGTAGAGATACTGGTCTTGGACCTACAAGCCAGAAGAGCTGGCTGACTACAGAGACTCCCACGTGGCTTCACATGTCCTGATTTACAAATGGTTCTACTAGAGCGGGCTACAATAAGCTCTTCTTAGTATTCAAACAGGATTCAAAAGCACCTATTATCCAGTTCTTCTTGAACCTCTACTTGAAAGCTCTCTGAGATCTGTTTTTCTGTTTTTCAGGATCATCCATAAAGATGGCTTCTCCAGTCAGGAATGCATGGAGTTCAGATCCGTTATTTACAGTAATATATTGCAATCCATCCAGGCTATCGTGAAGGCGATGTCCAAGTTAGGGATTGATTATAAAAACCCAGGCAGTAGAGTGAGTATGACAGCTGTGCCTTTGAAACAGGCATGCAAATACAAATTTTTGTATCAAGATAATGGATGCCTATGGGATAGCAAGAGAGCTGAGTCTTTGTTTTACTGTAGTGGACACATTTATTCTGCTTGAATTTTGTTTGTGTCACGGTGATCTTAGGCATCTGAATTATAACACATAACATTTAATTGAACATTTTTTTGAAGGCTGACACATGAGATTCGAGATCTAAACTTTTGAGCAAAGTGTTATTCAATTTGTACAAACATTGACCAGAAACCAAACCAGTAACTCATTTGCTCGCCACTAATAAGAGAGAGAATTCCTTTGTGTTTAACAACTACTTTTCCACTGCTGTTTGAAAGGGCAATGAATATTTCCCTTTTATGGACAAATTTAGGGGCTCAGTTTGGGGGCTGAAAGGTCACTGAGCCATGGTGAGAGTAGTACAGTGTTACACTGCCCATGTGTGCTTCCCAGCACTCCCACATTGCGCAGAAATAGTACACCTACCACTGCATCTGTAAGGGGTGCAACAACTCCTCCCCTGGGTGGTTGCTTAGTTCTGCTAGTGGTGCACAGAGGAAGACATGACCAAATCTCGATCCCCTAAGTCTCTTTCCAATCTCATTAGGGTGCCTGGTGGCACTAGTGGTGCTGGTACTTTCTAATCCCTGAGTACAGATCAAAGACTTCCACTGTGGCTTGCACAGGGTGGAGCACACAGAGAGTAAAGGAGGAGGGAAGCCCCTTATTCCCCCACACACACACTTTGTGCCCTTCAACAGAGGCCAACTACTTTGCAGTCCTATTAATGTTTCATATACAAAATGAAAACATTAGGTCTCCTCTTTAGAGATATAGACATGCAAGTAATTCCCACTCCCTCCACACACAAAAGTCGATTACCCCAGACTTCTCATGCAGAGCTCCCATCACTATCATCAACAGCTGCAGGGATAGAAATCAAATAAGAGTCTACACGTTCCCATGTAATGCTATGATTAATCAATTCCCTAGAATTCACACATTTATTCCCTACAATTCACATCTATTGGTCTGGAATCCTAGTATCGTATGGTCATATTGGGCCTAGAGAGGTGCAGAAGCCCCAGCAGGTACTGACTGTCTTCTCCTAGTTGCTAAAATGGCAGTTACCTCCTGATTTCGCTGAAAGACTGTGTCTCTTATGACACACAAGGCACAGAGCAGCCATGAAAATTCAGCACTTGCTAACTCTGTCACAATGCAGAACAAATTTGACACACCTGGCGCTCTCCCAGATGATGTAGAAGCAGCTTTGACAGCCGTAAGCACAATCATCCAAGAAGCCAGAGATGCAGCTCCAAAACTGGAATGCTACAAGTGATTCCCTTGGCTATCTGATGAGATATTTCAAATTCTGCAAAAGAAATTTAAGACTAAACAGAGCCATCATGCCACTGAACAAGGTGTTTGCCATGATGCCAGTGACAAGGTACTTTTTGGTTGAGAGTAAATATGGGGCATGAAGCTTATGTTGACAACTTGGTAAAATAGACAGATGATGGAATGAGATCTAATGAATTATTATCTGCATTCAAAGCTGCTTACTCACTTTGATCAAAACTGGACTTTGCATGGGGTTTATGTTGATAAATTCAGCTGATGGGTAAAACATGTTTGATCCAAGAAGAAGTCCTGCAAAGATGGAAGGAATATTATGGGACTTCCCTCAACAATTGTGATTAACTCCATGCCCATATATTGATGCATTAATAGTAGCTACAATTCCTGACCCCAAAACCTGCATAGATGTACCTACGTTGGAAGAGGATCAGTACCATGAAGAAACTGCAAAGCTGTCAGACCCAATAGCGTAACACCAGAATTTCTCAGGTGCACCATAGACCCCAGAAGTTCAGGATTTTTGTCTGGACTTGGACTTCTGGGAAGATTCCAGTGGAGTGGAAGAAGGATCACCATCTCTCTTTATAAGTGCAAAGCTCCATGTGCTGCGTGCAGTAGCTACAGGCCAATAACCCTGCTTTTCCCGGAAAATATTTTATATGTGTCCTACTCATCTATCTCCAACCTTTCCTTGTGAAAGGCTGCTGTTCAGAGCAATCGGGCTTCACTACTGAGCAATCTACAGTGGACACTACACTTGCTCTTTGTGTTTTATTTGAGATCTGTCACAAATTCAACCAGGGCAAAGGTGGCAAAATTTGCAAATGATACAAAACTACTCAAGATAGTTAAGTCCCAGCAGACTGTGAAGCACTTCAAAGGGATCTCTCAAAACTGGGTGAGTGGGCAACAAAATGGCAGATGGAATTCAATGTTGATAAATGCAAAGTAATGCACATTGGAAAATATAAACCTAACTATACATAAAAAATGATGGGGTCTAAATTAGCTGTTACCACTCAAGAAAGAGATCTTGGAGTCATTGTGGATTGTTCTCTGAAAACATCCACTCAATGTGCAGCGGCAGTCAAAAAAGCAAACAGAAAGTTGGGAATCATTAAGAAAGAGACAGATAATAAGACAGAGGCACTAGAGAGCTTTCAACACATGGCAGCTTCCCTTGGACTAAATGTTTCTCTGGGAAAATAAAAAATCCAGAGTGATGGTGCAAAATTTCTGATACAGGACATCTGTGCTCCTGACAAAGCATAGAAATAGTGGATAATTTTATGTATCTAGGTAGTAAATTGTCATCAAATGGGTACAGCCAGACACCCTGAGCAGAATCAGTTCAGCAGTCTCTGCCCTAAAGGACCTACATGGGGTCTGGAGTCAAAAGAAAGTGAAATGATATGAAAAAGTTCAGATATATCAAATCTGGGTACTTCCGATCCCCTTATATGGAACTGAAACATGAACATTGCTTAAACAAGATGTCAGGAAGCTGGGTGTATTTTATATGCATTGTCAGAGGTGACTATTGGGTGTAAGATTTTATCAGTAATGGGGATGTACTCTTGAGAACTGGCCTTGAGAGGATGAAGTCCTCACTGATTGCTGCTGACTGTCACTTTTTGGTCATATTACCCACCTCAGAGATAAAGCCCCTACACATCAAACCCTAATGGTTGGATAAGAGGTCAGGAGGGGGCATTGCTCAGCCATGGACTGGGATCAGCCACATGGTCATCCACAATTAACCTGACTGCACCAGATCAGGAATAACTCTGTGGCACTTTCAGATGCCTGGAGTAAAGCTGTACAATGTGGCCATGGACATTGGACGCCATGGATTGTTGCTCTCTAAGCCTATTGTTGTTGCTATATAATTCATATCCCGTTGCAAATTTCTCAAAGGCATAAACATAACCAGAATTACAATTGGTTTTCTTGTTATGGCATGAACTGCTTAGTGAATGTTACTCATGTTCAATATAGATATTCCCCAAAGATATATTTTATATTGAATTGAAGCCACTTATTTAAATGAACTTTATTCCAAAAGGCAACATTTTATAATAATGGCCCATGGTAATTTTGGCCTAAAAATTATAAACAAACACTTTGCAATTTGAAGAAAATGAAGAATGATGAAATGTAGAAAAATATAAATACTGCTAATTTATAACACGAGTCTGCACATATAATGTTTTATTCATTACTAGAGACATGTGAAACATTTGTGAAGAAACCCAAAACCATTTGAGTTTCATTACGAACTTGAAATACATATCAAGGATGTTCCAAGGATCCACCATTTGATGCCCCTTCTTGGTAAACCTGGACTAAATTATGCTTTCCATTACATCATACAGAGTTCATGGGTATGGAACAGCTTCCATATGAGGAGAGATTAATAAGACTGGGTCTTTTCAGCTTGAAAAAAGAGATGACTAAGGATGGATATGATAGAGGTCTATAAAATCGTGACTGGTATGGAGAAAGTAAATAAGAAAGTGTTATTTACTCCTCATAGCACAAGAGCTATTAATTAAGAAATTAATAGGCAACAAGTTTAAAATAAACAAAAGGAAGTATTTCTTCACACAATGCACAGTCAATCTGCAGAACTCTTTGCCAGAGGATGTTGTGAAGGCCAGGACTATAAGAGGGTTCAGAAGAGAACTAGATTAGACTAGACTCACAATGTAGATAAGAAAGATCACACAAAAGAAGGGGAAAAAAACACATTGGCGCTGATGGCGTGAACAAGGCCTACACATCACAGGTTCTGTCTACACTGCAAAAAAACCCCAAACAAACATGGCAGCGCATCTCAGAGCCCGGGTCAACTGAATCAGGTTCACAAGGCTGCCCTTTTGGGGCTAAAAATAGGATTACAGATGTTTGAGCTGGAGCCAGGGCTCTGAGGCCCACCCCCTTGGCAGGTATCAAGAGCCTGAACTCCAGTCTGAGCCCAAATGTCTAGACAATCATTTTTATCCCCAAAGCATAAGTCCCACGAGGCCAAGTTAGTTGATCTGGGCTGTGAGACTCGCTGCCACGGGTCTTTTTTTTTTTTGCGATATAGAGATACTCACAGAAAAAAGACTAATGTGGGCCGACAGTGATGCACAGCCCTTGTGCTTGTCCTCTGCACAGGGGTGAATTTATCGTTTAGTGAAGATAAAAAACAATGGGTAAGGAAGAAAAAACAGGGGCGTGGCTAAACAATCAAAAATGAAAAAAGAATTTCACCAAAAATATTCAAAATTTTGAAACTGTTTCTGTTTCTCAGAGTTCAAAATTTAACATTTTTTAAAAAATAACAAAATTAAACTTTACAAAAAAGTTTTGGATTTTCAGATTTTGGAATTTTAGTTTTTCCCTCTCCCACTCTTCTCTTCCTGTTTTCACCATTGAATGTAATAAAATGAATGCTTTCATTTTATTTTGTGTTTCACTGGGTTGTTTTTCCATTATAACGTGTCAAAATGTGTCCAACATTTGGGAAAATTCCAGTGGCAAAATTCCAGAGTTTCAATTTTGCAAATCTATTACTTTTCCAAGGCTGAGTAAGTTTTGAAAAATTAGAGTGGAGAAAAGGAAAAGGAAAAGTGGGAACCAAACTTCGTCTTTCTATTGAATTCAGTGGCAAAAAGGGAAATGGGGCATAAAGAAAGAAAAGCAAAAATCAGAGATGTAAAAAATCTGTCTTTTTGAAAATCAAAACGAAAAAATCATTTTGAAATTAAACAAAATTAAAATGTCTTTCATTTCTAAATTTTAAAAATTGAAATTTAGAATTGAAAATGAAATTTTCCCTGGGGGAAAAACAATCATTTCTGAAGAAACCATATTTTTTTATTGAAAAAATGGAGGCTATTTGATTGCAGTCATTTCAGTTGTCTTATTATATTACTTAGCTTGGTAAGAAATGATGGTAAGGGATTTTTTTAAATAAATATCCACTGATATGACTGTTTCAAGTGATCCTTACATAATCAAGCTCCTTATTTAAATTCTGCTTCTAAGCCATTAGTTATTTAAAAATATATATTTTCCGCATAGTACATTGCCTGCAGTCTTTTGTTGATTAATTACAACAGGACACACACAATTATGAATAATATATTTAAAACTGCCACTCTTTCCTTTTTCAATGATAGGTTCCTTCCCTAAAGTCCACATCAGAAGGGAAATGCATTCATTAGCTGGATTCACTTAGCAGCTCTGGGGGGGAGGGAGTTTGTAGTGCCCTAAATCTAGCAAAACCGGTGTAATTTCCCCCCCAATTATATTAAAAATATCCTTAGGAAATATTTGTCTTAAATCTCATTTACACTCACACTCTTGCTCAGGCGACATGTCTACGACGTGTCTACATGTCAGACGACACTACATGAAAAAATTCTTTCTTGCCATGTTGATTTGCTGTGAATAGCTCTACTGTATTAGGAGGAAATTGACCTGTAGTACAAAAAGTCAAAAGATGCTCTCTTGACCACTTAAGTCCTGCATTGGACTTGCACCAGAAGATGGTGTGATAAGCTGTGAGGAGATGCAGGTGTGTGTATGTGCATGCTCTCCCCCCTCTCCCCCATACATACATACACACACACAGAAGAGTTGCACAGATCAACATAATAACAAAAAAACCACTGCAAGAATGAGAAATTCCTTAACCACTGTGATTCAGTGTCAAATAAGTATGTTTCAGTAAGAGATCAAGAACCACAATATGTTTGAACTATACTTACTGAAATTTCCCTTTAGGAAGATGAAAGGCAACTGTACGCTCTGGCAAACTCTCTAGAGGATGGATCCATGACTCCTGAATTGTCTGAAATCATAAAGCGACTGTGGAGTGACCCAGGAATCCAGGCCTGCTTTGAAAGGGCAGCAGAATATCAGCTCAATGACTCAGCAGTTTAGTAAGTGACAAGAATTATACCTCAAGAGCGTTTAGATATTACAATGATGTACTCTCAAGAAAGACTCAAAATTAGATGGTCTTTATCAGAGGTTTTAAAAGACAGTTTCAACTAGACATTCATTTATTATTGCTGTTGAGAAAATAGACCAAATGTAGCCGGAATATTGTGAAAAAGGCAGGGATGCAGCAAATGCGAGGGGTGATAATAAATGCAAGGTAACTTGAAAAGCCCCAAGGCAATTTTTGATTTGCCCGTGATGCATTAGTCACATTTAAACAAAGAAAACAAGTATTGACAAGAGGATATTTCATTCTTTGAAATATGGTTGATAAAATAGTTCAAGTATTCTTAGACTTTTGTAAGGTATTTGATTTAGTACTACACAACATCCAGACTAAAGAATTAGTACTATACAATATCAATTACATGGATTAAAAATGTAAAAAATACTCTCTGGAAGGTGCAGTCCAGACCATAACACAAAGAACCAAAACCAGGGAGAAAGCAGAGAGGCAGAATTCATCCCACTTTGCTCTAGGCTGGCTCCTGTAGACTGACTCTGAGAGACCCAGGTCACATATTTCCCTTCAAATGCCTTTCAAACTTAAAGTGATAGCTTGTAATTTTAACACAATTTTCAACACCACATAGGCCTGATGCTAGTCAAGATTTTCATCAATGATCAGGAAGTAAGCAGAAACTTGTGTGACAAAAATGTGTGGATGACAAAAGATTGGTAGAGTGATAAATGATGAAGAGATAATGGATATATTTAAAATACCGCTAGATTCTGATATGCATCTTTAGGCACCTAAATACCTTTGAAAAATCAGATCTTTAAACCCTGATCCTTCAAATGACTTTTGCCATTGCATTCAGAGCTCTCATGGTCAGTTTAAAGCTTACTGGAGCCAACTAGCCATTCTAACCTTGCATTTAAATAGCTTTTAAAACTACGTAGATTGTAGGTGCTTTGGAGTAGGGACCATCTTTTTGTTTTGTGTTTTGTTCAGGGCCTAGCACCATGTGGCCCTGCTACATGACTATGCCCCCTAGATGCTATGGTAATGTAAATAATAGATAATAAAAGCCACTTCCTCCGATGATATAATTCAATATAGCTCCCCTGATTTCTATGGAGATATTCCAACTTATACCTGCTGAGGATCTGACTCCAAGAGTTTCATTGACTGATCTTTGAACATTTTGTTAAGTGAGTCCAGCAAGTTTGAATGTTCTCCTTCTTTCTGGTGTTTTATTGTTTGTTTGTTTGTTCTTAAACTTCTTGAAGTGTGGACTCTTTTTAGGGTATCATCATTTAGAAATGCCTTGTCCAAATCAGTTCAAATTTGGCTGACATTTTTTACCTTGGAGTCAGACACAATTTATCCAATTTTAAGGTCAGTGTAATGGGGGGGGGGGATGAGAAATTCATAATAGAAATTCAGTTGCAGCCTGAACGATGGAATGACAGAACTAGCGCTTACTGCCTCTGGCTTGTTTAGACACTTGACTGTTTTTAAGACCCAAGGTGTGTGTATATTGACTAGCATATACACATGGGTTTTATACATAGTGAACACTGCCGTGGGTCCTGATTCCCACAAACTGACCTCCGGCTAGTGTAACTGGTAGGCCACATGCTCACAGAACAGGAATTTCGACCCAATGAACAAGAATTAGATGGCAATTTTAAAATGATAGGTTGGCCATGTCTGCTGGACATACGTAACGGACTGACATTGAAATACTCTGATGAGCTGAAGTTCTCCTTCCTTCGCCTGTCAGGTCTATTCAGTTTACAATATGAAAATCCCATTTGTTTACTAATTTGCAAGGACTGGAAAATCCCAGCACTTGCACTTTTTAAATTTGCAGGTATGTTAAACATTGCCAGATTAGGACGGTGAGCTGCGGTGTTTGCTTTTGTAGTTCTCCGATTAGCTGAACTTTACATAGGCACATCCCACACCAGGTAGACCTTGTGTGAGAGATGAAGAAAGCCTAACAGATATCCGAGAGACTTTCATTTGGGATACATTCCTTGTTTGCCTTTGATAAACAAATCTCTGTAAAAGTGCCAACTCAGAGACATTTTAAGTAGTCTGAAGCTGCTGACACCATTGTTAAACCACATATGAAAACTGATGTATTTTACCTTTACATTTTGTTCGCTATTTGGATATCAATTGTAAGAGCCAACATACTTATAAGCCAAAAAAGTTCTTCCCTTCCTTTTTGTTGCTGGTTCATAACTCTCTTTATGTTAGTTTTTAACCTCTTAATGGAGGGAATCTTTACATGTTAAATTGGGTTAGTGATGAGCCATTTTGAAACCTTTACTTGAAGTTAAAAGAGATAGGAGAAAGGTGAGCATCAGAATGGTCAATGCACTCAAGACTTGTGGGATCTGGTTGAATCCCTGGCCCTCCACAGACTTCCTATGTGATTCCAAGCAAGGCATTTAAACTTCTGTGCCTCCGTTTACCCCTTGTTAGAATGGGGATAGTATTCCCCATTTAGCAGGGGTGTTGTGAGAATATTAACAAAATGGGCCCCCAACTTGGTTTAAGGTCTTGCTGTTCTACTACAATATAAATGTGAATTAACAATAGTAATAATAATAAAGAAGGCACATGCATTCCTGGATCTTCAACTTGTAAATTCATGCATGTGCAGGGAAATGAACCTTAGTTGTAAATTCTTCTGGACCATTATATTTGCTCATTATGACATTATTTCATTTTGAAGAGGAAAGATATTATAGCAACAACCTGGCAGCATTGTCTGATGCTCAGTTTCCTGGAAGATCTCCTTCTATCAGAGGGATTTTATCATGATGGCAACTTCTACTTCATTGAACTAACTTAACTAGACTTCCTGACCTGTGCTTTCTTAGCATTCTTGAAGAAGTTTAAACATGTGCTGAAGCTGAAGTTTTCCAGCAGATGTAGAATGCATGGGGCCAAATTATTTTCTTGCTTATGAGGGCAGATCCCTATTGAAACCTATGGGATACCACTCTGTATGTGAGTGTAGAATGGGTCCAGATAAATGATTTGACACAAGTGTAACTCCACTGACTTCAGTGGCGTTTCTCCCAGTTTACAGGTGTAGAAGAGAGAAAGAGAAGTAAACACAGGCCCATTTATATTGGGTAAAAACACAGCTTTTTATTGGTATCAGAAATCCCCTTTGATTGTATTAAACTCTGTTTAATTTCTTTAGCTATCTCAATGATCTGGACAGGCTGACAGCTCCTGAATATGTTCCCATCGACCAAGATGTTCTGCGCTCACGAGTGAAAACAACTGGAATTATTGAGACTCAATTTTCTTTCAAAGATATGAACTTCAGGTATAAAACCCTCTGATGCTTCTTGATGGGTTTGTCACATTTTAAGCTCTTTGTAAAAGGCTGAAAAATTAATTATACAAGGCTGATTCTGTTGCATGCTACTTATCCAAAAAGGCTGGTATATTAATAACTCAGTTGTGGCATCTTTGAACCCTCTATTACTTAATTTGATAGTTCACAACTGAAAGAAGCAAAATACTCTGTTGTAAACTTACCAAGTTTACGTTCATAATGAAATGATTTTTAAGAGATCCCTGAGGAATTTGAATTAGGGTTTAATCTTGCAGTACATACTCAGGGAAAACTCCCACTGTCTTCCTGTCTGAGTACAGATTGCAGCATCAGAGACCTAAAAGGGCATCTTTACATTTGCAAACATCTAAGAATCAGGTTTCACACTGTGCCACCTGCATGATGGCTTGTGACTCCTGTGCAATTTGGTTACCGAAATGATTTTAACAGCATGCAAACATTGTACTATTACGGATTTGCATCTACTTTCTTTCTTTTTTTTTTACAGCAAGAACTATTATTTGCATTGGCATTAAAAGTTATTAGTATGGGTCAAAAATTGGAATTTCTGTCCCATGTGAAATTCCAACACTTCCATGTTTGTTTTCATCCTGAATCAGGAAGAAGAAAAAAAGATCAAAATGTCATCAATTTTCTTGGAACAAAAGTTCTGAAAAATATTGATCAAAACTAAACGGTCAAACATTTTGAAATCTTCAGTGTTTCATTTTGGTTTGTTGAACCAAATCACAATATTTAACTTCAGTTTTGTTCAATATCTAACTGCCACCTCCACAGCTCCCCCACTATCTCATAGTTTGGGTGCTTCATTGCCCCCATTCTCTATGAGCTGGACTCCATCTCCCACCACTGTCATGGGATTCTCATGGTGCACCATGACAGTTCAACTGGGTGTGGGAAGGGGCTATTGCATGGCACCATTAGAGATGTAGTCAGCCAGAGAGCCCAGCTCATAAGGGAAAATGGAGGCATGAGTCACCTCAGCTACAACTCTTGTGAGTAATTTAGGCAAATGCAGATTAATGCCAAATGGTCCCAAACAAAATGTTTCAATTTGACAAATTCATATATTTCAGTTTGAGTTGACTCCACTTGGATTTTTCTCCATTGAGAAAAATTTTCTAAACCAAGAAATTTCCACAGAAATTTTTGATTTTGAAGAAACTGCATTTTTCATTGAATAAAGATTGATGGAAAATCCATGGCCAACTGTTATAATTATGCCTTATGCTTAAAAATTGGCCATGTCTGCTTCCAACTAAGATCTTATCTAGACACAGAGTAAAACATCCCCCTGCCAACACACCCATACTTCCAACTAAACAATTTTTGAAAGGGTTCATATTAAAAATATACAAGTACCTCATAGCTCAGCTCAATGATCAAAGGCTCCTAAGTGCTTAAATTCCTTTTAAAAATTAGATTTTTGACTCCTTCATCAGTTAGGCATTGTGATGCTGAGTGCAGCAATACTCATAGACTCATAGACTTTAAGGTCAGAAAGGACCATTATGATCATCTAGTCTGACCTCCTGTACAACGCAGGCCACAGAATTTTACCCACCCATTCCTGCAATATACCTCTCACCTATATCTGAGCTATTGGAGTCCTCAAATCTTGGTTTAAGGACTTCAAGGTACAGAGAATACTTAAATACCTTTAAAAATTTGAGCCTTAATTGCCACTGCTAGGTCAATCAAGGTTGGATTCCCCTTACTGCTATGTTTTCTATTGATCAATCTGCTGTTCTCCACATGCACAAGAATTAAACAAAGAAAATGATAATGGATTTGCGTTGTTCTTTTAAAAGGTTAGAGAGGCTCCCTGCCTGTGTCTATTACAAAGGGGCCCCCTCCCCCATTCATTTCAATGGGAAATTTAATGTCCACTCCAGCACTGAGCGCTGTGTGGATGGGTTCCTTCACTTGTGCAAAGCCCCAGTGACTTTAACTGGAGATCTGCATGAATGCCTGGGGCCAGCCATACAGAGCTCCTTGGAGAAGTAGGGCTTTGGTTTGTACTGGCTCCCCAATACACAGCTGAAAGAAAAAAATGCAGGTGTGCTTGGTTTCCCCAAGGGGGAAGGAGAATAGTGCCCACCCAAGGCTTGAGCCAACTATGTATTACAATAGCCATCTATTTCTAGTTACTTTGTGTACTTCGAAGGTGTCAGTGTGTCTTCAATTATCTACTGTTACACACAGTACGCATGTTATTTTTTTCTGCCCAGAATGTTTGACGTGGGTGGACAGCGATCAGAGAGAAAGAAGTGGATTCATTGCTTTGAAGGAGTTACTTGCATCATATTTTGTGCTGCACTCAGTGCCTATGACATGGTCCTGGCGGAAGATGAAAATGTGGTGAGTCAGAAGAGAAAAACACCCCTTGTGAGTTGTGAAGATTTAATGTCTTCTCTGATGGCACATTAGAAACCTTCCCTTCCTCTGTATGCCAGAAGCTGGGAATGGGCAACAGGGGATTACCTGTTCTGTTCATTCCCTCTGGGGCAGCTGGCATTGGCCACTGTCGGAAGACAGGATACCTGACTAGATGGACCTTTGGTCTGACCCAGTATAGTCATTCTTATGTTCCCTTTCCTTTTCCTAATACCTTTTTTTTAATGGTTAACACACTATACTGGTATAGTAATAGAAGAGCACATCAGACTACAAATAACACAAGGTGATAGGCTCTGTCAGCTTCTAATTGGCCCCTTTTGCATTTTAACAGAACAGAATGCACGAAAGCCTCCACCTGTTCAACAGTATCTGTAACCACAAGTACTTTGCTACCACCTCCATTGTGCTGTTTCTAAATAAAAAGGATCTCTTCCAAGAAAAAATAACAAAAGTTCATCTCAATGTCTGCTTCCCAGAATATGACGGTAAGTTGTCAGTTTCAAAACATACATTAAAATAATCAGCATAGGAATTGCTGCTGAGAGCTGTCAGAAGATTATTAGGGCTAAAGGGCACTATGTTATCATCATTCTCTGTGGATGCTATACTGATACACATCAAATTCAGAACCAGTCAATGGAGTCCAATGGCGTTTCACTTACTTACACCAGGCCTGAATCTTGCCCATTTTTTCTTCATTACATAAAGATATACTGTAAAATGTGTGAAGGTCAGTCCTTTTTGGAGGTTATACTTTCTATGGACATTGTTACAGGCTGGTGCAGCAGAACATGTGAAGTCACATTACATTGCACCAGTAGAAAAATGGTGTCATGCTCCAGACTGTTATCCTAATGTGTACATTAAGGCCCAAATTTTCAAAAGTGACTAGTAATTCTGAGTGGCCAACTTGGAATACCTTTCATGGGGGCCTGTTTTTCAGAATATTGATTCTCAGCACTTTCCGAAAATCAGGCCTCCTAAAGGTGTCTCAATTTGGCTACCCAAAATTGCTACTCAATTTTGAAAACTGGGGCCAAACAGTGAAACAATATGGGCCAGATTCAATGGAGATATGCTGATATCAGCTTAGGACCTGGTCTTGCATAAACATTACTGAGGCCCCCTATTGTCTCCAGGGAGCAATCAGCCAAAAGTTTTCTCCTCCGCATTCTGCCCTGGGCTTAAAGTGGATCCTCTGAACTACCTTCCAGGATCCTTCTTTCTGTTAGGGATGCACAAATAGAATGCAGGAAAATGACATAAAGAAATAAATATTGCATCCTTAGACCTATTTGGCTTTCTTGCTTTTTCTTCCTTTCCATTTTTGTCCTGCTGCTTTCTCATCTCTTACTGTTTCTCCCACTTACTGCTCTCCTCCCTTTGCCAAGTACACCACTTCTTTTTCCAGTAGAAAAACAGTTCCATTTTCTAGACAGTTTCAAAAGGGTCTAGCAATTTTGAGTTCCCAACTAAAGACATCTTTTAAAGGGGCTTAATTTTCAGAAGGAGAGTTCTTAGCACTTTCTGAAAATCAGACTCCTTTAAGGTGTCTCAAGTTAGCCACCTAACATTGCTAGTCAGTTTTAAAATTTGAGGTTTACGTGGTTTTCTTGCTTTTTCTTCCTTTTTTTATCCCTTCCTCTTCTTGCCTTCCTTTCTGCCAGTCCTTTCTTTTCTATTTTCAACTCTTTTCTTCCTTTCCATTTTTGTCCTACTATTTTCTCATGTTTTCATCTGTTTCTCACACTTACTGCTCTCCTCCTTTTGCCAAGTCCCAGAACGAGGCCAATGTTTCATATGATGACATATGAATTTTGGTGCCCAACTTAGTTTCAGAATTTTCAAGCCTGGGTGCCTCAAGTTATCTTCCTGACAAAATTTTTTGTTATCAGATGCTGTGAAGCCTATGATGAAAAATGTCTATGTTGTCTCCAACTAGGCCTAAACACATTTGAAGATGCAGGAAATTACATCAAGAAGCAGTTCCTAGACTTGAATTTAAAGAAAGAAGACAAGGAGATATATTCTCATATGACCTGCGCCACAGATACCCAGAACATCAAGTTTGTTTTCAATGCTGTAACAGACATCATAATCAAGGAAAACCTGAAAGACTGTGGGCTCTTCTAACCATTCACTCTCTCAGCCCCATCCTCTCTTTCTTCCTCTACCTCTCTCTTCACCCCTCTTTATCCTGTGCGTTGGTTGTGGCGGAAAAATGAGAGGAAAGAGAAAGTGCTGTCAGCTGGGCTTTGGTTAGATATAACTTAATACCTTGGATGTAGTTTGCTGTAGAACAAAGATCCCTGTGTAAGGAGTGTCATGAGATTATATGATCCTGATGCTGAGAGATGCTTTGCTCCCATACCTCTTATTAGAGTCAGTAGGAGTTTCCCACTAAAATCAATATGAGTTAAAGGTGATTAGCACTTCTCAAGATAAGGCCCTGTATTCTTCAATGAGGGGGGGGAACTGATGGAGAGTGAAAGACAATATGCAGGAAGGGTTGTGTTGATTTTTTTTAAGTTTAAGAAAACCTTTAGTATTTTTAAAAAAATAACCCTAAATATTATCCAATCATTTCACTTCAGTTTTCTTGTGTTTTCATGTTACACTGATGGTTCAAAATTATGTTGCATTAATTCAACATTTTAATGCAAATATAGAATAACATGCCCCAATGGAATTTTAGATTGTTGTATTTAGTTGG
This sequence comes from Sternotherus odoratus, assembly GCA_032164245.1. Taxonomy (NCBI): domain Eukaryota; kingdom Metazoa; phylum Chordata; order Testudines; family Kinosternidae; genus Sternotherus; species Sternotherus odoratus. The sequence goes on from JAVMKO010000001.1 coordinate 19,209,892, forward strand.
CTTATGACACAAAGGTTTATACATACATAAACAATTAATGCAAGAGCTATATATTGAATTTGAAAAAATGTAATATTGGAAGCATGAGGCATCCAATTTTTGGAAATATCATTGATATGCGGTAGAATTAGAGAAATACCTTCTAGTTCATCCCTTAAGGATATACTGCAAATCTTTCTTTGTAGCTGCTAAGACATAAGTTTAGGGTTCTGAAACCACTTATATCTGGTCATTGTGTGATAGCTCCCATCTTGGATGACTGAAACATCTATATATGTGCAGCAAGTTAAGGTGTATAGAGAACATATAAATATATGAAGAGGTGAACACCAAAGAGGAAGAGGATTTAAATATAGGATTAGTGGAATAAAATTAAGACAGGAAAATTTTAGTCCTAGTTTCAAGTAACACCCCTTAGACTGCGTATAGTCTCTCACGTGTGTCTTTTAGAACTAAACTGAACAAAACACTAGAAAATTGAGTGTAGTGGACAGTCCTGCATTATACAAGATGACCAAATACAGTAAGGTCTGCCATCCCTAATATCTGTGTATCCATTAACTTCTGAATTGCAGCTCTCTACTTGACTTATTCATTGCTTGTATTTTCAGCAATGTGTATTCAATGTGAAGGCCTTGGGATGACTTTAAATCGACAAATCATGTTTCAAATGAACCCTATCAAGAGTGGCAGCAGCAAAATTCATTTCTGGATGCCATGATGGTATAATGCCAGGCAAACCCTTTTTAAACCATCCCTAATAAATGGAAAATCCATGCATTATTTATGGTATCGTTCACACCACTTCGAGCAAGAGCATCAGCAAATGAATGAAGCTTATACTGTGCCCTGAAGGTCAACAAATGTGAATTGCACACTATGGGGTTTTATGCTGCATCCCCTGAAGCATCTGGTGTTGGCCACTCCCAGAGACAAGATTCTAGGTTTCAAGACCCATTGCTCTGATCCAGAATGGCAATTTCTTTGTTCTTAAACTTGAGATCTTGCAAGTCAGCAACAGGAACGAGCGCCAGCATTTGAGGGCCCAACACCAAAAATGCATTCTAATGCTCCCAAAAGTGCACATCTAATGACTTTTAAGAGAAGCACTTCTGATCGCAGCTGTCAGAAAGGCAGTGCATATTGTACCCAGAACCAAGACTATGCCTGTAAAATGACCGGTTTTTGTTGGGAACACTTTCAGGCCTAGAGATTATACATCGATCTCTGATAAATGATTTATTTAGGAATAGAGAGCAGATTAATAAAAATGAATTTCTCATTCCTGATTTCTCAATTGCTTTCTTTTCTTTTTTAAAAAATATCATAATTAATATAATTGATTACTTTGTAATACATAACACTTCTCAAACCAGCACACTGAGCCAACAAACAGGAGTACAAGCCATATCAAATGGTACCTGCCAATATTTACAGAGTGTCACATGATTCTGACATCTGCCTGTAGAACTGCTGGGTTTTTTTCCAGAAATCCTGATTAACATAAAGTGCACCTAAAATTCTAAATTAGAATGGCAGTAATTATATCTGCAAAGCAAGGAAAGGCCCCGGGGATCCCTTTCAGATTGTCTCAAGCCTCATGAAAATAAATGCCCATTAAACATTTTTATAATACACTTGAGACAATAAGATTTTTGGGGAAAGCACTTCCATATATCCATTTCATTTTTCAGTGAAACAGGGCATCTCCCGAACAGTGAGCGAATAGTAGTCGCTGTCTGATACTGTGTATTTGAATCTACAACCACATGGGGGCATGCTGACACCATATTTCTCCTTTTTGAATATATGGCATAACTTCATGGGTAAACTTCAGTATCAGTTCTGTACTGCTACCAGTGTCTGTAATGGAACAATAAATAAAAATGGATTAGACATAATTCCTCCTAGACACACAGTTCATGCTCCCAGTCCAATAATATACAATGCCATTCAAGCAATACCATAATATAATTTATATATTTTGTATGCACATGCATGCACACAGTGGCTAAACATTGCTGAGTAGATACTCTCCCAAATTACTGTGCATGAGAATGGATACAATTGAATTGTAATTTAGCATTAAATCCTCTATCAAGGTACTGTTATTTACAAGAAATCATTGCAATCTGAACTGTCATCCATTATCTGACTTCAGCAAGTTATTATACAAAGGACTGATCTTGCTCACACTGACTGCAAGGGGGGGGGAAGCAAACCTTTATACTTTAATGCCACCATTTACATCTTACATAGAACTTTGCATCCATGGATCTCAAAGCACTTTACAAATAAAAATGTTATGTCTTGTTGGATGACAAATAAGATCCACTCCAATTTTGATTTATAGCCTTGATTTTGTATGTTTTAAGACAATGCTATACCACCTATCAGTTACATATGCATGGAAAAACAGATAAGTCATGAAAAGTAATCAATCAAGTTACCTCTCTTGGGAACAGGGCAACTTTTTCCAAATCTCTAGTCTCTGCTATGTTCTTCCCTTTGTTTTCTCCACTTTCCTATTGTCAATGACCAATTTTTTTCTCTTCTGTTCTATGCAGACTCAGTTACCTCATCTGTATACCTATCCATTCTAGACCCCTGGATAAATATTTTATGCATAAATCATAATAACTAACCTGAGTAATGCATTTTGTTTAACCTACTCAAACTTACTTTTACCTATTTACTTTTATCATTTGTCTCCACTGTTAATCCTACTAGTTTCCTCAAGTTGTTAGAACTGGTCTATTTTTGTGGCCTTGGGTTTTTACTGGTCAGTTTGTCTTGGGGAGCACCTGAAGTTAAGAATCCCCTCATGACACTCGGCTTCATCCTGCTGTTTACACAGGCCAGCCACACAGACCAGGTTTCATGGTTTACACAACCCTGAAGCCGTTTCTGCTAACTTCTGGAATGCTATATCAGCAGAAACACACACACACATAAGAAAAACTTCCTTTCTATATAGGCAGTCATGTCTTTTCATTACATACTATTTTTCAAAACTGATGCACTGACAGATGAAGTGACTAGGTCAAGATCAAAGAGTAGGCCTGTGGCAGAATTGAGGCTAGAAGTCAGGTCTCCTGATTGGCAGGCTAGTGTCCTAGTCACTAAATCACGCTACTGCTGTTACCCAGTAGTAGAAAGACCTGTTTACCATTCAGTTCAGACAAAAAATATTATTTTGTTGTTTACTTTGCTCCTTACAGACTATTCATTTGCATTTTCATTTTTATGTGAAAATCAACAAGCTGAAAGACTCTATAGAAAAGAAGTGGTAATAACCACTAGCTCTAACATATATATTCTTTCACATCCCCCTTTCCCTTTGCCCTCCTCACAACTAAATGAGAAAGTAAATCAGGATTGCACTTTTGCTTAGTTTATTATTACTGTTATTATTGGACAGACTCAAGCTGGTGAGGTAATATATTTTATTGGACCAACTTCTATTGGTTAAAGGGATGAGTTTTTGAGCTACACAGCTTTAAAGAAAGCTCTGTGTAGTCAAAAGCTTGTTACTGTCACCCCCCATAAGTTGATCCAGTGAGAGAGATTCCCTTGCTTCCTTCATATCCCGGGACCCAGAACACTACAATAGCACTACAAACATTATTAGATGGAGACTTATTTTTACATCCAACTATAGTCTGAATTTGCTTTTCAATCATGTTTCTGTCATAGGTACAGAACTGTGCAAAACAAAAGGAAGAAAAATGAAAGTGCTATTTCACTCTGCCAGGACAGAAATAGCCTTTCATTGTACCTTTCAAATGAAATAGAATACACAGTGATTTCTTGTTTGTGTTCACATATTTACAAGCCAGAGGTTAGGAGTTTCAAACGTACCCAGGAATGTGGCAATTTTGCCATTGGGAACATTCAATGGAAGCAGAGTTAGGTCAAGACTAAAGCACTCTTGGTCTCCTCTAGGAGGGATTCAGCGAGTGTAGGACACTCACAATCCGCAGTGAACCTCTACTGAAGCAGTGCTCGAAGTGGACACCACCCTTGTGATCTTATAAAAGTTGCTGTGTTATGTTGAACGGTCACCTACATGAGCCACCCTGCCTTGTTTGTAAGTCAGCGTCCAAGGTCTGGAAATCTTTTGCGTCAGAAATGTACATTTACACCACTTCTACTTGCTGAATGAAACTGGAAATCCAGGTCAAAGTCTTTGACATGGATTACTGAGACCATGAATTGGACAGTTTGCGTTTTGTTCTGGTTTCATATCAGTGTATGAAGTAAATCAAGTTGACTGCATCCCTTTGCTAAATTATGGATATGAAGATGCAGTACTGTACATTTACCTTCAAGCTAGCTGGGGGGGGGGGGGGAGTAATAGTCTTTTACCAAAGAGACTAAAGAAAAAATGGATAATATTCTACTTCTTATGTTTGACACTGATTAAAAGTATCTTTAACCATATGATTAAAAATAAAGATGTATAAACTTGACCACTTTTGTCTTTTATGAACCATAAAAGTACATGTGAAATTTCTATGCACATGATTTAGTGACCAGTGACCCGTGGTAAGGGACAGTTTAATGACACAAAAGACATATTTAGTCATCAATTTTTATTTTACATAGGTTTCACCTAGCCCTTATCTTTTCATCTCTCCAGTCTTCTGTCTTTCTTTTACGTCCCTCATCTTCTTCCACTCCCATTCACTTTGCTTCACATCAACTGTCCTCCCACCTTAGAAGGCCAGGATCAGCCCCGTTCTGGTCCTACCAAGCAATTACTATAGCAGAAGAGGCTAGCAATCTATCTTGTCTCTGACACTTGCCAGTTGAAAGATGCTTCTGAGAAAGAACTAATCTATCCTGTGATGCATATAAATATGCAGTACGGTATCTCACAGGATGGAATATTTCCTGCTTAATAACCTGCCACCACTGTACACAAAGGCTCCACTTCAGGGAAACACTTATGCCTGTGTTTAAGTGTAAGCAGAGTCAAGATGAGCTGTACCCTGACATCTGGTGCTGAGTTGTGGAAAAGGACTTCATGGGCACATGTCCTTTGCAGGGCACACCCACCCTGCTGCTTGCCCAAATGGTCACTTTGGCTGCTGTGGGACCCCCAGTTTCCCTGTTATTGGGGCAGGAAGAATAAAGTGTTGTTATCCTAGTTATGTGACTCAAGGACATTGGAACTGTACTTGGCCTTTTATGATGGAGGGACTCTCACTAAACAAGCAACAAAGAGTCTTGTTGCACCTTATAAGACTAACAGATTTTAGGGATCATGAGCTTTCGTGGGCTAAGAAAGCTCATGATCCCTAAAATCTGTTAGTCTTATAAGGTGCTACAAGACTTTTTGTCGCTTTAGCAGATCCAGACTAACACGGCTACCCCTCTGATACTAGACTCCCTAAACTAGGTAGCACTCGCTAGATAAGGGACAGAGGTTCTAAAACCCAGTGAATTGAGAGAGGCTGGGGACAGGTATTTGTACCATGGTGTAGGCCCCTTCTGAGAACCTTAAACAGCAATTGCTCCTCCTCCTCCTCCTCCTCCTCCTCCTCTCCACTATGTAATATCAGAGCTAATTTGGATTCCATTAGGAGTCTGGTTACAGATTGCTGAGCTGAATTCACTTAGGACCAATGGTACACCAGCACTGAGGTTCCCATACTATGAGCTGAAAGCACTGAGTGCTGTGTTAACTAGTAGGGGGACCTGAAGATAGATTGGGCAGCAGCTTACCAGATGTCAGCTGAAGTGGAGAGCTTGCAGATTGGCTACTAGAGAGGAGCGGCTTGCAGGATGCCTACTGGAGTGGAGCAGCTGGTGGAGAGGAGCAGCTTGCAGTGAAGTCTGCAGCAGAACCCTATAGAGAGCAGGGCTGGCGACAGAAATTTGGGGGCCCCCTACTTTGATAGTTTGGGGGCCCCCCAGCCCAGCTGGGCCCCCCCAGCCCAGCCGACAGCGGATGGGCCCCCCCCCAGCCCAGCCGGGCCCCCCCCAGCCCAGCCCAGCTGGCGCTCCCCTCCCCCCAGCCCAGCCGACAGCGGATGGGGGCCCCCCCAGCCCAGCCGCCCCCCCCCCCAGCCCAGCCGACAGCGGCTGGGTCCCCCCCAGCCCAGCCCAGCCGGCGCTCCCCCCCCCCCCTCCCCGGGCAGCGAGAGCTGCGTGAGCCGCCCTTTCTCCCTCCCCCCCCCCCCCCGGACAGCGCTGCTGCTGCCGGCCGGGCTCACAGCTCCTGCTGGGGCCAGGCTCGCTTGTCCGGGGGAGAGCCGCGCCGCCTCCCCGCCCCTTCCCCGCTCTCCAGGGCCGGCGACAACGGGTACAGCTGTGTACCGCCCCCCCCTAAAGTCGGGGGGCCCGGTACAGCTGTACCCGTAGTACCCCCCTGTCGCCGGCCCTGATAGAGAGGCAGAACAGTTGGCTGTCAGAGCACGTAAGATGCCCCTTTACCTCTCCCCATCCCCATTTCCACCCAGCCTGGGGGATTTAAAACTCTGCAGATGAATTTTTGACTTCTGGAGGGGCTGCACTCACCAGAGACATAGACTTTGGGGTTGCTGGACTTTGGGGTTGTTGGACTTTGGATGACTTTTGGGTTGCTGGACTCAAGAACCAAAGGGAAAGGACACGGCCCAGTTTGCTTGGGGTGGGTCTTTTCACTCATGGTTTGTGTTATGAATCCTGTTTGTGGTGTTTCCCCAACATAATGCCGCATTTTTTCTCTCTGTTATTAAAAGGCTTCTGCCTCACTCAGACTCTGTGTTTGTGAGAGGGGAAGTTTTGCCTCTTAGAGGCACCCGGAGGGTGGTATATATTTGTCCCAGGTCAGTGGGTGGGGACTTGAGCCGGCTTTGCATTGTGTTATTGGAACAGAACCCCTAGATACTGAACCTGGTCCTTGTTGCTGCTAATTCTGACGGGCAGAAGGGTTACATTTGCATGTAAACAATCCAATTGTAGTAGTGGAACTACATGTGCTTAAGTGCATTGCTGGATGAGGGCCAAAGAGGTCACTAGAGAAAGACACACAGAATATTTTCATCCTCTGAGATTACACATAGTTTTTCTACATTGCTCCTAGCCTAGGAGCAAATAATTGATGTCATGTTTCAAATATGGAGTCTCAAAAGGTCACATTCCCTCCAGACCTCTGAATCAGCCACTCTTCTGTAAAAATAAATTCTTTATCTACAAAATTGAATTAATGACTCTGCAGTCTATTCTCCTGTCCAAAGGGACATATAACTCTTATTAGTGTCAATAAAGACTGCACGTGCCCAGGGAGAGGAAAATAAACCCCTTGACATTCAAATCAGCGACATGCATTACGTATCCTAAAGCCATTTGTTGGATACCATTGCTGACAAGTCTTCTGTAAATATTGCCCCGGACATAATGTCTGAAAAGAAGGGAAATGCAGTTGCTGCAGGAAGAGCCTGCACATGAATCAAATGGATTTTGAGGTTGAGATAATGAATATCACAAAAGCCTTGGCACAGTCCAGAGTCCATTAGAAAGAAAACTTAAATATTTTAAAGCATTTAAGCATGCTCAGCTGGCTAAGCACTAAGCTTCTGACTGTGTTTGGTTGGGGAGTCAGATGTTGTCTACACAGACACAGAGAATCCTAAATGCAATGACCAGCTGAGAACTCACTGCATGGGAGGCAGCCATGTAAGGGAACCTCCAAAGCCCTGGCATGCCACTAAGCAGTGCTACCCAATGGCTCTCTTTGCAACAACCAATAACACTGGTCAATGCTCTGCTGTTTGCATAGGAGAGCGAAATATAACAGCCACAGATGCTTTTGGAGAGTGTGTAGTTGTGGCTGTACTAATGATTCACACCCTGGGGTGGGGAAAAAATCCATCATCCCCACCAACTCCATGCACAAGGAATATTACTCAACCCTTTGTGCTTTGCACTGAGACGATAATGGGTTTTAATATTTTTTTATTTAGTTTTATGTAAAGTTAATTTAAATTAGGCATTTATAAGGTGCACTGAGGCAGTCAAGTTCTCTCTGTCCCCACTGGGGCTGGGTTACTCTTTGTACATATGCCATAGCTCCAAGAATCGAGGCACTTGCGAAGAATCACCCCTAACGCAGCAAAGCAGATTAAACAAGAACAAGAGTTAGACCACCACGTCTGCTGTGCAGATCAGTTGAATCATGTGTGCCTGGCTCTACGGCCTTAACTCACGGGGTGGTACCTGCTTGCTGATGCACATACAAGGCTGAACTCCATCCTCCCTGATGCCTCATGCAACCCCACTGTGTGTAAAGTTATAAGGACAGTACACTAGAGATGATACAATGTATCTGAGGTACAGGAGGCCTCATGACTCACCCTGGCATTCAAATTACTGTATCTTTGGGGGTGTCATGAGTATTCAGGAGGTTATTATATCTTCAGAAGTGAAAACATTCATGTATCAGGTGTAAGCCAACTTCTTACTGTTGGGGGTTAGGTAGCTTACCCCATCTCTGCCTACCACAGGGTCTCTTGTACCTGCCCCGGTCTGTGACATAATATTGCACTAATTGGACTGTGAGGGTAGGTAAAATTGGGAGACATCTACTGCTAAATTCCCAAACTATAAGCTTTCCTTGTGAGTTAATATTTGGCTTCATCCAGTCATGTTAATTCCTAGTAGGTATACAGAATATTGCACTTTATAAAGGGAAACATCATGTCTCACTTTTCTTAGAAATATTTTCTTCTACGAATAAAGAGATATTTAATCTGGGTACAAGATACATCAATTGTAGTTAGATGGGAGACGTATTATGCCATCAAGTTTTGAGCGGAGCTCCCTATTGATTTCAAGTCAATGGGATGTTCTGCTTAAGAACTGATGGATAACACTGCCCGGGGGTGTTTTTTTCAACGTGCACGTCATGTGTATGATGATCCCATAACAAATCGCTTCACTTAGAATCATTTGAACAATATGCTACTGTAGTTTGAACCCTCTTTAACTTGCAATGAGGGCTTGATGTCTCAGGGATTTTGTGCTTTGTTTAGGATTTTTGGATCGTATTGAAGTAGGGATTATTAGTAGTTACTTTAATAAAAAGATCCTTTGTTTCGGAAAGAATACTCCCTGTGTCAATTACTTTATCGGAAGGTTATATTCATGTCCTTTAGTGTTTCCTTAACAACCCTGGAAACTTTTACCTCAGGAAGAACAGATTAAGGGGGTGAGAGGCAGGTTATTGTAGCTGTGTCACAAAAATAAAATTTTTCTGGGTAACAATCCAATAACTTGGTTCCTCACTTTTCTGCTATTATTATACTTACATCTTGTAGTCCTGCTTAAAGCTGAGGCTTTCTATATATTACTTATACATATAATAAATTATATTACCAAATTTATACACACAGACACACACATTCATTGAACCTATCAGAATTTGCTGTTACTTGGATACTATATTAAATATGTTACTTTGTCCTTTTTCCATTCCCTTTCCTCCTCTCCTTTTTTCTTTCTTATTTCCCTTCTATAACATAGATAAAATGTTGAAAATGATTAAATACAAATTTTAAAGCATATTGTTTTATTTTACACTGCATCAGTAATAAAATTCATCTACAATCGTGTTTCACTTTTATGTCTGATTGTTTAGTGTGGGTGTATCAATATAATTAAACATTTAAAAAAACAAATGCAATTATTCCTTCCAATCAAACAACAACCACAGAGACAAGCTAAACCAAATGCAGGAAGGGCTAGAAGAATAAAGGTGGGACATGGCTTGAACCCAGAAACATTTTCTATCAAAACACAGGATTAATTTTGGCTTTGGACTTACTGTAACTTTGTTGATTTTAGTGAAGTCTCTGTGGCCCATGCCGCTTCCCATTGGTTGAGAATGCATTGTGATGTGCCTAACTCAGCCCCGGTGTCAATGAATTCAATGGATGTTGTGTGTGCACATGCCTTTCAGGGGTTAATATCAGAGGTGGTCAAAAAATCTGCATCAGAACCATTTTCCATTGGAAAATGCAGTTTCTCCAAAATGGAAACATTTTACCAAATTATTTCGATTTCATCAAAATTTTGTTTCAGAGATTAAACAAGGGGGAGAGTTCTGACAATTTTTCCTTTTGAAATGACTGTTTTGAAAAAATATATTTTGTATTATATGACAATATAATAAAAAAGTTATAATAGGAACAAAACATTTGGCCATTAACCTCAAAGCAACCTTTTTTCTGAATTTTGTTCCAAATCTAAACCAAATCTAACGCTGAAATCTCAAAATCCTCCATGAAACGGAATTGCCATTCTGGACACTTTTCTAGTTAGTTGTATGTACAGTATTTTTTCTTTGCTTATGTCTACATTGCAAGCAAGCAAGCGGCAGGAAGTTTCAGAGCCTGGTTCTACAGATCCAGATTTGGGCTGGTAGTATGGCACTAAAAAACAGCTGTGTAGACATTCACGCAGACGCTGTGAAGGCCACCCCCTTGCCTATGCTTCAGAGCCTGAGCTCCAGTCCATACTTGTATGTCTATTCTGCTCATTTTTGTGCTGTAGCACAAGCACTGTGAGCCCAAATCTACAGACTCAGTACTCTGAGACTTGATGTCACAGGTTTCTGCTTGCTGTGTAGACAAACCTTATGTCAGCCTGCCTGTAGTAGACACAACATACTCTGAGGGCAACAGTCTTAAATGTGTGAAATGTCTTAAATGTCTTTAACAGCACACCCAGCAGAGAGCAGTGGTTCTCACTCCACACTTCATCAAAGACCCAGACACTGCATGATCTGAACACCTTTAATTCCACTTAGATACTCAATAGGATTTGAGAGCACTGAACACCATGCTAGAGGTGCACTGTCCCCACAGGATCAGACTCCCGTACTTGCCACTGAATTTAAGTTTATTAGATTTTTTTCCAGTGACCCCGTAAACTATTCTTTGCTGATACAGTTTGATATTTACCTGCTGACAGCATTAGTACTTCTACTCAGAAAGGCTCTGTTTACACACATAGAAAATCTCACTGCACTAGGTCCCAGAGCTGCAAAGCTCCTACTTCAAAAAGGTCCCAGCTAATGCCTGAACTAGGAGGTTTGCAGTTTGGCGCTAGTGCTGGTCTCCGACAACAAAACACCCAGCTGAGCCCATACAGAGTCACCAGTGGACTGAATCCTGGAGGTTAACCATCCACGGGCTAATTGTGACATTAATCTCACTCTGCCCACTGCTGAGATGTTGATGCTGCGCTAGAGACATGTTGCCATGTAAAGTCATTTTATCCTGTTCTGGAAGTCGTGTGGTTATGATGGCTTGTACAGACCCAACCAAGTGACGCTAATGGAAAGGAAAAGGAAAGCAAAGAAAAAGCAAACAGGTTTACTACTTTTAAAAGATAACAGTTTGAGAAGTGGCCTCTGATTTGACGTGCCTCAGTGTTTAGGTGACCAACTTGAAACTCTCACAGGTCGCTTTTGAAAAAAATTGACCATAATGTCCAGCTTATATAAGAGTCGCTGGTGGCTTTGGGGATCAATGCAGAGAGTGAATTAAGGGGTTCAAGACTGCAAAGTGAAGGATATTAATGGCACCTCTGGGATCTCCCTGTCTCTTTGATGAGGAATTTGATTGGATGCTGGGAACTGTAGCAAACCCTGAGCCCACACAGGTGAAGGACACTCACCTGAGCAGGGTCAGGAGCAAGGAGGTTGTGCCTTCAGAGCAGATGCAGGACATCCTAGGTCCATGTTTGGAGAAGCTGTTTGGGATGACCCAAGGTAGCAGCACACAGTGGAACCAGAACAGGAAGCACTGTTGGAGCCAGAGCTTGGTAAGTTTCTGCCACCATGTTTATTGTTATTAATATACGGCTGGGGAGGATTTTTTGCTTATGACTGTATTCAGATATTAATGCCAGCTGTGTGGATAGCATGCTTCCATTTAAGGCAGAACTCGGCCCATTTATCTGGCACCCCACCTCCCATCTAACATTACATGGGATTGAAAATGGACCCCAGGAGTGGAGGGGAAAAAAAGTTAAACAAGCAGTTCTCGTGATTTTTTTACTAGTTCCTCACTGATCGTTAGAAATATGATTTGGGGCACTACAACTATGGGTATCACATATTCCTGTTAATACAACTCACCTTATAAATCAAGCACACCAGTGCTGTATTGGCCTGCCCAACTAACTGAGTCAAAAAAAAATCTGGCTGTAAAGAATCCAAACCAAACCAAACCAAACCAGAGAGTGTATTTGGTCCATAGCTGGCTGAAATATGAGTCCAAATGACAGGGGATGGTGTTGGTATCAAGGAGTCTCAATGTCTGGCAGTCAGTTGGAGCTGTCCATGACACCAGGGTGCTTGTAAGGTGACTGCACTATGTCTCCTTGCCACATCAGCATCTTGTTGATTTGAGCATGAAGTTTCACTAGTGTTCTATCCAAATTAAGAGTCACTGAGGAACTGGAACATCTGGTAACTCTAGAGGGAATTTCAAGAATATTGTTAGGACCAAACAAGTTTTACACATTTTTTCACTTAAAGATCTCATATCAAATTCTGAAACATGTGTCGAGAGCAGAGAAACTTGCAACTCCAGAGTCCATTCTAGGGAAGCAACTAAAAGATCCCATCTGGAATTAGCCAAGAACTATCATGTCAGAAAAATGTGAGCTAAGTAAAAACATCAGCTTTTGCTCTGTGAGACGGAGTTATTAAATGTCTCTTTCGCCCGCTTTACCTGTGAACATCACAGACAAATCCCATGTAAGATTTTCCAGCCTCCACAGTAATGGATTCCTCTTGTTAGTTCCTCCATTTCCTCAGACTTTTATAATACATAATACAGTGCACTCAAAGCACAGAAAACAACAAAGCCTGCCAGCTAGGTGCCCCTTTAAAACACGTTTCCTCATGAACATTTCTGGGCTGCTACAGTGAAACCAAACAGAAGTTCCAATATTTGAGGTTCAATATGGGCTTTTTCTCCCAGCTCCTGTATTACCTACATGCCTCCAGCTTCCATCCAGGACACATCACACAATCCATTGTCTACAGCCAAGCCCTAAGATACAATCAAATTTGCTACAGTCCCTCAGACACCTACAAGATCTTTATCAAGCATTCGTAAAACTACAATACAAACCTGGGGAAGTGAGGAAACAGGTTGAGAGAGCGAGACAGGTACCCAGAAGTCACCTAATACAGGACAGACTCAACAAGAAAAACCACAGAACATCACTGACCATCACTTACAGCCTCTCCAGCACATTATTAATGATCTACAACCTATCCTGGAAAATGATCCCTCACTCTCACAGACCTTGGGAGGCAGGCCAGTCCTCACTTACAGGCAGACCGCCAACCTGAAGCAAATACTCACCAGCAACTACACACCACACCTCAGAAACATTAACCCAGGAACAAATCCCTGTAACAATCCCCGGTGCCTAGTCTGTCTCCATATCTACTCTAGCGACACCATCAGAGGACCCAACCACAAGAGCCACACCATCAAGGGTTCATTCACCTGCACATCTATTAATGTTATATATGCCATGATGTGACAGCAATGCCCCTCTGCCATGTATACTGGCCAACCCGGACAGTCTCTACATAAAAGAATAAATAGATGCAAATCAGACATTAGGAAAAGTAATATACAAAACCTAGTAGGAGAACATTTCAATCTCCTAGGACATTCAATAACAGATTTAAAAGTAGCCATCCTTCAACAACAACAAAAAAACAGACTTAAAAGAGAAACTGCAGAGCTATAATTCATTTGCAAATTTAATACCATTAATTTGGTCTTGGACAGGGACCAGGAACGACTGGTTCATTACAAAAGCAATTTTCCCTCTCTTGATATTGACACCTCCTCATCAATTATTGGGAGTGGACTACTCCAACCCTGACTGAATTGGCCCTGTCAACACCGGTTCTCCACTTATAAGGTAACTTCCTTCTCTTCATGTGCCAGTATATACTTATTAGTGTACACGGGCCAAAGTGCTTAATGGTGTTTGCCCTCAGTCCCCCTGCACCGTGCCCTGTTATCTCACTGAGTCCCTCCCCTGCTCTACCACTGCCTCTCAGTCCCACTGTATCGTGCCCTGTTACCTCACTGGGGACCCCCTCCTTCTCTACCACTGTCCCTCAGCCCCGCTGCAATGTGCCCTGTTTCTTCACTGGGGTCTCCCTCCTTCTCTACCACTGCCCGTCAGCCCTGCTGCACTGTGCTCTGTTACCTCACTGGAGTCCCCCTGCTTCTCTACCACTGTCCCTCAGCATCGTGCCGTTACCTCACTGGGGTCCCCCCCTGCTCTACCACTGCCCCTCAGTGCTGCTGCACCATGCCCTGTTACCTCACTGGGGTCCCCCCCCCGCTCTACCACTGCCTCTCAGCACTGTGCCCTGTTACCTCACTGGGGTCCCCCCCCCCCCCCGCTCTACCACTGTCTCTCAGCACTGTGCACTGTTACCTCACTGGAGTCCCCCCCCCCCCGCTCTACCACTGCCCCTCAGCACTGTGCCCTGTTACCTCACTGGGGTCCCCCCCCCCGCTCTACCACTGCCTCTCAGCACTGTGCCCTGTTACCTCACTGGAGTCCCCCCCCCCCGCTCTACCACTGCCCCTCAGCACTATGCCCTGTTACCTCACTGGGGTCCCGCCCCGCTCTACCACTGCCTCTCAGCACTGTGCCCTGTTACCTCACTGGGGACGGGCCAAAGTGCTTACCGCTGTTTGTCCAAGCCGTCTCTGCAGCTCGCGGCGGTGCACGCGACCAAACTACCACTCCCAGCATGCTGTTCGTCTGGGCCGTCTCTACTGCGCATGACAGCTTCGGACAAACTTCCTCTGGCCTTTTATTATATAGGATGCCTCTGTCTGTAATTTTCGCTCCATGGCTCTGAAGAAGTGGGTTTTTTACCCACAAAAGCTTATGCCCAAATAAATCTGTTAGTCTTTAAGGTGCCACTGAACTCCTCATTGTTTTTGTGGATACAGACTAACACGGCTACCCCTCTGATACTCGCAATTACGGGAATTTACTGTGCATTCCCACTTTTCAGTTCTGGAGGCTGGATTCAACCCATTTGGTGATGGTGACTCTGGAGGGAAAAAGATGGCATGCTATTAACATTAAAAAGGTTGCAGAGCAGTTTTTAAACTAAGAGATGGGGGAAAGCCGATTGCTGCAGAGGAGCACGTGGATCGGATAGAGACTTCTCTTACAGGAGAGTCTGTCATTAGAGATTCTCTAGGTTTTAGACAGGAAAGGATGGAAAAGGATAAAGGAGGGGCCAGATCAGATGAGAAATTTTCACATAAAGAATCTGACATACCAGGGAAGAGCAGACAGATAAACAGTGACCAGTTTTTAAAGTGCTTGTACACAAATGCCAGAAGTCTAAATAATAAGATGGGTGAACTAGAGTGCCTCGTGTTAGAGGAGGATATTGACATAATAGGCATCACAGAAACATGGTGGACCGAGGACAATCAATAGGACACAATCATTCCAGGGTATAAAATATATCGGAAGGACTGAATAGGTCGTGGGGGCGGGGGAGTGGCACTTTATGTAAAAGATAGTGTAGAATCAAATGAAGTAAAAATCTTAAATGAATCCACATGTTCCATAGAATCACTATGGATAGTAATTTCATGCTCTAATAAGAACATAACAATAGGGCTCTATTATCGACCACCTGATCAGGACAGTGATAGGGATGACGAAATGCTAAGGAAGATTAGAGAGGCTGTCAAAATAAAGAACCCAATAATAGTGGGAGACTTCAATTATCCCAACATTGACTGGGTACATGTCACCTCAGGACGAAATGCAGAGATGAAATTTCTTGATACTTTAAATGACTGCTTCTTGGAGCAGCTGGTACAGGAACCCACAAGGGGAGAGGCAACTCTAGATTTAGTCCTGAGTGGAGCGCAGGATCTGGTTCAAGAGGTAACTATAAAAGGACCGCTGGGAAATAGTGACCATAATATAATAACATTTAACATTCCTATGGTGGGAATAACACCTCAGAAGCCCAACACTGGGGCATTTAATTTCAAAAAGGGGAACTATGCAAGAATGAGGGGGTTAGTTAAACGGAAATTAAAAGGTAAAGTGACTAAAGTGAAATCCCTGCAAGCTGCATGGACTCTCTTCAAAGATACCATAATAAAGGCCCAACTCAAATGTATACCCCAAATTAAAAAACAACGCCAGAAAACTAAAAAAGAGCCACCGTGGCTTAACAGCCAAGTAAAAGAAGCAGTGAGAGAGAAAAAGGCATCTTTTAAAAAGTGGAAGTCTAATCCTAGTGAGGTTAATAGAAAGGAGCATAAGCACTGCCAAATAAAGTGTAAGAATGTAATAAGAAAAGCTAAAATGGAGTTTGAAGAACAGCTAGCCAAAAACTCAAAAGGTAATAACAAAATGTTTTTTAAATATGTCAGAAGCAGGAAGCCTGCTAAACAACCAGTGGGGCCCCTGGATGACAGAGATACAAAAGGAGCACTTAAAGATGACAGAGTCATTGCAGAGAAACTAAATGAATTCTTTGCTTCAGTCTTCACGGCTGAGGACGTTAGGGAGATTCCTAAACCTGAGCTGTCTTTTGTAGGTGACAAATCTGAGGTATTGTCACAAATTGAAGTATCAGTAGAGGAGGTTCTGGAACTCATTGATAAACTTAACTGTAACAAGTCACCGGGACCAGATGGCATTCACCCAAGAGTTCTGAAAGAACTCAAATGTGAAATTGCAGCACTATTAACGAGGGTTTGTAACCTATCCTTTAAATCGGCTAATGTGCCCAGTGACTGGAAGATAGCTAATGTAACGCCAATATTTAAAAAGGGCTCTAGAGGTGATCCTGGCAATTACAGACCAGTCAGTCTAACGTCCATACCGGGAAAATTAGTTGAAACAATAGTAAAGAATAAAATTGTCAGACACATAGAAGAGCATAAATTGTTGGGCAAAAGTCAACATGGTTTCTGCAAAGGGAAATCGTGTCTTACTAATCTATTAGAGTTCTTTGAAGGGGTCAGCAAACATGTGGACAAGGGGGATCCGGTGGACATAGTGTACTTAGATCTCCAGAAAGCCTTTGACAAGGTCCCTCACCAAAGGCTCTTACGTAAATTAAGCTGCCATGGGATAAGAGGGAAGATCTTCTCATGGATTGAAAACTGGTTAAAAGACAGGGAACAAAGGGTAGGAATAAATTGAACTTTTTCAGAATGGAGAGGGGTAACTAGTGGTGTTCCCCAAGGGTCAGTCCTGGGACCGATCCTATTCAACTTATTTATAAATGATTTGGAGGAAGGGGTAAACAGTGATGTGGCAAAGTTTGCAGATGATACTAAACTGCTCAAAGTAGTAAGGACCAAAGCAGACTGTGAAGAACTTCAAAAAGATCTCACTAAACTAAGTGATTGGGCAACAAAATGGCAAATGAAATTTAATGTGGATAAATGTAAAGTAATGCACATTGGAAAAAATAACCCCAACTATACATACAATATGATGGGGGCTAATTTAGCAACAACCAATCAGGAAAAAGACCTGGGAGTCATTGTGGATAGTTCTCTGAAGGCATCCACGCAGTGTGCAGCGGCAGTCAAAAAAGCAAACCGGATGTTAGGAATCATTAAAAAAGGGATAGAGAATAAGTCAGAGAATATCTTATTGCCCTTATACAAATCCATGGTGCGCCCACATCTTGAATACTGCGTACAAATGTGGTCTCCTCATCTCAGAAAGGATATACTGGCACTAGAAAAGGTTCAGAGAAGGGCAACTAAAATGATTAGGGGTTTGGAACGGGTCCCATATGACGAGAGATTAAAGAGGCTAGGACTTTTTAGCTTGGAAAAGAGGAGACTAAGGGGGGATATGATAGAGGTATATAAAATTATGAGTGGTGTGGAGGAAGTAAATAAGGAAAAGTTATTTATCCTGTTCCCAAAATAGAAGAACTAGGGGCCACTCAATGAAATTGGCGTGCAGCAGGTTTAAAACAAATAAAAGGAAGTTCTTCTTCACACAGCGCACAGTCAACCTGTGGAACTCCTTACCTGAGGAGGCTGTGAAGGCTAGGACTATAACAGGGTTTAAAAGAGAGCTGGATAAATTCATGGAGGCTAAGTCCATAAATGGCTATTAGCCGGGATGGGTAACGAATGGTGTCCCTAGCCTCTGTCTGTCAGAGGGGGGTGATGGATGGCAGGAGAGAGATCGCTCGATCATACCTGTTAGGTTCACTCACTCCGGGGCACCTGGCATTGGCCACTGTCGGTAGACAGGATGCTGGGCTAGATGGACCTTTGGTCTGACCCAGTATGGCCGTTCTTATGTTCTTATGTTCTTATATTGAGCCAAGTCTTCCTCCTGAGTCACATCCCAGGCAAACCCATTGCCTTCAGTGGAGTTGCAGCATACTTAGCACTTTATGTTTTCAAAGTGCTGTACAAATATTAACCCATTAACTCTCGCACAGGTCCAGTGAGGGAGGAAGGTAAGTAATCCCAGCCCCATTTTGCACACAGTAAGTAACTGAATGACACAGAAAGGGCAAGGCTCCATAGCGCCTTCCAAGAGGAGCATCCAAAAGGTATTTTTCCTACAGGAGGCAGGATTCTTCCCAGAGCACACGGAGGCATAGTTCAGTTCATCTAATGCTGTACCTCTTTATGGAATGCAGACTGTTACCCACAGCGCAAGCATGTAGTTTCATAGGCCAGTGTGCCTGGCTAGGCAAACCCCTTTGCGGGTGACATGGGTCCCCAGGTAACAGGCACAAAGTAGCCTCTAGGCATAAGGACTGCAATCCCATGAAGCCCTTTCTCAGGCCACCATCATGTGGGTCTTTATGTACCCCTCACCTCTGCTGTGTCCCCTCCTAGGGTCAAGCCACTATTTGGCCCAAATTGATTCTAAGATCCTAGGTGAGTAATTAGCCAGTGCTTGGATTAGACTCTGACTATATTCCCAGAATTTACTCTGAAACCTGTTCTAACTTTTCTGCACTACTTGGCTGCACTACTTTATCTGTACTGGACAGTTACAGTTCCCAGGAGTCTGTCTCTGCAGCAATAGCCATTTTGCCATCTTCTCATGCAGAATGGATGAAGCCTGTTACAGTGGAAACGCACACTGTGCTCTCTCAAGGAAACTGTTGTTTGCTGTTTTCCCTTAATCTAAAATAAAGTTCATTCAAACGGTAAGTATATGGTTACTTGTTGTGTACAGAAATTATTAACAGGTACCTTTGTCTACTAAGGTCCTTCTATGCCCTTCACTACTGCTCTGCAGTATCTGAATGCTGCATTAGGGAACATAGAAAATGGGTATAAAAGAACGAGTTGATCTTCAAGGTGAAAAATCCAATACAGTACCATGTTAGCCCTGTTCTCTTCCACACAAAGCGGGTCTGGGGGAGATCTTGTCCTGGAAGGTGAATCACTGTGACAGGTTACCGCTCCCCCACTCTGAGGTGCCACTTGATGGACTAGGGTTCCACCTGTCTGGGGCCCCTTATCATGCCCTGCCAACCCAGACCCTCAAGCCTCCTCCAGCACACACACTGGTAGGGACACACCCAGCTGCAGAAAGACACAAACACTGCCATCAGATCTGCCTGGGAAGACTCAGCTATGGAACTGCTCATCACACAAGGACATATCCCCTCTGGGGTGCAAACCCAAAATTGTACTGTCTTGTGCTGCACAGAGAACCATGCAGCATAAGCTCATACAGTTCACCTCCTCCCTCAATGTGGAGAAAGATATGCAGAGCTTTTTGCTTCCCAGTTCCGAATTCCACAAACAAGTTTATTAACTACAAAAGATCGATTTTAAGTGATTATAAGAGATAGCAAACAGATCACATTACCCAGAAAATAAAACAAAAATGTGATGTAAGCTTACATACTAAAGAAACTGATTTCAAGCAGTAATTTCTCACCCTAGATGTTTAAAGCAGTTTACAGAGTTTCTTGTAGACAAACTGCTCTTGCTTGCAGCTTAAAACTCCAGGTATGCCTTTCACACCTTTTCTAGCCTGGGTTCAGTTCTTCTGACCCCCACATTTGTCTTCACCCTTGTGTTCCCTCTAAACTGTCGGTGTCTGCATGCGCACACAGATCCTAAACCACCCCCCACCCCCCGCACATTTTGTGGGCACAAAAATTTGCACTGAAGCACAAAAAATTGCACAGAAGAAATATTTTGTGCACACATCCTGTCAAAAATTAGAGGGAACATTGTCGGGGACCCTTTGTTTTCCAGTCTGGACACACACACACCTGGGGTGGAAAAATAATGGTATTCCATCATGGAGTCCAGTTCCAGGTGACATGATCACATGACCCTGAAGTGTCAAAGCAGCCACAGTCAAAGGCTGTTTGTAGCATCACAGGAAGGTGGGAGATTAGCATTTTAGAACATCAGGGTTAGAAGGGACCTCGTCTAGTTCATCCCCCTGCTCAGATCAGGATTATTTCCCAACTAAATTCTCCAGCAGATTTTTGCCCCAAATGCCTAAATGGCCCCCTTGAGGATTTAGCTCACAATTCTGGGTTTAGCAGGCCAATGCTCAAACCACTGAGCTATCCCTTACCCCTATCGTGAAAGACCTATTGTTCTCCCTAATAGTCTATTAATGTGTTTCCATACTTAGCCAGACTGATTGCATTTTGTCCAGTGGGCCTCTCCCAAGTGCAAACACCTCTGCAGTACAGATGTATAGTCTATAGATACAAAAATGATACAGGTATACACACAGGATAATCATATTCAGAAAATCATACCATTTCCAATGATATCTCACATGACCCATCCTGCATGAAATACATATTAGTTATGCCATATTCATATCATAAGCAAATCTGTATGAAGAAGATGGGGCAGCGTCACAGCCAGCAAGCAGCTATCTGGGGTGGGTCAGAGCCAGTGGTTGGTCAAAATGTAGACACATTTTTAATATACAAAAGCGCCATCTTTTTACTGGTTGCACTTGATATATTTCATACCGAGTCCCTGAGGAGGAAGGTGGAACCACCATGTGTAATAGATATTTTCTCCCAAACCATTCTGAACGCTAACATATCATTTTCTGTAGCCATGAAAATTACAGTACTGTTAAGAAGCTGCCAACCCAGTAACATGCAC
Source organism: Sternotherus odoratus (assembly GCA_032164245.1). Lineage (NCBI taxonomy): Eukaryota > Metazoa > Chordata > Testudines > Kinosternidae > Sternotherus > Sternotherus odoratus. The sequence continues at coordinate 19,231,068 of JAVMKO010000001.1, forward strand.
AACATGCAGCTTTTGACTCCAAATGTTTTGAAGGCTTTTCTTAAAAACAGCTAAGTGTTTCTCATGCTTTCAGTAACCTATAATAAAGAGCCAAACTTTGTGTTCACAAATGGTGGGGCAGGCTTTGAAAGAGACAGGGCCTTTCATTTACTTTATACATTTCTATTTAGGGCTCTGCTCTTTAAATCTTAGAAAACACAACCCTGGAGACGGTTTGTCAAAGCTAGGGTTAGAGAAGAACTTGCCCACTGCAGTTCTTTTTATTTATGTAACTATTTATCACTAATTCTGATTACTGCTATTAACATAGTGGGCCCTATAGAGCCCCTCACTCCACCCAATCTTCATGTAGAGGAGACTTTCCATATGGGTACATCTCCCCGCTCCCCCATGGATAGGATCAGCCTCATCCAGGGCACTGTCCCAATCCCAGAGCCTCACGGGAACAATAAGTGAGCTTGGATTTTAGAGGAGGGCTGAGAGTTGGTGGCCCCTTGGAACAAGACCATCAAGATCCACATCATTCTCCCTCCATCCCCCCGGTCCTGCTGAGATTTCCCAGCAAAGGCCATACGAGCGATGGCTGCATTACCCACACTGCAAAGCATCCTTCATGTTAGGGATCCCCCCTCTCATGGGAGCCTCATGGGAGCAGTGATCAGGAGGAGACCCTGGTAGTGCAGCTCCCAAGAGCTATGCTGGAAGCAGACCTGTGGGTCTACCCTGGTGCTGCAGGGTCTCCGGAAGTCCGCCAGGAATCAGGGATTCCCTGAAAGTTCATCAAAACCAAAATATTTCAGACAAAATACTTCCAGCTCAACGAAACGTCACTTTCATTAGAAATTTTCCAGATAGCTCTGTTCTGCACCATGGATAACACCAGTGTCAGTCTTCATATAATCTGGCCACTTTTGGCCAATCACCACTAATTTTACGCACTATGTCAGATATGCTTGTTCTGAGCAAGTTTACAAAAAACAACGGCAGTTGCTGGATATCTTCGGGCTCCTACTAGGGATAAACGGACATTTTTAAACACTCTCACTAGTGTAGATAACCCTCTTAAGAAAAGCTCGGCAAGAAACATGTCTTATTAGCCTGGTTTATTATTATTGTTTGTTGTTGCTCTTGCTCTTTTATGAACACATAGCAACCATGGACGTTGTAAAGGATGTGTTCATGCCCAGGTCCCCCTGGGGCTCTCCTCCCTTTAGTGGTTTCCATTCTAATACCAGAGTTGATTGCTCTTACAGATGTAGGCTTTTATTAGAGGTTTCAGGAACTGTATGAAAGAATATTTCTTTGGTGACCTGCATTCTTCACGCTTTATCACAGTGCAGTGATCTGTATCTGTCTTTATAATACTGCAATCCTCGTCACTAATGAACAAACCTGTTTGTGAAATCAGCACCAACAGGCAATGCGACTCAGCATATTCTTAAATCCAGCTGGAATTAACAGCATCAGCTTCTAAGCAATTTTATAGGAAGTCCCACACCTGGTGACTTCCTCATTAGTTGCTTTGGAAGGGATTGATTATACTGTACAACTGCAGACGGAGGCACGGTCTAGCCCTCACATTTTGCATTTCACTCAGCAGCTGAGCAGGGTAAAGGCAGAAGTTCCGTTCCATGAAGGATTTTGCAATTGTAAAGATTCAACTTTGTTCTGAACCAGAATAAAATGGAATGTCATAAATCCCAACAACGGAAGATTTTTTAAAAATATGATTTTGGGTTGATTTATGTTGCATTTTGACAAAAATCAAAACATATCAATTTAAGTTTTTTAAATGTTGTCTCATTTTCAAGTACAAAATTTTAAAAATTTCAACATGAAAATTGCTTCAAAATGAAAAATTGAAACATTATGTTCTATAAATGTCAAAACATTTATTTTGACATTGTCAAACATTCCCCCTCTCCCACCTTGCAGGGTTTTCTTCCAAAACAAAATTCCTTCAAATCGACCCAATTTCAGGAAGATCTTCCATTTCAATGCCACTCATGTTCTGAAAGTGTTTCTGACAATGTTTTTTTCCAAGCAGGTCTACTCAGCAATTTAGACTAGGGACATCAATTAGTCAGTGTCAATGTCTGAACAACCCTACAACATTTGGCAGCAAATGACGTGACCCAGAAGACTATGAATGAATGAGTGATAAATCCTTCTCTGGGAGGGTTATTACTGCCTAGAGGCTCCAAACACTGTGACTCACAGTTTCTGCCAGATTGTCTAGAGGCAGGGCTTCCCCTTTCATGGAACAGGCTGGCTCCCTGAAATCCCTGTAGACATCTGAGTATCTGCTCTAGTACAGTTTCTGACCTCTGCCTCCATACTTCTGTCAGAAACCCAGACCCCTGACAGCAATGCAGCCATGATTAGGGTGACCAGACATCCAGATATTGTTGGGACCATTCAGATAGGGGCTTTGTCTTATATAAATTGTCTTCGTCCCAATGTTTCATATTTGCTATCTGGTCACCCTAGCTCTGATGATGGGCTACCTGACACCACTACTTCCAGAAGTCTTTGCTGAGGTGAGTCCTTGCTGCAATAGAAAAGAGTCAGCATTAACCTACCAGCTAAAAGTCAAATGGGGATGGAGTGAAAAACAGCCATCATCCAAACCACAACCCCACCTACCTCTAGCCTACCTCCTCTTACACATTGGAGCCTGAAACCAATGGAACATCCACAGCAGGGATTGTGGGAAAGGGGATGTGGCTGATTAAGTGAATCCCCTCCACCCAACCGACCCATCTGCTCGCCTGGGATTCTGGAGAATCCCAGTCCCTCCTGGTCAGAAGGGATGGGACATCACCCTCTGTTATTATTGATCTCTAGTGATAAGTTTTTAAAATCTAACCAATGAGAAAAGCCATTAAGGAAATTTTCATGGGCTGGGTGTTATCTTTCACCTGGGACTTGTTACTGACTAAAGGAATCTGGCTGCAATTTGAGGATCCTTTATGGAAGGCCAGGGAGGAGGGAATGTGGATGTCAGTCTCACTGGTACCTGGTAGCACCTGACTGTTCTCTCTTCATAGGCCTGCGGGTGAAGAGAAATAGCAGGAGACCTTTTCCATTTAATTTCTTATACTTGTGACTTGTGCTGATGACGAGCTCACATGAAGCAGATCAGAAATTTTAATTGTACTTGAAAAACTCCCACAGAAAGGGGATGTATTATTGCCTGATTAACTTAGAAGGTTCTGAAAGCCAAACTTTCACTGATGGGAAAAAAAGATAGTAGTTTCATGCTCAGGAGGCATTCAGACGCCAAAGTAACACGTATCATGTAAAGGCCTAGACAGATAGATACTGTTCTGCTTCTGTTTACACTGTAGAAATGGAGTTTGTGGAAAATCACCACAGGGAGCTGTAGCCTATGGGTTAAACTACAGGTTTAAAGTTAGTTTTTAAGTATAAGAATAAAATATAGGTATAAGACAGCAATGCAAGAAGCTTATAGGCCCAAACCTGTATGACATTAGCTTAGCATTTTAGCATAAATTAAGCCTATTAAATTTTAGCATAATTAAATTGACCAACAGTAACCCTAAGTCACAACATGGCATAAGATATAATTTTGCAATAAATAATTCTGCTAAAATTCTGCATGCAGTGCTGACTGGTAACCACAAGAATTCAGTTGATGCCAGTTTGCGTGTTTTAGGACAGGAACATCAGCAGATGCTTAACCACAGGATTACTATAGTACCTAATTGATGTATATATAAATAGTTTGAGATATTGAATTTACTAACCTTTAGAATAAGGACACCTCAACATTTTTAGGATGAGGACGTTAGCTATGGGCAAAGGAGGCCGAACACTGTTATGAATATCACTGGCTGCCATCAGACCCTATAATAGGGCACTAGGACCCAGACCACCGAGACCGTGACCACTGGAATAGTTTGGCATGCCGGAGATAGGCTAGGATCCTCATGGACAAGTCTTCCTACTCCCAGGTCTCCACAAGGATTGTGTGAGTATGCATATGACTGGCCATAAAGTTAATATTGCATTACTGTTACATTCATGTCTGGATCGGAATATTTGTTTGTTTACTAACCTTGTTAATAAAGCTGTTGAAACCTCAGAACATTTTTAATGTATGATTTTGGCAACTGTACACATTGAGATTTCCAATTTAACTGTACTTCTAATAATTCTGGGCCTGGTCTTGGAACCTGTTGGACTTCAGAGTGTTAATTTGCAGAATTGGGAACTATTAAATAATCTATAAAGTCAATAGGTCAGGCAACAGTGATCACTGGACTGCTGAATACATTCCTCCAGTAGACGTGAAGAGGCTGGGAATGTTATTTTTCTGCTCAGTCATGAGATTGGACCCACAGCATTTAACTCACTAGGGAGCTGTTCTGTGCAACTGTCCATTGAACAGAACCTGAGGTTCTTGTTCATTCCATATAAACTACATTGCCCTGAGGGAATATTCTAGGCACGATGAAAAATATACCAATATAAAATCAGATATCATCACTGATATTGTTTTATAGCAGTAAAACAGAAACAAACATGTGATACTGCACTTACATTAAAATATTTCAAGTATAATCTTTTATTTTCATATGCTTTGCCAGGTTTTTTTCCTTAACAAGGAAAGATATTATGGGGCACATTCTCCTGCCCATAACCACATTGAGTAGTACTTTGGGAATCATCCAATTGGAAATACTCACTGAGTGAGTACTACTACCCGTTGAGTGAGAAACCTCAGTAAAGTCAGCAGAACATGTCCCCGTGGATCAGAGCCAACCTTAGGGGTGGGTATGCAGGGCAATCGGCCTTGGAACAACTCCTCCGGGTGCCACATTACTGTCAACCTGCATTTTTTTTTTTTTTTTTTGCTTGGCTGCTCTGCATTGGGGAGAAAGGAGGGAGTGCTGAAAACATTTTCCAGCCTGGGTGGCAAAACAGAGAAACACCTAGAGTTGGCTCAGCCTGTGGTAGGAACATGGAGCTTATCTTTTTCTGTTTCTCCAGTGTAAATCCAGAGTGACTCTACTGCCTTTAAAGGAGTCACTGCAGATTTACACTGGAAAAAAGAAAGAACAATTAAACCCCATATATCTCTTTACAAAAGGTTGCAGAGCAAATACATCTCTGCAGAATAAGCAGGCATATGAGTAACTTTACATGCTCAGGAAGTCTACCATTGGTTTTGATGGGACTATTTGCACAAGCAAATCTGCATACATGCAAATTTTGTTCTTTCACTCAGAAATGATAAATTCCTGGCTCGGTATCTTTTGCATGTTCCAGATAGAAAACAGCTGAAACCCAAAATTGATCTCTTTTGGAAAAGAGAAAGGTGGGGCATGACCCTTTAGAAATTAAGGAAATATTTTATTTGAAATGTAAAAAATATTTTAAACAGTAAAATAAATAATATAGAATGATAGCGGGAAAGATACAAACAATTGAATTCCCTCGGAGTTCTTGTAGCTCTTAAAGTCAGACCTCTGTCTCGCCATTTGACTTATTAGCATTTCCATTGTCCAGAAGCCCTCTATTTTTTTTTTCCTGGCATCAAGAAATCTCTATGAACTATCTTCATCTGCCCTCAAGAAGCCTGGCATTTAGATGAATGTCTTAATGCTGCAGCTAGGAGCAAGCTAACACACCAAAAATAGCCATGTGGACTTTGCAGCTCCAGGGGAGACTCAGGCTACTCACCCAAGCTTAGACTCAGTAGATTACTGAGTAGGAACCATGCTGCAGATCCTCTCTTGGTAACGCACATGAAAAGATCGGGGCTGTCAAGGAGATGACTAAGAGGAAGCATGATCAAAGTATACAAGATAATAACTGCTTTAGAGATGATAGATTGGGAACTTCTGTTCAGTCTGTCTCAAAAAAAAACACCACCCATGGAGAGATTCAATTAACTGGAAAGATGGAAGATCCAGAATAGATAAAGGAAAATACCCTTTCAGACAATACACAATTAGCCTGTGGAACTCATTTCCAGAGGAAGAGATGGGCCACCCTCTACCCATTGTAATTAGGGGGGAACTTCCCTTGGGGCAAGATATTCCAATAACTGTCTATAGGAGAATTTATTTTCACCTTCTGTTAAAGCACGTGGGACTGGCCACAGTCGAGGACAGGCTACTGGATTAGATAGACATTGAGTATGAACCAGTATGGCAATTTCTATGTTCTTATCAGAAGCCCACTGAAATCACTGGAAAGGGTCCCATGGACTTCCATGGGCTATCGAGCAGGCCACTGCTTCCCAGGTAGTCCCGCTGACATTAACTGAACTATTTAACGTGCATGTGGTAAGGTACCACTCTAGAGGCCTGGAATCAATAGGAGTTTGTGACACTACACCTCACATTCTTCATAGTTGCATGATTGACATAATTATGATGCATTTTGTACAAGATGGGTCATGCAAGATGTCATTGGAAAAGGTACAATTTGCTGAATATTATTATTTTATTTCTATGCAGGTACAGTAAACCCTCGATTTAACAGACCCCGATTTAACGGACTTCGGATGCAACGGACAAAATTTCTGAGCAAGTCTGATGCATTCCTGATCCATTTCAGGTGGGCTGGCTGCCGGCTCCCGCCCGGGTCCCAGCAGCCAGGACCCGGGCGGGCTGGCTGACTGCTCCCGCCCAGGTCCCAGCAGCAGGCGGGCTGCGGAGCTGTCGCCCCGACCCTATGGCGGGCGGACTGCTGCTCCGACAGCTCTTTTTTTTTTATATTATTAAATAACGGACTTTTTTATTTAACGGACACCCCCTCACCCGAATTAGTCCGTTAAATGGAGGTTTTACTGTATCATCTTTGCATCTAAACGTATGAATATTGACTATGTATCTGTGTTTCAAATGTAGTTATACCTGAATGACACCCACTGGGCAAAATGTTTCCAGTTGAGACAGCTTATTGGGAAGGGCCTATTCAAGGTAATGGGCCATCGGGGGAAACAATAGGCTTTAGGAAAAGCTTATCCCGCACCTGATGAGCCTTCCTGAGAATGTTTCAGCCAGCCTGTAAGTAATGGCTGCTATGAGTCTACAAGGACGTGTGATCAGACCACATGATGCTGGACTCCATCTTGGGATGCCAGTATTTTTCCACAAACTGGTCTGGGAACCAAGTTTTGAAACAAAGGGTTCCCACCATTTAAAAAGGCTATATACGGCAGGGAGTGACATCATCTGTTGTTCTTCACAACCCCACAATTGAACACCTAAGAGAAACTCCAAAAGAAGAGCACGTGGAGTGGGGGGTGGGGATCCCAACCTGCAAAGCAAGTACAGCTTGTGCCTAATCTGCAAGCCTGCTTGTATCATCTTTCATTGTGAGAGATTGTTAATTAATATCTTATCCTTCTAGTATGTTAAGATAAGTTAATCAATTTGTTTCATGCTTTATCTAAACCAATAAGTTTGGAGAGCAGTGCTTGGGAATCTTAGTTTATGGGATAGGGACTGTTGCATTTCTTCTCCACATTGAGGGAGGGGCATACTTTATGAGCTTACTTTGTACAGATCTCTGTGCAGTGTAAGATGGTCCCATTTAGACTTTATATTCCAGAAGGGGGGCATGTCTGGGGAACTGGAAAATTGGCTGGTGTCTGGAGCTTGCATTCAGGTAGCCCAGTTTGGGTGAGTGGCACCACCTGCAGTCATATTGGGTAATAACAAGGCCTGGGTAAAGCTGATTGTGTCTCCAACCTCAGGAAAGCAGTGCAAGCCGGACCAGCCCAACTGATCGGTTAGAGCAGGGGTGGGCAACCTATGGCACATGTGCCAAAATCGGCATGCGAGCTGATTATGAGTGGCACTCACACTGCCCAGGTCCTGGCCACTGGTCTGGGGGGCTCTGCATTTTAATTTAATTTTAAATGAAGCTTCTTAAATATTTTAGCGGAGGTAACAAAGAGTCCTGTGGCACCTTAAAGACTAACTAAAGTATTGAAGCATAAGCTTTCGTGGGCTAATACCCACTTCATGGACCACTGCTTGCATCCGACGAAGTGGGTATTAGCCCACGAAAGCTTATGCTTCAATACTTAGTTAGTCTTTAAGGTGCCACAGGACTCTTTGTTACCTCTGCTATTCCAGACTAACACGGCTACCTCTCTGATTCTTAAATATTTTAAAAACCTCATTTACTTTACATACCACAATAGTTTAGTTATATATTATAGACACATAGAAAGAGACCTTCTAAAACATTAAAATGTATTACTGGTATGCAAAACCTTAACTTAGAGTGAATAAATAAAGACTCGGCACATCACTTTTGAAAGGTTGCCTACCCCTGGGTTAGAGGGATGCAGCAGTTTCTTATGGTTACCCTGAGCCTTAAGGAGCTGGCCTGATCACAAGAGACTAGGATGATGGAGCTGGCCCCACACTTCCCTGTTCTGTGGCATTATGAGATTGGGAGCATATGAAGTAGCAAAAGGAAGCCTGCTTAGCCAAGTGCCCTGAAAATCCATATGCAGCCCTGGAGCCATCCCATGGGACATAGAGCTGTAGGAGGTGTTCTGGGGTGTTCTGCAGTGGCTGGAAGATGAGCAAGAGTACTCAGAGAGGAGAATGAGTGGAGTTAGTGCTCTTGCAGAGAGAGTGCATGAAGAGCAACTGTGAGACTCTTCAGGAGGAGGGTAGAACGATGTGGGTGCGCGTGGAGAAAGGGTGGGTAGGTGTGTGCAGGGAGGGTAACTTTTCCTCTTGAGCATCTGCCTGAGATAAAAAGTTACATTGCTTTTACATCTGATGGATCCTGAAAGCTGCATAGAAACAAAAGGAACACTAATTTTAGAGATCTTAAAACTGGCTTTGATTTTATCTTTATTCCTTTTGTTTCTGAACAAGAACTTGACAGAAACACAGTGGCAAAACCGACCTTTAAAAGAGCATTTCTTTATAGGCCTGTTAATCAGCATGACTCATGCAGAGTTCATCTCTCCAGCTGAACTTATTCCTTGAAGTTTACATCTCAGGCCAGTATCACATTGCATGGGAAAGAGGCTAGTGCTGCATTAGATTTCCTGACAGTGATAATCATATAGGGACAGTTCTACATAAACTACAATGGGATTGTCTTTGATTGCAGCAGGGGTCCTTTTACTTCTTATTAAAAACAGTTTCCACACTTGCAGGTCAGCTTCTCTCCACTCACCCATTACCTCCCTCTAGTGTATCTATTATTTAGAATTCCTACTATATTATTATCCTCAAGGGCATGCAAAGAAAGCTTACGGTGCTATGTGGAATGATATTAATCCACAAAACAGCACCTCGGAATTTGATTCTTGGAGTTTTGCAAAGACATAGCACTGTCATGCTGTGCCCACTGGTAGGCTGAACATTTGTTAGCTTTCTCTGGGCAGATAGGTGGGTTGGTTGGGAGGTATTTTAATTCCTGTTTTACCAAATAGAATACACGCTGCTGAATATAGCTCTTTATCATTTTTGCCTTTTTATTTGCCACAGTCAGCATTGTCACAGTTTTCAAAAAGGCATGCTGTAAACATATTTTAAACTCTTTTTTAGAACTCTGTTGCCTTTGTACTATTACATAGGCTTGAGTAAGCTGTAAGATTCTAGCAGGCCTTTGGACCCTACAAAGATGAGGGTTCCCCTGATTTGGGCAAGAACTAGAAATGTGAACAATAATCTTAGTTTTCATTTTTTAAAAGATGTAAGTTTCTAGCCTTTTATACCTTATGTGCACTGATTGCTAATATTGAAAGGATAAGGAGCTGGTTTCCATTTTGCAGTAGGAGATTGAGGGGCTAAAGATCACACACAAACACACACGTCCGTTACAGTTACGTGAGGTAAGTTTCAAAGAGTTATTGTGCTGATCCTCTCCTAAAATCCTTAGGCCTGGTGCATGATACCACTGCTTCTGCCTAGGGGTATGATAATGGTGGACAAAACACAATTACATTAGGGGAATAACAAAAGATTGTTTCAACTGTCTTTCTAAAGTTAACTCTGGCTTTGCATGTGATTATTTAAGAAGCAGCTCTGAATCATAGACATTATGTCTTGCCTCTTACAAACAGGCCAGATATTGTCATAAGAAATCTGTGATTTAAGAGCTGGTACAGGATGCTTCTCTTGAAAGCGGCAGCATTATCTAGTAGTCTGAGCATGCGAATGGGAACCAGGTGATCCTTAGTTCTGTTAATAATTCCTACTAATGAGTCAATGTCAGCTTCAGGAAAATCTAATCGTTCTGTTTCCCAGTTTCCTCATTGATTCAATAGGGGAAGTAATACCCACCATATATAGAGATGGCCTTAGAATCTGCATGTTTTTCTTGTTTGGGGATAAACTATTGTATTTTGCAGGTGGCGATGTTAACAATTGTTCTTTACTTTGTGCACATCCCTATTCAAACATGCACACAGATTTCCTGGCCCACTGAGGTGGCACCAGGGAGGCAGACACTGGCCATAAATCCCCTAGTGCAGATTACCCCAGTTATTGTTATCATTATCACTAATCCAATAGTGGTGCCTAAGGGTTCCAAGCAAGACTGACAATATTTAACAATATTAGCACTGTACTAGGCACTGTGCAAATATAGAATAAGAGACCGTGCCTGCCCATATGGCTCACAATCTAAACAGACTGTGGGCACATTTTCCACGCTGCATAGGTGGATAAGCCACTTCCTATGCTTCCCTCCAAAGAACCCCTGGTTAAGGAAACATAGCGAGTGCAAGGAGGAACCCACAGAGTCTGTGGCTAGGGTGCAACTATAGATGGTCCCTGGGGAACTGTTGCCAGCTGACACACATTCGGGCAGCCTCATCTAACCACCTCTTAAAGACAGTGCCAGGCAGAGATGCAGGAAGCCATAACTGGCTTCCTAACATCCCTCACTGGATGAAGTAAGAAATGTGTTACTTTTGACACAGTCATCAATTAGAAGCATTGCTGATGCTGCATGTTTACTTTGACCAAAGAAGTTTTGAATGGCAAAGAATGGTTATAGACAAATTTACGATTTTCCTTTTCTCCATTAGCTGATATTACTTTCTGTACAACTTCCCTGCACTTTTTCTACTGCACATTCCTTTGATGATTATTAGTATTATTTCTTCTTTAAGTTCCATTTCTGTGCGATGCACTACAAAAGTACATTCCCTGCCCCAAATCTCTGACAAACAAGACAAACACAATAGGATAGATGGTGGACAATGTCAACAGTAGTTTAGAACTTTTATATAATCAGTTTTCTGTATTGTTTCATATGGAACACATTGACCTTGTGACTAAATTAAAGATACACACAGCAAGTGTGTACTTTTATAAATAAATGGATGGTAAATACAGAAACAGTGACTGAACACCCTTCCTGGAAGTGCAGAGGGTACGTTGCTTTCACAATAATGTATCCAATCTCTTGTTCTTAAAATATTTTGCCAACCCTTTTTTATCCTACTAAAAACCAAGACCTCCTCTTTGTCCTTGACTCTGCCCTTTTGGTGAACTACAGAGTGCTAACATGGATTAATGAGAGGCACCGAGTTGTTATAAGGCAGTTCAGTTAATGTTACTGGTTACATTATTGTACGAAATATCATTATTTTAAAATGTATTAAGTGATTGTGAGACTGAAGCTACGAAATCTAAATACATAAAATACTTATCTGGGAGTTTCTACTTCATGAAATAGAACACGGGATTTTCAAACTACAAATCATTTCTATACACAATAAAAGAAATTTGGCATCTCTATTTTACATGCACTTTAAAATTCCAATTGTGAGGCATTTTTTTTTCCAGCACTCCACTTTTTTCATATGTGAGATCAGTGAGACATCTTTACTGAACCTTTCTGCTTTCCCCATTATAGAGCACTGAATCACTTGAGGGGCTTAACTGTTGGATCCTTTACCTTTGAATTCAATGGGACTTTTGCCATTGAAAACAGGGTTACGCTTTAAGATCTATAGAGTAGGGACTGTCTTTATTTTTGGGGCCACATACATTGCTGAGCAAACTGGTGGTTCTAAACAAATCAGTAACAATACAGAGATGTCCAACAGCGATGCTCTTAGCAAAAACATCAAGATGGATGCAAATATTCACCTATCAGAACTTCCATACACAGTGGGTGAAATTCTGTGGAGATTTACTGTTTTGAAGACTTGTATCTCAGCTGAAGTTAAACTGTAACACTGAGATCATGTTTGCACAGTGTCTCTCTAGCACAATGAGGTCCTGATTCTAACTGGAGCTTTGGGGCATTACAATACTACAAATAAATGATGAAAATGATCAGTAATTGTTTATTGTGTTTATTATGAATGACTAACAGGGTTAGTAGAGTGTCACAGGTCATATCTGAACACAGAATTTTACCATCCTTGCTCACCCTAGCACCTGTCATTTGTAATGAAGCTTTATACAGGTACCTGATTAAAATCATGTTCGTCTCTTAGGACGATTCAGTTGTAGCTTTACATATAGTCATGCTGCCATAGGAACTGACTGAAAAGGGGGAGGTGTACCCAGTACTCTCTCTATACCTGGCACAGCATATACCCTCCAATGTGTGCATACAGCTGCACTGGTCAGTATATTGGAATGAAGCTGGGGCACCATTCATTTCCTGTTCTTCACCCACCACAAGGGGCAGGGGCATGTAGTGGTCCTGGGGAATCTACTCTCTGCTTCATGCTGCTACTCAAGACATGGCTAGTCAATGAAGTGCTGATAATTAGGTATCCCCCCCTTACATCCCCCTAGTCCCTTGAGCAAGCAAGCAAAATGAGTCACAATCTGGCCCTTAAATTAGAGACAGGTGTTACACAGCTATTGGGAATGCTGTAGCCACTCAACCACTCCTTAAGCCACAGAAACTGGTTTTCTAAATATAACTGCTCAAGGTCCTTGAGTACACAGCATTATTTCATTAACTCTTAAAATACATGCTCTTCCTATTTTGAAAGCTTTCTTTTCCTTGTGGCAGCAGCATTTATAAAGGCTATTTTAGGCTTGTAGGAGATGTTAATGGTGGTGTTTGTTTTAAATCTCTGGCTGCTTCCCAATTAATTAAGGCTTCTTATGATTCAGTTTGTTTTGAAATCTAAGATAGAGATTATATGAATGCACCAGAAGGTCTTCAAACAAAACACACTAATTATAAATTGCCAAACCCAATTAGAGTGAATTGTCAGCATCCTTGTTATGAACAGATACGGTGCACTAAAAGTGCCTCTATGAGGAAACAGTCTGGTAATAGCCTTTCTTGTATGCTCCTAGCCGTAATGAGAATCAATTAGGATTTTAAAATTAGCATAATAGTTTTTTTTAAGAGTACATGGAGTTTATTAAGTCTGATCATGGCAAGAATTTTAGGGTGACTGCACTGTTTTTGACAGCTGATTTCCACATGTAAACAAGGGTGACACCAGGGAGGACTTTAATCCAGATTGTTAGTTTTCTGAATGCATTTGCTGGTTGTCATTTGATTTTGGTGCTATGGTTTGCAATGTGTTTTCAACTAGGCACTAGTTATTAGGAATCAGTCCTACACACTAACACATTGTTTCTGTGGTTGATTGAATGAGCAGATAAAAGATTACCGATCACAGCTGGAATTTACTGCATTGTATTAATTCATGAAGTATTAATAGCTCTTCAGTTTCTAATGTATGGTATCTGTGAGTGACTAAAGAGTGCTAGACTCAATGGTTTCTGATTGCAGGGTTTTATGACAACCAGTTTCAATTATTATTTGTGTGCACACCCATGAATTTATTTTCAAGTTCAGGGTCAAAAAACACCCAAAATATCAAAGGGAAACTTAGCTAGAATCATTACGCTTTGACTGATTTGGCATGAACATCATGAAGAACCACTTCTTCAAACTTATTCAAGTTTGTAATAAAAACTTGGGGATCAACTTTGGTGCATTTTTTACTAGCGTATCGCAGAATTCTATTTGTTTGGCATGGTCACAGATAAACAAAGGGATTTAAAAAGAGAGAAGGAAATAAATCACAATAGATTCTCCCTTCTACATTTTGTTTCCTATAATGGTAACCCCTCAATGTAGTTTTGTCATGGCCGGGTTGGGAATATAATTCTAGCCCAGCAGTGGTAAGAAAAACAAAGCTATAAAAAAATTCTACATGATGACTCCATTCTGGAGCAAAGGGTCAATCTCAGCAGTTCTCACTCAGACAATGCTTCCTGTGACACGGACAGGAGTTTTGTCTGAGAAAAGAACTAAAGGATTTTACTTATAAAAGGAAATACAGTCATGAAAATTTCAGTGGAAATGTCCATTTTCCATTATTTTTTTCTGGTTACCACTTGTTTTTGCACTGACATCAGTTGGCTTTGGATCATTGTTATGAATTATCTGTATTACAAAAGGGCATAGGAGCCCCAATAATGATCAATTTTCTTGGGCACTGTAGGCACACATAGTAAGAGACACACATAGTAAGAGTCTTCCCCTAAGAGCTTACAGTCTACACACACAAGACAGATAAAGGAAAGGTCACTTCATTCCATTTTACAGATGGGAACTGATGCACAGAAAGATTAAGTGACTTGCCCAAGGTCACACGGGCAGTCTGTGACAGAGCTGTGAACTGAACCAAGATCCTGTGAATCCCAATCAAGTGCCTTAAATACTGACAAACCGTCCCCTCCGCCAGGTAATAGATCCTCCTTAGGACTTGTGGGTGACCACTCAGTTTTGAAAGCAGCTTTTTCATGATATCCCAGTTCAGTCAGGTCAGAATGGTTCTGTTCCTTTCACAGTAAAGCTGCAAGCCAGAATGAAATAAACAAACATCACTATAAAATGTCAGCTGCACTAAGATACCACCACCTCCCTCTGTAAATTCCTAGTGACTGGAACCTTGTAGATATTCTCAACTGTTGGCCTCAGTGGTGTATAACTGCAAGGGGAAAATATTTGCGCTCTGTTGTCCCGTTAGTAGAATAGGAGTGATAATTGTTTACATGCAGCTGGAGTCCAGATTGGTTAGTTTCATAATGAAAATCACAAGGAAAAAAAATTCTGCCTCCAGTTCTTATGGGATTAGCTAAAGGAGGGGGAGGGTAATGCTAGTAGGAAAGAGTGAACTTTAGTAACCCTCGGAAACAGCTTGAACTGCAGGTACAGAATTGAAAGGACTATTGGCATTATTAAAATGACACTGGGGATTGTGTTTCTGGCTGGTGTCATCAAATTGTGTTCAATTTAAATAACTCTTCTCCTCACCCCCATCTCCCTGTCACCTTCTCTCTTTTCTAGGTTGGTTTAGTGATGGTGTGAGGTGCTGGGCTGACAGCCCTAGAAGCTGAAATCCTTTGTTAATCTACAATGTAAAAGTACTATGGACATTGCAGAGTGAGGAATATAGTGTGGGACTCAGAACAGGAAAGAGCATTAGAGGAACCCAATTCTTCCCACTGCCTTGGCAATAAGAGCGTATTACGGTCTCCATTCAGACAGTGGTGTCTCTGCTAAAAGAGCCAAAAAGGATGACAATAGCAATGGTGGATTTAAATTCTGGTTATCTATCTCCCCACCACCATCTGGGATGAGACCACAGATTCATTTTACAGGTACCATCAACTAACCATCAGGCAGTACTACTGACCTGGGCTGGATTTGAACCAGTGATTATAAAGTAAAGGTTCAGTTTTTCAGGCTGGCTGGAGCTTTGAGGCTCAGCCCCCTGGTCAGGAAGGTGATAACTAGCAAGTTGGCCGCAGGCACAGCCTGGGGAGAAAACATGATTCATTCACAAAACCTCGACTGCTCTCCTGGGAGGAAGTTAAGTTACTGCTAGCTTCAAAAGGATGTAGCTAACTCCTATGGCCAGCAAGTGAAGGGCCAAAACCAAGGCTTTGACCACTTCCTGTCCCTCTCCACCCACATGGGGGATGGGATGATAAACTAGAGGACAAGATTCTGGAATGCCAAGTAAGGGAGCGTGTGCATGTGCGTGTGTGTCCGTGTCCACCTTCACCTCCCATAGTTTCCTTTTAGAAGTGCTGATTTTGCAGAAATAAAAAATGTGGTTGTTTTCCCCTTTAATGCTAGTGCTATTTTCATGTTCTCAAAAGAGATCACAATGAAGAATCCAGTGTGATATATCCTTGGCTAAAATACAATGCCTCCCTGGTGGAAACACTCCATATCTGACAGAGGTGTAAATGAAAATGTAGTTACAGATGCCCAGACCCCAGTTCCCTGGTGGTCACACTGAATAGCATCTTGCTCCTCAGATAGCCCTATTGATTTCATTGGGATTCCTTGTGGGGTAATATACAACTCAGCTAGAGATAGCCAGTGGAGAATTCCTCTTGTGCATGGGAACTCTCTTCTAAAATGGCTGGCAAGGGTAGCTCCTGAGACAGACATCCGCAAGTGCCCCAAGTAAATGAAGTCAGTGTCTGGGGTAGGGCATTGGTACAAGTGGGAAAAGAGGAATGAAGATCAGCTATGCATGATCCTCCACTAGTACAAGATCCACTACAAACTTTACAGTGGTAAATATTAGGGCAGGAGGGATCCTGCTCGAACTTACTCTGGTACCAGGCCACTGAGAATCAAGGAGCCACAAACTATTCCCTGTAACAAAGAATCCTGTGGCACCTTAAAGACTAACTATAAAGTTTTGAAGCATAAGCTTTCGTGGGCTAATACCCACTTCGTCAGATGCGAAAGCTTATGCTTCAAAACTTTATAGTTAGTCTTTAAGGTGCCACAGGACTCTTTGTTACCTCTGCTATTCCCTGTAACTGTCACTGCACTACATCAGATCTCAATTTGGCCCCTGCAGAGAATCAAGGCTGTGGCAACAACGTATAGAGAGAAGTCAAAACCTGTGGCATTTGATTGTTCTCCTTGACATAGTGCCTAATTCCACTCAATCACACCAGTGTAAATGCAGAGTAATTCCACTAGCAGTGGAGTCACTCTGGATTGACACCAATGTATCTGAAATCAGAAATGGCCAGAGGACTACATGCTGCAAGAAGAGAACGTTGTTTAGGAAAACAAAAGAGAGTTTTGAAAGATTTGGGGCACATGTTAATGTCGTCTACATTTTGCTGGTTCTTTTAGTCTCCACAGTGCCTGTCAGGAGCGGTAAGTTTCAAACTGTACATTTGGATTTGAAATCAGGGGCCATCACTTTACTAAAATGGATTTTCTCCCTTTTGACTATTAATCTTATTTATGACAACAAATCCTGGCAGCTTGCTTAGTCTGCCTTTTGTGAGACTGTTGTAATCCTCTGCCATGACTAGCCCAGGTTTTACATCAAACAAATTAATCTAAGTTATCCCAGAAAGCCAACACATTCTCTCCAGTTTTGTTCTCAATTTTTTTTATTTAATATTAAAACATTCCTTCATAACTCTGTCTAGCACTCTTGGGTCTGAAATCAATACCTCCACAACTAAGAGTCGGGTTGTCCCGGTACAGAAATAATGGATGTAAAGATAAAAACTACATTTTGGCTAAAATTCTCAACGAATACATTATTTGGGCTAATTTTTAGATATGGGTGCAATGGGGGTAACCACAAAAAAGGTGGTGTATTTGTTATGTCTTTAACGATCCATAATTCTACATGCACATAGAAACATGCCTACTTACTGCCATTCACAGGTACTCTGGGTGAGATCTGACCCCAATGAGAGTTTTCCCATTGACTTCAGAAGGACACACATTTCACTCTCAGAGAGACAAAATTTCACTATTTGTTCATTCAAATGCATGACTGGAAGGTCGCATGCAGAATTTTGCTGATACAACTACTGGACATGTATTTGTACAGTTATACCTGTTGCATCCATATTTAAATTCAGTCTGTATTATGGTGATCTTTGAGGGAAGGGGACAGATTGTAAGTATTTGGGAATCTTCTCACATCAGGATCAAAATACAGTCTAGCAAGTAATGGGCTAATTTCTACCATTAAACTCAAGAGCTACTTAAGGGGATGTGGAGGAGATGGTCAGGTAACAGGTGCTTTGGAATCATCTGAGTAGTAGTGGCCATTTGGATTCTGCCTGCAGAATATGGAGTCAGAGAGAATGTCTCCAGAAATGCTGGGAGAGCATATTCAGATTCAACTACTATATGTTTACTAAAATGTCACAAATGCTCCCTCCATAGTCGGTGACTAACAAAACCAAGAGAGCAGGGACATGGTTTCCAATCCACGTAGCCATTTAGAGTGGCTGAACTCTGCCTCCCTTTTGTACCTTGATCAACAAAGCCATGATATTACTTTGATATGTGACACCATCTCATCCATTTTGATGTGTTACAAAGAAGTCCCCGAGGTACCCTGTGTATTCTGCTCCACATGCCAAGACCCCATCCTCCCACCCTGACAGTGTCATACTTTTCCTTCATTCTGGAGGTAGTGCATCATTCCTGGATAGGGTGACCAGATGGCCCGATTTTATAGTGGCAGTCCTGACTTGGGGGGCTTTTTCTTATATAGGCACCTATTACCCCCCACTCCCTGTCCCGAATTTTCACACTTGCCCTCTGGTCATCCTATTCCTGGAATGCCAGACTGTACTTCTCTTATTACAGTATTGGTCAGCATCAGCCATTTACCTAAGGGACTGATACAAATGAAGCTGTCAGATTCTTTAAGGGTGGGGGAGTTGGTTGGTTGTTTTGGTAAATGTAATCCTGTGAAAGAAAACTTCCACACACGTCCATGTGCCCATACTCATACTGACATATACACTTTTGATTTAATTATACTAAAGTGCCATGGAAAACACACACCAAGAAAAACTGCATCCCAAACTACACACAAAAATTCCAGAGCAAACAGGTTTGGATTTTATTAGCAACTTTGAACCTTTTTAACTTCTGTATCCTACTATATCAAGGAATCAGTCCCCTCTGAATATATATTTTAAAGCGAATCAATTTCCCATACTGTCATAAGTGTAAAGTGCTGGAGAGGGTTAATGTTACCCGAGAACAAGTGGCGTAAGAGCTTCCCTGCCATGAGGGAGGGAGGGAGTTTTCAGTTTGAGTTGGGCTGGACATGTAGCTTGGCAAGGGTCCCGGAGCGTCTCTGGCTTTTGAGAATGACTCTACTTTTCTTCTTATATTCCTAATTAACTGACTGTAAGTGATATTTTGATTTTTCATAAAGTCTGTACCTATTTGGGGTGTCTCTGTCCTTTTCAGAGGGGGAGTTAGGGAACTCTAAATTGTAAGCTGTACTGTAGCCTATGTTCTAATCTCTTTTCTTTATTAAATCTTGTTAGTTATAAAAAGCGTTTGGTTTATTTCCCTTAAGGTTTTCTCTGCTTCCAGTCTGGGAAGTGAGGACGGAGGGGAATAGGTAAAAGGATCAGCTCAGGGTAGAAGCTGAGACCGGAGTTCTGTGTTGTCTGCCCTGGGCTATCAGGGGGAAGTGATACAGCGAGAGTACCCTTATCTCTCAGGGAGAGAGAGAGAACGGGAGGGTTTTGGGGAGTCTGAGTACCCCACTCCAGGGCCTTGGAGATCTACTCAGATGGTGGCAGCCGTGGATGCCCAAGTTCCCAGCTGGTAAAGTGTGGGAGTCTGGGGGTGTAGAAAATTAACTTAAGCTGGGGAGTAGTTTAAGTTAGTGGTCTGGCAATAAAGAGTCCTTTTCTCTGTACTCAAGAGCACAGAGACTGGGTAGCACACTCTAACAGATCTCCAAGGCCCTGGAGTGGGGTACTCAGACTCCCCAAAACTCCCCCTCTGAAAAGGACAGAGACACCCCAAATAGGTACAGACTTTATGCAAATCAAAATATCACTTACAGTCAGTTAATTAGGAATATAAGAAGAAAAGTAGAGTCATTCTCAAAAGCCAGAGACGCTCCGGGACCCTTGCCAAGCTACATGGCCAGCCCAACTCAAACTGAAAACTCCCTCCCTCCCTCATGGCAGGGAAGCTCTTACGCCACTTGTTCTCAGGTAACATTAACCCTCTCCAGCACTTTACACTTATGACACATACCTATTACTAACATTACACTGCTCAATAGCCTTGTTATAGAGGATTTAGCAGAAGGAGCAGCAGTGTCAGTAGCAGCGATATTAATAAAGTCAGTCTTACACTTCCAAGATAGATTTGATTCATACTATTGAACCTCCAGATGAAAGGACAGAGGGTTTCTCATTGTTATTCTTTTATCTTCTCTTAATTATTAATTTTCTCCTTTTCTCTGAATACAGTTACTATATTATTAATTAATAATGTTAGTTATTTTACGGTGAATTCATTTACTAGAATAGTCCGCCTCAGGCCATAATTCCAGTAAAAAGAATTGTATAGAAAAACAACTATAGCACAAGTGAAAATTAAAAGCAGCAACATATAAAGCTCAGAAGCTTTTCTGTTTACTGGAAATGCTTTTACAAAATAATAAACTCTTTCATGCATAAACAATTTCTCATCAAGTGAACTTGAAACAAAAGATTTTGGGAACCCTGAAACCTGTATAGTGGTATTACGGAGCCCCTGAATAGTTAAATAAATGAACAAACAAATAAATAACATTCTCTTTTCCCTTGTGAGTACCTTTTAAATCCCAACATGATAATGATGTTTATGTGGGTCCCTAGGATAAAAAAAAGCAAGAAGATATTTTTTGCTAAAAGCTCTTATACAGATGGCCTTGTTTTTAATGGGAATAATGGGAAAGAAAAATTCAAGATGCAATAAGGCTGAACTACCAAGCAGCACCCATATGTTGCATAGAGAGTAACATGGAAGACTCTAAAGTAGATGAATAAACAAGACAGCAATAAATATTCAGTGTTATTCTAGGCTTTTGCAAAATGGAGACTTTACCAAATTAATGTCTTAAGATGAGGTACATGGCACCTATCAAACACCCTTGACTCCTCACAGATGCATGCAATCAACTCCCTCTTCCTAAAAGCAACACTTTAAAAGGGAAAGGGAAAAGGGTGCATTTCTGATGGTTTGTCCTAGAATGAATGCAAATGTATGCAGTTATACGAATTTGCAATCAACTTTTTCCATTTATGTTTATCAGAGGATGTCTGCTGTTGCTGGCAGGATAGACCCATGGAGTCAAAGTCTAATTGCTTCTTCAGCATGTCCTTCAGAGGAGCCTCCTCAACCCCCTTCCAGCTTCCCGTGGGGATTCCACAGGACTCTGCTTTAGCTCCCTTTTCTTCTCCCTCTGCACCTTCTCTCTGGGTGATCTCAGCAGCAAATACAAATCCAGCTACCATTTCTATGCTGATGACTCACGGCTCTACCTGTCTACTCCAGGACTACCACCTTCTGTCCAAATCCAAACCTCTCCTTATACATGTCGGCCCACCAGTTCAAGGTCAATCTGGCTAAAACAGAGCTTCTAATCACCTCCTACTCCAGCCCTGCCCGCCACCTCCTTTCCGAATCACTGGGGACAACACCACCATTCCCAAAGTCATTCAGGCTCATTACCTGGATGCCATCTTCAATTCAACGCTCTCTCTAGGTTCTCATATCCAGGCTATGTCTAACTCTCATAGATTCTTTCTGTGTAACATTTCTAAGAAACAGCCTCTCTCTATTCATCCACACAGTTCTATTCTCATCACCTCACCTCTCAATTACTGCAACACCCTTTTCTCTACCCTTGATAAATGCAATCTTGCCATGCTTATACCCATTTGGAATGCTGCCGGTTGCTTTGATGAGGTCACACCTCCCTTTGCATCCCTTCACTGGCTCCCTCTTTTCTATTGTACCACATATAAGATACTTGTCTTTACTCTCAAGGCCCTTCACTGCCTATCCACACTGTACCTACCAATTCTCATTCGGTATTGAAATGTTGACCCCCATCTCTGATAGGCCCATGACGCCCACTTGTTACATTTTCAACAAGCATCTTTGTGCTTTCTCCTATGCTGCCCCACACTTGGGGAGAGATCCCCATAAACATCCACAAAGCTACCTCATAATCCTCCTTCATAACCCTCCTCAAAACTCCTTTGCTCTGAACCCTACCAACCTTGTCTCTGAAGCTACAGCAGAGGTTCCCAAACTGTGGGGAGTTCCCCCCCTACTGGGGGGAGATGAACATTCAAAGGGGACATAGTGGGGCCTGGACCAGTCCCCACAGGGGCCAGGGAGGGTGTGCCATTCAGTCTCACTCCACTCCCAGCTCTACTCTGTCCCCATCCCCAGTCACAGCCCAACTCCTGGTACTCCCAACCTTGGCCCCCCATCGTGACCCGGCCATGGCTCCACACCCAGCCCCAGGGCTAGCCCCCAGCTTCAGACCCAGCCTCGGCTCCCTTACCCCTGTCCGTGTCCCCTCCACCCTGGGAGATCCGGCCCCACTCCCAGCCCCAGCTCCAGGTAGTGGGGGGAGGCATGGACAGGGTAAAGCTGGGCATGACCCTGAAATGTTTGAGGACCACTGGTCCACAGACGCTCATGCTGACCAATATTGTCTCAGTGTTCCCTTGTTCTTTCCCGTCTGCCAGTATCCATCTGTTGTCCCTTGATTTATACTTAGATTGAAAGCTGTTTGGGGCAGGGACTGGGGACCGTGTGTGTAAAGTGCTAACCAGACATGTCCCTGGTGCATGAAGGAGACTCCCAGGTACTACGATTATTCAAATACTAAATTAAAATAACAACAATGTAACACTGACCCACCAAGATCATTTCCTGAAGTACAAACAATACAGCTTCATCTGCCCCAGGGAAACTTACGTCCCTGGTCTATTGCAATCTTGGTTCTGAGATGATGTGGTGTGCTCAGGTACTATGGTTTCGGGCAGATACAGAGAGAAAGAGATGTCTAAACGGAAGCCATTGGAACAAGGACCAGACACTTATGTCAGTGTGCAGCCTTTTATATGCAAACTGCTCCGGTGGCTACCTGCATTATGGACTGCAATGGGAGCAGAGGAGACTCTCCCCCCCCTCCCCCTTTAGATGTGGGTACGTTTACAGGGGAAGATGAAGTGTGTCCAGGATCACAGGCAACTCTCCTTGCCCTTTGGCTCCATGTTCCCAGATGAATCCAGTTACAGGGGCATGCCTCAACCAGTTGACACCCACTTTCCTAATTCCTGAGATCCTGTCGGAGGATAACATCCATCACAGCATTTCACAGCTAGCAATTATTCCACTTCAGCGAGTAGGAAGCCATCGGCAGGTAGGATCCCTGCTATCTATTGAAGTAAATGCATCTCATAGATTAAGTTATTACTGTACAGCTGAAAGATCTGTAGTGAGGCCTATTCTGCAGTGAAATAGCTCAGCCTTTGTCTAACTGGAAATGATCAAAAACTGAACCTTCATGAAATTTTCCCCTTGATACAGCAACAAAAACAGTCACTGCTTATAAAGTCTAAATTGTTTAGGACCAGATTTTTAAAGGGGTTTAGGTGCCTAAAGATGCAGATAGGCACCTAGTGGGATTTTCAAGAGAGCCTAATATTCCTGATCCCACTGATCCCTATCTCCTTCTTTAGGCAGCTAAAAGCTTTTAAAAATCTGGCCCTGTGTGATTAGAAATCTCTGGAATGATCAGACTATGTCCTAATCAACTCTTTTCTGGCTGCTTCAACTGGATTTTTTAAAATATGCAAAAACTCAGAGGCAATTGTAGCTTCCCACTTTTTAGACTTAGTTGCGGAAACTTCACTTTCAGGTTATTTTCATAATCACATTGCAGGTGGGGACACATGGAGAGTAATTCTCCTTGCCAAGATAAAAAGGACATTGGTATAATCTGTGTACTTCATCAGCTTGTTTTCTTAGGTTCAGCTCCCTCAAGCATTATAATCAAATGATACACAGAGTGACTAGGAATATAAAGGCCCTGTGTCAGTATTCCTGGCATTTATTCATTAAAGGAAAACAGTGAATACCCTTAAGACTTAGATCACAAAAATGCCTACCCTGAAGACATTGTGTCACAGACACCAAGCACCAGAAATGATGCCAGTAAATTGAACTCAAAAATATGGAATGAAATGTCAGGTGCATTGTTATCTCAGGCAAATATAATAATAATAATAAGAATATAATAATCTTCAGTCTAGTAGGAGACAGTAACTTCAAATGATTTCCAGTGGTGACAGCTGTTCCCTTAGGCATGCTTCCCTGATTAGCAATGTATGTTTGTTAATTTGTAAGGAAACATGTCCAAAATTTCACTGTCCTATTGCCGCCAACTTGGGAGAGTCAGAAGAACCTCCTTTAGGGCCCGATGGAAAGGTTCACATTGACATTGATGGGCTCTGGATCAGACCCTTAAACTGGATTATATGGGTCTTTACTTCAGCAGCTGCTATTACAGTGTTGCCAGTTCTTGAGATTTTAAACACAAGTCTTGCAATATTTCATGTTTTTCTTAAAATCCCAGCTCCTGGAAACCTGTGACAGTATGAGAATATTAGCTGTCATTTAAGCCAAAAGATTTCTAGTGCTCATAGAAGTATACCCTAAAGGCTCAGAAACCAAAAGGCCAATTACAAAAACTCTACTTTTATTTTAAAACTCATAATTTTGCAGCCACTCTTAATTTGAGGGCAAGGGTGAGCCATGAGTTTTGAGCATCTTGGAGACAGTAGAAATGCTATTATCACATCCCAGACAGCAGCAAGAAAATTTTCCTGTCACCCAGTTGTTTCCATTCCCTTTCTCTCACCCACCCTCACTCCGCAGGATTAAGAGGGTCTACAGTTTTGAAATCCCCCTAGGCATTAAGTTAAATCACAGTCCTCCAGTTCCTAGAAAGGACCAGGACAAAACTCCCAG
This sequence comes from Sternotherus odoratus, assembly GCA_032164245.1. Classification (NCBI taxonomy): domain Eukaryota; kingdom Metazoa; phylum Chordata; order Testudines; family Kinosternidae; genus Sternotherus; species Sternotherus odoratus. The sequence continues at coordinate 19,255,887 of JAVMKO010000001.1, forward strand.
AGTATGACCAGGTTATCTTGAAGAAGACTATCCCTGTTGCAACCACATGTGTCTTTGCATGCTCCTTACTCCTCCCTGCCTCACTACACAACATTCACTTTCCAATTAACCATTCACCTGAGCCCTTTGTGTTACGAGATTCTGTCAGCTATTTAAGTGGTGAGGGAGGGAATTGGAACTGGCCAATTATAGTGTACAAAAATTGGGTAGTATCCCTTTTAATAGTTTGAGACTCCTAGAGGCCCCCTACTGTCTTCTGTGTTTCAGAAGCCACCAGAATCTTTGCCAGAGCATCACAGGATATATTACGTAACTAGGCCTTGAATGTTAAATGTGTAGCATACGTGGTTATTCTGAGCCCACTGTGCCCATGTGGTTCCTTTAAGTTTAGATTGATGTTGTGTAAAGCACACAAGCCCAATCTGTTTCCTTGATGAACAAGACCACCAGAGACTTGGGAACAGGAATGCTTATGGCTACTGTATGTAAGCAGTGTTAGGATGAGTGACATCCGGTGGTGAATTGCAGGAATTGCAGTGACTTTTGGAAAATAACATCTTATTTGCTTAGACACACCCACCACACCTACCCTGCACTCTAACAGCCCAAATGGTCACTTTGGCTACTGTGGGACCCCTAGTTTCTGTAGTATTGGGGCAAGAATGATAAAGTGTTGATTAACCTGTTTATGTGAATGAGGGGTTGGGACATGTATTTGGCCTTTGGCATGCTGGAGGGACGCGCCATCAGCTAGGTAGCACTCACTAAACAAGGGACAGGGGTTCCAAAATCCACTGAATTGAGAGAGGCTGTGGATAGGCCTCTATACCTTGTGGTGAGGGCCTTGTCTGAGGGCCTTACTGGTATATTGCACCTGGTCTCTCTCCCCTGTGGAATGACAGAGCAGTTCCTGGGCCGGCTAGCAGGGCGGCTAGCGGAGCAGTTCCTGAGACAGCTGGCAGAGCAGAGTCGCGCCGCTGACAGAGCACTTCCTGTGTCGGCTAGCAGAGCAACCAGCACCCCACGGAGAGACTGGGCTGTCGGCCTCAGACCTCGTAAAGGTACCCTTCACTCCGCCCTCCACTTCCACCCAGCCTGGGAGGTAAGACTCGACAGAGTAACTTTCCACCAGGGACTCCAGAGACTTTGGGGCTGTTGAACTTTTGGGACTTTGGGTGATTTTTGGGGTTGCTGGATTCCAGGGCCTTTGGGCTATTGGACTTGTGGGACTTTGGGTGATGTTTGGGTTGCGGGACTCCTGAACCTACAGGAGAGGACACAGCCCAAACTTGCTGGGGAGGGGCAATTTGCCCGCGGGTTGGTGTATGAACCCTAGGTGTGGTGTTTTTCCCAGTTTAGTGATGTCATTTACCTCATGTTAATAAAGATCTTCTGATACACCAATTTGTGCTTGCAAGAGGGGAAGTATTGCCTCATTGAGGTGCCCAGGGGTGTGTGTAGGATTTTTCCAGGTCACTGGGTGGGGGCTCGAGCCAGTTTGCATTGTATTGTTGAGAGGGAACCCTTATTTACTGAACCCGGCCCTTGTTGCTGTCAATTCTGAAGGGCAGAAGGGTTACATGTATAACATTTTCATTCCATCCATGCCTCTGTCCAAGATTGTCTGCTTGCTGACACTGTATAACAGAAAAGCTCTATGTGTAAAGTGTGATTGCTATTAGTACAATTTCCACAGTATGGAAAAGGCTGTAGTGAGAGCAAACTAGGAAGGCAGACTTTTATAGATTTCATAATTTACTTCTCTCTACTCTTGTTATCTTTTGGTTACCAAAAATATTATTATAGGGTTATATTTGCTTAGCTCATAAACCCTGTTGGTCCCTGAACACCTTCATTATGCATGTGTGCACTGTAGAGCACAGCGGGGCCTTGATCCCCGGCTGAGGTCTTCTGGTTCTACTGCAAAACCAACAATGGCAAGCATGGGTTTTGCAAGCTCATCTCTACTTAAAATTACGCAGATATCTAGATGATGAATAGGAGAAGAGTGAGCAATTTGAAGCAAAACTGTTTTTCAAGGAATGTAGACTCTCTTGAGTTGGCAGATAGATTTTCCTTTTTTCAAATTGTCAGTGGCTTCAGTTTTTATAGATTTGTTTACTGTATGAGATGGTTCAGTGAATGTTCTGTGCTGCTAGATTTCATTTCAGCCTATAGATTGGCTGCAGCTACTCAGACTTTAAGGCTAGAAGGAACCAGCATGGTCATCTACTCTGACCTCCAGCACATTGCAGACCACAGACTCTAGTCACCCAGTCCTGTAATAGACTCATAATCTCTGACTTAGTTACTGAAGTCCTCAAGTCATGATTGACTATGAATATTGAGTATCCGAAGAGTGAGACTGGTTGCTTACGTCACATAGCTTTGTTTCTCTTGGGGGGTCAAATAATTGTAAACTACTCCCACTTATAATAGAACTAATTTACTTTAATCACAAAATTAATTTGTTGATTGAATGAATCCTCTCTACAAGTCCCAAATTGGCTCTACGCATGACATTTCTATGAACAAAAGCTTTGCTCTAACATAAATATGATTAGGTCAAGGTGAAGCCAAAATCCAGTAAGTTGCCAAAATGGCTGTGAATTTCTTTTCTCACTATTCACTCAGTTGTAATTATGATTTTGCAACCAAAATGACATTGTGGGCAAATAATGCCATGTCTTGTCTTGAGTAACAAGAAATTATATTCAGAAGTGCTCAGAGTTAATGGGCTACATTGTGCATAGCTCTGAATAAAGAGGACTTTGTAAGGTAGCTTCAGACACCAGAGATAGCAGCTTCAGGCACATAAAACAGATTGATCCATTTGTTCAATTGCTTCTAGCATGTGAAGCAAAGTTAGAAGCAGCTACTTTAAAACTGCATCTCCTTTGCTTCAGGCACTAACTTTGCAAGGAAGATAATTGAGGTCAAAAAGAGGACATTGTGTGACTGAGTTAAACAAATGAGAAGTTGGGAGTCTAACTCTTGAGTCTAATTCACTGTGTGCTTCTGTACCCTGGGCCTGGATGCAAATTTTACATGAAGGAATCAAGAGATTTGTCTGCTCAAAAAAAAAACCTGTTTCAAAAATAGGCCAGTATGCAGTACTCAATGTGTAATGCATGTTACCTTAACTACAGTACATTCCTCCAAGGGTTTGCAGGCAAGTGATGTGAAAGAAGAAAGACGTTTGTGGCTAAAAAGAATTTACACCTGCTGCACTTTCATGTAATATACACCATCAACTCCGCCCTATCCCAGTACGGTTTGAAGGGACAGGGCTCAAAGAGTGACTATGAATACTCAGAGCTGAGAACTGCAGGGAGAAAAGGAGTTGTCAGGGTAGAATCCCCACTCGGGCACTTCAAGAGCAGAAGGTGGGGGTGTGCAAGGATTCTAAAAATTAATATTGGCCACTCCAGGCTTGTATTAAACTCCCAAGGTTGCAGCTTTTCACTGACCTTGGCTTGGTAAATGTTGACACCACCCAAATGAAAAACAAGCAAACAAACACAAAAATCCTAGGATTCAGGAAGGAGCACTTGGGAATTCCTCCCTGTGGGGTACCCTCAAGCCCTTTCACATACCCCCCCCCCCCTTCCAGGAAGAAGCTGAGAGAGAAAACAAAGGAAATACGCTGTTACTACCAACTAATCAAACAACATGCACCAACCTCTCAAGGGACCAAAAATCCAATCCTGTTCTTAAAGAAGGTAAATTTTATTAAAACAAAAAGAAAGAAAATACATCTGGAACTTAGACTTTTGCTAGATTTTAAAAGAGCAATTCCAAAAATTAAGCATCCAAAATAGCTTTCTTGGGGGTGCAGCTTAAAGGTTACAAGTAAACAAAAGCATCAGGGTTTAGCACAGAAGAGTCCACAAGCTTTAAAAAATAAACTGAAAACCTAATTGCATCTTTCTAAAGATTCCTAATTTACTTACATTACACAGCAGTCCTGCTGCCCCGTCTCTTCAGCCCAGAGAGAACAACAAAGTTTCTTTCCCAATTTTAAACAGTTCTAGCCTTCCCATTGGCACTTTTGGTCAGGTTCCCACTTTCTTTCCTTTACCAGGGGACTTTTTAACTCTTTACAAGTAAAGCAAGTATAGAACAGCAACCAAGAGAGATTTTACAGCTAACTGGCTGGCTGGTGTCCATCAAAGAGAGCTCCACCCTCCCTTCCCTTCAATTTATCACAGGAGTCCTTGGCTTTTCTGGAAGAATTTCATTTCCCAGCAATAGCAATGCTTTAGAAGAAATCTGTTCAAAAGAGGGTAGAATGGGGGGAAATGCATTCACAAAGCTACAGGGTATTCAGAGATTACACAAATGGGTGCAGTATAAAATGGTAGCTAGAGAGAACATTTGCTAAATCTCACTCACAATCCATCCATTTCATTATCATTGTGTTCCCTTTTTCCATGAATACTCAACCAACTAGGAATTTTGTTCCCACAAATGTTTGTAAGCAGTGTCAGGATGAGTGGCATCCGGTGGGGAATTGCAGGAATTGCAATGACTTTGCAGTGTCAGTATGGGTGACATCCAGTGGTGAATTGCAGAAATTGCAGTAGCTTTTGGAAAATAACACCTGATTTGCTTAGACACACCCACCACACCTGGCCTGCACTCTAACAGCCCAAATGATCACTTTGGCTACTGTGGGACCCCCAGTTTCTGTAGTATTGGGGCAAGAATGATAGAGTGCTGATTGACCTGTTTGTGTGAATGAGGGGTTGGGACATTGATTTGGCCTTTGGCATGCTGGAGGGACTCGCCATCAGCTAGGTAGCGCTCACTAGACAAGGGACAGGGGTTCCAAAACTCACTGGATTGAGAGAGGCTGTGGACAGGCTCCTATACCTTGTGGTGAGGGCCTTACTGGCCTATTGCACCTGGCCTCTCTCCCCTGTGGAATGTTAGAGCTGATTTTTGCTTCCATTAGGAGTCTAACTTCAGCCCACTGAGCTGAAGTTGCTTTGGGCTATTTACTGAACCCGGCCCTTGTTGCTGCCAATTCTGAAGGGCAGAAGGGTTACATGTTTAAGAAGGTTTTGTTCCCGTGAACAGAGGTATTCATGTACAAACAAGCCTGCATTCACATAGAGCATCTCCATGCTAGAAGTTCTAGCTACAAATACAAACTGTGTTAAAAGAACATTATTAAGACTGAAAAGTCAAGCACTCACATGTTAGGAAATGCCAGAATTACAGTTGCCTGAGCAGGCCAGCCTCTCCTATAATATGAGTGATGTTCAAATAGGGTGACCAGATGTCCGATTTTATAGGGACAGTCCCGATTTTGGGGTCTTTTTCTTATATAGGCTCCTATTACCCTGTACCCTCATCCTGATTTTTCACACTTGCTGTCTAGTCACCCTATGTTCAAACAAAGTACTGAGTGATCTGTCAGCATGAGCAGCAAAGAGGAGACCTTAGGAAATCTGGAAACAGGCCTTGTGCAAGCAGCAGAATGATCTGCATGTGCTTTTCCCAAAAATTTGGAACCCGGGGACTGCTATGGGTCTCTCTCTTGAATGCCTGCTTAACAGCAGGCCCTTCCCCTCATTCACAGGGGAGAGCAACCCATAAGCTACATGACACTGCAGGGGCAAATGAAACATTGATGTATCAATGACAGCGGCTCCTTCCCATTCTTCCCCCTTTTCCCGGCCACCCCGTCTTGGGAAGGCTGGTGCTTTATAAGGCACCAGGAAAGGAAAGCACTGCCAGTCCTTCCTTCAGAACACCCTGGGGCTCCTGCCATATGGAGGTTTTCTGCTCTGCAGTACTCCAAGGGCTGAGAGTAGGGAGAGGGAGCCTTCACACCTCGTTCTGCCCCAGGGAGTATGTGATAGAGGATGTTGCCTACCTGCATGTACAGTCAGATTGTAAAAGTACCATCTGGTGGATAACAGCAAGGGGATAGCACAGCCTCCAGGCTTATAGTGCTGTCTCGGAGGACCAGGAGGCCTTGTTCTGATGCTTAGTTTGCTGCAGCACATTTGTGGGAAGCTGGTTAGAAACCCCCCCCCCCCCCGATCAATGGCTACTTCTTCAGTCTCCAGGATGCAATACCTTTGGCAGCACTTGCATTACAAGCAGAAGTGACTGGTGAAGTAGCCACAGGTCCTCTCATCCCACCCTGTATTCAAACCCCCTAGCACACTGGGGTGTAGGAATTCCCCACAGAGGAGTGTTCATTGACACTCAGGTATGTAGAAAACTCCCCTCCCCATAAACGACAGCCAAGCATGGACAGACAAAAGAGCTAGATTGCTTCTGGAACCCTCTATAGCCACAGAGTATGGGACAGGATCTGCTATTTAGTTCCTGTAAAGAGTAGCTGGGCTTTTCCCTGTCGGCATTTTTCACAGGAAAGAGTTTTAAATATTTATCCATGGGTATGTAAACAATGGAACTGCAGCGGCTATTCACAGCGGGACTTGTGATTTCTGTCCGGCATAAAACTAAATAACTTATTTCCTAAATAATTCATCCTCTAAGGTTCTCTACTACCAACTAAGGTATTTTTCTACTTGTGTGCATTGAGGATATAAATCCCAGGTCATATAAACATTTTAGAGGGCTGTCGGCCAAAGGTGAGCGCTAGAGCAAAGCTGTTTGGTAGCCACAAATATCCCTTAATCATTTCAATATGTTTTATTTCTGCCATTTCAAGGTCTGAGCCTTTGTCCAGCTTTAATAAACAGAAAAGGTTACAGTATATCATACAGCACTTCTGCCATAGTTTCTGAGGACTTATAGAGCCGTCCCACCCAATATAGAATGTTTTTCAACTATCCTAGTAGTTTTGCGGCTTCATGGAAAAAGTGAGCAAAATGATTTATGTTCTTATGTTGCAATAGTGTGCGTCTCTCTGTATAGACAGTTTATTTACATTTTATAGGGTTATTTGCAGGTACTAGTCAAATAGAGATGTAGAGTTAAGATACTAAGTTTGGTGGTTTTAAGATACAGATAACATAGGTGCACAAGGACCCAGTGCAGAATTGTTATGAAAGCCTTGGGGCAATATGGTTACACACTGCTGAGTCTGTTAATATGGCTAACTCATACAGTTAGGTGGCACATGTGTATTTGGTGAAGAATTTAATGTGCTCATAGAAATGCTGCCAATATTTATTCAGGCCCCTACATCAAATCTGTCCTTGAAGGCCCAAAACAACTCTAAGAAATGAACCAATCAAGAGCATGGTTGCACGGTAATTGGGAATAGTCTCTGGATCTGAAGTGAACTGAAGTCAGTAGAAGCTTTTCCAGTGCCACCTCTTTTAGTGTGTATGTGGACTTTTTGGGGATTTAAGATTTAGGATTTCATGTATGTGTGATTAATATGTTTAGCTCTATGGACAGTTCCAGAGCATGTATTTTAAGGGACTTTTACCTGGACTTTATACCAAAATTTCACAATTCTCATGATCAACATGAGGTAATTCCTGTTCTCAGATATGGTCAGATTCTAGCCCTTCACTCAAATGGAGCTGTACCTTATTCTATGGGTACGTCTACACTGCACACTCTTTTTCATCAGCATGCAGTGTATATATGATGCGCTGCCTGAAGCACATATAAATAGCAGTGTAGACTGTGAATTATTGTTTCGGCAAGTAAAGACACACTTAAACCCTTTGGGTATGTTCCCTACACAGCTCTCTACACATGCAAACCATGCTTCCCTGTCTACATTGCTATTTTTAGTGGCGTAGTTTCCTGCTGCCAGAGCCTTTCCCTGCCACAGTGAAAGACTGCTGACGTCTTTCGCCACTTCTTCCCCACTGCCAGTGCCTTTCATTGACCTATGTAGCTACGCAGCAGCCTGCTTTTCACTGCAGAGAGTAGCTATATAATACCTTATGCACCACTGCCAGTGGGGTGCAGTGTTGACATAGTTTATGAGTAGACTCATTGGTTTCAGTAGTGAAGCTGCTCTGGAATATTTCAACCAAATGTGTGACACTTTCAAAATGAAAATTCTAGGTTTCCAGTTCAAGCCAACTTTTTATTTTGAAATTTCAGCTAATTACAGTTTAAAAAATTATGAATGAAAAATGAGTGAAATCTAAACATAATGTTTTGATTGATTGGAACAGATTTTTTTGTCAGTTAGTGAACATTTTCAAGATTTTAACTTTTCACACACTGATTCGGGCTGGGAAATTTTTCATAATCCCAACATTTTTCATGGAATGGAAAAAAACATTTCCCACCCATCTCTATTCAGTAGGACTGCTTGTGGAGCAAGGATGGAGGAATAGCACTAGAAATCACTTTAATATTGGATGGATGATGAAATACTATACCCATCTGCACAGATATTCATCTCTGCTAACTTCATAGCCTAGTGCAAGATGCTAGATAAACCGTCAATAAATTATTCTAGGCTGAGGTGAATAGATAACCCTGAGGCTCTATAGTTCTAGTTATCACTGCAGTAAGTCTTGTCTGGGTTTTGTATTGGTCCAGGAAAAGTTATGGTCTCTAGCAATATGTGCTAATTACTTATGCTAAGCAATCTGTTTCACCTTGCATTTAGCTGGGAGTACCTTTCCCAGACCTGAAGAAGAGTTGTGTGAAGTTTAAAAGCTTGTCTCTCTCACCAACAGCAATTGGTCCAATAAAACATATTACCTCACCCATCTTGCCTCTCTAAGGGAAAAGAGAAGGGCAGGACTTAGCAGTTTTCCTCAGACTTGCTGTTAGTAACCCAGGAGCTGTACATTTGAAGGCTGGATAGGGAAGAGGTCAGTCAGAGCATAGTTTTCTCCTTTCACTCAGGTTAGCGAGCCAGAGGAGTTTGCATTGCCTGTAAGAGAAGAAGGATCCACAGAAAGCTGGCCATTGCCCCCACCTCATTTGTTTTATTTTTACATTTCTTTTGTTTTATTTTTATGCTTCTTTTATGGCCAATATATTATAATTAATGTAGCCTTATATCCACCCTTGTGTGTTAGGGGAGTATCATGCCCATTCTAAATGTGAGGAATTGGAGGCACGGATATGTGAAGTGATTTACCCTCATTCACCAAGTCCGGGGCAGAAGCAGGAATTGAACTGAGAACTCCTGCTTCACAAGACCATTCCTCCTCTGACGACCTCACTTTTTCCACTAGATTTGACATTTGAGGCAGCACATCTTTTACAACATCTCTTTTTTAATCTTCTGAAGCTTTATAGAATCACTTGCATTTCATATGTTGTACTGAGGGGGCGTGGCCTCCCTCTCAGACTAGAGGGGTGGGAATCACTCTCCACCCATTGTGGGTGGAGCCAGGCAACCCATGCTCCCTCCTCCCCTGCTGGAAGCAGATGGGTAGGTCAGGAAGTTTTAAAGGTGGTCCCTGCAACTCAGAAAAGGAAGCAGATGTCTCTTGCCTGCTGCTGAACCCTGCACCCAAGATGGAGCTTTGCTGTGCCAAGGACCAGAGGAGACACCAGGACGGCTGACCGACCAGAACCTGGAAAAGCTACTGGGACCCCTGCTGACTGTGTACCATGGGGAGATGGAGGAATCCCTGGAAACAGAGGTACACTAAGAAGGGGTAGTAGGAAATAGCCCAGGAACACCAGACAGTAGTCTGGTTGTGTTGCCAGAGTTCAGGTTAGCGTTTTTCAGTGGGTTCCCTGATAACCCATTGGCTGGAACCCTGCGGAGTGGGGTGGGCCTGAGACCCACTACCCCCATTTGGCTACCCCACCCTTGGAGTGGATGCCTGTCCCCTTAAGCCAAGAGACCTGCATTTGTTTGCTGTCTGTCTGAGCCAGGAGGCGAGGCGAAAGCCTTCTTACTGCTCTTTGTGTTGCAGAGGATCAGATCCCTGTAAACTGCTTGTCACTCTGCCCTGCCCTGAAGGTCAGAGCCCCTTAGATTTCTTATTCCCCATTGAGCATTGCATTTATAGGCACACAGCAGTGGGGGGGGGGACCTCCCTCCGAGACTGATGGGTAGAGTTGGCTATGGACCCCTACACATGTATCATATAAAATAGTTGTACTGCATAAAGGTAGCTATGCCCACCCAGAGCTCAGAGGAAAAACAAAAAGAGAGTGAGATCCTATGCTATTTGATGTATTATACAATCCAAACATGAACTGAAAAGCTAACCCAGGCCCCAAACCACAAGCATAAAAAAGGAAAGGGACACAACACAACTAGTCTTATAAAAAGTGTATAGGTTTTTTTTCTTTTTCTCCTTCTTGTGGTTTTTCTGCAGACAATCAGCCCTTCCCAAAAAGCTTGAACCACTAAATATAAAGAAATTGGAAGGGCTCTCAGCTAAATAAAACACATGCAGAGATATTTATAAGTCTTTGCATTTTAATCTTCTTCTAAGTTAACATAACAGATGTTGTGTGAAATTCTCATTGAGATAGACCTACTGAAGTGAAAGTGACACCACATCTGTTATCCAGCACAGCAACTAAATACAGGGCTGAATTGGGACCACCTATTGTACAGTGCTAATACGTAATGTCTTCTTTAGATGGATAGTCCAAACGACTTCATCTCGTGGCAGTGGATAGATGAACCAAAAGAAGTTAAACATCCATTGATCAAATAGATTGGCCAGGGCCCCAATGTTAATAAATCCAGCTCTTCCTTGTCATTGTATAGGTTAATTCACCATAAAGGGTCAAATTCTCTGCTGATGTAAATGGGCCAAGACTCTCCACCCTTTTACCATCCTTCTTTGTCCACTCTCAACTTACCTGCTCTACAAAGTAACTAAACAGCCACACGGCACCTACTTTTTTCTGTGCACCGGCCTCCACCATCCAGATAGCCATGTAGGGGTTTCAGGGCCTCATCGAAAGCACAGTGAAATCAATGGAAAGCCCTAATAGTATTCTTATTACCCCTTGCTGCCCTGTGTGAACATATAGGCCAAAAGACTGGGTGGGTTTGCAGGATCTGGCCCATAAAAAGTATTGGCCACAAAAAAAATGCTGTTGAAAAGTAATTTTTATTTGCACATGACAGATTTTGATATGCTCGGACAAGCTTTTGATTTGTTCGCTCAAAATAAGAATCCAATACATTGGCTAAAAGAACTGTCACTTTAGACAGTCCACAGTGAAATTGTATCTGTTTAAAAATAATATAGCTCTTCATAAAATAAAGCCTGCTGCTCAGACCAAACAAGTAATTTTTCAGTTGTTTCAGCCTATCACATTTCCCCATGCCATGGCTGATTTCACATAAGATAGAGAGATCCATTTCAGGCCTTAGTTTCCACAGGGGAATAGCTGTCCAATCTGTTACTTGTGCATGATTCCAATTTGCTTAGGCTGGACTATAATTAAAATCTAGAATTCTGCATTCCCTTCAACTTTCTGGGCTTAAGTTTCTCAGACTCATTCGATATGAATGGAATAAAACCGCATACAATTTTCTAATATTATTTACATGAGGTTGGTTGAAATGGCAAAAGTGTCAGCTTTATCAGCAGATTCTCTCTGCTTTTATAACACATGTATGCAATATTGTTATAGCTGTATTGGTCCCAGGATATTGGAAAACTTGTCTCTCTCGCCAACAGAAGTTGGTCCAATAAAAAGATATTACCTCACCTACCTTGTTTTTTTTTACAATACATAGCAAGCAGATTTTATTGGTAAGAATTTTTCCTCCCCTCCTATCCTTTAAAACTTAGTTAATTAGAGTTCATTTTGATCCAAACAGACAAATGCCTTGTATTTTCTATCTTGCCTTTTATCCCAATAATCTCAAAGTACTTTAGGAACAGTGAGAGCCCAATTCTGCCTCCCTTTTTCAGGCTAAATAGTATCTTACTACCATTTACTTCGCTTATACTGCTTGAACAGTCAAGTTCCACTCAGCCTGAGTATGGGTGGAAGAATCTGTCCCCTGTGTTTTATATCCAATAATCCACTAGTCAGTAATGATTCACTGCTAGTAATTTATTTTGTCTTTCTTAGATACATATATATGTATATATTTGATATATGTACAGAGCCTCTTAACTCAGATCAATCTATCAGTCAAACCTGACCCCTACAGCCTCCTTCTACTGTCAGCTGCCATATCCTGAAGAGTTTATTCATTCTCTTAAAGTCATGGTAACATCCTCCACTAATTAAGACTCCAATCCAACAAGTTACTTAAACACATTCTGAACTTTAAGTGAGAGTAATCGATGTGTCCAGTCACATTTAAGGTTAAGCAAGTGTCTAAATAATTTACTGGATCAAGACCTAAGTGTAACAATATAGTGTGACATACTGCACCTCAAAATAACCCCTGCAACCCCCCATATTTTCACCACATGTATAGAGTTATATTTTTTACAATGCATGCCTTGTGAGGTATCATTTGAAAAGTCATAATTTGCTAAACATCATTGTCCTGTTTATAATGTGTGTATCATCCTTGTATATGAAGTTGTGAAGTTTTGATATATGGTTGCTACTGAAACATGTTGTGAGTCTGGGAAATGCCCACCACTAAGACTAGCACCTTAGAAATGACAAAGGATTGTAAATGAAGGTCAAACAGGTCATCCCAAATGGTACATACACAGAAGGTGCAAGCGAGAATTTGCAATTTGTATTAAGGACATGCCTGACCCCATGGATTTTTCCAGCACAAGAGGTTGGGGTATAAAAAGGAAAACACAGAACACACAAATTACCTCTCCTTTCCCAAGTTCCTTTGGAAGACAAAGAAACATCACTGAACTAGGGGGGGAGTGGTCCTAACTGGAGAATTTTTTTTCCGTTGGCACAGACTGCTGGAGGCTTTTGGGTAAGAGAAACCTGATTGCTTCAAATATGACCTATCCTGGTAAAGTATAGGAATTATATTGTGATTTTATCATTTATAATCATATAAAATCTATCATTCTGTAATTACTAAATTTATGTTTAATGTTTTATCTACTCTGGTGTGATTGACTGAAGTGTTTGGGAAATCTCTACTCCGGCTAACAAAGACTGGTGCATATCCATTACCCATTGATGCAATGGTGAACTAATTAATGAGCTTACACTGAACAAGGGGGTCTTGAGCAGTGTAAGATGCACATTTCTGGGGTGCAAGGCTGGCGCTGGAGGGACTTGCGAGTGTCTCCCTTCATATGATTCATGAGTGGCTGTGAGAGCATAAAGAGGCTGTTTTTCACTTGCAACGCAGTGTGAGACATATCTCAAGCTAGAGAGTTAAGAGGGCACAGCAATTCCACAGTCCAGATTGCACTCTGGGGCATGTCACACATAGCTAAAGTAGATGAGATATATAGGATCTGATCATTCAACAAACACTTAACTCATGCAAGTTACAGTCCCAATTAGGATCAATTATAATAAGTCTTATCTACTTCATAACTGCAAAATTGAAAAGAATAATTCTAGATTTGAAATTTAGCCCAGTCTAAGCAAAATGTAATATATCTATGTAACTTCATAGTCGGATTGTAGGATTCAAATAATATTTTACTATATAACTTTGACTCTTATTGGAAAGCAGATCCCTCTTGATAGAACATGTGTGGTCCTGCACTGTTTAGACCAGCAAAAAAATACTGTATCCAAAATCAAATGGCGGGGTGGGGGTTAGAAATGCAATTTGGTCTGGATCCAAAAAGGAACTTAGCAGTTGCAACACTGAATGGTTTAGATATTAGAGATTAGCTTTTAGAAACCTAGAAAAATCAGATGAACAGCACTGTGATTGATAAAGCCTGAATTGCTAGGCAGGGAGCTGCTGAAGCTAGTCAATAGGAGATGCCAACAAGAAAGTGTTAAGCCCCTCCCCTCCCATGGAGATGGGTGTCTAACTCCAGGCTGCTGATCTCTGTGTAGCTATCCATAAATGGGAACCCAACTCCTGGAGTCAGGCAGTTCAGGTCCCTAAGTACTTTCTTGCAAGAATCAGTTAGGCATCTGCCTCACACCACACAAAATGGCTGAAGGAAGCGGAGGATGCAGTGATGCCCACCTCATAATTTTTAGCTCAACTGGGATGTGGGAAACCCAAGTTCAATTCCCTGCTCTGTCAGAAGAGCGGGGGGGTGGGGTAGGGGAATATGCACAGAGGTCTTCCATCTCTAACCCCTGAGAATAATGCTCTAACCACTGAGATACAGGATATTCTGATGGGAGGGGGGGGGTGTCCTCATTCTCTCTAGTTGAAGTTGTTCCACTCTAGATAAATAATGAAAGGACAATTTGTGCAAGGGGACTGGACCCTACGTCTACTACCTTTCAGGTCTAACCACCGGGTTACATAGAGTCAAGGGTTTTTTTTAATCTCTCTCTTTCTCTCTGACCGAATAACTATTTAAGTATGTATGCGCTTACACTTATGGAATAGTCCCTAAACTGCTCGCTTTGATGACACCTAAAGGTGGCCCTCTTTATACTGCTGGATTTGTATGGTTTGCCAGAGCATGAATACATTTCAAGTCACATCATTCACATTCCATTTAAATTCAACCCAAAAGTAAAAAAGAGACTCTCAAGAAGTCCAAGTAAATTTACAATCTAGCTTCTGCTCCAGCCAGGGAGTAAATATTTGCAGCTATACATGAAACATGTCTGACAGTTTCAGGGCTTGAATGCCAAGTTCTGAATGGCATCTTTTCTGAGGCTGGCTTAATTGCTGCCTATGCAAACATCTGACTCTGGGGTTGTCTGGGAGCAAATATTTGGGGCTTGGCATAAATACTTTGCTTTTCCCTTGCTGGATGTTGTGTTTGGTCTGAATGATTCCAAGGAATGTTAGCGTAGTACAAAAATGTCTGGGGATAAGGTCTTGCCCTAGCATCTATATGAGAGCCATCTACTGCATCCCCAGATGGTTAATATTTTGTCCATTTTTCTAGTGGACAAGCATATCTAGCTAATGTATTTAGTAACTAAACTCTTTTGTTAAGATAAACAGAACTTCTTACATTGCAAGTTTATTGTGTTACCTGTGGAAGGAGAGGGGATCAGAAAAACAATATAAAGGAATTCCTCAAAGTCAAGGCAGTGTAGGTTACCAGTTACAGTAAATACCCCATATTGCTATTGCTGAAAGCCATCTAAATTATTTTATATCCGTTTAAGCTACTGAAAAATTGTTCCTCAGTGGTGCCAGCCACCGGTGTGTAAGGCATGGAATCTAGTGCACATAGTTATCTTGAGATCACTACTACAGTGATCACCATTGAAACCTACACCATTACTCCATCATAGGTCCAAATGTACCTTTACCACCTTATATCAGTTGAGGCTCTGGCCCATATCCTAAGCATACAGGAAGAAAGCACAGTTTTGATATATCATATGTCGCTTGCACTTTCATTTTTCAATGTTAATCATGAACCAATTATTTAATGCAACTCAGTGCATGATAAGATTCAATAATAAAAATGTAATGGTATATCTGGCAGAAGAGGGCAATGACAGCAAACTCTTTACCGCCTAAAGGAGATTTTGTATTAAAGGTGAAAAGATATGATCATCAAGAGAGAGGTATAACAGGAAAAAATAGGATACTTTTAAACATTAGGACATACACCAATCTTCGGGCACTAGTCTACCCATAGTCTAGTGTGGCGTGTCATAACTCTATTTAAATGAATGGAACTACAGAAATTTACAGAAGCTGAGACTTGAGGCCTATGGTCCTTCTACCTTCAAAAACATCCTGGTTAGGGACATCTGCTCAAATTGTTTTGTTTCACTAGGTTTTTCACTAAGTGTTTTAAAAAATGCTATTTTCAGTTCTTTTGACTAGTGTTTGTTGTTTTACAGCACTAATTTTTGCACAGAGTAAAAGCTTTACCATAATGCATCAAAACCAACACCTTTTGGCTAATAATGCTGTGGCCAAAAGGACTAATGCAATCCTTGGATCCAAAAAACAAGGGAATCTTGATAGGAGTAGAGAGGTAATTTTATCTCTGTATTTGGCAGTGGGGTGACCGCTGTGTCCAGTTCTGGTCCCCATAACTCAAGGAGAGGATTCAGTGAAGCACCACAAGAATGATTAACAATTAGAAAACATGTCCTATAGTGATAGACTCAAGGAGCTCGATCTATGTAGCTTAATGAGGAGAAAATCAAGGGGTGACTTGATTACAGTCTATAATTACCTATGGCAGGAACAAATATTTGATAATGGGCTCTAGCAGAGAAAGGTATAACAAGATCCCATAGCTGGAAGTTGCAGCTAAACAAATTCAAAGTAATTTTTTTAACAGTGAGGGTAATTAGCCATTGGTATCAATTACCAAAGGTTGTGGTGGATTCTCCATTACTTTTTAAAATCAAGATTAAATGGTTTTAAAAGATCAGCTGTAGTACAAAAGGTACTATTCAGGGGAAGTCCTATGATCTGTGTAATATAGGAGGTGAGAGTAGATGATCACAATGGTCCCTTCTGGCCTTGGAAGCTGTGAAAAAAAGTCTCATGGAAGATGGACCATGACGCATCACTTAAACGTATTCTTACCAGGATGCGAAACAGCTGAAACATGTTTTGGTCAGAATTTGCTGTTTTGTCAAAATTGAAATGTTTCATGGAGATGGTTTGATTTTGACAAAATTATGACAGAACCTAGGCAGGGTTCAAAATGTACATAGTTTCCTCGGAAGTCTGCCTGATGAGCTGATGGGGAAGTAGAAGCCCCAGTCCCCAGGCTCACAGCTCTTGGGTATCCCAGGCTCTGTGGCTCCAGGACAGCCCACCAGGTGGCCTGCCATGCATTAGGGCTCCATTTCCTTCCAAATTGGAACAAAACCAAATTTCTAAACATCCAAATCCTCTGAAAAACAGAATGATCTTTCTATGTTCAACTCTTCTGCTCCCTTTATTCAAGGCAGGAGTTCTATTTAAGTCAATGACATTATTCAGCTGAATAAGACATGCAAAATTGTTCTCAGTTCTCAAAGCATTTTGAGGTAGAGGTCTATGGGACTGTAGAGATGTAGTGCTAAAAGGGGGTCATGAACGCCTTTTCTTTGGTATTGAACTGGATGTTTCATTTCTTGTCCCAAGTTTCTTTTGAAGATAAAGTGAAACTTGGAATTAAACACTATTGCCAGATCTCCTGGACTATTGCAAGTTGTGTGATATTTGGTGTTTATGGGAGCCGCTGTGATAACAAGAGAATCATAGATTTCATTGAGGGAATTACAAATGAACAAACAAACAAAACGTCTAGTTGCCATGGTTCCAGATAAAGCTTAAAAACACGAAACCTAAAAGACAAATAAAAAGAACCCAAATTTTAAACAAAAATATCATGAATTTGAAACCAGATATTCTCATGATTTTTAAATGCTTGGGGTTGGCAAATCTGTGGGGAAACCGTGGTGTATCACATCAGGACCATGTGAGATACTGATTTTGCATCTTTTCAATGAGATCAGCCCATGTTCACTGGAAGAAGTCACATTTCTTAGAAAAGTCTTTCTAGGAACCTGGGCTGAGTTTCAAATTGGTAATTAACTTAAAAAACAGTGACTTTGTGTTTTCAAGTTGCATTGCAAGCAGTATGCATGTTCTATTTTAAAGCAGAAAACAACGATTTTGCAAAACTTTATTGATGTACCACTCTTTGCACTATCGCTTCATTTTTAGTTGGTGCTATTCATCAGAATGTGTAGAAAAATCAAGCATATATGCAAGTAGATTAATGAATTACATGTAATAACATAATTAGAACAGGTAAGGTGTATGTTTATCTTTTAGATGACATAAATCATGTGATATATAGGGCCTAGTTTTACTTTTAAATAAACTAGGTACAATTAGTGTAACTCCTTTGACTTTCTGGAAGCTAGTAGGTGCTCACTTTTTAAAAATCAGATTACATATTTAGGCACATAAATATGTATTTAGGAACCAAGCTTAAAAATGGATGCCTAAAGTTTTGTACAGTGTCCAATAAAAGTCCTAATCAGCACTTCCCAAACTGTAACTTTTGAATACTTACAAGTAATTCACAGACCAAAATTTTTCACAGAAAGTATTTGATCAAGAAACTCAAGTTGAAAATAAGGAGCATTGCTCTTTGTTCACAGACAATTTGCAAACTGAAGAAATGACAATCTCTAAAGAAGTTTTTTGTTACAATTTTGTTTGCCCAGTTCTTTATTCGCCCACAAAAAGGCATTGTTCTATCTAGGCATTTATACCATATTCGTCACCTTGCTATTTGAATGCCTTATTCCACCAGAAAAAAATCAGTACCACAATAATTATTATATACGATAGCTCCATGCTGGGTTCCTTTCAATCTCCCAAGAGATTAAACACTTGGAATTAAATTATGAAGCACACAGTGCGTGGGTACTTTCCTGAAGAGCTCCTATTATTGTTCTCCATGGTTGTGCATGTAACCTCCACATAAACTTAAATGTGTCCTGTATGTCCAATAAACACCCATAGGAAACTTTTAATTTAATCCATTACACAGCTGGAATTCAGTTTGACATCAATATTTCTCTGCAGTTCTTGTAAAGAAAGGACTTTTTCAAAGCCTGAAATTTTTTTTGGTTGATTGGTTTATTGGACCATGATTATATTTACTATATTTATGCTCTCAGGATCTGCAGGGTATTTTTATTGTATTTGTGAGCAGAGTGACAAATAAGAGTGGACAGCATAGCTAGCTCTAGAAGGCTAAATCCTTGCTATGTTTCAAGTTCTGTATTTTAAAATTTCTGGACAGCATCTTTCATTCAAAGGTCTTTGGAAGTGAAATATGCTCCATTCTAGGTGATCACAGCCAGCCAGTTGCTATTCTGCTAACTAAATCGAGGTTTAACTAGTTTGTAGTGATTAAGGCAGAGAAGGGTGCTCTATCAAAGCCAAGTCTGGCCGAGCCATGTCATTCTGAAGGGGTTAAATAACCCTCCTAGTGGCGACTTTGGTTTGTGATCCAGTTTTGAAGTGTCCCCTTTCAGTTCTATCAATGAAAAATCAATGGGGATTCTATTAGACTTACTGAGAGTAAGTTTAGCCATGAAACTGTGCCTACCATTTACAGGGTGAATTTGGTCTGTTGTATTAGCATTTAGCAATTACAGCAGAGGTCTACAAGCCAGGACTAAGCGATCTGGTCATGTCTCTGATGGGTGACTGTTAGAATTTGGTAACCTGGATTGGGGGCAGGAGAGAATGAGACCAGAGAGAAGGTTTGAGGGGGAGGATAATAGAGTTTTGTGATATTCTGCTGCAGTTATGAGTTCATAGAACACGTCCTTCCTGATGGGAATACATGTTAAGCAAGAGTGGTCTTCATGTCAATATAGCTTTTCTAAGTGATGTTCATCTGAATGATGAATTAAGGACGCAACATCAATCATTAGAGAGTTGTGATAACGATGGAGAAACGGGGAACAGAATGGAGGAATGGGCAGAACTCAGTGAATTAGTTTTAAGGTTCACTCATTGCAAATAAAAGAAAAATAAAGGTTTCACCTAAAGTTTCTAAAGATGGCCTCAGGACAACATTGCATCTGGTGAAGAGGCAAATTTGACTTCCTGCGGCCTATGCTGCATGACAGATTACTGGTAGAAAAAATATGATTGGGTTGAGAAAAGATGCTTAAACTTGATCTTCTGCATGAAGAATTCCAGACAGACAGTGCATACACAATTTTTTTCTCTCTCTCTCGGTATGTAATGCTAGTATCCTAGTCTCTGCAGCCCTGCCCACGCCAGTACTGTGAGGCCCTTGTAAGAGGCCTCATTGAGCCAAAAAGCAGACTGACATTAACTCCCAACAAGGGCTCTGTCAACTCTCAGATGGGAGCTAATCAGGTGCAGATAAGCATGCCATAAGACTCAGCACATTAGATAGGGTTATTCCAATGGGACTAGATAGCACAGAAAAGACGAATGATCTGGTGAGCAGGGAGGAATTTTGCTCACAAGACCCAAGGCAGGGCACTCTGGGGAGACATAAGAGCAGTTCTGTTTGGTTATACATTTGTGTTGCCTTCTGGACATTACCAACTGAAAATCTTGCATGGAAAGAATGCAAACAGTTCTTGGTAGAGATTCTGAACACCCCTGAATTTTAGCAGTGTCCAGGGTTTTGGTGGGACTTCTCTATTGTAACAGCAAGTTCAAAAGGAACACAAATGGAATGATGAGGGCTGTTTTGACCTGGAGGGAAATTACATGACTCTGATTCTGGAACTTTCCTGGACATTTTCTCCATTACTTGAGTCTACCTGTTGGGGGCTGGAGAGAAACTGTCAGAAGAAGCAGTGGTTCTGTAACAGGTGGGACAGGGAGGGGCTATTTGAGCCAATTCACAAGATTTCCAGACCCCCTGGAGAGCTAGGATAGAGCCTCAGCCATTTGCAGGAGCCACCCTATTAAGAGATGCTACTTTTCATAATGTCACTGATAAGTTCAGCATGGCTTTAGCAAAATTTGCCATGATTATTTTGAAGATTTGTGTGTGATAAGTCAATTCTACTCCTGATGAAACCACAAAGAAATGATGATACCTGGACATCCAAGTTGGGAAATGCAGTGGTTGAGAGACACAAGAGCATTTTCCCATGATGATGGGATGATTGTATCAGATAAACCTACCGTTATCAGCAACTCGTCTGGAGACGGTTACAGCAGAGACAGTGCAAGGACCAGAGAGTGAAAAGTGGACTCAGACTTTTAGTATGGATGACCTAGCATCCCATTAAAGCAATGCAATGTATTGCAGAGTTATTATTATGTATGTTCTACCAGTGGGCTAGGCACATTTCAGAGATGAAAGAGAGGCACTTTTCCTGCCTGAGGATCTTATCTAAATAGACGAATCTATAGGTGAGGAAAGGCAGAGTCGGTAACAAAAGCA
Organism: Sternotherus odoratus; assembly: GCA_032164245.1. Lineage (NCBI taxonomy): Eukaryota > Metazoa > Chordata > Testudines > Kinosternidae > Sternotherus > Sternotherus odoratus. The sequence goes on from JAVMKO010000001.1 coordinate 19,276,745, forward strand.
AGTGATTGTGTTGAGCTGTCAGATGTACATCTTTCATGCCATGTTGTGTGGGTGGGTTATTCTTCTTTGAGGGTTAAAGGTGAATGGGGGGAAGGAGGGATTACTAAATTTGAAGGCTAAAAGAGATTGGTGTGTTCATCCAATCTGATCTCTTGCATAACACAAGCCATAGGTCTTCACTCAATAATTTCCGAATGAGATCCAATAACTTTTGGCTGAAAGGAGAATTGAAAGAAAACAGAAGGGGCCATGGTACTGGTGGTGGTTCCCGGTGTAAATGACATGAAAGATCTGCCTCCCTTTTGTAAGAATCGTTACTGCAATGCTGCAAAACCCTGAAATTACATGGGTGTAAAAATTGTAGCGTTTGGGACCACTTTTGAAGAACACTACTATTTGTATGGGACAAATACCAACAAACAGGGTCGTTCACAGTACCAGTGTCTATGCAAAATAAAATGCTACAATTAATCATGGACATCTGAATCACAGCCTCGTGAAGCTACACACTGGCTGAGCTTTAACCCGATGATAAGATATTGCATTACCCATCACCCATCTTAAGTATTGCTACAATCAAGGAAGTCAGGGATGATATGCTGGTACTTGCCTAACCATGACAAAGGCAGGCTCAGACTCGTTTCTTGAGGACAAGAAGAGCTATTTTTCATTATATTCCAGTTTCAGAGACATTGTCTTGTATATAAATAGAACATCAATTGCTTTAATAATGCACAGGAAATCCATGTTCACTAGGAAATAAATGCTGTGGCTGTCAATGCTGAAGCCTGTATTAAATACTCCAGCGATGAATTTGAAGCAAACGTCAAGACAAAAGAAAGAGATTTTGTGTGTCAGAAGACAGCTTTTAAAAACAGTATCCGATTATAACGCAACTTCATGCATTTGGTTCAAAAAACTGTTTCATTATAATGGGGATTGTCTACCAAAGAGCTATTAGTGGAACACAAATTACTTAAAATACTTCTCTATAAATAAAAGGAGCCCATCAGTGAACTCCATAAAAACAGACAGATTGAACAATGTGGCAAAAGTAGTACTTTGACAAAACCAAGCATCCTGGGGCCTTGGTGACAAAGGATACAAAGGAACACTGTTCTGAAACCAGGAACTCGTGTTATTCTCTGTTTAATTTGGTAGGATTGATGGGATTCAATGGTGATGGGACCTCCGTCAAGAAATAAGTAGCTAAGTTCCATGTAAGCTGCATGGCTGCCCAGCAGCCTATGTCACGCTATGCAGGCACACAGGGAACCCTCCCAACCTGCTGGCCCAAAAACTGCTGCAGCCTGGACCTGTCGTGGCTGGAGCAGCATGGCCCGGCCTGAACCCAGCCACAGCCGGGTGGCTCTGCCTGGCCCAGACCCAGCCGTGGCCACGGTGGCATTGCCTAGCCCAGATCCAGGCCAGGCGGAGTGACCCAGCCTGGACCCAGGCATGGCCCCAGATGCCCCTCCCCCTGCCCGGAACCCAGCCCTTGCTCGGACCTACTGGGGTCAGGGAAGGGGCGCCTACCCTGCAGCCCCAGCCTTGGAGCTGCCATGTCACGGGAGGTGCCCTGGTGCCCTGCGCAGCTGCATGCTGTCCAGCCTCTCCTCCGGCTCTTCCACAGGGCACCTGCCCCGATCCACCCTAGCCCCGCCCCCATTCCCCTGAGCTCTGCAGCAGGGCTGGGCCTGCACTTACTGGTGGTGGGAAGTGCAGTGACCTGGCCTCAGCTGTACTGCCGGTGAATGCCCTTGCCCCCCAAGCCAGCTTCACTCCCCCCAAGGAGGCCTGGAGCCAGCCCCTTCCTGCCCCTGAGTCCTGGGGGTAGGCCCCTCCTCCTCCTCTGAAGAGGCCTGTGCCCCCCTCCCATACACACACATCCGCAGGGAGGCTGCATAGGGCCCCAGAATAGCTAGGGATGGCCCTGTGTACAGATGAGGAAAAGAGACACAAAAAGATTAAGTGACTTGCCCAAGGCCACACAAGAAGTTTGAGCACAGCTGGGATTTCACTCGGCTCTCTCAAGTGCTCTAACCACAAGCCTGCCCAGGGTACAGATGAACCCTGGCCCTGTATGCTGGATATATCTTATGAGCTCTCCACACACAGTCTTCTGTGCATCAGGTAAAGCAGAAATTGTCAAAACAATTACCTCATCACAGTCCAGTCTATTTCCCCCATGTGTTCTCTTAGTCATTCTCACTCCAGATGACTTCAAAGAGATTTGATTTCACTGGGAACATTATACCCTGATTTCTAGTGTACATTTGGTTCTGTTATTCTATTACATTGAAGGCTTGGATTCTCTTCCTTTCCTTCCTGCCACTCAGCTATCATGGCCACAAAGCATACAGGATGCATTTACCTGGAGCTGAACGTTACATTTCATTTCAGCCGTTTTAATGCACACCATGATCAGAGCTGATAAAGTATCCAGCTGGCATTTCACAGTATTTCCGCTCAGCCTCCATGACAACGCTACACCCAATACGCAACGTTGTGATTGTCATGAGCAGTGAGCAGCTAGACTGACACGCTTAGACTATCACTGTCCCAGAGGGTGTAAGGAAACTTGAGGCAGGGAAAGGGCTACTATGGACCACAAGCCTGCTCCATCTGTGTTTATCCAACCAGCTATTTTTGCACTCCCCTCATTCTGTCTAAAACAGGCTTCTGATGACCACTCTGCTTACTCGTTTGCTTAATTACCTTCACCTGGTAGCTCATTTCTACAGGTGCACCAGTGTACACACAGTTCTGACCACTAGCTCTCGACATGTGAAGCCTTCTAGGGCTCTATGGACCCAGAAATGCCTTTTCCCTATCCAGCTGTGAAATGGATTTTAAAAGCAGAATTCCTGTAGTCCTGACTAGAGTTGCTCAACGGGGCCCTTTTTATGACAGTGAAAACTTTCATGAGGAGCTCTTCATTTTCCAAAATTTTTCTTTTCTACAAAAAAAAAAAGAGACATAATTTTAGATGTTGAGGATTTTCCGGCATATCAATTAATGTAATAGAACAAAAGATGTCTGGAGTCCCACTCATGTCCTGTCCCCTCCCCCCTCAAACACCTACTGCCAAAAGTGAAACTGTGTGGAAGGGGAAGGGTGGTCTCGTGGTTAAGCAACTAATCTAGGCAGCAGAAACCAAGCTTCAGCTCCCTGCTCTGCTATACAATCCCTTTGTGGTCTTATGCAACTCCCTTGATCTCTCTCTGTGTTTTGTCTCCCATCTGTAAAATGGGGATAATTAGGTCTGACTTTCAAAGCTCCCTCAATGGAGGAAACCTAAATTAGCAAAAGGAAGCAGAAACTAACACTGCTGCTCACACTGTAGCAAACTCAGAGTTGCAAGATATATCCCAACCCATCTCCAACCCCTATCACACCATTATCCTAACCTCACTTTAGCAAATTAGCTGTGCTACAGCTAAATCTGACCTGAGCAAGGATATTCTGGGATTTCAGTCTGAATTTTAACTTAAGGAACACCAGGTTTAACATATTTTAATGCCCTGGTTTTCCACAGCAACAAAAAGAACTTGACAAGTTAGAGCATTCTAAAAATTTGGAGGCCCTGGGCTCCTGCCACATCTGGATGGCCTGAAGAGAGGTTATAAAAGAAGAAATTACATTATGGAATTATACTAAGCCCCAAGGAACTGATCTTCAGTAAAAATTGCTTGTAGCAGGTGCATGGATGACAGAGGTGAGACAGTGTCCAGGGACCTGAAGGAACATTTTAGACACCTGGAAAGATTGGGCAAACAAATTTAAGGCTAGGAGGATATAGATAACCAAGATGTAAATATAGGGCCAGAATCTGCCACCAGTTAATTTATACCAGTTCTCCCAATACTATAAAATGGGCTTGAAAATGTTTCATACTAGAGCATTTTCCCCCACATCTAGTGGAGTTGCACAGGGATTGCATAAACCAGGTAAATTCATACACCATATAAGCAAGTGCAACTCCACTGCAGCATTGGAAAATGAGTGCTTACACCAGGGAATAGATACAGAGCTATAAAAGTACATGCTTCACATTTCCTTCAGACAGCAGAGAGACCAAGACATCTCTTTTTATTCTAATAGTTGAAAAAAGAACAGAAAAAGTTTGCTTTGCCCTACTGGGGTCAGCTTACCTTTCCAAAATCAGGTACACAGCTTGTGCATCGGTGTCCCTCCAATGTCTGTTTCCTTTCTCTGGATGGAGCCTGCCTCAATTTGGATTTAGCCCTCCAAGCAAATCAGAACTCCGCCCCACCACCACCACATCCCCACTCCCATACAGGGGTAAATAGCCATCCAAACAAGACACAGATAAAACCTCCTACCCTTCACTATTGGAGTTGCCCACCGCCCTTTCACTAGGGACTACAAATAGTCCTTCACACCTTGTATCAAGGTCACCCATTCACCCCCTCACAGCTGCAGTGGGTAGAGCCCAACCCCATTCTGTACTATGGGCTCCAGCTCCAACACTCTAATGAAATAGCCATACGCTTTAGCCTCAGCTACCCACTTCTCTACTCCCTCAGGGCTACTTCTGAGCCTAGTCAGCTAATCTCTCTCTGAGGCTTTCATCATGGCCCTTCTACAGACTTCCTCAGCTTCTCCCTCCTTGGCCTTCCTCAGTCTCCATTACCATCTGCCCCTACAAACAACCATCCCAGATGTAGCCTAGCCCCTGGAAAGCCACTCCTACTCTTCATCACTCTTCTTTCCTGGCTTTCCATTGAAGAAATCCACGCAGACCCTTCTTGCTCTCTGCATGAGCAAAAGGGAGTCTGATATATTCTTGCAATCACGCAATCCCCCTCAGTCTCCTAGCTAGGAGAACACACAAGAAGGGCTGGGACTGAGCTTCCCCTAAAGGCCTAGCTCGTCCTGTGACAGGCCCAGGTTCAACCCTGATGTAAAGTAGCTTCAGCTCCATTGATTTTGCACGTGAGCATTCAGACACAATAGAACTGCACCTGGTAAAACCAGGGTTGCCACAAAAAGAGGAGAGAGACCTTTAAGATGCAGAGCCAAAGCTGACTGTGTTGTATTGGAGGATAGTTGCGTGGGGATGAACTGAGGTCTAGTTGGTAAACACAGAGCTCAGGCCTCTCACGTGCGGTCTCCTCTCTCAATAATTCAGGCTCCTTCACCCCCTATTGGACTGGCCAAGCCCTGTTCTCTGGTGGGAGTCACTGTGGTCATGCTGAGGGGGTGGGCAGGACACAGGAAGCTGTTGCAAGAAGATGGGGGAGCAAGGTGGTGGGGCTGGGCCAAGGCACCAAGGGGAGGGGCGGCAGCTACATTGCTAGGCTACCAAGGGCACAGGCTGGTAAGGCTGGAATGTGACCCTTCTTCTGTCCCTCTCCATCAAGAGTTTTGATCAAATGTGTGTTGAGCGGTGTATTGTTACGTAACTGACAAAACCCAGGACTTCTGAGGTTTTGGAGACTTACAGATTTCCCAGGACAACAATCTCAAAAAATGATCCTGGGAAAAGCTGACCCCAAGGCTGACTCTGACCCATAGTGAGTTGACATGCTTCAGAATAAGTGGGATGTGTGCATGATATCAAGAGTATTTGATCTACCAAACTACACACATTATTCTTTAAGGACAGGATCAAGTTCAAGAAACCAATAATAACTGAATGACCATTTTTCTCTAACTCTACCTTTCATTTCTGAACCAACTATGATTTCACCCAGTGGGATGACACTTGATTTGTAGAGTAAAGAGGCTGAGTCATGGGAAAACAGTTGTGTACTGAAATATCCAAAACCACATTTACAAGATGAATAGCTCTTGGTTAGAGGTGCTTTGCACTGAAGTTCTATTTCTTAAATGCTCTCTTTCCTTTGGTCCACAATTTAAATTGATCTTTTTTCCTAAATCAAAGTGTTTGGGGTTTTTCAGTGACTTCAGGTACTGCTGACAACTGCTCTAAATTAGAATATAGGCACTGTAAACAAAAGATTTTAAGGATGCTAGGCTGAAACCGTTAACCTCTCTCACAAGGGAAATGCTGCTGCTTGCTTCCTCAAGTAAAGAGTGACCTAATTAGGTAGCATAGGCTTCTTTGAAGTGCTAATATAACCTATTATCAAAGTAAGAACAAGTTGTTAACAAAGATACATTTTGTCCCTCACTTTTATCAACAAATGTGTGCTTTTTCGTCTTCCATGAGAAAGCTACTCGGTGTTTTGAAAGAACATGTTCTCCCCTTTACCTTTCTGTCATTGTCAACCTTTAAGATTATGGAAGCATGCCAATGACTGTTTTCTGTGCTGCAGAAAGTCTGTTAATGCTACATAAACTAAATATGAATTTAGCGTGACTTCATTGAAGGCAGGACCAGGTTCCAGGCGCTATATCCTCAACTGGTGTAAACAAATGTCGCACCATTCAAGTCATCAGAGCTGTGCTAATTTACAGCAGTTTGGGATTTGGCCCCAAATCTCCAAAATAACAATGAGTCAGCCTCCGCACTTTGGCCCCTTGCCCCACCCTAAGCATAACCAGATCCTGTCTCATTATTTTCATACCATATACACCTAAGGATTTTGTGGAGGGTGATGAGGTGTTTCTTTGGGAATCTATCCACACTTAAATTGTGTGGGTGGAAAGAACTTTAGGAACCACCCCAGACTCCTGCTGCAGCGGTAACGTCCATCTTTCAATCCTAGCGATCAGTTTATATTCGTTCATGACTCCAAGGTTCTCTGCAAGGAAAAATGTTAAAAACATGATGAAAGCTGGGGATTTCCTGTGTACTAGTGGCACCCCTTGATCAAGGGGACCCAAAGGCCAGCTTTGTGGACAGTTAACTTTACACGAATGACGCCAGTCTATATTCCCAATGGGAGTTTCTAAACAGAAACAATTCACTTCACAATTTAGAGAATGGGCTAACCAAAGCCCCAATAAAATCCCTGCCACAGCAACAACATTCCAGTAGTTGGCTAAACAATGTAATGCTGTAATTATCATATCAGGATCAAACGCATGTGGGGGAGGGGCGGAAATCTGCACGTGGTCATTTCAAAGACTTATTTATCAGTCTCCTCTGCGCTCTCTTTGTGGCGTACGGCTCTGCACTTTGTGCTGGCCGACAGTCAAGGCTTAAGTTGTGGAATTGCACAGGCATTTGGGTGATCATTATGTTTGCTTAATTTGAAAAGATATTTACTCAACTATTTGTAGATCTAGAGAGTACTGCATTTAGTGTTCAATAAGTCAAAATTCCCAGTGTCACCCATAGGTAAAGACTGAGGGCCAGAGTTGCTACCTTGAAATCAGTGGCACAGTGCTCATGGAATAAGGTATGACACCATGTAAGGGTGAAAGAACTGACCTTTAGTAAGGACTTCGCATACATCCATATGTGCAAGATCACTTTCAAAAGAGTTAGAGCAGATGACCTGGCACTGATCTGATTACAAGGGCTCCGTTATTAAAAAGGAAACCTATTACTTTAAATGACACATTACTGGTGGTACTATGCTGCCTTTGGGTGCACTAGATATTTTTCCCTTTATCTTCTAATCATTGAAAGGATGATATTTTTTAAACCAATGATTTTCTAAACTAGTTTATTGCTTTAACATATGCCTTAAAAGCAGGTGGCAGCTTTTTTGCAGCCGTGATGTTGCTTTATACTGCTGAATACCACCCTGACATTGCCATCTATAAAATTAACAGCTGTTAGTGCTATGTAAACAGTGACAAGAAATGCAAACAATGCAGCCTGGATGGATTTACATGCAGTATTAGAGGAGGGAAGTTGAAATGCAGTGAATCATTGTTAGACTATTTCCTAAAGAAATTGCCTGTAAAATCTTTCTTGATTGCTTATTATTGCTGTGCAGCATTGAAAATGAAAATAATGTATTTTATCCTCAGAGATCAAGAAAAATAACTATAGCCGTATAGCAACGGATGGTGTACTTTTAAAGTACTGAAGGTCAAAGCATAAGAAGAAAACTCCATTACAATTATACTTGTATTGTTTTAGCTTATGCCTAGACTGGATTTGGTTCAAAAAAAATATTTGGGCGAGATCCACAGCGGGTGTAAACCCACTGAAGTCAATATAGTTATAATTGACACCACCTGGGGATCTAGCCCTTAAAGTTGGTTCTGATTTTGCTATGAGAAAAATTAAAAGAGCCGCAATTTGGTTCTCAACTCATTAATGAAAAGGAGTCCCCTGCGAACAAAGGGATCAATTTGATACTTTTCTTAAGCTGAACAGTACCAGATTCCATGAGGAGCACCATTGATTCCAATAGGGCTACTTGCACAGCAAGGTACTTGTCAATGTGATTAATGGTATCAGAATTTAGCCCAGAGCTGGTGTCTGATCCTGCCAGGTATGTCTCTACAACACTGGTTCCCAAAGTGGGGATCGGGACCCCTCGAGGGGTCACGACCGGATTATGTGGGGGTCACGAGCCCCTGCTGCCAGCTGACCCCTGCTAGCGGCTTCCCGAGCCCCGGCCTCTGCTGTGACAGGCTGCCGGCAGCGCCCCAAGACCCGGCCCCTACTGCGGTGGGCTGCTGGCGGTGCTCTGGGCCTTGGCCCCTGCTGTGGCGGGCCGGCAGCGGGCTGCTGGCGGCACCCTGAACCCCAGACCAGCCCATGGCGCGGTGGGCTGCTAGTGGCGCCCAGAGCCCGAGGCCCTGCCGCGGCGGGCTGCCGGCAGTGACCCGAGCCCTGTTCCCTGTCCCGGGGGGTTGCTGGCACCCTCCCCTGAGCCCAGCCCCTGCCCTGGGGGGCTGGCACCCTACACCCACACACACCCCAGCTCAGCCCCTGCCCCGGGGGGCTTCTGGCACTCCCCCCTCAAGCCCAGCCTCTGCCCTGGGGGGCTGCTGCCCCCCCCCAGCCCAGCCCCTGCCCCGTCCCCAAGTCCGACCCCTAAGGGGGGGTCGCGCTTAGAGGCCTGGTGTCCGAAAGGGGTCACCAATAGAAAAAGTTTGAGAACCACTGCTCTACAAAGTGCAGCACAGAAACTACGTTCTGAGGGAGAAAGGGCTAAGGAGGCTTTGAGTCCCTTTGTGTCTTCCCAAGCCAAGGCTGCTCTATGAACTAGAGAGGCTCTTGGAGCAATTTAGGCAGCCTGGGGGGGGGGGGGGAGCTATTTAAGCTATGGCAGGCTCCTAGGGCTGCCCTGTGGACTACAGAGCTGTGTGGAATTTCCTCATCACTGTGTGCTGTGACTCCACTGACAGTCACCTCCCTCCCCCCCTTCAGCATACCCCTCACTCAGGCTTGTGAGGGAGTCCCAGGAAGGCAGCCTTATGACTGCTTTCCTTTGTGCCTGCATCAGGAGAAGCCTTTCCCAGCTAGAAGTGGGATTTTTGGGGCCCTTTATGCAGCTCCCTCTGGGGATAAGTCCTACAGTCTATAAACCCAGGCAGAAGTCCCACTAATGTCACTGCTGCACTTACTGTGTAGGACTTATCACCACCCTTGCTGTTAGACTATGGCATTATTCTGTCATTTCAAAAGATCTGACACACATTTTCCCTCCCGGTTGGAAACATATGATCTGATCCTAAGAATACCTAATTCACATACAGCACTTTTCCTCAGCAGACCTCAAAGTGCTTCACACTCTTTAATATATTTAGCCTCCCAACACTTCTCTGAGGTAGGCAGATACAAGTATCCCCATTTTACAGGTGGCAAACTGATGCACAAAAAGGGTAAGTGACATGCCCTAGGTCGCTCAGGAAGTTTGTGGCAAAATAAGAACCCAGGTTTCCTGGGCCCTAGGCTAGTGTCCTATCCTTTGGACTGTCCTTCCTCCATATTGAGGTCAACAGCAACAACATCATTAACTTTGGTGGGAGCAGGATTAAGCCAGAAGAGGATCTGATGCAATGATTTATAATCTTTCCTCTTTTATGCTAAATTTATGACCACATGAAGAGTATTATGAAAGTTCAAAGACCGATCCAATTAACCCTTGGAGTAAGAAGTCATAACTCCTATTGATTTCACTGGGAGGTACATCTGCTTATGGTAGGCCTCTGTTTGGTCCAAATGTTTGGTCCGTCAAAACAAAAAAAAACCTCTGAGCACTGCCCCACTGAAACAACCCCACCCAAGCATCATCCCTCCAAAACAAACCCCCTGTCATAAGCATAAAGTAGCCTAGAATTCCTGCTTACCTGTAAGGGGTTAAGAAGCTAAAAGAACCCTGGTTAGCACCTGACCAAAAGAACCAATGGGGACCAAAGATGCTTTCAAACCTTTGGGGGAGTGAAAGTGCTTTGTCTGTTGTTTTTCATTAGCTCTGGGCTTTCAGGGGAATCAGACAGTTTCTTCTCTTCATCTAATCTATATATTTTTTTCACCAGCAACAGTAAGTAATTTAGCCAGGCAAGGCTGTAGTTATATTTGTTTTTTAACTTGTGAATTTCTCAGGGGAATTTCTTGGGGAGATATACTGTGTTTTCTCTGTACTTGGAAACTCAGCAGAGGGGAGAGGAATTCCTCTGTGGTGTGGGTTTTCCTTTGATTCTTTTTGTGATTGCAGTGTTTTCCACTGATTCCTATAGAAATTTTGTTCTCTCCTTTTCCTTTAATTAAAATATTTCTTTTAAGAATTTGACTGCTTTGTTTTTCATGGCATAAGATCCAGGCTTTTGGATCAGGCTCACCTAGCAGAATGGGTGAGAGGTTTTTCTCCTGCCTTTTCCAGGGAGGGAGGTATAGGCTTGGGGGATTTTTGGAAAGAGATGGGGCTCCACGTGGCCCTGCCCCTAGTTCTTGGGGTAACGCTTGGTGGTGGCAGCATAGTGTTCCAGACATAGGAGAAACCTGTGTCTTGGGGAACTTTTAACCTAAGCTGGTAAAATAAGCTTAGGGGGTCTTTTCATGCGGGTCCCCACGTCTGTACCCTAGAGCTCAGAGTGGGGAGAGAAACCCTGACACACACCCCTCCAGCGCTGCCTCACTGAAACAAAAACAAAAAAACAACCCCCTCCTCCGAGCACCACGCCGACAAAGTAAAAAACAAAAACAAAGCCCCGAGCGCTGCCTCACCACCCCAAGATTGATGGCCTCTTAGAAGGTGCTTGGTCAGCTGGTGCCTGGAGCCAGCCCTGGTGGAAGTGCCTTTTCAAAGCTCCGTTTCAAACAGCGGCTGCTTATCTGCTACGAGGCAAAGCAAACATGAGACACTGCTCCCAATGCCACTGCAAGAGCCACAAATGTGGCCATGCCAGTGCGCTTGTAGCTGTCAGTATGAACAGATTGGAGCACTTTCCCTAGTGCACTCTCCGAAGGTTGGTTTAACCCAAAGCGCTCTACAGCTGCAAATGTAGCCAAGCCCTTAGTCCTGCCACGAGTAGGGTTGCCATAAGTCCAGATTCCCCCAGACATGTCTGGCTTTTTGGTTTTTAAACAGCGTCCAGGGGGTAGGGTGGGGGAATTTGTAAAATTCTAAGAAGGTCCAGGATTTCCTTCCTGATGCAGAGCGCAGCGTGGCTGACAGGGCAGCCGGGCTGGATTGAGCTGCTCACATCCAGCAGCCAGAGCCCCTTAATGACTTCTGCACAGCACCAGACACTATTTCAATGCTACTCTGAAGGGATCTTTCAGTCTGATTACACCACCTGGGAAAAATGTGGTATATGGACATCGGTATTAAAATTATGAGCTACCACTTTAAATGCTCTGGGGCTGTTCCCAGCCCTAGTTGAAAGCTATGGGGCTCTACAGGATAACGTGTAAGGTGGGCCTAGCAGAGTCAGTTCCACAGTGACCCAGTCTAGAGCCAGGTGGGAAGAGTTGTGCCTCTTTCTGTTTTAGGGAGCAGCCTGTTTTGTCTCTCCCTGTTTTGCATTCTTGTGTAATCATTCTCAATTCTACAGAATAAAGGACTGTTACCCTACAAGTTTTCAGCAAGAGTATTTGTATGTTTTTATCTAAATTCTTAGTATGTATGCCATGACTATAACAGAAAACACCACAAAAACTACTTTTTTGAAAAACCTAATCAATATTTATTTCTAAAAGTTAAGAATTTACTATTATTATTAAGTATTTTATGGGTTTAGGAGATTTTTCTGGTTGGAGTAGATAAATTCTTTCCCCATCCCTGTTTCAGTTATACAGGGGAACAAAACAAACACAATGTCTTTGCTTTTTAATTTTCTTCCTGGGCTCACTCTGCTTGGTGTGGTGTCATGATCTTCCCAATCCTAAATTAAACTCCACCAGGGCTGGCTCCACCACCAGGGCTGGCTCCAGCACCAGCGAACAAAGCAGGTGCTTGGGGTGGCCAAACTTGGGGGGCAGTGCACCGTCCGTAATTGGGGCAGCGCTCCGCTTCTTTCAGCAGCATTTTGGCTGCGACACCCTGTTTGCTGCTCCTTCTTTTGGCGGCATTTTGGCAGCAAGTCTCTCTCTGCCTCTTTGTCTGTCAGCAGCATCCATGGGAGAGGAATATTAAGGAATAGAGCCTTCACAGCCAGAGAGGGATACTTAGAAAGCCTAGAGAAATATACAGGTTTTTAGAAGTATTTAGAATAGAGAGGAATGAAGCTAGCTTCATGATAAGCTGGAATCACTATAGCCCAAAATGAAGGATTTACATGGACCTGCTTTTCTTCAAAGTCAAGTGACAGATTTGCAACTGATTTCAGTTGGCTCAGAACTGGGCCTGGAGTTTGATGACAATAAAAACAACACAGGTTGGATATTTCAGTGAGCAGCCCATCAAATAAACATCAAGCTTCACAATATGAACCCCAGGCCTGGCTCTTTGTTCAAACTGCAGCCCTCTGCCCTCTACTTGATATCCTGGATATTGATTGGAGGGTTACTTTTTATAGACATCGTCCAATAGCTAGGGGAATGATATTAGGAGTAAAATTTCAGCTAAGCTGCAATTGGAGACAGTTAACCTTGGTGATTACTCTAGCTCCAGTGTGAAGAATACCTGACAAGACTTAGTGATTAGCTTCTAAAAAAGAATAGTGTTAGCACAGCATGATCCCAGCAAATAGGGGAACCAGGGCCTAGCCATCTGTAACAGTATAGAAACAATGCATTTAAAAACAGCATTTTATTTTATGAATTTTCTTCAACATCTCTTCAGTGTGAAGGGGGCCAGGATTTCTGTAGCGCTATAGAGCCAGGTTTTCCATAGCCAGGTTTCCATGCCGGGGGAGACGTGCCATTCTGCAGTGACAGCTGCCAGGAGAAGATACTCCTGGGTATCTGAGGACGTGTATGCTGGAGAAGCAGCCCCATTACCTGTTGAACAGGCACAGTATGCATACCCTGAGAGCCTGGTCCCAGATCTGATTTGTGCAAGGCAAGGCTGAAGGAAAATTCATGCCCTCTCTCTACCCTTTCTGGAGTAGCTGTAAAAATGCTACCAAGGACCAATAATTGTGCTCCCAACAGAACTCTGTCCTACCAAGGACACTAGAAAAGTCAGGAGAGAAAGGGGGGGGGGGGGCTTTACATTTCTGGTACTTTCTTCTTCGAGTTCATCAAAAATACCACAAAAGCCTGTCAGAGTTTCTGATCCTAGACCGATCTTAAAAATGCAGTGGCTGCTGCAAAGAAAACAGCGCTACCCATGTGCATTAGTCATTCCACTGAAATCAGTAATGTTGCTCTGCATTTATGCCAGTGTAACTAAGAATGCTAACAATCTCGCCCATTGCTTTGCAATATCCTTCATCAGACCTTACAACCTCTCAGCTAATCCTAAAATCAACCTCCATTCTAGAAACATAAAGTTAGTTAGCAGCAGCAACAAAACTTATCATCCAGTCCAACTTTTCAATGAAATGTTTTCATTGTTTTTCTAATGATCACATTACATTGCAGTTGGTTTGTTTTATTTTGTCAGAAAAATGTCTACGGTATGTATTATCTCAATCCAGTGTATTATTGATGCCACCTCAACATGTGACTAGTTGCAAATCAGATGCAACCCTCCCCCCGCCCCCAATTATTTGTTAAAACAGAAGTGGAACAGAAAATAAAATAAGTGGAAATATTTCAGGTGCTGAAAAAGAGTAGCAAGCCTGAATTTTAAGCTTTAATAAGTAGCATGGAACATAGCCAAGGAATATGATTAAATGCTAGGAATCTCGATGATCAAAGATTTTCTTTTCCTAGTTTTAGCTTGTGTGACAGCTTCATTGGTTGGGCCTCATATGTACACACTGTCTGTACTTTGGTTAATCTACACATACAATTTGAAGACAAATGCCAGAGCCATGAGCAAGTTAATTATAAGGTCCCTATGCATCAACAGATTACACCGTGAGCTTCATGTGTCTGTCACATTACAGATGCAGCTTTTATTTATTTATTCAGATTTATACTACAATAAACACATGATCTACAGCCTTAGCTAAGGGCCATATGGCTTTTAGATCATGCAGGAGAGGCTCATGCACTAAGCTCCAGAGGCCCCAGGTGCAATCCTACCCACCAACAACCAGGGTCTGTCAGTGTTACACTCGTATGGCAAGGGGAGAGGGATGGTCACTTGGGTAGGCTCCATTTAGGGTTTTAGAAGTTAAACCCCTATACCCAGAAACCAATAGCAGAGCACAGGTTTCATATTCCCACACATGCAGTTTAATAGGCCTCTCAATTCTGTAGTAGCTGCAATTTCCACATGGATTTTATCCACTGGTTTCATCTCTGGTCCTCATAGTGGTGCACAGGGAGTTCAGCTGCATGCAAAAACCCCCATCCTATGGGGTGTATCTAAGGTGCGCTCTGAAGTCAGGGAGAGACTTTTCATTGATTCAGTTGGCTTTAGATCAGGCTCATTCCGCACAGCAGTCAGGAAAAGTGACATTCCCTGTGCTCAAGTGCACTCCACATAGCCATTACCCCACAGGAAGCAAGAATGAGGTGGGTCTTTTCTCCTGTCCCCACTGCTAACTCCAATACACCTAGCAAGTGCAGAGCAGTAGCAAGGGTTACCCCCTGGATCTTTGACACCCGCGCAGGAATTTTGCTGTTACCCTAAAGTTTTTTCAACAGGTCCCCAATTAACTATAAACTGAGGATGAAACCCTGGTTCCATCAAAATCAATGGCAAAACTCCCAGTGACTTGTAGGGGGGCAGGATTTCAGCTAAAAACATTAGGGAGAGACAAGAAAAACAACAACAAAAGTGATGATTAAAAATGAGTCAGAAATGCATCAGAGATCCAGGGAGCAAATCATCTGATCTGAAATCACCTATCTTAATAACCCCCACCCCCATCTCATTTCCCATGAAACAGCTGCAAAGATGACTCCTTTAAAAGAAAACAGGATTCTAACTAGGTCCATAAAAACAAGGCCATGAGTATTTTTTAATGTCTCCATCCCCCTGCTAATAAGAGACCAGCTCCCACCTACACAGCATAAGAATTAGTAACTAAGAAAAGCTCATCCATGTAAAGTGCATATTTAAGGGGAGAAGAAAAGATGATGAGTTAAGTTACAGTAGCCTCCAGGTAGCAGGAACCAGCATGTTGAACGTTTCTGCATGTTTTATACACATTCAATATTAATTCAGTTTCCATGGCAACTATGACATCCCATGAAATTATATATTACCAGTGAATTGCAGAGCATCTTAAAGCAAAACACACCTGCAGCTAACAGAGAAACTGTTGTCATTGAAAATGTTTCTCCTGCTTGTGTGAGGCTTCAAATTATCCCTTAAAACATATTTTTTTCTTTCAGCTGTAGACCATCAAGACAGATTTAAGCAAAATCCACTGCTAGGAAATTGGTTTCTTGACGTGTGTTGTCCAGTAAGTGTCTGACCCATGTTTCTGTGTTTTGTTATGTTTTCCATAGTAAATAGTAACCATATACCTCAAGTCTGCATGATTTTTATCTTAGATTAAGAGTGATGACCAAAACAAGCAAGAACAAAAGGAATTCACCATCAGAGAACGCTGTGTGTGTCTCCCATAACAGCTGTATCCGTAGAAATGGCAATTGCCTTCAGCAGACTCCTGGAAATGGAAAGACACAGCACACAAACACACACACACAAAATAGGTTTCACAGCTTCACACTTCAAACATCGGACTTAGTCTGTAAACTCCTGGAGGCAGGAATAGTCTTCCTTTATGTTTTTGCAGTATTAGCCCAGTCCTAATCATCTATAAAAATAATGCCTCCTTTTTTGGATCAAGTTATGAGCTATACAGGAGACTGTGCATGATCAGAGTGGTTTTAGTAATTCCCCAATAAAATAAAGGCACAAGATACAAATTCTCCTGACATGAGTGTCATTATCTCAGTGCAGTCAAGAAAAACGTGACATAAGCAGACTGCTTTCCCCCAGTTTATAATGGCATGTATTTTTTGCAACATATTTCGTTTGGATTATTCATCCTAGTATTCTTCTCCTTTTTCATTGCTCTACTGCAATGGGTTTTTTTAAACCAAAACAAAGACCATTGTCTAAGTCCCCCTGGCTGCAAGATGCTCATTTCAGCAACAGATGAGGCTATGTGGCATACTTTCCCCAGTGGAAAGAGAGGGAAGATTTAGGGTGGCAGAGATTAGTTGTGGCAAGGTGCTGAGTGCCCTTCTCAATGAGAGCTGAGGGTTGAAGACCAGGCCAGCCATTGGTTATCCTGATTGTTGCCATTCTATGAAAAGCTGATGATGTTACAGCGTCACACAGTTTACTCTGTGTAATGCCCAACCGTTTTAACCTGGCAAAAAATGTCCTGGAGGCAATTTAAAGAATTTCTATATTCCTATTTACCTGACTCAGTACATTTCATACAACTAAAGTTTAAGCCCACAGGATGAAACTCTAAGCCCATAAAAATCAATCCCGAAACTCCCATTGATTTCAGTGGGGTTAAGATGTCACCATTAGGCTTTTCTAGGTCAGATACATTCATGTATTTCAGCTTTTACACCCCTGATCTTCACTCAGGGTGCTTCATAATGATTAAAATATAAAATGCAGATAAAATCCACACCCTAAATTGAACTGCACAGACAATGTTACAGTGATGCCTGCCCACCACAACACAGCATCACAGAATGACACTGCATCTTCCCATCTCCTCTCCAGTCCTAGCAGACTATGGAGATGGTGTTCCATTGCCTAAGTGGTATTTTCCTTCAGACCCATTTGGAATTCATTCCATACAAGGTGCTCTTCAACTCAAACCTAAGGAGGAAATGACTGGTCTATGACTAATATTGCACCTAGCACAATGGGAAACTGATCTCAGCTGGGAATTTACTGAAATACAAAGAATAATAAAAATCTACCTCCTCAATTTCCTCAGCTCAAACACCATCTCCATCCTGCCCAATCAATTGAGCTAAAGACACCTGAGACTTTGCAACCATTTGATTCCTGAGATGATAGAAAATCAAAATACTACAGACAAATTCATTCCTGGTGTTAGCAGAGTTACGGCAGGAGTGAATTTGGTCCAATGACACAAATAAGATAGCATCAAGTGTTTTGTCCTGAGAAAGGTTGGAGAGATGACAAAACATGGGTTAGTTGGAGCTGTTAAGAAAAGACTAAACTTTGAGATAGATCTTCATTATTTTGAATCAAGTCTCCTTACTCTTTTCTGCAGTGAATATAGCAAGACTGATGAAGCACTGACCCCGGGGCAAAGGTTGCCAACAACTTTATGCTTTTCAGTAACAAAAATATAAATGCAGCACAAAGCTATCCAAAAGAGAGGAAATGGGAAATTAATCCTATTACAAACAGAACCTGATCTCTGCAAAACATCTATGGAAAAGTAGGCTAAAAACTTAACTAACTGTGAAAATCCCAACAATGTGTAAATAACTTTTCATTTAAGATAAGAATATTTTGTGATTGTACAGTGCATGAGTGACTGAATGCACCCCTGTAGTCACATTCTACACATTACTGTAATAATCTTTGTACAAATACTCCTCGAAAACTAATAACTCACTGGTCAATAATATCCTGGTGAAATATATGTAGAAACATTGTCTGTAAAGTTGTGAATTCCCTGGCCTGTATGCTGTTGATAGCACATGTTCAAACTCCATGTAGCCCTGATTAGGCAGGAATGGTTAAGCAGGTATATCATAAACAAAGGTGTGAGTTTACCTCAGTTTACATATAAGTAGTAGACCTGGTCATTGAGACAGCAAGGGAGAGACAAGGCAAATTTTCTTTTCAGCATACACTGGGAAGAAGAAAGAGCATGGGGTCACCTTCACCTCCAGGTCACCTTCGTTACTATTTGAATATTTTTTTTCTTTGAGGCATAATCCTCAAAAGAAATCACTTCAAATGGGGGGCTGGACTGTAACAGGGAAGGGCAAAACAGTACTCTCGCTCTCTTTCCCTCTCTTCCCTCTTGCTGTTTCACCTAAGACAAAGGAACCAGCTCTTTGGGGGCAGATCCTGACTTGAGAATTTGGTCAACCCTGTTGCATATGATGAGAACTGTAGCTTGAACCAAGTCTAGTGTGTTAAGTTTTAATTACTAGAAAGCATTTTATCGTTATTTCTCCTGTAACCATTTGTGACTTTAGTGCCTTATACTTGTACTTGCTTAAAATCTCTCTCTGTAGTTAAATAAACTTGTTTTATTCTTTAATCAAAACTAATCCAGTGTTGTGTTTAAACTAAATTGTCTGGTAACTCTAATTTAAGTAGCAAACTCTTATATATTGATCTCTTACAGAACAATGGACCTGCAATATCTGCATTGTCCAGGAGAGGACTGGATAGTTTCAGAACACACATTTTGGGGGGAAATCTGGGACTGAGCATATGTTGGAGTTACCCTGCAAGTGGTAACCAAGGGTGATGGAAGTCAGATGGTTGACTGGAGTGTTGCTGGCAGGCTGCAGCTACACACAGACATTCAAAATGTGACCTGCATGCTGCTTGGCTGTTTGTGAGGAACATGGGTTGATAGTTGGAGCAACAAAGCATTGTGACACACCCAAGGCTACTGGCCAGGGGGGGTGGCACAGCCCTTCACTAGTCTGCATCGCACCCCAGAATGTGATAGCATGTCCATTGTGCTTAATTCAATGATTTGTCCCATAGAAGTCAGGAGAACCACTCAGAGTAGTAAGATACATGCAAGGATTGGGCCCACTATATGTATATATGCATCATCAATAAAATGCAGCCTCTTCCAGGATAGAGGACAGCAGATAGAAGGCACCAGCAGGGGAAATTTTGGTCAAGGACCTGGCTTAGATACTTCAGTAATGAGAATATTGAAATAGACAGCTAGACTCTGAGGCAAACTTCTTCCATTATAAACTATCATTAGGCCTTTAGTGCCAGTGCAGAGCAAACCAAGCCTCAGTTCTTAAGGGATCATCTGAAAGACCTACACATTATACTCTTGAAGATAAAGCCCAGAGCTAAATCTGGCAGATCGCATGGTTCTAGGGAATCTAAACTGTGCAAACACAATGCTTAGACCACTAAATTATCTCCTCGGGTATATAATGCACACTAAAACTTGCATTAAATCAGTGGAGCTAGGACGATTTCCACCAGCTGAGGAACTGACCTGTTGAGTTTATATTATATTTAACTGCTGCCTAATGTTTAAGTATAAAACTTAAACACAATGACTTATACGTGTGTAAGCAAAGTCTGAATGAACTCACTGGCATCTAGTTGGGGAGGGGAAGAGGCTTCAGGAGCAAACTGTATTTACTGAACACACCTACTCTGCATAGGTATGGAGCAGACAGGAACTGTGTACCTCCAAGTGATCAGCTTTGGCTGGGGTTGGGTTATAAATCACTGTATATTATGCTTTCATTTTTAACATTAGCTTTAATAAAAAAATTAACTCTGAATGCAGGGGTAGTGAAATGCTGTTATTGATGTTGTTGTCTTTACTGCAGAGAACTATGCTGAACCTGTCCTGACTGAGGGGTCACCCTCAGTTGAAAGGAACTCACTAAACCAGGGGCTTTAATGTCACACACCTGTGAAAGTAAGAGGGGGTGGGGATAGGCATCCCAGCCAGGAGGTGTGGCCACCCCACAAGAGCCAGCAGTCTGGTTTAAACTGTTCCTCCCTACTGTTCAAAGATAAAGCTCAATAGGCTTCATTCTTTTGTTAGGTTAAATGCTGATGCTCTCTAAGAGTTGGGTGGACTCCCAAAAGGTGACTGGCAAGTGGAGTGGAACTAGTGCCTGGGGAGGCAGCCAGCCAGAGCAAATGCTCAGATAGCAGAACAAGCCAGGTGCCTTCTCCCCTGGGTGGGAGGTGAACTCACACAGCTACACCTTGGAACCCTGGGTCCTCACTGACCAAGGACACCCACTGTGCGTGGGGTATGGTGAGGGAGCAGAGAGGAGCTCAGTGAAGGAACTTTTGGTTGTAGAATTCAAGAACATGAGGCAGAAAACACTTCCCCATGCACTCTGGTGCAGGTGTCCTGCTCAGTTTTATGGTTATGAATCCTGCTTGTTGCATTTTCCCTAACTGATGTCAAGTCACTTCCCTCCTTTCATTAAAGTTTCTTTTCTACACTCGGACTCTGTGCTAGCGAGTGGGGAACTATTGCCTCTCAGAGGTGCCGGGGGGGGGGGGGGGGTGTACTTTTCCCAAGTTACTGGGTGGGGACTCGAGTCGAGATGGAGTTGTGTTGTACTGTTGAAAAGGAACCCCTAGATATTGAACTCAGCCCTGGTTGCTGACAACTCCACCTGGGCAGAAGGGTTACACATGCAAAATTGGGGTCTGCTGTCTGAATTTACACTGTATGCCTTATAGGCAGCAGAGTCAGCTTTTGGGGTCTAAGTATTACAGCAGCCCTGAGGAAAACAAACCTATCAGCTCCTACATGCATTACAATTGTTCTGTTGCCAGAAAAGGTTCTCACTGTGCCCATTTCTCATTCCTGTCCTTGGGACTGATCCTGCTTCCCTTCTTTGCCTCAGTGGACACCAGTGCAGGCCCCACATCATGAGAATGACATTCAGGATGGGAATTTTAACATATTTTTTAAAGCCTGCAGTACAGGAAGCCTTCTGACCTTTTCAGTGCTCTCTGTTTGATTGGCTGAACATTCTATCCTCTCCCGGGGGCTGGCTCTCTGACTCTGTTACTAATCACATTGCAGAGGAGTACAAATGTCAGCGCTGCACAAAGCTACACTCTCCAGACTCCAGGAAACACTGCAATTCTCACATTGCATCCTTGGAATTCAGATGATGAGAAAACAAGCTCATAGGACAGATGGGAACCTTTCCTTGTGAAACGGAACATTAAAAAGGAGAACTCAGCATTGCGGTGGAATGGGGGGGTGTCATTGTCTCTGCTGTACAGTTCCTTCTAGAGGTCTTAACACAAATTCACAAGCAAGTTTATGAAAGCGTAGATGGAATCTAAGATGGTATAATTTGCACCTTCTTCCGTCCCCTATAGTGAGCATTTTGCATCAATTTAGACACCCTTACGTGTCAGGAAGTGGCTGTAAGTAGATGAAAGAACATAGGAATTGATATCCCAGATCACACCGTGGTCTGACAGTGGCCAGCATCAGATGCCTCAGAGGAAGATAAAAGATCTCACAATGGACAACTGTAGCATAACCAACCAAAGGAGACTTCTTCCTAATCAGCAACAGGTTTGTGTCTGCCCTGAAACACGAGGTTTTTATCTAGTTTAATTTTAGTTTATGAGGTTTTTATCTAGTTTTATTTTAAAACTCCTCTCTGAGGAAGGGAGTGCAAAGGAGCTGAAGTTAGTGGGTGATGTCTAATATAAAAGATATTACACATCTCTCTGAGTTTGACCCATCTTGTCTCCAGTCTTCCCCTCAGCTGGTTTACTGAATGTTCTAGATGCTTCTATGTAGTTCAGCAAATCAGCTGTTTTCCATTGTCTTGCCACAGCTGATTTGCTACTATAACAAAAGACTATTTCAAACACAAAATATGATGCTTCATGAAATTTCAGGCAGCTGGAAATAGTTCACAGGCAGTCATTATAAATAGGGACCTACCAAATTCATGACCAGGAAAAATGTGTCGCAGGCTGTGAAAACTGGTCTCTCCCTGTGAACTTTGGTAGTTTGTGTGCTTTTACTCTATACTATACAGATTTCAAATTGGGTATCCTGACTCAAAAGAGAGTTGCACAGAGGTTGCAAGGTCACAGTACTGTCACCCTTACTTCTGGGCTGCTGACAGAGAGTGGCAGATGTTGACTGGGTGGTGGGATCAGAAACCTGTCCATCAAAACCTGCAAGCGGATTGGCATTAAAGGAGGTAACCAGGTGGAGAGGCGGTGCCTGATATGAGGATTCAACTTTCCAGCATTATTCCTAATATTAAGCGAATTTGTTATACAAGAACACAGAAACACCAATCACATTAAATCCAGATTTGTATTTCTGTTTATAAAAATAGATTTTCCTAGTAAAAATCTAATTTGTTTGGTGCTTGTATATATATATATATATATTTTTAAGTAGAAAATATATATATGTATATATATATTTTTTTAAGTAGAAAACTGTTTTTAATTTTGACTCTTACACTTGACTTTTGTACTACTTTATGCATGCTTTCCAGTTAGAATTTGTTAGTTCAAGTTATTTTAAATGTGTATTTTTGCTTTGTTTTATAAAATAAAATGTATTTGAGCCTAAAAAATGGAATATTTTTTTGAAAACCAAACAACTACAAAATAATATTCTAAGTGTTCTGTAAATGTATACCAGGATAAGAAGTGTTCCATGGCCAAAAAAAGTTTGGGAAACACTGCTCTAGATAATTTTCTTTTAATCTGTTTCCCCATCTTTTAAATGGAGAGATAGCAATATGTACCAGAGAAGAAACCTGAAGAATGCACACTCCAATGCTATTTCAGAGCATGTATTTAAGTGTGCTGTATTTGAATTGTGTCAGTGGCACTAAGGTTGCTGACATACACTGGAAAACATCATCTGCAAAGCAAGATATGCAGCCGACCAGAAACTAAGAACCATTGAGTGGGTACATGTTATTTTGTATTTGCCCATTCATTCGTCACACCAGCTTTCAACATCAGCCCTAGACCTACACATTTTTTCACCCTGTTGTATTTTTAATTATGACACAGGGGCACTATGGGAATACTGACTGGCATGTAATAAAGAATTCTAGTCCAGACCCTCAGCTAGTGTAAATTGATGTGGAACCAGTTGTTTCAATTGAGTTACTCCAATATATACCAGTCCTTTTAAGTATTTAGAAAACTAAAATGAACACCATGGAGTTAAAGTTCTGTAATTTTAAGATAAATTCCCTGCCACGTATGCATCAGCAGTACACGTGATTATTTGCAACTTGCGAGGAAACTAGCAGTCAGTAACGTGACCACATTTAAACAGCTAAGCTATGTCTGAGATTTTTAAAAATGTAGGAACCATGATGTGAAGTAGAGAGATTCTGAATGATAAAAATAATACACTATTCATCACTGCATGCCTCTAGTGCATCAACATAATGGAATGGATTTCCCCTTTTAGTCTTCATACACATTCCTCCGTGGGGCCTGAATATTAGCACAGCTCAAAACTTTCACCACCCGCCCATTAACAACATTTACAATGCCACGAATCTTACCACAATGTTTGCAGTCATGGCTCCTAGTAATGCCATTGCGATTGATGTTGTTATCTAACAAGAGCAGCCACTAAAATGGGGTCTGTTCAGATTTGATCTTCACACTTTGCATATTATGGTACTATGCATATGTTATTGGAATAACAAACGATAATAGCAAATATTTGCTTTTATAGGGACAAGTGACTCAATCATCTGTAATAATAGTTGAAGGATCTATGGGCCAGGCTCTCTGATGTATCAAATTTCTGTTTGGAGTAGCAGAGAATAGTTGTCATCGCGGAGCAATATAGGACTTTGTAAGTCTCTGTTTAGACCAGTCTTTGACAAAGGTTAGAGGAAACTGGGGGCTGCTTTGTCCTCTCCCAAGTGGCAGCAGTTCTCAAGGTATAGGGTGACCATATTTTCCCAAAGGAAAAATGGGACACTGCTCAGGGCCGGCCCAAGCCCCTCACCCCCACCCTCTCCCCACCCACTGATGATCAGTTGGCAAGAGCAATCAGGACAAATGCCCAATTTCGCAAAAAACTCAGGATGGTTGGGACAGGGCTTAAAAAAGAGACGCCCCAAGCAAAACAGGATGTATGGTCACCCTATCAAGGTACCATCATATGCTCCAGCCATGTCTCTTCCCTGACCCCTTGCCATCCCTGAGTGCCCCAGAGCTACAAGGGAAGATGGCATAAGCATACGCCATCTCTATGCCCAGTGGAGATGTCCCATGCTGGGGAAATGCTCAGAAAGGGAGATAACAGATTCCATCCCCTTTGGCCACTAGGGCAGCCTAAAGGGGAAGGAATAAAGGCAGAGGACAATGCTTTAGGTTTGCCTTCTGAATATCGTACATCTTAGAGATATATGTCCCTTGCAACATCCATTGCTGTCCAATAAGGACCCTTTCCAGAGGAGCAGTATTACTTACTTACTTACTTATGCCCGTCACCCCAGTCGGGCCGCCAACCACAGATCTCCAGAGTCCTCTATAGTCAAAAGCAAAGAACAAGGGCTCCCAGCCTTTTCAGGCAACTCTTCTACATGTATGACATTCATACAAGTAAAATATCATTGCTCTAAACAGCAGCAGAGATTGAGCAGCTCCAAACCCCACACTAATGTTTCAAGACAGGGATTTGGAGCACACTTAGCTTCAGCACAGCACAGAGACCACACAGCTGAAAAGAAGGCAGGCAGCACTAGCAAACAATTTGGATACCCTCTTTCTTTCTTCCCTATCATCACCCCCCACTCTTTTTGTTTGGACCTTCATTGCATGAGAAGCTCTTTGGTGTCGGGTCAGCATTTTCTTGTGTCTACTGCACATTTGTGGTTACTGTGAAATAATAAAATAATAATAGGGAGAAGTAAACCAGAGAAGCATTCATGGAAGCCTGAAATGTCTATCCTGGAATGTCCCCCCCCCCCCCATTTCAGAGAATATCTAATCTGGGACACCCATGATAACATGTAATCTCCTCATTTTCTCTCCCCCCACAGACCTAAACAGCTGCAAATCTTGGCTTGTGAAATCAAGTGATCAGTTGCTGAAGTAAAAATGTGTTAACTTTAGCAGTTGCTTTGTGTCTCTCCGTGCCACTTGCCAGGCATGACAAATAGGCACTTTTAAAAATACAGGGCCAGATTCTCCAATACACTCTGCCGGTTTGCACCCCATCCAGTGATGAAAATAGCTATAAAACTAATTTCCACAGACTGATTAAGCCTGCTTTGCATTGCCAGAGCAACACAAAGTAGCCAGAATATGACAGACTGTCCCATAAAATCCATCCCCAGTAGTAGTAGTGAATATGACCAATAACAAACCGTTTTCTGTTCCTAAAGTATAAGCTCTAACTGGAAAATGTGTCTCTTCACTATCAAAGGAATGTCCATTTTCACTGCAACATTCAGGTTTGCCTTCAAAATTGCATATTCTGTTAGAAATTCATAGTATTCAACAGTCATTTATGTCTCACTCGCCATTTGTTAATGAAAGAGCTTAAACACGGGGGTAGTGATTCTTGTAATAACTGTTCTGTGTCTCTCTGTCCCAGTCTACTTCCTGTAGCAAATCAATGTATTAGGAAAGTCTGACTCTTTGGGGTCACCTGTGAATTTTTTGCAGCTGACTTGTGTATTTATCCTTCCTAAATGGAAAAGGAATCCATCGCCTCTGGATCACTCTTCTCATTAGTGGCCTGATCCAAAACACACTGAAGTCAGCGTGAGTCTTTCCATTCACTTTAGTATGCTGGGGATCAGGTCCTGTGTAGTTGCAAAACTACCCTTCTGCAAGCAATAGTACTCTCACTGATGTTTACTTCTGTGAGCGAAGCCTGTGTGAGGGTGTCATGTGTGTGAGGGTATCTGGACATAGCCAAAATATTGCCCATTATTAAAAAAAAAAAACAATCATCCATGTCATTGGAAAACTAAATTTCCCTTAGTTGATTGTCTTTAATTTTGCCCTGAAGTCCATATCTTTGTGTAATAAAGGCTTTAAAAAGTCCAATCTTCCTATTTCCATCCTCTCCCTGCTCCCTCCATCCCCCAGCCCTGGGGCTCAACACTACTACAAGTTACAGCTAGAAGAGACTGTAGAATAAAATACAGAATCTCTGCTCCTGGGACGTGCATGCAAAATTTTCTTCTTCTATTTCCTCTAGAGCTTGTCACAACTTGTTTGAACTATCTGTGCACTAGCTCGGCAATATTAGAAAGTGCCAATTAATACCAGGGCTGTCTACAGCTTGTCTTTCACTCCCTTCAAGGTTTTCTCTCTTTCCCCAAAAGATCCTTTTCAAATGTGGGTGAAGATGTCTGTGAATTATCTGCTTGTGACAAGCATAACCAGTACAAGTAAATGCATGTAGCTACATATTTTGGGTAGAAATGAAAAGGACAGCATATGATTGCAATGGCTTGGTAGACACAGGCAACGCATATGACTGTGCTGATGCTTTAGTAATTGTGCAAAGACAGTTGTAGCTTCCCTGATTTTATTGTGCAGGAAGGAAAAAGTATGTGCTATGTGGCTTTTGACTCATTGGCTTCTCTGAGAACATTGCCGTATACAGAACCTGATTGGGATCTTTCTAATGCCTTCAGTGGACATTAGATCAGGCCTAAATGCAGGGATTGACAGGTCTGATGTAATTATTTTCACCTGTACAGCTGTTAAACTGCTCAAATGATATGATCCAGAACTAGAATGATATGATCCAGAACTAGAATGATATGATCCAGAACTAGAATTTACATGGAAAATGGATCATTCTTCAAATAAGCTTATATTCTGCAGGGCATAATATGTCTTTGCATATGTAATAGCAGTTCTGAATCTACCACCTTATACCCACCACTGTATGGTTTTCACAGCTCCTCTGTAAGTGTTGCAGTCATAGAGATAACACATTCTTTATTGTGAGGAAATGCTCTTTTCAAGTGGCCAGCAGCTTCTAAAGAGAGATGAGACCAAATTAAGTCTGCATATACCATATATAGCACTGGTAGGGAACCTGCAGCCCGGGGGCAGCACGTGGCTCATCATGATAATCCACTGGCGGACCATGAGACATTTTTTTCCATTTGCACAGCTGCCCAGTGGCCGCGGTTTGCCATTCGCAGCCAATGGGAGCTGTGGAAAGCAGCCCGGGCCTCAGAGATGGGCCGGCAGCAGATTAATGCTATAAGCCGCATATGGCCCATGGGCCACAGGTTGCCCACCACTGATATATAGGGACCACTTCACCCATGGTGAAATGCCCCATTCAATAACTTCACATGTTACACACGTACTTTTATACTGCTTTTTTTGCTGGTGTTTTATTCCAAAGAAAAAGAGCAGCAGTAGATATGGAAGATCTCATCTGTGACTCTGTACACATACAGAGAGGAGAGTAGGGACATGGCCAGAAGTATCCAGAAATAGCCAGCCGAGGAGCGTGGTACCCACTGAGCATGCTCAAAAACTTAATTGAAGCCAATGTTTTAAGGCACCATTATGCACAAGCAGTTTTACATGTCTTACGCATCCTCAGTCTTAGACATGCGCCAATCATCCAATGGACTTGGCTCAATGCTGATGATGGAAAGCTACTTACATACTGAGCTCTTAGGGTTGGGATGGTTTCCTACTCTATGTTTGTACCATGTACAATTGAACTCCAATCCTTGGAGTCCTTAAGACCCACATACGGCTACTATTACTAATTAATTAATAATGCCAGAAGAGATGGATGCTTTCATGTTTGGGTCTCAAAATCTGTAACAATTTGGCTACAGTTAAGTGTTATTCCAACCTTTGCCTGTTAGGGAAACCCTTAATCAAAATAATGTATGGGTCACTGCAGAGTATTTTATGAAGGAAGGCAGAGAGCTGGAAGAGGAGCTTCTGTCACCCCTATAACATGTCTTTACTAGGGAAAAGGGATGTTCTTAACTCAAAACTAACATGAGCTAAAATTCTACCGCAGACAAGGCAGTTTTCATACAACTTAGCAGGTTGCTATGGGGGGAACCTAGCGTTTATCTACATTTAAGGCCACACTATGGACTGAGAAATGGCCTATGGAGAAAATCAGTAGAAAAAAGAATGTATCTACACATGTGTGCGTTAAAGATAAATGTTATGGTGAAGCCCTACATTGTGGTGTAACAACTCATCCTTACCATCCACACACACAAAAGAGAGTTTGTGAAAGTCTACTGAGGAAGAACAGACTGGTAGACTTACCACCTAATAACTTTTGAAACAAAATCTATTGATACTTTTGCAAATATTTGTTTGTATCCAATGTACACATTTGGCTAATAAGCAATTGTGTGGTGCTGTGTCTGTGAAAGGAACTGAGAATTGTTTAAAAAGAAATATCTAAGCTTAGGGTTTTGTAGACAATAGCTCTGGGTTTGGCTCTGTGTAATGCTTTCTGAAAAGACAGAACTCTGACATGGCTTCACCAAAAAGATAAGCCAAAATGCAGGAAGGCGAATATAACAATTGTTGCATATAATTTGCCTCCATATCCCAGTTATACACACATATACCCACACACTGGCTCTATTTCACTCTCTTCTAATAACCACTTGCTTCACCAGGCTGTGGTTTTAGACTGACATGAATCAGATTATGGTGTGAAGTACAGTTCTCTACTCTGGCTTCGTCTACACAATGTCTCAGTGCTCAGCCAGCCAGGGTGTGAATCTACAGTGCATTAACTTGCCGCACACTAAATCACTGTGTGGACTTTGCTACACCAAGCACTAAAAGTTCCATCGTTTGCTTTGACATACTCCCATTTCAAACAGCTGTTATACTCCCTTCAGCTTAAATGGGAATACGTCAAAACATATTACAGAACTTTTAGCACTCAGAGTCCACATGATGACTTAGTGCACAGCATTCAAATGCACTGTAGATTCACACCTGGGCTTGCTGTCCACTAAGTCAACATGCAGACAAGTCCTAACTCAGATATACTTTAAGAACACAATGAATCATTGCTTTCACTTCCAATACCTTCCCTGCTACTAATAGGAAATGTAGTAAAGCAGAAGGGGATCAATTGTGGGAAAACTAGCAAAATTGCTTATAGGTTGGACAGTTCATCTTGACAATCCAATGTTAACTACGGTCTGTCCTGGCAGTGCTCATAGGAGGCTTGCCAAATGAGCAGCTAACCTGCTTTACTTCATCTCTGAGCTAGCGTATGGAGCAACTTCTCGGAAAGACCCTCAGAGCAGATTCTTTATCTAGATTGCTTTACCTGGTTTATTATCCTTAGCCCCATGAGGAAGATGAGGCATTTAATCACATCCTGAAATACATACGTCAAGGAAGGAAGGAAACAAGCAAGTTCCCTGTAAAACAGAGCTCAAAATACTCCCTTACCTACCTCACAGGGTGTTTGTGAATTCATTTTCAAAGAGATAAAGCACCAAGGAGTAGTCGTAGTTGGAAACTGAATTTATTCTGTATTACTGCCTGTGGTACGGTAATGCCTATAAGCCCCAACCAACACTGCAGTCCCACTATGTTAGGTACTGTATGTACTTATAGTGAAAGACTGTCCCCACCGTGAAGAGCTTACAATGTAAATTCTAGTGTGGTGGCAGCAGCACTACACTTAAGGTTCAAGCTAGCTTACTTTTTCAGAGCTGATTTTTCTAATTGTTCTAAAATCCACCTGCTTACTTGGATTGGCTTGAAGGTTGCTGCACCTCAAAGGGACCCAGGAGGATGAGTGAGCAGCCCTCCTAAGTAAGTCATGTGACACCAACAGTGTACAGTTCTTCTGGTAGTTTTTTGCATAGCTAGAGCTCCTATCATCCACACGATATTGATTTCAGCAGAGTTCAACCCCCACCGTCCCTTTGGGAAGGCAATGCTTTAAAAGTTATTCAGGGTAAAAATTGGATCCACAATGTCTCAAGCCACGCTGAAGAGCCAGAGAAAATCATTTGTACGTGCGTGACAGGTTTGGGGTTATGTTGCTTGTTTACAGGCAGGCTGACGTCAGAGGGACTGGATGGCTTGAGGTGATATTTCTCATGCCCACTGGTTGCTCCCCGGCTGTGTTTTGTAGAGGCTCCTTGTGGAAGTTTTGCCCTGAGAGTTTCCTGTTAAAAAGCTGATATTTCAGAGTATTCTAAAAGCCACATACATACTCTGTTCTTACTTCATTGTCGAGGAGAAGACAAAAGACTCTAGAAGCAGCAGCATTAGGCCAGGGGGTGCTGGATCAATCTGCATAGTGGGGGTGCTGAGAGCCATTGAACCAACCTGTAAACCCTGTATATGATGGAAACCACTTTGAGCCAGGGATGTTGCTACCCCCACACCACTTTTAGTTCCAGCACCTGTGTCTACACCAGAAACTTTTGCCAGTAATGTCAGTTGAGGGTGTGATTCTTAATGACATTTTTTTTATTGGCAAAAGCCCTAGTGTAGATGTACTTTTCTCAGTACTGTTTATCTCATTTGGGTAACTAGTATAAGCTATAATGTCAGAAGCACACTTGAACCATTGTAAATTGAACCTACATACATTAAGAGTGTTTGCTGGGTTAGCTATACCAGTAACCATTCATAGTGAAGACTAGGCCTTAAGATAAGGAAAACAGGTTCCATGGTCCTCACCTGTTTCCTAAACAACAAGAGAGAGTGTGATCAAAGAAAATCAGGTAGGTACAACTCTCATCAATGTCAGCATGATCAAAAGGAATAGAGAGCACCAGGAAACACATCTATAATAGAGATCCCTATTCTCACGGCTGTCGTAATGCTGACATTAATAAATGTGATGCCAATGTACTGTGGTCAGTCAAAACTATAACTTGTGTTTATCATTAAATATGAAGTCAGAAAACAAATTTCAATTTTCTACAGTAATTTATCCACGCTTCACAAACCAAAAGCTTTCACTCATCCTAGTGCTGTTGTTTCTGTGGAAAGGGGTCCAAAAGGAAATGTTAGACATTAGAGAATTTTTTTAAATCAGCCATTGCAAACCTCAAATGATATTTTCCCCTCACAAACTGCTATAGGAAAATCAAGGAGTGCACAAATTACAACAAAATTTTAAAATGATATTCAAATCCAAAGGACAGAATTTCAGTAGAACTTTTTCACCCCCTGTTAAAATGGAAATCCAGGTATAACCTTAATTATTATAGAGCATCCATTAGGGCGAGTGGAAGAGTCTGCGGTGCAAATTGAGGGTCACTTCATCAAGGGCTCCCTCAGATACAGTCCCCACCCCGAGATCTGATTTTAATAACCCAAGAGCTCTAAAATCACATGCACAGGAAGATTGTCTTGAAAATGTGTATAACCCTGGGGTGGAGTTTGTGGTGCAAATGTTGGGTAATTTGATTAAGGGGTTCCCAGTATACATCCCCAGCATGAATTTCTTTTATTTTTCAAAATGCTCAGAATCCATGTGCATAATGAGATTATCTTGAATACCATTTGTCATAAGGCCTATACAGATCTAGACAAAACAACAAAATGCCTATACACATTTCCCTGCCTCAGTTTCCTCACCACTTTGAGCATTCTTTGAGCTGAGGTGGTCAGGGATTTTTTTAAGGAGGCCACAATTGTTCCTCTCCCCCTTTCCTCTTGCACTTGGTTTTTCATCTGGAACATGAACTCTCTTCTCACTCTTGCAGCCAACTTTCTGCTCCTGGTCTCTTCTCTCTGTGACCCTTAAATAGTGAGTGAGAGTAAAAGAGGGTTTTCTTTTATAACCTCCAATGTCCTTTGTTAGGTGACCCCAGCTTCAGTCTTGTCAGGTGATCCACTGCTTAGTTATCATGCCCTGGAGTTCAGACTTGAAAAACTGATTTGCTCTGAGAATTACCCATCTCATTGTCCCAGGGTGCTCCATTTGAATGGATGATCATCAGAATTCAAATAACCCTTTATTGTTAGTCCTGTGCCAACTGCAAGAATTTCTCCTGTATCCTCCAACTTTTAGCTCAGTGTGGAGGCAAAAGACAGGAGACAAGGCCAGCTGTCAAAATGGAATCTGCACAGATGCGTCTGCATCTGGCACAGATAAACACAGAGAGTCCCCAATATCAAGCAGAAATCATAAACTCTATCTAGACAGATTACCCCCATTGTCACACCTACATCTCCTATTATACAATAAATGGCATTCCTTCCAGGGTCACTTAAGAAATGACTATGTTTAGATTGGGAATCTCGTGTTACACAGTCAATACAGCAGATAAGTCTGTAATAACCACGTTTAAAGTAATGTTAAAGTTAATTTGTTGCCACACATCTTTATTTTACTAGCCTGCTCACCTGGCTACCATCCCAGTTGAGACAGGTACCCAATTTTTAGTTGATATTGTTCAAGGAAAGAAGTTTTGTTTCATTTTCCCTCAACTCTAGTTTTGAAGGCTACATGCAGAGGACTCTCATAATAACTCTTGGTTTTATATGATGAATCACACTTCAGGATTTCAAGGACAGAATTATAAACAAACCTTCACTGAAAAAAACAGACACACTTGACAATGAACTACTCTATTTATATCAGGTTAACATCTAGTTCCCAGTGCATTATTGAGTTGGTCAGTACTTGTAATAAAGGGAAAACAAAGCTTGTACTTTTTATCATGAGAGTAACTAGTGATCTGAAAATAATGTGGGAAAAAGCAGCTTTAAAATCTAGCTGAGTTCCCACATCTTGGTATTTAAATAGCCTCTATCTCTGCAGTGCCTGCGCACATCAAAATATTTATCTTCACAACACCCTGTAAGTAGGGATAATTTATTATTCTCCCCATTTTACAGATGGGGAGCTGTGGCAGAGATTAAGGGCTTTGTCCCAGGTTATATAGGAAGTCTGCATCAGAACAAGGAATCAAACCAAAGCCTCTTACATGCCAGTCTAATGCCTTAACCACCAGAACATCCTTCTCCCGGCTGACATAGCCTTGCCCCCTGGCCCACCTGTGTTATCCATTTTTGTAGCTTGTGAGCTGGCTGCAGACCTCTGGGCCAGCAGCTTGCACCACGACAGCCCCACTCCTGTCATGCTTTCTGCCTCTGGGGTTTTGGAGCATGCATTCTGCCAGCAGATCCCAAGGTGGTGAATCAGTCCTACTGATTTGATTGTATTAATGCCTGTGCAGCTAAGAGTCAAATTTGGTGCATAGAATAAAAAGAGGGGGTTAGTAGGTTATGTCCAGAGATCCTAGTTTTCCATTATGAAAACCCTCAAAATTCACAGATTAAAAAAACAAATATCCACGGTTTTTCCATGATTAAAATGAAACACTGAACTTTAGTTTCCCTAGGCACAGTATAAACACGTATCAGTTGAACACAATGCTTTACTGATATATTTACCATTTTAAAGCAAGTTGAAGCCGACCATCAATGTAAAATTTGTCCTTGCCAAACTCAGTGATGCCGTCTTCAGGGGTCTTTCTAAAGTTTTCCGCATCTTTTCATAACTGCAATTATTCATGTCTGGAGGCTGATGTGAAATTTTAGATGCATTAAAACATGAATGTATCCTCTTTACACTGGAAGCAGTTTATTGGAGTATGTTTAGCTATGTAAATTTAAAGCACATTCAAAAATCAACAAGATGGAGAGTTTGTGTTCATTGAATAAGTGACACTGGTACTTTCAGTAAAATTTAGTTCATAATTAATACATATTTCTTCACAAAATGTAAAATCAAAATATACTCTGTAAGGGCTTGGTTACACTGCCACTTTATAGCGCTATACAGCCTCCAGGAGCGCTATAACTCTCTACCCGTCCACACTGGCAAGGCACATATTGCGCTATAAGTCCGAGTTTATAGCGCTCATGGTAATCCACCTCCGCACGGGGAATAAGGGCTGTTGCGCTACCGCTGTAGCGCTACGGCGCGAATGTGAACGCCCATTGCACATTAATTAGCCTCCAGCCTGGCCCATAATTCCCATTCGAGCCACTCTGGTCATCAGTTTCAAACTCTTCTGTCACGTCCTCAGGTGACCACACGTCAGACCCGCCCTTTAAATTCCCATGCTCAAAAACTTAATTGAAGCCAATGTTTTAAGGCACCATTATGCACAAGCAGTTTTACATGTCTTACGCATCCTCAGTCTTAGACATGCGCCAATCATCCAATGGACTTGGCTCAATGCTGATGATGGAAAGCTACTTACATACTGAGCTCTTAGGGTTGGGATGGTTTCCTACTCTATGTTTGTACCATGTACAATTGAACTCCAATCCTTGGAGTCCTTAAGACCCACATACGGCTACTATTACTAATTAATTAATAATGCCAGAAGAGATGGATGCTTTCATGTTTGGGTCTCAAAATCTGTAACAATTTGGCTACAGTTAAGTGTTATTCCAACCTTTGCCTGTTAGGGAAACCCTTAATCAAAATAATGTATGGGTCACTGCAGAGTATTTTATGAAGGAAGGCAGAGAGCTGGAAGAGGAGCTTCTGTCACCCCTATAACATGTCTTTACTAGGGAAAAGGGATGTTCTTAACTCAAAACTAACATGAGCTAAAATTCTACCGCAGACAAGGCAGTTTTCATACAACTTAGCAGGTTGCTATGGGGGGAACCTAGCGTTTATCTACATTTAAGGCCACACTATGGACTGAGAAATGGCCTATGGAGAAAATCAGTAGAAAAAAGAATGTATCTACACATGTGTGCGTTAAAGATAAATGTTATGGTGAAGCCCTACATTGTGGTGTAACAACTCATCCTTACCATCCACACACACAAAAGAGAGTTTGTGAAAGTCTACTGAGGAAGAACAGACTGGTAGACTTACCACCTAATAACTTTTGAAACAAAATCTATTGATACTTTTGCAAATATTTGTTTGTATCCAATGTACACATTTGGCTAATAAGCAATTGTGTGGTGCTGTGTCTGTGAAAGGAACTGAGAATTGTTTAAAAAGAAATATCTAAGCTTAGGGTTTTGTAGACAATAGCTCTGGGTTTGGCTCTGTGTAATGCTTTCTGAAAAGACAGAACTCTGACATGGCTTCACCAAAAAGATAAGCCAAAATGCAGGAAGGCGAATATAACAATTGTTGCATATAATTTGCCTCCATATCCCAGTTATACACACATATACCCACACACTGGCTCTATTTCACTCTCTTCTAATAACCACTTGCTTCACCAGGCTGTGGTTTTAGACTGACATGAATCAGATTATGGTGTGAAGTACAGTTCTCTACTCTGGCTTCGTCTACACAATGTCTCAGTGCTCAGCCAGCCAGGGTGTGAATCTACAGTGCATTAACTTGCCGCACACTAAATCACTGTGTGGACTTTGCTACACCAAGCACTAAAAGTTCCATCGTTTGCTTTGACATACTCCCATTTCAAACAGCTGTTATACTCCCTTCAGCTTAAATGGGAATACGTCAAAACATATTACAGAACTTTTAGCACTCAGAGTCCACATGATGACTTAGTGCACAGCATTCAAATGCACTGTAGATTCACACCTGGGCTTGCTGTCCACTAAGTCAACATGCAGACAAGTCCTAACTCAGATATACTTTAAGAACACAATGAATCATTGCTTTCACTTCCAATACCTTCCCTGCTACTAATAGGAAATGTAGTAAAGCAGAAGGGGATCAATTGTGGGAAAACTAGCAAAATTGCTTATAGGTTGGACAGTTCATCTTGACAATCCAATGTTAACTACGGTCTGTCCTGGCAGTGCTCATAGGAGGCTTGCCAAATGAGCAGCTAACCTGCTTTACTTCATCTCTGAGCTAGCGTATGGAGCAACTTCTCGGAAAGACCCTCAGAGCAGATTCTTTATCTAGATTGCTTTACCTGGTTTATTATCCTTAGCCCCATGAGGAAGATGAGGCATTTAATCACATCCTGAAATACATACGTCAAGGAAGGAAGGAAACAAGCAAGTTCCCTGTAAAACAGAGCTCAAAATACTCCCTTACCTACCTCACAGGGTGTTTGTGAATTCATTTTCAAAGAGATAAAGCACCAAGGAGTAGTCGTAGTTGGAAACTGAATTTATTCTGTATTACTGCCTGTGGTACGGTAATGCCTATAAGCCCCAACCAACACTGCAGTCCCACTATGTTAGGTACTGTATGTACTTATAGTGAAAGACTGTCCCCACCGTGAAGAGCTTACAATGTAAATTCTAGTGTGGTGGCAGCAGCACTACACTTAAGGTTCAAGCTAGCTTACTTTTTCAGAGCTGATTTTTCTAATTGTTCTAAAATCCACCTGCTTACTTGGATTGGCTTGAAGGTTGCTGCACCTCAAAGGGACCCAGGAGGATGAGTGAGCAGCCCTCCTAAGTAAGTCATGTGACACCAACAGTGTACAGTTCTTCTGGTAGTTTTTTGCATAGCTAGAGCTCCTATCATCCACACGATATTGATTTCAGCAGAGTTCAACCCCCACCGTCCCTTTGGGAAGGCAATGCTTTAAAAGTTATTCAGGGTAAAAATTGGATCCACAATGTCTCAAGCCACGCTGAAGAGCCAGAGAAAATCATTTGTACGTGCGTGACAGGTTTGGGGTTATGTTGCTTGTTTACAGGCAGGCTGACGTCAGAGGGACTGGATGGCTTGAGGTGATATTTCTCATGCCCACTGGTTGCTCCCCGGCTGTGTTTTGTAGAGGCTCCTTGTGGAAGTTTTGCCCTGAGAGTTTCCTGTTAAAAAGCTGATATTTCAGAGTATTCTAAAAGCCACATACATACTCTGTTCTTACTTCATTGTCGAGGAGAAGACAAAAGACTCTAGAAGCAGCAGCATTAGGCCAGGGGGTGCTGGATCAATCTGCATAGTGGGGGTGCTGAGAGCCATTGAACCAACCTGTAAACCCTGTATATGATGGAAACCACTTTGAGCCAGGGATGTTGCTACCCCCACACCACTTTTAGTTCCAGCACCTGTGTCTACACCAGAAACTTTTGCCAGTAATGTCAGTTGAGGGTGTGATTCTTAATGACATTTTTTTTATTGGCAAAAGCCCTAGTGTAGATGTACTTTTCTCAGTACTGTTTATCTCATTTGGGTAACTAGTATAAGCTATAATGTCAGAAGCACACTTGAACCATTGTAAATTGAACCTACATACATTAAGAGTGTTTGCTGGGTTAGCTATACCAGTAACCATTCATAGTGAAGACTAGGCCTTAAGATAAGGAAAACAGGTTCCATGGTCCTCACCTGTTTCCTAAACAACAAGAGAGAGTGTGATCAAAGAAAATCAGGTAGGTACAACTCTCATCAATGTCAGCATGATCAAAAGGAATAGAGAGCACCAGGAAACACATCTATAATAGAGATCCCTATTCTCACGGCTGTCGTAATGCTGACATTAATAAATGTGATGCCAATGTACTGTGGTCAGTCAAAACTATAACTTGTGTTTATCATTAAATATGAAGTCAGAAAACAAATTTCAATTTTCTACAGTAATTTATCCACGCTTCACAAACCAAAAGCTTTCACTCATCCTAGTGCTGTTGTTTCTGTGGAAAGGGGTCCAAAAGGAAATGTTAGACATTAGAGAATTTTTTTAAATCAGCCATTGCAAACCTCAAATGATATTTTCCCCTCACAAACTGCTATAGGAAAATCAAGGAGTGCACAAATTACAACAAAATTTTAAAATGATATTCAAATCCAAAGGACAGAATTTCAGTAGAACTTTTTCACCCCCTGTTAAAATGGAAATCCAGGTATAACCTTAATTATTATAGAGCATCCATTAGGGCGAGTGGAAGAGTCTGCGGTGCAAATTGAGGGTCACTTCATCAAGGGCTCCCTCAGATACAGTCCCCACCCCGAGATCTGATTTTAATAACCCAAGAGCTCTAAAATCACATGCACAGGAAGATTGTCTTGAAAATGTGTATAACCCTGGGGTGGAGTTTGTGGTGCAAATGTTGGGTAATTTGATTAAGGGGTTCCCAGTATACATCCCCAGCATGAATTTCTTTTATTTTTCAAAATGCTCAGAATCCATGTGCATAATGAGATTATCTTGAATACCATTTGTCATAAGGCCTATACAGATCTAGACAAAACAACAAAATGCCTATACACATTTCCCTGCCTCAGTTTCCTCACCACTTTGAGCATTCTTTGAGCTGAGGTGGTCAGGGATTTTTTTAAGGAGGCCACAATTGTTCCTCTCCCCCTTTCCTCTTGCACTTGGTTTTTCATCTGGAACATGAACTCTCTTCTCACTCTTGCAGCCAACTTTCTGCTCCTGGTCTCTTCTCTCTGTGACCCTTAAATAGTGAGTGAGAGTAAAAGAGGGTTTTCTTTTATAACCTCCAATGTCCTTTGTTAGGTGACCCCAGCTTCAGTCTTGTCAGGTGATCCACTGCTTAGTTATCATGCCCTGGAGTTCAGACTTGAAAAACTGATTTGCTCTGAGAATTACCCATCTCATTGTCCCAGGGTGCTCCATTTGAATGGATGATCATCAGAATTCAAATAACCCTTTATTGTTAGTCCTGTGCCAACTGCAAGAATTTCTCCTGTATCCTCCAACTTTTAGCTCAGTGTGGAGGCAAAAGACAGGAGACAAGGCCAGCTGTCAAAATGGAATCTGCACAGATGCGTCTGCATCTGGCACAGATAAACACAGAGAGTCCCCAATATCAAGCAGAAATCATAAACTCTATCTAGACAGATTACCCCCATTGTCACACCTACATCTCCTATTATACAATAAATGGCATTCCTTCCAGGGTCACTTAAGAAATGACTATGTTTAGATTGGGAATCTCGTGTTACACAGTCAATACAGCAGATAAGTCTGTAATAACCACGTTTAAAGTAATGTTAAAGTTAATTTGTTGCCACACATCTTTATTTTACTAGCCTGCTCACCTGGCTACCATCCCAGTTGAGACAGGTACCCAATTTTTAGTTGATATTGTTCAAGGAAAGAAGTTTTGTTTCATTTTCCCTCAACTCTAGTTTTGAAGGCTACATGCAGAGGACTCTCATAATAACTCTTGGTTTTATATGATGAATCACACTTCAGGATTTCAAGGACAGAATTATAAACAAACCTTCACTGAAAAAAACAGACACACTTGACAATGAACTACTCTATTTATATCAGGTTAACATCTAGTTCCCAGTGCATTATTGAGTTGGTCAGTACTTGTAATAAAGGGAAAACAAAGCTTGTACTTTTTATCATGAGAGTAACTAGTGATCTGAAAATAATGTGGGAAAAAGCAGCTTTAAAATCTAGCTGAGTTCCCACATCTTGGTATTTAAATAGCCTCTATCTCTGCAGTGCCTGCGCACATCAAAATATTTATCTTCACAACACCCTGTAAGTAGGGATAATTTATTATTCTCCCCATTTTACAGATGGGGAGCTGTGGCAGAGATTAAGGGCTTTGTCCCAGGTTATATAGGAAGTCTGCATCA
Source organism: Sternotherus odoratus (assembly GCA_032164245.1). Lineage (NCBI taxonomy): Eukaryota > Metazoa > Chordata > Testudines > Kinosternidae > Sternotherus > Sternotherus odoratus. The sequence goes on from JAVMKO010000001.1 coordinate 19,316,318, forward strand.
GAACAAGGAATCAAACCAAAGCCTCTTACATGCCAGTCTAATGCCTTAACCACCAGAACATCCTTCTCCCGGCTGACATAGCCTTGCCCCCTGGCCCACCTGTGTTATCCATTTTTGTAGCTTGTGAGCTGGCTGCAGACCTCTGGGCCAGCAGCTTGCACCACGACAGCCCCACTCCTGTCATGCTTTCTGCCTCTGGGGTTTTGGAGCATGCATTCTGCCAGCAGATCCCAAGGTGGTGAATCAGTCCTACTGATTTGATTGTATTAATGCCTGTGCAGCTAAGAGTCAAATTTGGTGCATAGAATAAAAAGAGGGGGTTAGTAGGTTATGTCCAGAGATCCTAGTTTTCCATTATGAAAACCCTCAAAATTCACAGATTAAAAAAACAAATATCCACGGTTTTTCCATGATTAAAATGAAACACTGAACTTTAGTTTCCCTAGGCACAGTATAAACACGTATCAGTTGAACACAATGCTTTACTGATATATTTACCATTTTAAAGCAAGTTGAAGCCGACCATCAATGTAAAATTTGTCCTTGCCAAACTCAGTGATGCCGTCTTCAGGGGTCTTTCTAAAGTTTTCCGCATCTTTTCATAACTGCAATTATTCATGTCTGGAGGCTGATGTGAAATTTTAGATGCATTAAAACATGAATGTATCCTCTTTACACTGGAAGCAGTTTATTGGAGTATGTTTAGCTATGTAAATTTAAAGCACATTCAAAAATCAACAAGATGGAGAGTTTGTGTTCATTGAATAAGTGACACTGGTACTTTCAGTAAAATTTAGTTCATAATTAATACATATTTCTTCACAAAATGTAAAATCAAAATATACTCTGTAAGGGCTTGGTTACACTGCCACTTTATAGCGCTATACAGCCTCCAGGAGCGCTATAACTCTCTACCCGTCCACACTGGCAAGGCACATATTGCGCTATAAGTCCGAGTTTATAGCGCTCATGGTAATCCACCTCCGCACGGGGAATAAGGGCTGTTGCGCTACCGCTGTAGCGCTACGGCGCGAATGTGAACGCCCATTGCACATTAATTAGCCTCCAGCCTGGCCCATAATTCCCATTCGAGCCACTCTGGTCATCAGTTTCAAACTCTTCTGTCACGTCCTCAGGTGACCACACGTCAGACCCGCCCTTTAAATTCCCAAGGAAATTTGAAAAATCCCCTTCCTGTTTGCTCCGGCCAGGCATGGAGTTCTCCTCAGGTAACCATTTTGCTTGGGCATGACTCCACATGCCATGCCTCCTCGCAATAAGTGATCTCCACCGTGGTACAATAGCACAGTGCTGGACCTCATCAGTTGTTGGGGGGAAGAGGCTGTCTTGTCTCAGCTGCGGTCTAGCCGCAGGAATTATGATACATATGGCCTGATATCACAGGCCATGACAGAGAAAGGACATGACCGGGACATTCTACAATGTCAGGCAAAAGTAAAGGAGCTTAGGATTGCCTATCGCAAAGCCCGCGACGCAAACAGCCGCTCTGGGGCAGCCCCGGTGACTTGCAGATTCTACAAGGAGCTGGATGCGATACTTGGTGGTTATCCAACGTGCACTCCATCGACCACCCAGGACACTTCTTCCCAGCCCATTACTGAAGGTGGGGTGGGACAGAATGCCAAAGAAGAGGAGGACGGATAGGAGCAGGACGGAGAGGAGGAGGAGGAGAACGCGGCAGCGACCCAGGGCACAGAGGAGTCACAGGACACATGGAGCCAAGAACTCTTCTCAAGCCCGGAGGACAGCCAGAGCCAGCCACAGCGTCCGGCGGTTGCGGGGGGCAGGGCAGCAGCAGCCGATTGCGCAGGTACAGCTACTTTTCTATTGGGAAAGCAGGCAGCTTGGCCAAGGTGGAAAGGGATGCTTGCCGCATACTTGTCTACATGTGGAATAGTGCATTGATGTACTCTATCACATCACAGTAATAGTCATCAGTAATTTCTTCAAAGGTCTCAATAAGAGCTCTTGCATTGTGCCTGCGCAGGTTTCTCGGGAGAGCCAGCATGGTCCCTGTCCCGGCCACGGTCACTAGTCCCCACCACTGTTCTACGAGGGGGGGGGGGGAGCATCTCTGCACAGAGGCAAGCTGCGTATGGCCCTGGGCGGAAGCCGCATCTCATTAGAATGCTCTCCCTTTCTTCCTCCGTCACCCGCAGCAGCGAGATATCTTCCAGCACGAATACCTACACAGAGAATGTTGGGACAGTGCTCAGAGTACAGTTCCCGCAAATGCCCTCCGCTCCCCCCAAGCCATAGTACAGCAAGGCAGGGAAACAATCATTGCCCCTGCATCCTGAGACAACTCACCATGGCAGGGGCTCCGTTGCTCTCTCTGTGTGTGGTATAGCTGTGTGGGACAGGGGAAACGGGACAGATGGAATGCGTGGGATTGCCACTACTGTCTGTTGTGAACAAGGGAATCCTCTGTGTTAACTTTTCACTAATAACTTTCCCTAGTTTTGGCCTTGAATACCCCATCAACGTCGGTCTTATCTCCAGCTGAGAAGCTGAGGAGGATTCGAAAGAGACCACGGAAGAGCAAGGAAGATCTTTTAAAACAAGTTATGCAGCAGGCTTCAGCGGAGAATCGCATTGCACAGGAGTGGTGGGAGAATGAGAGCAAGCGGAGGGAGGATGAGAGGAAGTGGAGGGAAGAACAGATCCACTTGAGGGAGATGGCTCGCGAGCAGCGCGCTGACAAGCTGCTCACAATATTACAACTGCAAGTAGAGACTCTGCAGCGGATCGCTGCCGTTCAGGAGGAGAAGCAGCACCGTGTCCGCCGCCCCCATTGTCAGTTGCCCCCTAACCCTTCCCCTTCTGGCCCGATGGCCCTTTCAGGCCACTATCAACAGCTGCCTGGTTACCACCACCCACGGCTGCCTCCAACCCCCCTGTCTTCACCGACCAACCCACAGACCCAGCACCCTTATCCACTGCACTCAACCCCTAATAACCAGCATAACCGCCCTCCGCAAATGGGGTTGGGGGAACACAGCCACTCGGAGGGCATTGGAGGTTATGAGGACAGGACTTACGCCAATCTCTGAGTGACCTCTTCCCACTCCAATTGCACCCCCCCTTCTTCCCACCCCAATTGCACCCCACCTCCTCCCTCACACATTTTACTTTTTTTTCAACTTTTATTTCAAATTCTGAAAAAGCTGTTCAATAAATGAATTATTTATAATAAATGGGTTTCTTTTATTCGGTGCACATATGTATCTAATAGCCACAGAAAAGCAAATGCCTTATCCAGTTAACAGAACGCACCCTCCTCCCCCCCCCTCTGGAATTCCCATTAGAACCCGCTTTCAGCCTCAAAATGCTCCCTCAAGGCATCCCTGATCCTTGTAGCCTTGCGCTGGGCCCCTCTAAGAGCCCTGCTCTCTGGCTGTGCATACGTGGCCTCCAGCTGTTGAACCTCTGAGGACCATGCCATAGTGAAGCCTTCGCCCTTCCGCTCACAGAGATTATGTAGGGCAGAGCACGTGGAAATAACCGCGGGGATACTTCCCTCTGCCAAGTCTAGCTTGCCATAAAGGCATCTCCAGCGGGCTTTAAGACACCCAAAAGCACACTCCACGGTCATTCGACAGCGGCTCAGCCTGTAGTTGAACCTTTCCTGGCTGCTGTCCAGGCTCCCCCTGTAGGGTTTCATGAGCCAGGGCATTAGAGGGTAGGCAGGGGTCACCAAGAATCACAATGGGCATTTCAACTTCCCAAAAGGGGATCGTCTGGTCTGGAAAAAAAGTGCCTTCTTGCAGCTTCCTGAACAGGCCAGTATTGCAGAAGATGCGTGCGTCATGCACCTTTCCTGACCAGCCTGCATTAATGTTAGTAACACTCCTCCCCCCCCCCCCCCAGATTTTTCTGTTTTTCCATAGCAAACATATTTCTAGGATCCCTGGTTATGTCTGCAGAGGTGTTAACAGGCCACTCTACTTTGAATGGTCCCTTATAATATGTGTTAACTACTTATATGTGTTAAACAATCTGTTCCACCTCTTTTTGCTGTTACCCTGGGAGTACCTTTCCCAGCCCTGAGAAAGAGCTCTATATGACTCAAAAGCTTGTCTCTCTCACCAATAGAAGTTGGTTCAATACAAGATATTACCTCACCCACCTTGTCTCTCTTTTTAAATCCTGGACATTCTAATGCAGGAAATTTTCAGTCTTTCAGTCTTACAACTTTCAAAAGATTAAACGTTCATTTTCCCTGTGTCATTGTGAGCCTCTGTAGCTGATTAAGGAGTTCAACAGAGATGGCTGAACCAGAGGTGTCCTGAACCTGCAAGAGTGAGATAGAACTTCTGTGGCAATTTTCTTTCAAGCAAGGAAGGAAACAAGAAGAAATATAGTCCTGTCTATATTTAATATGGCTGGACATATATAAATCATGAACTGTGCAAAGTTTCTGAAACATTAAGAGAAGACACAAGTCCTTCTTTACATGGACACACACTGCTGCTTCTGTATTTTGTTCTCCAGATTTGCTGTAGTCTGTACCAGACCAAACAAAATGCTCTATATGACTCAAAACCTTGTCTCTCTCACCAATAGAAGTTGGTTCAATACAAGATATTACCTCACCTTTCTGAGTAGAGCCATTAGTGACAGCTCTAATTATTTCAGGGTAGAGTAGACTCTCGATTATCCAGGATGATAGGGAAAAAAATAATTCTGGTTAATAAAATCCTGGATAATCACCATCCATAGAAAATATGGGGAGTGGGGGTTGATTCACCAGCCATCCTGCACCGGGGGAAGGGGGTGTTGGTTCACTGGCTGACCTGCGCCCTGGTAGGGTTTTTTTTGTGTGTGCGCTTGGGGTGGCAGCAAAGCCAGAGCCGGCCCTGCAAGTTGCGCATATTTTTTTTGACATCCTGGTTAATCCACATCCTGGATAATCGAGAGTCTACTGTATTTTCTTTGCCCTTTGCCTTGGGAGGTAGTTTTGTTTAGTGGATAGGACACTGAACTAGAACTCAGAAAAATTCAGTCCTCTTCCTGGTTCTGCCACTCACCTTCTGTGTAACCTTGGGCGGGTCACTTCACACTCCTGGCCTCAGTTTCCCTACCTGTGGAATATGAACAATGATGTTTACTTCCTTTTATAACATGCTCTGAGATGTATGGATAAAAAGTGCTATATATGAGTTAAGTATAATTATTGAGTAGAGCATTTTTATGAGTCTTGTTGAGGTGGTTTAAATTACACCTATGTTAATCTGTTTGCTCCATCATGGGCATGATATGAAAGATCATTTTAATAGGGTATTAACAACTTCACATTTCAGATGACAATATAAAGCTGATAACATCCTCTGAGATCAGTTCTTAAGATGGATAAAAACATGCACAGACGTCCAAGAACTTTCCAGACATTTGTTATCAAAGCCTCACATCACCTCTGATATATAAGCAAGGAATATCGAGGGATCAATTCACCACTGAAAGGTGGTCATCTCTGATTGAACATAGCAGCTGCTCAACAGCACCCTTCTGTAGGACTACGTAAACGTGTAGCGGAGGTAGGAATACTCCAACTATAATTGCATGGGGGATTAGGGAGGCAGAAGGTAACTACTTGCATTGGAATTTGGCCAGGATACTAAACACTTCTAAATACTGAGAAAATGCCAACAAATCTTCAGTGAACTCGATCAAGTGGTCAGGACCTGCGCTCCAAATCTCATACAAACCATGTCACTTTCGGTAGTATGGTGCTTCTGTCTCTGTGCAGTGGCCTTGGCTTAGCCCTCAAAGGGAAAACCATCACCTGCCGAATCACCAGCATCACTTCCTACAACGTCCAGGAGTTTCTTTGAGGTCTCTCGCCCAGCCACTGAGTAGCCCCTCCTCTTCCCACCACGGCCAAAATCAAAATCCAAGCAAGGGAGTGAGGCAAGTCAAAACTGTGACAGTCCAGCCCATTGTGAGCACTCACTTGAGCAAAATTACTACATGCTTGAGGGTAGACAAACTGCATTAAGTTAATTGGCCTAATAACGTAAGTGCCTGCAAAATCAGGACTTTATCCAGTAATTAGTATTGGCACAACCTTTAAGAAGTTAGATACATGAGTTGTGTCCTGGGAGTGTCACTATAGGGGAAGAAAATAAGTATTTGAGGAGAAATTCAGTGATTCCCCCCTCTCCCCCCCCCCCCCCCCCGCAAACAGCTGAAGCCACCCTGCTTTCTTGCTCCATGGTAAGCATGAAACATACTGAATCTCTCTGGCAGATACTAAAGCGAGGTGAGTGTATATCACTTCATGTGGTTCTATTCACACATGCTATGGTGTAATAAAAAATAATAACCATGTTCTCATGTCCTCGATCATATTTTATGGCACTGACATCATTAGCAACTGCTAGTAAATTGACCAGCAAGAGAGTTGGTTTCCTGTAGCTCCTTGTACAAATCTTACTGATCCATTTTTATAGTCCATGTTCACAGCCATGCAAGAAAAGGATGTCCTATTTTTAGAAATAACCTTGAGCATGTTTACTGGCAAGCATATCCATAGACAAACAGTGCAATTGCTATAATTCTTTGATCCAGCTGCTTTTTATAATCAAAGAGCACAGCTAAATAGGCTGTGCTACTGAACGTATGCATTCAGGCAGCAAAGCACACCTGGGTGAAGCACAGTCTAATCATGTTGTTGTTTTTTTGTTGTTTTCTTTTTTAATGTGTTTTACAGAGCTGGAGATAAAAGGAATTTGAGGTCAAGGCCTGCACTTCCACCCAGCCTGAGTCACTGCTGGAGTTGTGCAAGCTCCGCCAGGCTTAGTCCATGAAGGGGATGACAAACTGAGCTTTGCAGCATGGTTGCAAACCAAGTTTGACTTTGGTAAATTGGAACCTCCAAAGAGAAACCAGCACCTCTCTGACTCCTCCTGCCCTCACAGCTTTCTGCCACAGCTCCACCAGCTGCTCCCTTCCCCCCAGGCCCCCTCCTCTCCTTCGCCAGCTGCCTCTTCTTCCAAATCAGCACCAAGGCAATGTCTTGTGAGGTTAGCAATGGAGTCTGCTTCTCGCTGCTGGGGAGCCTGTGAGCCCCTTCCAATCCTTCCCACAGGTTTTTGGGGCCACAAAGGGCCATTTTCTCCAGAAAAGGCTTAAGAGAGCTATGAGAAATGAGTGACTGCCTTCATTCCTTCCCTACCGCCAACTGCATAGTGCAGCGAGGGTGGGGAAAATGTCCCCTTGCTAGATCGCTTTATTGAAAGAGAACTCATAATCTATGCGGCAGCTAGGGAGTTCCTGAGGATGACCTGAAAAAAAGTATGTGTTAGGGCAGATGCCCCTTAATCCCTAGCACGCCGTTGGGGTCCGATTCCCCCATTGATTTCAAAGGAGCCACATAAAGTTAGGCAAGTTCTGAAGTACTTTGCTGAACTGGGGCTAAGGAATACCCCCAGCAGAAGGGGAAGCTGTAGCTGGGGAATAAAGGTGATGGCCTAGGGAAAGAGTGAGATTTGTGTAATAATTTCAGTTGTTCACCAAACTTTTGTGAGCAAAGTCTGAGGCTTTCAAATGCGTTGAACCCCCAGTCCTTTCAAACGAGGACTCAACGTGACTATTCCAGTTACAGCCCAAAAGATGGTCTTTTCCTCATCTAAATGCATGGAAGTAAAATAGCAAGAGTTTAATCTAATCTGAGTCTACCAAATACTCCCATTAGACATGAAAAAGGCACTGTAGTAATTCAGTTTTCATCCCTTTATGGATTTACATCCATTTAACACTTGTGCACCAGGGATATAATGCCCTTTGTATAGTTTTCTTTGGTGACAGCAATAATGAAAATACAATAGTAAGTTTCCTCATTTTTAAACTAGCACTGCATATATCAGTGCTAAAAATCCTTTGTTTAGGGAAAGGCTACAAATAAGTAATGGGATAGCCAAGTGATACCATGTCCATTTAGTCAGTAACTTGCCACTTGAACAAGCCAATACCTGATGTTTCCGATAACACACAGTTCTAATACCTGATGTTGCTGGATTCATACACTGAAAAGGTCCTACAAATATTCATTCAGCTGTTTAAACAAATGTGCTCTTCACTCCTTTTTGTGTTCACTTTCCAGGGCTATTCTACAAACTAGATGGCTAGCAAGAAGGTTGCCAGAAACCGTGAATTTTAAATGAATTCTGGAGAATATTCACTGAAAACAAATTTTGAATTCTTAAATTTTGAGACTACTCTCATCCGAGCCCTGTGACTGAGACCTACTCTCATCCAATCAGAGAGCAGAAACTGATCACATTACCTCTGTGATCAAAGATAGCCAATGAAACTTGAATTTCAAATATCCAGTGCGCAGTCAATGGATCACGAACCACTTGCAGAAATTACTGAACAAATAATTATAAAGAGTGAATAAATTGGCAAAAATTGCAATCATCTTATGGACAATTTGTGAAAAGAAAAAGGCAATATTCATTCAATAAATTATTCATTATGAACTAGTCACTGATCTCAACTCATAATAATTCTTACTTATTACTTGCATTATAGTAGCATGTAGCACTCCAAAAAGGGCCTGGAGCCCCATTTAATTAGGTGTTCTGCAAACAGAGCGTGCGAGCCAATCCCGCCTCCAAACAACTCACAATCTAAACAGACAAAGCATGGGAGGGACAACACAAGCACTGTGAGGGGAAGTGATTTGCTCAAGGTCACAGAGAAGGACAGTGGCAGAGCTGGGAAATGAGAATAATCCCCAAATATCCTGACTCCCGCTCTAGTGCCCTATTTGCTGGACCACACTGCCTCCCCAAGACACTGATTGTTCAATCCTGTAAAGTTCTAAATGTATTCTGTGAGTTGCAGGGGCCCTCCATTCCTGTTGTCAATGGCAGAAGAGGGTCTTCAACACTTCTCAGGGTTGGGCTGTCAGCTTATTGTGAAAATTAGAGCTGGTCAGAAAAATTGCTGGCAATTCCAATACAACACCTTTTTTGGTCACAATTTGTGAAAAACTGCCAGCTTTCCTGCCAGCTCCTTGTCAGCCTGTCTGGTGGACTATCAAGGAGCCAAGAACTTGAAAGCCCTTGGAAGCTTCTGGTTCCTCCGCAGCCTGGGCTTCCAGGGATCACAGCTGTTCACTCTACAGACTGCCCCAGACTCAGGGTCTCCAAGCTTCTAGGGTCAGTCGCTCAGGGGCAGCCTGCTGGGTAGACTGCCTTGGAGTCGGGGCTTTGTGCCCTTTCTGAATCCCTTGTTCCAGATCAGAATAAAACAATATATCAAAATCTTCTGCAAAATGAAGTTACCATTCTCTGCCCAGCTCTAGGAAATGCAGCGGTAAGTACATCACTTGTGCATATCCCTTTAGCCATGTTGATTTGCCTTCCCTCAAAACGCTTATCTTCTTCGGCCTCTTTTTCTGTATTCAGAGTTTTTATGAAAAAAAAAAAAAGAAAGAAAAGAAAAAGCACCCCAACTGCAACACACCTGCCAATTTCAGTTTTGGCTTAGAGGCCAATTAAAGCTGTTGTTATAAGTACTCTAATACGCAGTTGTTTTTATTTTTAACAGAATTGCTGATCGACCCTGAGGATCAAGTTGCAAACAGTGTTACTGTATAATGTTTACTACTTTGCAACTGGGTTTGACAAATGTACAAAATGTTAAAATGTTGCCATGGAATATATTTCCAAGAAGTATTGTTAGAGCCTATTGTAAAACCATGCGTTGTTCTAATAGGAGGGAAAAACATGATAAAATATGGATTAACACAAGATAAGATTCATATAATAATACACCCTGACAAGAGCAATAACCAGGCATTTTCTGAGAAAAAGGATACATATTGAGCCACTTCTAAGAAAGTGTTTTAATCTGTTTCCTGGAATAGCAATTTATGCCAGAGCTGACTGCTCAACGGTTGGGCTATTTTTCCACTGACTCTGTCTGGAGAAGAAGGTTGGTTCAGTGGAATGATAGCCTGAGACTCAGTTAAATTCCTTGCCATAGACTTTTTGTGTGACATTGGGCAAGACACAGTCTCTTTGTGGCTCAATTTTCTATCTTTAAAATGGGGATAAGTACATTAAAGATTAATAAGACGAAGAAGACTTGTGGCACCTTCAAGACTAACCAGTATATTTCAGCATAAGCTTTCGTGGGCTTCATTGGCTGCATAGAATGGAAGAGAAGTAAGATATATTTATATACACAGAAATACATCTTACTTCTGTTCCATTCTATGCATCCGATGAAGTGGGCTATAGGCCATGTAAGCTTATGCTGAAATAAACTGGCTAGTCTTGAAGGTGCCACACATCTTCCTCGTCTTATTTACGGATACAGACTAACACAGCTGCTAATCTTAAACCCACATTAAAAATTGTTACTTGTTCAGACATTATATTGATGGAGGCCATATATGTACTAGAACTGGTCAAAAAGATTTCCACACAACAGTGCAAAGAGTGGAAGTCCATTGGCTGGGGTGTTCTCAGCTGTCTGGTATTCCCCCAAAATAAATGATATGTGCCTATATGTTCACACAGAATTCTGAGGTAAAATAATGTTAAGGTCTGTGTGCCTTAACATTCCCTGCTAAACACCACATGGCAGAAGATAGGTGATTTCATATACTGTACTGTATTGCTGCTGTGTATACACTCAAAGTTTAAATATATAAAATGGAACTCAGATTGGGACTACTGATACTAAAACCTTATAGCCAAGATATAGTCTTACTGGAACATGATTTTATAATGTGAAGTCCAACATAACCTTAACTATCATTGTGGTCTCACTGGACACAACAGTAGTCTGAAGGGAAATGACAGAACATAGAATATAAGGATTAGAAGGGACCTCAGAATATCACATAGTCCAAACCCCTGCTCAAAGCAGGACCAATCCCCAATTAAATCATCCAACAGACTTTTGCCCCTCACCCCTAAATGGCCCACTCAAGGATTGAACTCCCAAACCTGGGTTTAGCAGGCCAATGCTCAAACCACTGAGATACCCATCCACCCGTGAAGGTCTGATTCTAGATTTGGCAGGTGCAGGATCTTGTGTGAAGCAGAATACCTGACATCCATAACTTACATTGCGCATTTGGTCATGGGAGGCTTGGACAACTCAGTGAGTCACAGACATTTTCTTAGGTGAATTTAGCCTCTCACAAAGAAGAATCAAGGTGGTTTTCAATAGTGGGAAGGATTGGAAGGGTTTCATTATCTAGAAGGAGGTCAAAACATTTTCAGAAACCTGGATAATAAAGCTTGGGCCCCATCAGTCCAACCTACAGGGTGCACAGAGGGTGGGAAAGGAGGTGGAGTTCATTGGTTGGGGTGTACTCAGCTGCATTCTGGGAGCATGTGCTAACAAAGCAAAGTCCTGTGCAGTTGCATACTTGGCATATATTGCCCCAATAGCCACCAACATCTTGGTTCCTCTTACACATATTCCAAACGGTATTGTTTTTTATTCATATACAGTAGACTCTTGATTATCCAGGATTGGATTAACCTGGATGTGGATTAACCAGGATGTCAAAAAAGAGGGCCAGCTCTGGCTTTGTTGCTGCCCCAAGCGCACACACACAAAAATCCCACCAGGGCACAGGGCAGCCCGTGAACCAATGCCCCATCCCCATGGCGCAGGGTGGCTGGTGAACCAACCCCTTCCCCCCATATTTCCTATGGATGGTGATTATCCAGGATTTTATTAACCAGGATTAATTTTTTCCCTATCACCCTGGATAATCAAGAGTCTACTGTAATAACAATATTTTTACATGTTAAAAAGCCTGACTGTGAGGGCTTGCATTTGTATGGAAAGACAGCTTGTTTAATTTTTATCTTATAAACAAATGTGAGCATTGGAAAAGGCCAAATATAGCATAGATGGGTGCTTTGCAAGGCACCATTAAAATACACCATTAAGCATCCAAGGGCATGTCTTCATTAGAAATGTTGTCCTGTGAGACTACGACTGAGAAAAGTTGAGTCAGCGGACAGCATGGTGACCATGACTTTGTGGTCAAGTAGTGCTCATCATTATGTCAATTAGTTCTGCTTACACCCTGTTCCCTGTTGGGTTAGGCCATGACTAGCTGACACAATGTTGAACACAACAGCCCTTTTCTAAACTAACTGCAAAGTCATACTCACCATTGTGTCTGCTTATTTGACACTTCTCACACTGAGTTCGAACAAGGTCACATTTCCTCAGCTATCCAAGGGCACAGTATCAGAGACAAGGTGCCCTGTCTTTCATATTTCAAGGAAGTTTTTTCTTTCTGGAAACCTTTTTAAGAGTAGGATGAATTGTGTCAAATGTTGTGATGTGTTCTCAAAAGTGGATTCATGTCCCACCAGAGACTAGAGGGAGCCTACCTGTAATGAAGTGTGATCCTCTAGTTACAAACCATGACAATACCAGCTGACCTAGGCTACCACTCTCTTTGCAGAAAAAAAACTTCCATATCTGGCATGAATGCTTTAGGAACTGACTAAATCCATTACTCCACCTCCTAGGTTGTCAAGCCCTTGGGTTCTGCCACAGCATCCCAGGCCAGGCTCTGTGCCTCCTGGTCCCTTCCCTGCTTAAGAAGGTAAAAGTGCTCTTAGGAGACATTGGGTACATCTACACCATAAATGATGTGTGATTGTAGCATGGGCAGGGATATATACTCACACTAGCTCTAATTGAACTAGCATAGATAATAGCAATAGTGAAGACATGTCAGCATGGATTTCAGCACCAGCTAGCAACCCAAACATATACACAGGATCCCTGGCAGGCTTGTAATGGGGCACACAGCCCTTGCTGAAGTGTGTACTGCTACATCTTCACTCCTATTGTTAGCCATGCTAGCTAGATTAATGCTAGCAGAGGCATGCCTACCCATGCTACAATCATACATTAATTTGTGATGTGGTCGTATCCTATGCTGTCATCTACATTAAAAGAGGATATAGCTTCCTGCAAGCCTCATACCCAATCCAGCACAGAAAGGCTAATCTGGTTTAGAACTGAGTCCAATCTGGATGACTGGTACTTAGCAGAGAAATGCCTTGACATGGACCTGAAGTCAAAACCAGACAGATCTAGGTAACAGGATAGCTACTCAAGCTGGAAGTATCTTACTTCCCTTCAGGAACCTAAGATGCTCAGCTGTTCAGCACATCACCTGATTTCCTCAGTAGTTCTTAATTCTTCATGGATGATCACAATACCGTGCCTGATTCTCTTTTCGCTTCCACTTATTTCACACCGCTGTGAGTTAATGGAGTTATTCCTGACTTACACTGCTTTAAGTAGGAGCACAATCAGTCCCTGTGGAGGTAACAAAGTGAATCAAGCATCCAGAGATGAAAGACTAGAGTGTGTTCTATCAAATTGCCACTTCTTCAACTAAATATCTTTCTTGACACAGCACTTAACCACTCTGTAAAGGAAATTTCTAGACTCAGGATGACAACTCAGAAAGATATTTTTGCATCAAATATTATCTTGTTTTGCACACACACCCTCATCTACCCCTCCTAAAAGAAAATCCAGAGAAATATTTTAAATATTTGTTTACTTACACTTAAAAAAAGAGGAATATTGAGTAGGAGTACCAAGGTTATATGTCACCTCTGGATTTGTCAATGGTGTGCCTGGTACTAAAGTACTGTGCCCTTGTTCTGGTGTCCTCAATGCAAGGCGGCTATTGAAAAATTAGAGAGGATTCAGAGAAGAGCAACAAAAATGATTAAATAATTGGAAAAAATATCCATTATAGTGATAGACCGGGGGGGGGGGGGAAGAGGGGAAACTATGCCCCCTGGGTCACATCCGGCCCGCGGGACAGTCTTGACTGACCTGCCTCAGCTCCCAGCAGGAGAGGTTGCTCCCTGCCCCTCCACCACCTTGCCCGCTCTCAGGGAACCTCAGCAAACTGAGTGGGCAGCGCTCTGGGGCACAGGGCTGTGTGCTCCTCCAGGAAAGCAGTGCGGCATGTCTGGCTCCAGCCGGGCCACCAGCTGCATTGGTAAGGGGGCCAGGGCCAGGGGGTTGGATAAGGGGCAGGGAGTCCCAGGGGGCAGTCAGGGGACAGGGGGCTGTAGGATGGGGCAGAGGTTCTGGGGTGGTGGTCAGGAGATGGGGAACAGTGGGGAGGTTAGATAGGGCATGGGAGTCCTGGGGGTCTGTCAGGGGATGTGGGGGGATAGAGGTTGGGCAGTCAGGAGAAGGGAGCGGGGGGTGAGTGGGAATGGGATGGAGTCCTGTGGGAGCAGTTAGGGTGGGGATCTCTGGAGGGGGGAGTCAGGGGACAAGGAGCAGAGGGGCTTAGATAGGTGGTGGGGTCCGGGGGGTCTCTGGAGGGGGACAAGAGGAAGGGGGTTGGATGGGTCTGGGATTCTGAGGGGGGCAGTCAGTGGTGGGAAGTGGGAGGGGATCAGATAGGGGGCAGGGTCCAGGCTGTCTGAGGAGTCACAGCCTTCCCTGACCCGGCCCTCCGTACAAGTTTTCAACCCCTATGTGGCCATGAAGTTTTCAACCTGTTTAAGGTTATCAAAGAGATGGTTAAGAAGTGACTGCTCAGCCTAAAAGAACCTACGTAGAGAACAGGAATTTGATAACAGAGGGCTCTTCAATCAGCAGATAAAGGTATACCAACATTCAATGTCTTGAATTTGAAGCTGGACATTTTTAGTCTAGAAATAACCTACAAATGTTTAACAGTGAGGGCAGAGGCAGATTGAGATTTATTGGGGCCTCAGGCAAAAAGACCATGTGGCTCCCACACACCCTGGGGGCCCAGGGCAACAGAACTGTGGGGGAGGCAAAGGGGGATCATGCCTGGCCAATTTTTAACCTGGGCATAGTAGCCTTGGACAGACACAGAGTAGAAGCATCAGGTGTTGTGCTTTGTGGCAGAGGAGCTGACAAGGTGATCAGATCCCGCATCACAAAGCGCAGCCCCTGCTAAAGGAGCCAGTGGTACCAGATGACAGAACAAGGAGTAATGGTCTCAAGTTGCAGTTGGGAAGGTTTAGATTGGATATTAGGAAAAACTTTTTCACTAGGAGGGTGGTCAAGCATTGGAATGGGTTACCTAGGGAGGTGGTAGAATCACCTTCCTTAGAGATTTTTAAGGTCAGGCTTGATAAAGCCCTGCCTGGGATGATTTAATTGGGGATTGGTCCTGCTTTAAGCAGGGGGTTGGACTAGATGACCTCCAGAGGTCCCTTCCAACCCTAATATTCTATGATTTTATGATAAAGCATTTTGATGTCTACAGATTATTATCGCTTAATTATGTATAGATTACTGTTGGAAATAAGCGTCTGATATGGGACTCGATTAATAAATAATTAAACACGGAAAATACCATTACGGCCAATCAACATGGATTTATGGCAAATATAGTCTATTGGACTAAATTGGATATCTTCTTTTTAAAATGAGACTACAAGTTTTTTTGTTAAAGGTAATTGTGTTGAGTAATATACTTACACTTCCGTAAGGTGTTTGACTTGTCACCACATGACATTTTGCTTAAAAATCTAGAAAGATATAAAATTAACAAATCACACATTATGTGGATTATAAATTGGCTAACTGATAGGTCTAAAAATTTAATTGTAAACAGGGAATGATTACTGAGCAGGTGTATTTCTAGTGGAGTCCTGCAGGGGTCAGATCTTGGCCAAAGCGGACAGTCTCTACATAAAAGGATAAATGGATACAAATCAGACATCAGGAATGGTAACATACGAAAGCTAGTAGGAAAACACTTCAATCTCCCTGGACACTCAACAGATTTAAAAGTAGCCATGTTTCAACAAAAATTTTTCTAAAACAGACTTCAAAGAGAAACTGCTGAGCTACAATTCATTTGCAAACTTAACACCATGAGTTTGGGCTTGAATATGGACTGGGAGTGGCTTGCTTACTAGAAAAACAATTTTCCCTCTCTTGATATTGACATCTCTTCATAAATTATTGGGAGTGGACCACATCCACCCTGACTGAATTGGCCTTCAACACTGGTTCTCCACCTGTAAGGTAACTCCCTTCTCTTCCTGTACCAATATATATTTATGCCTGGATCTGTAATTTTCACTCCATGCATCTGAAGAAGTGGGTTTTTTACCCATGAAATCTTATGCCCAAATAAAAATGATCAAAGGATTAGAAACCATTCCTCATGGTGATAGATTCAAGGCACTTTGTTATATTTAGCTTAAAGAAAAGATTGAGGGGTGACTTGATTAGAGTCTGTAAGTACCTTATGGGGAACAAATCTCTCTATATAAAAGTCAAATGGTGTGTGTGTGTGTATGTATGTTTTCTTACTCCTTCCACACCGTTTGAGCTAGAGACTTGAAATTTGGTACAGTTATAGGCTTTAGGGTCCTAACCAGGGTAAGAATCGAAACTTTTTCAAATCTCACCTCTTACACCTCCTAAGGGTGAAATTCTTTAAAGCCCATTAACATCAGCTGGGCAGCAGGTTAACACCTGCTGTTCTCTGTGACATAGTTATGATATAATAATACCCCCCTCCAACGGCCTCCGCACTCGCTCAGCTCTCTGCCCCCTCCCCCGCTCCAACGGCCCCCGCACTCGCTCAGCTCTCTCCCCCCTCCCCCCTCCAATGCCCCCCCACTCGCTCAGCTCTCTCCCCCTTCCCCCCACATCTAAATGCAAGAGAATGAAATTAATTAGACAAAATAAGACTTCTGAACAAAATTTGTATTAATAAAAAACATTGTAGTCTTTTTACATCACAGTTTCCAATTACAAATACCCCGAGCAATGCCGGGTATTTTTGCTAGTGCTTAATAATGGACTCTTCAGTCTAGCAGAGAAAGTTATACTACTAGCCAATGGCTGGAAGTTAAAGCTAGACAAATTTGGATTGGAAATTCAGGCAAAAAATTTTTAATGGAGAGAGTAATTAATCATTGGAACAATTTACCAAGGGTTATAGTAGATTTTCCAACAGCGACAAATTTAAAATCAAGAATGGAAGTACTTTTCTAAAAGATCAGCTCTTGGAATTATTTTGGGGAAGTTCTATGGCCTGTGTTAGGAGGTCAGACAAGATGATCACAATGGTCCCCTCTGGCCTTAGAATCTATACTACTGTTACCCATGCCAGGTAGATTAAAGTTAGCGGGGGTATGCCAACCTGTCCTACAAGCACACCGTTACTTAAGTGTAGACATAGCCTGAGCTTCAGGAAACTATGGTGTTTGCCAACACACACATGCGTACGTTGATAATTGTGGGTTGAGTGATCCTGCAGGTAATGGGAAGCAACTGGCTTTTTACTCATCATGTGACTATGGTAAAGTCTCCATCTTCTAACATTGGACAAGGAACACTATTCGGATAACCAGACAGTATTTTTCCTAAAGCCTCTCTCTCTCTCTCTCTGCTTCATTAGAATCTCTCATTTGCCTCACCAGCACAAGTCATCCTGGATTTTGTCCCTTTTCCCCCTAAATGAAGACAAGTGAAAACAATCAGGAGTGAGCCAGAAAAGTACAATATCCAAAAGAACTGTAAGAGCCACTGACATGGAACCTAGAAAATAATATTATTCTGTTAATGATTAAAAACCATGTAATTTTATTTAGGACTAATAAACGGGGGAGATTTTCAATGAGAGTTGGGTGCCTAACTAGCTATAGTGCCAAATCTGTTCCATGGAGATATTAAATATAGAGCAACAATAATTTATCACAAGATCTGTATTGCAATAAATATGTTCTTTCATATGTAAATTATTGAACACAATTTGTAAAATCACCTACCCTGTTTCCCCGAAAGTAAGACATCCCCCGAAAATAAGACGTACTTCCAGTTTTGCCTCTCGCTGTAATATAATGTAATGTAATTTTGGGAGCAAAAATTAATATAAGACACTGTCTTATTTTCGGGGAAACACGGTAGTTATTGCAGTTTATCAACATTGCACACTTTAAATGTTATACGTTAAACTCATTTTAAAATAAATCTAGTGCTGACTATAAATTGAAATCACCTTCCAACTTTATTTCTATAAATTGAAAATTAATAGTATATTTTAACTGCAAAATCATCCTGAATAAAACTTTTTATTTGATCACAAAACCCTTAGACATTAGATGCAAATATTGTCTTATTTCAATTCAATAGCAGCCACACATTTTAATTAGAATAGCTGTACTTTTATTTTAACCTATATAGAATGTCTTGTAATACATTTTATCAGGTTGTTTCCTATTAAACTTTTATGCAATATAATACAATATTTATCAGTCCAAATTGCTGAGTAAGTTTTGGCTTCTGTTTTTATGATTATGTTTTCCTGGGTAAAAGCACCATAAAATCCCAAGATACTTTTCACTTTTGTTCTCTTTTTAATCTATTGCTTTATAAAAAAATTCATTCTGGAGCAGACTAGTGGTCACTCTGACTGTGGCCAAAGGCAGATGCTTCGATCAAAGGCACCAAAACAAATGTTTCTATGAACTTATCTGTTGACCATCTTAGGACCTGAACAGGGGCATCTCTGGGGCAGGGGGAGGGCTGTGGAGACTATATCCACCCCAAAATTTGCTTCAGACTCCTGTAGCAATGACCAGTTTCTGGCTGCCCAGATGTGGAGTGGAGATCAGCAGCCACTGGTTCAGTGCCAAAGCAAACAATGCAGGGCAGGTGGAGGGTCCAGGGTTCCCCACATCAGCCCAGACTGCCCCCCTCTGGCCTGGGCTCCTGCCCCCTGAGATCACTGCTCCCTGAGGGCTCTGCTGGCCCCGGAGCCAGGTCCCCTTACCTAAGCAGCTGTTGCCAGCTGTGAACAGTTGAAGGGCGGCAGGAAGCTGAGGAGCAGCCACAGCCCTGGGGCCCCAGCACCAGCAGGAGGAGATGGGGGAGCCCCCTACTGCCTGCATCATGGCACCAACCAGTGCAGCAGTCACCCCTCTAACCTGGCCAGGGACTTAAGGGGGAGGAAGAGGCCAGCACTTACTGGAGGGGAGCAGAGGGCAGCCCTCCTCGCTCCCCAATTTTCTGTCTAGAACATCACAACCCCTACCTCCTACTGAGAAGAGGCTAGTGAAGGTGCTGATCCTGAATGTGTTCAACATAAGGCCCACTTGTATTTACGTAGCCAGACAACATTCAGTTTCTACAAAAAAATGAAGATTACTCAGCTCTATGCAGAGTTCTTCAAAGTGTATGCTACACCTTAAAGGAATATAAAGTTGCATTAGTCTTTTTTGAAAACCAAAAGTGACAGTCAAAAGGTAAGTCCTCTGTCCTCTTGAACATCAGGAGCGATGTCAAAATTCTGCAGCCAAAAGTCCCTCCTTATGGTCACAGCAGATGCCATCATGCTGGATGAAGCATCCACCATGTCCAGACTGCAGTAAAGTCTTGGCTACCAGATGGCCCACTGCAATGACATCTTTAAACTTCCTGGAAGCTTCTGGCAATCTCTCTGTGAATTTGGACACTGCATCTCAATTAACAAAGTCATATTTGGATAATAACACCTGCTGATTTGCAGTGTGCATCTGCCATGATGAAGTCAGATAATTTTTTCTCTCCATCAAGTCTAGTCTTGGACTCTTTGTCCTAGGGGTGGACTTATATCTCCCCTGTCATGACCTGTCATTTACTGCAGTCACCACAAGAGACTTAGGAGCTGGATGGGAGTAGAAACACTCAAAGCCCTGCATGGGAACATACTAGGGCTTTTCAGAACACTTATCTGTAGGCCATAATAAATTTGGAGCATTGCAAAGGGATTCAAGTAGGCTCCAAAAGGCCTTCACTTATCAGGAGAGTTGCTCTCCCTGGAGGGGAGGACTGGAGGCTATCCATCAACTTATGAATGTTCTCCTTCACGATTTTGGCCTGGATCCCCAAGAGGGAAGGCATATGCCTAAGATCCCAGTATGACCTAAAGTCCTAAGGCACTGGAGAGAAAGAGTCTGCTACAGCACAGTCATCTGGAGAAGAAGAATAAAGTTGAGGGGCCAATGGAGGCTGCTGGGAGGGAAGGCGGGGGGGGGGGCAAGTTCTTGTAGGAGACAGTCAGTCTGGACTGGCTCAGGAAGAATAACCTCAGACTGTACCTGTAATAGAGGTGGCTCAGGAATAGAGACCACGATGGGAATTTGTGATTGTGCCCCAGATTGCTTCAAAGAATGGGATTTCCCAGACTGAGGCACATATCAAAGATTCAAGGAGGCCACTGTGAATAGGAGTAAGGCATTTGTGGCCAGGAGGTCAGAGACCCCTATTCTTAACGCAGGAATGGTGCTAAGCCTGGTACAGACGGTAACCCAAGAATAGTATCTCAGAGGCCAGGGGAAGAGGAGGAAATCCCTGAACCGGATCTCTAGGAGCCCTGGAAGTCATCTAGTGGGAATGGAAGAGCCACCCAAGGGAGCAAACAAACCCAATATGAAGAAGGCATCAATGCTGAGGCTGAATGGGAGGTCAACACCATCACCAAAATATGCATTGTACATCTAATCAGCATCAAACAACTGAGCCAAGACTGATGTCAGTGCCAAACCCGATGAATGTCTCTGTAGTAACGACACAGTGATGAAGACTGCAGTACCAAGGAGTTCATTGACACAGATGCTAAGGAGGTCGACTGTGACTCTGCTCCAGATGGTGACGAATGTAATGCCGACAAGCGAGACAGCTCCGCAATCTAATCAGACCGTACCAATGCCACAGCAGAAGATGATGAGGTAGAAGCCACAGCAGCTGGCAGCCCCTGAACTGCCGGGGAATCTTGACGAGAAAGACAAAGCAGGTCTGACATCATCCCAATGATGTGAATAGAGTCCACGTCAATGCTGTAGTCACCGGTACTGGACTCAACGGACAGTCCCTGGCCAGTACTGGAGTTGACAATAGACTCCAATTGATCTCAGCGTGGTATCACAGAGTAATTAAATAGGCCAGCTCCATCATTTATATCAAAAGACTCAGTGCCAGTCAGCAGTCCTCTGTCTATATCAACCAAATGCAGTAATTATTGGGTGAAATACCATGTCTTGTGTTATACAGATCAGGCTAGATCTTCATAATGGTCCCTTTAGGCCTTAAAATGTATGAAAAAGAACAGATTTTGTATAAATCATTCCATAAATGTAAGTCACAGACTTGACACTCACATCATAGAACCAGTATCAGTTCCACTGGGGTGGGCTGGGGGAGCAAGAGGGATAAGGGGAAGAAGTCTTCATGGAAATTTTTCCAGCTGCCAACTCATCAAGTCAAAGAGGAAAGTTTATCAGTCTGGAATGGAAGAGCTCATGAGGAGATATATTTCCAATGCATTTGTTTGTCATAGGACAAAAAATCATGTACATATTTCAGGAAAGAATTATACTTTTTTTAAAAAAAATCTCTATTTTATTATGATGTTAGTAAATTATACAGGATAAAGTTCAGGTATCCATCAGCAATGGTCATCAATGTGTGCTCATTTTTATTTTACTTACATACACTCTGATGTGAATTTACTCACAATTTCATTTCTTTTAATTTTTATTCACTATCTTCACAAAGTGGATGCAGCAGGTCTTCCATCAGTAAATTTAATGAAAAACATTTCTCTTAGGCAAGGCACAAAGAATTTAGACAAATTTTCAGTAATTTCTGATTAATCCCAATTTTTTTTACATTAAAGTACAAAGACAAGTTAAATATAATCACAAAATAGTTCAATGATACATAAAATCAGTTGTGAATACAGCATAATGCACAATTCAAAGCAGTCCAAGATGTAAACCATTTACCATCATTACTAATTAAAAGAGCTTGTTCTGTGTGAACATTTTCCAACACCTCCGTTAATAAATTAATATTACTGCTCCTTTGTTTTAATCTTTCATTTGAAAACATTTAGAAATTCCATAGCAAATAATGGAAAATACCAAGAATGAAAGAGCTGAGATAAGAACTATTTCAAGGGTATTTGACAGCCTTAAAAAGAATACTCAATAAAAAAATGAGTTAATGCTTTAAAATAACTCTAGTTAGACATTTAGAATGAACACTTCAAAACATATGCATCTAAGAAAAAATGGAAAACTAGCAACAGTTTCAGAGGTGTTCTTGTCTTAGACAAAGTAGTATGGTAGTTACAAACAATGTTCCAACAACTGTAGAAAGTAATATTTCTAAATTTGTTGTGATTACATTTCTTGGGTGACCAAAATGCTCAGGACAACCATCCAAGAACTTATTTACAAAATAAAAGCTTATTTCAGTTTCAAATGTATAAAAATTAGTTTTGGCACTACCCATAAGGCAATGCACAATATACCCCTTACATAGTAAATGATACAATGAAATGTAAAGTTAACTGAAAAGAAATTCTATGCAATATTATTTAAAGGGACACTGTCAATTTAAAAATCACAAGTGCACACCATTAAAAGTTAACATTAGCAAATAATTACTTCATAGGGATATTGGAGATACTGAATATTTTCTTTATATTTGCAACAGAAAATATCTTTACTATATATGATACCACTGTGCATTGCTTTTGGTTGTGTCTGATGTTTTCTTGACTACCAATAATTTTTGAACTAGTTTTCTTATCTACAATTAATAGCAACACATTAGGAGCCTGATTCTAATTCATGGAATGAAAAGAAAAAAAGGTCTTCTTGCTCTCAAGTTTTGCCACTGGCTTGTACGAAAGCAAGGAGTTTTTTTCCACTCAGAGGAGAAAGAAGATAAATACATAAAATACATTTTAAAAAATTAATCTCTGTTATTGATCCTAATAATTTCTTTTTACATTTCCATCACCTTGGGAAATGAAAATTAACTAATCCAGTTTCAGTTTCTCAGTGCTGCAATGTTTGGGCTGAAAAGATTGCAAGAAAAGTTTATTTGTAATCAGTTGTTTCCACTGGAATTTTAATAAAATCAAAGAAAACTTTCATTAGCCTTGAAATTCTTAAGAGCTTTTTCAAACCCTAAGGTTAGGGACAAACTTGAATTAACAGTGTCCCTTTAAATCTAAGCAAGCATAAGATTATTTTAGACTATCAAGAAGCCTGTAACACTTGGTTTTGCAGACAAAACCTAGTAAGTCAGCATGCATATTTAAAATGAAACAAAAATTAAGATTTACAAGATGTTTAAATAATCCAAAGGGAGGGGGGAAAAGATTTACCTCCCTTAAGAACATTCTCATAAAAGGTGGAAACTTTGGAACACAAATCAAGTTATTAAAATATTCTGTTCAATGTTCATACAAATAACATTCCTACAATTATAAGTATACATACAATAAAGATACTTTTCATTGTTACCTAATATTTAATTACTTAAATTTACAAGACAAACATAAATAAAGCTGTTAAAACAGGCAAGTACAGTACTGGTCTGTCAATCAGCACAAATTGTTTTGTACTTCATTCTTCTTAAAACCCCATCAGGTTAGAAGTTTGTGAAGTCATTCTTCAAATCTACAAATAAAGATCAAGAGAATTAGATTCCTATGTACAAATGCTCTACATTACTGAGGCATATACAAAATGATAAAAAGTCCGATTACTCATTCTAGTCAAGGAATACAATTACCATTGAATACAAAGTCTTAGAAGAGGCCACAGTCTTTTAGATTATTTTTTATTATGACATCAGTTACGGCATCAAAAACAAACTGCACATTCTTGGTATCTGTGGCACATGTGAAGTGAGTATAGATTTCCTTTGTGTCCTTTCTCTTGTTCAGATCTTCAAATTGACACTGGATGTATGCCGCTGCCTCTTCATAAGTGTTGGATCCTGAAGGAACGGAAAAAATTGATCAATAAACACTAAATTTCAGACAAAGGGCTTGTCTACACTTACTGGGAGTTTGACACATGGCAATCAATGCATCAGCGGTCAATTTAGCAGGCCTAATGAAGACCTGCTAAATTGATCACTGATCGCTCTCCTGTTGACTCCTGTACTCCATCAGAACAAGAAGCGTAAGGGGAGTTGACGGGAGAGCGTCTCCAGTCGATGTGGTGTAGTGTGGACCCCCCCAGTAAGTAGATCTAAGTACGTCAACTTTCGCTACGTAATTCATGTAGCTGACATTGTGTAATTTAGATTGATTTCCCCCACAGTAGAGACAAGGCCTAAGAAGCAATGAATACTATACACTTTGAAGGAAGCCATGATCCATTTTTTAAAAACTGCTAGACAATTTCTTTGAAAATGGAAGAATGGTATGCAGTTTTAAGAAACTGCACAATTACTGTTTTAAATTATAGTATAAAATTCTTGCTGATGGTAAAACAAAGTTATATATACAGAAGGCCAAGGACTCAATCCAACTCCCACTTATGTGGGAGTTTACCCTTGACTTCAATGGGAAGTCGATCAGGTTGTTAAAGAGCTATAACTGCTCTGCAAATAGAAATGATGTTTTGTTTCCAGGGAACTGTTTGTTCACATTTTCAAATTAAGCACTAAGGAAATTAAATACTGAGGGAACAAAAAAAAACCAAAAAACAAAAAAAACCCCAACCTTTCCTCATTCCATTTATTTTTGTTTACACTCACTTTTCTTTTTCATGGAGATTTCTTCCATCCCCACTGCCTAAATTTGTATTTGGCCTATTCCCTCTTTTCTCCCATTTTTAATTATAGTTTTTCAAGTAAGTATTATCTGCACAACAGAAAGATATAATTTTATATAAGTATGTAAATGAATTAAATCTACTGATAAGTAGTAGAAATCTAAATGCAGACCAGTACTGAATTACATCATCTTCTCTTCCTAAAGAATTCCTGCATACCATATTTTTCCCTCCAATGTGTTTTAAAAAACCTAAATGCCCAAAACCTCTTTAGGAGAAAATCCTATGACTGTAAAGGTTTTGGAGCAAAATGGAGAACATGAAAAGGCTAATCAGAATAAACTGGAAAGGATCTGATCACAAAGAATGTTTAAACACTTTAAATACTGAACAACCAACCAAATATTTTTGTGGATTCTTCCCTCAGTGCTTCCCAACATTCCATACATTTGAAAAGATGTTTGACATCAGCTTTCAATAAACCATGAATGTAATAATACTTTTGATTACAGTTAAATATTTTAAATTCTTGTTTAATGTTAGTAATTGCCCAACTATGCTCTCAAACCACTACCTTACAATACACACAATACACATCTATGTTGGAAAGACTATCAGAATTGCCATTTTGTAAGCTGTTACAAGTTTGGGACAGTTTTCTCCCCTTATACATACAGTTTCTCATATCTCTGAGCTGCAGTTACCTGTATTTTGGAATATTTTTAGACCTGGCTGTGGCTTTGGAGGTTGTCAATGCTCGCAGCCAGAGATAGTGAGTACTGATCTATCAGGAGCAACCCTGCTCTACAATGAGCAATATAAAGCTAAATTCTCTTAGGCCTGGTCTACACTAGTGCGGAGGGTTGACCTAAGATACGCCAATTTCAGCTACGTGACTACTGGAGCTGAAGTCGACGCATCTTAGGTCTACTTACCTGCCATCCTCACGGTGGCAGCAGTTGATGGTGGGCTCCCCCATTGGCTCTGCCTTGCACCTTTTGGCGACCTGGAGTTCCGGAGTTGATGGGAGTGCCTCTGGGGATCAATTTATCGCGTCCTGACAAGACGCAATAAATCGATCCCCAATAGATCAATCTCTACACATCGATCCAGACGGTAGTGTAGACAAGGTTATAGCCTTATTCACATTCATAATTCTATTGATTCAGCTGGGACTACTCTTGTAAGTAAGAAGAGCAGGATTTGGCACACACTTTAAAGTGACTAAAAGTGGCATAATGAAGTTTCATGTTTATGTTACTCAATTTCCATATCAAACTAACTCAGTTTACAACTAAAAATCAGTCTTCTTTAACTGCTAGCTATGGACATATCTTAGATTCCAGATTAAACCTTTTCTTACTGTTCATTTATCATAAAATCAGTAATTAGATTCCATAACTGGAAGTGACTTGTCTTCCCACGTAAGTAGCAGAATACCTGCATATTCAGGGTAGCAAATAGTGAGGGGACTCCTTTTGATTTTTTCTTCAAAGAGATCCTTCTTGTTTAGGAAAAGAATAATAGAAGTGTCTGTAAACCATTTATTGTTGCAGATGCTGTCAAACAATTTCATGCTTTCATGCATCCGATTCTGCAATTGAAAAGAAGATACTTCAGCCTACCCTCAATTATCCATTTCAATAGTAAAGGAATCAGGAAATGTATACCTGTTTGATACAGTGAAACTCTACCAATGGAGTAATAAAATCTTCGATAAAAGTGTTTTTATATACTGTATCCCAGAACTCTACCAGAGTGATGTATGAAATGGAGAACAAGATAATCAAAGCACAATTTCTATAATAATTTTGGCGGCATTCAGGTGAGTAAATTCTTTATTTTTGTTTTATTTTTCATTTACTTATGACTGTAGTTTTGAATATTGAATATCTAATTGCACAGCTCTTTTCCGTACATAGCTGCAAACGTTATAAAGAAAAAGGATTCCAGGGAAGACAGTGACCTTTAAATGGAAATTGATTATTGTAGAAATCCTCTTAAAGAAGTTAGAAAATCAAATATGGCAGCCTGCCAGATAGTCAAGTACTCAGTGTTGCCAGATCAAATGAATAGTGTTTTTCCCCAAAAGTGCTTTACTCACAAACATTTTCCAGTCATGCATATAGTCTCTGCCATTCTTCTGTTTACGCTAGAACACTAGCGCCCACCCAGGACACAATTTGCCTACATTTGACTTGAAGGCTACTTCCTTACCCCCGAAATTACAGTCTACAGGAGAGTTAGCACACAGAAGTACTTCACTTATGAAGCCAGTTAGAGAGCAACACAGACTAGGATCACTCTTGTCAGCTCCATGAATAAAGAGTGATGCTAGTTTGTGTCTGCTTCCGCTAAGGGAGTCTGATCCTGAAAGAAGAGAAAAGAAGAGCAGCCAGAAATAAAAACCAAAGAAACGAAGAAATAGATAGACATGGACCAGCAAATGCACGGAAAATGATCAGAGAAAGAGACATATAGAAAGGAAGACTGAAAGACTGGAAACTAACTAAAAAAAAAAAAAGAAGAAAACATGGAAAAGAAAGTGGTGGCCTAACTAAGCCATATGGTTTTCCACTAAAATTGTTTGAACCACCGAAATATGCCATCTTAACCATCTACTGTGCAATTTTTTTAAAGTGTTCATCCCGTTACCTAATTTAAAAATAGAATGTCTTTTGGAACATGGAAAAGAGCTACCTGTAAACAAAAGTTGCTAGTAAGAATTTCTTTCTAGATATTTTCTTATGCCAGTGATATTCAAAGAAATGGGCATTTTCTTCACCATTTCTACTGTTCGCTGGGACACTTGCCAGTGGAAATTACTTCCTTGTGAAAACAGAGGACATACACACTTTTCATAAAGTGTTTAACTTCTTTCAAAATCATTTAGCTTCTATTTCCTCTTCTCCCTCCCTTTCTTCAAGATTAGTTTACTTACCATTTCCTCATCTTCTGCTAGGACCAAGTCATAATCACTGAGCGCTACACAAAAGATTATAGCTGTAACTCCCTCAAAGCAATGGATCCACTTCTTCCGTTCTGATCTCTGGCCTCCCACATCAAACATTCTGCAAAACAGAAAAATAAGATAGTGTTAAAATTCCAGCGTTCTGAATAAAATCTAAGAGAAGACTGTACTAGTCTGATCACACCATTTTATGGCGAAAGAGTATTCAGGTTTTAGAGTAATACCCTAGTGTTGAAAATTAATTTTAATAAAGCCTTAAAAATCTCTTCAACACAATAATTTGCATTACTTTCTAGCAAAAAATACTTTGTAATAAAGCAAATAAAATGCCCTGCAGAAGCAAACGTGATCTGTACTACAAAGTTTCTCTGCAACTGTTTATGGCTGCAAGATGTCAAAACCCACTGCAAAATATGCACTGGATTTAGTTTCACATGTATTTGAGTAAAGAACTTTTCAACTTCTTTAGCTTAGTGAAAAAAATGCTAGCACTAAAAATACAATAGACTGTGAAAAAAAATTTCTTACACAAATGCTCTCTAAGCTGGGTTCAAAATCCTGTACATTCAGGAGCACAGGGTAATTAAGTGTTTCTCTGCTTTTGAGAAAGTTTTATAGAAACACTTGGATTATACTCTGAAAACTGAGTAAAATTACATTTCCAGTTTTTATTTTCACTGTTTCAACATTTCTAAATCAAATTTACACAGTTTATCACTCAAACTATATTTTTTCTAACTTGGGTTTGGTAAACAAGTCCGTTGCTAATGTTTAAAACAGAAAAATCCAGTTTGGTTTCCTATAGCTGATCAGGTTTATCTTTAAAGAACACTAGTATATAAGCTAAGGTAATCATTTCAGTACCCAAGAGATGTTCTTCGAATAGCACTGTCCTTTGAGGTCATGCATGGAGACCTAGGCCTCCTGATACCACTGTACAAGGCATAGAAGGCAAAGTGGGAACAACTCTCCCTCAATTTCCTCACAATTCAAAGCTTGTGTTAGCAAGGACTCCCAAAAGCCATTTGAAGTTGCAATTCAGGCTGGATCTTGGGTTATGAAGCCTAGCGAGTGGAGTGGACTTCAAAGCCCAAGCTGCAACTTCAAAGCGCTATCTACATAACTATTTTTAGACCAGCAGTGGATACACCACTACCTAACTCTATTGACCTAGCATGGAAGGCTCTGGATGCTGTGGGCTGTGTAACCATGCTCTAAAGCAGTGCTTCTCAAACTATCTGATGTGGCAGACCAGCAATTTTTTTCCAATGTGTCAGGGACTGATACCATATTTGTGCCATATTATTATCATTGTATTTGCATAGGCACGTAGGGCAAGTGGGGTAAGCTAACGCATCTCATGCAAAACATGCTGTAGTGCTATGGCATAATTATCAATATTATAATATGTGCTTCTGAAAACATATTATTTAATATTGTTGACTTTATTGACTGATTATTCTTGGTGGAATTCCAGTGCGATTTTTAAATTATACTATTATTTTCCTTTCTTCCTTCAAACTTGCTGTGGACCGGCAGCCCATGGCTTGCGGAACAGACCACCACTCTGAGTAGCACTGCTCTAAAGCAGAGGTTCTCAACCTTTTTCTTTCTGAGATCCGCTACCAACATGCTATAAAAACTCCACAGCCCACCTGTGCCACAATATCTGGTTTTCTGCATATAAAAGCCAGGGCCCACATTAGGGGGTAGCAAGCAGGATAACTGCCTGGGGCTCCATACCTCAGGGCCCCCCATGAAGCAACATTGCTCAGGCTCAGCTTCAGCCCTCAGTGGCGGGGCTCAGGGACATGGGCTTCAGCCCCATGCAGTCCGGCTTTGGCTTTTTTCCCTGGACCTTAGTAAATCTAATACTGGCCCTTCTTGGAGGCCCCCCGGAAACCTGCTCATGTGTTGCAATTTATTTATTATTACAATTTAATTTTTACTTTGGAAATTGTCTTTGCCATGTTTGATAAACATTGAGTTATTTGCGCCAAAAACAAAGCTTCACAATCAAGTTTGTTGATTACTTATAAAAGACCTATCAAAAACTGCATAGAAAGAAACTTTTAGGTTTTACACATATACAATACTTAATATCCAAAAAGGACCATCTTAACTTCTGAGATACATTTTATCAAAATGGGATACAAACCTTGCTGCTACTATTTTAGATTTAGAAAGTGCTCAGAAGCATGGTGGGTGCTTTAGAGACAACGAAGAAACATGTTGCCCTATCTCAGAGAGCTTTTTTTAAAATGTAGACATGACAACACCAGGATGGATGGAGGGATAACGTTTAGGATAAGCTAGAAGTCTACAATGTTATGTGGTTATTTAAATTATTTATGTACCCTGATATATTAAAATATCTCTTTTCAAAGCTTGTCCCTGTCCATCTGCATCTAAAACATTCTGCTCAGAAGGAAGTTATTTTTAGTACTGATTCAACACGTGTATAAATCCACTACAGCTTGCTTAAAAAAACAGAACTAAAATCCTCATGACTTCCCACACTCCTGTTTAACTAGTACTGTTTAACCCCTGTGATGATCTGCCCCAAAACTCTAAATTTTATGGAGTTCTAGCCTTTTTTTAAAAAGGAAGCAATTGGGCAACCAATTAGGCACAGCCTAACTGCATGAGACATTTACATCCAAAGTAAAAGTCAAGAAGAGGAAAAACAAGTTTTAAAAAACTACAAAAAGTATGAATAAGTAATCTAACAAGGTGTCAGAAATTTGATAGCCAAATCTTCAGCTTCCTGAGGAACAAAGAGAACTGATCATTAGGGGTCAATAACTCACAATTTACACTACTGTCACTTCCAGGGGTTTCAAATTCCCTGGCTTTGCTAATCAGTTTACAGATCACTCTACACCTGATGCTAGATATTCAATAATGTGGCTTTTTAAATTTTACTGCTGGAAAAATAATTTTTACACAGAATTCAGGAGACAGAGGTGATGAGGATCATTTCCATCTCCCACAACAGTTAGGTTTTTTCATTGTTGAACAAAAACAATTCAGCATACTTAAAACCTTCTAAAGTATAGAAATGAAATATTTCCAATGTAATGAAATATTTTCAATGTAGTTAAAGTCTCAAAAGTTGGATTTGTCAAATCATACCATGCATTTCTATCAATTTAAATACTGAAGGTTTTTTTAAAGTGGGAACAGACACAATGGACCAGATATTTATAATGCTGCACAAGAATCACAATTATCTAGTAAATATATTTATGTAACGAATGCTACTGTATAGTGAATCAATACTACTAAGTTTGTTGCTCTTCTCATTATAAGTCATTTCAGTGTACATAAAGCAAGAAAAACACTTATCTCCAGTTCCAAAACACCTTATAAGCTTTAAAACAAACTTAAAGAACTGATCTATGATTTCTTTTTCAAAGTCCAAAAATGGAAACTAAATAGAACAGGGGTAGGCAACCTATGGCACGGGTGCCAAAGGCAGCATGCAAGCTGATTTTCAGTGGCACTCATGCTGCCTGGGTCCTAGCCAACAATCTGGGGGGCTCTGCATTTTAATTTAATTTTAATTGAATCTTCTTAAACATTTTTAAAACCTTATTTACTTTACATACAAGAATAGTTTAGTTATATATTATAGACATAGAGAGAGACCTTTTAAAAATGTTAAAATGTATTACTGGCGAAACCTTAAATTAGAGCGAATAAATGAAGACTCGGCACATCACTTCTGAAAGGCTGCCGACCCCTGAAATAGAACATACTATTTTAAAAGGAAAGTTAATGTAAAAACAAACTCCCCACACTTCTGCCAACATACTCTATCTACTATTGCTTCAATTAACACCTAAGATCACACAGATGGTTTATTTCTTTCATTACACTTTACTATGTGCCTTTGACAGTATTCTAGTCAGTTTGTTTCCCCTGCAGAGTCAGGTAGCTAGTCATACTTCCCCCTTGTTTGTGAGCCTTTCATATAGCAAAAGAGGAGAAAAAACACTTTTTTAAAAAAAGGTGACTGTAAAACCACAAGAGTTTAAAGGCTGGGATTCGGGGCAAGGTTAGTAATCTACGTGTAAAATACATTTTTAAAATAATTTAGATTTTAAGTTAAAATTGATCAAAGAACTCTCCCATAGACTTTAAATGGTTCTGAAATGGTCTTCCGGAAGGGAGGTTCTGGCCTAGTAGAGTTGAGAACTGTCCCTATGAATTCTATCTTCTGAACCAGCAAGAGAGTTGACCTTTGTGCATTTATCAGGAGACCTAGATCCTGGAAGATGGACTGTATGAGTTCCACGTGTGCTTTCACCAGGTCCCATTGACCAGCCAGTTGTCAAGGTATGGGTAAACCTGCACACCTTCTCCGGAAGAAGGCCATGACGACTGCCAGGCACTTCGTGAATACTCGTGGACTGCCAACAGCCCTACATCTGGATCCACAACCTGATAAGTCTGACTGGGGTGGTACTGGGAACAGTTCCTTGGCTGGGAAAACAATTTCACTTCCGAGTGTGATGATGAGCCTCTCTCTAGGGCCCATGGAGGAGCAGTACCATTCGGCGTCTGGGAACGGTGCTGAGGTGAGGAGACCTGCATCGACACCAGCAGGGACGGTTTCCCTCTTGATGGTACCAAACGGGAGCTTGGGGCAACTTGCTGCCTTCTGCTCACTGGCACCAATGTTGCCAATTCTTATACTGCTGGTGACAGTGGTACTGAAAGTACCAGCAAGTCCCTGGCAGCAACAAATGCCTCCACGGTTGATGGCAACCTGACACTACTGGTGCCACAATGTCCCTTTGGTGCCGAAAGATGATCCGGGACCGGACTCAACAGAGAGGAGTGGCCAGACTCAGGTCACACTCCACTGTGGTCCCCGTGTTTCGCTTTCTTCAGTCGGGGAACACCCCCTTTCAGCCACCTACTTATGTTTTTTCTTTGGCATCAGTGATGCAAAGTGGTGAGAGAGACTCTCACAGTTGGAGAAGCAGTCCACACCAAAGTACTCAGTGCTGAGTCGACTAGTTTGACTCCAACAAGGTTCGGCACACTGCCTCCACCGAGGTCTGTTGGCCACAGCATCACACTGGGAGCTCATGTTCAGCTGATTATCCACCACCAGCACCAAATCTTTTTCAGAGACTCTCTGCTTTCCAGGAAAGAGTCCCCCTTCCTGTAATTGTGGCCTATATCTTTGTTTACATTCAACCACATTAAAATGCATATCATTTGCTTGTGCCCAGTTTCCTAAGTGATCCCAATTGCTCTGAGTGATGTGTCTTCTTCATTATTTACCACTTCTCCAATTTGTGTCATCTGCAAACTTTATCAGTGATGTGTTTATGTTTTCTTCCAGATCATTGATAAAAATGTAAATAGTGTAGGAACAAGAACTGGTTCCTGCAGGACCCCATTGGAAAGAGACCCACTCAAGATAATTCCCCATTTACAACTACAGTTTGGGACCCACCATTTAGCCCATTTTAAATGCATTTAATGTGTGCCATGTTCATTTTATAGTGTTCTAGTTTTCTTAATCAAAATATAGTGCGGTACGAAATCAAACACCTCACAAAGCCTAAGCATATTAGATCAACACTATTAATTTCATCAACCAAAACTTGTAATCTCATCAAAAAAGATATCAAGTTAGTTTGACAGGATCTATTTTCCATAAATCCATGTTGATTTACATACTACACAGACAGTACATGTAGCTCTTCTCCTGTATCCTTTATGTGCATTTGTTTTGATGAGAGAAGTGGAGGAGATTCCAAAATGTTTAGTTTCAAAACACCTAATGCAGAGAGAGATATAACATCTCTTAGTAAGACTTGATGCAGAGATGTCTGCTCCTTAGAGGTTTCCTGAACTCTCTTTACAAACTCTTATTTTTAATTCATGAAGAAATTTTTTTGCAAAATCAGTCAGTAAACAAAGCATCATAGAATCATAGAATTTCAGAGTTGGAAGAGACCTCAGGAGATCATCTACTCCAACACCCTGCTCAAAGCAGGACCAATCCCTATTTTTTGCCCCATATCCCTAAATGGCCCCCTCAAGGATTGAACTCATAACCCTGCATTTAGCAGGCCAATGCTCAAAGCACTGAGATATCCCTTCCCCCACTTTTAATTATTTAAAAAATAATGTTGCAAACTGGGATAGAAATCAGCATTTAGCATTACTATTAAAGATATTTTGGTGCTTTCACCTCACAAAAATAGAATCAGAGGGGTAACCGTGTTAGTCTGAATCTGCATTTGGATTTCCACACCATGCATCCGACAAAGTAGGTATTAGCCCATGAAAGCTTATGCTCCAATATGTTTGTTAGTCTATAAGGTGCCACAGGACTCTGCCACTTTCACAAAAATAGTGAATGTTCATAGTCCATCAGGTCTTCAACTGATTTTCAAGTAGAAGAAAAGCTGATTTTTCAATCACTAGTTCTTCAACATTACACAAAAGGGATTATTTGAAAGAAGTTTATATGTGCACATTATTCATGTAAACATGTAAGTTTACATGGGAGTTAAATAGGCTTTCATGGTGCTGCAATTCAATGTTAATTATGCCTTCCAAGAAGTTTGTGTTATTTCACTGTAGTTGGTATCTCACTATGGAAGTCATTCCCACAAACCCTTCCCTCCCTGCTGACACCCCATCTTCTCTGAAAATAGTTTCAAATGCCAAGAAATAAGTTGTGACAAAAATAAGTCATAGATGTTAACCACATTTAAACTTTGAATAAAACATATCACAGGGTTATGTGTACAGCTTGAATACTCACTTAAAATGAAGATCTTTGAAAGTAAAGTGAGTTTCCACTATTCCTGTAGTTTTCACTCTAGTCCTGAGAACATCCTGTTGAGTCGGAATGTAACTAGTTTGTGCTATCCTGTCCAGATCATTCAAGTAACTAAAGATAAAATAAACACCGCTTTTAATTATTTAAAAAAAGATAAGAGATTTGCACAGATAAAGATATTTTATCTTTTATAAAAGTTAACATATCTTAAAAATCCTCACAACTATTCAGAACATTCAGTTTAGCATTCATCATAGACATATGCAGGGGCAGTATTTTGGGGGGGTAAAACAGAGAATCTGCATACTACATTCGAGTCTTACAGGTTATTTACCAGTTTAAAAATAGAACTTTGAAAAAAGTTTGGCAAGCCTTTACTGGTTAAAAAAATGCATACTGGAAAATATTATTCTAGAAAGAAGAAAATTTATAATTCTTTCTTCTAAGCCTCAAAACACATATGTGGGTTTCTTCCAGTTGGTGCAAGAAGTTATAAAGTAGGAAAACATGTAAACAGAGAATACATTTCATTATCTTTACACCTATGTACAGAATTAAAGTATTTTAATATGCTGTCCCTTAACGGGAATTACTAAATGTATGAAGACTGTGTCAGCCAAAATATTGAATCAACAGATGTTCATGTGACTTAATGCTCTGATTCTATGTATTGACTAGGTAGCTGGTTTGGTGCACTGTACCACAGTAACTTTCCTTCTAGTCAGACAGTCTTGAAAACAAAGCCTTGTGTTTTACTTTCTGAAATTCATAAGATGCACTTCAATCTGTGACAATTCCTCAGAATTTGTCACCTACAGAGGATGGCTCAAGTTTGGGAATCTCCCTAACAGCCTCAGCCATAAACACTGAAGCAAAGAATTCATCTAGTTTCTCTGCAATGCCTTTATCATCTTTAAGTGCTCCTTTTGTATCTCGATAGTCTAGGGGCCCCACTGGTTGTTTAGTATGCTTCCTGCTTCTGATGTACTTAAAAAAGTTCTAGTGTAGTCAGTACAAACTAAAATTTCATACAATAACTTGTTTATACTGCTCTATATACAATACACTGAAATGGAAGTATAATATTTATATTCCAATTGATTTATAATTATATGGTAAAATGAGAAAGTAAGTAATTTTTCAATAACAGTGTGCTGTTATTTTTAGGTCTGATTTTGTAAGCAAATATTTTTTAAGTGAGGTGAAACCTGGGGTACGCAAGACAAATCAGACTCCTGAAAAGGGTACAATAGTCTAGAAAGGTTGAGACACTCTGCCTCAGCCTGAGAATGACATGCCCATTATGAATATCACAGTTGGCAAGAATGAGAGGAAGGGCATCCCGGAGAAGACTTGTAGCAGGTCTGTCCACCACTGAAGAGAAGAGATGACATTGGGTGGAATGTTAAATAGGGTGTGTGTAGATGGGTACATAGGAGAATAGAGTCTTTGCAGTCATAGCTGTGGACAGCAAAGATGCAGGCAGATTAAGAGCGTGATATATGTGCTCACCGCCATATGCCCTAAAATGGAAAGGCAAGTCTTGGGAGAGTCCAAAGAGTTAGAGGTTATCAGGGCTATTTGGTTTAGTAGGCTCTGGAATCTGTCCTGTGGCACATAAGCTCCTGCAGAGGTCACATCAATGTGAGCTCCTATGAATTCCAGGGATTGAAGAGGGCACAAAGTTGATTTTTCGACATTGATTCTCACTCTTAGGTAGGTTAGAAGAGGAAGAACCTGGGACATCAATATTTCAGCTTCCTCTTTGGATCACACTGCCAACAGTCAGTTTTCTAGGTAGGGAAGACAAGGATTCCCTGATATCATAGGTGAGCCGCTACCAAAGAGAAAACCTTTATAAAAACTTGTGGGGGCAGCGGTAAATCTGAATGGGAGAACCATATACTGTAAGTGTCGATGCCCCAGTTTGAACCTCAGGAACCTTCTATTGGTCATATGTATGTCGATATGGAAGTATGCACCTTGCATGTTGGAAGCTCCATGCCTTTTTCCAGTGAGAGAGTGATGGGAAGTGTGACCATATGAAATTTCGGCTTGCAAATCAAATGGTTGAGGTGGTGGAAATCCAAGATCGGTCTCCATCCCGCTTCCTTCTTGGTTACCAGGAAATAGTTGGACTAGAACCCCGTGCTACAAAAGGCGGACAGGACTGGCTCCCCTGCTCCTCTCTGCAGGAGCAAGTCCACCTTTAGGATAAGAATACTGTCACAAAAGGGATTTCTGGGGCGGAAGGGGGATGATGCAACTTATCTGCAAATTCCTCTATCCAGCCATAGTTCATAAAGCCATTCTTGGCCATCAGTGCCAGGTAGTTAGCGATCTGGAACTGCAATCCAGTTGAGGAGACTGTTCGACCCATAAGGTCCGGTCTCACCCTCTCTGTCGAGATGGAGCGTAGGTATTGTTGTCTGGTCTGCTCCAATGCAGCCTGTATTACCAAGAAGTTAGGAGAGTTTGAAAATAAAAGTTCTGATGGGGTGGGGGAGAAGGAGAAGAGGCATAGTACTTTTTGGCAGCCCCCTTTGGGATTGATGCACACGTGTCCAGGATGTGTCACACAGTGCGTGCTGCTTGAAGAATAGAATCATTATTTGGTAAGGCCACCCTTGTGTGCAGAATGTCTAGTAACCATTGCTGACTGTCTCACACCTCTTCCAGTGGGATCTCGAGGACAATGTCTCCATAGGAGTTGTTGAAACTGGTGATAGTCATCTGGTGGGAAGGAAGGTGTTGAAGACACTGATGAACCTGGAGCTGACAAAGGGAATCTCTGCCAATCTGCCAGTATTGTTGGAGCCGGCCTGGTTGGTGCCTCACCTACACCATTTCTGAATTTCTGCCGGACAAAGGGTGGGACAATGAAATAGGGGAAATAGGAGACTATTCTGGAGACATATATTGAGGCCATGAGCTCCAATATGGCCAGCCCGGTTGATCGTGCTGCTGTTATACTTGTGCCCAAGAAGAAAGATACCAGCTTCTTGGGTAAGGCAAAGGGGAAAACTGCCATGGAGCTACTGGAACTCTCTGGTACTCGTGTTTCCTGAATGGAAGCGGCAGACCATGCTGAACATCCAGAGTGTCAGACTCAGAGGAATCGTAGTCTTGCATGAATGCCAGTGCCAATGGAACA
This sequence comes from Sternotherus odoratus, assembly GCA_032164245.1. NCBI lineage: Eukaryota > Metazoa > Chordata > Testudines > Kinosternidae > Sternotherus > Sternotherus odoratus. Next base: position 19,353,871 of record JAVMKO010000001.1, read on the forward strand.
TGATGAGTTAGAGGGATACGGCCAGCAGGTGGCAGATGTAACACAGGAGATGGAGCCCTCTACAGAGATGAGTACATCAGAACACGTGGTAACCTCGCTCCTTCCAGGGTGAACAGTTCGAGAGGTCTGGGAGTGCTTCCGAGTTTCCCCAGAGTCAATAGATTCTGGTCTATTGATAGGACCAGAACTGGTAAAGGCATCTGGGATGCCACCGACCAAAGGAGAAGTATGCAGATCTGGCACCAGGACCAGCTGATAAGGCAAGTGGTGCAGCTTCTTATTACTCAGGCAAAACCACAAAGCAATACAAGGGTACATACATGGACCACTGAGCAAAACTACTCTGAAAAGCTTTGGGCACATGTGGAATATAATAGGGAGCATCATTGGAAAAGGAATGACTGTTTCCCCAATAAAGCTAGTTACCTAAAATACTGAAGTCAGAGACTTTGAGGGATCTTATTAGAAATAAGAAAATGACCTACAAAAATGACTTTCCAGATCTTTTTGTCATGGATGTACTGCCTTCAGACTTCTCTTTCTATTAAGTTATTTGCTACCTTGAGTTCATCCTTTTTGTCCCTATTCTCGATGGCTTGAAGACACTAGAAAGCTCAAGCTGTCCTCCAGGTTCAGAGCAGATAAAAGCAGGCTGGAGATACTACAGCAGTGTTTTTCAACAACTGATCCGTAGACCAATGCTGGTACCCGAGATCTCCCTGACACAGTTTCGGAAGGTAACAAGCCAGTCCCTGGTATCAAAAAGTTTGAGAAACACTGATCTATAGTATCTCAATGCACTAACAGCATCATGTTTTTGTTCATTATATATGGATTTGAAACAATCACTGTTATATTTTTTTAAAATTAAACAAATCATTTAGCCTATGTATTGCTCAGTGTTGGTAATTCATACTTTAGATTTGCATCAGCAACTTTGCCCTAATCCCTTTCCTTTCTACTGAAAAAAAACTAGTAGCAGAAAATTTGAGAAGCAATCAGGAACAGAATATTTATTAAACTTAGAATACTTTCAGATGATTCAGAATCATCATGATTTACACATCACAAGCCTGTAATTGCATGATTTTATTACTATTATCCTCCTCCTTCTACCCTATTTGCCATGTTTATCCTCTCTTGCTGCATCTAGCCTTAATTAGTTTTAACTTATTAGGGCAAGAACTATGGGCTGGTCTTCACTAGCGCTGCTGGAAATCGATCTTCTGGCAATCGATTTACCGCGTCTCGCTAAGACGCGATAAATCGATCGCCCGGAGCTCCCCCGTCGACTCCAGAACTCCAGCTCGCCGGGAGGCGCAAGCTGGAGTCGACGGGGGAGCACGCCGCCAACTGCCACCGCCATGGGGACAAGAGGTAAGTCGGCGGCAGATACGTGATTCACGTAGCTGAAGTTGCGTGTCTGCTGTCGATCCCCCCCCCTCCCCCCAGTGAGGACAAGCCCTATATCTATCTATGCATTTGTACAGTGCCTAGCACAACAAAGACAAATCCTGATTGGTATTTTTGGGTGCTACCACAATATTAATGTAATGGAAGTGAAGTAAAGTTCAATTAACTATTCTGATTTAGAACCAACAGTCATGGAAGGTTTCCATGTACAGAACAAATAGCCTTGAGACCAACAACTGCCCCCAACCACACCCCAATATATGGGCAGAAATGTAACAACTGGCTATATAAAGCACTTTAGAGTACCTCTTGCCTATTATTTCTCACATTAGTTGCTCTGGGTAGTGCTCACAGATTTGACCTGTTAATTCCAGCACAACACTTAGGTTTCCCACCCAATTTCTTTTCTTCAAGTTCAGACTTTTACTTCAGAACTGTTGCAGCTGTCTGATCCCCAAAAAGGGCACCTCTATCGAGGTACTTCTAAGGGTATGTATTCATTACAGCAGTAGGTCGATTTCCTTGCAGTCAATTTTTTAAAGCAGACTGTATTGAGTCAATTCTGTGCATCCCCACAAAGCACAGCAAGTCGGCAGTGTCTGTCCGCACAACTGTTGCAAGCGTCGACATAGCGAGCGTTGCACTGTGGGTAGCTATCCCACAGTTCCCGGAGTCCCCAGCAGGCACCATTTCGCGTCCTGCACTATGAGTAGGCATTTCATAATTTCGCACCCTTTTCTCGCGCCGCCGACACCATTTCGAGCGGTGCACTGTGGGTAGGCATCCCATTATTCGCGCCCTTTCTCCGCGCTGCGCTAACGCCATAGCACTGCAAGCATGGAGCCTGCTGATGCCACCACTCCAGTACTGGCCATTGTGAAGACCTCGCGCATTGTTGTGGACTTTATGCTGCATCGTCTGCAGAGGAATGCGATCCGGAGACAACTGCGCTTTCTGGAACCTGACGACAGTGATGAGGAGATGGACATGGACGTGTGCACGGACATGGACACTAAAGTTTCTGAAAGTAGGGGATCCAACAATCTCCTCGAAAGTTTCGTGGAAATGTCCATAGAGGATTTCTGCTCAATACCAGAGTATATTGATAAACTGTTTCAGTAAAAAGGGACCAGCAATGAATGCACACCAAGTCCTTAGGGCAAGTTAATCATTAATAAATGCTTCCTTTAAAAATCATGAGTCATCTAATCCCTTAAAAAAGCACACTCACCAGAGGTCCCTTCGCCGGTTGGGGTAGCAGAAGCTTGGAAGGGTTGTGAGGGTACTGGCTCCAGGGTGATAAACAGCTCCAGGCGGTCTGCTAAAAGGGTTTCTCCGCTTGCCTCCTGCTGCTCCGTGATATTTCCGTCCTCATCATCGTCCTCATCATCCGAATCCTCCTTAGGCCTGATGATTATCCCATGGGTGGAGACCACGCAGACCAGTGCGATGGTGGTGGGGGCGCCCCCCATTATCTGATTCAGTTCATTGTAGAACCGGCATGTCCGTGGTGGGCCCCCCGAGCGTCCATTTGCTTCTTTGGCTTTCTGGAATGCTTGCCTCAGCTCCTTTATTTTCACGCGGCACTGTTGGGCGTCCCTGTTGTGGCCCCTTTCCAGCATGACCTTGGAGACCCTGGCAAACGTGTTGGCATTCCGTTTGTTGTTGCGGAGTTCCAACATCACAGATTCCTCTCCCCAGATAGCGATCAGATCCAACACCTCATGACTGGACCATGCTGGAGCTCTTTTCCTCTGGCTGGTCTCCTGTGCTGCTGAGCTCTGCATGGCGTCTTGTGATGCTGAGCTCTGCATGGTGGCTTGTGCTGCTGATTTTTCTGAATGGCGACTGAGCTGTGCAGGTGAGCTGGCCACGCTGACCAAACAGGAAATGCTATTCAAATGTTCCCAGGTCTTTTCCTGTCTACCTGTCCAGAGCAGCAAGTTGAGAGTGCTGTCCAGAGCGGTCACAGTGGAGCAGTGAGCTGTCCAGAGCGGTCAGAATGGAGCATTGTGGGACAGCCTCTGGAGACCAATAACATCCCATGCGTCCTCACTAGTCCACAATCGACCCAGAGAGGTCGATTTCAGCGCTACTCCTCTCGTTAGGGAGGAGTACAGAAATCGATTTTGAGGGCCCTTTAAATCGACACAAATGTGTGAGGACGGGTACAGGTTTATGTCGACTTAACGTCGCTAAAGTCAACGTTAAGCCGTAGTGGGGACCAGCCGTAAGACTCCCATCAGCATAGTATCAGACTGCCTCAAAGAACTTCATCTTACAATCTTTACCATTTTACAGGAGAGGGACAGGCTTGGCTCCACTTCTACACTTACTATGCTGCAGAATCATTAAGCTGGTATTCTCTGGATCTATTGAAACAGGCTTGAACTCCACTATCTTTCCACAATCTCTTGATAACTCCTGCAAGTTCTGTGGTCATAAATCCTTCCTCTGCTGCTCCAGCTAGTACGAAGAGTTGCCGGGCATCATCCTGTAAGAAACATGGAAACAGAAAACTTGAAGGGAAAAAAATTCAAACCGTTATTTAAGTCAATAGAAGGACGTAAAAGCATCAGCCCAGTCCACAGCAAATGTAGTAGAGTAAGGAAATGAGTATGTCTACACAGCGCATGACAGGGACCTCCCAACCCAGGCTGGCAGACTAGGTCTCACGGAGTTCATGTTACTGTAACCCATGTGCCTAAAAGGGAGATCTCTTTAACAGATCTATGGGGGTGACGTAGGAATAAGTTGTGTCTGGATCCTTATTACTAGGCAGATGCACAATTAGATCTCCACACTCTGAAGTTTCTGGAATTGGGTGTGGCAGTTTTGGGAATGCTAAATAGGTCCCCTGTTGCTGAACTCAGACTCCATGAGGGCAAGTAGTCAGGGCAGCTACTTTGCAAAAGGCCTTTGGTTTTGGAGAAGCTGAGCTCTTGAAGCAGAAAACAGATTGTTTTCCCTAACTCTAAAGCATTTTGCAGCAGTTTTTTTTGTTTTAATCTACATACTGAACTAAGTGGTTGATTAATTGTGAACCTAACTAGTTAACTTTGTTGATTTCAGCAGAGCAGGAGGAAGAGCCTTCATGGATTCCAACTAAAGATTTCTACTAGCAAGTGGTGGGAAGATGTTGCTTTTTTAACTCAGCAGACTATACACATTTCATGATCAAAGACTAACAGAGACTCAGGTGAACTAAACCTAAGCTTTTGGGAGCTCAGTTTCTTTTAACTGGGTTTCTGCGGGAACTGACCTGTTTAGATTTAATTTTTCTTTATTTATGCTTGAACTAGCGAAAGTACCCGGCGTTGCTCGGGTCAGTCAGAGGTGGGGAAGGGGCAGATAGCTGAGCGAGTGCGGTGTCCGTTGGATGGGGGCAGAGAGCAAACCTGACACCCCCACCTGACCCCCCCGACCAAACCCGACACCCCCACCTCACTTACCCCTCGACCAACCCCGACTTACATTTTCACCCGCCCACCCAAATCCAACACCCCCACGTCTCCCCCCTACCAACCCCAACACCCCCTGACCAACACCCACACCTCACCCCGGTAGACCAAACCTGACACCCCCACCTCACTTCCCCCCCAACCAAACCCGACTCCCCTACCTACCATCACAAACAAATCCGACACCCACACCTCACTTACCCCTCGACCAACCCCGACCCCCCTCCTCACCTCGCCAACCAAACCCAACACCCCCACCTTACCCCCCCACCAAACCCAACACCCCCTGACCAACCCCAACACCTCACCCACCCAGACACCTTCCCACCCCCCCAGACCAAACCCAACACCCCCGGCTCACTTACCCCCCCCCAACCAAACCCGACACCCCCACCTCACCCCCTCGACCAAACCCGACACCCCCACCTCACCCCCTGACCAAACCCGACACCCCCACCTCACCCCCTGACCAAACCCGACACCCCTACCTCACTTACCCTCCGACCAAACCCAACTCAGGTCTGTCGGAGGGGGGAGGGGGCACAGAGCTGAGGGATTCCGGGGTTCCGTTGGAGGGGGGAGGGGCAGAGAGCTGAGCGAGTGCGGTGTCTGTTGGAGGGGGTATTATGACATCATAACTATGTCACAGAGAACAGCAGCTGCCCAGCTGATGTGATTGGCCTTTAAATAATTTCACCCCTGGGGGGCATCAGAGGTGAGATTTGAAAAATTTTCGACCCTTACGGTCATTAGGACCCCAAGACCTCTAACTGTACCAAATTTCAAGTCTCTAGCTCAAACGGCGTGGAAGGAGTAAGCTTATGTACATACATACATACATACATACACCATTTGACTTTTATATATATAGATATAAACTGTGAAGATAATATATGTGGATTATAAAGTAGCCATGCTATGTTGTAAAAAAATAATTAACTATGCCTTTATCATAAGTTTTTATAAAATTGGTACTTTATTAAGTTCATTCCTTTTGTTCTTTTTGGGAGTTGAATGTGGGGAGGTTGACTCTGTGCAAATCTTGCTGAAAATCTTTACAGACTGAATTCTGGGGTCTCTTGCTGCTTTCTATGGGAGCTGAGGTTTTTAAGGCACCGGTGAAGGGCAATGAAGTGAACTCTAGCCCAGTGGTCCCCAGCCTTTTTGTCACCGCGGACCAGTCAACGTGTGACAATTTTACTGCGGCCCGGGGGGGGGGGGGGTTTGACTGCTGCCGCCGCCTCACCGCTCCCACCACGCCACCGCTCCCGCCGCTGCCCTGCTCCCCCCGCTGCCCCGCTCCCCGCCACTGCCCCGCTCCCCCCGCTGCTCCTGCTGCCCCGCTGCCGCCGCCTCACCGCTCCCACCACGCCACCGCTCCCGCTGCTGCCCTGCTCCCCCCGCTGCCCCGCTCCCCCCGCTGCCCCGCTCCCCCCGCTGCCCTGCTCCCCCCGCTGCCCCGCTCCCCCCGCTGCCCCGCTCCCCCCCGCTGCCCGCCACTGCCCCGCTCCCCCCGCTGCCCCGCTCCCCCCCCCGCTGCTCCTGCTGCCCCGCTGCCGCCGCCTCACCGCTCCCGCCACGCCACCGCTCCCGCCGCTGCCCCACGGACCGGTACCAATTGATCCACGGACCGGTACCGGTCCGCGGCCCGGGGGTTGGGGACCACTGCTCTAGCCCATCCAAAAGTTACACTACCATACTAAAAATAGCTGTGTAGATAGCATTTTGAAGTTGCAACTCAGGCTGGAACTTGGGCTCTAAAGCCCACCCCCATGCCTAGGCTTCAAAGCCCAAGCTGCAACAGCTACACATCTATTTTTAACACAAATAAGACGAGGAATACTTTGTAGCACCTTAGAGACGAACCAGTTTATGTCAGCATAAGCTTCCGTGGGCTATAGACAACTTCGCCCAAGAAAGCTTATGCTGAAATAAACTGGTTAGTCTCTAAGGTGCTACAAAGTCTTTCTTGTCTTATTTACGGATACAGACTAACACAGCTGCTAATCTTAAACCTATTTTTAACACAGTAGCACAAGTCTGAGTCTGTCCATCCAACTGTAGAAAATAAAAGCCTTTTGTTAATTGAAGTTTTTATATACTGACACTACATTTGCGTGAAGACACTAAATTTTAATGATAAAGAAATTTGTAATATCTCAACAAAAAAAAATAAGTGGAACCAACATATTTCAAGTTGAAGCCAAACTCCAATTCCATTTTAGTCCTCAAAACCAACTGTATACAGTTATATTTACTCTCAAATTTTTACAGATACATTTATGTGAATTCTGAATTTATAGTATACTATTTTTTACAGACCTCCAAAAAATTCAGCTCTAAGTAGAAGCCATAAATTGCCAGCTCTCCTCAAAGCATTCCTCCTTTCTGTCAGCAGACGCATCAGGAAACCAATCTCCTCAAAATACTAGAAAATCTTTTCTTCTATTTTTTCCAAAATACTAGAGGTATTAACCTTAAGACTATTTTACCCAGGAAGAATCCATTCTCTTAATGTAGTTAATAGTTTTTAATACAACAAATATGGGAGGTTTAAAAACTAAATTATCGAATAAAAAGCAGAATATAGAAAACTGTTCAACCATGAGTAATTTTGTGATACATGTATCAGATTATTGCTTTTTGACTTCTCCTCCCATTTCTAGATATGGTGACACTGAAGAGCAGTTCTTGTTTTGAAGGATTAACCATTACATTATCATATTAGAACAGGGATCTCAAACTTGAATCACCAGGAGGGCCACAAAAGGACTAGTACATTGGCCCGAGGGCTGCATCACTGACACTCCCATCCTGCTGTCCCTGGCCTTGCCCCCACTCCACCTCTTCCATGAGGCCCTGCCCCTTCCCTGCCCACATTCCAACCCCTTCCCCAAATCCCTGCCCCTGCCCAGTCTTTTCTCTGCCTCCTCCCCTGAGTGTGTGGCCCCCCCATTTCGCCCTCCACCCTCCTGGAAAGTGCTAAGCGCTGCCAAACAGCTGTTCGGCAGTGGGAAGTGCCTGGAGATAAGCAGAGGAGTGGGGGGAGGAGAACTTGGAGGGCCGCAGGAAATAACACTGCAGGTGTTTCAGATCCCTGTATTAGAACACTGTGAAATTCATGTCGTATCATAGTATCACTAGTTAAAAATTTCTTATCTTACACTTACACTGCTCTGACCTTCAATACGCAAAAGATTAACCACAAGGGGGGAAAAAAAACTCTCTTACATTGTAATTTTCAGTTCTGTTTGAAATGAGAGTACAGGCATCTCTCAGCATCACAAGAATTGTATGTCCTTGTCTTTTTGCTCTGATTCTCTCACAGGCAAGGCTTGCTTGTTTGCCACAAACTCAAATACGAGTCCTAGTTCTCCAGAAATGAAATTGAAGTTCAAATTTTGCCTTAATTTACAAGAAACTTTCACCGAAGGAAAATTAGACTGACAGGTGTAACTGAGGGAAGACTCTGACCACAGCTATTCTACACATTTACCAGTAGATGAAAAAGATGAAAAAACCCTGCCCCAAGGAGCAGACAATCTCAACAGTGGATTACATAAACAACTGAAGTAGTAACAGACACCAAGAAAAGGGAGAAGCAAGAAGGGATATTTGTTAAATACACAGATATTCTCTTTATGAATAATAATAATAAAAAAAAAGTAGTCTCTGTAGTTGAAATATTTGTTTTGTTTTGAAGTATAAGCACACTTTTCTGAGAGCAGCAGAGGTGATCTCTCTGGAATGATTTGAATAAAACAGTGGAGCCTTTACAACAGAACTGAGAAAGGTATTATAAGCAAAGGGAGCATGGCAAGAGATAGAGACAGGTCCTGCAGCAGAAGATGGAAAGTGGGTCTCAATTAAACTGGTATCTTTGACTGGTATCTCAGACTGGTATCCCCATCCACACTGGTAAGACACGTAGACCCTCTCAGCTCCTCCATTACCCTGGACTCCTCCAAGATTTTGCACTGCTTCAGATTGGTGCAGGAAATACAGTAAAAGCTTATGCTGAAATAAACTAGTTAGTCTCTAAGGTGCCACAAGTCTTCCTCATCTTATTTACGGATACAGACTAACACAGCTGCTAATCTTAAACTTAGCTCTGTACTGTAATTTAGATTAATTACTCAAAGTTCTGTATTAATATGCCTAGTAAGGAATCTATTTGTCAAAAACAATTACAGTAGACTCTCGATTATCTAGGATGATAGGGAAAAAATTAATCCTGGTTAATAAAATCCCGGATAATCACCATCCACAGGAAATATGGCAGGGTTGGGGGAGTTGGTTCACCAGCCACCCTGCGCCAGGGGGAGAGGGTGTTGGTTTACTGACTGCCTTGCGCCCTGGTGGTTTTTTGGGTTTTATTGTGCTTGGGGTGGCAACAAAGCCAGAGCCGGCCCTGCGAGTTACACTTTGTTTTCTTGACATCCTGGTTAATCCACAACCTACTTAACCCGATCCTGGATAATCAAGAGTCTACTGTACTAGAATCTTTTCTTCTTTTTTTTTTTTGGTCTATATTGTTAGACATACTTTCTGACAGATAATTTGAAATAAATTACCAAAATAATTGAAACGGGCACAATTATATTATTTTGTTTGTGTTATTTTGACAAATAAAATATATATAATTTTAAAATATTATGCCCAGAATTTTTAAATTTTTTGGTGCAGAATTCCCTCAGAAGTAAACAGTGGTCTTTCTCTAATACTACTGAATTATTATTATTATTTTTTACTATATTACCACCTAGAAGCTCCAATCAGGGTCAGGGCTCCATTGAACTGGCGCTGTACAAACACACAGCAGGAGACAATCCCTGTCCTACAGAGATTACAAAAGGTAAGACACAACCAGTTGGAGAACAAACTAAGCAACAGGTGAGAAAAATGAGGGTAACAGTGAGAGAAAAAAGATCATATAGGCTAGCTTTGTGCATAATTAGCAGGTTCTGAGCACATTGTTATATATACATTTTCTTGTTTCATATATAATAAGAAAATTAGTGATCTAGTAACCCCTATTAGCCAAACCATTATCATTTCTGTCTTACCATTCACCATAAACGCTATATCAAAAGCAAAGCAGCTTTATCTAGTAATCTGAATTTAGGACTGGAATCTGAAGATCTGGGTTCTACTTCCAGCTTCGCCACTGACTTGGTGACCTTAGACAGCTGAAAATCTGTTCACACTCTTCTCTGCAAAATGATGATAATGGCTACTTCATAGGGGCATTGTGGCTATAGTCATTAATGTTAGTAAAAAATGTTATTGAGACAGTCAAACAAAAGAGGTATACAAGTGCAAAGCATCAACATATAAAATGGTGCTTCTTTCCTGATAAAATCATTTTTCTTCCTCTTGTTCTTTGTTCCCTCTTTCTGCCATTCAAACTTGTAATCTTGACATGTGAAGAAAAAGTAAATATGGCACAAGACCCTACAGTACTAAATAATAAATGTCTAAATATTTTACAAGTTTCTTTCAGTACATGATCTGCAGAATCTCTCCCCTTCCTCTATGTTCCTTCTTCTGTGAAGACTAGCCCATACTGGGGCTATTTCCTATAAATAAGTAAATATGGAGATATGACTATCTCATAGAACTGGAAGGACCTTGAAAGGTCATTGAGTCCAGTCCCTTACCTTCACTAGCAGGACCAAGTACTGTCCCCTAACAGATTTTTTGATGCTAATCCCTAAATGGCCCCCTCAAGGATTGAGCTCACAACCCTGGGTTTAGCAGGCCAATGCTCAAACCACTGAGCTATCCTTCCCCCGGGCTTCAGCTGTTGCAACCAATAAATATTCCACACACTGACCTTGACCTCTGTTGCGTGCAATAACTTTTTATGCATTCCAGGGTCGGGATTGCCACTTTAGGTGCTAAAACCAACATCTGGGTGTTACTGAGATCCTCAAAACCCTTCCTCACCCAACACCTAATTCTGTAGACACTTGAAGTCCCTGGGTTCTTGAGTATCCTCTGTTAAAAGTCTCTAGATGCCCAAGTTTCTGCATGTATGCATACAGATGCCTCACTCTAGGTGCATGGGTACCTCTTATGCCTTAACCTTAAAACTAGGCATTTCCTGATCAAACTCACCTGCTGGGCCTGATCTGGCAGCAGTGCTCAGGGAATGCCTAAACTCATGCAATAGGGCCAGGGAGGCCTGCCTTATAAGTTTTAGCTCAGTGGTCCGAGCACTCACCCAGGATGTGGAAGATGTTGGCATAATTCTTCCACGTCTGGTGTGTAAAAGTAATCTTAACACAAATTTCCCATCTCTCAGGTGAGTGCCCGAAGCATTGCGCTATGGGATATTCTGGTACAGAGTCTCAATTTTTCCTGTTGAAACTGTTCCAGTGTCTATAAATGAATAAATAATTATGCATTTGGACAGAGGAGCAGAATGACTGCATACAGTAGCAGTTAGAGCAGGGGTCTCAAACATGCGGCCCGGGGGCCACATGCGGCCCGCAAAGCCCTTCCCTGCGGCCCGCCAAGCTTCCTGCCCCCCCCCCCCCGGTCCTCCCATAGCAGTTTGCAGGACGGAGGGGCCAGAAGTGGAGGCTTCTCTGCTGCCTGGCTGGGCCGCGTGTGTTTCTAGCTCTGGACTTCCTAGATTGCTCTTGCTTTGTTTGCCAAACAGCTGTTGGTGGTGCCTAGTGCTTTCCAGGAGGGAATGGGGAGCTGCGTGCTCAGAGGAGGAGGTAGGGCAGGGGTGGGACCTCTTGGAAGGGGTGGCGTGGGGGCAGAGCCGGGGCAGCAAGGGCGAGGTGTGTGTCAGTGGTGCGGCCCTCGGGCCAGTGCACTAGTCCTCATGGAAGGGGTGGAGTGGGGGCAGAGCCAGGGCAGCGAGGGTATGTGTGTGTGTCAGTGGTGCGGCCCTCGAGCCAGTGCACTAGTCCTCATGCGGCCCTCGTGGTCATTTGAGTTTGAGACCCCTGAGTTAGAGCATTCACTTGGGAGATAGGAAATAAATTCAAATCGCTTTTCCACATGAGGCAGAAGGACGAACGGAACATCCATATACCATGTAAAGCAAGCCATTTGTGGTGCTCTATAAATCAAACCTCCTGCAAAGGAAAATGGTCAGTCATTTATTTGGAATGTTAAAAGTGAACTATTAATATTTTTGTCTCTCTGCACCCATTAGGTAAAACAAAGTAGGTTTGTGTAAATGTTGCCAAAGTTCCTTAGAGTCTGTGTTATTCTGAAAAGTATTTTTCTCACTCTAAGGAGTTTTGTTTTATTTTTCCTCTTCTTTTTTGGAGCATGGATAGGGGGAAAAATTATAATATCTTTACCATGAAGTAACAATGGACAGGAAATGATGCTTGAATGACATATGGCATGTTAGCTGCATATCTACATTTGTATGCACTTCAATACTCACAGCCCTGGCTGGATCACCAAAGTCTATCTTCAATCTCCCCATTGCTCTAATGATAGCAATAATGGACTGAATGGTATTACTGTAGACGACAGCTTTGTATTGTTTACATTCTTCTTCTGAATAACCAGCTTCATGGATAATCCTATGGAGGAAAATAATATTAAGTCTTCTATTCAAACACAAGCAAGTAAATCATTTCAATTATATCTTTTAACCATGCTTACTTCATTTGTTTTACAATTGTGCTTTTCCCTGATTCACCAGCTCCTGAAAAATAAAAGTATAAAAATTATTAAAAGACATCCTTCTTGATGTCCCCTCATTTCCAAAGCTAGCAGTTAAAAAGTCAGTTTTCATATTTCAAGAATTCCGTAACAACTGATATATTACTGAAGGATTTTAAAATACAATTGTTACAAGCTACCTTTTAACATCAGGAAGAAAGTTTAAATTACAATTTCTTGCTTTTGACACTTACAACAGGAGGAGAGTTAACTATGAAATGCCTTTATATTCATAGGTATACTCCATCAAGCCACACAATCTTATTTTTTTTAAAAAAAAACCTGCTGGAATCTCTAATGCAAACAAATGGTCAAATACATATTTGTAGAATCCACTAAGTAAGCCAACAAGTTGATAACCTTTTCCCTCACATGTTTTCACAATACCTCCTCTGAAACTTAGCGGAATCAAAATCTCATTACTGTGACATCGAAAGGCTTGTCTACAGGGCCCTGCAAAACAGGCTATGGGTGTGAGAGCTGCAGAGCACACTAAACTGTTTACTGGTGCTGTCCCACATAAACCCTGCTAGCACAAGCTAAAAGGCACAATGGGACCGCATTAACACAAACTAGGTACACCTTTTAGTACACTATGGGCTGGTCTTCACTACCGGGGAGGATCGATGGCAGATACGCAACTTCAGCTACGTGAATCGCGCAGCTGAAGTTTGCATATCTGCAGCCGACTTACCTGCCGTCCTAACGGCGGTGGCAGTCGGCGGTGCACTCCCCCGTCGACTCCAGCTTGCGCCTCCCAGCAAGCTGGAGTTCCAGAGTCGACAGGGGTGCCGCGAGTGAGCGATTTTCTCGCGTCTTCACCAGACGTGAGAAATCGATCACTAACAGATTGTGACAGATCGCCTTCTCACCCCTCTTCAAACACAGGCAGGAAACTCTTCTTTGGCTCCAACAGTGCTCTTTATTTCACAGTGCAAGGCCCCACCACCAATATACACAGCTTTATAGTTCAGCTCTACAGCTCACAGCTCTACACAGCTCTATATAGTTCAACTCTACACACAGCTCTACAGCTCTAAACACAGCTCTACAGCTTACAGCTCTGAACAGCTCTTTCTCTCACTCCACACTACCATACCACCACCACCCTGGGCTTCCTTCCTGGCAGGCTTATATCCTCCTGAGGAGGCTGCCAGGTGCAACCCATCCAGGCTGATTGCCCTGCAGCCCAGGTGGCTAATCAGGCCTTCTGCAAGGGAGGTTTGCAGAGGGCTTTTCTCCCTCTTAAAGGGGCAGCAGGCTGGGTCAAGCCCACCCTGCCACAAGATCGATCACTACCCGCCGGATCGGCGGGTAGTGAAGACCAGCCCTTTGTCAATCATTTCATTAGTCAGCTCTGGCACTTAACACATCTTTCAGCTTGAGTTGGGCTAAAAGTTGTATGATAGTCTAAGAACAATTTATTCTTTTTAAAAAGTTATGAAAATCATTTGTGTAAGTAAGTTGTTATTCATATGAAAAATACATCAATGAATGATTCCCTCTCCTCCATATGTAAACAGTTTGGGGTTTTTTAGTAAAAAATGGATGTAAATATTTTGCCTGGGATTTTACCACAATCGGGGGGGGGGGGGAGGAGGGAGAGAGAGAAAATACACACATTCTCAGAGGTGTTTCTCAAGACTCATATGGGATGACCTTCATAACTCACTTGTAGCTTCACCGTTGATGAATAATGTAGCCATCTCAAACGCCTATTGATAGAAACTTTATATAGTACCACAATCACATTCCATACAGCCACAGTCAGACATGATAAGTAAAGGAAGGGAAAGGAGGGTTCCCCAACACCATCGATGAGCTCTAGGGACAAGTATTTCCTCATCTCAGTTGCTAGGAAGGGAGAAAGGATTCACTACATGCGTCTTCCAACTTTAGTATCAACCTCAAGCTAGTATGTCTAATAAAGTTGGTGCCTCCTGCCTACCATACACTGGAAAGGAGAAAAAAGAGTTACCTTTTTCATAACCGGTGTTCTTCAAGATTTTTGCTCATGTCTATTCCACAGTAGGTATGTTCACTTGCTATGTGCACCGGTGGCAGAAGTTTTTCCCCTAGCAGTACCCCTAGAGAGCGCCCCTAGCCACCGCTGGAGTGGCACCTCCACGGTGTGGTATATGGGGTGCTGCGTGCTTCCCCCGCCCTCATTTCCTTCTTGCCAGACAACTCTGATAGAGGGAAGAAGGGTGGAATGTGGAATAGACTTGAGCAACATACCTCAAAGAACACCAGTTATGGAAAAAGTAACTTTTTTCTTCTTCGAGTGATTGCTCCAGTGTATTCCACAATAGGGGATTCCACGCTATATCTGTTGGAGGTGGGTAGGAGTTCACAAACTCTCAGGATGGAGCACAGCCCTGCTGAAACCAGCATCTTCCCTGGTCTGGGAGACAACAGCATAATGTGAGGTGACCATGTGAACTGAAGATCAAATGGCAGCCATGCAAATGTCCTGACTGGGGACATGGGCTAAAAAGGTAGTCCTTGAGGCTTGCGCCCTAGTGGAGTGTGCCCTCACAATCGACGGCAGAGGGATTCCCACCAGGTCATAACAGGTATAGATGCACAAGGTGATCCAGTTGGAGAGCCACTGAGTGGAGATCGGCCAAGGCAATGAACCACTACAAAGACTTCCTGAACAGTTTAGTTAAAAAGCCAAAACTCATCTCACATCCAGTGTGTAGAGGCAGTGCTCCTCACTGGACGCATGGTGCTCTGGGCAGATTACCGGAAGGAAAATGTCCTGATTCATATGGTAGTGGAGACCACCTTCGGGAGGAACAAAGGATGTGGGCAGAGATGGACCTTATCCTTATGAAGCACCGTGTATGGGGGCTTTGAGGTCAAGGCCTTGAATTCCAAAACCGGCCTAGCCGATGTGATAGCCACCAGGAAGGCCACCTTCCACAAGAGATGTAACCAGGAGCATGTAGCTAACAGCTCAAAAGGGGGACCCATCAGCAGGGCCAGCACCAATTTCAGGTCCCACTGTGGGACTGGAGGCCTAATATATGGGAAGAGATTATCCAATCCCTTAGGGATTGGCCAGTCATAGCCAGTCATGGGAGAATACCATGTCCCCCTGCACCGGCAAATGGAAGGCCGATATCGCTGCCCAGTGCAACTTGACGGATGAGGGCACCAGACCCTGGACTCTAAGGTAAAGGAGATAGTCCAAAATGAGCTGGATTGTGGCAGCCACAGGGGAATTGCCCCGCTCAGCCACCCATCAAGAAAACCGAGACCACTTAGCCAAGTAGGCTCGGAGCGTGGAGGGTCACCTGTTTTCCAAGAAGACGTGCTGAACCCCTTCCGAGAACATCCTTTCCTCACAGCCTAACCACTGAACAGCCATGCTGTGAGGTGGAGTGCCGCTAGATTGGGATGGAGGAGGCAGCCTTGTTCCTGGGAGAGCAGGTCCGGGTGAGACAGGACCACCTCCTCCATCCCAATCTAGCGGAGGGGCAACTTCCAGGCTCATGACTGTCTATTTTTTCCAGGACCTTGACGATCAGCGGGGACGAGGGGAAAGCATAGAAACTGGCCTGACCAGGATAGGAGGATGGCATCGGAGATGGCGCCCCGTCCCAGTAACCCCACCCCCAGCAGAACCGGGGACAGCAACAGTTCTGTCGAGTCACAAACAGGTCCACCCAGGGAGTTCCCCACTCTTGGAAAAGTCTGTGCACCACCTCTGTGTATAGAGACCATTTGTGCTGAGAGAAGTCCCTGCTCAAGCGATCTGCTCGGGAGTTCTGGACTCCCGGTAGGTGGTAGACCTGTAGGCAAATGTTGTGGGCTATACAGAAGTCTCATAGCTTGAGGGCTTCCAGGAAAAGGGCAGAGGATCGGGCCCCGCCTTGCCTGCTGATGTAAAACATCAAGGCCATGTTGTCTGTGAGAACCCTGATCATCCTTCCCTCCAGGTGTGAGCAAAAGGCCACACATGCCAGTTGGACTACCCGGAGCTCCTTGATGTTTATGTGGAGGGACAGGTCCTGTGAAGACCACAGGCCTTGGGTCTGAATATCTTCTACAGAGGCTCCCCACCTAAGGTTCAATGTCCACCTAAGGTTGGACACCAGTTCTAGTAACGGGGGCCTGCTTCTGAATAAGACTCCATGGAGCACATTCCCCAGGGAGGACCATCATCATAGGGAGACGATCACTGGTTTGGGCACAGTGAGGACCTTGTCCATCCTGTCTCTAGCCTGTGACCCAAGAGCTGGAGACACGTTCTGGCTGTTGTCACTGAAAACCTTGTGACTGTCGACGAGCCCTTTCAGGGTCTCGAACCTGTCCAGTGGGAGGGAGACTCTATGCCGGGGTTTCTCAAACTGGGGGTTGCGACCCCCCGGGGGGTCACCGAGTGCTCCCAGGGGGTTGCGAGCTCCTGCTACCGCCAAAAAGCCGCCAAACTGATTAGTTCCGCATTCAGCGGCTTTTCAGCGGACATACTGAGCGCTCTCGGAAGCGCTCGGGATAGCCGCCAAAAAATAGCCGCCGAATGCAGAAGTATTCAATTCGGTGGCTTTTCGGCGGACATAAAAGGGTCGTGCCGCGCTGCTGGAGAACAAAAGAGGGTCGCGGTCTCAGGAAGTAATGCTCTCTGCATTATACTGAGGCTAATGTAGACTTGCTGTTTACCAACAGGTCCAGAGTGGTGCACGTGGACAGAAGGAGTGCCACATGATCCCGTACCTGCGATCCGGAGCTGCCCTTAACCAGCCAGTCATCCAGATAGGGGAAGATCTGGACCCCACAGTGCCTAAGGTAGGCTGCCACCACAGACATACACTTTGCAAATATCCTGGGGGCAGTGGACAGGCCAAAAGGGAGGATCATAAATCGGTATTGTTCCTGTCCAACCGTGAAACAGAGGAAGCGCCTTTGCCCTTGGAATATATGGAGGTGGAAATATGTGTCCTGCAGATCGAGTACAGCATACCAGTCCCCAGGATCCAGGGAGGGAATGATGAAGGCCCTTGAGACCATGAGGAACTTGAGCTTCACCATGTACTGGTTCAGGCCTCCCAGATCCAGGATGTAGTTAAACCCTTAGACGGGGCAGCACTAGGGCTAAGCATATACTGGATCTCTACCCTCTTTTCCTCAACTCTTCCTTACCTTGGGTGGAATAGTTGGTGTTGAGAAAGGGACTGCCTCAGTAAATGGATAGGTAGCTGGCTGAAGGGGTATCTGAGCACCCCTTACCGCCTTAAAGGGACCAAGTCCTAAGGTATTGGGGTGTTCTTTACAGGCCTTCCTAACTTCCTCCCCTCTTCATGAGGAGAGACGCTTCTCTGCTTAAACTAAATCTGAGCCACCTCTGCACTTCAGTCAGGTCAGGCACGCTAGACTACCTAGTGCCTGGCACTGGCCCTGCTTATCGTCAGTTACACTGGCCACCGATTAAGGTAAAATTGAATGTACATGAACTGTGGGCCACAGCCTGTCAGTGTGTTAAGTGTACTGCTTGGGCAGATGGACAACGAAGTGTGTCACAGGAGCTGCTTAAATCCTCAAAGGCCTATTTCTTACTTCTAGCAGAAACTTGGTAGGGACAACGTTCTCCACCTCAACACAAATAAGTGATGCTACCAGTCAAGTAAGCGATACTAGCAGTAGAATGACTGTACCTAATCAGGAATCTGTGCGAAGCCAAGCAGAAACTACTAAGATGTTTGTACAGCAAATGCAAGGAACCTGGGTAACAAAATGGAGGTACTAGAGTAACCGGTGCAAGGGGAAACAGATATCATAGGGATAACAGAAACATGGTGGAAAAGTAGTCATGACTGGAGTACAGGCATTGAAGGGTATGTGCTCTTCAGTAAAGACAGAAATAAAGGTAAAGATGGTGGAATAGCATTGTATATTAATGATGAGGTAGACTGTAAAGAAATTAGAAATGATGGAATGGATAAAAACAGTCTGTTTGGGTCAAAATCCCAAACTACACAAGATTAGATTGGCTCTATTTTTATTTTTCTATCTTCAGTTGCACTAGTTTCCTCAAATTCAGTCATTCACAAGTTAAAATAACTACATACATAACTTTCTCAGTGTAGCGGGGTGACCACCCGCTCCCCCCCTAAAAAGGGGCCAGGAAGGGGCTTGTAGCAGCCCAGGACAGGGGTTGTGGCTGGGAGCCTGCTAGCAGGCTTAATTGGGTAGCAGGCTCAGGTGGGTGGCCACGCCCCAAACACAGGCCTGGATAAAAGCCTGAGAGGCAGGGGCCTAGAGACAGTCTCTCTCTGTGTCCAAAGAAGAAGACCCCTAGGGCCTGGCTGCAGGGAGCCATAAACAGGGTACCTGGACTGGGACAGGCCAAGGGCAAGGCAACTGGGAGCCAGGGAGCTGCAAAGCTCTAGAGAGAGGGCCCCAGGCTGCCGAGCCTAGGGAAGGCCCAACCCACGGGGTACTGGGGTTGCCAGGGGGCAGCCCTGGGCTGGGTAGGAGCAGCAGGCCCAACCCTTCTTGCCTGTGATGAGTGGCCATGAGACTGCAGTCGGCCTCAGTGAACCGAGGCAAGTGGTGACTGGCAGTGGCCAGGTCTGAGGCGAGTTGGGGATAGTGGGTGGAGGGTTCCCTAGGGACCCTAAGGCCAGGGGGTACTGTAGGGGTGCAGCACCCTCAGCTAAAGGGCGCCGGGGTCCGGGAGGGACACGGGGCCAGTGAAAGGAGCGAACGTTGGCCGGCAGAGGGCGCACCAGGGTCTGAAAAGCTGATTCCCCAGACGACCAGATGGGGCGCCGCCGGGTGAGTGACGGACATCGCTACACTCAGGAAGATCGGACTATGGCTGGTAAAGCCTGATAAATAGTATTTCAGAATGATCAAATAAAACCATTTAAAAAGCAGAATAGTATATATATTATCACTATAGTATCAAAGGACAGTATAATAGAGAAGTTGGTCGTGGTTTCATAGCTCATGTTGTATTTAAACTTCATTTTAAGACCCATTTTCAATATCCCTCTAACTTGACTGGAGAAATTAGTTTATATGTTTCAATTAGGTTTGAAGAAGAATTCTTCTACAAGATTTAGAAGTCTACAATTAAAACCTGAAATGGTAAGAGAGCAAAAGTTAAGACAGTTTCATGTCTGTAGGCACATACCACATTCTTAGAAATTGAGAATGCTAGTAAAAAATATTTGTTTGCAGCATGGTTGTAGCTATGTTAGTCATAGGATAGGAGAGAGAGTTCTGTACAAAACCATTGTGGAATGGGCTACCTACATATCCTGAGAAAATCTGCTTCCTCACGCACAACTACTGCACATGACTAGCTATCACCTACCACCCCACATTAGAACCCGTACTTGATGAAGACCACATCCTGAAAGAAATTTTTCCTGATGCCCTCTTCTAGCCTTCAAACAACCCTCTAACCTTGTCATCATTAGAAACATGCTCCCCACAAAACAGAACAGTCCAACTCAAAATGGCACCAGACCCTGGCATAACAAATGCAAAACATGCAGACAAATCTCCATTGGTATGATGATCAACACCCCCACAACACACCCATCCAAATTTATGGGTCTTCTATATGTCTATCACAACATGCATCAAATACCGCCCCAAAACAAATATGTGGTTAAAACCAGACAGACAATCACTGCACTCTTGAATAACTTCCACAGACAAAAATACCCTATCACCCGAGACAAACACTTTTCGCAAAATGATCACTCCAGGGAAACCTGCATAATACCTTCAAAAGATGTGTCTGGAAACTTACATTCATAACTTTGCTAGACACTAAAAATCATGGACTCAATAAACACAGTTTTTATGTCTAATTGCAACAGTCTAAGGGCATGGCTACATTAGAGAATTTACAGTGATTAACCTGTTGAACTGGAGATATTTATGAAGTCATTGGAAAGTGAACTATCTGTGCTTTAATTACCTTTGATAAATGAAATAACCAAACGATAATTCATTTTCTGATATAGTGATATAATGAAACGAATCTGAATTTTTTTCAAATTAAGTCACTTTGAAAATGTATAGTGTGTACCTTCTAAAAATGTAACCTACATTATCTCTAAGTTGTGAAGAATATGTATCAAGGTTATAACAATCAACAAGAATGCACTTTTATGTAGAAATCCATGATTAAATCGAGCCTTCTTGACTAGAGTTTTAAATCAATTTGATTTAAATCAAATCTACCCTGTTTAACACACTGATGTTTTTAATTTTGTCTTCTCTTGAACTGCTCTTACCTTGTTTTTTGTTTTGGAATTTACAAGTTACTTGAAATGAAAACATGTGAGAGAAGCTTGAAGGACTTACCTGGAAAGTTGTCAACATAATACCTACAGACTACAGAAATTAAAATATTATAGGTAACAAAGTCCTGTGGCACCTTAAAGACTAACTATAAAGTTTTGAAGCATAAGCTTTCGTGGGCTAATACCCACTTCGTCGGATGCAACTTCGTCGGATGCCACTGCTTGCATCCGACGAAGTGGGTATTAGCCCACGAAAGCTTATGCTTCAAAACTTTATAGTTAGTCTTTAAGGTGCCACAGGACTTTGTTACCTCTGCTATTCCAGACTAACACGGCTACCTCTCTGATTCTAAAATATTATAGTAACTCTCCAGGAAGTAATGAAGCATGAAATAAAGATTAGAACATCACTGTTAGAAGCCACAAGAATAACATGACAGATTTTGAAGTGATAATGATGCTGATTTGTTGGACAGAAGATTTGACATAATTCAAGATCTAGAAATCAGCCAGTGCTCAGATATTAGGTAGAAACAGAAACCATGTGTATGTCAAACTTTAAATGCACTCTCACTTTTGGTAAGGACTCTGGAAAACTAAGATGAAAGGAATTAATGCTGCTTTATTTCTTCCTTGATAGGTCTTTATTGCTCTAGACCAGTGGTTCCCAAACTTTAACAACCTATGAACCCCTTTCACTAAAGTAGCAACTCCCCAGTTCTTTCCTTAAACACATCTACACATCACTGTGGCAAATAAAGTGTTTACCCATCAGTTTCAAAAGAACATTCCAAATATAAAATGATGCATTTTGTCTTCCTGCACCTACTGACACCCTAAAACCAGAATGTACTAAATTACCCAATGGCCAAATCCTGGGCCCAAAACACAGCCCAAACAGACCATGCATTGGAGAGAAGTATTTTCCCAGGTTTTAAGTTTCTTCCAATATGTACACCTCATCTCAACAGAGGCTGACTAGTCAGCCACCTTCCCTCCCATTTGCTATTGTAAAAATCACCTCACTTACTCCTTGGCACATCCACTAAATAAAATTTCTGAACAGAGTATTTGTTTATATAGAAAATATTAGTATTAACATTATAATAGCACTCACCAGATCCATTATGTTAGGTGCTGTGCAAATACATATTAAAAAACACACCCCAGCCCTAAAGAACATATATTTCTACGCTCCAACCTTGCTCAGTTTCACATGTTAGCAACTTTGCACATATAAGCAGTCCTGCTGAAGCAGATTAAGTCAAACATACAAGTGGCTTTAAGAAATTAAAGGAAACGGAAGGGAAGACAAGGATAGGAATGAGCAGCTGTAGCCAGCCATATGACAAATCAAACTCCAAGCAGGAGGTTTTTTTGTTTGTTTGTTTTAAACAAGGAATATTCATATCAGTATTTCCTACTGACCACCAGTCCAAATTTTGTCTGTCAGAAAGTATAATGCTCTGTGTAACTGCAAGTCTACCTCTGCTCCAGAACCTTACTGTTCAACAGCTGATCTTCGCTGAATACAAGGAGTGCCTAGACTTCTGCTGTGATACATTCAGAACAAATTTACTCCATAGCTCTTCACTTCCCTTCTCTGGGGAAGAGACTATGAAGGAAGACTCACCAAGGCTTGAGATCTCAGGATCAACACCAGTAGTTCATGAAACCAGTACTTTTTACAGAGGGGGCCAACAGGTAATGTCTATGACTGAGCAAAAACACCAAATGTCAAGTGTACTGCATAATGGTACATAGAAACAAAACTTCTTTCAGATGAACTTTCTGCTGGACAGAAGTCATCATCTCCTATATGACTTCCCTTCCATTCCCCGGACACTCAAGGTTATGTCTCACAGCAGTTAAACATCTGTGATTGGCCTGGGTCAGATGACTCTTGCTCCTAGGGTTTGGGCTGTGGGACTAAAAATTACTGTGTAGATGTTTGGGCTTGAATTGAAGCCCTAGCTCTGGGACCCCATGAGATCAGGTCAGCTAACGCAGGCAATCCACAGCCATGCCATAGGTCTTTTATTCCCGAGTAACTGTATGATCAGAGTCGTAAGAACGTCATGGTGGACAGAACAAACTCATACTAACAGCCCCACTGTGGCTTTATCTGCACTGGTATCCAGATCTCTTGCAGGTGGCCAGAGAGCCACCATATCCACCGCTTTTCCTGATGATCTGTCTAACGAAAAAGGAGGATTCTGCATCCCAACCTAGAGACACTTCCGTTTGCATTGTTGAGGATAATATGCTAATATTGACCATTTCTGCTCTCAAGAGGAAGAAACCTCTCAAGCCATCCTCTTACAATCCAGGGAGGATTCCACCCTAAAATGTTCATCCTCCCACCCCCACCCCCCAAAAAATGAAACTATTTACTATCTGTGCCACTGGTAAAGGACTTGCTCCATCTCAAGCTGGGGTCTCTGCAGTCCTAGAGCACTTTCTACAACTTAAGTCTGAAGGCATAATCTTCCCAAAGGTCTATATAGCAGCAATATTGGCTCATGACAACTATGTTAAGGACAAAGCCATCTTCTCTCATCCTACAATCTTCAAGTTCCTTAATGACATAGTGAAAGTGTTTACCTCCATTAGGGAGCCCCTGGTTTCATGGGACCTAAATTCTGTCCTATTAAAATTGATGGGTCTCTCATTACAAGCCTCTGGAACAAACCTCGCTAACACCAAAATGGCATGCTCATACCAATTACATTTTCTAGGAATGTGAGTTAGTACTTTTATAGCCCATTCCACTTTATACTGTGGCTCCTACAAGACCCCATCCAAGCTTCATACCGCAAATCAATTCAGATTTTCACCTCTCTCAATATATTTCCCTCCCCATGTTCTTAACTAGGAAGCTCATCTCCATTTCCTAGATGTAAAGAGGTTCTTTGTTTTTATCTAGGAATTTTTTTTTTTAGAAAAATCAAATAGATTGTGCATATGGGGAGAGACATCAGGGATAATCGATTATGAAACAGACTCTACTGGATTAGACATATAGAACATTATATTTTAGCTTTGAAACCAATAATCCATGGTTTAAACCTCGACGAGAACTCCCACATTATCAGTGGCATCTCTTAGGCTGGTTTCTCTGGTAGAGATAAGCAAAGCAGAAACGTGGAGTTCACCTGATGCGTGCTACTCCTTGGACTTAGCACAGCACTAAAAAAGACCAGTTTAGGAGAGTGATGCTATAGTCCATATTTAGCTAAGAACTCCTTGCCCACCATCATCCTGGGGGAGTACCACTTATGTGAGGCCCTCAAAGAAGAAAGGTCACTTATTAATAACAGTTGCTCAAAGAAGACCTGTATGTATTCAATATATTGGCCCACCTTCACTCTACTTCAAAATACTATATATCACCACAATTTGGCAGTCAGAGAGAAGGAACTCTAAGGCGATTGTGGGTGCATTCCCTTAGACAGAAGGGCAATAACATCAACCTCACAAAAGATCCTCAAGAGCTCTTCAACTGACACATCGCTTTTCAAGGCAGTTCCACAGCCTGGTGTCTGGGGAGCCATATAATACAAGTGGGAGTACAATGAGGCCCTGGAAGAAGAAAGCTGATTTTGCCCTAGAGCTCCGCTATACATCGGAGAAGTGCATCAGCACTGCATGTGTTGCATTGGCATAGTACCAGCAGTGCAAAAATCCCTAATGTAGCCAGACCTTTAACCTTCCTGAACGAAGAGTCTAGGTAAGGGCCTAAAGCTCTAACTAATGTTCCAGAGCAAACCATTAAGGAATTTAGATATAGGGCCCCATTTTCAAAACTCATGTTCTAAGTTATATATGCAAAATGTGTTTGCACATTCAAATGTATGTTTCACATATATATTACCTAAAGAAATGTTTGTGATAAATTAAACATACATCACACAGAAAACCTAATTGTAATGGTTTTCCCAACTTGTTTTTAGAAAGGTTAAAATAAAATATTTAATATCAACATTTTGATAACTAGTCCCAAACTATTTCTGCCTGACAGAGCTTTGAAATACAGCAAAGATTCAAATTACCCAAAGAGAGGTTCATGTCTTCCAACAGTTTCAAATAATTTGCGTTATCGGTCTCCCCTGCTTGAGCAGAGGAGTGGTTCTCCTTTAAAAAAGGGCCATTACTCACTCCTTCCCCCTCCCCCCCCACTACCTTCACTCAGGCTAACCAGTTGGCTTCATTAAGGCTTCAACACATTAAAATGTCTGTTTGTAGTAAGCAAACATCAGCAGGCACCCAGAAATGTGAAAATTTTGGCTTAAATCCATAAAGGTAGATACCTAAATAGAAGTGACTTGCTGATTTTCAGAGGATATTAAGGCTAAATCTAGTCTCACACACCCACAAAAACAAACTACTGAACAGCACAGAAAGATAAAATCCAACTATTGCAGAATCCAGGGCAGAGACAAAATGCCAACCACTACTAACGAAGTCTGAGGTGTTCAATCATATTAGTTAGGAATCCCAGGCAATGACATTAAGAGATTTAGCAGCAAATAATGATTTTGCTCTGAGTTTACTGGATTTGTCAGGGATCAGTAAGTGAACCACCATGTAGCTGAGAAAGCCACTTCCAAGACATACATATAATGTCAGGGAATAAAAAAAGACACTGGGCCAACTTCTGGGACTTTATATTCAGTCCATCACTAGTTGAAAGAAAACAATGGTGGATTCATCAGTGACTCTTTCAACATCAGACATCTTATTTAACCATTAAAGAAAGCTACAAATGTCTAATCCTACTGACTTGTTTATATCCAGCTTCTCTCTATTGTATGGTGTTTCTAGTCCTAGCAGATCCTAAGTTCAGACCTCAAAACTGTGTACATCATTTTAATAGCTGCTATCTTAACAAGTGGTAGAGCTATCTAGACCAGAGGTGGGCAAACTACGGCCGTGGGCCACATGTGGCCCACCGGCCATTTTTATCTGGCCCGCGAGCTTGGGCTGGGAGGCGGGGCATCCAGGACCGAGCGCGGCAAACTGCGCAGCCCCACGTTCCTGGGTCGGCAGCCAAGCCGCGGGGCCTGGCTGAGCCCGGGGAGCCGTGGGGCCCTGCGCTCCCGGGCAGGCGGCCAAGCCGCATTAGGGGAGCTGTGGGCCGAGCCCGGGGAGCCACAGGGCCCCGCCCTCCCGGTCCGAGTGCCGCAAGCTGCGCAGCCCCGCGCTCCCAGGTCGGCGGCTGGGCCGTGTGAGGGGAGCCACGGGGCCAGCCTGGGCCGAGCCCGGGGAGGCGCCGGGCCCCGTGGTCCCGGGCCAGTGGCCGGACCCAGCGCAACGAGCTGCAGAGCCCTGCACTCAGGCTGGAGTGCCAGCTCAGTTTGGTAAGAATGGGGGTTAGGTGGTAGGGTTCCCAGGGTGTTGGTTAGGGTGGGGGGAATCTGGGGAGGGGGTAGTGAGGGAACAAAGCAAGGGGGCTTAGATTGGAGATGGAGTTCCAGGGGGTGGTGTTTAGGGTAGTGGCGTCTCGGGAGGGGGGCCATTAGGGAACAAAGAACAGGGGACTTACATAGGGGGTAGGGTCCTGGGGGGGATGTAGGATGGGGGGGGGGTCTCCAGAGTGGGCAATCAGGAGACAAGGAGCCGTGGGGGGGGGGCGTTGGATGGGTCGGGGGTTCTGAGGGGGGGCAGTCGGGTCGGAAGTGGGTGGGGGTCACATAGGGGGCAGGGGCTGTTTGTGGAGGCACAGCCTTCCCTACCCAGCCCTCCTCACAATTTTGAAACCCCGATGTGGCCCTCGGGCCAAAAAGTTTGCCCACCCCTGGTCTAGACTGTTAACTAAGAATG
This sequence comes from Sternotherus odoratus, assembly GCA_032164245.1. NCBI lineage: Eukaryota > Metazoa > Chordata > Testudines > Kinosternidae > Sternotherus > Sternotherus odoratus. Next base: position 19,380,536 of record JAVMKO010000001.1, read on the forward strand.
ACTCTTTACTGCATGCTTATGCAGAAATTCACAATAGGATTCAATGTGAACATAAACAATAATGTAACTAGAGACTGAAAACCAGAATGAAGCATTCATCTCCAGCAGTTCACAAACTATTTGCTGCTAAAGTTTTGTCATAACCGACATTTGGGGAAATTTAAGATAGTCATTTGCATGATCATCAAGATTCAGAAACCCAGTTTCTCAACTCTCTAGTGCTAGATGTTTCTGGGTTCCAATTTTCCTAATGTGGATGCAGACTGAGATGTAGAAATCCTAGGGTGGGTGGGAAGGTGGATCATTCAAATGCTTTCAAAATGGCTCCCTTCCTCAACACAAGCCCTGCTTTTTGACCAGAGATCACAAATGTTTCAATCCATGTGTGAATACCCATTTTACTTCCTGTTTTATAAGACAGCACAACATTTCTACATAACACTCCTCTATCATAAGACTCAGACCACTTCTGATGAAAGTATTGCAACAGATAGTGATAGAAAGACTGTCACCACAAACAGGCTTATAAATAAACTAAGGCCTCATCAACACTAGAAAAGTTAAGATCAGCTATTTATCATGGGTTCAGCTCCACCAGTAGTAACAAAAGTGATTTATGGGTCCCTGTGGTGGGGTGACCACCCGCCCCCTACCAGAAGGGGCTTGGGGAAGCCCCAAAAGGGGTTTAAAATAGCCCAAGGAGGGGGTTAAGGCTGGGAGCCAGCAGGCCTTTCAGGCCTGATTGGGCATTAGGCCCAGCTGGGTGGCCACGCCCCAAACTCAGGCCAGAGTATAAAGGCTGGGAGGCAGGAGCCTAGGGAGACAGTCTCCTCTGCATTCAGAGGGAGACAAGCCTAGCTGCAGGAGCTGAAGCCAGGTACCTGGGTTAGGGCAGAGCCGGGGCAGGGCAGAGGGAGCTGGGTGGGCTCTAGCCAAGAGCCCCAGGCCTCTGGGCCTGACACAAGGCCCGACCCAGGAGTACCAGGGTTGCAGGGGTCAGCCCAGGGCTAGAGATAGCGACAGCAGGCCAACCCTCCTTGCCTGTGATGAGAAGCCATGATACTGCAGTCCGCCCCAGTGAGCGGGGGCAAGTGGTGACTGACAGTGGCACTCTCTGAGGTGGGGATAGGGGGTGGAGGGTTCCCCCGGGGAGGGGAGACCCTCACACCAAAGGGGGTACTGCAGGGGTGCAGCACCCATAGTTGGAGGGCACCGGGGTCTGGGAGGGACACGGGGCCAGCAAAGGAGCGGGGCATCAACCTGCGGAGGGCGCTCTGGACGCTGAAGGAGCTGATTCCCCAGACGACCAGCGGGAGGCACCGCAGGGGGGAGTGTGGACCCCATTACAGTCCCATTTTGCCTAATGCAGGAATCAAAGAAAAGTTATTTCAGTTTTAGAACTGGATGCTCTGATACAAACATCTCAGGACTGTTAAATTTATGAGATGCATCTCAGCTGAAACAAGAGTTTGTAAAGCTCATAATCATTAAAGGACCAAGAAAAAGTAGTGAACAGTTCAGAAAGCTCCTGCAAGCTTTATATAAGTACTTAACTTTACTCACATGAGCATCCCTAATGACTCCAATGAAGTTACCCATGGGAAAAAGTTAAGCATGTGCTAAGTATATCTAGGACAAGGGCCTAAGAATATTCAATTTTAAGTCTACATTTGGCCATTAGATTTCCAGTAGCTACATCACACACAAACCCATGGAGGTTTAAACCAAAACAAAAAATATATAAACTTTTCTTAATCATTGTTTCACCAATGATAAGCACATTTCAACAGTTCCAACATGTAATATCTTCATTAGAGTGTACTGCATGCTTCTGTAAAGGAAGCCTGTTTATAACTGATTGCAGTGATTTTTTCCACTGTTTTTCTGTTGCCTAGTTACTTTAAGCACCTACTAAATATTTAATTAGGTGCCTTTGCTAGGCATAATGTCAAGTACAATACATGTGTTTTTAAAAAATATATAAAACAGGATTATTATACACTACCATTTTATTTCAAAAATCCATCCACTATTCCCGTGAACTGCAATATTTGCTAGTAAAATTCCTTGTAAATAACTTTATAAAAACCAGGTAGCTCATATTTTTTCCCATTTAACACCTTATTTTCCTATTTCAATATCCTTTTTTAAAGAAAAAACTAGCGAAAATACCCGGCGTTGCTTGGGTCAGTCGGAGGTGGGGAGGGGGCAGACAGCTGAGCGAGTGCGGGGTCCATTGGAGAGGGGAGGGGGCAGAGAGCAAACCTGACACCCCCACCTCACCCCCCGACCAAACCCGACACCCCCACCTCACTTACCCCTCAACCAACCCCGACTCACATTTTCACCCCCCCACCCAAACCCAACACCCCCACATCTCCCCCTACCAACCCCAACACCCCCTAACCAACACCCACACCTCACCCCCCGTAGACCAAACTAGACACACCCACCTCACTTTCCCCCCCAACCAAACCCGACACCCACCACCACAAACAAATCCGACACCCACACCTCACTTACCCCTCGACCAACCCCGACCCCCCTCCTCACCCCCCCAACCAAACCCAACACCCCCACCTTACCCCCCCACCAAACCCAACACCCCCTGACCAACCCAAACACCCACCCCGACACCTTCCCACCCCCCCCAGATCAAACCCAACACCCCCAGCTCACTTACCCCTCGACCAACCCCGACTCATATTTTCACCCCCCCACCCAAACCCAACACCCCATGTCTCCCCCCTACCAACCCCAACACCCCCTAACCAACACCCCACCCCCCGTAGACCAAACCTGACACACCCACCTCACTTTCCCCCCCAACCAAACCCGACACCCCTACCTACCTGGTAAGCAGCAGACAGTAAATTTGCCTCTGCCTCCCAGCCCGCCATAAACGTTTCCCCCTTGCTCTCACAGAGATCGTGGAGCACAGAGCAAGCAGCAATAACAATGGGGATATTTCTCTCGCTGATGTCTGAGCAAATCAGTAATGATCTCCGTCTCCCCTTGAGTTGACCAAATGCACACTCTACTGCCATTCTGCACTTGCTCAGCCTGTAATTGAACAGCTCCTGACCCCTGTCCAGGGCCCCAGTGTAGGGCTTCATAAGCCAGGGCATTAAGGGATAGGCTGGGTCCCCAATGAGAACGATGGGCATTCCCCCTCCCCCCCCCCCCCCCCCCACGGAAATTTTCTGGTCGGGGAAGAAAATTCCTTGCTGCAACTCTCTAAAAATCCTAGAGTTCCTGAACATACGAGCGTCATGAACCTTTCCCGGCCACCCCACGTACAGGTCGGTGAAACGTCCCTTGTGGTCAACCACTGCTTGCATGACCATTGAATAATATCCCTTCCGGTTTCTGTACTCTGCGGCCTCGTTGTCCGGTGCCAGGATAAGGATAAGAGTCCCATCTATAGCCCCACCACAGTTAGGGAATCCCATGGCGGCAAAGCCATCTATTGTAGCTTGCAGGTTTCCAAGGTTTATAACCCTGGGTAGCAGCTGCTCGACGATTGCCCTGCTTACTTGCATCACAGCAGACCCCACTGTAGATTTACCCACCCCAAACTGATTCGCGACTGACCGGTAGCAGTCTGGCGTTGCAAGCTTCCAGAGGGCTATCGCCACTCGCTTCTCAACTGTGAGGGCCGCCCTCATTCTGGTGTTCTTGCACCGGAGGGCCGGGGAAAGCAAGTCACAAAGTTCCATGAACGTGCCCTTACGCATGCGAAAGCTTCTGAGCCACTGGGAGTCATCCCAGACCCGCAGCACTATGCGATCCCACCAGTCAGTGCTTGTTTCCCTGGCCCAGAATCAGCATTCCATGGCATGAGCCTGCCCCATTGCCACCAAATTTGCCAGATTGTCGGATCCCCTACTTTCAAAACCGCAGTGTCCCTGTCCCTGCTATGCACGTCCAGCTCCATGTTGTCCTCCTCCTCCTCCTCACTGTCATCAGCTTCCGGAAAGCGCAGTTGTCTCCGGATCGCACTCCTCTGCAGACGATGCAGCATAAAATCCACAACAAGGCAGGAGGTCTTCACAACGGCCAGTGCTGCAGCGATGGCATCTGCGGGCTCCATGCTTGCAGTGCTATGGCGTTAGTGCAGCGCGGGGATGGGGCTCGAATAATGGGATGCCTACCCACAGTGAGTGCACAGCTCGAAATGGTGTCGCCGGCGTGAAAAAAAGGGCGCGGAATGATGACATGCCTACCCACAGTGCAGCACTCGAAATGGTGCCCGCTGGGGGCTCCGGGAACTGTGGGATAGGTACCCATAGTGCAATGCTCGCTATGTCGACGCTTGCAAAAGTCGACTTGCTGTGCTTTGTGGGGACGCACTAAATCGACTTTATACAGTCTGCTTTAGAAAATCGAATTAAAGGAAATCGAACTAATGCTGTAGTGAAGACATACCCTAAGTCTCTCTAAGTAAGGGCTGGGGGTGAAGGAGCAGATTGGGAGTTAGGGTGCAGGGTCTGGGAGGGAGTTAGGATATAGGAGCAGGCCGGGGGTTGGGGTGTAAGGTCTGGCTAGGAACTTGAGGGAGGGAGGGGGCTCAGGGTTGGAGCAGGAGGTTTGAGTGGTGAGAGCTTACCTGGGCAGCTCCCATTTGGTGTGAGGGGTGCAGGTGGGAATGTGTGTGTGGGGGGATTCCCATTCAGTGCTTGGGGTGGGTATTTGGGAGGTGCAAGAGTCAGGGCATGTGGGGGGCTGTGTATGTAGGGAGGGTGCAGGAGTCAGGGCATGGGGGGGCTGGGTATGTGGGGGGGTGCAGGGCTCAGAGCAGAAGGCTCGGCGTGTGTTTGGGGATGCAAGAATCAGGGCAGGGAGCTGGGGGTGTGGGCTGGGGCCATGGGGTTGCTTCCAGCCCCCTGCTCTGAGCGGCTCACGGCAGGGGGCTGGAGGGGATATGCCCTGATTTTATTCCCTTCCCCAAGGCCCCGTCCCTGCCTCCTCTCCGCAGCTGCGAGGGCGCTGCAGCTCCACTTCTCCCTCTCAAGGTTCATCAGCTGATTGGCGGCAGGGAGAGAGAGGAGGAGGGGCAGGAAATCAGCACGCTGGGGGGGGAAGAGGCGGGGAAGTGGGGAGCTTGGCTACCGATGGAGCCTGCCCTGACCAAGCTTCTGCCCCCGACCCCTGCAAGAGAGAGCGGTGAGCAGGGGCCAGAGAAGAGCAGGCCAGGCCGGGTAGGATTTTTAATGCCACGCTACTGCGTGCCGGGGTCCAGGCCACCAGCCTCACTCAGCCCGCTGCCGGCCTGGGTTTGGCAGTGGGCTGAGCAGAGTCAGTGGCTGGGACCCCGACAGGCAGCAGCATGCAATTAAAAATCGTCTCACATACCATCTTTGGCACATGTGCCATAGGTTGCCGACCCCTGCTCTACATCCTTCTGATGGGAAGACATTACACCACTGTGTGCTAAACAATAAGATTGTATAGTAGACTCTCGATTATCCAGAATTGGGTTAACCAGGATGTGGATTAACCAGGATGTCAAAAAAGATACATGCAACTCGCAGGGCCAGCTCTGGCTTTGTTGCCGCCCCAAGCACAGACCAAAAAAAAAAAAACCCATCAAGGCACAGGGCAGCCAACCCTCCCATCCCCATATTTCCTATGGATGGTGATTATCCAGGATTTTATTAACCAGGATTATTTTTTTCCCTATCATCCTGGATAATCGAGAGTCTTCTACTGTATACAGGGTTGCCCCAGCTGTATTGGTCCCAAGAGATTAGAGAGACAAGGTGGGTGAGGTAACATTAACATTAAACTCAGACTTGAAGAGGACCTCTGTGTAAGCTTGAAGTCTGTCTCTCACCAACAAAAGATATTATCTTACACATCTTGTCTCTCCAACAGTAAGATAAAGTAACTTAAATTAAGGTTAAAAGAAAGTTAAAAGTGTACTATAGTTAACATCCAATCCAGCTACACAACAACTTCATACGTTTCTCTCATACACTTTAAAAAAAAATCCTATAAAATTTTGAATATTAGAAAGTTTGGAAAAAAACTTAGGTTAAGTTGCACCGCTGTAAGGTATCCCGAGTAACCACTCTATGCTGATTAACTAGGCTTTTTTGGTTGAAAAAAGTTTTTTGATCAAAATGAATGTGCTTTGCACAAAAAGTAGAATAAAATAATAAAGAAAAGTAGAATAAAAAAAATTATTAGAAGTTTTTAATGGTCAGAATCTGAATGTTTTTCACCTCTTGTATGAAAAACAAACAAATTCAGTTTTTTTTTTTATTTTGAAGTTTCCTCAAAAAAACAATGGGCATTGCCAGCTTTATTTACTAAAATCCAGTAATACATTTACAAAATATACACGAGAGACATTATACAGTAGACTCTGGATTATCCAGGATGATAGGGAAAAAATTAATTCTGGTTAATAAAATCCCGGATAATCACTATCCATAGGAAATATGGGGAGAGGGGGTTGGTTCACCAGCCACCCTGCACCGGGGGGAGGGGATGCTGGTTCACTGGCTGCCCTGTGCCCTGGTGGTGGTGGTGGGGGGGGGGGTTGTGTGTGCTTGGGGCGGCAACAAAGCCAGAGCCAGCCCTACGAGTTGCGCGTATTTTTTTTTACATCCTGGTTAATCCACCTCTGGTTAATCCAATCCTGGATAATCGAGAGTCTACTGTATACCCTAAAGATCTGATTGTTGGAAGATCACCCCTAAGAATGTGGAACAACAACACTATATAGGATACAGAATTATCCAAGTAAAAACTACTTTAAGATTAATATATTTTGACTCAAAAGGATTTTTAAAGAATCAAGAATAAATTACCACAACCTAGTCTCTAAGGCAGTTATCTCTAAAGCGCAGGCATGCCCCCTTTGGGGTGAGGGGGATGTGCCCCGACCATTCCTCCCCACAACAAGGCCCGGAGCACCACCAGTTCCACTCCACTTCCAGACTTGCCCCCAACTACAGCACAGCCCTTCTCCCAGTCCCAGCTCTGCTCCCAGTCATGGTCCCAGCAGTAGCTTCGCTCCCAGGGGGAGAGGTGTGGACAGATTCCATTACAGGTAAGGGGTAGGGCACAACATTAAAAGTTTGGGGACCACTTTCTAAAGCCTAGCTTAGTTGCACTGGCTTGACTAACGGTATGATGTTTAACTGATTTAGCTATACCAGTGCAACTTTGTGTTTAGACAACATTTAACCTCAGTTGTCATTTAACATTGGGAAGATAAATCAAGTTCAAACCCAATAAGACAGTCTACACAAAAAGTTACCCTAAATCAGTTTAACATCATATTTTTAGTTTAACCAGTGCAATTTCTGCTCTTCTTCAATGAGAAACATAACCAAAAAAATAGATAGAAATACTAATATTTTCAATATGTGTAACAGCTAGCATTTGAATATGTGTTAGCACAAGACCCAACAAGAAACACTCAAGTCAGGGTTCTAAAATAAAAATAGTTTTTGTAAACTCTAGAGTCATTTTGACTTAACTAATTTTGGGGGGTAGACAGACAGGTCTATATAGTAGCAACGTTATGGACACTGGAAAACATAATCCCAACGATACATGTAAAATGATGGGGTCTAAATTAGCTATTACCACTCCAGAAAGAAATCTTGATGTCACTGTGGATAGTTCTCTGCAAACATCCACTCAATGCAGCTGCAGACAAAAAAGCGAAAAGAATGTTGGGAATCATTAAGAAGGGGATAAATAATGACAAAATATCAATATTGCCTCTATATAAATCCCTGGCATGCCCACATCTTGAATACTGCATGCAGATGTGGTCGCCCCATCTCAAAAAAGTTTTATTGGAATGTCAAAAGGTTCAGAAAAGGACAGCAAAAGCTATCAAAGTTACAGAATAGCTTCAATATGAGGAAAGATTAGTAAGACTGAGACTTTTCAGCTTGTAATAGAGACAACTAAGTGGGGGGGATCTGATAGAGCTGGGTTCTCAAACCGGGAGTCAGAACCCCTCAGTGGGTCGCTAGGTTATTATTACGGGGGGGGGGGGGGGTTCGCAAGCAGTTGGCCTCCAGCATTTATAATGGTGTTAAATATATAAAAAATGTTTTTAATTTATGAGGGGCGGGGTTCGCACTCAGAGGCTTCAAAGACTCCTGTGGCACCTTAAAGACTAACTATAAAGTGTTGAAGCATAAGCTTTCATGGGCTAATACCCACTTCGTCGGATGCAAGCAGTGGAAGTCAGAGGCTTATTATGTGAAAGAGGTCACCAGTAAACAAGTTTGAGAGCCACTGTATGGAGGTCTACAAAAACATGACCGGTGTGAAGAAAGTAAATAAAGAAGCTCTATTTATTTCTTCTCATTGTACAAGAATTAGGGATCACCAAATGAAATTAATAGGCAGCAGGTTTAAAACAAATAAAAGTATTTCTTCCCACAACAGAGTCAGAGGATATAGCCAGAGATTGTTGTGAAAGGTAAGACCATAACAAGGTTCAAAAAAGAACAAGATAAATTCATGGATGATCCATCAATGGCTATTCGACAGTATGCGCAGGGATGGTGTCCCTAGCCTCTGTTTGCCGGAAGCTGGGAATAGGGGACAGGAGAAAGATCCCTTGATGATTACTTGATCTGTTCCTTTCATCTGGGGCACCTAGCATTAGCCACTCTCAGAAGACAGCAGATGGACCTTTGGTCTAACCCAGTATGGTCATTCTTATGTAGCAAGAAAAAACACCAGGAGAAACAAACCAACTTTGGTGCAGGACAGATGGCGAATCATACAAATAGGTCAAGAGGTAGTCTCTGAATTATGGGCCTGTTATGTAAAATCTTAGTCCAATTATTTTCAATGGGTTCTTCCTGCGTAAGAAATTTAGAATCTAGCCCCAATAAAAAGTAACCCTCTGGTTTTCATAGCCCATTTCAACTTTCAACTCCTGGGTTATGCTATTGTACCTCAAAATGTACAGGTATGAGCAGATTAGCTATATACACTGGACTCATGAAAACTATACAGAAGAATATGTATTTTCCTATATTACAAACTCTGAATTTGTGAAACTTTTAACTAAGAAGAAACAATTGCTGAGAAGACTATTAATTGTGAAATACAAAAGTGAAAATAAAATTATCTAAAAATCATGCTTTTTGAAGGGTATGTTCAAAGTGTACGTCTATGGATGTCATGCAAATGTTTGTGCATACTATAACTGCACAAGTTAAAATTTTACAGAAAATAGTGAAATGCTTTAAAAAATTATTTTCGTTGGAGCTTGTAGGCACTACCATAATAATAAAATGATCAGTTTCCATCACCTTCAGGAACAGAAACACTAGAATGTCTACACTTTTAACACTGACCCCACATACTTTCATGCAACAATCAATGGCTAAGGAAGCACTGCACTAACCAACCAGGCCTAACACTCTGAAAAAAAAAATTGTTGTTTCCTTCATAAGAAAAATGTCAAGTGCATGAATGCAGTGTAGGACAATATTTGTTTTTCTCCATACAACGTTTGTTTCACCTCTACATCTATGTAGAAGTGAACTTAAACTGCCTGTGCAACAGATATCCAATGTGCCATTTTTGAAGTTAGAATAGAAAATAATAATGTTTCCTGTGCAAAAAATGCATCAGAGTAGTACTCTCTGGCAGTAGTACTCTAACATTTCCCTGGAAGAAATCAGAAAACTTTTCTTTTTGAAATTACCATCAACTACTAATGCAGCTCCTAAAAGACAGAAAAACGCTGCAGTTCATAGAGTTTGTATATGTGGGATAATATATTCCTGTTCAGTTTGTACTTTTAAAATATATAGTACAAGATACCTCACACTAATGGCTTGTCTTCACTACAGCTGAGAGGGGTCGATCTTTTGGCGATCGATTTATCGCATCTTGTCAAGGTGCGATAAATCGATCGCCAGCTGCGCCTCCAGCTCACCAAAAGGCGCAAACTGGAGTCGACGGGGGAGCGCGCAGCCGCCCGCTGCTGCCGTGAGAACGGCAGGGAAGTCGGCTGTAGATACGCTGACTTCAGCTATGTTATTTATTAACGTAGCTGAATTTGCGTATCTACAGCCAATCTCCCCCCACCCCCAGTGAAGACCAGCCCTAATAGTGTAGTGCAAATCTCACTTCCCTCATTTGCGGATTCATTTTTAAAGTATCTTCTGCTTGTAACTAAGGATTACGTCACATTTACTTTAGTGAAGGGTTTAGAAATGCTCACTTCCGATTTTCTGAAACCTCTTCAACTTTCTGGTTTACACATCCTCTCATTCCTCACACACATACAAGTCTGCTAAAAATATGCCAAAAAAACACCCCACCTCAGATAATCATGGAAAGGACTAACAAATTACTGCCACAACTGTATGAATGCGGGAGACAAATATATAGTGATTCATTGAATTACACATCGCAAAAAGGATCACAAGAGGGCATTTAAAGATAGATATTTAAAGTAGGGGCAAAATAAGTGATCCTCGTGGATGCAGAGTATTGGGGGTGGAAAGGGAGTATCTTTTTGTGTACTCCTTTAATGTCTGCTGTTTCAGAGGGCGAGTGTGAAATGAATGGGCATGTCCACAGGGCGTAAACGTTAAAGTAAAAATCGTCCAACCCAAGGGTGCCGTCTACAACACTGATCGCTAGTTTCCGTAAATTCATCCACGAGCCAGCAGAGGCCAAGCGCGCCGCTCTACGGGGGAGCTGCCTTCCCCCAGCCCCACTCCCGAGACCATCCACGGCCCCGCTCCCGAGTGACCATCACACGGGGCGGGCACATCTCTCGGGCGCCACGTCTCGCCCTCGACAGCGCAGGAGGGTTGTTCCCCTGACCCTTGCCGGGCCCTGGGGAGGGAGCCACCGGCGCACAGGCGAAGCAGGATCCCTGCCCCGAGGAGCCCAGGCCGGCCAGGCGCCGCGCAGTGGACCGCGGGCCGGGGAGTGCAGCAGCCCCGTTCCCTTACCTAGGAGGAGCAGCTTGACCTCCCTGGCCGCCTTCTCGCCATCCTCCCGCAGGTTCCTGTCGATCATCTTACTCCGCTCCACCGCCGCCTTGTCCTCCGCGCTCAGCGTGCAGCCCATCTCGGGGGCGGTAGGTGGTGAAGGATCCCCCCGTCTAGGCGTTCAGAGCTGACCCCACACGCGCGCACCGGCGGGGGGGGGGGGGGGTCGCTGACCAGACAAGGCAGGAGCGTCCGGGCGCGAGTGGAGCCGACGGTCCCCGAGAGCAGGGACCCGCTTCCCGCCTCCTCTTCCCGAGCTCCCTCAGCCCAGTGATGCTGCCCCGCTCCAGCTCCCAAGGCGCCGCCTGTCTCGCGCTCTCCCCAGCAACGCGCGCGCGCGCGCACTCCAAACACTTCGCGTGGGGGAGCACGAGCCGCTCGCTCGCGTACCAGTCGCTCTCGCGCTAGGGGAAGGTAGTGCGCGTGCGCAGGTCCGCTCGCGTTAAAGAAAGCCTGTGGGGTAATCGAGGGGAATGGGAAAGCGGGGTAGGAAACATGGATGAGAAATGGGGAGCGGGGAGGAAGGGGCAAACCACCTCTCCCCATCCCCCCCGCGTCTGCGTGACGTCACCGGGCCGACCGTTTTAATAACAATTCAGTTAACTAGGAGACCAGAACGTGGAAGGATGTTTGAATTTCAACGGTTGTAGTACCGGACTCCACCAATCTTACTGAAGGGAGGAGTCACCCATTCAAGACTGTACCAACAGGAGCGGGGGAGTCCGCCCCGTTGGCTGGGGAAAGGAAGCCCAGTCCAGCCGTTCAGTGTGGCTATGCCGGCCAAGAGGAGGGCATCGCTCAGCCCCGACCGAGCTCCCTGCAGTGGGGGGAGGGACAGAGGAGCCCTCCAGTCACCAACCCCCAGGGGTCAAAAGTCATGGAACTCCTTTAAAAGGGAGCGAGGAGGTGCCGGGAATCTCCCCCTTGCTAGCCGAAGGAGCGGCGGGCGGGTCCCCTAGCTCCCGCTTCTCTCCTGTGAGAAGAGCGCGGGCTCCTGACAGGACAGGACGGGACGGGACGGGACGGGGAGCTCTGCCTGCAACAGCTCTAAGCGGCTATTCTGCTTCAGAAGCGGGGGGGCGGGACAAGCCAGCAGATGACAAGCGGAGCGGGCAGCCAATTAGAGGGCTCGAATTCACAAGAGGGTGGGACTCACATGATGAGACTAGCTCCAGTGTTTGCAGTGCTATGGCAGGAGCTGGCAGGGGGAGTGGCTGGTGCCCAGCACTGTCCTGTCCTGTCTATGGCTGCCACGCCACCTCTCTGGGGTTTACCCAGACAGTTCTGTTTTGGGGTTCTGGGACTGGTTGCCATTTAGGGTTGCCTGGTGCCCAGTTTTGGAACGGAAAGTCCAGTCACAAAGGGAACTTAGCGGTGTCTGGTCCCATGCGCTGAATGGCACCACGATTCGGGTTACCACAGGGCTGGGGAAGGTGCTGGCTCCAGCCCCTGCTTAGCCAGGGTTGCCTCCTATCTGTAGGTCTAGGGTGACCAGATGTCCTGATTTTATAGGGACAGTCCCAACATTTGGGGATTTTTCTTAGATAGGCACCTATTCCCCCCTCTCCCCCCCCCATGCTGATTTTTCACACTTGCTGTCTGGTCACCCTACTGCAGGCAGATTCCTCGTCAAGCTGCAGTAGCTCCAGTCCCAGCCCAGGAGCAGAGGATCCCCTGGGGAGATGGGGGGCAGAGGGATGAAGGGATAGCTAGATGATTCAGAGAGTGGAGTGGGAAGAGGCATGAGCAACCGGGACAGGCCTTGGGGAAAAGAGGCAGAGCAGGGTTGGGCCAACCGGGGATCTGATTACTAGCCATTAGAGAGGTGGCAGCCCTAAGCCGTAACTATGGTTCACGATTCAGGGACTGCAGTCCCCCTGCTTCCTTGCCACCATGGTGCCATTTAGGGCATGGGGTGCAGGGGAGGGCAGATGAGGTGTAAAGGGCCCAACTGAGTTGTCCATAAGAACCTGGGCTCCTGCATGCAGGGTGCATATGCACCAGCAACAGAATCAATATGGACAAGCCAGCTCAAAGAACCCCTGTTACTGAAGAAGAGATCACGTTCTCTCTTGGGAACAGTGAGCACTATTGTATAATTAAAGATGAGAAACTTGCAGTTCCTTCTGATTTTCACACACTAAAATAATCCCCTCTGTGAAAGTGTCCACAATTGACTTCAACTGAAGTATATTTGTTTTTTGTTTTTTTAAGTTTAACTGGTATCAAATTATGGTTGAAAAATTTTCATTTGTCAATGAAGAAATTATTCCCCATTAAAATATCTTAAACTATCAAATTGTCTGAATGTAACATTTCAAACTTGGCATGATTTAAGTCCTCACTCAGCAAAGAAAATGAAGCCAAGTTTGAAGAAAAATGGTTTGGTTAACCAGCAGTGGGAAACAGTGGCCTGGGCCAGAAGTCTTAAATCTCAAGTGTATAATTAGCAGCATAAAGGGAAGATGCATCTCTCCTCGTTCTCCCTCCTTCACCACAAGAATCTGCTTCCTGCCCTGCTCTTCCCACCCCAATCCGTTGCCACCTCTTCCAGCCACATGTGCTTACCATGCTCAGTTTTGGTTCTCTTCTGGCACCTTCCCCCAACCATCCTCTCCCCAGAGTTATTTTCCATTTAAAAAATGAACAACTTTTTACTAGCTCTGCTATTTATTAGTGTTATTGCATATCAACATGAACTATGGTCTGTGGCTTCTGCACTACCATGTGGGAGACCTAGTGTCAGTCTCATTTCTCAAACCAGCGAGTTTTGGGAGCAGCTGCATAATTTACTCATTTCCAAGAATGGAGGGGGTGAATAATGCAACAACAGTGATCCTTAAGGAGATTAAAATGGATGGAAGAATGGTGTCCATAAAATAAAATCAAGGGGATTTGGGTTACTATGTTAGCTATTTGAGGTGTTGCAAAAATGATGTGTAATGATGATCTTCTGTAAAATAACCCAGTTCCTTTGTACATATCTACTAATTTAAGAAAAGTAATTCTGAGTTTAATCACTTTTAACTTACTCCTTTTGAGCTAAGAATCAGAACACGTTTGTAGCGTTCTTCATCACAGTAGTTCACATTTTGACAACGGGACATGTCATTCTCCTTGAGATGGGGATTTGCTATATAATTTGGAGTGGAAGTATACATAAATGAAGAATTTCATCTCCACAACAGCATCCTCCCTCACCCCCTTTTCCCACATGTGCAAACGCCTGGGTTTTGCAAGTGAGATGGAGCAGAGGACTAGAGGAAGCAGAGAGTGGAGAGCTGCTCTCTTTGGTATCATACCGTCCCTAACAATCTGTGGAGCTATTTTACCACTTTCTCCTCTCCCTGAGGGAGGGAGGGGGGAAGCAGACAATAGGGTAGTTCATGGGAATAAGATGGAATCATGGAAGCCGTGAGGTACATAGGATATAATACAGGAATTCTGTGGCTTTCAGAGGTTTAACCCCCTTTCTTGAGATAGTTGCATTATCTAGCTCTTATGTGAACGGGGGAATGGTTCCGCTATTGTGGGGAACTTTCCTGGCTTATACACTACCCCTTTAAAGTGATCTCAGTGGCTCCTTTTCCACCCTCCTGTGTGGCAGAGTCCTTGTAACCCAAACAACCTTGTTGTGGTCACTTAGGGTAGGGACTAGTGTGTTCCCACTCAGGGGTACCCCCTCCACACTGAACACTTCCCTGACCCACCAATCGTTACATGCAGCTCAAAGCAAATGCAATTTATGAAACAGCAATCCATTTTTTAAAAAATAAGGACAAAATGGAAAAGGTTAAAGGAAAACACATAACCCTGCTCTGTGGCATGGGGACATAAAGAACAGCATCTCTGCAATGTAAGGGAAGTTCAGTCTGTTCCTCACAAATCCCAGGCCCCTTCTTAGGCCCTGGCTGTGCTACAGGTATGCTGCGGGTCGGACACTTGTTCTGGTGATAGCCACATGCCCTCAGGCTCTAGGTAGCAGGACCCTCCTTCCCAGTGTTGCCCCCACCCTGTCAGGCTTACAATCCCCTTCCAAGTCTGGTCTGAAGGGCTTCTTGGCTGGGGGCATCTCCCTGCACTGGGCCCGCTGCCCTGGGTCCCCCTCACTCTTCCCAGTTGCTCACCACACTCAACTCTGAACTGCTCCAGCTCCAGCCCTAGCTCCACCCTCTGTCTCAGCATGGGGGCTGCTGCTGCTCTGCCTCCAGCTCCATGGGCTGCTTCTCTGACTTTTCTGGCTCTGGTTGCTGCAGCTCTCCCCCAGGACATGCCTGCTCTGTGGGCTGCTTCTGTGACTCTTCCCTCAGCTTTACCTGTTCCCTGGGCTGCTTTTCTGGCCCCTTTAGACCTGGCACAGCTATTCTCCCCAGCTCAACTTGGGCCCCTGCTTTCTCCTGAGCTCGGCCCCACTCTGACCCAGGCAATTCCAGCTCACAGGGAGATCCGGACCCCCCTGACCACCTGACTCTCTGGCCCTCCTGCCAATCAGGCTGACCTGGAGCATTGGCCTCTCCCCATTGTTCCTGGGGATTGTCAGTCTCAGGGTCCTGATTCCCCATCAATCCTTCCCCTTTCTTTTGATACGGAGAGCTAGCCAACCAAAAGACCCCCACTGTGCTCTAGTAAGGGGACAACAGGTCCCTTACACTTAGTGAGTATGCAATTAGTTTGATTAGTAGAGACTTTTGGTCCCAGTTCTCCATTGCCTGGCATTTTTGTAGCTGTAACACTCCATTATTATTTGAATTACCATAGTACCTTGGGATCATAGGCCAGGACCATACATTGCTATGCCCTGTCCAAAGATAATCCCTGCCCCGAGAACTGAGGACCCAGTTCAGTTGCCATTGACTCCAAGGGGTGCATAATTGGGCCTCATTCTAGACCCCCAAACTAGCACATATGAATGATGGATTTTGTTTTTTCTTTAATCGTCATTTTCCATATTGACTTTAAATCACTTTTACGTAGCCCTCTGGTATTGTTATATATAACAGATGTACCAGACCTGACAGAATGGGTTGTCCTCAGTTCTCAATAGCATATGCTTATATGGGTGGGAAGTACAAAGGTATGTAAGGTCCTAAGTCCTATTTTTAGGCACGACTGCTATCCATGAAATTGCTGCTCGGCTGCTGCCTAACCCCATAGGTGCTGAAAGTCACTCAGCACCTTTGCAGTAAAAATTCCTTGGTGCCTGTGTTTCTACCTCTGAGCACGTGCATTGCTACCCCTCTCTCGGTGCCCAGACCCCAGGGCGGGTGTAACCACTAGGCGAAGTAGGCGGTCGCCTAAGGTGCCAAGATTTGGGGGTGCCAAAAAGCGGTGCCCCAATTTTTTTTTACACTATTGCTGGAAAATGAATGAATAAAGAAAAGAGAAATGTCATTGAATATGCATTTTAACTTGTCGTTCTCTCGTACATTACAGTTATAATCTACGCCAGCTCTGTGTTGCGGGCACAAGCGTACTGCTTCACTATGGTACAAAGTGGCAATGACATCATTTTTCTTATCTCGTGCAGCCATTACCCATTCTGACAGACTGTTTATAATGCTAAGTTTACTAGTTTTCGGAGGTTGTCGACTGAGGCTAACTATTTTTGTTGAGTTGTTTCAGATCTAAGACTCTGGCAAGTGCTGCTGCATCATTTCACTAATACTCTGTGTCAATTGTGTGTATATGTTAAGTATTTGAGTGCATATGTTTCTGTGTGTGTGTAGGTTGTTGAAATTTGTCATATTGATATTGTCAGTTGTTGTATGACGGAGTATCCGCCATTCTAATTTTATAAATTTTATTAATAACAATAATTGAATAGTCTAAAGGTAGTAGATTTTGATGTGAAAAAATGAAGGAAGGAAGTATATGTGACTAAAAAGGGTGTATTTTTGAAAGTATTTTGAAAGTTTATAATAAGCAATACTCCGGGGAGGATGGGGGGACGCAAGGTGGAAGTTTCGCTTAGGGCGCAAGATATCCTTGCACTGTTCCTGCCAGACCCCTGTCTCCCACGTATGCCCCAGAATAATTCATGAACCAGGGGAAAAACCAGAGTTCACCTGCTTAACTTGTGTGGGGGACCCTCTCGAATAGGCATGCACTGAGGCCATCTAACTCCACCCAAACGGGGCAGGAGGAGGGATGGGATGTCATCCTTCTAACCTTTAGCCAAGTGGTTAGGTTAATCATCTGGAAAGTGGGAGACCCCTGATGCAAATCCCCCTGCCTGATGCGAAGGGATTTGAAGAACAATTTTCCACCTCTAAGATGAGTGCCCTAACGTCTCGACTACAGAATCATTCTAACTCTCTCTGCCTCAATTAATATTTGGTTATGCAATTATTTAATTAAACTGGAAAAAACTTCAGTAGGAGAGACCGAGGTAGACCCACATTCGTATTTTCCATAGGGTAGTCAGTAGCAGCAGCATGAGAAGTTGGGCAGCCTGATTGGGCCCCAGGTACAATTTAGGCAGCCAAATGCCTATCTTTCCTTGGTTCATGAATCAGATGCAGAGATGCCCTGCAATCCAGACTTCAGCCATGGTTACACTTACAGGATTATAGCTCTTTTGGTTATAGCTGTCCTCATATACCGCTGTAGCATGTCCTGGTGTGGCCACATTTGCGGCACTTGCAGCGGCACAGGGACTGGTGCATTATGGGCAGCTATCCCAGCATTCATCTGGGTGCAACGTGCTTTTCAAACGAGGGGGGTGAGGGGGAACATGTAGTGTGTATGCAGAGGGAGAGAGCGAGGGGATTTTCTACGGGCTGAGAGTCTTGTCGGTGGTTGTCCTTTGAAATTCAGAACCTGCTATAGTTTCTCGGTCACACAGCTGCCTTCATAAACATTTGAAGTGCTTATCTGCCAAGTTAAGAGAGAAACTCTGAAAAGGTACTTCCGCATTCCTCCTACCCGAGTTCAAAACAAAGCGAAGAGACGTCAATTGCCTTAAATGGCTCGGCGGCATGCCAGAGATCACTTATAACATAATGCCCATTTACACTTGCGATAATACTCTGCAGGGAATACGCAGTAGCTGTTATTCCTCAAGGAAGGGAGGATTATCAGGAGCGGTATAACTGTGGGTTTATAGAACAATACATGCCTTGCCAGTGTGGACGGGTAGGGAGTTATAGCGCTCCTGGAGGCTTTATAGCGCTATAAAGTGCCAGTGTAACCAAGGCCTTAGACACCAAACTCCATGACAGGGGTGGGGCTTATCATACCCCTCTCACCAGCATTGCCTATTGACTAGCTTACGCAGCTCCCTGCCTAGTGTGTAGACTTAGTGGATTGCATCCTAAGGTGCCTATCTCTCCCCTTTTATTGTATAGGGAGTGCGAGTGCCTAACTCAGGCTTTGTTGATTGCAGTGCACTTCCTGTGATTTTATAGGTGCCTAAAAGTTAGGTAATGTGACACTTTGTCCAACACCTAGCTCCCATTTACGGATCTGGGCCCATGAAGACACTATATAATCTTTAGCACACCACCTAGTAATATATTTGTAGTTGGAGTCCCACCAAGAGCTGGTAAGTTGTAAGTCTTGAAGGTCTTCGTAAATAATTTACTCTCCTATTCAAGTTAATAATATTATACAATAAGTCATTGCATGCCTTAGAAAATTATACTACTGTTAGAGATTAAAATTCATGCCAACATTTGTAAAATAACCGGTGCCAGAATGTAGTTAATAAAAACCTAAAATGGTCAGGAGTTGCCTCAGATGATAATAAACCAGTTTAGAGTTCTGTCCCAGTACATTCATTTCATTGGTGAAGAACAGCACCCAGATGTTAAATATTACACCTCTGAAGGGATGGCTGTTCCACTACTGACTTCATCAACTCTATATCATCAACTTGCCTGTCTACATTTAATGAAAACCAGAATTTTTGTTACAGCCAAAAACACTAAACAACATGTGGTTTGTAAATTTTATAGTATCATATCTGGATAATGTTAGGTATACTGAGTAGGCAACTGGACAGTATAATTATTTGAAGATACTGATAAGAATGCAATGGATGCAAGTAATTCCTATCAGTGCCATGGGGGATTTCAGTTAAAATAAAATGTAATGTGTTGCGCAAGAGTAACAATGTTGGATAGAAGAGGAGCTGGGTGAATGCCTTATAATGTACGGCTTGATTCTGCCCTCAGATACATAGCGCAGCTTCTGTTTACTTCAGTAGAATTAGTTCTAATTATACTAGTGGAGAGAACAATCAGTTTAGTGTGAGCATGCTAAGCTAGTCAATAGGCAATCCTGGTGAGAAGGATATGATAAGCCCTCAGGAGTCTAAACTATTGTATGCAACAGGCAGAGAATAGGGGGGACTGCTGAGATGTGCCTACAACCCTAGCAAGCAACCCATGCTGCAGGGGAAGGCAAAAAACCCTGAGGCCCCTGCTCATCTGACTAGGGGAAAATTCCTTCCAGATTCTGAAAATGGCAATCTGTTTGACCTTGAGCTTGCTTGAGCCAAGCATCTGAAAAGGAATTCTCTGAACTGCTTCAGAGCACCAGCTATCACCATCCAGTGTCTTATCTCCAGCCAGCTCCATCTCTGCTTCAGAGGAAGGAGAAAAAACAACCCAGAATACATTGGGGAGAAAAAAAATCCCTCCTGATCCTTCCAGGAGATCAGCTGAAATAGCCATTGCAAAATATTTTTTGTTATTTTTAAATCAGAAGGGATAATCTCGATGTTATTGATATTGACAGATATTGTGACGGAGTCAGACCAGAAGGGTATAAGAGAGTGCTGGAAGGGAGGTATATCAGCCTCCGGCTGAGCAGGTCCCTGTTCCCTGGATAGCCAAACAAAGGCTACTCCAGGATAATCAGGACACCTGGGGCCAATAAAGAAGCTTTTAGAAAACAGAAGAAATAGTTAGCCTGATTGGGACACCTGAAACTAATCGGGCTGGCTGAAACCAGTTAAAAACCCTCCCAGTTAGTCAGGCGGGTGTGGATGTCAGGAGCTGTGGGAGGAAGTTGTGCCTGCATTCTCCACCATTAATGTTACCTGAAAATGGGCCAGCTAGTAAGCACAGAGAGGACTAATGACTCACCAGCGTTTGGCAGAAAAGCAGCACATTTATTATGTTGATAGCTAAGTTCAAAAGAAGTGTGTGTGTGTCTGGGATCACACTCCCACTCCCAGGACAGATATGGCACTAGAGATGTCAAGATCCTTCAAGGTAAGTGTCCTACAGTGCAGCAATGGATAGGGTGATGAAGGTAAGTCTTCCCGAGGCACGATGGAATGCAACGAGGTGAAGCTGGCCAGGCGGGCCAGGCAAAGGGAATTCCGGATGAAGGTACAAGCTTGTGAGTGCACTCCTGAGCACATGGCCTCTTCCCCTTTTAAGGACCTGCTCCTCATGGCCTGCAACTAAAGATGACTTGGCCGCATCTGTTTGGTCACACTCCATGTTGGGCAGTGTCCGTGCATTGGGTGTGTGAGTGTTGCCTAATTAGAGTCCCAGACACCTTGTCTCTTCTGATCTTCCAGCTGTCTAAGCAGCCCATTCATCCCACAAGCATTCCAGGGGAGACAGGGAGGGGGAAAGCCCCTTCACAGGTATTCAGAAAGGAGGCAAAAGCATGGGGTAACAGACCTTTTGAGCATACAGGTTATAGATAGCATACAGATCACTGCTGCTCCTACAAGTTTAGAATTCATTTTGCTTTTATTTCATTTGACAAATCTGACTTGTTATGCTTTGACTTATAATCACTTAAAATCTATCTTTATAGTTAATACATCTGTTTGTTTGTTCTACCTGAAGCAGTGTGTGTGGTTTGAAGCATGTCAGAGATTTCTTTGTTAAATTGATTAACTCATATAAGCTTGCAGCGTCCAGTGGGCATAACTGGACATTGCAAGATGGAGGTTACTAGGGTTGTGTCTGGGACTGGAGATATTGGCTAGTGTCATTCAGTTACACAATCCAAAGAGCAGTTTACAAGCCAGAGGCATGGTAGATCTGGCTCCCAGAGTCAAGAATTGGAGTGACCTAGCAGATCACCGGTCCAGATAACACCAGAGGGGAACATCATAAGCAGTATCTAACTCTAAGCAGCAACAGCTGAGACTTACAGTAATGTGTATAAGCCATTTAGATAGGCATTAGCCCAGAGTCTTATAAATCCTGTTCTTTAAGATACTTTCCCTATCTCAGCATTTCACCAGTGGTAAGAAGTTTGTTTCTCCCAGTCTCTGAAAATGGTCCGAACAGTGGGCAGAGTATAATTAATTAATTTAATTAATGAATAAAATGGCAAGACAAATCAAATTAAAGGGTAAATGGTATAAAATCTTACTTAGTATGAAAGCTGGGTAATCCCAAAATAGGTTTAACATTTTCAAGTTAGAGAGGTTGAAACAAGTACACACTTAAATAGTAGAATGCAGGGATCTGCAACAGGTTATTTCCTTTTCTTTAAACCCCTTTCTTCCCTGATTGAAATAACCCATATAGAAGAAGATAAACTGAACGTTTTAGTTTCTTAAGAACTCTTCTATTTACATGTGTGAGTCAGAATCACCATATAGTAGCCAAGGTTAATTTCTTAGGGGGAAAAGAACCTGTTTGCTGCGTCCCTAATTAGATGCACTTGGGAGGTCCAGCTGTTTCCCCTTAATTGAAAGAGAACCATAAAAGTGAGTCATGGGACCTTGCTCAAACAATTTTGAAACCCTAGATAAGGAAATCAGGCATTGAGAAGGCAGAATGAAGGAACAAAAGCAGTGAACATTTTGTATTGATGGAGCTATAAGGAGCTTACACTGGAAAGGTTCTGTATTGAATGTTATTAAAGAGGTCCTGGTCAGAGAAGTTGTCAGTATACTGAGTGTTTGTGGGGAAAAAAGGATTTTCCTATTTGAACTTTTCTTTAAAATTATATCTATATTCTTGCTTAGTTTATTTAAAATCGTGATCATGTTTTAGGAAGATCTGCTTTCCCTCTTAATTTTTGCACAGCAGATATATTAAAACATAAATTAGAAAGTTATCAGGGAGGCTTATGCTGAGAAGTGTAAAAATGCTCATCAGAGTCCTTGACCTTCCTTGCAGTTAGGCTGTTAGAAACTTCTTGGCTGTAACTGCTTTTGAAAGCTTCTCATTGAGGAACAATGAGCTAAAGTCAGGGCTGGCGACAAGGGGGGACTAGGGGGACAGGTGTACCGGGCCCCGGACTTAAGGGGGGCCCCCATGTCAGGACTCAGGAGTGCGCAGGTGGGGTGGAAATGGGATGCTCTGCAGAGCCCCGGTGCGCGCGCGGCTGGCCGCATGGAAATCCCCCACTGGGCGGCCACCCCAGCGCTGTAGCCAAGCGCCCGCACCGCACGGCAGACTCCACAGCGGGCCCGGGGAAGCGCCCTGGTGTGCGGCGCTGACGGTGGCGGTGTGGAGGCGCCGAGAAGGGGAGCCGGCCTCGCCAGGGTAAGGGGGTAGGGGGCCTGGCCACACTTGGGGGGCAGCTCCGGGGGAGGGCCTTTGGGCGGGCGGGCTCTGCGGTGAGTTCACCCCCTGTGGGTGCTCGGGAGGTTCATTCATCGGCGTGGCTGGGCTGGGGGGGGCAGGCGAGGGGGCGGTGGGGGGGAGGCCAGGCTGGGCGGGCGGGGAGGGGGCCAGGAGACTAGGCTGGATGGGGTGGGCGAGGCGTGGGTGCGGGAGGGAAGGAGGTTTGGTGGGGGGGAGGCTGGGCTGGGCAGGTCAGGCATGGGGGGCAGGAGGCTGGGTTGGGAGTGGGAGGGGGGAGGAGGTTAGGTTCGGTGGGATGGGCCGGGCCAGGCAGGGGTGGGGGAGGGAAGGCAGTTAGATGGGGGGAGGCTGGGCGGGGGTAAAGGAAGATCACCCCCAACAGCAGGGTGGGCCAGGCAGGGATGGGTGGGGAGGGGAGGAGGTTAGGCTGGGGGAGGAGATTAGGTTGGGTGGGCCGGGTCAGGCGGGGGGGAAGGAGAATAGGCTGGGGGGGAGGTGGGCCAGGCAGGGGTGGTGTGCTAGAGGCCGCCCGCATGCGCTGCGCGCCTCACGCCACCGTGCTACTGCCGACTGCGCCCGGTACCCCCGCGACACGACACCCCCGCTATGCCCGACCGGCAAGGCAGTCGGGCTTTGTATCTTGCGATAGCCGTGCGTGTGTTCTTTGTTCTTGCAGCGTCTACGTTTTTACGCACTTATTAGTGTGTTTATATACCCATGAAAACATCATCATGAAACGACATAGATCTGGTGCTGTAAAGAGAAAGGAAAAATAAGAAAAAGAAAAGGCTAGCGAAGAGCTTAAGAAGAAAAATGTTCTTTACAAATTTTTAGAGAAGAGGCAGAAGACTGAAGAATTAGCTAAAAGTAACGAGCTGTCTGATGCTGCGGTAGTGTCCCAAGGTGGTTTAAATGAGGCATCGAGTTCAAAATCAACCGAAACCAAAACTTTGGAACAGGAGGTACGCCAGACTGGTTTTGAAATAGAAAAAAGTCCAGAAGAAGATCAAACTTCTGAGCCTAAGACTTTTCAAATGGACTCGACCGATACATTTAACCCAAAAGATCCAGGTGAATGGCCGCAACAATTTACTGATCGTGACCGACAACTTATTGTGAAATTTGGCTTAAATACTGAAACAAAATTGAAAGAAATGGTCACAAAACTACCACAAGATGTTGAAGGTCATGCATTTCCTACTTTTTTACTCCAAACAAATGCACCGAACAGACGCGAGAAGTCACCAAGAGACTGGCTTATGGCAAATTGTAAGACTAATGCATTGTATTGTGGCCCGTACAGGCTATTTTTGGCCAGTTCGCAGACGAAACATCAAGCAAGCTCTCTTGTTACAGAAGAAGGGTTTAATCCAAATAAATCAACATGGCATAAGTTGTACAGAAAACTTCCAGAACATGAAAATAGTCACCAACACAAGAATTGCTATTTGCAGTGGAGAACACTTGAACGTGCTGTTATGGGAGATGGTGCAGCAATTGACAATGAACTGCAAAAACAGTTAAGGACCGAAAGAGATAAAATGATATGTTTGCTAAAACGATTACTTGATGTTACAATTTATTTAGGCTCACGTGGTCAATCTTTTCATGGCGGTACAGAAAAGATAGGAGACGTGCACAATGGAAACTTTCTCGGTTGTCTCGAATTAATTTCACATTACGACACACTGCTAGAAGAACACTTTAAAAAAGTAAAGAAGAGCCAAGATGATGGGCTTAAACGACTTCAGGCTCACTACCTTTCACACGAAACTCAGAATGAGTTTATTGATTTGTGTGGAAAAAGAGTTTTGGACGTAATTTTGGATGAAGGGGAAAAAGCAATTTATTTTTCCCTTATATATGATGCAACGCCAGATGTAGCTCACATTGAGCAAAATGTATTGATTTTGCGATATGTTTTCAAAGATGCAGAAACCGGACAATGGATCATTAAAGAAAGGTTCCTAGAGTTCTTCGACTTTTGCCAAAAAACTGGATTGGAAATCGCAGATGAAGTGTTAAGCAGACTTCAATATCATGCCATCAATATTGACGATTGCAGAGGGCAAGCCTACGATAATGGAAGCAATATGTCGGGAAAATATAAAGGAGTTCAAGCTCGAATTCAAGAAAAACATCCAACAGCAATTTATTCACCATGTGCTGCACACTCTTTGAATCTTGTTGGTATGCATGCTGCATCATGCTGTCCTGACGCCATAACATTCTTTGGATGTATTGATCGCTTGTATGTTCTTTTTAGTGGCAGTCCTGACAGATGAGCATACTGACAAAAAAGACAGGTTGCTCTCTTCACAGAGTGATACCCGTTGGAGTTCCAAAAAAGAAGCTATACGTAGGCCCGGGCGGGGCAGGGCGCGGGCGGCGGGAGACCGGGGGGGGGAGGAGGGGGATGACAAACGATCAGTGTGACGGGCCCCAAAATTTCTGTCGCCGGGCCTGGCTAAAGTTAACATAGTCTTAGCTCAAAAGCTACTAGTTAACATTAGAAGCTGAATATTCAATTAAGCTGTATTTAGGGGGCAATTTGTGCCTTCCCCATACAATGGTTTCTCCCCTCCTGGATACAGACCATTTAACTTTTAGTACTCAATTATATAACCTTTACCCATGTTGGTAAGCACTTGCATCAGTAGTCTCACTAAAGTCAAACGTCAGTAAGTGCCCACTAATGTGAGTAACAGTTGCACCATACGGCTATTTTTATCCTTGGCTAAAGTGTTAGCTTTTTTTTCATGCAAATTTACCACTTCCATCCCTTAAGGCTGTTTGCTGTCTCTGCTTAGCAGGTTAGATAGATAGAGGGTCAGTAATTTTGGTTGTAATTTGAAAGTTACAATATTTTTCCATAATTGGAATATATCTCACAGATGACTTCTCACGTGCTGCCCCATCAGTTTCAAACTGGGATACTTATAAATGAGATTTCTGTGTTTTGTGTTGCAAAAGTAAAAAGCAACATTCAGCAGACTCAAAATTGACAGTTTACAACTATAATAGAGCAGATTGCACATTGATACCGTTATAAAATAATCTAAAATTACCTTCCTAGTGAGTTCTACCGCTCCTTAGTCATCTCATTCTCTGTTCATTCTGCTCTCTCTCAATCTGATTTTCTTCTTCTCTCACTGTAAGAGAATCTTCCCCTCACTCTAAACTCTAGGGTAAAAGTGGGGGGTCTCTTATGCTGCAGACCCTTAACTGTAAGCTACTTTTCCAGCCTAAGTTAAATCTTTTCCCCCCAAAACCCAAACTCTTCCAGTTGGGGATTGGATCCAGCTTCCACCACTCAGTGATTACCCCAAGACTATGGGGTGGGGCACCTTGACACCCCCCCCCCCCTTAAGCCACTGGAGAGAGAAAAGAACTCAGGCTTTGAGCCACAACTCCTCCCCCCCTTGCTATCTCATTACTACCAAGGAGAGAGATTTAAACACACAGACCTCACTAACCATGTGCTGCCCGATCCAAAGTTAGGATCCCTTTATTAGAATTATCAGACACTTCTTATACAAAAAAGGTTTATTAAAGAAAAGAGAACAAAGCATACAACTAATACAACTTCACAGGTATAAAGCTTTCTAACCTGAGTTTCCTTGCATAACTAGCCCCCTCTCCCTGGGGATTTCTCTCTCTCTGATAAATCCTACAGGGTAAGGACACCAGAGATCAAATACAAAGCATATGCAATCAATAGTTCCACTTACTGTTCATCTAACTTATGAATATATGAAGAAAAAGGAAGAGATGAGTTTCCATAGCTGGAAAAAGGTGGAGTCAGCCCAAAAGCCCTGGACGGACTGAACTAACTTCCTGG
The DNA here is from genome assembly GCA_032164245.1 of Sternotherus odoratus. Taxonomy (NCBI): domain Eukaryota; kingdom Metazoa; phylum Chordata; order Testudines; family Kinosternidae; genus Sternotherus; species Sternotherus odoratus. The sequence continues at coordinate 19,406,887 of JAVMKO010000001.1, forward strand.
TTCTGTCTCTAGGTAGTCTACTCTGACGTCACCCCCCCCCTCTCCTGTTCAGTTAACCCCTAACAGGTAAAACAACAACTCCAAGGCACTTCACTTATGACACTCACCTCATCCAGTCACCACCTTAATCCACTCTGATCTAGTGGCTATCTGACTTTTGTTCATCAGTTAACAATGAGCTTGGAAATTTATCTTTTGTTGGAGTCATATTTGTAAATCAATGTGTTTTCACTTTTCCACATTTACCATTTTCTCCACTGATGAACAAATCAATAACTGGCATGTACATATATTTTTCTGCATATCTTACATTATGACCTAATTATGACCTAATTACAAACTACTTAGAACAGAAATCACTTCACCCACAACTAAAATGCATTCACCTTTCAGATGAAATGTGAGAATTCTTTGACATTACATGTAATCATCTCTGGACACACAGTGAAGAATAGTTTTACCCAACTGAAACTAGATGGAGCATTTTAGGTAATCAGAACATAATATCCAACTGAAATTTAGCCATGACACTTATACTAGCACCCTTATCCTTGTGCAAAGTACCTTGGGGGATTTTTAATGATCACAAATGGGCAGAGCTTCAATAGTACATCTCGTCTGAAAGGTGTGTGTTCTCATTCAGTTCATATAATGGCAAAGAAAGTATTTGACTTCTACCCAAATCTTTTCTAGGACCTTTAAACAAGTTAAAATAAAAAGAGAACGAAGGAGCAACATAAAACATTGTAACAGAATGGCAATAATAGTCAACAGTAATTCATTCTCATCAGTAGGGAAAATTATGCTGTCTTCATTCTACTAAAGAACTAGATAGCTGCTTCATAAAACAGTGAACAGGTAGTATTATCACTTAAATAACACTGAGTTCAAATAATATTGAGAATATATGTCTACAAAATATATTAATTTACATAACATGGCAATAATTTTATGTCATTTAATTGTTTTCATTTTTCAGTATTTTGGCATGAGACAAAAGTTATGTTTATATTAAATACATCTTCCTGTCAATTTCCTCTGCAGAATTTCCAACAGTTTTTACCTCATTTATAGGTTGTTTCTGAGGGAGAAACACTTTCGAAGTGGTGAGTTGTTATTCCTGTCTAAATGGGCTCTCTGGCATGGATCACTCACTATTCCTTTGGAAAATCTCTCTGTTTAAAGTGTCGTCCATTCTAACACTTTTAAACCTTGGGAAGTAGCTTAATATTATTTGAAATATGTACCTATATTTGAAATTTTTAAACTGTGCTACAGAGACGTAATTTCTCGGAGGGGGTAACAACTATAAAGCTCAGCAAATACTGAGGGTGGGGCAGAAATTTCCAGACAATTTCATTTAAAATTTAGAATAACTTCCTTTTGATTGTTCTAACATCCACTTTCTGAGAATAGCCTAGCAAACTGGCAGGAATGTTCATTGTAAACTTAAAGAGACAATTGCAAAATATTCACAGAAAGGGAATTTGAAATTCATATTGGGAAGCATTCACACAGTAACATGACTAACTGTGCTGCTCATCCAATCAGAAATTATGACTATATCATGTGTCTTGTGAATCTAATCATGGCAAATACTTGCAACAATCTGCTTATGAATGAACTAAGGACCAAGAATTATTAGTAATTATTTAGTGAATAATTTTAAATAGCAAATACAGTTGAGAACAATATTTTATGAACACAGACATTTTATGAACACAGGGAAGGGAAATTCATCACATAAGTTATTTAAGAATTATTCTTGTTATTTCAAACATGGTTTGTTGAACAAAGTTCTTGCTGAGAACTAGCCTTAAAAAGAGTTAAAGCTTGTTAGAAAATGTAATTTGTGCTACAAGTAGATATGCTAAAGGGTTTTGTAACTTGTATATTAAATATTGTATTTATTTATTTATTTATAATAAAAGATGATCAATGCACCTTGAAATATTGGTTTTCCTTTGAACCCATTCTTATTTGACTCCAAGCTTACCTTCACTTAGTCTTTGTAGTTAAAACTTCAAAGTCTGATTCATATCATTGCTGAAAATCCACCAATAAGCTGGCAAAGACAATTATAGGTATATGAGTATGTACTAAAAGTGTCTTGTCAAGACACTCTCAGACACTTGTGGAATATGTAACTGACACTGACGAACATTTTGATTATTTTGACCACAGAAAATTTGAATGGCAGTAACAGATACAAAGCTGGAGCAGCAGTAAGAATAAAAATATGCAACAATTATTTTCATGTGCATCTCATGAGATGTCTGATACCCTGGGCATCCCATCAGATACTGAAAAGGAATGGTGTACAGAAATGATACATGTATTTGTGGAGCGAATTAGGGAAAGAGTTGATGGAAGTTCCTGATTAAACAGGAGTTGTGGAGTGAATATGTGATCTGCTCCAGCCAAAATCATACTAAAAGGGCAGATATCCTGACCCTCAAGGGTACTGGAGCCTATGCAGTAAGTATCACACTAGCATTTCCGCCCATTCCTGGTGTGGTAGGACCCCACAAACTAGGAACAATGTGATTGTATGTATGGCAGCACTAACAATGAATGAGGCCAGACTAGACTCTACCAAAATAAAAAATGATTCTATTTTGAATACTGAAGTTGTTCATTTTAACATCTACTTACATGGCTCTTAATAAATGTATATATTTTGTTTATTCACAAGAATTTGTGGGCTGAAGCAGGAGGTGGGTAGTTTACTATTCATCAATCTCTGCTTCTTAGCAGTGTCTATTCAGGGCTAGACAAAAGCCTGATTGAACAAGTAGGAGAAATTTTGTATTATACAGCCATGTAAATGAGCAGCTAGGACATTCTCTGAACAATTACATAAAAATGGCAAGTGACCTGCTGTACAATAGTTGCTTTCAATGAGATCCAAGGCCAAGACAGGCTTTTGACAGTTGCATAATACAGATGGATCATAATCAGCCAACACAGAAATATTCCTCATTCATGCAATAAATGGAATCACATTTAGCAGAAGTTGGAAAAAAAAAGAGTAATGTCAGATAAGAAAATTGATCATCATCCATTGAAGGTGAAAGCTTTTCTGATGTTATTAATGACAATAAAGCTTAGAATTCAGTATTAGGTCATGAAAGCCAGATAAAAATCAGATGTCTAGAAAAAAATGCAGTATCAAGAAATTTGGGAGCTACTCAGCCTGTGATCAGAACTGGTTTTGCAAAGACCTCTGAAATGCTGCAGCACATTGTAAATGTTTTATAAAATTAATAACTGGAGATAACATATGTTGTCAATATATGTAAAATACACAAAAGTATATTTAGAATATTTTGCAATACTTAAAAATATAGTTTCTAAATTAATTTAATTCTTGTACAATGAAAAGTAATAGATAAACAACAGTGGCTAGTGACGTTTTTATCCAAAGAAGAGGTATAACTTAAAGAGCAGCAGCACGTTCTTCCTTGCACTGTTATTTTGCTTCCTTGCTGTTATTTTTTCACTATGACCTGGAAGAATGTCTGCTAATATTCAAGGATAATTCAGTCTTTCTGTACAGTCTCTCCTTGACTTCCCAGATGACAACAAGGGTGCCAGTCAATGGAACACAGGAAGTACAATACCATTTCAAACCGATGGCCCATTTTTATGGTGTCCTTTTTGCTGAGAATAGCCAGCATGAAATATTCCACAGGAAGGTACATAATGTATTGTAATGAACAATCATGCAACATCATTCTCAGGAGGAAGCTTTTTTCTGGTCCAAGTAGGAAGCGATTGGCTGATGTGTGAAAGTTGATGCCTCTGAAATATTTTTTTATTCTAGTTAGTGTGACTGAAGATACTATTGTTATTATTCATATTTCTAATCTCTTCATATCCTTCTGAATTCTTTGCCTCAATAATACTTTATAGTAGGGTGTTCCACAGGTTAATGATGAGTTGTGTGTTTGTTTTTAAAGTATTTCCTTTTGATCCATTTTAAATATGTTTACTTTTTAGTTTCCTTTGTTCATTATGTACAAATTATGTAGTTTTGTTGAGTGCTAAATTCAGATGATGTTTTTCCTGATCTGTCTGTCTCTCCACGAGACTTGGACTGAGACCCCTATCTCGTGTCATGTACACCATCAAACTCCAGGCAATACTTTTTGGCTGCTAATTATCTTTGTGCCAGATTTAAGTTGTCAATTTTGTGTTGAAAGATTTTATATTTTTAAGCTGTGCAAAAGATTCAGCTTCACTAGAGTATAGTAAAAACTAGCCTTGACTCAAAGTTACCCACATCTGAGACCAATTGGTGCTTAATTAGAAATGGTTTTTTGTGTCTGCAAATTCCATCAAAGACATCTATCAACTTTCTCCTGACAAACTGGATATTGGCTAACTTCTTGAAGCTGCTTTTTATCAATGGATTTCAAAAATGTTTGCTAGGAACAGTCACTTGGGACAAATCAATATGGCCATTAGTCCTGCTTCTGGTTCTAGTGAACCAGGAAAGCCTGTGTGAACTGGAACTCACCATATGGAAACCAGATTTGATTAAATTCAATCCATTTAGAACGTGGCAACCTCCAAAACCATGCAAACCTTTTGAGAGACAAAAAATAACATACCCATTACTAGTGATCAGGTCTCTAGTCTGTATCCGATTACTAATCATCTGATCCATTGAGGCACCCAATGAAATATATTTTAGAAATGTGGGCAATAGATGTGGTCCATACTAATGTGTACATGTGCATGAGTTTATTTGTCTTAAGACATGATTAAACTGAACTGGATAAAGTGAGAACCATTCTATATGTCTCATAATGCAGTTCAAATACACTAGGTGTGGACTCAACTTTTACCCTCTGCCTGGGTTTCCTTTACTGTTTATTTAAATAATAGAAAACATAAGCCACAATCTGATCATCTTGCTTTAAGATGGTTGTTTTCCTAAGGTTTCTCTCTCTGTTCCTTCCTTTCGTTCATTCTCTCTTCTGAGAGACCCTAAATTTGGTCTGGCAGCTAGGGAGAGTCAGCAAAATAGCTCTACATCATTATGAAGGGTCCTATAGCCTGATTCCTAGGTGAATTAGCAGATTAGCTCTACTTCTCAATGGAGCGTTAAGAATGACAACATCTTCATAATAAGAAATGGGTGCTCCTATGAAAATAGTATTGATGCACTTCATTGTCAGAAATGCATTCAGAAAAGTCAAGGAAAAATAAAAACCTGTGCACCCTAAAAAACCTCTGGAAGACTAATCGGTATTTATTTATTTTTCTATTTAATTTATTCATTATTATTATTCAAGATAGTTCCAAGACACGTCTCATTCTGATCCCCTCCCCACCCTGACACTTACAAAATTCAAGGGGTCTGGATGTGAGCATTTCTTGTGCAGAGGTGAGCTTGGACAAAGCATAGACTCTAGGACGGCAAGATTTCTTCCCAAAAACTTTATATTCGAAAGCAGACAATACAAAACAGATATTAAGGTCCTGATCCATAGCCCATCAAAGTTAAAGTGCATCTTTCTACTGACTGTAATGGGATTTGGATTATGCCCATAGTGCCCAAAATGACCAGAAGAAGGGTTTGTATCTCAAAGTAGAGAAAAAAATTAAATTTTAAATAAATATTTATACTTATTTTATGAGTGGATTAACCTAGACAGGATTTGTGGAGGAAGTGGAGTGCTTAATTGTCATTGCATCATTGGCGGAGTTTTGTAAGAGGCAGTCTCGATGTCCTAGGTGGTTCTCAAACTGGGGGTCGCGACCCCCCCAAGGGGTCACGGGGCAATTACCGGGGGGTCGCGAGCTCCCCACACTGCTGAAATGCCACTGAATCAAACGCTTTCAGTGGCATTTTGGTGGACATGGCGCGCGCTTCAAAGTGTCTGTTGGAAAAGCCACCGAAGTGAAAGTTTCCGGTTTCGGCGGCTTTTTGATGGACACTGTGAAGCGCTTGGCATGTCCATCAAAATGCCGCCGAAACCAGAAGTATTCCATTCAGCGGCATTTCGGTGGACACAGAGGTTGTGGCGGCCTGCAGGGATGGGAAAAAGGGTCGCCGACCCCACAAGTTTGAGAACCACCGTGACAGATTCCAGTTTGGGTAATTAAATTTGCCTATTTAAAATCCCCTCTGTAGTTACACTTGATAAAAGTTATATTCCACTTATTTTTTGCTTAGGGATTTCTATTTTTTTCTATGCACAAAGCAACCACCTTTAAACATCTTTAAACCATCCTTCTTTGACTTAGCCTACCACCACTGCTATCCTACAAATCTGTCTGCTCCCACACTCATGATTCTTTGCTTGGTCCTAATTGTTTGTATCATAACAAGACAGATTAGACTGTAACTACTCAGGACACAGACCACATCTCACTGTATTTGTAAAGTACCATGCATACTTAATGCACTCTATAAATATTAATAAATAATAACAATAAAATGGATTGTGTGCAATATGCTAGGACTGAATGACTGCCATGTTCCACCTAAGATATAGCTGCATTGCAGTCATGGATAAATGCATACATTATGCACCTATGAAGTGTTGTAGGAATCTTTACAAATACATAAATATAAGTTGTTATTGTTGCACAGTCTTTCTCAACATGAACTCAGAAACAATTACCCCCAGGATGAAATCCATATCACACATATCTCAGATTCTTTTCCATAGTTCCAGAATAAGCTGTGAATTATTCAAGGAAGAAATGTGTACTAACTCCTCAATGAGATCTTTCCTATTAACAATAACAGATTGGTTGGTTGTAAAAGAGCCAAGTTGTCAAAAAGGATATTGTCAAGACTTGTTCACCCCCGATATGCAGAGGAGTTTACTCGTGTAAGTTCTCTCTTCACTGTGGGGAGGATAATTCACTAAGGAATCTTAAAGCTTGTACTATAGATGTGAAGTACATGAGGAAAGCAACTAAAATAAAACAGGCTGTGTTGTTGATTTTGTATGTAAAAGAGATATCAAAACAAGTCAAATAAAATGACAGTTGGAGAATGCCTGATGAATTTGAGTCTAATGGAAAATATAATGTTCATAATGATGCAATCCCAAAGTGTTTTCAATGCCATAAAACACCTGCTGTTTGCACCCTTTAAAGAATCCTAATGAAGACGTGCAGTCCAAAAGCATGGTTGCCAACTAGCTCCAAGAGCTGTTGTGATGGAGGAAAGAGATGAATTGCTATGGAGACAATAGATAGCTAATAGGCAGTGTGGTAGGTGAAATAAAAGGGAAGGAGGAATAAACAGACAATTTTTTAAAAAAATGATACATAATAACAGTGCCTAACACAAAGAGTTTCTGATTTTATGTTGAAATTTGTAAAGGGTAAATTTAGATTCTGTCAGTGAAAACTGATGGAGCCATTAAAGCATTATTGGAGAAAATTCCTTCCAGACAATTGTCTACTGTTTAAAGCAGGGAACTAAGAGATGTAACCTCTGGGTCCTATTCTTAACTCTACCACTGATTCTATGGACTTAGGCAAGTCATTGCACAAATTTACGGTGGAGTTACGTAAGGGTTACTAACTGCTAGAAGTGCTGTGGATACCCTTCCCCTAATTAGCCAATTAATTTCGGAGGTGGGGAGGGGGCAGAGAGCTGAGCGAGTACGGGGTCCGTTGGAGGGGGCAGAGAGCAAACCTGACACCCCCACCTCACCCCGCGACCAAACCCGACACCCCCACCTCACTTACCCCTCGACCAACCCCGACTCACATTTTCACTCCCCCACCCAAACCCAACACCCCCACATCACCCCCCTACCAACCCCAACACCCCCTGACCAACCCCAACACCCACACCTCACCCCTCACCCACCCAGACACCTTCCCACCCCCCCAGACCAAACCCAACACCCCCGGCTCACTTACCCCCCGACCAAACCCGACACCCCCACCTCACCCCCCAGACCAAACCCGACACCCTCACCTCACCCCCCCAACCAAACCCGACACCCTCACCTCACCCCCCAACCAAACCCGACACCCTCACCTCACCCCCTGACCAAACCCGACACCCCCACCTCACCCCCCGACCAAACCCGACACCCCCACCTCACCCCCCAGACCAAACCCGACACCCCCACCTCACCCCCCCAGACCAAACCCGACACCCTCATCTCACCCCCTGACCAAACCCGACACCCCTACCTCACTTACCCTCCAACCAAACCCAACTCAGGTCCGTCAGAGGTGGGGAGGGGGCAGAGAGCTGAGGGATTCTGGGGTTCCGTTGGAGGGGGGAGGGGGCACAGAGCTGAGGGATTCCGGGGTTCCGTTGGAGGGGGGAGGGAGCACAGAGCTGAGGGATTCCGGGGTTCCGTTGGAGGGGGGAGGGGGCAGAGAGCTGAGCGAGTGCGGTGTCTGTTGGAGGGGGTATTATGACATCATAACTATGTCACAGAGAACAGCAGCTGCCCAGCTGATGTGATTGGCCTTTAAAGAATTTCACCCCTGGGGGGCATCAGAGATGAGATTTGAAAAATTTTCGACTCTTATGGTCATTAGGACCCCAAGACCTATAACTGTACCAAATTTCAAGTCTCTAGCTCAAACGGTGTGGAAGGAGTAAGCATACATACACACATACATACACGCATACACCATTTGACTTTTATATATATAGATGTTGGGAGATAATAAGAGGGTCCAAGATACACCAGTCTCCGAGCTGGCCCCTCTCCCCCCATGGCAGGGAAATAATTGAGAGATTCCCAGATGATCCTGACAAGTGAGCTGCATGCACACATTGCAGAGAAAGGCAAAAACCCACCAAGGTCACTGTTAATCTGACCTGGGAAAAAATTCCTTCCCAACCCCACATATGGCAATCAGCTAGACCCTAAGCACATGAGAAAGAGGCAGCCAAGCACCTGAGAGAGAGAAAGAGAATGCTCAAAGCCAGCTCAGAGCTCTGGCCCACCCCACCCAATGTCCCATCACAGGCCATGGCCAACCCAGATGTTTCAAGGAAGGAGTTAAAAAATACCCGGAATACATTCAGGGAGAATACCTTCCTGACCCCTGCAGGTAGCTGGCTGAAACCCTGAAGTATGAACCATTAGGAACACAAGTCATAAACTAGAAGTGAGCTCCAGGACTCCAGCTCCAACCTTCACCTTCAGACTTAATATTTGCCCAAACTTGACACCTTCTGTTTCAGAACCAGATTACAAATACTGTTCCTTTGCTAATTCTCCTGTTCCCTGATTTCCCCTCCTTTCACTCAGATGGCTTCCCTTTGTCTAGCCATTCTTTCTCTTCGTTTCCTGGATTCTTGCTTTGTTTCTTTCATTAGTCATATCTCAATCCTTGAAGACAGGAAAGGGAGAGAGATGAATTCCTACTTCTTTCAGCCCAAGAAACAGGGCACAAAGATCAAGTCAAATCACTAGTAATGATAAAAAAGAAATTGAAGTCAAATCTTCATTCATTCGTTGTATGACATTCCACTCTGTATTCAAATTTTCTATTCTGTCCATATCACATGGAAGCCCTATCGCTGATAGTGCCTCACTCCACTCAACTGTCAGTATTTTATAAGATAAGCATCTGTAAAAGGTTGAGTGGAATCCAAAAGTTGCTGTTGTAGATTGGTAAGAATCAAGTCTGTATTTTTTCAGCTGTCTTAAACACTTCTTGTCTTCTTCACTTAAGGGACATAAGTGTCTTCATTAGTCAACTTCTGTACTGAAGTCTTTGCTTCTTTTAGGTTAGAGGTTTATTGCAGGAGTGGGTGGGTAAGATTCTGTGGCCTGCATTGTGTGGGAGGTCAGACTAGATGATCACAATGGTCCCTTCTGATCTTAAAGTCTGAGTCTATCAGTCTAGTATGTTTTCAGCAGATATCTCTCTGATTGATCCAAGTGTAGCTTCTATTGCAGAATAAAGATCTACTACTGTTGTAGCTGATGCTTGGAATTGTTTGACGACTCAAGTGGGTTCAACAGTTGACTCATAAAAGAGAGAATGGCAATTGTCTTCTCTGAATATAGTAGCAAAAGTAGTCCACCCGCCTCACTACTCAGATCCGTCCCATCTTGGCAGATACTTTCCGAAGTCAGTAATAATGGTTGCAGTAATTTAAAACAGGGTCCATAAATAGAGATGGGAGGCAGAATAGTGAGGGACCTTGAAAGCAAGGGCAAGAAAACTGCCTTTTAGAGCATGAGGGAAGGAAGAGACAACGGAGAGATTCAAACAGAAGAAAACATGGTCAGAGCTGATCTTAGCAGCTGCACTCTGAATTAATGGTAGGAGCAATATGTGTGTCAGAGGAGGCCACAGGGCTAGTAGTCGAGGCAGGAAATAAGGAGTGTGTTGTGAGTTTTAACAATAAGACAACATTTTAAAAAAGTTATGGGGGGAAAGTGGCATGATTTGGGCATTGCTGGGATGTATGTGCCAAGGGAGAGGGAGGAGTCAGTGACCACCTTCCAGTTTATGGGCCTGAGTGACAGGAAGAATGGTAGTGTCAAGAGTAACAGAAAAATCAGAAAGGGGTGAGAGTCTGGGAGTTGAAGATCAGAAATTCAGGTTTGCTCATATTAAGTTTGAGATGCTGGTCTGTCACCTGGGAGGAGGAGATGTCAGAGAGAGCAGTGTGGGACTGGATGGGTGGAAACAAGTCAGTAATGAAAAAATAGATTTACAAGTCTTTGTGATAAAGTACTGTAAGTGACTGTGTAGTATTGTGTTATAGTTCATTGTTAAAAATGCCATGTTCCATCCCCAGAGGAATCTAGATTTAAGTACTGGTTGAAATTATCCTTATATTACCACTGAAAACTCAGCATTTCTAGCACTAATATTTGACTTTATTACACTATTTTGCAGTATTAACTACAGTACTAAGTAATAATTGTAACTGTCTAGTAAATGCGACAAAGAGTCCTGTGGCACCTTAAAGACTAACAAAAGTATTGAAGCATAAGGTTATGCTTCAATACTCTTGTTAGTCTTTAAGGTGCCACAGGACTCTGTCGCTTCTGCAAATCCAGACTAACATGGCTACCTCTCTGATTCTTGTCTAGTAAATACAAATATCATTGCACTATGAATGCCGATTTCTATTGGTAGCCCCTCTGATACCAGTCAGCTCTGTGTTTTTGGGAACCAGGGCACAGTTTGAGGAACCAGGGCGCAGTATCCAGCCTGTCTGTCTCATGAAAGACACTCCCCGCCCAGTCTCTGTTTGAACCAAAACTGATCAGAGAAAAGGTCTGCAGAGAACAATGAAGGGTGTTGGGAGACACGCCTGGACCGCTCCTGACAAGGTGACAAGAATAAGACATCTCGATTAGCATAAGGAATGGAGAACTGAGACCACTCCCTTAGCCTCATCTGCATGAAAGATGGACAGGAATTACCATGAAGAATGAGGAAAAGAGAACCGCACTGAACTCTTGGACCTAAAAAGCAGGGATGCATTGCATTCTGGGAATCCCTGCTCCAAATGCTAATGAACCTACACCTTCACACACCCAGATCAGCAATTATCAGATGCCATTCTAGTAATAGATCTTTGATTCATATCCCAAAATACTGAAGCAACCTGGTTACATTGTGAGCTCCCTGAAGAAAACACCACCCATAGCCAAGAGTGATCAGCCCCTATTGTCTATCCTAAAGCAAACCCTTGAATCCCTAGTTTACTCCTAAACAAATCTATTGTTCTCCCTTGAACCATAGTATCTTCTCTATAAACCCCCTACCTGTGCCCAAGTCAGTGTACTGATGCTAGACCCAAACTCTGCCTCAGTTCCACTGGGACTCCATCATCACCTAGCTGATCATGCTAGGGGCTCTGCCTGTCTCCAGCATTCAGGACCCTGAGCTACAAACATCACCTGGGACCCCCAACCAGTTCAAGCCTCATGGAGTGGGTGAGATCTCTCTCTCTCTCTCCCTCCCTCTCTCTCTCTCTCTCCCTCCCTCTCTCTCTCTCTCTCTCTCTCTCTCTCTGGTATTAACCTTTAAAATGTAACTGTTCTGTTTGTTTAACCCTCCTTCTGTAGTTATGATTAGTATTCAATAAATAACCCATATGGTCAAGTTAGTTGTTTCTCTCTCACTTTCTGAATTTTACTCATTTGTGTCTGTAGCTTCCACCATTTACTCCTCAGCAACACTTCTTTTACCTAAGCTAAAAGATCCCTGTGATGCCCAAATATACTGTGGGGTTTGCTCATCAAGTTGGTTACTGTGAAAGTGGAATAGGGACGTATTAAACTTGGGGCACATAAGGGGAGGGCAGCTGAGAGTGCTGCTCAACTCAACCCATTGAGACCAGGAGCACATAAGGGTATCAGCTTGAGAGTGCTGTTCAACCCAGTCCGCTCAGACTTGCTCTGTTAGTGTGTGTGTGTATGTGTGTGTGTGTGTGTGTGTGTGTGTATGTGTGGGCGCGTGCGCATCTAGTTCTAGGGCTGGAGGAACCCAGCCCCGGGGAACCTAGCAGGATAGCTCCACTGGGAGGGGACTTGCAGAAAGAAGGAGTAAAGTTCCATATGAACACAAGTGACATAAGCAGCACATTAATATAATTACAGAACTACCCCCCCCCCAGAAGAGTAACCCGAATAAATGAGCATACCCCAAAGTAACGGGCACATTTGTTAACACCTCTCTGGACCAGATCATCAGCTAATCCAAATCAGCATTGCTTCATTGAAGTAAGTGGGTCTATACTACTTTTCATCAGCTGTAGATTTGGTCCCATGTATTTTGTTGGAACTTTGTGAGGTAAATGGCACTGTAATATATAAGTATGACAGATACTCATGACTAATCCAAAAGCAGAAATATTTTTGAATGCACTAGATATTGACAAAAATCTCCTTGAACGAGTTGGATAGTAAATCATCTCTAAATTGTATAGGAATAACAGTCCAAGATTAAACACAGTTGCATCGATTTTCTTTTGTCCATTCTCTTTTTGAGAACACAATAAACCAGCCACTGGAAACAAGAAGTGTACTATGTAGCTTCTGGCAGGGGCTGACACTAGTTCAGCTAGAAGGCTGTTAGATACAATTCTCAGCATAGTTGTGACCGGGGTCCCAATGAGGGCCAGAAGAGGTCACTCAACTGCAAAGAATAGGGCAGACAATCCACAAAAAGCTGGTGGATATTCCAATACTTAGAATTAACAAACCAGCATAAAACAGCTTCTTTACCTCAGTGGTTACTCAGAAGTCCAAACAACACAGTTTCCTTACAATGATCCAGCCTCAGGCCTCCATTAAGGTGCCTAAGTCAAATATGATGAAGATTCCTGAATTTTATTTCATCTCATAAAATAAAAGGTTCTGCAATGACCCAGCTTCGGCTCCAGCCTCCTTACCATGCTGATCAGCAGCGTGTCTGGCAGATACGTGGAGCCAGACACGCTGCCCCGCCCCCCAAAGCTCTGCCTGCATGGTACACTGAGGCTCTGGGGGAGGAAGGAAGGCAGGGGTGGGTCCAGCGGCAGCCTCCCACCTGGAGCTCAGAGGGCTGGGCAGGATGAGCCCGGGGGCTGGACGTGGGCGCAGAAGGTTTAAGGTTGTTTATTTTGGTACTCTTTAATGTTTAGGTTTTGCTTTTTTGTTTGTTTCCTACATTTTCTTTAGGTTGTTGCGCAAACTCATAATCTCTCTTTCTCTAAGTGGTTTCAGTGCCACTAAATGGGACAGAACACCACATCCAGGAGGTGTGTGGGTTACATAATGGGGGGAAAGGATGCCATAAGACTACAAAGCAAACTCGTTCTGCCCCTCCCCCCAAAAAATTGCTGGATATTTATAGCCTTAACTCCAATTTAAGAGGGTTTTTTTTCAATTTGCTTGCTTTTTGTTTTTGGCTAGGATTTTATATGTAACAAAGACACATTGGATTAAAAGAACACTTCAGCTAACATTCTGAAAATATTCTTAAGTGAATTCAGTAAGTAGTGATGGTCCAATAATAAAAACACAAACACCTGTAAATAAACTGTCAATTACTGAAAAAATATTCACAAATAATTTATTTGAGAAATAGTGTTGGACCATCTACAGTCCTGATCTGAATTGATCAGACAGTGTAATCATGTATTAATATAGCATTTATCCAACAATCATTTTGAAAAGTTTGGGTTTAGGCAGCTCTATTACTGAACATCTTTCTAAGCAAAAGCTGTTATGTTTAATTTAATAAAATAATGCTACATCCCAAATCCTCCTGGTAGCTTCCAGCCCTAGTATCTAGACTGGAAATTGGACACATGCATCCAAGGCAAAGACACAGAAGAGAGCACCAGACCTGATATACAAAAGTCACTTGAGCCTATTGTATGCAGTAACCTTTTGCATCCCTTACACACGCCAACTGTAGGTTGTATAGCAGCACCCTGCCCCTGGGGCCGTCCTTTCCTTACTTGTCCCTGTGCACCACCATGTATGGGGTGTAATCACCTCCAAATCCTTGCCCACCTGTCCACAACAGAACTACATTAATTCCCTTGCTAAGGTACCTGCAGCAGCTGTGTGGCATGAGACGAGGAAGACACTGAAACATGCTGCCAACAGCTCTCTCCAGTCTAGTGTGTTGACCTTAGTTAGCGATTTGGACAACTCCCATGAACTGCAGGGTATATTCTGATTACAGTAAGCTGGATGCTTTCAACACACAGTCTTCCATGATCAGGCTAAATGATGGCTCCATTGTGTCCTTGCTGATCATAACAGACACATCAACAGGTGCAGTAATTTACAATAACAATATCTTTTGTAAATGGCATTGTGTCTGTGATATCTAGATAGAATAGTTGATCCAAAAATATATTTGGGTATTTGAAATGAATAAATATTCAATAATAACTGGCAGGGCCGGCGACCGGGGGGTACTACGGGTACAGCTGTACCGGGCCCCCCGACTTTAGGGGGGCCCCGGTACACCGCTGTACCCGTTGTGTCCCCCCTTGTCGCCGGACCTGGAGAGAGGGGAAGGGGCGGTGAGGCGGCGCGGCTCTCCCCCGGACAAGCGCGCCTGGCCCCTTGCAGGAGCAGAGAGCCCGGCCGGCGGCAGCAGCGCTGGGGGGCGGGGGGGGGGAAGAAAAGGCGGCTCACGCTCCCGCTGCCGCCAGCTGTCAGCTGGCCGGGGGGGGAGCGCCGGCTGGGCTGGAGAGGGGGGCGGCTGGGCTGGGGGGGGGGGCCCATCCGCTGTCGGCTGGGCTGGGCCCCGGCTGGGCGGGGGGGGGGGGGCATCCACTGTCGGCTGGGCTGGGGGGGGGGTGGATGGGCTGGGGGGGGCAAAGTATCGGAGTAGGGGGCCCCCCAATTTCTGTCGCCAGCCCTGATAACTGGTAGTGTGCTACCAGCTCATAGTAGCATTATCTATGAAATACACAACATAGTCATATCCTTTTTTTAAAAGCATGAGAGTAATTTTCCCACTGGTTCTTATAATAAAAGACATGGGATAACACAATGTAATTTTCATGCAATGTTTTATAGACTATATATATTATATGCATGTGTATATAGCTTATGAAATTACCTATTTATTTATATTTGTACTATGGTACAACTTGGAGACTGCACTGAAGATTGGGGCCCTATTGCACTAAGTCCTAAATACAGTATTAGAAAGTCTCTGCCTCAAAGAGCTCACAGTTTAATGCCCTGTCTTCCTCCAATGAAACTGTCCTTATATTGGTGGGAACTTCCATGCATCCACATGCAAGTTTTTTTCCCCATTCATGATTTTCTGGATACCCATTGATGGAAGTTATTCCAGTTCCCACTGAAATTACTCTTCCTATGTGGACCTTAAATCAGTGTAGTGCCTGGGAGAACACATCCCACTATCTTTGGAACAACACTGGTGAAAATAGTCCTCTCATGTCTGTCCCACAGTGCATCGGTACTTACAGAATTACATAAGAACATAAGACTGGCCCTACTGGTTCAGACCAAAGTTCCATCTAGCCCAGTATCCTGTCTTCCAACAGTGGCCAGTGCCAGGTGCCCCAGAGTGAAAGACCAGAACAGGTAATCATCAGGTGATCCATCCCCTTGTGTAGGTATATTAGAAAGCCATCATAAAGAAGGCAAGCTGCTGACTGTATCTATGTAAAGTTTGTAAGCTAAAGTTTGTAAGCTGTTAATCAACTCTGAAACCAAGGTGATACTTTGTTATTGGTACATTATAATAGTAACAGTACATAGAGACTCCCACCCTCTGTAGTTTTATGTTCAACAGGGAGTCTCAAATAGATTAGTAATACCCTGTAAGTTAAGGAGACAATAAGATAAATATGATTCAGTTAAAGAAGACATGTGAATGAGTGCTTGGTTTAAATGATGAATGAATGGTTAGGGAGTTGCCAGCCTAAGAGCCGAAGAATCCAGCATCCTGGGTCGAAGAAGGTGTCAAGTGGAAACAACCAGGGACCCCCAGAGGGCAAACTGGAATCCACCCGAACATCTCAAAGGAGGAGAGAACTGACAAAGCACCTGACAGTCATCGTGGAGTCATCATGACAAACAGCATGACAAAGCAACTCCAATGGACTGGTATAGGAACAAAATCCTATAAAAATAGACTCTAAAGGCTGGGAACTTTGAGTCTCATTCTGCCACCAACCGCCAGGAGCATCGGATGCACATCTGACCCGGATTCCACTCCACTCGTGTACCGGCTACCTGGTCAGTACTCTGTCACGAGCAACTTCTTAGGCTGGTAACTATAACATCTGCGCAGAACTTGTATGAATGATTGCATGAATGGATATATGAATACATAGAGGAATAATAGTAACGTAGAATTGTGGGTTTTTTCTGTATTTTTATTATATTTACAATAAATATGGCGTTTTTGCCTTCTCTCTCTTATAAGGTCCTGTTAGTCTTGTTTTTATAGTATAACATTTGTTGCTCATTCTCAGCTTCTGGCAAACACGCTAGGGACACCATTCCTGCCTATCTTGGATAATAGGTCCATCAATGGCTATCTTCCATGAATTTATCTAGTTCTTTTTTTAACCCCGTTATGGTCTTGGCCTTCACAACATCCTCTGACAAGGAGTTCCACAGGTTGACTGTGCGTTGTGAAGAAATACTTCCTTTTATTTGTTTTAAACCTGCTGCCTATTAATTTAATTTAGTGAACCCTAGTTTTTGTGTTATGAGAAGTAGTAAACAACACTTCCTTATCTACTTTCTCTACACCAGTCATGATTTTATAACCTCAATCATATTTCCCCTTAGCCATTTATTTTCCAAGCTAAAAAGTCCCAAAATTATTAATCTTTTCTCAGACAGAAGCCATTCCATACCCTTTATTATTTTTGTTACCAATTTCTGAACCTTTTCCAATATATATTTTTTGAGATGAGGCAACCACAATATTCAAGAACTCTGCATTGCTGGCTCCTCACTGAAACAGTACCCACCCTTTATCTTACAGCGACCTGACACTAGCTCTCATTGGGCCTCAAGACCAAAGGATTAAGTCTTTGGAGGACAGTCACCCTTCATCACACTGGTTTCCACCAGGAAGAGTCTCTTCTTTGGTTGGAACACTCATGGTCAAAGCAGAGGCATCAAGATCAAGGTCAATGAAAGGGAGGGGCATATTTGAGAGGAGGGATAGCTCAGTGGTTTGAACAGTAGCTTACTAAATCCAGTGTTGTGAGTTCAATCCTTGAACAGACCAATTAGGGATTTGGGGCAAAAAGAGGGATTGGTCCTCCTTTGAGCAGGGCATTGGACTAGCTGATCTCCTGAGGTCCCTTCCAGCTTGAGATTCTATGAGGTGGGTGTACCATGGATTTATATAGAGGCAACATGATCTTTTCTGTTCTCTTATCTATCCCTTTCTAAATTATTCCCAGCATTCTGTTTGTTTTTTTGACTGCCGCTGCACATTGAGTGGATTTTTTCAGAGAACTATTCACAATGATTCCAATTTCTCTTTCTTGAATGGTAACAGCTAATTCATACCCCATCATTTTATATGCATAGTTGGGATTATGTTGGTCTGTTTTAGACATCTGTCCATAGTCCACTGCTCCAGGGTTATCTAGGCTGGAAGTCACTTACTTGTTCAAATTGTGCTTGATCACTGAGGCAAGACATGACAAGTGAGAGTAACCATCATAAGAAACAGGAAGGGACGATCAGGCTAATAGTAATATAACGTGCATTTATATGATGTTTACAGAATTGTTCACACCCAGATGGTTTCCAGTCTGTCAACTTTTAAAATTTTTATTTAAAAAACAAGAACCACCAGAAGTCCCTACTACCCATCTACCTAACAGTTAGCAGTTTCCTGTAGGCATCCTGGCAGAAAGGGTTTTTGAATAGGTATTGGATGAAGGACCAGAGTAATGGCTTTCCAGATTAGATTGCAGAAGGTGTTCCACGCATAAGGGAATGTGTGGAAATAAAGCCTGATGGTATGGAAGAGGAAGAGAGACAGAAGAAATGAGGACCCGAGACTTGTACCGAAATATAGTGCAATATAGATATGAATGTAAATTTTAACACTTCAAGTTATAAAGTTATTAAAGGAAATGTGCATTATCTAATGTATTTACTAGTAGGCACAGTAGTGATAGCGCAGCACATAATATATAGTCTATACTTTTGAGCTATATTATGAATGCATCAGAGGCAACATCAAGTAGAACAGCATGGTCTAGAGAAGCATAATTGGTTAGTGGGCTGAGGTGACGACGGGGAGCCAGCTATTCCTGGGTTCCCAACTCTGCTTGAAAAGGTCACTCAGTCTTGTCATAAAAAGGCTGCCTTGTCTCTATTAGATTTTTTTTTTTGGTCAAAAAGTCCCCATGGATACTACCACCATTACAGCTTCACTGGTGACTGTGACAGTGAGTGCCCTAGGTTCGATAAAGTTCTGGTGATCACTGGCACTTTAATCATGAGTACATTCTCGTCTAGACTGACTTTGCACAGGTTCTATGTCAGAGTGGTTAAAAGACTGGCAGTCCTGGGAAAGCAGAACCAGAAACAATGGCAATAAATCTTCATGTAAGACACAGCTTTTGCTTTCTATATTAACATATTGTGATGGTGTACCCCATAAGGCTTTAGGGTGTGTGTGACTGTAAATATCTGTATATTACTGGAATATGGTTTTGCTGCATATGCCATGTAACATATCTCAGTGAAGGTAATGATCCACTGGATCTGTTCATCCTATTTGTATGTATGTGTCTGTTTTGTATTCAAAGTTATGAATATTGGCTATGTGCTTGGTTGGTTGTATGTGGACTTTGGAAAGCAGTTGAACAGCTCTCTGAGAAAAAACTATTCTCAGTTAAGCCCAATTGAGAACCAAGCTAACAATGAACTTTGTAGATGCACGTGTACACCCGAGCTTCCTCAGGAATGCGGCCTGACTGGTAATGAGCGGAGTATGGTTCAAACCTGGGACTGGACCATGTGCTCTGAGAGTCCATGTGGACTCTGCAGAAGAAGGAGGAGAGGCTCTCCACCCACAAGAGGAAGTCTACATAATCCCAGGAGAGACCTCTGTATTTTGTTCTCAGTTGGCCCTCCACCCCCAAAGGATACTGGGAAGAAACTGGAGCAGAGGACTGTGGCTGCGGGGTGGGGGTGGGGGTGGGGATGGGGGTGGGGGGAGTGATAGCTGGACCCAGGCTAACGGAGTTTAGCCTGAAAGAAGGAATTCACTGAGGGTGAGGCTTTTTACTGTATAAGTGTTAGATTTGCGTATTCTATTTTATTTTATTTGGTAATTCACTTTATTCTGCCTGCTACTACTTGGAACCACTTAAATCCTATTTCCTGTCTTTATTAAAATCACTTTTTACTTATTAATTAACCTGGAGTACGTGTTGGTACCTTGGGGGGGGGAGGCAAACAGCTGTGCATATCTCTCTATCATTGTTATAGAGGGCGAACAATCTATGAGTTTGCCCTGTATAAGTTTTATAGAGGGCAAAACAAATTTTATTCAGGGTTTGACCCCCATTGGGAGTTGAGAATCTGAGTGCCAGAGGTAAGAATACCTCCTGCCTGTTTCCAGGAAAGCCCACAGCTGTTAGGGAACGTGGCTCAGACCTGGCAGGGTACTGAGGTCCTAAGCTGTTGGGGCAGGAAAACTGAGGCAGGGGTAGCCTTAGCACATCAGGTGGCAGTTCCTAAGGGGTTTCTGTGATCCCAACCCATCACACATACATTCTACTTAATGTGCTAGTGTTGGCCAATCCAGTCCCAAAGGGTTTGGGGTGCTCAGCCAAATGCTAACTAGAACTGAAAGTCTGAGTTTAAGTCAAAGAGGTTGCTGAATGGGGTTTAAAAGAATAAGATAAATATCAGACAAAGATGAAATGTTGTGACTATCATTTGTATGAAGGACCGTATTTTATGTCATTTAAAGTTTGATTTTTCCAGACTTTTAATGGCCTCTTAATCGGTACAGCCATTTAAGAGACAATAGACTATCCATTAGCTTGTCCTAATTAAAAGGATTCTACTGTATTACAAATGTTGCTCTTTAGCCTAATTATATACAATCATATTGACTGATTTCGGTCTGCATCTGCCACAGGCAGCTTTTGTTACATCATCTTTCTCTCAATTTTCTTAATGTAAATACTCCATAAATATAATCCATCTTCCCTCTTCTCTTCTGTGACATGCCTGCCTTTTGCCAGTTAAGCATCATTAGTGTTCAGGATATTTTCTGTTTACGGTTTGTATTGCAGAACGTATACTTTCAAGCATGATAAAATATGCTAAAAGTAATTTACCTGCTTTACCTGGAAGTGGGACTGGGCAACAAGAATTCAGTCACATTTGTGAAAATTCAAAGTAATTCCATTAGATTTAAATAGAATGAGTCCAGATTTGCACCAGTGTAACTCACATCAGAATCTGACCCCTGGTGTCAACAGCTGTTGCATGCAATGCTCCCCCAAAAGCAAATGTGGCTATAGATACAGAAGCAGAATGTCTCACTCTACATATGTTATAGATCTTGTCTTTAGACTATGAACAGACAGTCTCACTTCACCTGTTCATACAAATGTATATCTAAGCTTTGAAAATATATCTACAAATATCTGAGAGATATTTTAAAGTGTGTTTTCTGGCTCATTAACATTTTTATCTTACTTCAAAGTGATATATAAAACCTCTGATTTACCTACAATTAAAATAGACAGACTATCAAATCATATCCACAGATTAGTAACAGTATATGCAAACTGAGTCAGACTCCCAAACAGAAAATGTTCTGAATAACAAATAGGAAGTCAATTTGCTCAACGGTCACTATAAGTATAGGACTGAATATTGATAAAATAAAGGTTATTGCTATAACCATTAAATTATAACCCAAGGGCAGCTGAAGGTTTATGTCTGACACCCTGACAGGGATTTGTTAAATTATAGTTACTCACTAGATAATTTGAATGTATTAGGACATGGAAGCCAGCATTTCTGCACTTGGTTATGTTTTCCATTTACTGTTTGAAACACCTCTTGACTTTGTTTTATTCTCTCAGTATCCAGTATTCCCATTCAGCCTT
Organism: Sternotherus odoratus; assembly: GCA_032164245.1. Taxonomy (NCBI): domain Eukaryota; kingdom Metazoa; phylum Chordata; order Testudines; family Kinosternidae; genus Sternotherus; species Sternotherus odoratus. The sequence goes on from JAVMKO010000001.1 coordinate 19,428,461, forward strand.
CCATCAATTATCTAATTTTGTTATAGTATACATAACTTCTGAAATTTGCTGGTGCCACAATAGCTATAGCATAGGGCCTGCACGGATCCTGTGCAAATGATTGCAGTATATTGTTACACAAGCATAGACTATTTAATGTAAGGCTCTGGAAAAAAAACAAAAACCCAGTGAAATGCCCATTTAGATCTGATGAGTTAATTACTGCTATTGTATATCAAATACATTCTTCATTTTATTTAATAGTTTGAGAACACTGTTTATTTGAAAGAGCACGACAAAATGGAGATGAGTTATACAAAATGTGAGAGAGATTTGCTGTCTGGGAAGGAAGTTGAAAGCCTTTTGGGTTATGGTTGGTTAGGACTACCTGTCACGTACCTTTCATTCCACTGATATGCAAACTACATACCACAAAATGGTGCAGCGTTGAAGCTTGTTGTTCTCTTTCAGACATGAACTTCTTGGGGACAACAAGCCTGCTGTGGCAGAGAGTTTGGCATAGGAGATAGTGGGTTTTGTGATAATTATGGTTTCTTTTCCATCATGGAATATTATATATGCTTCCATCAGAAGCATGACTGCTCTTCACCCAGTGCTATTTCCTGTTGTTAATGCCAAGTTTGCATCAGATAAGAATAATTAACGACTGATGTACAACAGGGGTCAGCAACCTATAGCATGTGTGCCAAAGGCAGCACACGAGCTGATTTTCAGTGGCATTCCGTCACTGGCTTGGGGTTCTGTCCGCCGGCTCTGCTCACCCCACTGCCAGCCTGGGGCTCTGCTCCTGGCCTCGGCCTGATGCTCTGCAGCCTCCCCAAGCTGTGGCCCACCAGGCAAGAGGGGGCTCAGCTCAGTGCCCCCAACTTAAAAATTGTTCCACGGCCACTGGGATATTTTTATTTCTGATTTGCTGCTTGGAACAGCACACTGCATCTGACGTTGTGTGTGCCATCTGTCGCGATCCCCCCCACCCCCACCCCCGCTGTGAGTTGAGGGGAACATTTGACAAATAGAAAGCAGTTATATGTCCAGTAATTTCCGCCTTCTTGGACAGACACATTTAGATTTATTCAAAAGAAGAACCGTGCTGTTTGTGCTTTCTGTTGTGAGAGTGTTTGTTGCACATCAAGTGTTCGACAACATTTTGAACGAAGCACGAGAAAACCTTTCTTGATGCAGCCGACAAGACTGAATCAATCAAAAAGGCAGTAGCAGGAGATGAGAAGCAAAGCAGTGTTTTTAAATGCTTAAATTTAAGTAAAAATCAAGCTACAGAAGGAATTTACAAGATTGCACAGTGCATTGCAAAAAAACGGAAAGCCATTTACAGATGGGAAATATATAGTTTTCTCAGAAGTTTGGAGGTTTTGTTCAATGATTTGCCAAATAAAGATACGATCATATCTAGAAGAAAATAACTGCCTTTCTCAGCCAGAACAGTTGACAGATGCAGAAGCAAAATGGCAGAAAACATTAATGAAAAGCAGATGACTGCATTAAAAGATACAGCAGTGTTTAGTGTTGCAGTTGATGAGAGCGTGAATATAAACAACTTTCCATGTTTGGCAGTTGTTGCAAGATATTGTGCTTCCAATGAGTTCCAAGAGGAACTTTGTAGCCCAAACACACTACATGGCAGAACAAAGAGGGAAATTACACTGTAGTGGAAAGTTTTGTAAACCATTTTAAAGAAAGAGGAGTTGACATCAGTGTGACGTTATTGACATGATCTGGGACTGTATAGATCATTGTTGCAACCGAGGTCCTGTAGTGGCACCATATATAGGGGGTCATATAAGGTGTCTAATGTTTGCTGGTTATGATTATTCTGCCTGTATGCCTGTGTCATTTTTGTTGTCCAAGTTATGAATATTGGCTCTATAGTGTCTGTATCTCAAACTTATGCTATGCTTCTGGGTGACACCCAAGACAAGTTGGTGTTACCTGTGCCTAGCCTGCTTGATGGCCCATTAAGGACCATCAGCTATACAATTGTTCCATTGAGAGAAGGCAGACACATTTTGTGACTCAGCAAGGTATGCAGGGACTTGCCCATGTGACTCCAAACTCCATTTTGCTGTAGTTTTCCACAGTAAGAACAAAGAGGTGTTCTTACACCTGGAAAAGACTGTAAAAGGCTGATGCCTCATCTCCATTTTGTCTTCCATCCTGCTTCTTACCTCTGTAGGGACTTTGCTACAAACTGAAGCTCTGAACAAAGGACTAAATGACCCAACCCAGCTGCGGATGTATTGTACTCCAGAGACTTGATTTGAATCTGCAATTTATTCTATCACTGCTACAAGCCTGAACCAAGAACTTTGCCATTGGTGCATGTAATTGATTTCATTTAACCAATTCTAGCTCTCACCTATACCTTTTTTTCTTTTATGAATAAACCTTTAGATTTTAGATTCTAAAGGATTGGCAACAGCATGATTTGTGGTTAAGATCGGATTTGTATATTGTCCTGGGTCTGGGGCTTGGTCCTTCGAGATCAGGAGAACCTTTTTTCATTTACTGGGGTATTGGTTTCATAACCATTTGTCCACATAATGAGTGGATGCTGGTGGTGATACTGGGAAACTGGATTGTCTAAGGGAATTGCTTGTGTGACTTGTGGTTAGTTTGGGGTAATACCAAAGTCTTCTCTGTTTGGCTGGTTTGGTTTGCGTTAGAGGTGGAAAAACCCCAGCCTTGGGCTGTAACTCCTCTGCTTTAAGCAATTTGTCCCGCCAGAACAGCACCGTTTAATTTAAGCAATGGGTCCTGCCAGAACAGCACCGTTACAATCAGAAAAATATTTTGTGTGACAACAGATGGTGCTCTGGCCATGGTCGGAAAACAGAAGGGATTTGTAAAGATCAAATTGGCTGCCCAACAGTCAAATTTCACTATAACATCCATCAAGAAAACCTGTGTGCTAAAATTTCTAATTCACAGCTTAATAATGTGACGAATACAGTGGTGCGAATTGTGAATTTCCTTGTTGCTCAATCTGCTTTGACTACAGTTTCAAGCACTGCTAGAAGAGGTGGACAGTGCTTATAATGACATTCCTTTTCACAGCAACATCCAGTGGCTAAGTTGTGGCAAGGTTTTGGAGTGCCTTGTGAACTGTTTTGATGAAATCGAGGACTTTCTGTCGGAAAAAGCACAAAACTACCCTGAACTGGATGATGACAAATAGCTGAGTAAGCTCATGTTTCTAACTGACATCACTGCTCACCTAAACGAACTCAGCCTCTCTCTCCAGGGTGCCGGGCAAATGGTTCTGTATCCTTATGAAGCCTGGAAGGCATTTGTAAAACTAGCAGTTTTTTCGTGGGATATTCAAACTTTGACTTTTGCTACTTCCAACACATAAAAGAGCTATCGACATGTTGCACTGCCAGTGTCAATGAGATTGGAAGATACGTGCAAGAACTAGAATCAGAATTTTCTGACAGATTTCAAGATTTCCAGCAATTTGATCCAATGCTTTCTTTTCTAATTAAACCTGAAAAGTTCAATGAAAGTGACATGGATTTGTCTACATTTCAGTGGATGGGTGTTGAGATTTCGAAATGCAGCTCATTCAGTTAAAAAGCTCAGAATTGTGGGCATCAAAGTTTGAAGATTTGCAGTGTGCACTTGAACCTCCTGAGAGAGATCACAGGGCCTCTATTCTGACCGGCTGAACGTCCCTGCCAATGAAATTTTACTGTTTGAAGTATATTGCATTTGTAATGCTTTCAGCATTTGGATCCACATACCTGTGTGAACAGGTATTTTCACACATGAAATCTGTCTTCTGTTCCTCTCGGAGCCAGTTAACAACTGATCACTCAGAAGCCTGTGTGCAGCTTAAAATATCCAAATACGTGCCAGACATTGGAAAACTCAGCAAGGAAAAGCAAGTGCAAGGATCACACTAAACTGATAAGATCTGCATTTTAATTTAATTTTAAATGCAGCTTCTTAAACATTTTACAAACCTTATTTACTTTATGTACAACAATAGTTTAGTTATACAATATAGACTTATAGAGAGAGACCTTCTAAAAACTTTAAAATGTATTACTGGCACACAGAACCTTAAATTACAGTGAATAAATGAAGACTTGGCACACCACTTCTGAAAGGTTGCCGACCCCTGATGTACAAATAGAAGGACAATATATATATATATATATATATATATATATATACATATATATATATATATATATATATATATGAAAAATGAACAGGGTAACATTATAAGTGGATGGGAACACATTGGTCCTGTGCATAGGTGCTGACTTCCCCTCTGCCCAATGGATACTTGACCCTGGCCCTGCCCCGCCTCTTCCAGCCCCCGCCCTGCCCTTGTCCCACCTCCATTCCACCCCTTCCCCAAAATCCCCACCTCACCTTTTCCCACTCCAGTCCTGCCCCTTCCCACCTCCATTACACCCTCTTCCCCAAGTCCCCGCCCCTGCCCTGCCTCTTCTCCAACTCCTCCCTTGAGTGAGCTGCATTCCCTCTTCTCCCCCTCCCTCCTGGAAAGTCCTAAGCACCACAAAACAGCTGTTAGGTGGTGGGGGGGAAGGAAGTGCTGGGAAGGAGGAGGAAGCGCAGGGACACAGCCTGCTCAGGCGGGGGAGAAGGAGGCGAGGAGGGGGCAGCGTGGCTGCCAGTGGGTACGGAGCACCTGCTGATTTTTCCCTATGGGTGCTCCAACCCTGGTCCATCTATGGTCCTGTGGGCATTGGGCAACAGTGTGCAGAGAAATCTGTCCCACTGCTACAGCCACTGAAAAGCCTGTCAACAAGTCTAACTGACAACAGTAAATCTCACAGTCCTATTGTGGGGTACTCCAAAACGTACTTTTAATTCAAGAGCTCAGGAGCTCATAGGATCTCAGCACCTCTTAGAATGGGACCCTACTAGAGATTTCCGCTGAAAACTGGGTTATCCACCTGATGCAAGAATACATACACTTCATTCAACAGCTTCTTTAAAATCTTGCCAGGATCTTATCCACTAATTTGGCCTGATTCTTCTCTCACTTGCACTTCCTTCATACTGATACAACTCCATTGACTTCAGGAGAGTTATTCCTACTGTACACCATGGTAACTGAGAGGAGGATCAGACTGATTATATAAAAGGAACAGAAACAAAATATGGAAGTTGTGGACACAAATTAGCATATATTGGCTACTGATTTCTGCAGAAGAGATTAAATGACTAGCGAGGCAATAAAAATAATCCTGTTACTGAAAGTGTAAAGTAAGATACAAATTACTGAAAGTTTTCAACAAATAGATATACGATAAACCATTACAATGCAAATTTTATCTAACCATCTCACTCAGTGAACAACATTCTATGAGTAGTTTCTTAGTAAACTTGTCTCTAACATTGTAAATTTGAAAACACCATTTTGCCACCTGCTGGTTCATTCTGTTCTTTCACATGGTGTCTGTTCTTAGCTTTCAGCCTTTCATATTCTAAATATGCTGTGCACTATACATTACTCAGGCAGTAAGAGTCATTCTGAAATGCAGGCATTACTTGAGGTAGCTTATGTTAAGTTGCTAAGTATTAGCCGTGACAGGAAGGCTGCCTGTGGTGCACAAACCAGCTCAATTATTTCAGGGTGCTGTCCATTTTGGAGAGTGTCTTAATGTTCAAGATTATATGTTGTTTCAGTACAGACTGGCACAGGCACGCAGGGGTGCAGGGAAAGGCAGAGTCTTTTATTCCTTTTAAAAACTTTAAATGCTGACTGTTTCCTAGGTATTGGAGAGACAATCTTTATTGGTCAATCTTTTATTGACCAATTTTCTCGGTGTGACACTTTCACTGCTTAAAGTTTTCAGTGTAGATAAAAGCCTCCCAATCTCTCTACCTCCATTCCTGTCTACACCTCCTATCCCATCCAGGGATAACCACCCATTACGCACACCTCCTATGGAATTACTAGCCTGCTGGAGAGACGCCGCAATTAGGTGGATGTGATCCAATGTACTGGTTTTTGATGATCACAAGGCCCAGATGTGCACTTTTTCCTCACAATAGTGTGCTGTAATTGAGGCCTCACCAAATCAGACAGCAACCACAGGCTTTCCCAGGAAGGTTTCAGAGTCACCTGAGACAGAGATTCTTAGCTGGGAGCTACAGTAGTTACCGTATTTTTCAGCGTATAAGACGCCTTTTTAACCCCCAAAAATACTTTCAATATTAGGGGGGGCGTCTTATACGCCGAATATCGGCCGGACCAAAAAAAAAAAAAAAGCGCCGCTTTTTTCGCGCCGCTCTCCCAGCAGCCCGCCCGCGCGGCGGGGACGGGAGAGCGGCGCGCTCCCAGCAGCCCGCCCGCGCGGCGGGGACGGGAGAGCAGCGCGAAAAAAGCGGCGCTTTTTTTTTTTTTTTTTTTTTTTGGTCCGAAAACGCGGGGGCGTCTTATATGCCGGAGCGTCCTATGGGACGAAAAATACGGTAGGTGTAGATGAGCTTATTTAGGTTTAGCATTTTAAAGACAACTGTATGCTGTCCAGGAACCAGAAGAGGGAGCCCCGGGGAAAACAGAGTAGGTGCACTGTTTCCATTTGTCTATTTTGGTTCTGAAGTTTACTGTTTGTAAAGTAACATGGAAAAAATTCAGCAGCCTGAGAGATTTGCTAAACTATGGCTGGGTCTATACTAATGCTGGATCAATGCTCCAGCCATCAATACACCGGAGGTCAATTTAGAGATTCAAGTGACGACCCACTAAATGGACAGCAGATTGCTCTCCGTTTGACCCCAGTCCTCCACCACAAATGAGAAGAGTAAGGTAAGTCAATGGGAGAGTGTCTCCCATTGACCCAGCACAGTGTAGACACCACATTAAGTCAACTTAAGCTACATCGCTTCCAGCTATATTATTCACATAGCTGGAGCTGTGTAACTTAGGTTGACATACCGCGCAAGTGTAGACATAGCCTATGTTACTGTTTTTTGGTTAAACTGAAATATTCCTCAAGAGTGCAAAGAGACTTGTTTGAGTTCCAATCTGAGCCTCCAGTGAACTCTCCCTCTTCTTACTATGACTCTAGCCTGGCTACAGTAGTTCAAATATCCCTGTTAGTGCAAAACCCCTTCCTGCCTGTTTGGAACATTTGGTGCTCATTAAAAAACAGGCATCCCTAAAAATAAACCTGCACTGGAAGAGAGTAAAGGATGAAAACGGTGTAATGTTTGTGTAAAGAAGTGCTCTTGTTTTTTTCCTTTCAATAGGAGAACTGCATTCTCCCCTGGTTTTCTGGATCATTCCCACCAATATATAAATTTGAGAGGTTGAGGCAGTGTTACACATAGACTGAGTTCCTGGTTGTCTGATTCCACAACTTTATCAATATGATTAATTCCCTTCTGTCCTCTTTAGAAAGATGGGAATATCGACTTGACAAAGAGGTGAAGTCAAATACATATGAACCATCTAGTGAGCATTGACGGAACCGCACACACCTTAGAATAAATAATAATAAATAATAATGTATGACTATAGGGCCATAATCATGCATTTTGCTTTAATGACAACTGAGAGTGGGATTTTCATAGGCGTCTTAGCGAATTAAGTGCCCAGCTCCCATTTAAATCCAGGCTAAAAATAACAACCCCTTTCCCAAAGAGCTAAAATTTACACAGTGGAAGGAATAAGCAAGACTTTTTTAGGGCTGGTCTTCACTAGCGCTGCTGGAGATCGATCTTCTGGCGATCGATTTATCGCGTCTCGCTAAGACGTGATAAATCGATCGCCCCTGGCTCCCCCGTCGACTCCGGAACTCCAGCTCACCGGGGGGCGCAAGCTGGAGTCGACGGGGGAGCGCGCCGCTGACTGCCGCTGCCATGGGGACGAGCGGTAAGTCGGCGGCAGATACGCAAACTTCAGCTACGTGATTCATGTAGCTGAAGTTGTGTATCTGCCTTCGACCCCCCTCCCCCCCCCCCAGTGAGGACAAGCCCTAGAGGGTGGTGGTGAAAGGGAAGTAGGGTGACCAGATGTCCGGATTTTATATGGACAATCCCAATTTTTGGGTCTTTTTCTTAAATAGGCTCCTATTACCCTCCACCCCGTCCCGATTTTTTCACATTTGTTGTCTGGTCACCCTAAAGGGACGATATGGATTACACAGAGGCTGAGAGATAATGAGGATGTCTTGTATTCTGCTAGTTTTTTAATATGCATTTTTATTTAGGATCCTGATGTGAAACCACCTGCCCCCATTCCCATAACAGGGTGTAAATACATGGGACTTTGGGAGAGTATATTCCCTCTTCCCCCCTCCCACATTTAGGGATTACATTAATAAAATAAAGGAAAGGCTGAGTCTGGAATAAAATGTTGTTTATTTAATTATTAAAAGTGGACTGATTTACTCATGGCACAAAACTATGGATTGAAGCATTACTTTTTAAAATAGAAGTAAGAAGAATGAGTTATGAAGCTGAATTTTTTTTCCAAACAATGATCTTCACTCTGGGTTTCTTGAAATGAATTCTTCAACATCTATAGGCTGTAAGTCATCAGTTTTGTCCTGTGTACATGTAAAATCATACACCAGATAAGCCGTGATTGTCCCATTGTGGATCGAAGCCGCCTATTATTATATTGTAGAGCACTGCAACTGTGCATTTACTGCATTGGTTACCATTTCCACCAAAGTCATTTTTATCAACTTCACTGCTTCAGAACATGAGTGACATTCCGTTTGGCTGAGTGAACTGAGATATTTCTTAGCTGACTTCATTTTTCTTTTAGTAAGCTGACAGTTTACTTTCAACAGATAAAGCTGTAATCAGTTGATCATGGTTGAAATATGAACCATATATCTGAAACAGATCTTGAACCTGTGTTTCTGTTATGTTTGGAGTTGTTATGAGACTTGCAAGCTTTTCAATAGTTTTATAAAGAATGTGAGGAATACTTGTAGCACCTTAGAGACTAACTAGTTTATTTCACCATAAGCTTTCGTGGGCTATAGCTCACTGCATCGGATGCATAGAATGGAACAGAAGTAAGATACATTTATACACACAGAAAGAAAGAAAATTTTTAATTTTTTTAAAATTGTACATTAGCGTACCAATTCTAAGAGGCCTCTTATAATTGGTATGCTAATGTACAATTTTTCTTTCTTTCTTTCTGTGTGTATAAATGTATCTTACTTCTGTTCCATTCTATGCATCCGATGAAGTGAGCTATAGCCCACGAAAGTTTATGCTAAAATAAACTAGTTAGTCTCCAAGGTGCTACAAGTATTCCTCACTTTCTTTACGGATACAGACTAACACGGCTGCTATTCTTGAAATAGTTTTATAGCCTCTCTGTTCAAATCTTGATTGACACCTGTAGAATCAATTACTTTGAAGTAGATGCAATTATAAAATTTCTATGCTGAGTTTGGGTAGCCTGGTTCACCTGTTGCTATTTGCATTTTCTTGGCAGGCAGTGGTTTCATCACCCCAGCAGCCTAACCTGGATTTGAGAAAGAAATCTCATTGTATATAAAAAATATAAGGATGCTCTCTGCTTAGTTTATATCTCTGATAACACACCCCTACTATCACTTCCCTTTGATCCTAAGTCATAAAAGTAGCCTCTTTCCCCTCCTTGCAAAGAGCCAAAGCTTAAAGCCACACAAGGATACCTAGTGATATCCTTATGGAAACTGGTGTCTTTTATAAATACTCTAAGGTCTTCATTCCTCAAATGTTAAAGGGCAATATTTATTATTGGAAAATGTTTTACAGAAGACATTTCTTGCTTCTTATTGATGGTTTCGCTTAAAGGTGAAAATCTTTCTTGTCCCTTAAAGGCTTAAAAAGACCTAAGCTTCTTTTGAGATGTGTAGCTGCAAATATTTTGTATCTAAATACAACTCTTCACATACTAACTTCCTGATGCCATTGTTATAAGAATGATAAGATGTTTTATGTACATATGTGGCAGTCATTTGTTGCTTTAACTAGTTAGTCGTGTCAGAAGCCATTTGAGTATAAAATATGGATATTAACTGGGAATTAATTAACCTTGCAATGCTTAAGCAATTCTTTCTAACCTCAGAAAGACTAGAATCTCCTTTCCAAGGACTGGTAAAAAGAAATGACAATAACTTATTTGACTATCTCCATTTATACACTCTCTCTTCAAGAGAAAGCCAGGAATACTTGTAGCACCTTAGAGACTAGTTTATTTCAGCATAAGCGTTCGTGAGCTATAGCTCACTTCATTGGATGCATAGAATGGAACAGAAGTAAAATGCATTTATACACACAGAAAGAAAGAAAAAGAAAAAAAATTGAGCATTAGCATACCAACTCTAAGAGGGCTGTTAAATGTAGATGGTCCATTATCACTAGGAGAAAAAAACACCTTTTGCAATGGAGATTTGTTGTCAGTGAAATTAACTCAGGAAATGCAATCAATTACTGTAATGAGAGAACCAATCTGAAGTTCTGTTAAGCCCCTGGTTAATTGTGTCCAATTTGAAAATTAATTCCAGTTCCTCAGTTTCTCGTTGGAGTATGTTTTGGAAGCTTTTATGTTTCAAAACTGAAACCATCAAATCTTTAATGGAATGGCCAGGAAGATTGAATAGTTCTCCTACTGGCTTTTGAATGTTATGATTCCTGATGTCAGATTTGTGTCCATTTATTCTTTTGCATAGAGACTGGCCGGTTTGGCCAATGTACATAGCAGAGGGGCATTGCTGGCACATAATAGCATATATCACATTGGTCGATGTGCAGGTGAATGAGCCTCTGATGGTATGGCTGAAGAACTCTTTAAGTTTAAAAAGACTACTGAGAGTGGAAAGACCTTTATAGAGAAAATGGGAGCGTTCTGGCTCACTTGAAAGGCAATTTCAACTCCTATTAAACCCTGATAGAACTAAAGGGATAGCTCAGAAAAGGACTGAATGAGAGTTGAAACGTAAACTTTACAGGTGTTCTGAGAGTTTCACACCAGAAGGAGAAAAGCAATTACGAGCCTGCTGCATATGTATTGACAAATGGCATATTCATGAGCTGAAGATGCTAAGAAGACTTTTCTAAGAAGGTGCTGAACCAGCGTAAGGTGCCAATGGCTAATATTTGAGTCCAGCCAAGACCCTGTAAAAGACGTGTCTTCCTCCTTCAATGAGATTATGGAAAGGGAAGAGGGGGGAAAAATCTCTCAGAATTGAGAGAGCAAACTGCAACACTCTTATCATCACTGCACTCTCAGCTGCTCAGCACAGCAGCAAAAAGCAGCAACCAGACAGCTAAGAACATCAAGAAGAAACAACCTCGCAACCCAGACACTTCAGCATCATTGGTGAGATGGAGTTTGCAAAAGCACTGCTGAGGGATTAGCTGTAACTTTTTCTTGTAGTAATTTTAGCAGGATATCGAATTGCTATTGTAATTTAAGGTACTGACAGCGTCTCCTGTGTCTTTCAGCTATGGTTAAACTATATGGAGATATCAGTGAATCTTGGTAAAAACATATATACCCTGTTTCCCCGAAAGTAAGACATCCCCCGAAAATAAGACGTACTTCCAGTTTTGCCTCTCGCTGTAATATAATGTAATGTAATTTTGGGAGCAAAAATTAATATAAGACACTGTCTTATTTTCGGGGAAACACAGTAGTAGGATTTAATGAGAATTTAAGTTTCTTAATATTTATTTATTTATTTGCTTGTCTCAAGACCACACAGCTTCTTGAATAGCTTCTTTTAAAAAATAGAGTTAAAACTTTCATCAGTTTCATAAGAATTAGTTAAGATCACTAGTCTCTACCTGTTTATGAACTCTTTAAGTTATCCACAATAAATCAAACAGGATTCACCAACCCTTCAACCAGATTCCTTTAGCCATCTCGAAATAGTTTTGTTATCTGATACACTTTGACATAATGTACTTTGGCTTTAGTTTACTTAGAGAAGAGTATCTCCGTACCACGGTAACTGCACTCTCCAGAAAGTAATATCTGTTGAATGCTCTCCACACAGAGATGTACAGAAATAATGGCAATGGAAATAACCGTTGTTTTTAGTTTGTGCTGTTTAGGTTTTATTTATTAAAGGAAAAGAATGAAAAGTAGTCATAGTTAATGATTATGATTATTTTGCCTGTCTTTAATCATGAAGTCCCCTAAGGCATGGAAAGAACTTCATGTGACTAAAATAGTGGGAATTACATCCCTGAATGGGCAGTGATGAGATACTTAGTAAGATTTGGCCTAACATTTATTGTTTCTCTAGACTCTAGAATTTTAGTAATTTGGGGGATTGTAGTGGGGCAGCTGCCCCACTCCAGCAGAGAGTGGAATAAAACAGCCCTGGGAAGGGCTGTAGCTGGGGGCAAGCAGCTCCCAGGCTGATTGGGCCGAGTAGCCACAGCTGTGGCTGGTTCAATTAAGGCCCAGCTGGCCCTGATAAAAGGGCTTAGTTTGGTGCACAGGAAATAGAGAGTCTCCTCTGCTTACAGAGACAGACAGGCCTGGCTGCTGGGAGCTTGACAGGGCACCTAGAGGGAAGCAGGTCTGGGCACTCAACAACTTAAAACATCTTTCTAACCCACACTCTCCACATAAGGGCATATTTTCAGCTTCTTCGATATAATACTCAATATATACTCTACTCTTCAATATATACTCTCTGTGCAAGTCCTTGTCTGTCTGGAGAATGTATACTAATTAGCACTTTATTGGGTCCTGCCTGTTTTCTTCTTTCTTTTGGCAGGACTGACAACTTAGCACGTCCCCACCATTCTCAGCGGTCTTTGGAAGAAAATTACCTGCTTTCTGGTTACATGAAGAAGCTTGATGCCTTTTGAATTTGTCTCAAGCGTTTTTCCAATGATGGAATCCAGATTATGTGAAAAGCTTCATCTGTGTACTTATTTAAAAGTAGCATGTGCCTAAAATCTCAACAACAGTACAAACAACATCTGCTGTCATTAACTTCAGAATAATGGAGCCATTAAAAATAATCAAACCAGGATGAGCAGAATGGCCTTGTTGTCCAAAGTTATACAAAGAGAAAGACTCAAGTCATGGTTGTTGAAATGTCTCAGAAGTGCAAATGGTACCAGGCAATTGGCATTTGGTTCCTATTGCAGGGACAGCTCAGAATTACAACCAGCAGAGGTTGATCCACATATAGTTTCCTCCTTTTGAATCAGCCATAGTTATTTCATTGTAGCCCCTTGAAAATACAGACTTTGTTTTTGTAATTCACTCAGTCACTACTTAGAAGAACATAGAAGGAGCCTCCTGGGTCCATAGGCGTCCCCCCCCTTTTAGGGAGGCTGGCCCCTGGTTCCACTCCTTCTGCCTGCGTTCTCCTCTCCCTCTCACCCCCCCTCCTACAGCTGGAGCCTTGAGACCCCATGCTTCCCTGCCATGGCCCGAGCCACAAGCCCTCTGTCTCTCCCACCATGGCCAGAGGAGCCCCAGACCACCCGGAGCCCCCTCCGCTGTGCTGCACCTCCTCAGACCCCAAGCCACCCCATGAGAAAACTTCTTGTCTCTTGTCTTCCAGAGGAAGAACCTGAGCTTTTGATGTGCACCATGCAGTTCCTGGGTGTAATTCTATCCTTCACAAATTTATCAAGCTCCATTTTAAACCATTTAAGTTTCTTTCCCCACTACTCCTAGGAGAGATTGTTCCAGAACCTCATTCTGATAGGTACCTGGGTTAGTGTTTTTGTTGTGTGGTGTGTGGTTGCCAGTGAGTATTTGTTTCAGGTTGGGGGGCTTTCTGTAAGCGAGGACTGGTCTGAGGATCACTCTCACAGAACGTGGGAGACGGACCAGTCCTTGCTTACAGACAGCCCCCCAACCTGACACTAAAACACTAACCAGGTACCTATCCTTGTAACAAAGCCAGATGCCAACCCCGTCCACATATCCATTCAGCTGACACTATCATAGGACTTAATCACATCAGCCACACCATCAGAGGCTCATTCATCTGCACATCTTCCAATGTGATATATGTGATCAGGTGCCACCAATGCCCCTCTGCTATATACATTGGCCAAACTGGATAGTCTCTACACAAAAGAAGAAATGGACACAAATCTGACATCAGGAATCATAACATTCAAAAACCAGTAGGAGAACTCTTCAGCCTCCCTGGCCATTCTATTACAGACTTGAAGGTGTCAATTTTAAAACAGAAAAACTTCCAAAACAGAGTCTAAAGAGAAGCTGAGGAACTGGAATTAATTTGCAAATTGAACACTATCAACCAAGGGTTAAACAGGGACTATGAGTGGCTTTGTCATTACACTAATTGAATGCATTTCCCTGTTAAGTTCCATTCAAAGATTCTTATCACCTGTCAGGCACAGATCCACTACAAAAGGTTTTTTCCTCCTGCTGATAATGGCCCATCCAAATTAAATAGCCTCTTAGAACTGGTGTGGTAATGTACAACTTTTTTTTTCTTTCTGTGTATATAAATACATCTTACTTCTGTTCCATTCTATGCATCAATGAAGTGGGATATAGCCCACGAATGCTTATGCTGAAATAAAGTGGTTAGTCTCTAAGGTGCCACATGTATTCCTCGTCTTATTTACGGATGCAGACTAACACGGCTGCTAATCTTAAACCTGTTCCTCTAGACTCTAGAGAGAGCTTATGTTAATACAGTACACATCTAATAAGTATTTAACATGCTAGATGTTATTTAATATTTGCCATGAGATACAGGCAACTTAAATATATTAAAATTCATTTTATCAATGTCACCTTCTATTTGTTGAATATGCTTGAGCCAGTTATGTAGGTATTGAGTAAGAAACTAAGTGCTTAACATCTTCACTCAGATCCTCCTGGTAGTTGTTGGCAGCTGTAATGCTTTACCTGAAAAGGCACAAGAGGTACTGGCATTCATATTAAACCATTACACATAGGGAGAATGGAACAATCAAGGTACATTTCTCAGGTCCATTATGTTTGTTTTGTGCAGGGACTTGGCCTGGGGCAGGAGGGTGTATCCAGGAAATCCTTGTGTTCTGGCAATCCATTGTTGGATAAACAGCCCTGGGGGCCTAAAGGCTGCTCTAAACTACACAAGGGACTGGACTACCACAAAGGTATCCTTGAATGGGAGAGGTGCAATTGGCTTTTTGACACCTCCTGTCCTCAATTGCACCCAGCTCTCCTTGGGTGCGTCTGAGAATCAATCCCAAGATCTGTCAAGCAAATCTGAGAGGAATATTTTTTCCCTTTATAATTTAGAGTAGCCATGATGCATTGTACATTTCAAATATAGTGTGCTAGGCATTTTGAATAGAAAATTTGCTTTGATTGCACATAAATTTGGAACTTAGTTTTGCCTTTTTATGGGTCTTTTCCTATTTTTGTTGTCTCCGACCTTGCTTATGGCATTGTCCAGAAGATGAGCACTATAACCTAATAATAAGGGTGGTTTTTTTCCCCCTATCACTGACTCCCAGGATACTTGCAAGTGTCACAGTGCAGCCAAACAGTCCTTAGTCTTCCTGACATCCTGGCATTTCATTTTATCAAACAATCCAATATTGTGTGTCCCTGAGTGCATTCAATTTCCAAATACATCTTTTCAACAAAATAAATCAAACTCCTCTCCTTAGCTATTCACCATGGAATACTACACTGCTGACTCTGTACACAATACATTTCAATGCATAGATGAGAATTTGTGACTTTGGGTGTGTTAGACTATTTGTTTAACAGTGCAAATATTAACAGCCTTTATGAAGTTCTGCCTCTGGATCAATCTCAGAATGTCAGAGCTGACCCACAAAATCCGGGATTTAATGATTTGTGTTCTGTATTATAAAATGGACAAGTTCCCAACTATTGGTCTGTTTGCTTTTTCTACTTCCTTTTAACTAAATGTAATTATAAAGGAGACTTCTAAAATTATGTTCAATAGTTTTTATAATACTACAGTCAAGACTAATTGTATACATAATAAACTACATGTGAAAATTTGAAGTCCACTTGTAGTGTGATGTCTAAACAAAAATATACAAGTATCTCTGTCTCAGCATAGTTGAACAGCTTTTAAGGTAACCAGATATCATGTTCTAGAATTAACAGTTCACTTAGTAGTTGAAAACCTTTTTGTAAAATAAAGATATCTGTGGAGGCTGACAATTGTTAGGGCATACTGTGCACAAGATTGAATTGATGCAAAAGAAATTAAAAATCATTACTAATTATTTATCTTACAGTGGCACCTCTTCTGTTCTGTATAGGTTCTTATACTGTCCTGATCATTGTAGTATCTGAATACCTTCCAATGGTGTATTAAGCAATGTGACTGATGATTGATTTTTCTCTCGCAGCTAGGGGCCTTATGGATTAGGGCCCCATTGTTAGCTACTCTACAATTACATAACAAAAATTCTGTCGCTATCCTGAAGAGCTTACAGTGCAAGTAAATATCTCATATATAGGAAATCTCTTCTTAAAAATTGCAGGGAAAATACCAAATCAACTTTAATCACCCAAGGGCTGGATCTTGAAAGATAAAAGCATGTGCTTGTGTAACCCACCCACCTCCTGAGTGCGGTGTTCTGTCCCATCTAGTGGCACTGAGACCACTTAGGCCAGGTGTACACCTTAAGTCGGGGGAGTCAATTTAAGATATGCAACTTCAGCTACAGAGCTGAAGTTGCGTAGCTGAAGTCGACGTATCTTAGATCGACTTACCTGGGCATCCTCATGGCAGCAAGTTGACCGCTTCCGCTCTCCTGTCGACTCTGCTTCCACCTCTCGAAGTGGTGGAATTCTGGAGTTGACGGGGATCCATTTATTGCATCTACACAGTGGGTAGTATAGACGTACCCTTAGAGAGAGAGATTAATGAGTCTGCTCTACAGCGTTATCTAAGAAGCATATGGCTTTTAGCTCATGCAGTAGAGTCTCATGCATTTAGCTCCAGAAGCCCCAGGTTTGATGACCAGGGTCTGTCAGTGTTACACTTGGCAGTGTGAACCAGAATAGTCCTGCTAGGCATGCTCCATTTTGTAGGTGCTGCATGCTTTCCCTTCAGCTCCTTTTTCTCTGCAGCCAGTGCATAAGGCAAAGAGAAATGCACATGGAGCCCCATTGAGCATGGGTGCAGGAGTTCTCTTTGCATTATCGGGATCCATGTAAGAGCTGTCAAGATATCACTGATCTCAGTGGGTGCTGTTCATGCTTTTTTGTAATGGGCAGCTACACCCTTTGGGAAGTCTAGTGTTGAGGTTAATGCTATGATTCCTCTGCACCTGGTGTTCAGGCCGTGCAAGCCCCTATTCAGGTGTCTCCATTCAGAGAAGAGCTCTCGGCTCCTTCTCCTCTCCCTTGAGCCACACAGTGTTATCCAGTATATGGTCCTTGATCTTAATTTGGATTATGGGGATCCAAACTTCATAAATTGTTCCTCCATTACATTCATTCAATTTCCACCGACTGTTCTGCATTAAGTTATTGGATCCTGTTTATAATGCTTACGGTTTATTCCATTTTATGGATGGTTATGGCAAGGACAAAAGGAAAATGAAGTAACTTGAAAATATACAATTATCCTTCTTTTAAGCAGCCGTAGTCATAAGATACATACAAAATTCCCAAGATCTACATTCACACACAACAGCATATGCCCTAGATAACCTTTCTCAGTCTATTAGTAATAGATGGATACGTTACAGATAAGCACAAACAGCACCCATTGAGATCAATGGTATGTTGATAGCAGTTCTTTACTTAGGGCTTGTCTGCACTACACTAATGTTGCCAAGGAAAAATCGACAAAAGCAAAGTCGCCAAAGTGTGTCTACATTTGCTCCCTCTGTCAACAGATGGTGTCCACATTCAGGGCACCTTTGTCGACAGACAGTGATGGACTGTGGGTGTGTATCCCACAGTGCCTGGCAGCACAAACCTGTCACTAGATGTTATGGGAATGTGGAAACAGAGTGCAGCACATCCTGGGATGTGCAGAATGTACCGTCATGCAGGCTTTGTGTCCCACCCCTCCAAAGGTCTCTGGCTTCCTTTTGCACCATTTTCCAATTGTCATTTCTTTTGTACTGTGCGCCAGCATCTGCAGTGAGAGAGGATGGATCTCACACTTCTCTCCTATGCGCGGTTTGTTGTGGTGAGGACATCATGCTTGGCAGCACAGTTACTCGGAGAGTTACAAAGTTAGCAGAGGGTGAATCGCAGGCAGCCGAGTGTGATATGGACGGCAGCAACTTGTCAGTGCTTTGTGAACATAGACTTTACGCAATTACTTTGATCATGGGGCCCAGAGTAGTTTTTGTAGAGCCACCATATTTATTTTTTTTGCCCTTGAAGACACTAGTACAACTTTAGAATTAATTAAATAGTTTGTGTTAAGTATAGCTCATTATGAATTTTTGATTGATTGAGTTTGTAAACTAGACATCAATAGTAAAATTAAGCAATTGATGTTAATAAATGCATTTATGATAACCAAGAGACAGTTAAGACAGGCTTTCTGTGGGTGCCTTCTACCATGAGTCATCTGCACAACAAATCTAAAGTCTCTGCAGGCCATATTCAATGAAATCCACTTGAGTTCACAGAAGCTTTTTGTTTCAGAGAGTTTGGAGTTTCAAAGGAGGCAAATGGTCCTTTTAGTCATAGACTGACCAGAAACAATCTTATATGGTAAAAAGATGGAGGATGGACACATACATCAGTGATGTTCCATAACCTTCCTATCACTCTGTATTGAATTAGTGAATTATCAGTGGTAAAATCCATATTTCTAACCACCTTTTCTGCCACTGTCTTGGGGAAAAAATGAAACATTTTTTTAAAGGAGCCACCTCTCTCAAAATTTAACAAACCTTTCAAAATGTCAGCTAAAAACTGCAAAGTGATACAAAACGTTCTGTGATTTCTTTATTAACTTGAAAAATTAGTGGAATTGACTAATAGGTATTATTTTAATTTATTTTTAATAAATAAACAAGTCTCGTGGTGGGTAGATGTAACAGGGCATAAAACCCAGCTCCTGTTTTCTCCTACAAATTACTTGGGCACTTCCAGTTTGTAGGTATCACCATGCAGTCTATTTATAGTGCTGCACTCCACAATAATAACTTTACATACTAGTTCAACCATGCTATTTACAGTGTTATTCAGACTCACAAAGCCTTCTTCCACAGGAGGGGAGATGTGGGAAAAAATCTGCACCGAGAGAGCTTCCTTACTCTGGCATTGCTAACCTTCTTCTCTCTCCCTCTTCTGTCCTGTGTTCTTTTCTACTCTCCCAGGTAATGGGCTAATTAGCTCTGTAGTTCTCCTCAGCCCAATCTGATCTAGTAATTAGCCACTCCTTTCCTCCATCAGCCTCTTCAAGAAAACTAACTGGAGTTACAGGGACCAGAGTGCTGGTTCAGCTGCTGGTTTTCTGCACTCTATAACAGTAGAGCCAGACTTCTGTGATCCTAGAACTACATCAGCATCCATTTCTAATTGCACTCATTCACTATATATTAGCCTTTCAGTTTTCCTACAATTGGTCTTATTTTATATAAAGGTGATGCAGCCACTACTAACATTTTGCAGAGTAAGGGGTAATTGTTATTCAAAAAAATTAATGATCTTAGATACAGGGTCTGATTCCAATCTCATACACAGAATTATCTCCAGCGACTATCCCAGGCTGACCTCAGAGTTAGAGCAGAATCATGTCAATGAACATATAAATGTACTGTGTAGAGTATGAATACATGAAAACAGCTACAACATTACAATAATTGAAGCGTCATGAAGTGGTGTTTTTAAAAAGTACCTGTTTTTGCCACTAGATAGCAGCATGTCTTCAGTGTTCAGATTATGTTCCTGCCCAGCTAAACTCAAGATCTCATACCCTATATGTTCTTATTTACTTAGATCTTTCCTGAAGGCTGCTGCAGAAAGCTATCGTACAGCATATGGTAAATATATCAAGCAGTTATGGGTGCCATTTACTAATTTTTGTTGAACACTGAGCTATAAAAAATAATCTGCTCTTACAGGGGTAGAGAGCCAGATCAACACAATCGATTTTAACGGAGTTACTCTGGCTTTACACTGGCAGGCTGAAAGCAGATTTTCGCCTTTGGGGATTTTAGGGACTAATTTTCTAAGAAGATGAGCAAAAATGAATATAAGGAATGCAGTGAACTCATTCAGTACCCCTCACACATTAAAGTGACACCAAGGGTGACTGCACTTGATTGTTAGATTTATTACTATAAAAAAGAGTATATATATTTGTAAAGAGACTGCTTCCATCAGCAGTATTGTAGTCCGAGGATGTACGAGCAGTGTGCTTTGGGATGATTCAAAGCAGTGTGCTTTGGGATGATAGTCCAGTAGGAAGTGTTGAATGGCTTACTTTAATTGACATATACAGTGCAACTCACACACTCAGCTCCTGCTAGAAGTATTTTGATGTAAATCTTCCCTTATTTAGCAAACGAGGAGCTAAAAATATACACTTAGGTAAGAGGTGAATGGGGCCTGCTTTTTTTTCCCTTGCTCATGAAATAAAATGGAAATGCTTGTTAATGCAAAAATGAAAGAGGCTTTGCCTTGCTACTCTGTTAAAAAATCTTCACCGATGTGATGCAGGCTATGATTCAAATATCGCACATACATAATGGACAACATTAAAAAATATCCATAAAAAGTGTGCCAGCATCCATTACATAGGGACACCACTGAACAGATGGACAAACTTCTGGCAAGGGGAGTTTGGAAACTAGTGTTTGTGATTCATGCTATTACCTGCGAGGAAAAAAATAACAGGAAAACAGAAGCCAAAACAATTTATAGAAGCAAATAAAAATCACACCCTCTCCTAGCTGGAAGGCAGAGTTTACTCCGAGGAGACTCCTTCACTGATGTGTGCCTGGGTACCAAGAGGACTTGAATAAATTCAAATATCTCAGTGTTAGGGTACATCTAAATATCTCAGGGCTGGTTTGTTTGTTGAGGGGTTTGAGAAGGTGAACATCATCACAGGGAGCTATGAGAATTCTGGCAATCATGGAAACTGGAAGTGTCATACCCAAGACATGCTGGAGTCGACTGACCTAAATTTATAGGACGAGTTTATTACAACGCGCCAACAATCCGGCCAGAAAATAACTAGGTTCTTGTCCCAAATTCAGGCTACAGAATTAGAGAACAAAGGGAGTTCAGTGTCTTGTGCAGACTTTTGGGATGTGTGGCAAGGACACTCATACTGAGGACAATACCAGACTTTCAAGATCTTTATTAAAATAAATGAAAGAGGAATCAAAGCTATCAACCACAGAGTCATGAAGAAGTAATACAGTTCTATGGTCGCAGGTGGTAACATCCCTTTTCTAACAGGCTACTTAAACTACCATACTAACACCCTTCTTTGGAGACTTGGTAATGGGAGTCAGAGGACCAGCCTCATCTCTCGCATTCCCAATGAATTTGATGGTCCAGGTTCCTCAATCCAAGCTGGTAGAGATCAAATCTGAGTGTTGAGTAGCTAAACTATATTGCAGAAGCTGAGCTGATAGCTTAACACGGGGTCGCCAACCTTAGGCCATGTCTACACTGTATGGGGGGGAGGGTCGACCTAAGATACAAAACTTCAGCTACACGAGTAGTGTAGCTGTAGTCAACTCAGCGTCTTCACAGCAGCGAGTCGACCGCTGCCACTCTCGTGTCAACTCCACTTCTGCCTTCTGTGGTGGTGGAGTTCGGAGTCGATGGAGAGAGCACTCGGGGATCAATTTATAGTGTCTAAATCAATCCCTAATAGAGCAATCAGTACCCGCTGATCCAACAGGTAATGTAGACATGGCCAAAGGCATGTGGCCCATTTGGGTCATCCTGGCGGGCTGTGAAACATGTTGTTTACATTGACGGGCTGCAGGCACGGCCCCCGCGGCTCCCAGTGGCCACGGTTCACTGTTCCCAGTCAATGGGACATGCAGGAAGCGCCGTCAGCACATCTCCGTTGAAGTCAAATAAGCTATGCCCACCTGGGTGGGACTGGAAATCTTTTTTCCCATCCTGTGAATTTTTGAGATTTCGAAAATGTTTCCCCTCCTGGATTGAAATGAAAAAAATCAACATTTTTGGTGAACTGAAAATCTAGATTTTGTAGCGGTTAATCAAAATGTTGGTTTTTATTTCAACCTTTTAAAAAACTATAACTACCTTAGCGACACAGTGTCTTATAGCACCACAGATGTTTTGGAACATAAGCTTTGGTGGGCGAAGACCCACTTCATCTTTGCCCATGAAAGCTTATGTTCCAAAACATCTGTTAATCTATAAGGTGCTGCAAGACTTTGTCGCTTTTGCAGATCCAGATTAACATGGCTACCCCTCCGATACTATAACTACCATATATATTTAAACACAGTTATTCCAAACCAGAAAACCGGATTTTTTAATTTCAACATCAAAACTTTGTTTAAAAAAAAATGTAGTAGAGAAATATGTTGAAACTGGGCCTGTCCGACAAAAAGTTTCATTTTTGATTAATCAGCATTTTCTAATTTAAAAGCGTTTAATCAAAAACTTCCCAGCCACCTCTGCTGTTTACATCTGCTGAGGATCTGGTCCATAATAGAGCAACATGGATGTAAGTGCAATCAGAGTATTAAGAAGACATCTCTATTGCTGATTTTATTAGTTCTCTCCACATAGTAGTTACACACTCTGTAAGATGTTTTTCCTAATTCCCCTTATGGCCAGCCCTTTTGCAGCTACAGTGTGTGACATATTGTTCACAAGTCTACCATCTCACTGAATATCTCTGAGGCATTCTCTTTTTATACTTTTTGGAGTTTTATGTTCTTCTTTTATGTTCCCTCTTTATCTCCTATTTTTCTAATGAAAAAAAATCCTCATATCCCTGTCCTTTTATCATACCTCCATTATGACAAAAAGCCTATTCAACTCATCTGGGGCAGATGATCTACTTAACTGGAGTTGAAATAAATGAACAGATAGATATGGGCTTCATTCAGGCCCTTCTTTCATCTGGGAATATTGTTATGTACAGTGCATATTTTGACCATTTTGTTACTATCGCTGGTTCAAAGAGTGTGAAAACAATGTAATGAGAAAATTCAAAATTGTTACCATTTTTCAGGATTTGAGAGTGGCTGGTTTTTCATTTTGATTTGTTTTTCTATTTTTAAAAATGTTAAAAAATTATAGGAAAATAATACAGGATTTCAGCCATTTTCAGAGGAAAAAGGAAAAAAACCAATATATAGTAATAAAAAATTAAGCCGATAAATTTAGATAAATCTATTCTGCTTCCCAAGCATTTTTGAGAACTCAGGCCCACCTATACCAGAAAGAACCAGCTTCTCTAGCGAAGGGAGAATCTCTGTTAGGAATATAGTACAGAGCAGCTCCGCTTCAATCCACTTGAAGATAGTTGCTCACATGTACACACTAAGATGTTAATTAAAATATGCATGTAACTTAGCCAATCATAAGAAGCACAGTTGTAAATCTCTCCAAAATATGGAGTCACTCGTATATCCCAGACAATCCATTTTTCATAAATAAATGAATAGACAAATGATATCTTCGCTGCTTTGAAATTTAGGGACCGCTGACTAGCCCTCCTCTTGTTTGCAGGGAGACTTGTACATCGTGACAGAGGAGAGGACAGCTGACAGTGCAGCAGTGGCTGCAGCTCCCTCAAACAGCAGTAGCCCTAACAGACCAGGAGAGAGGAGAAAGGCAAACCCGTGCCTTCCTATTCCAGCCCAGAAACGTCTGCGGTAGCGTTGGGAAGAACCACCTGCCTACACACACACCAAAGAGAGGAGACAGCAGGAAGCCAGCAGGCTCCCTTCTTCCACAAGAAAAGGGATCCTGAAAGAGTCTGGAGGAGGAGAAATATCCCCCCTCTCAGGAATGACGAGAAGATGTGGGAGAACTGGGAAGGAGCACTTGTGACCACCCTCACCCCCACCTACTGAGGAAAGCAGCCAGGGAAGCAGGGGGTGAAAACCATCATCCCTTCCCTCCACCAAAAAATAATAATAATTAAAAAAAAATAACAGCAGAGCTGAGACAACTCTGACTCCAGGCCGCTCAGCAGCCAGTAATTAGCTCCAGCCATAAACCCAGAGTTTCCCCATCTCCTTGCTGCTCTAGAGACCAGGCCACTGAGAAAGAAGTGTGGAGGAGAAATGATTTCTAGACATCCCATCACAGGCCTTTAGGGTGAGGGGCAGACTAACCTAGTCGCCCAGGATATCAGGAAATGATAGCCTCCCAACTTTTGATTTAATAATGTAACCTATGCCTGCTCAGTGATCTACTGTACTTAAAAACGTACAGAAAGCTTTGCAGCTTAATTACATCACACCTCTCTAGTACCTGAAATTGTTCGCTCTCAGAATGAAGAGAATCAGGTGGACTGTTCAAGTTGAGAGCTCAGTTCTACAAACACCACAAAGAACAAAAAAGCAGAAAATTTGTTTCTACCGATCAGACTTTGGCAAGTCTCACCTGCAAATCTTGATGAACTGCCACACCATGTAGTTTTTCAGTTCCTGCTTTAGTCGATCAAGTAGGCGCATTTTCTGTTTGCCAAAGGTGGAATGAAGTTTTTCATATCCCTCACTCATGGAGGAATTTTGAATTTGAACTTAACCAACCAGCTACTTCTCATTTAAAGTCCACTCACCCTGATCTGATTCAGCAAATTATCATGCTGATCATCTGCAGTATGTCAGCTTCAAGGCTGATGGTAGTACTGAGTCTGCAGAAACTGCCTGTGACATCCTTCCTCAAATGGCGAATTGTTCCATCAAGACATTAGGTTGGATTTCCTCAGTGAAGCCAAGTTTTATGAATGTCTCCAAGGCTCATTTTGCATCAGCGCTGACAGTGGGTTTTGTAAGCTCCAAGGCATTATCATCGATCAAAACTGAGGACACACCAGTTGATGATCCGTTCTTGTTTCTAATAATAATGATATTGTAAGACTGCTAAAAATGAGCAGCTGTCCTTGTGTATCACCTGCCGGAATTCTTTGTGCTGATGACCAGTGTCATGGCCTTAGGCAACTGGCTTGGAATTATTACAAAGTAAGTGATGAACTGCTGCTGGCCCCCTCGCACGAGAAACATGTTAACCTTGAACATCTTTGCCTAGAAGATATTGTGAGTGAAAATCCAGGGCAAATTGAATTTCATACAATTAAAAAGCAAAGTTGGGATGCATTTCTTAAGCACGCCACATAGGTCAATATTGTGATCTACTTCTTTTTGCACAAAGAGGAATTTGATACATTTCCTAAAGAGAAAACTCCTGTTACATGCCTTTACTTGGTCATACAGTAAGCAAAGCCATGCCAGGTCACACTGGAATGAACTGTCCCAGGTTGATCGAATTGGTGGTGTGTGTGAATGGACTTCAGCCACTGAATGAGGAACTCATTTGCATTGCTGAATGCTGTAAGAACCTAACAACCATGGGACCATGGGACAATGTGAGCTTGCTTGCAGAGATTTTGAATTTGTAAAGATGCATGGAGGCTCACAGTGCTTTCTATTACGGAGGAAGTATTAATTTCAGACAATTATTACAACCTGGATCAAATTCATTCAGAAATCTCCAAACACCATGGAAGAATATGAGGCTACTTGATAAACTAGCTACAGAAAATATTACTATGGTCAAAACTGAATCAAGGTGTTGCTTTCTATGCAAATAAGAGCTTACAAAAATGAAGCATCAAAACTTTTTAAAATTTTCAATTTCCTAAGTTTAATGAACTGCATAGAAGCAAACGCAAAGTGTTCAAGTGTGGCAGTGCTAGATTAAATTAGAAAATAGAATATAGGATACTTAACAATGGACACTTTGAAAGGATGTCTGTGGGTTAGAGGTGTTTCTTCCTCCAATTAAATTAAGTACTTTCATTTGGTTTCTGTTTAATTGAATTGTTACATTAAACACAGTACAAGGTTTTTCATGTGTTCTGTACTATTAGTCCCACTGGTGTGGTTAAAGGGACTGTGAAACTTGCTTGCTTGATGGGGAGTGAAATGACTCCTGGAACGTTCAGATGAATTGTATTATTTGCAATGTTACTTTCTCCAATTGTTCACTAATAATTTTTTGTTGAACGCGTAGAACAGATACTTTGTATCATAATAACAATCTGAAATAGTTATCATCATCATGTTCCCATTATGCCTCTGGCATTTAGGGCAGTGACAAAGCTCCTCCACTCCTGTTTGTTTCTGTGAAGTCTATCAATGGTTCCCCAGCTGTGCCCCAGGCTTTTCAGCTCAGCTTCCACAGCTCTTCACCATGTTGTTTTCAGGCGGCCTCATTTTCACTTCCCTTCAGGTGTCCATCTTAATGCTATTCTGGTAATGGAACCGATTTCCATCTGAAGCACATGGCCAATCCATCTCCAAAGAAAGCGAGGAATACTTGTAGCACCTTAGAGCCTAACTAGCTTATGCTGAAATAAGCTAGTTAGTCTCTAAGGTGCTACAAGTATTCCTCGCTTTCTTTGTGTATACAGACTAACATGGCTGCTATTCTTGAATCCATCTCCAGTTTCTCCTGGCAATGATGGTGCTCATATCCTCTTGGCTGCACTGTGTCAATTGGTCTTAGTTTGTAATTGTTCTGGGCCAGAAGATATGGAGGATTTTTCTGAGGCAGGTTGTATGGAATGAAGAGCGTTTGGCCATGTCAGACGTTCTCATTCCTTAGCATTCTGCACTATAAAGTAGTATTAAAGTACACAGCTCTGATAAATCTTGAGGTTGGTTTTGCTGTTGTTATAGTTTGATGATTTCCAGCAATCTGAAATCAGGGTAGCTAATTAAATCTATTCTCATGTGCTTGCACATGTTGGAATACTGTGGCAAATTAAGAGTTTATGCCGCAATAAAGAAAAAGCTCTTGATTTCACTTGCCCTCAGTACTCCATTTTTACCCTATCATACCATACAGGCAGTGTTGTACAGTTCAGTGTCTTCTCTTCCTAGGTCCTGATAGAAGTATGCAGGTACTGTAGAAGGAGGATGTGATTGGAGTGCATCACTTGGCTCCAATTATTTCCTTTCCTGGCATAAAATTAAAAGCTTAGAGCAACCCAAAGCTTCTCCCATGCTAGGGGCCAAACTGGCCCCAGTCTTCCCTAGAAATTGTGGGAGCCTCAGCTATGTCTTGCAGAACTCTGCCCTAACCACTACATCCTCCTATAATGAGTTTTGAGTTAAGTGAGCTGTTTTTGTTAAGTTAGCAAGACTTGCAACATAAATGGGAGCAATAAGGACTGCAAGATTGATTTTTTGTTGCACGTCAGCACTGAGGAATTCCTGGGGAGAAGGCAATCTTACTTTTAATTGGAATGGGGCAAAGGTTGTTAGTACAAAGTAATACATGTATTTTTTTTTGTTCCACTTTGTACTGTAAATTGTAATACATTCATATAAAATGCATTTGAAATGCCTTTCATACTATAGTTGGTCTATCTACCTGCTGGTAGCAACAAATTACAGATTTTGTTATTAACATTTTTAGGGTTAGAAATTTTCCTTTTTTGAAATGTTTGGGTTTTTGGTTGTTGTTGTTGTTGTTGTTGTTTTTGGCTTTTCCTTTTCCCCAATCTCTTTCCCTTTTTTCCAAACTCATCCTTTTTTACCCCTTTCCATTTTGCACCCATAAACGGTGGGGGAGAAATGAAAGGCAGAAATAAGGGGCAGAAAGGGGCAAAAAAAATTCCATCAAAAAAGAAGATTCAGGAGGGGAAAAACCCCTTTTCTCCACGAAAATCCCAGGGGAAAAATGTCATTTTTCAATAGCAAATACAATTTCAGTTGAAAAATTACAACCCACTCTAATGGAAATGATACTTGACTCTGCCCCAGGACATGGTCTCTGAGAAGCCTTTCCCTGTTCCTTTTCTTGCAGGGCTTTGCCATCCCAGTCCAACAATATCTGAACCTGAAGCCCTTAGTTACCTATGGAAAGATTCCACCTCGCTCAGACAGCCAGCACAAAGCCTATGCATCACTTAAGCTCCACCACCTGGGGCAGTGAACACTGAGTTTTTTAGTAGCTGGCCTTTGGACATATAGCTGCACTAGTTGTTTAAAAGCTCTGGGCTTTCCTGCTAATGCTGATCCACCGAGAGTCTTTTCTGATGTCCCTCCTCCACAATGCAGTGATTTTCCACAGGCTTCTACGATGAGGAGACTAAACCATATATTTACTGAATTTGGCTTGGGTTTTATTTTGCTCCAAGATTTTTTTAAAATGCCAGCTTTATAAATAGTGTTTATAGCTGTTAGCACAATGTTATTAAATAACCATGTCACTTTGGCTCTTGTGAATTTATGTATGAAAAGCAAATGAGGCTGGGACATTAGGTTTAATAATCTTATTTATCACCGATCTTGATAAACTGTTCTGATCAGGATTTAGTCACTATAATTCATTGAGAATTAAGATAACCAGTTCATTATACTGAACACCAAAATAAATCAAATGGGAGCTCCGTCAAAAAAAATTTTTCTTTCACCATTTTATTAACCATTTTAGCTTATATGCTTAAGAAGCAAGTTAGTATTGATTAGCTGACAAGGCTTGAGACCATAACAATACTTTGTGCTTTATTACTGTACGGTGTATCTCTTCATCCAGAGATTTCAAAACATGTTGCCAATATTAATTAATATTACCAGTCACTCCCAAGAAAATGGTAGGTATTCCACCATTTTTACAGCTAAGTACACTGAAGGCACATCTATACTACAAAATTAAGTTGACATAACTTACATTGGCATACAGTCACTGTAGTAATTATATCACTTGTGAGTGTCTACACTTTGCTTGTGGTGTTGGTGGTGTGCGTCCTCTTCAGGAACTCTTATATCCATTGTACTATTAGTGTGGGACATCGCGGGACAGCTCCTGAAAGCCAATAATAGTCAACGTAAGTAACGCAGTGTCTACATTGACACTGCATCAACCTAACTACATTGACCTTGCCAGCACTCATGGGGCTGGTCTTCACTAGGGGGGAGATCAGCTGTAGATACACAATTTCAAAATCGGCGTATCTACAGCCGACTTACTGCCGTCCTCATGGCAGCGGTGGTCAGCGGCGCGCTCCCCCATCGACTCCAGCTTGCGCCTTTTGGTGAGCTGGAGTTCCGGAGTCGACGGGGGCGCCGCTGGCAATTGATTTATTGTGTCTTGACGAGATGCGATAAATCGATCTCCAAAAGATCGATCCCTCCCTGCCGTAGTGAAGACAAGCCCATGGAGGTGGAGTTATTAAGTTGGCGTAGCTGGGTAGTTATGTCAGCGGGAGCAAAATTTAAGCATAGCCACTTCCATAATTAGGTATGCCTTGTGTAGACCGAAGCTTCAGCAGAGAAAAGTGAAATAACCCAGGGTCATAGGGTAAGTCGGTGGCAAAACTGGGAATAGAAGTCAAGGGACTTATTCTCCCACCATCAGCCTGCAGGGCCAGCGACAGGGGGGTACAACGGGTACAGCTGTACCGGGCCCCGGACTTCAGGGGGGGGC
This sequence comes from Sternotherus odoratus, assembly GCA_032164245.1. Lineage (NCBI taxonomy): Eukaryota > Metazoa > Chordata > Testudines > Kinosternidae > Sternotherus > Sternotherus odoratus. Next base: position 19,458,054 of record JAVMKO010000001.1, read on the forward strand.
CCTGAAGTCTGGGGCGGGTACTCAGCTGTACCCCCTTGTTGCGGGGCCTGTGAGCAAGGCGCGGCTCCGGGCAGCCACTGCAGTGCTCACCAGCCCCCTCCCCCGGCACCCAGCAGAATCCCCCACCCCCCTTTGCTTCTCCCGGCCGGGCCACGCGGCCGCAGCGCATGCAGGGGTTGGGGCCCGCAGGAGGTAGGAGACCGGCGGGGGGGTGAGTGGGACCCCGCGGGCGGCGGGAGACCGGCGGGGGGGGGGGGGGAACCTGAAAAGAGCTTGGGGGGCATGACTCAAGCTGTTGGGGAGTGGGGATCTTTAAAGTGTGCCCCCTCCCCCCCGGCAGGTACCAGTCGTCTCTGGCAGAAGACCCTAGCCCCACAACCCTGCCACAGGGCAGAAGCCCTAAGTCTCCCCCTCTCCTCTCCTCAGTCTGCTAGGCAGAGAATGGGAGGGGTTGGGGGGCTTTGCAAGCCTTAAACAGCTGCATGTGGCTCATGAGCCGCTGTTTGGCCACCCCTGCACTAATATAAAAGATCATATTATGTCAAATTTTTGAAACAAAGTGCTTCAACGTCATCAAAACGAAGTGCTTCAGTAATGTCATTTATATATTTCCAAACCCTTTTTGGTTTTTGAGAGGGGGAGATTTTTGTTTCATGGAACATTTCGACTTTTTGTTCTTTGTTTCCCCCTCTAATAGCCATGGTTGCAAACTCACCCGGTTTTGGATCCACCGCTCTGCATTCGGTGTAGTCATTTGTACCATGGGAAAATCAGTGCAAAGTGTACGTACACTGTTACCACCAACGAAAGTGAAGAGGAGAATTCTAGATTGGTTTCATTTTACCTGCTCTTTCATAAGTGTAAAGGAAAGGTGCAAGGAACCAGAGAATTTGGCCCTATAAATAGGGTGACCAGAGAGCAACTGTGAAAAAATGGGATGGAGGTGGGGAGGGTAATAGGCGCCTGCATAAGAAAATATCCCCCTGAACAGGACTGTCCCTATAAAAACAGGACATCTGGTCACCCTGGATTAAGTCCTTCTTGTGCATCAAAACCCATAATTTAGATTCTGCAGCTCAAAGTGTGACACTACACTCAGTGACATTTGTCTTCCAGTATGTCCCTAATTACAGTTGCGCATTTCCCTTGCTTTTCAGGTTTGCAGAGGTATAACTGATTGGAAAAGAAACTATTCTGCTAATGTTGCACCAGAGAGAATACAATCAAACTCAGTCTTAGTTGTGATGGTCTGCAGTGCTAACAAGAACTAACAAAGCAGTAAAAACTTACTTTGAGTTGGGATTTTCAAAAGATCCTAAGGGATTTATGTGCCCAAATTTAAATTCAATGGGATCTTGGTACTATGTTGAAAGTCCCAGCCTGAATCACTGAAGTAAGTTGTGTTCATGCACAGACAGCAGATCTCTTGAGTAAAACGATGTACTTTTTACACAATCCCTTTTCACAGTAGAGTTACATTTTAATGTCAGTTATTAAAAATTGAGTTGGATAATTAAACCTGTATTTATAAAAACAGAAGAGCAAAAATAATGAATCCAATAACAGTATTACTAATTGCACCATTTCTAGTTTTCAGGAATCACAGGTTGAGAAAAGGTGAAACAAATTTTACACCCACACAAGATTAAATATACCAGGAAACATATAATTACAGCTTTCCACTCATCCTGAAAGCTTTAATGGTAAAATCTGCATGGCTAAAAAGGGGGAAAATTAGTAATTTATTCTACTAATGTATAGTATAGGATTTCTATCTAGGATAAGGTCTCCTAGGTGATGTAGTAATACAAATAATAAATAACAATAAAAGGAAAAGGTTACTTTTTTCCTTTTGTTCAGTCAGAGAAAAGCCTGAATGTATGGTCTTTGCTCTCCACATAAATATCCCCACATAACTCTCATTTTATGCACTCTGTACCAGGGACTCTGTACCTTTGAAAGTGAAGGTCAACCTGGAGCTCAGCACACACCAAACTAAACCTGAAACTTTTGGAAGATTTAGATCAGTCCCCTCAATCAGGTTTAAAATCTTCTGTCCCCCAAGAGGTCTCCCACAAACCTCTTTTCACATTTTGCCAAAGTGTAGACACCACCAAGATTCCAACCTAAAGCATCTTGCATTGTACTGACTCTATAATGGTCCCACCTTTCTAAAGCATGGCAGACAAAGGAATTATCAAAATGTATGGCTGAAAGGGACCTGAAGAAGTCATCAAGTCCAGCCCCCAGCCATAGGGTAATAGGTGTCCCAATTGTATAGGGACAATCCCAATATTCATGTCATTCTTATATAGGCACTTATACTCACACTCCTCTCCCAATTTTTCACACTTGCTATCTGATCACAGGGTCGGGGCGGCAGCTCCGCAGCCCGCCTGCTGCCTGGACCCGGGCGGCAGCCGGGAGCCGGCAGCCAGCCCGCCCGGGTCCCGGCTGCTGGGACCTGGGTGGCAGCTGGGACCCATCAGCCAGCCCGTCCGGGTCCCGGCTGCTGGGACCTGGGCGGCAGCCGGGACCCGTCAGCCAGCCCGCCCGGGTCCCGGCTGCCGGGAGCTGTCAGCCAGCCTGTCCGGGTCCCGGCTGCTGGGACCCGGGTGGCAGTGGGGAACCGTCAGCCAGCCCGCCTGCAGGCGGGAGCTGGCAGCCAGCCTGCCCACTGCCTGGACCCGGGCGACAGCCGGGAGCCGGCAGCCAGCCCGCCAGAAATGGATCAGGAATGCATCAGCTTACTTAGAAATTTTGTCCATTGCATCCGAAGTCCGTTAAATCGAGGTCCGTTAAATCGAGGGTTTACTGTAATCACTTTGCTCCCAGCAAAGAAAGAGAGCTGTAGGAGGCCCCGGATCTAGTCAAAATAAAGGTTAAGAGTCACTAGTTTTGTGGGGCTAAAAATAAAATAAAATCCCTTTTCATGTTTAATTTAATTTTTATTTAATTTTTTAAAATCTATTTACTTATTTATTGCACAGCAGTATTAGCTTTTCAAACAAAACAAGACAATGGTCCAGAGGTCTCCAAAAGATTTGGCATGTATTAATCCCAGATTTAGTCTACTTGAAACATTACATTAGCATAAGAAAACAAAATATTTGCTCCATGAATAACTATGATCCATGCCTGTCAAGGCAATAGAAATACTCCCATTGACCTGATTGGATCAGGACCTGTGATAAATGAAGGGGGAGGGGGGTAGTTCCCTTTTATAGACACCCAGCCAGCTAGTTAGCTAGAAAATCCCCTTTAGTAGTTGTTCTCTACTTGCTGTAAGAGGTTAAAAAGTCTGACTGCATGTATAGGTAAAAGGAAGTGAGTGGGCACCTGACCAAGAGAGTGCCCCTTCCTGGGTTCTCACAGGGTTTTTTTATGCACTTGAGTGGTGGCAGCATCAACCCATCCAAGGTCAGACAAATGCTGTAACTTTGGGAGTTTAATACAAGCCTGGAACGGCCAGTATTAATTTTTAGAATCCTTGCGGGCCCCCACCCTCTGCACTCAAAGTGGGGAATCAGCCTTAACAGTACCCTAGTGAAATGTTTATATAGATTATCTGCCCTACATATAGTCAATTACTTGACACACCCAGCACAATACACAATGTTTCAGGACTTCACTACTTCATCCAGCCTCAGTGCTGGGTACTTACAAATATGCAAATAAAAGAACAAAGTGATAAATTGTGTTTCCTTTGAAGTTTGGAGCAAAGTCTGCTGAATCAGCATAAAGTAGTTTCTGAACTTCAGTTAACCCTTCAAGAATCTACTGATTCATTGATACCTTTGTAAATACTGATGTGAACAAAGTTGGAATTCCAGAGATGATGAAAGACCTGTTTAGCTAATTGATTTTCAATGGTCTATTTACACAAACAATACAAAGGAGGAGAACATAACCCTGGAAGTGTTTATGGGTGTCTCATGTTTCTATCCCCTGACATATTTCAAGGCTTGCTCTTTTTATTAAAACAGGGAATAAAAGAACAAGAATGTTGCCCGGAAAGGTTCTTTTTGAGAGTAGTTATTACAGTTCAATCAAATGTGTTACTGAGCAAAAATGTGCATAGAAAACCTAGACAGTCTCCTCTCAGTATAGTCAAGGATGCCATAAGAAATTGTTAGCCTGAGGCTTTATTAGGACACCATGTGTCTGGGTTTTGACGGACGTGACCTCATTAATGGTACTTCCCTCTCTGTCCAAGTGGATTGTTGAAATGAGAGTCAAAGTCCGGATTTTTGTAGAGCAGATGTTGCAGTTGAGAAAGAGCCTGATTTGGTCAGTTTTCTGACTGGTCCTTCCCCTGCATCCACAGATAATTGGCCCATTCCCCTGCAGCCCCAGTTCCCAGCCTCAGGAGGGGGTCCTGCAAGGAATCACTGACTGGTGGCTGACGCGAGGTCCTTGCCTTGTGCCAGTCATCTTGCCACAGAGCGACACTACCCCCCACCTCCAGTGAGTACCGCACCAGAGATATCACCTCCAACACCCCCCAGGTATCTGTCCCAGTACACACACCCTGCAATATCCCCCAATATCCTTCCAGCACCCCCAACTGTACCCTCCCAGCTCCTGCCCCCCCACCCCAGTCTTCTATTTTCGAGAACCTGAAACACGGTAACCTGGGCTTATCACTTGCATCAATACAGAAGTTCCCATTTTTACAAAGAGGAGGGGGATTCTTATCCTCTCTTATTCTGTTATCAGGGAGCGCAGAGCAGCTGTGGCCAAACTGAAGTGCGGCTCGTGGAGCCCTGTCCCCCCATCCCCACTTCTCTACCTATCAGGCTGGGGGAGGAGGGGAGACTTTGGGCTTCTGCCCTTTGACAGGGTGTTGGGGGTAGGGGGCTTCTGCCAGAGACAACTGGTGTCTCCTGAGAATGGGGGGCATTATTTAAAGGTTCACCCCATAACAGCTTGAGTCATGCCTCTCTAGGCACACACTCATTCTTACCCTCAGCAGCCCCTCCCTGCAGTTCCCAGGTGTACACATTGTGAGAGAGGCAGCAGCAAAAAGTTTGCCATAGCCTCTCCCAGCTTGCTGGCTCTAGCAGCTGCTGAGCAGGGAAGGGGCCTGCGGCAAAATGTGACTAAACAGGGCCAGTAAACGCTGGAAAAAATCGGGGGGTGGGGGAGAGGGAGGTGTCACAGTCCCCACCCACATGTTGCCAGCAGGGAGTCGGGGGGTCTTGAGGCTTCAGCCCCACAGGCCGTGCCTCCCATGGGGATGAAGCCCCGAATCACGGCAGGCTCACCCTGGCTCGCAAATGTCTGAAGATTGTTGTATGCGGCTCGGACGGTCAGTAAACTTGGACACCCCTTTGTTAGTCAAAACAATAAAATACAAACAAAATGAAAGGTTCTGATAATTTTTTATCAAAAAAATTCAATAAAATCAATGGGCCTATGAAATATTCCAATGTCCTCGAAGCAGCATTTTCTGCGTGAAAATGGTTCTGTCACCAAAGTTTTGATCAGCTCTAGTTTATGTATAAACGGTGCACAGGTGATCGCAAAGGATAAAAATTCCACTGCAGCGTGAGCAGTAAAGAACTGCTCAGTATGAATAAGGATAGTACAGTCTGGCCCAGAGAGCCAGCAAAGGCTGGATTCTGATGTCTTTACTTGGCGAGTAGAATTTTACTCTGCTAGTAATTCCATTTGAAATAAGTAGAACTAGTTGCAGAGTAATTTGTATTTCTCAGTATGAGAGAGAATATCATAATCCGGCCCTTAAAGTAGAATGGTTCCCCATTCAAATCTCTTGATGTCTGTGGCTTCCATTGTGTGGAGTGCGTTAGGACTAGGTTGTGCATTTAGGCACAGCTCTGAGCAAGGTGCGGGCATGGACTACACCACCCCAGGGGTAGCTCCAGGTACATCAGAGAAACCCCGCAGAAACACAATTCCCTCTCTCCCATTCTGCCCTTGCTCTGGGGAAGTAGTAATTTGCTGCTAGCTTATCCCAGCAGCAAATCATATTCCTTCCCACCCACTGACAAATGGGCTCAGCTGTGCTGGCCGGAGTGTCTGTGTGTCTTATGGGGGGAGGGAGGGAAAGATGGGGGACGAAAGGCTCCTCTCATTCCCCACCTACTCTCTGCTCATTTACCTCTGCAGCCATCTCAGCTGCCTCACTGACACTTGGATGAGCTCCTATAAAAACAACACAAAGCTCTGCACAGCCTGGCCACTGGCTGCTGTAGCACTAGGGTGCAGAGTACCGCTCTGAGCTCTTGTTTAAGACATCACAGCTGCACAGTGCCCCAAAGCAGGCCAGTAGCTAAAGGACACCATTTTATTCCATTTTTTATTGCACATTCAGCTCTAATATTTGGGCAACTCACAGGCCAAGTCTGTGGATCTTCCCTCCAGATAAATCTGCTGTGTTTCAGGGTCACGGTGGCTTATTTTCCCCCTCAGGGAAGGCCTGACTCAGGGTTTCTTCAGGCAGCCTTGGCTCTTTTCGCTTATTTACACAGTGGTCCGCGTTTCTCTCTTCCAAGCGAGCGAAAGGCAAATCGTTTCTGGATGTTGTAATTCAGGCCAAGGGGAAAAAAGAACGAGTGTATGTGGGCTGTCAGCTGGCTGACCCTGGCTGGCTGGTAGAAATAAGACTCGGAGGAAGAAAATCCCCAAAAGACTGTTCTTTTTACCAGTACAGTGAATAAATTAGGAGGTCCATGGAAAGATACTGTTAACTACAGCCTTGTAATGGCCTCTTCCGGGACTCATAAACTGAGAGAATGTAATCCTTAGTGTCTTCTTTTCTCTAGATGTAAGCACACTCTTCCTACTTCTCCACATCAGGTGTGCGTCTTCCTTTCTGGGTATTCATGATAGCAGAGAGGGAATTCCTCTGCCCCATGTGTGTGCCAATCAGTACAGCTGAGGGTCCTTCCCACAGTCCTGCTGGCCACTCAGATGTAAATCCTTCAGGAGCTACTGGCTCTTGCTCTGCTAAACTGTTTTTATCCATCTTCTACAGGGCCGGCACTAGCCATTAGACAACCTAGGTCACCTAGGGCAGCAGGAATTGGGGGGGGGGGGAGGCGTATTGACGGCCTCGATGGCAATTTGGTGGCAGCTCAACACCTCTTCCGCCATCGGTGGCATTTGGGTGGCGAATGCTCCAATTCGGTGGCACGTCTCTGCGGTACAGAATTTTTTTTTTTTTGCTTCGCTGCCTAGGGCAACAAAAAGGCTGGCGCCTGTCCTGATGTTCTAAGAGGATATTAAACACAAAAGCAAGTCTAAAACCTCAATCAAAAACTTAGAGACAATAATAAAGTGGCAAGGACTATTTAACTGTGTGATTGTCTTTGCTTTTGTTGGCTTGTGTAACAGGCTTATCATATATGAATGCACCATTTTCCAGGGCTTCTACATAACCTTTGGGGATAGCCACTCACAAGAAGTTAATGAGATTTCAAGATGGAATTCTTCTCAGCCAGTGAAATTTCCTACCTAGCTCATCAATGTTAGTCAATGGTCCTCCTAATATGTCTGTATAAACAGATCACCTACATATAAATTAACTTCAGCTAAAGATGGCCTATGAATACTCTATGAGCTCCAAAGAATATGGTGATTCTAATTTCTCCCTGCTAATCCACAGGAAAGAAGCCAAAATACTTAGAACTCATTCTTGATAACTACTCTTGCAGATTACAGATTAAACACTGAAATGTAACTATTCTCAATACATCTCTATAAGACTATCTAGTTGTACACTATGCAAGGGGCATTAGCATATCTATCCCTAATAAAATGACATGCAGTAAGATCTGGTTCTCCATACTTGGTTGGGAAGCATGATAGAGCAGCAGCTATTATATATATAAATTATAGAACACCAGAAGCTCAAGTAAAAATAGAAATTGTTCAGCTGAAATTGACATTTCCCAGAAAGATTATATCAGTGACCATAACTAAACCACTGCTTGCATCCGATGAAGTGGGTATTAGCCCATGAAAGCTTATGCTTCAATACTTTAGTTAGTCTTTAAGGTGCCATAGGACTCTTTGTTACCATAACTGAACCAGTGACTATATTAAAACCAGTGACTATGACGAAAAGTATTGGGGTAGCCTAGTTAATTTGTATCCACAAAAACAGGAAGGAGTCCAGTGGCACCTTATTAAGAAAAGAAAAAAAGAAAGAAAGAAAAACAACAATCTCCAGATGTGTTTTTTGCATTAGGAAAGTTCAGCAAGAATAGCAAGAGGAGCAGCTGGACAGTCCACCCTCCAGCTCCATTCCTGCAGAACAAGGGATACAAGCAGCCCTGGAGAGGGCTGCAGCTGGGAAGAAGAGTGAAAGCAGCTGAGGGTTTGGCTGACGGCAGCATGGCTAGCTTAATCAAGGCCCAGCTGTCCCTTATAAGAGGTCTGGGGAACCAGGAGCTGAAGAAGTCTCACTCCAGCTCTGGAGTCGGTAGAGCTAGCTGCCTGAGAGGAAGGTACCTAAAGTGGGTCAGTGCTGGGGAATAGGGAAGGAAGCTGGGGAGCTCCAGCCTGGTAAATACCCCCAGGCTGCAGGTCTTGTTTGAGGCCAAAAGGTACTGGGGCTGCAGAGGGGCAGCCCGGGAATAGGGAGAGGTTGTATAGTATGCCAATCTGCCAGGTTGTATAGTATGCTCAGGACACACAGTGCATGGACACTGGACCTCTCGATCCCCACAGAGCTGGAGACAGCCAAAGGCTTCTGAGGCCACAGGTGCCGACTTTTCAAACTGTTGTGGGGTGTTCAACTCCCAGCTCTGCCCTTGGCCCTGCCCCCACTCCACCACTTCCCACAAGGCCCAGCCCCACCTCTTCCCACCCCCACTCCACCACTGCCCTGGCTCTTCCCACCCAGTGCTGCCTCCTCCCCTGTTCTTCTCAGCCTCCTTTCTTTCCTACCAAACAGCTGATTGCGGCAGGCACAGAGAAAGACAGGGGAGGCGCTGATCGACGGCAGCCACCAGCAGGGTGTGTATGTGAAGGGCGTTATAACCGAACATTGCGCAACATTAAATGAGCATGTTCTCCAATAGAACAGTGACGTAACAATGAAACAACATTAACCAGGACGACATTAAGTGAGAAGTTACTGTACAGTAGAATTGGATTCTATTCTTAGGTCTATGACTGATCAACTTGGGCAAATCACTTCACCTTACGACTGTGTCTCTGCTCCCCTGCCAGGCTGTGTCTGTCTCATCTATTTAAACTATAAGCTCTGCTGATCAGGAACTATCCATTACAACAGTGGTCCCCAACCCCCGGGCCGTGGACCGGTACCGGTCCGTGGATCAATTGGTACCGGGCCGCACAAGAAATAATTTTTTAACGCCGCACAAGAAATAAGTTTTTTTTTCTTCCCTTCCGCAGCACCGCGGGGAAACCGCGCTGAAAAGTTGGACAGCTCCTGCCTCACTTCCCTGGGTCGCAGTAACATTGTCAAACCCCCCCCCCCCCAGGGCCGCAGTAAAATTGACCAGTCCGCGGTGACCGGTCCGTGCGTTGACCGGTCCGCGGTGATAAAAAGGTTGGGGACCACTGCATTACAATATCTATGTTCAGTGAAGTCCTGATAATCTCAAGATGCTACAGCAGGAGTAGGCAACCTATGGTATGCGTGCCAAAGGTGGCATGCGAGCTGATTTTCAATGGCACTCACACTGCCCAGGTCCTGGCCACCGATCCGAGGGGGTTCTGCGTTTTAATTTAATTTTAAGTGAAGCTTCTTAAACATTTTAAAAACCTTATTTACCTTACATACTACAATAGTTTAACATAGATTAAAGACTTCTATAGCAAGAGACCTTCTAAAAACATTAAAATGTATTACTGGCACATGAAACCTTACATTAGAGTGAATAAATGAAGACTCGGCACACCACTTCTGAAAGGTTCCCAACTCCTGTGCTACAGCAACCCAAATAATAAGAGAGACACGCTAGTATGCACTGATGTGAGAAGAGCATCAAAGACCCTGTGAATTAAAGATGATCAGAAAACAGATTTTCTGTTCCACAGGAAATTCCAACATTTTGAAACTTGTGTTCCTTTCAGATTGGAACAATCAGTCATAATGTCAAAAAAATTCCACAAAATGTAAATTCTGAAAAATGTTGATTAGGAAATATCAGTGTTTCATTTTGTCTGCCCATTAGAACATTAAATATAATATGTATTAAGATATTAAATATATTAGCTAATTTAATATATTATTAAAGATATTCTGTATAATATAGAACAGCTATATGTTATAGTATAAATATAATATTTCTCATTGAAATGAGAAAGTGTCATTCTTTGCACAGTTCCAGAAACACTGTAACATGCCTTTGGTTTTTACTGTGTACATTAATTTCAACACCTTAATGTGATATTTATTGGTCAAAGCTACCAAACAGTGATGTATTAAAAGATTTGCACTGGCTTTGCATGGCCAAGTTTTTTTTTTCCATAAAATGATGAAGCTGTTAAGTATATCGAAAAAAATGCTGAGTATCAACAAATTGCAGTCTACTAAAATGAAATGTTTTCACATAACATAATCTTAATTGTCAACGTATCTCACACATGACTATAATAGTTTTCTGTATTTGGGTAATTGAAATTTGCTGAGCAGATCAGTCTCACACTGAAGGTTGTGCACCAGTACCTATAGATTACATGCCCATTGTCTGTACTGCATAGTGGGTAGATATAAAGATATGTGAATTCCTAATGTAATGCTTCTCCCTTTGTATGTACAAGGTAGCATTTAGTATGTCTGCTGAAAGGTTTTAATGTGTAATTGCCTGTGCTTGCTGTATTAGCCTTTGAAATATTCTAGAAACTAGCTTTTTAATTCAGTGACACAGATCTGTATTAGTGTTAGAGATGACAATACACAGGTTCATATTATGAATATGCAAAAGCTACGAGAGAAAGAAGTGGTCTAGCAAGTAGTGAAGACAAAATCCGCAAACAAATCCTTGCCTGTGCTCTGAAGAGGAAAGATAAGTATGTTGTAGCTCTTATCAGCCATGTCATCAACAATATGACAAACCCATTTGACCATGAATCACATCTATACGTGCTTATCACTCTATCGACGGACTGTGTTAAAATCAGATGTACAAGAGTCTCTCTACTGATAACAGCAGGTGCTGGTGAAGAACAAGTGGAGAGATTTGAGAGAGCTGCACTTAACTCTGATAGGATCAGTAACTTCTTCAGCCAGTCAAGAAATCCAGGATCAAAACATTTGATGACATGGCCAAGAAGACCTTATTTAAGTCTGGCATGGGAGGTACAATCATAGTAGCCATTGGTCCAGAAATTGTCTTCTGCAGAGCTCTGTCCTTAGCAGGATTCAGAGGTGATGTTTAAATGGGAATTGTTCTTATTCATCCAATAGGACTTGTGCCTGTGTCCTTCCATGATGATGGAACAATGATCTAAATTAGGGTATCAGCTGGAAGCTAAAGCTGAAAGAATCCATGAGCTAAGACCCCACACCAAAGATATTACAGGGTGTGTCCACACTGCAATAAAAAATGTGGCCTGACTGTGGCTGGCCCAGGTCATGAGGCTCAGACTACAGGGCTGTAAAACTGAAGTGTAGACATTGGGGCTTGAACTGAAACTGATGCCTTGAGACCCTGTAAGGGGAGTAAATTCAGAGTCTATGGTCCAGCCTAAGCCCAGACATCTACATTACTATTTCTAGTCCCATAACCTGAGCCCTGTAGGCCTGAGTCAGCTGACACAAACCCTGTGCTTCGGTGCCATGGGTTTGTTACTGTGGTGCAGACATACCCACAGTGTCCATTGGAGATGCCATAGCTGTCATCCAAAGATGTCTGGAGACACATTCCACACATTCAGTGAATTGGCTGCCGAGTACTTGAGGCGGATCCTAAAAGGATTTTCCAAAACTAATTCTATAACTGAAGTGTCTGACAGACATGAGAACAACGCTGTGAAAACTGCAGAAAGAGAGCACCAGACACTTTCATCTTTCACCAGCACTACACTATTTTCCATCTGATAATACACTTTTGTTCAAAATAGAAATGGTTTGTGAAAAAGTGTCAATTTCAACAAAAATGTTAATGAGATAAATATGATGTCAAAACATTTTATAGCTATACTGTCAAAATGTTTTATTTTGACAAGGTAAAATATTTAGACCTTATCATTTCAATTCATGTAGATGTTTTTATTAAAATTTATTAAAATACTTTCTCATTTTGGGAGACCATTATTTCTCTTCACCTACAAGCTTGCAGCACCACATCAGACCTCATCTAAGCATACATAAAATAAGCTTTCTAACAATTTATGGTGTGGATGTGGATAGGTGGGTTCATTTACACTCCAAAAATATGGACTTTTCTGGAGAATTGCCATGCACCTCTGGTCAATCAGTACTAATGTCTGACAGCTATAAAATGAATTCAGTCAAAAATGTATGAATGATGAAATTATTGGTTGTATTGGTCTTAAACATTTGTTCTAATGCAAAGATTCTTTCATGTCTAAAGACTCACTGCATAAGCAGGATCAAAGACTGTACTCTGGCATAAATGAACTCCTTCAAATCCTTTACAAAATATCAATTTTCTGTTTTCCAAGGACACCTCAGTTACACTTAATTTTATTTTCAGTTTCATTATTTTTACCTTTTTAAGATTTGTATGCAAAACATCTGTCTTGGGTTGCAGAGGCCCAATCTAATGCCATGGGTGTCAATTTCTAGTGGTTTTATTGCTCAGTGTTTCAGGTCTTATGCAGATATATAAAATTCAAACACGTAAGCAAAGAACTCAGCTCAAATAGACCCAAATAACCATGAACTCCCCTCCTCTCTAAGAGCTACTTCAAGCTTTTCAATATCTTCAGGTACCTGACAGAACAGCAGAGCTTCAGCTGTAGCACCTTCTTAGACTGCATCTGCACAGACCTGCATGGGAAGGGAGCTTGGTCTCCTTGAAAGTTATACCAACCTGGCTACATTAGTCCAGATCCAGGGGCTAGAAAGCCACTGGGTCTCCCCAGTTGTGTATTCCCCTGGTGTAGGGACATCCCTAGCCCGCTCCCACACCACATTTTCCTGAAGCTCCCAGCATCATGGTTGTGCTAGAGGGCTGGCATGAGGACACGGCTGGAGTGCACTGGACTTTAGAAATCTCCAGATGGAAGATGGCTCCATGGGGCAGACAAAAGCATCCAGAATAATTTATTTTGAAGTATTCTCCTTCCCCTCTGCAGCAGTGACTGGCCCTTATGTAAGCCATGCAAGGCAGGGAAGGCTGTTAGCAGCCTCTGCTCCTTTGTACACCAGGGTAATGGTCAGCCACAGTCAGGCCTTCAATACATTTATTCCTGCTCATACATCATTGACAAATAGATCCTGATTTCTACCACGGTACTTTCTTGAAAATACTTTCCAAATGGTTTATACAACCAAGTATTCACTTTATTTATTGGCTGCTTCTTGTTCTTGGTCTACAATTGGCCATCTGAGCCAGAGGGATATTTTTCTGCTCCATTATGGGATGTCTTCTACTTTTTAAACAAGGATTATGCTCAATAGCAAATAATTCACTTTATCGTGCAGCTGTTTAGAGGAGTAATAGTTTGTGCTCAGCTTTGTGAAACTTTCAAGATTCACAATGGTTTCTAGGAATAAACCATCAGACACAGCATATGTGCAACCCACTAATAGGACATCCCTGTGATTAACAGCATAGAAAACTCATTTGCTTATTAAAGTATTCACAAATTTATTTTGGTACTATTTGCCTAGCTCTGCCTGCTACATTAATTCTACATATTTTGCAGTGGATGACAACATGTAGTTATGATCGTATATAGTAACAGAAATACTATCCTGATTATTCTGATGAGAACTATGGCTGAACACCAGGTATTTATTTTTGTAGGTACAGTCAACTGAAAATATAATTATGCTGGAAAACCTGATAGATCTAATAATTTTCGGTCTATGTAAGCAGCAGCTTTCCATACACAATAGAAGCTACCATGGCCAATGACAGCTAATCTATGAGTTGCAGAGAGCTGTACAAAATAGAAGTTGTCACTTAAGCTTTAATTGGGTCTGGCTGTGCCCTGTGACTTCCCAGTATAAACTGAGTTTAGTGATTTGAGCCTTTCCTCCTAAGGAAGCAGTTCACAGCTGGCAGGTGGATTTTCTAACTTGTTTTCATTTAAATATATTTCATCTTCTCAATTTCTCTTAATCTCTTTCCCTCCCTTTAAATATTTTATCCCTGGTTCAAAATCCTTCTTTGGAACAGGAATACCTTAGAAGACAGATGCTTCAGCTCGGAACAATCGGACTTGTATTAAGGATCCAGTTTATCACATACTCTACCCAACAGAAAAATCAAGAATCTATCTCAGTTGTATTATTTCTCCCCAAAATTGTACTGGATTTTAAAAATAGTCACGTGTACACAGTAAGCTGTATTTGGGCTAAATCTTGATGTCCTTACTTTGGCAAAATTCCCATTATTATAATGACTCCCTTTGGGAGTCATTACACATTTCAGACTTCCCAGGAGCAAGCCAGAGACACAGAACCAAGCAAATTAATACTGAAAGAAGCTTAAATTGATATGGGACTCATGGCTTTGTGATCTACAGCCTTTCTGCTAACTCGGTGAATCTGTATGTGGTATGCAAAATATCCACAATAGAAAAACATGGGAGTGTTGACTGGTTCTTTCTCCCACTACCCAGAACGCACAATGCACAGACTTCTGAGCTGAAGAAGTATGTCGTTTATTTGCCACTTGAGTATCTTATCAGACCCCCAAAACAGGGCACAGCATAGGGATAAATGCAAGTACACCCCCACACTGTCCCAAAGTTATTTATTATATGAAAGCGAGGAATAGGTGCTACAAGTATTCCTCGCTTTCTTTACGGATACAGACTAACACGGCTGCTATTCTTGAATTTATTATATGTTATTTATTATATACTGTATAAACTCTTTTCTGCCTAACGCTAAGATTAGTTTGCAAACTCAGTTATTTACCTGCAAGATGTTCATCTGATTAAACTGCTGACCCAGTTATTCACATGATCAGGTTGCCAGCTCAGCTTTTCACCTGGCTGTTCTCCCTCCCTGCCAGACAAGCAGGCAGATTTCCACATACCCCAACACCTAAAATATACATGAGACATAACACAGCCTACAGGGAGAAAAATGGGTTTTTATGGAAAGGAGGCACGTGTGGGTCCTTGATGACAAACAGTCTCTTGGTACTTTATGACAAAAAGCTCGGTTTCTATCTCTCAGAAGCAAAAATAGAAACAGATACCATACGAGACAGTCGGTCACTGATGCTGTCAAGAATTATTTGTTTTGTTTCTTCCATTTCATTGTTTTAATGTAATTTCTGTTTGGCAAATTAATGTGCTTTTCAAGTACTTCACTGAAACAGAGAGATACCTAATTCATTATGGCAGTCACCCCACATAACAAAACTAAACATCAGCATTTTCCTGTGTGAATGAAAACAGTATTATTTTTAACTGATTTTTAAAATAGTTTCAAATGGAGGGACTTTGCTACAAACTGAAGCTCTGAACAAAGGACTGAAGAACCCATCCCACCTTGTGGATGTACTCCAGAGATTTGATTTGAATCTGCAGTTTATTTTATCACTGCTACAAGGCTGAACCAAGAACTTTGCCATCACTACATGTAATTGATTTCATTTAACTAATTCTAGCTCTCATCTAGATCTTTTTCCTTTTAAGAATAAATCTTTAGATTTTAGATTCTAAAGGACTAGCAACAGCATGATTTGTGGGTACGATCTGATTTGTATATTGACCTGGGTCTGGGGCTTGGTCCTTTGGGATCGGGAGAACCTACTGGGGTATTGGTTTTCATAACCAGACATCCCCATAATGGGTGGCTGCTGGGTGGAATGTAGTTTTATAGTAATTACTGCTCGGTACCAATAAAGTCACCTGATAGCTGTCATTCACACTAGCCAAATAACTTTCTTCTGCAGATGTTTTTGAGCTTGAACAATTAACTCATGGGTGGTATTGGTTTTGGCCATGAAGCTGTGCACAACTTGAACAGTAGTAAAGATTTCTGAAAGTTCAGGAATATTTGAGATAACGTGGACTAAAACAAGGTCTAGCTTGTGGGTATGGCAGTGAATATACACAGCATGAGGTGCCTTTTATTTTATTCTTGCTTAAACTCCATTAGCCCACCCATTCAGAACACTTGTATTGTCATAGTATTGTCCCACACAAAATTGCCAATCAAGTCTCATACTGAATGTTTGGTCATAAATAGAGTTTGTCAAAGAATCAGCACCAAGTTTAAGCATGTGTTAAGTACCAATAGCTCTTTCTTTTATGAGCATTCATGAAGGTATTGAATAATTAGGGAAAGCTGCTTCTTCTTAGAAATGTCTTTAGTCTCATCAATTAAAACAGCAAAAACCTTGACTTCTTTAATCTCAGGTATTATTGTTTTCTCTCCACAATTTCCCAAAAACTCAAGTTAGAGCTTTCTGATGTTCATGAGATATGTAACAACCATACCAAGGTCCCATTTTTGAATATTGGTTTGCATCTGTCTCTGATAACATCTCAAGGAGCTCAATGAAGTTTCCTTTATTTCCTGGTCCTTTGGATTCATTATGTCTGCAGAAAGCCTTCCCTTGAGTCCAAGGTCCAGTCTATACTACAGACTTACATTGGTATAACTCCTTCGCTCAGGGGTGTAAAACATCCAAACCCCTTGAGCGATGTAGTTATACCAACCTAACCCCCAATGTAGACAGTACTATGTCAGTGGGAGAACTTCTGTAGTTAACATAGCTACCGCCTCTCAGGGAGGTAGATTAACTACACCGATGGGAGCTGCCAAGCCACAAGCCACTTTTGGTTCTCAGAAGGCCATTGTAGCCAAAGCAATATTCTCCTTGACTCCATGTACAACTCTCCTGACATCACAGACATAACAACTTGGAGTTGTGCCGTTGTGTCACTTGCTACTTCGTGTGAGTGTCAAACTATCTTTTTAATAACTTAGTTATCTGGTCTCCTCCTTGCCACACAGTGTTAATAGAAAGCTTTTACAAGTTATTGCTTAATAAGCTAGAAACAATGGATGTTTGTAGTTGGAACTCATGCAAATTTTAGCAAAACTGCAGCTTCTTGTGCAGATCCTCCTGCAAAAAAAGCAGAATTACACAAAAAAAGTTGAAAAATCTTGTTGTTTTCAGGCATGTTGGGAAAATCAGTTTTCTGTCATCAATAAATACAGACAAACTATTTACTTTCTATGCAGAAAAGCAGGGGACTACTACAAACAGCATTTTCTTCGGATGCAGTTAGAATTTGACAAGACATTTCTGTCGAATTCTGCTAATTCTCCAGTAATGCAATCAACTTCACGCAAAAATCACACTTTCTGTTTGTCACAAAACCAACACAAATCACTTAATTGCACATAAGTGATTATGCACAATTAAGTGATTAGTAACTAGATAATATTCTTTTTCTGGAACTTTGAGCAAGTGCTAGAACATTGGGGAAGTGGGGGGCTGTTCACCCTTCCCCCCAATGGCTCTACTGACAAACCCCCACTGTAGACACAGCTATGCCAACAGAAGAAAGTTTCTGTCAGCAAAGCTAACATCAGTCAGGGAGATGGTGGTCCTAAATATGATGGAATTCCTCCTTATGTCACGCTACACTGCATCTACATTAGGGAGCTGTGATTGCATAGTCTCTGTAGTGTAGACCCAGTCTTGGTTTGGTGCATAAGACTCAAGCAAGGGATAAAAATGATCTGGGTTCTATGCCTGGCTGTGCCACATTTAGGCTGATATTTTCTAAATAAGTGCTCAGGGTATGGATTTTGGTGTCTTAAATTTAGCCATCCAAGTTTGAAAATGTCCTAGTCTCCAAAAAGTAGGTTTAATGATACTTCGTCACTTCATAGAGTTGTTGTGAACCTTCATTAATTGTTTTTTAGTATGCTTCAGGGACTTGGGAGTGCCATTTATTTCAGTGGGGCCAGGTCTTCACCCTTTTATGGTCATCAGAAATAAAGTAGTTTTCCAACTACTAGTGCGTGATGGCTCTTGGAAACAGACATGGTTGCACATACTATAGTCAGCATAAAGGATATTCAAGTGTATTTTCACCCTTGCTTCCTTAATTCCCTGAATCAATCAAAATATCTCTAGTCACTGAAGTTCATCACACCAGGATAGATGACTCTTCATTGCAGAGTGAAATGATTGGCTTTGAGTGGCATTATAGAAATACAAGCCATGTATCATCTGTTTTTAAACTTTGCTTTATATATTCCCTTAAGGCTTCCAGAAAATGGTCAGTGGAATTCTTGGTGGCTGGGAAAAATGATGAAGTATTTGATAAACTGCTTGAAAATTTTAAATCTCACTTTCCTTTGAAACTGACAAGGCAGGGAGTACTCAGCATTTTGTAACTAATGATTTAAGGTCTCTCATTAATAACTAGTTTGCTATACCTGTTATGAGATCTCTTTATTTGAACACTTTTTGCATGTTCTTGTCAAGCAGTCTGTTGCCCTTGGCGTACTTCATAGCAATAAAACTTAACTGAGGTTTTATTTTTCACCGGTACCCTTATTCGCCTGATGCAGGCTATGAGTCTGTCTATAACCCTTTTGATCATGATGTCAGGATTACTGACAAGTTGTCAAATGAAAGGTTATTGGGGCCAGCTCTAGCTTTTTTGCCACCCCAAGCACAAAGAGCGCAACTGCCCCCTCCAAAGGGCAGGTGGAATGTGCCCGCCCCAAGATTGGCCGGAATGCCACCTCTTAAAATGTGCCACCCCAAGCACGTGCTTCCTCTGCTGGTGCCTGGAGCCAGCCCTGAAGATTATCACCAGGGCTTTTCGCAGCTCTGGTATTGATTATGTGCCCCAAGAACAAAAGCGGTAGCATCATAATCATTTTAATTACCAAATCAACAGGTTATAGATTCCTGTTCAGTGGAAGAATGGGGACTTTTGAGAAGCTCAGTAAAAGAGTAAATTCATATATATATATTTACAAGATGCAAAGTGTTCTTGAACAATTGTGACATTTCCAACAAGCAGTTTTATGTGAATACTGTTTGACTGATCAAAGTTCCTGAAATATCACATTGAATGGTTTCAATTTGCACCACATTCCTTTAAAATCAATAAGTTCTATAATTCTTAGTTCTCTTTTCCGGCTCCATAAGAGGGAAACTATTGATTTCCCTTCCTTTAACTTAGTTACTGGAATTGTAAAGCTATTTGTCACAAATCGCTGTGACACTCTGCATTGTTGACTCATATTTCTCAGCATCCATCTTTAATAATAAAACTTTCACTGGCAGTTTAATGCAGGGAAGGGAATGTAAAATGGATCCAGATTTTGAACATGCTGAGAGTAAAGAGCTTTTGGACCCAGGGTTCTGGCTCAGGACCTTCTTCAGCTTACCGGTTCCCAACAGGACTGGTAGCATGTGAATCTCCTATCTCTTGACCTCATCTTCTTTTTGGTCACATGATTCTTCCTCCTTGTCTCTGTTTAAGGGGGAGATCTCTGATGGTTCCTGCTCCTCTGGCCTCTGTGGCAAATGAGAAGAAGAAATCCCTTTACCTGTGTTGGAACAGCCCAACCAAAAACCCAAAGATGAATGGGTGAGAAAACTGATGACTGCTGCCAGCAAGACACCACTGGCACTGGTCTAAGTAATGCCAAATGTCACTTAAAGACACTGCAGTAAGTGGCAGGATACTAATGTAGAAACCCTTGCACTTCCTTAACTATAATCCTGTCAGTTAAACAACTGTACAGTTCTTAAATCTTTATTGTTTTGGTACAAAAATCATATTTTAGATCCAAATTTTATTATAGCGAAATATGGTCTAGTCAGCACTAAGCCCTGCTACATCAGATCACAGCTGAAGAAGTAGCATTCTATGCATTCTGTAGGAAATTAATACTTGGTATTTCTAAGCCTCTTCCTTCTAAGAATCTCAAAGTGCTTTGCAAACAGCTAAGCTGCACCCTGTTTCATCTATTGAACTATCCTAGATATTTCTAAAAGGCAAGTAACTATTATTAGTTATTCCTCTTATTCCAGAACAAGAGAGTCTGGAGGCACTGACTTTTAAACAATGATTCAGGTGGTAACTATGTACAGCAGGGGTTGACAACCTTTCAGAGGTGGTGTGCTGAGTCTTCATTTACTCAGGGCTTCGCGTGCCAGTCCGGAAGGGGCGGGGCTTTGGGTGAAAGGGGAGAGGCTGAGGGGGGCAGTCCGCCCCGCTTTGGGGTTTTTCCCCGCAGGCTACTGCCAGCCCACTGCCAGCCTGGGTGAAGGCGCTGAGTGGGGCAGGTGGGGACCCTGGCTGGCAAGGGGCCAGCAGGGGGAACCCCAGATTGGGAGCAGGCTGAGTGGTTCAGCCCACTGCTGCTTTGTTGTTTCCCCTGCAGGCTCCTGCCAGCTGGGGTACCACTGCCTGCCCCAGTCAGCTCCCGCTGCTAGTCAGGGTATAGGGAACCCAGGCTGGCAGCGGGCTGGCAGGAGTCTACGGGGGAAACCACAAAGCGGTGACGGTCTGAGCACTCAACCCGCCGCCACTTTGGAGTTTCCCCTGCAGGCTCCTGCCAGCCAGGGTCTCAGATCCCGCTGCCAGCCTGGGTGTAGGGAACCCAGGCTGGTAGCAGGAGCTGAGTGGGGCAGGCAGCGGCTGGCAAGGCACCAGTGGGGGAAACCCCAAAGCCGCGGGGGGCTGAGCTCTCCCCGCGTGCCAGTGGAAATTGGTTCACGTGCCACGTTTGACATGCGTGCCATAGGTTGCCAACCCCTGATGTACAGTATAGCTTGACTAAGAGATAACCAAGGGATTAAATGGTAATGTCTACAAACATTTAAAGGATGTAAGAAGTAAAGAATGTGTAGTATTTGGAGTGATCAGTGTGCAGTGAATGAGAATACAGTAAAACCTCGATATAACGGACTAATTCGGGCGAGGGGGTGTCCGTTAAAGCCGAAAGTCCATTATATAATAAAGTAGGTTTTCCGAATGCGTAGGTTAAAAAAATTACAAATTAGTTAGTTTACCTGTTTTTACTTATGTAGACACATTTGTGTAATTAAAATGAAGCATGTATGAAAAGTTTACTCAGGCAAAGAAATGAAAGGTCTAAGTTTTCAAAAGTGACTGGCGATTTTGAGTGCCTCACTTTTAGGTACCAAACTGATGGCACCATAAAGGGGCCCAAATACTCAGAAAACACTGGACTTGGCCCCCTAGAAATTTACACCCCAATTTAAAATCAGAGTGTTTAAGGCCAGAATGGCTCACCTGATCATTTCACCTGATCATTTTAGCTGACTTCCTGCATGTCACAGACCACCAACTTCACCTAGCCACCACTCACAGTACCTGACAACCGGAATTCAACCTAAGTATTACAGCCCACAGGAGACTAACATATTGTGTGCCACGTGTAGAATAGGAGGCACCAAAGTGCGCCAATGCCTGAGGCCCCTGCACGGGCAGGGAATTGATTTAGTGAGATATATCCCGTTAAGTGACTGGCACTTCATGCTGCAGAGGAAGGCGAAAAAACCCAAAGTCACTGCCAATCTGATCTGGGGGGAAATTCCTTCCCAGCCCCACTTATGGTGATCAGTTAGACCCCGAGCATGTGAGCAAGAACCAGCCAGCCAAGAGAGACAATGATCAGTGCTGCTTCCAAGCCCTGGGCACACCCTCTCTATGGTCCCATGTCCACCTGTAGCCCTCCCTGGTGCTTCAGCATCAAAAAATGGATTAAATGGGGGTAGGAGAGGGAATCCCCTCCTGATTCCTGCAGGTAACCAGCTAAACCGCTGAAGCATGAGATTTCAGTAACCTCCCCACCCCTCACCATCACAAGCAACCCCACTATAGACCCCCAATCATAATTTACTGGTCACTTTTGAAAATTAAGGCTAATGGAACTACTTGTAGGAGTTAGGTTTCTAGCCTCTGACCCTAATACTTCATGGAAATGTCGCTGTAGCCTCTCCGCTAACTGAAAGTCATTTAAGATACGAAATACAAAGAAGTGAGTGAAGTGTTTACTTAATGCTAAATCTCCCCTCCAGTACAAATGTGCAGTTCTCCTGGGGGATTTAACTGGCACAGAAACTGAAGTGTTGACCAAAGAACAGTTACATGTACATTTAGAACAGAATTTAGCCTTTAGTGTTTTTCACCTTAATGTTTTCAGTCAGTACCAAACAATTATGTCTGACAAGCTGTGACAACAGAGTGGGCCAGCTGTGCTTTTTGAATGATACATGATACTGGCAAGGGTTTCATTCATCACAGTTCTGTGACCAAAATCTTCGCTTAGTTGGTTACATATCCACACAGCAGCATCTTTACCCACCTTCCCACCCATGTAGGGGGAAAGATAATCTCATTATACAACAGAAACCTAGCAGCAAACCTAGCTGCTTAATTATTTAACCTTCTTTCCCCTTTAAGCCTAAAACATTAACATTGACTGTTAACATTTAAACCTCAGGGCCACATACTGGCCTCAATCCATAGTACAATTCCTATTGATATCAAGTGAATATGTATGTATGGATCCAAGGCAAACCAATACGTCACTTTAGATCAGTGGTTCTCAATTTATTAACCATTG
The DNA here is from genome assembly GCA_032164245.1 of Sternotherus odoratus. Taxonomy (NCBI): domain Eukaryota; kingdom Metazoa; phylum Chordata; order Testudines; family Kinosternidae; genus Sternotherus; species Sternotherus odoratus. The sequence continues at coordinate 19,480,786 of JAVMKO010000001.1, forward strand.
TGGGCCACATATGCAGCTCTCTGTGTATTGTGTGGGCTGCAATCACACAGTATATATATACTATCTGTATGGCACTGAGGATGTCACATGGTCTGCAGCTGTGTGCTGACTGGGTTGCAAGCGACCCACAGATCACAGGTAAAAAGGACAGCCTTAGATCTACACTTAGCAAGAAAATGCTGCAGTCAGAGTAATTTCGAAATAAGAACTGCAGGAACTGTTATTAAGAAGGAGAGAGTCGGAAGCATCAAGGGATCATGGTGCTTATTAACAATATCACTAGCCTAGCTACCCCACCCTGCCCTCTAATTTTCTGTTAAATAGATTAGTGGCCTGTCCCCGGTATAAAAGTCTAGAGAGGTACTTTATCTTCCATTTCCAGTTGCACTGAAGATTTTTTTAAAAAATAATATAAACATGGATCTCAGAAGAGCTGAGCAAAGAATTCATAGTAAATATGTTATTTGACTATAATTTAACTTCTCATTCTGTTCAGCTACAAAGGCTGGCTCTTTAGCTCAAGCTGCAGTGACTACCGGTCTGGAAGTACCCCATTCAGTTCCTGCTAAGTCAGCCAAGCTGGCAACCAGCCCATAAATATCTTCCAATGTTCTCAACTAGTCTATGACTAATTCTGGTCTGTGATTGTTTTGCACAAAGTTCTATGTTTGTCTCACAGGAAATTCTACCGATACGCATAAGGTGTGAATTTAAACCAATTATAGTCATACTGGGATAACCCCCGTGTGGATGTTCTTATTATGGTGTAAGAGGGCCTTTTTATTTTATTTTATTTTTGGTTTAGTTTATGTTGATAAGGATTTAAGCTAAATAAATTTATTTTAAAATGCCATTCATAGTGAACTAGTGTCCACTAGTTTTGCACTAGGGGTTTGCACTAGGGGTTTGCACCAGTATAGCTATCTTGGTTTTACTCTACCAGTACAATTATACCAGTATAACTATATCAATGTAACTATATCAGTATAATTATACCTGTATTACAAGTTTATATTAGACATGCAGATTCCAGGTTATTGCTTTTGTTGCCTGGATAGATAAATGCAGTGCACCTTCCACACATGCCTACCATGGCCAGAGAAGCTCCGAGGCCCACCCACCCCAGTTGCCCCAAGCCACTAATCAGCCCACCACAGTCATGCCATTCTCTCTTATTTCCCACCCCCCCCTGCCCTCCCACCAGATTTCATTTTTTTCCCTTCATCTTCTTCCTATATCTATATATATAAAAGTCAAATGGTGTATGTATGCGTGCGTGTATGCGCGGATGTATGCTTACTCCTTCCACACCATTTGAGCTAGAGACTTGAAATTTGGTACAGTTAGGGGTCTTGGGGTCCTAATGACCGTAAGAGTCGAAAAATTTTCAAATCTCACCTCTGACGCCCCCCAGGGGTGAAATTATTTAAAGGCCAATCACATCAGCTGGGCAGCTGCTGTTCTCTGTGACATAGTTATGATGTCATAAAACCCCCTCCAACAGACACCACACTCGCTCAGCTCTCTGCCCCTCCCCCCTCCAACGGAACCCCGGAATCCCTCAGCTCTCTCCCCCCTCCCCTCCTCCGATGGACCCCAGAATCCCTCACCTCTCTGCCCCCTGCCCCCTCCGACGGAACCCCGGAATCCCTCAGCTCTCTGCCCCCTCCCCCCTCCGACGGAACCCCGGAATCCCTCAGCTCTCTGCCCCCTCCCCCCTCCGACGGAACCCCGGAATCCCTCAGCTCTCTGCCCCCTCCCACCTCCGACGGAACCCCGGAATCCCTCAGCTCTCTGCCCCCTCCCCACTCCGACGGACCCGAGTTGGGTTTGGTCGGAGGGTAAGTGAGGTAGGGTGTCGGATTTGGTCGGGAGGTGAGGTGGGGGTGTCGGGTTTGGTCGGGGGTGTTGGGTGGGGGGGTCGGGTTTGGTCGGGGGGTGAGGTGGAGATGTCGGGTTTGGTCGGGGGGTAAGTGAGCCGGGGGTGTTGAGTTTGGTCTGGGGGTGTGTGGGAAGGTGTCTGGGTGGGTGAGGGGTGAGGTGTGGGGGTTGGTCAGGGGGTGTTGGGTTTGGTGGGGGGGTAAGGTGGGGTGTTGGGTTTGGTTGGGGGGGTGAGGAGGAGGGTCGGTGTTGGTCGAGGGGTAAGTGAGGTGTGGGTGTCGGGTTTGTTTGTGGTGGTAGGTAGGGGTGTCGGGTTTGGTTGGGGGGGGAAGTGAGGTGGGTGTGTCAGGTTTGGTCTACGGGGGGGTGAGGTGTGGGTGTTGGTCAGGGGGTGTTGGGTTTGGTGGGGGGGTAAGGTGGGGTTGTTGGGTTTGGGTGCGGGGGGTGAAAATGTAAGTCGGGGTTGGTCGAGGGGTAAGTGAGGTGGGGGTGTCGGGTTTGGTCGGGGGGGTGAGGTGGTGGTGTCAGGTTTGCTCTCTGCCCCCTCCAACGGACCCCGTACTCACTCAGCTGTCTGCCCCCTCCCCACCTCCGACTGACCCGAGCAACGCCGGGTATTTTCGCTAGTTATAAATAATGGGAAGTAGCTGAAAATAAAGTGAGATACCTGGATTGGGGCAGGGGTGTGTGTGCAGGATGGGGTGCAGGGGTTGGACTCTGGGAGGAAGTTTGGGTGCTGGGTGCAGGCTCTGGGCTGGGGCAGGGGGTTGGGGTGTGGGAGGGGAAGAGGAGTGAGGGTTCTGCACTGGGTTTGGGGTGCAGGGGGAGGCAGGGGGTGCAGTGCTTACCTCAGTGCTCTCAACACGATCAGTACCCCCCCACACTCCAGCAGCAGCTCTTAGGTGGGGAGGGAGGGGGTCTCCACACACTGTGGCCTGCAAGCGCCGCCCCCGCAGCTCCCATTGGCTGCAGTTCCCAGTCAATGAGAGCTGTGGAGTTGGTGCTCGCGGGCGGAGGCAGCATGCGGAGACACCCCCCCCCCCATACTGGCCGCTTCGGGAAGTGAAGTGGAGTGGAGGGAGGAAGGCAGAGTGGGCAGGAAGCCACCTTAGCCCTGCTGCTGACACATCTTGGCACACCCCTTGTGGGGAGCGGGCAGCAGGTCTCCATGCGCTTCACGGTGGTCTCCAGGGCAGGAGCAAGGCACGGAGCCCCTCCCCCCACCAGGAAGGCACAGAGATCTGCCAGCAGCCAGCTGCTTCTGGGAGTGGCGTGGGGCCTTTGGGAATGGCATGCAGGCAGCCTTCCTGCCTGACCCCTGCTGCGCTGCCGGCCGGGACTCGGGGACAGGGTGTCAGATATTTGTTCTGCATTTGGAGGGTTGCTCCATGGTAAATCTGCTCCTACCCCCAACACTTCCCCAGAGTCGCTGAGATCTGGCCATCCACACAGAGCTATCCACACAGAGCCATCCACATGGAGGCCTGTTATTGGAGATTTATTTATGATGCCACTCATGACATGCTAAGGACTTTCCAGACATTCAGGAAAGGGTGATCCCTGTCTTGAGGAGTTCACAGTCTAAGGACAAACCGGTGATTAGACAGAGATTACAGTAAGGGGGCAAACAGATTGGAAAGTCTTCATACAAGTCACCTAAACCCACTATTGGCTGTATCAGAAGAGCGGGCTTTAAGTGAGGGATTTAAATGTGGACAAGGTTAGGAGCCTTCTGAGTGAGCTCAGAGAAGCCATACCATGCAACGGGCACAGACACTAATGTGTGGGAAGCTGACAAACACATGGCTGGGCTGAGCATCGGTGGAGAAGAGGTGGCAACACAAAGCTCATTGTGGGTGATGAAGGAGGGAGACACAATGTAATGTAGAGCTTCGAAGGTGATGAGAATAAAGATGCAAGCTGGTGTGATGGCGGGAAGTGAGTGGAGGGATTCAAGTAGGGAAGTGATATGATCAGATCAACAGGCAAGGAAGATGTCCTTCGTTCTGGGGCCCTACCTCCGGGTTGCTGACAGCATCCTCCGTAATGCTGCCAGCGGCTTCCCCACAGCATGGAGAAGCTCCTCCAGGAAGTTAATCCATCTTCAGGCTGCATTAGCATTCCTGTGCCTTTCCTGCCAAATTGGGTAGGGGATGCTGTATACCTCACACCTGCCCTTTCCCATATGCCGACAAAGGCCACTATGGAGACTTCCACAGGGACCTGGGAAACTGGGAATGTGCCGTGTCAGGCTGACAACTTTGTCAATTCAGGCAGGGTGGGTACATAGGCTTGGGTGGTGGGGAAGAGAACCAGGCCCTTATTTTTTTCTCTCCTATAAAAACATGGACATGATTTTTGGAAGGGGTTACAGCCCAATCCACTTCAGCCAGTCATTTTGGTTGATTTTCTTTTATCAGGATTTTCCTCACCAGGGAAAACAAATGAGAATGGTTTGTCGTTCTGCATTCTGAACGCGCCAGTGAATAAGACAGGATGTATTGAATTACTTGACTAAATAGAAGACTATAAGTTCTCATTGCATTTCTATTGCTTAACTGCATGCAGCTGTTCTCAAACATTGCACATCATCATAGCTGTACAAGTCGTTTCATTCACCTTTTACATTACAGTGGAATTTGTACATAACCCTTGTCTGCTTAAACATATGGGCTGTCAACTGCTGTGAAACTGAATGTAAAGGTAAAAATGAGTAAGGTGAATTTAAGCAATGATTAAAATCTCCCAGACAAAAAATGTCATTAAAGTGGAAGTCAGGTTCTAAATATGTATCAAAACCCCCTTAATAAAGTAATGTAGCTTTGAAAAAGTACAATTTTTTGAAAGTCAGGAAATTCAAAGGTACCTTTCCTTTAAATTAAACTCATTGGACAGTGTGCAAATGTACAATTAAGGAATGGAAAAATATCCTTAACCCCACCATTGTATTCCCCTCAGCCATCCATATACTAAATCCTATCTACATTTCACCTTCCTGTACCTCAATTTCCCCATATATAAAATATGTATAATGATATCTTGGTTTGCCAAGTGCTTCCAGATATGCAGATGCAAAGTGCTATGTAAAAGCTTGTAAATATTAATGATCATTATCAGGGCTTTGGAGCGGAGCCTGAAGCTGGAGCAATGGAGCTGCGGTTTTTGCCAGGAACTGGAGCGAAGCTGGAACACTGCTCCAAAGCCATGATCATTATTCTTATTTTATTGTAACTTCCCAATTCTGTTAGCAGTGGCCTAAACCCACTGCCCTTTGGGGATTTTTCCATGGCTGCAGACATCTTAAACTGCATCCATCATATTTTGGAGTAGTAGCCATATTAGTCTATATCCGCAAAAAGAACAAGGAGAACTTGTGGCACCTTAGAGACTAACCAATTTATTTGGGCATAAGCTTTCCTGGTCTAGAACCCACTTCATCAGATGCATAGAGTGGAACATACAGTAGGAAGATTATATATATACAGAGAATATATATACAGAGAATATGAAAAGGTGACATAATCAATTAAGGTGAGCTAGATTGTCAGGAATTTAATGGAATTTTTTCTTTAGGTTTTAATTGTAGAGACTCTAGAGACCTTTTCATAACAACAAGGACAGCTGAAATAATGGATAAACTGCATGTTTTTCAAAGTACTAAGAACTTTTGAAGTGACTAACAAAGTTTTGAACACCTTTAAATTTTTAAAAGAGCTTCAGGCTCCTTCACTGAAAAGCTTTTAAAAATTGAAGTGTTGCATTAGTGTCTCACTTTTGCTCTGCAGAATGTCCTGTAATCATGGAAAGTATTTCTAAATTCACCCAGTGCATCAACACAGGGGCTTTCAAGCATAGTGTCTCTGTAACCTGAGTAGAGCTGCTGGCTCTGAATGTCTCTGCCCATGTTCTGATGGTGGTTATAGTCCTGGGCGTCACCTATTTAACCTTTGCAGGCCCGACAGCGGATGTTTTACCATTTCACTGTGCCTGATAATGAGGGAGGCTGGAGTGATTTGTATCAGACCTTGTTTTCCAATGGAATGCCGGGTGTCAGAGGAAATGCACCCGCCTGCAGAGGGCTGGAATTCATTGAAGCCTGATGTTCAGGGACTCCCATGGCCAGCAGAGCAGCTCTTAGCAGCACAGGCAGCCTCTGGAAAGGAATGTGTAGGAAAATGGAGTCGAAAATAGAGGAGTTTAAAACAACAAAAAACCTTCATTACAGATTTCCCAGCCCTCTGAAGAAGAAACACACACAAGTGCAGCCTGGGGAGGCCAGGTCTACGTTAAACAGTTCCATCAACCCTGCTACATTGCTCAGGGGCGTGAAAAATCCACACCAGTGAGTGACACAGTTAAACCAAGCTAACCCCTTGTGTAGGCAGTGCTAGGTCAATGGAAGAATTCTTCCATCAACCTGCCTATCATAGGCACCATGACTCTGTGGGTGCTCCAGGGCTGAAGCATCCATAAAAAAAAGGGGGGGGGGTTCAGTACCCAGGAGCCAGAGCTTGAGTTTGGAATGTGATGAGTTCTGTGCTGCTAACAGCTTCTGCCCTTGAGACAGGGAGTTTGTTTATAAACAGAGGCAGGGTGATTAAGATAAGAAAAGCCTTGTCATTACATTAAATTAAGGATCCTTAGATCAGCGTTTCTCATCCCGGGGGTTGCCGGCCGCCTCCCGAGGGGTCGCGAGCCCCTTGCGCCGCCGAAAAGCCACCGCTGCGATCACTTCCGCATTCGGCGGCTTTTCGGCGGACCTACTGAGTTCTTTCGGGAGCGCTCGGCATGTCCGCCAAAAATAGCCATGGAATGCTGAACTAATTAATTCGGCAGATTTTCGGCGGACATACAAGGGTCCGCCGCGCCGAGGCAGAAAGCAAAAAGGGGTCGCGATTCTCAATAGTTTGAGAACTGCTGCCTTAGATGATCCTGAAAGCATTGCCAGGCACTCCAGTCAAAAGACAGGAAACAAAGGGTAGGAATAAATGGCCCATTTTCAGAATGGAGAGAAGTAAACAGTGGCGTTCCCCAGGGGCTTGTACCAGGACTAGTGCTGTTCAACATATTCAAAAATATCTGCAAAAAGGGTAAAGAGTGAGGTGGCAAAATTTTCAGATTGGACAAAATTACTCAAGATCATTAAGTCCAAAGTAGACTGTGAAGAGTTACAAAGGGATCTCACAAAACTGGGTGACTTGGCAACAAAATGGCAGATGGAATTCAATGTTAAATGCAAAGTAATGCCCTTGGCAAAATATAATTCCAACTTCACATACAAAAATGTTGGGACCTAAATTAGCTGTTATCTATCAAGAAAGAGCTCTTGGAGTCATCTGCAGTATTGCAGAAGCACTGTGCTTCCAGAGTACTGCATATTTATAAAAACAACAAGGAGTCCAGTGGCACCTTAAAGACTAACAGATTTAGTTGGGCATAAGCTTTTGTGGGTAGAACGCCCACTTCTTCAAGCTTATGCCCAAATAAATCTGTTAGTCTTTAAAGTGCCACCAGACTCTTTCTTGTTTTTGCAGATACAGACTAACAAGGCTACCTCCTGATGCAAATTTATAAGAATCTTCACTGTACCTGTATCATCCTGAATGGTAGAATTCGTTCTCCAGCTTCAGAAGATTGAAAAATTATCTCCAGTCATCAATAGGACAGATGCAACTGAATAATGTAGCTGTCCTTAATGCACAGCAAGACCCTACCAAGGAACTGGATTTAAATAAAATTGCTGAGAGTTTCATCCAGAAAGTTACAGTGAAACATAATGTCTGGGACATTAGTGAAGACAGTTTGTAGGGGATTGCAATTATTTTAACATACTGTAATTCATGATAATGTAATGATGTAGTTCATAATTTAAACATTATTAAAATAGTAAAGATACCAATGATAGACACATTCAATAACTAGCATAGGAAAGAAGTGTCTAAATATGCTGAAAATAGCCTCCCCCCAAAACTGGCAGAGCGCCCCCCCCCCAGACACATACACCCCTTCAAAAGCACCCACCAGCAAAAACGAAAGTCAGTGCCTCTGCTGGCTACCACCTTTCAGGGAGGTGGCTTATGTAGACTAATGGGAGAATCCCTCCTGTCGCTGTCCTGCGTATCCACACTGTGCCGCTGTAGCATTTTAAGTGGAGCCATAGCCTCAGAAAGACACTGAAGTGCTACAGCAGCCCTGCGGTGCTGCCGCTGTCAGAGGGTAAGTGTAGGCACGCCGGAGATGGGAGTCCTCTTTTTGCTGCCTTTGCAACTCCAAAGTTCTGAATCAGCTCCGAGAGTCAATTACATTAGACCAACCCTAAGGGCGTAACTCTGGCATGCCTTGACCCTAGGGGCTGTAACAAGGGGCAGCATAAGCCCACATATGCTGTTACACCTCCGGAGCTGTGTCAAATCTCCTCCTCACCCCCTGCCCCTCCCCCCCCCCATCAGGGGCCAGAACCTGGTCAATATCTTTTACTCCAAATTTCCAATATTTTTACAATGCTACTGTTGCTTAAATTGTACGCTGCTTGTGGCAGGGACCATCTTTTCACAGTGTTTATGTACAGAGCCAAGCACAAAAGGTCCCTGATCCATGATTGGAACCAACAGACACTCTTGCAAAAGAATAATTAACAATAATAGTAATAAAAATAATAATTAATAATAATCTTACTCTTCTTTTCACTGAGGAAAGAGCCAGGAAAAATGCCCCTTGGCTTACCTCACCAGACTAGGGAATATTAGGGCCAAATCCAGTGTTATCTTCTGTGTCTGTGAAAGGCCCCAGCAACAGAATCAGTGTGGTTTCTGTGCTCATGGAGGAGGGGGGATGGAATGAAGGGGACCATAGAGGGCGGCACATTCTCTGCAGCAGAGAATCCTGTCTCATATGAGCTCCCTGCCCAAAAGCAGCATCGGGGGCCATTTCTGAGTGTTTCACCTTCAAATGAGAAGGAATGCTGATTTGAACATCGGACGGAGGGAGGAAGTATTTTGGGGCAGAACACAGAAGGCTGAGGACAATGTTGTTATGTTTCATAAAGACTCAAAGCCTTTTAGCTCTTTGCTCAAGGAAAGAATTGGGTCTCAGGTCTTTCTGAGCTGCCTATCACCTTGATATTTAAGCATTGATTATATACAGTCAATATACTTTGCATTACAGAAACCCCATAACAATCATGCAAATAAACTTATCTTCATTTTAAAATATTACCAGTACTTTGCCTTACCCAGGAACTACCTCTGTAATTGAACAAGGGAGAAAAAAGAGCACAGATATAAACCACAGTGCAATCCGTCCTGCCTTCTGTGGCATAGCACCTCGACTACAATGCTTTGGTGCAAGAGGAAATAAGCAGCACTTTTGTATTAGGAGAAACCAGGCAATTTACACCCCTTTCTATATCAATTTAAGAGTGTTGGAAATAGAAGAAAATATTACTGAGTTATGGAAGCCAGTTTTTCCTGTGACATCATGTTTTGTTATTTATCCATGTAAAGAAAGGCTGTATTAATCCTAGTCAACATTCTGACTAAATACACAGATGCAAATTACGAACTTACAAATAATGGCATTAAAGATGATACATGTTAATTTCAGGGTTCAGACACAACACTAATTAACAACAAGCTTAAAAAAATCACTTTTAGGAAATGCTCCTAATTGATTCCGTTTCTGCACCAGAATAAAATTTTAGTCCAAATTGCTCAAGCGTTCTTGTTTTACAGAGGCAAAAGCTAACCTCTCATGCATTAACTCCACTGGGAGCTGTAGGTACATTCAAGGATATTTGTCCAAAAGCCAGTTACAGAAATAGAAACCGAACTATGAGATGCCAAGGCATTGCACAACAATCATCTGGAGGATAGTGCATTCAGGCCATTTAGAAACTAGCTAGTTCATGTTCTTCATGTTCTGCTAGGAAGCCGGTTCAGTATTGAGGCATAAGTGGAGAGAGGATCAAGCCAGTACAACATTTAGACTTTACTTCTTCCTCCACATATCCCAGTCCCATAAGCACTTCCAGTAAGTAGAGTTCTCCAAGTTCCTGGACACTACCCTATACATAAGCATGCTATCATACTATAACACCCTCTATTGGTAAGCTATCTATTGTAACAAAGCCCAGCTAGATACTGCACAGCTGCCACTAGCGGGATAAGTCCTTTAAAGCTTTTAAAAATCTGGCCCATAGGAACCTAAGCCCCTTGTTTTTCTCTGATTTTGCAAAATTTAAATCAAAATTCCATTCATCTGTGGACCAAAGTCTTCTCTGAAATCCATAGCAATTCCACTGACTTCAGATGAGTTTATGTGGGTTTCCATCAATATAACTGAAAGGAAAATGTTGGCCCCGAGTCTATTTCTAATAGTCAAGTTAATTTTTGCATGTGACAACTTTGATACATTAATTTTTATTTTAATTGGAGTTTCATATTATATAGGCAGCTATTATTAATCTGAGAATCAGAGAGGTAGCCGTGTTAGTCTGGAATAGCAGAGGTAACAAAGAGTCCTGTGGCACCTTAAAGACTAACTAAAGTATACTTTAGTTAGTCTTTAAGGTGCCACAGGACTCTTTGTTACCTCTATTATTAATCTGTCACTCTGGATATATAAATTACACAAGTTTAAAACACTGATTTTAACAATAATTTCAGTAGACATCTAGAATCCCTACAGCAAAATAACAGTAAATTCTTGACAGATATGTCTAATATACCTCCTTAATTCTAGGAGCACTACAGAAAATAAATGGAGACCAAGCTCAGCTATAAGAAAACATTTAAATGACAGATAATTGATTTTCTATAACGCTGAGGACTTTCATAATAAGGCAAATAAAATTTACAGCGAACAATTTACAAATGAAATATGTGTAATTGAATGTAGCTAAATCAAGTATTGATTTGATTTTCCAAAACGTTTGTCAATACTGTGAGTGATCATTGCTCAGTCTTTTTGAAAGCGCTGAATCAGGTGAGACACAATCCTATGGACAACTTCACTAGATCTGGAGTTTTGGAAAGTATGAGCTGGAAAGGCCCAATTTCCTGCCACCTTACACATAGTGTAGTCACTCACATCCCTGCAAAGCAGGGTTTGAAGGGTTCTCTCTGGCTTAATAAGCAAGGTATTCCAACCTGGGAACATTATGCTGCCAGGCAATGGAGAATCAGGCCCAAAATTAACTGGGAAACCCAAAAGAAAGGGGAAAGTTGTGTCTATTTTGTAATGTCACTCTCTTCCCTTTCCATATAGGTCCAGACAGAGCCACTAGACGGAGCCCAGAGTTAGAGGCAGTGAGTAGCTATGCTGCCCCAAGAGGAGCCTCTAGAACGAACGACATGTGGGCTGATCTATCCAGAAAATCTACATTGGCTTAGCTACATGTGTCAGAGGTCTGAAAAAGCCATGCCCCCGAGAGATGTAGTTAAGCTGACCTAACTCCTGGTATGGACAGCACTAGGTCAATGGAATAATTCTTCCGTCGACCTAGCTATTGCCTCTTAGGAGATGGATTAACTGCAGTGATGGGAGAACACTTCCTGTCACTGAAGTGGCTACACTGTGCTGCTGTCATGTTTTAAGTGTAGACATAGCCTGAGAAGGACCCCATTTCTCAAGGGAAGTATGCTACTTCAAGCCTTTGCAGGATCCAGCTTATTTTCCACCCTCCAGGCACCTGGCCAGCTACTTGGGCAGGCAAATAGAAGAGGGCTAGCCAAGACTTTGCCCATTCTTCTCTGCTCACTTCTTTGCATGGGAAGCATCAGGGGATATCCCTTACTCAACTGCACAGGAGAGTTAATGGGAGGTCCTATGTAGTTGAGTATGGGCTAGGAACAATCTATCCCATGCTATTGGGAAGGAGGATGCTGAGATGTATCCAATATATAAGTGAGCAATAAGTGCTGTATTAAGATGCATATTCATTGAACAATTAAAATCCACTCAAAACTTTTACTCATATTAGGTGATGAGAATTATCAATACTTTGAGTGACATGAAGCAGGAGAGAGGATTAGGATGTGAGAGAGCTTTAGCATTTGTCTTTTTACTAACATCTTTGGTCACAATATTCTGTATCTGTAAGATGGCTACAGCTAACTGATACATTTATTTATCAGAGGTAACAAAGTCCCGTGGCACCTTAAAGACTAACTATAAAGTTTTGAAGCATAAGCTTTTGTGGGCTAATACCCACTTCGTCGGATGCAAGCAGTGGAAGTGTCCAGAGGCAGGTATAGAAAAGTAGGCAAGAACCAGGTGGGAGGTAAAAAGGTTAGTCCAATTAGGCTGAACCAGCTTGTTGTCTCCGATCAGGGAGGGTGCCTCTGGACACTTCCACTGCTTGCATCCTACGAAGTGGGTATTAGCCCACGAAAGCTTATGCTTCAAAACTTTATAGTTAGTCTTTAAGGTGCCACAGGACTTTGTTACCTCTGCTATTCCAGACTAACACGGCTACCTCTCTGATTTATTTATCATTAACCTTTAACCACCTCATACATCCCCCCATCTAACATTCAGATCCTCTGAGTAGTTTCAAACAGCATCACTGGGGGCAAGAGTCATCTTGCCAAAGAAATCCTCCTTCTCAAATGTGGAATTTCCTCCAAAAATTATATCTGTCCAAGACCTAGGATGGACATGAATCAGTCCTGCAAACATGGCATATTTTCTCTACATAAAATGTCCTAGCTCGAAATACTAATATTTTGCTGCCCTACAGGAACAGAAATGGGAGCTTTATTTAATCAGAGCAGGTAGATTCCCAGTTTCTCACTTTTAGCCGTAGAAGATCTTGGGAATGGACATTAAATCTGTGACACTTTAGAACTATTTTAGGTTCTTTTTAGATGATGTCTTTTCTGCTGAATTTCTTGTAGGTAAGACATTTGGCTTTAGACAAGGAGTGATAAAAATAACTATTCCAATAAATGTTTTTTAAACTCTCAAACATCCTTATAATAACTTTTTGCTGTAGCAAATGCAAAAATACATGGTGGTGTGCTTTGGTACAATGGTTATATCAACGCTCATTTGGGATGAACAGTTCCTCCTGCTGGGCTGCAACTCCCATGATGCACCACAGCTGGGGACTCCCATTATTCACTATGGTAGCTCAGCAAAGTGTGTGTGTGGGGGGGGAGAGGGACGGGACATGGTGCTTCATGGAAGATGTAGTCTGGCCAGGGAGTTTTGGCCATAGAGGAGAATGGGGATAATAGGATCTGAAATATAAGTCCCATGACATACTCTGATGGCATTTCAGAATTAAAATTTTTGGTTTTCAACCAGACTTTATGGTTTTCAATTTTTTGAAAACCCCACATTTTCCAACCAGCTCTAGTTGTAATGTACCTGGGGGCCATTTTCATAATTGTTCAAATGGAAGGGATTTTAAATGTTATACCTGAGTAAATATTTGCAAATGGGCTAAGAGTTTCATAATACAAGCAAGTCACTCCTAGTTTGAATACAAGACTTAGATTTCTTTTTTAATAGCACGTGAGCATCATGAGTGTGTACGCAGATACACTGCTTTGTCGAGAGGGAATGAGAACAGGAAGGCAGTCCTGTTCTTAAAGGGTGCTAAAACACGTTTAAGTGCTTTCCTGAATTGGCCCATAGAGACTAACACAATGGCAGTTACCTTTTACTTTCAGAGTCTGACAGAGAAGCTTTTAAAAAATGACAAACTGTTTTAAAGCTAAAAGACGGGTGACAAACACTATTACAAGTAGGTCACACCAGTGCGTTTCCTAGCCCATGACTCAAAACTTTACAAAGACATTTATTAAAAAGACTTTCAGATTGATATTATACAAAGCAATACTCTAATGGCACCTGTAGTCCTGGCAAAATTTAAAGAGAAATAAAATAAGCACATGAAATGTGTGTATATGTGTCTCCTTCTCAGTAATACACACAATTCATCGTCTCTTATTATTTTTTAAATTAGTTCTTTATTCTTCTAGGCTGGCTACCACCCTGCAAACTGCCCCATAGTGCCCTGCCAACAGACCTGAGTCCAGAAGGACCAGATCTGTGGGTGAGAAGGGAGGTTTTCTCCATGCTGTATCTGCAAGGACTGATTCTGTTCGCACTGTGGTCACTGGGAGCACTCTGGGGTTGGTCATTTTTCATTTTTTGTGTGTGGAGAGAGGATCCACCCCGCCTTCCCAGGCTGTGAAGGGAACCTTTGGAGTTTCCAGTCCCATGCATGGGTTTTTTTCTACAAAGGGAGTTGGTTGGTCTTATTGAGTATTAGAGGCCTGGCTTTTAAAGGTAACGATCACCTGCAGTTCCTATTGACTTTGGTTGGAATTAAGTTGCCCAGCATCTCTGGCAATCAGGCCATGTAACATATTGCTATTCTGTCTAGGTTAAATGGAAATATTTTAAAAAGCATTCTCCTATTTTTGAAAAGGTTCGACAGAAGTGGATGTTATCTTCACAGTTTAGTTCATGTTTGATAGCGGACCGCTAAAGTAATGGACCACGATGACCAGATTGCTTGCCTGTACTCCCCCCTGGGTCCGCAGCAAGAGAGGTGCAAGCAAGAGCCTCCATGCCTTTGAAAGCTGTCTGTGTTATGCTGGAACACAATCCCCCGCCCACCATATGTGACTGCCAGCTGAAACATCCATCAGGTTTATAATGATAAAGAAAAAGAGCAATTCACCATCTTACATGAAAAACAGCAATGCTCATTTATGAATTCAAGGCAGACTATTTTTATTTTATCTGAAATTTAGTGACAAAGCTGTACCACACTGTCACATTAGTCTGATGAACCATATTAATGAAGCAAAACTGCTGTATCAGAGCTTTTGGGGGCTGTTTTTCATTATTTATAAGGGTCTATCCATATAATCTATGTATAATTCTCAATAACAAAATTTGATACATCCCCTAAGAAGGTATGTGGTCTATTAAATCTACATTACTATACTGTTCATGAATACATATTGCTATGTCAAAGGCCAGTAAGCATCACTGCATAGGATTTGTCGTTTTAAAGGGACTGGATGTGTTTAAAACAATAAGCTTTAGAAAATAAATCTTGCAGTGTCTGGGTTGTTATTTGCAAATTAACTCAATACACTTTCAGAGGATAATATCTTCTGTACATCCCTAATCTCAGAAAGGGGATTAGCTATTGCCCAGTTCCATCTGCCTTAAGGCTGTAACAAATCAAACTTCTGTATAGAGCAGAAAGTATCTCTCTGGTTTGCATTAGCAAACCACAAATGATGTTAATAGTTACTGAGCTGCTTGATCCAGACTGTCGGGAACTTAGAATGAAAACTGAACAATGTACTAATTTGTGGTAGATATTTGATAGCTATTGTGTGTTGGCTGCTGGGCAAACAACCAATTGCATGTTTGGCTAGAAAGCCATGCAAGAGAGACTCCTGTCTCATAAATCTCAAAAAGAAAAACAGTAGTAAGCTTGTTTTCTTGCAAAATTATTTCCCCACCTCTATATTTCTCACTGAAATATTTATATCTGAGATGTAATTAATGGAAGAATGATGTGTAGTTGTGTCTGTATGTAAGGCAAATTACAAAGATTTATAGCAGATAGAGCTGGTGGGAAGGGGGGGATCCTGGAACTAGCTCATTCTATGAACATATTCTCTAGGTTAGGTTTCCTGTTTGGTCCAATATAAATCAGTCATCTACATGCAGATCCTCTTTTTCAGGCATTTGCTGTCTCCCTTACTGATTAAATGATCACAGGGTACAGTCTTTTCATATAATAACTGATGACTGTAAAGCAAAAATCTATGGTGAATATGAAAATCCACTACAGAAAGAAAAGATAAGAACAGGAGTTGGCTAAAGAATTATCTATAGGCATTTCTATGACATGTATCACTATGTAGATATGTTTATCACTATATATATAATATATATACCTATTATCCCTGACAAACACTATAATGAATGATCTATTACAATGTTGCCTCATATCAAATAGCAGCAGATTTAAGAACCTTGAAGATCAGTTTCCTATTCAAGGAGAAATCAAATGACATGGAGTGTGGGTATTTTCTCTGTGTAATCTGTTTATTTGCCTTGTGTATACTAATCCTTGGTCAGAAGTGGTCCCAAACATCATGCAGGAATTCCCATTTTCAGGAATTGCAGCCCAAACACGTGCCCAATTCCCATGGAGCAACTCTGCACCAAAAATTAGAAGAGTTAAAAGTTAGCGTGATTAAGGACGACAGCATACTTTCTTGTTGCTTGCCACAGCTCCCTGCAAAAGAAACTAAAAGAACCACAACAATTGCTTGGTCAATGGCAGTACAACATGGAAAAGCTATTCTGCAGGTCCTGGAGGTGCCCGAGATCCCTAGGATATGTGTTTCCTGTGATTCACCAACCTCCATGTGGATTGACAGGATCCAGCCTACAGAGGGCGACCTACAGTGGAAAATCCAGGGGCATAAATCTACTGCTGTTATCAAACTGCTCCATTTCTGTTCTTCCATAAAAATAGATCATACGAGCAAAATGAGCTTTTACTACTGCTGAGTTGTTCGCAGAAAGCCTTCAACTGCCTGACCACCTCTCCTCTCCATACAGATCCATGATTAGGGACATGCACTAATGCAGGGTCCCCAGTGGTTCTCATAACAATGAGTTTTCTGGCTGTGCATCCTACTCCACTAGACAACTTCAGACATGCTATTGGAGTACATGATGCATCTGAATTTCACAAGGCCAGTTTTAGCCTAACTCTTCATATGTCTCAGATCCTTCCGGCCTGATCTGTGCAGAAGCGTGTTTTGGTTTTCAGATAAAAAGAATAACCATATACTTTCAATGTAAAATGACTTCCACTTTAGCGTAAGTAGAAGTAGAAAGTCAGATTTGTATGGTGAGCACAGTGCATATGTCTCCTCTGCCCCTGCATGGAGCAACGCTGAGAACAACATGGCTGCCATCTTGGCAAACAAATGTAGTGCTTAGAAATGTAAAAGTGAAGTACATGGAAAACAAAGGTAACAGAGAGTCCTGTGGCACCTTAAAGACTAACTAAGGTGCCACAGGACTCTCTGTTACCTCTGCTATTCCAGACTAACACGGCTACCTCTCTGATTCATGGAAAACAAAGGCATCACAATTTTGTAACTACGTACACCACTAGTAGGACATGGTCCCTATCCCTTTGCTGACTAGCGGTTCACTTTTAGGGCCATGCAATACCCTTTGACATAAATCAAAACTTAAGTGCCTGATTAGCAGTGAAAATATTCATTAAACTTGCATATTACACTTCAATTAGATTGTTTTTACATACCTACTGCTTGAGATTTTCCAGCAGATAATAAAAATCCCCTCAGACTAAAATTTCTGAAGACATGTACCAAGATGTTAATCTATATTTTTACTTTGACAATTCCAGCTTGCTTGAGAATGCTTTTACAAATATTTCTCTATAACCTACCAAGAATAGTAATTTTCAAAATTCCAACAGCTTGCTAGAACTTTGCACCACATTGGACATTGACCAATATGAAATCAAATCACTAAGGAGAGTTTTATTCATTTTAATTTGCTAGAAATCAAATGTATTATTCTAATTTGAAATAATTACAGTGATCCCTCTCAATCTTTGTCCTCATAAGACTTACTAGAGAAAGTGCCAAACTTTTTCATTAGCGCAAATGCAGGGAATTGTGTTGTAATACATTTTCACAGATGCATGAATTCGCAGGGCCAATAATCTGTAACAAATTCAGTTACTTAAATGATGGTCCTGTGTGTGTGTGGGAAGTGCAAGTAAACCAGGACAAGCTGTGATCTGGTCAGATCTCATAAACCAGGCAGCATCTTGCCAGTCAGTGATTGGATGAGAAACCTCAAGGGACATTTGAAGTTAGTTATGCTCTTCCGTTTGAACCAGTACTGGACCCAGGCCTCAACCCAGTGCTAACAGACAGTTACAGGAAGTGCCGTCTTTTAGATCTATAAAGCCAGGGGTCAGTAAGTGCCATTACAGATTTTATGGCACTTTTATAAACCTAGGGTTGCTACAACCCTCATGTCCTAGCTGACATGGGGAAATTATATTTTGCCTACCCACGTTTTCCCATCCTCAGCTGTGATACACAGCTGCTGTGCACTGTTAAAACAGCTTCTGCATTCCACTCCAGAGCTTCTCTTTTATTATAATATAACTGAACCACAAACCTTATAATTAATAACCAAATACAAATAACAAGAAACTGACAAATGAAAACAAGAACATTAGCAAGACAATTAAGTGCAAACAAGAAGTTCAAACTCACTCAACAGAATCAACAAAGCCTGTCCACTAGTCATATCCCAATCTGAGGCTCCAAACAGAAAGGATCCTTTATATAAAAATGTTTGTTCACTAGAATATTCCTGCTCTATAATCTGCACTTCCATAGCACCTCCACCATAATACCAGGGTCCCTCCAGTGGCACAAAGCAGGCAGTACACTGGCTTACCCACCTATATGGTAACCTGTAGGTGGTGTAGACCCAGACACCAGGAACATGTCTGGGCAATGACCAATATCCCTATGCAACCCAGGTATTCCAGGCTGCTAGACCAGTTCTTTCTGGCCATGGACAGTGAGGTGCAAGTTAGAACTAGGGCTGGCTAGAAAACAATAATTCTGTCTTGTGAAAAAGTTGGAGGGGTAGACGTTTGTTTTCATTCCAGGTCAGGATGAAAATCAGAACTTTTGAAAATGTTAATGCCAAAACAAGAGGGAAGTTAGGCCACTAACCTGGGATGTGGATGATGTAGGTTGAAGCTCCTCCTCTACCTGATTGGGAACCGGGTCTTGAGCCTGGGTCTCCTACTTGAGTGCCTTAGCACCTGGACTGCAGAGTCAATGTGCGCTCTCTGGCCTAGTGAATATTTAATTATTTATACAAAGTGGACCAGCTGTCATAGAAGAGACTGACTCTGTAGCCCAGTAGTGAGGATATGGACATGGGATACAGGACATTGAGTACTGGCTGCAACTCAGGAAGAGCGGCAGCTTGAATCTAGGTTTGCTCCAGCCCAAGGGTGTGCCCTCACCACCAGATTATTGGCCACTCTGGGGCAGGTTTCTCTGAAATTCCAACCTGGCCTGGCGAAACCTTTTTGACAAACTGGCATTTTCCAAATTAAAAAAAAAAAAAGTTCTGTCAAAAAATTCCCGACTAGTTTATATTAGAACAGACACCGGAACTATTAATTACCCCTCTTCCCTGGGAGACTCAGATGAAGCTCAAATCAGGTCCATGGAGTCTGGGTGCTGATAATCAACATCATAACCAATTCAGTCCTGTCCAACCTGTTCGGGGTGGGTCTTTTGCTCAGGTTTTATGTTTATGAACCTTGTTTGAGGACTTTTCCCACATTAATGCCAAGTTACTTCCCTTCTTTTATTAAAAGTTTGTGTTCTACACTCAGACGTTGTGCTTGCGAGTGGAGAAGTATTGCCTCTCAGAGTGCATCTCAGGGGTGATGTGGATATTTCCCAGGTTACTGGGCGAGGCTCAAGCCAGTCTGTGTTGGGTTGAAGGAAAGGAATCCCTGGATAGTGAACTCAGCCCTGTCTGCTGCTGGCTCCACCTGCCAGAAGGGTTACCCAGGAAACCACTTTACTCTCTTAATCTGATCCTTTTATTTATTTATATTGATATTTCTATGATGTCAATTATATTTGTCTGTATTAACAAGAGCACATACATGTCTCTGTGTGCTTCACCAGTCTCATCTTCTCAATGAACTCTACACGGCTGCCTGAATAAAGAACTGATTTGTGACAGGTGTACTTTGCACCCTAGACTAATCCCAGGCAACAACCCTCTGCCCCTCCTGTGGAGTCTCTTTAAAATCCACTAGTAGATCCCAATGCAAGATCAGTGCTAGTGACTCTGATGGGGGAAATTTCACTAGGTTAAGTATCAGTGGTGAATTCTGACTTTCCACTGGATTTGTTGGTACAGTGCAAGCTTAAAGGGAACCCAGAACAGGTCTCGGGGGGAGGGGGGGGAGGGGAGTTTACACTGCATCTGGGAAGGGGCCTCCCAGCCCAGGTTCAAAGGCTTGTGATAGAGGAGCTCTCCCTAGTGTGTTAGAAGTACCTGTGTGGCCATTGTTGTTGCAGCTTGGGCTGGAGCTTTGGCTCTCAAGTCCCATTCCAGCCTCACAGCCCAAGCCTCAGTGTCCAAGCATGGCTTCCGGAAGGACTGCAAAAGTGTGTGGCCTAGCAGCCAAGGGCAGCCGGGCCAGATCTAAGTTAGTGGGTTGCGACCTTCTGCAGTGAGTCACAACACCACTCAAATCTGGTCTCACCACCCTTTTGTCATGCCAGCAGGGACGGGGCTCCACCATTATGTCACACTACTCAGGTCAGAGGTCAAGGGGGGGTCTGGATCCCCATCCCCCCTCT
Source organism: Sternotherus odoratus (assembly GCA_032164245.1). Classification (NCBI taxonomy): domain Eukaryota; kingdom Metazoa; phylum Chordata; order Testudines; family Kinosternidae; genus Sternotherus; species Sternotherus odoratus. The sequence continues at coordinate 19,501,116 of JAVMKO010000001.1, forward strand.
CAAATATGGCATTGCCACACCAAGGATATGTATCCCCACAAGTAAGCCCTCACAACTGATGCACAGTATATTTGGATGTTCACCTAATTTGGGAAACTGCTAATTAGGGCTCCTGTTCTATTTTTTGAAATCAGTAAGAATTTTCCCACCGAATTCAGTGGGAGCAGGGTTGACTTCAATGAATGTGCACTAGTGTGGATTAGCTGACTCATTAAGCTTACAAACTCTACAGGTGAAACTAACAGTCAATTAGCTCAGAGTCACAGGCCTGTCCAATTTTTATCTTTTTCTTCTCCCTCCCAGCCCCTTTTCCACCACTAAACAAGACAAGCAAAAGCCAATCCTAGCAGGAGGATAATCTAATAGAGTAATGTTGGATGAAAATAACTGAGAGAAGACAGACTAAAGATGCTGACCTACGCTGATAAGACTTTAGCTGTTAGCCTGTGATCACAGCAGTCCATATAAGTATACAATATAATCAGCTTAATAATATATTTCATGCTATACTTTAGAAAGGCAAGATATAAAAGATCTATTTTGCTGGTTTTGAGGGCAAATGTAAATTCTTTATAGTCAGCAGAATTCCTTGCTAATCTTTCCAAGGAGAAAGCAGATGATGAAAATTAACCTTGCAACATACCAGCTATAAAATACAGTAATGCAGATCAATATTGTGGGCCTGTGCTACCAGCTGCTGAGCACAGAAATTGTCAGCTGTACTATGTAGGGCACGTGCTTTGCTCCCTGAGTTTTAACCTTACTATCTGCTTCTAGGAACTGAGCTGATGCCTATTGAAATCAACAAAAAGACGCTCCTGGGCTTTGGATCAAGACTCTTAAGTACAGATTTGCCCTGACCAGTGGTCAAAAACACTACAATTGGAGTGTTGCTGTGCCTGACTAGCAGTGTTTCCAATGACCATTCCACTCTACCATGGGCCAGATTTTGCTGCATTAAAACCATGCCAACCCCATTAAAATTGTATAGTTATAACAAAGCAAAATCTGACCCTATCACTGTGAAACCGTGCATACTGCAGCTGTTCTGTTCTGCTGTAAATGAATGCTCACTGGAGTTAATACTGCTATCCAACAGCAATTAGGCTACTCCTTCTGCTGAAATGTGCACTGTGTGGACTGCAACAAGCGGTAATTTATTACCTCAGCTGCAGAAATACAGGTTCTTTTTTTTCTATGCTGGAGCGAGTTCTTTTTCAGCAAGCGTAGAAAGTCATTTTGCAGCAGGCAGGCTGTAGCAGGGCAATTCATCGGGCCTGCATTGTTGTTTAGCAGCAATGGTTTTGCAGGATGGTTTGTCCCCAATATTCCAGTCACCGTTGTGAGTCAGAATCAGCATTTCTGCATATCTGAGCCTGTCAAGTGCAGGAGGAAAGGAGCTGACTCAGCTGTGGAAATGAAACAGGTTCAGTCAGCAAGATCTCTTCCTCGGGGTTTTCATTCTGGAAGGTAGATGGTTAAAGCAAGAAAATAAAGTAGTTGAGCATAACCAGAACTTGGTCTACCCTATAACACTCTCCCAGTTTGGTTTGCAAAGTGTCCTGTAAATCCTGTGAGAGTCTGATGGTGCCTTCTGTCCCTTTACTCTGACCAGTACATTTATATGAAGTAAAATCAGAAAGATGAATACCTTGCATGCTGAAAATGAGGAGAACCTGTGGACCTTACCACCCAGGTTCACTCTAATCCCCACTTATCTCTTAGGCTGACTCAGGTTTGTGGGGCTTGGGCTAAGGGACTGTCGAATTGTGATGTAGGTGTTTGGGCTTGGACTGCAGCCTGAGCTCTGGGACGCTCACAAGGTCTTAGAGCCCAGACTCCAGCCCAAGCCCAAATGTATACCTTGTGATTAAACAGTTCCTTAGCCCGAGCCTAGGTTTTTAATTGCAGTGTAGACATACCCTTAATAGCACTCTTGGTTTCCAATGCTGTCCTCTGTTACTGCCTTGGTGGTCTAGCCAATCCAACCTCTCTAAGACCTTGGTTACACTAGCACTTTATAGTGCTATAAAGCCTCCAGGAGCGCTATAACTCTGTACCCGAACACACTGGCAAGGCACATATTGTGCTATAAATCCGAGCTTATAGCACTCGTGGTAAACCACCTCCGCATGGGGAATAAGGGCTGTTGCGCTACCACTGTAGTGTGTTATGGCAAGTGTAAACAGTCATTACGCTATAAGTGATCTCTGGCACGCCTCCGAGCCATTTAAGGCAATTGACATCTCTGTGTTGTTTTCAAACGCGGCAGGAGAAATGCGGAAGTACCTTTTCAGAGTTTCTCTCTTAACTCAGATAAGCACTGCAAATGTTTTACAAAGGGAGCTGTGGCAGGCTCTAATTTCAAAGGACACCCACTGACCAGACTGTCAACGGTAGAAATCCCCTCCGTCTCTCTCTCTGTATACATACTACACGTTCCCCCTCACTCCCCTCGTTTGAAAAGCACGTTGCATCCAGCTGAATGCTGAGATAGCTGCCCATAATGCACCACTCCCTGTGCCACAGCAAGTGCCACAAATGTGGCCACGCCATCCATGCTATAGCGCTATACCTATTGCTGTATATGAGTACAGCTATAACCAAAAGCGCTATAATCCTGTAAGTGTAACCAAAGCCTTACAGTATCTCCATTTTCCCTTCCCCTCTTCAGTTCTTCTTTCCTAATGAGTAGAGAGGCCTGAATGGAAACTCTATGAAGTTAATGGGAGATGAGACTTACCACTGAGCTCAATTTAACAATGGGTAAGGCTTAGCTGTCCATCTTCCCACCAACATTCCTTTAGTCCTATAATAGTCCTTAAACCATCTTCTTAGTGTTTATCAGGCTTCCTAAACTTTCCAATGTTCCCTTTCTTCTTTTTCTCTTACCATTTGATATTTATTGGGTCAGCGGATTCCCAACTATGAAACCCTTTTTAAAAAAGCCAAGAAAACATAAAAATAGAATGGAAAAATATCTAAAACTAAGTAATAATATTCTGTAAGCAGGCATCTGATTAAAAATTCTATATTTTATGACTTTTTCCAGTTTATATTTAATTACTGTATCTGTAAAAATGGCTATAAATCCCACCAAGGTACAATGTGCTGATGAAAATTGCTGTGAATTCCCAGCAATAGCTCATGAAAGCACAGCACAAGGAAAGATGAAAAAAGGCATCAGGAATTCATTGCAAAAAAATGAATGGTGGCAAACATTTTTCATTGTTTGTACCCATGATATGCATGTGCAACTATGTTTATTGGCGCTTTATCAAAACAGCTGTGGGAAGACATTTCAAACACCTGGTGTAACTTCAACAACCTTCCCTTCTGTCCCATTCCAGCACTCTTCAATGTAGATGTGTTATTTGCTTAGGCTCTGGGGTTACTTTCATGTAAACTGCAGCTGTCTCTCTATCAAATTTTATTTTCAAGGACATAATTAAGGGTTTGATTTTGCTGCCATTGAGCCAATAGGAGCTCTGCTATTGAGTTAAATGAAAGTAGGATCTCGCCCTTGAGTTGGTCTTTCAAAAGTATGCTGGTAGCCGAGCCTTCTCAATTAGTGGGAGGCACCTCTGTGGAATTTGTTTCTTATGAAAATACCTTTAAGAATGAACTTGGCCACTTCTAGACAGAGCTGCTACATGTACATCTTTGGGAATCCTTTATCAACTGATTAAATCTTAATCTCCTATCTGACTGGTAAAGGGAGGACAGGTTGGTGTCTGGTCTCTGTTATTAAGACCTTGAAAGCCTGAATTTAAGCTTTTTAAGTAGACTGTGATGGCCCCCCTTCACAAGGTCATAACTCCCTCTAGTTTCTGGTCCGACATTTAAATAGCTTCCTACCCTTCCATAGCTGGTGGGGTTGTCATTTACTTCATGTGACAGAGGCCTATAGTTTTGGGGCTTAAAGTTCCAGATTTGCTCTCTAGTGAGTGATAAACATATTTGACTATATATGCAACCATGGCTCAGTACATAGTATCCCAAGAAAGAGCATTCAGAATGTTTGTATTAATCAGAGTAGTAAGACTGGTATGTGCTGAGGCACCAGAACTCAAGACCCATCAAAATTAAGCCATATAACTCAAGATTACATTTTATCTTCCCCTTTGATTTCTGACTTTTCTTTCAGGAATTCTGGTCATCCAGAGGTGTCAATGAATATGAAAGTCCATCTTTGCAAATGCTCTTAAGAACTCTATTGTTCATTTCCTGAGCAAGTTAGCAATCTGTTTAGAATGGAAATCTGTCTTTTATATCTTTGCCAATACTGTACTTAACAACATGCTAGGGATTATGTGGGTCAGACTAACCAAACACCCGACAGCTGAGGATAGCTGAAAAAATAAAGGAAATGAAAACAACCCTCCCCCCCCCCATCGGGGTTTATTGCAGGTTAACAACTCTGTAAGTGGATGGCATTTCCACACTGATCTGAACAATGACTACCCTGATTCTTATTTAAACTGACCCTTTCCACCATTCACAGCCCTTTCTTTATGCTCCAAGGGTATATATGAGAGTATTCGGCACACATTGTTCATTGGCCAACCCCAGAATTTAGCTTTACTGATAGCTCAAACAACAAACCATAAACCTCAGCTTGAATTGTCTGTCCAAGCTCGATTGTTCCACATATTCCTGTAGGCCAGTGGTTCTCAAACTTTTTGTATTGGTGACCCCTTTTGGACACCAGACCTCTAAGCGTGAACCCTGTGAGGGGTTGGGCTGGGGGGGGGGGGGGGTTTGCTGGCAGCCCTTTGGAGCAGGGACCGGGCTGGTGGGGTGGGGGGGCATGCCTGCAGCCTGCCATGGCAGGGGCCAGGCTGGGGGTGGTGGTGTTCCAGCAGCCCCCTGGGGCAGGGGCCAGGCTGGTAGGGGCTGCTTGGAGATGGGGCGCATGGAACCAGCCGGGGGGCGCGCCGGGAGCCTCCTGTGACCGGGCTTGACTCACGGGGGTGCCTGGAGCTGGCCGGGGGGCGGGGAACCCACTGTGACTGGGACTGAGCTCGTGGGGGCGCCGGATGCCAGCAGCCCGCGGCAGGGGTCGGGGCCAGCTGCAGGCAGCAGCGGCTCGCGACCCCCGCAAAACCAGGCCGTGACCCCCAGAGGGGTCCCGACCCCCAGTTTGAGAACCAGTGCTGTAGGCCTTCCTCTGCTCCAATGAGCAGGCTGGACTTAACCAATGTGCACTCAGTGGACTCAGACAGGGCCCCTGACCACCAGAAAAACAAAACAAAGCTGCGTGGCGCTCTGACCCCAGACGCCAGGTCACAACCCACTCACTCAAATTTGGCCTGATTACTCCTTTGTCATGACCGAGGGGCGCTGGCCCAAACCCAAGCAGCATGCGGCCATGTGGGTGTTGGGAGGGTGACAGGAGCTAGTGGATCTGCTGTCTGGGATCAGGAGGAGCCACCTTAGACTGGGGTGGGAGTGGAGCACGGAGCCGGAGGGCACTGGTGAATGGTCAGGAAGGTGCTGCGGGGTGGTGTGCGAGGGGTGAGGGGCGAGTTGTTGGTGGGCTATGGGGTAAGTGCTGGGGAAGAGGCTGCCAGGTGAGGGATTGGGGGTGAGCGAGGGATGTTGGGGAGCAGTGAGATTGAGGGCCTGGCTGGTGGGCTCTCTGGCTGGTGTCTGAGAGGTTGGGCAGTGGTGAGGGAGATGTATGTCAGAGCTGCTCAGCTCTGGGTGCTGTCAGGAGAAGTGGGTGATGGTAGAGGGTTGCTGGGGTACATGTGGTGTGGGAGGGGCGTTTGAGGGACTGTGCGGGGGAGAGAGGTGCATTCTGTGGTCTGGGTAGGCTGGGGGTATGTATGCAGTGGGGGTACTTTAAGGAAGGTGGAGGAGCCCCAAATTTTTACAGTGCACAGGGCGCCAAAATTCTTTAGTCTGGAACTTCCAATGAGTCATTTCCCCCTCACTTATATCCCACTTGGCACAAAGGAAACCAGCAGGTAGCATGACTCAACAATTCAGCTGCATCTCTATGCCCTGGGCTACCACTAACCTTCAGGTGACTCATCAGAGGTCGCCTGGGAGCCCTATTCAAAGCCCTGGACTTTGCCACCACCACAACTAATTTTTGAATTTATTTTTACATTCTATAAAAACTGCATCTGGTTTTCTATAAAGGGAGCCAGCTACACATTTGTGATTTTCGTTAACTTTCTTAATTTTATGTTTAGTTAACACTTTCTCGCCTTGTAATAGTTTACTGTATATGAAAGTTTATGATCCACATCCATTTAATCTAAACTGGATATATAACAAGATCACAACGAAAAGCACATTAAAAGGATTTACTACCATCTGCCTGATTGGTGCAGCTAATTTCAGTTTACTTGAGGCTAGCTACAGACTGTTTAATTGGAAGCTAATTCTCCCTACTATTTCTAGATGCTTTTTCAGAAGGTCTGCTCCAAAGGCTTTTAGTAATTGCTAAAAGAATATAAAGAATGAGATTTTAAAAAGTGCAAGTGATGAGCTTTTAATTAGACATCTCAGAGCCATCTCACCTAATTTACTAGTCACATCTCCAGTTAAATCTCCACCAATTATAATGGAGAGTTTTGTTTTTATTCTGAATCTTAAGCCATGACCATGCGAATGATTCTGCAATGCAGTTAAAATTTGTATGTACTATCATATCTCTAGTCCTGGGGAGGAGACACAAACATCAGCTGACATTACACCATGAAAAGCATTGACCTTATAGCAATATTATTTTTTTGCAGGTAGTGACATCTGTCCAGATGCTGCACTGAACAGCTCTTTGATTGATGCTTTCAAATATATATAAAATGCACTAAGACCATGGAGCTATGTTGGTGTGCTGAGGATCTGGTCCTAGAGCAGGGGGGTTTGTAACTATTGCTTGTGTGTAACATTTTAAAAACTTGATGGATGCCTCTTACTCTGAACGCCGTTTGTATTAACGAGGACCAGCACTGCCTATCTCTGTTGTCTGTCTGCTGTGGTGGTATTTGTTCCATTGAACCAGAAGAGAGTGAGCTGCTTTCACAAACATTTATAGAAACAAATACACTAGCTCATATTTGATCTCCAGTCTCTCTTCAAGAGGCTTCATGTGTTGGTCCTATTCCCACTGACCACCCAAATCACCGTACTGATTATTCCAGCCGCTTACCATGTTTTCCCACATCTTCATTTTCTTAGGGATGTCTGTTCTGATTCATCAGGGAAAGTCAAACAGGTTCCTTAAGTCATCAAGTGCCCTCAAACACTGAGGACCTGATTCCTTTCTGGCTTACCACTTCAACATCAGGGTAAGTCCATTGGAGTTATTCCTGATTTGGTCTGGCATAAGACAGAGGAGAATGGATAGGAAAAACCACAGTTCTCCTTCTTTGCCAATGGGGAAATCTACTCCACCTGCATAAAGCCTGAGTTCTGGGGTTCTGTGAATGTGGAATGCAGAAGGGATGGGGAGGCGAAATCCAACCCCGTGTCCTGGGCCAGGGTGCATTTCTGTGGAGACTCCATCCCCTACGGCTGCAACTCCCGTCAATGGCCTGGAATAACATCTGCAGTCCCTTTCACCAGGTGTGTCGAGGGTTTGTTCAAATGCAGATCTGCAGCTGCTCCCCTGGCCCCTCCCATAGCCCACCAGCCAGCTTGCCCCAAGAGGGGCTTCTGCCTCAGCCTAGTCATTGCTAAGATATTTTCCATGGGACTACACAGGCACCTCTCTAGGGTTCCCAGGCTTCATTGTTCCTCTACAGTCCCTATGTGGGGCTTGTGTGGTTCAAAGCACATTAAAAGGATTTACTACCATCTGCCTGATTGGTGCAGCTAATTTCAGTGGCTCTCCGTACCCAGGTGAATCTGCCCCCAAGTCCTGAGTCCAAGTTCCCCATTCACGCTTCTCTGGTCTCCCTCTTTCTGTCTGCAGGGATTTAGCAGGATACCATGAACTAATCCAATTCCTTGTATTTAGTCTGATGTGGCTGGGAGCAATGATACCATTACTTCCCGTATCCAAAATAGCTGACATGCTAGATTATTAGCTTTTAGTTAATTTACCTATAGAGCCGATTTAAATCACAGGCACCTTCAAGTGCTTTGAAAGTTATATAGTATCTAGAGCTGTAGATGGTTATTGGGTGTTCAGGATCAATACCAATTTTGGTCATAGAGAACATTACCCAGGGCTTGCTTCTAGGGCTTCATTATTGGCTTTAATGTAAGCTACATTCTGTTGTTTATTGCTGCAAGATATCTTGTTGCCCAAACTGCATTTTCTGTGGAGCAGCTCTGCTCTGGGAGCAATACTGCACCATAACCCCTAGCTTATTACTTTATGGAAAAAGGCCCAGAGGAGCCAGTGAGATATTTAGTAATTATAAATCCTTACTTATTCAACAAGTTTTAAGAGCTTAATTTTCCTGTATATAAAACATTAGAAAAGCAAAACTTGTATTATTTGACTAAGAGACGCCTAAAAGAAGGAACTGTTGACAATGAATAAATAGTTGAAGGGTAGAAACAGCAAAGACAGAGGAGATTTACTTAGTGTATTACACAGTGATATAATTAGGAGTAATGGAATGGAGAAAAATTTTTGTATAAGCATCAGGAAGAATATCACAGCATGATTCAGAAGGCTGTGGAATACATTCCAAGCCACAGGGTGGAAGGCCCATTGCTTTGAAAATTGAAACATAGAGTGAATAAAACACTAGAAAACATACTGTGGGGAACAGCCCTGCACTGGTAGCGAAGTGGACTGGATAATCTAATGGGTCTTTCCCACTTCTAAGTCTTTATGGTGATTCTCCTCTTACAGTGGCATAAATCGGACATAACAGCCATGAACTCAACGGAGTTACATCGGTAGAAATGAGAAAAGGAGAAGGCCCTTTGACTCTATGACAGTAGATTGGTGTCCTTATGGCTTGGAGATGGTTCCTGTTCCAATAATTTTTGATTTAGTGGGAAATTCCTGTGTTCCCACACTGAACACGAGGGGCCCTGACCAAGATGGTGCCTGCTCTAATATTCCCACCCTGCTGAACCACTCCCCACTCCACTTGACTATCGTATTTGATTACAGTAATAACACTGTAAGGAACAGGATCATCAGAGAAATAATGGCAGCTCAACGTGAATTAACCCAATATAGACTAGACCAATATAGAATAAGGACCACAAAAGTCAGACCAACTAGATCTTCTTGTCAATTCCTCTGAATGCAGGATTGTCACCTACAGTGTATTTAAATGACTAGACTATCCTGAGTCACTTCCACCAGTAGGAATGAATATAGCACCATGCAAATTTTTGCTAGCAGTTCTTTTTCTAACATGCAGGCAAGAGATACATACATTCCCCTGACTTTGATGATGAACCTGGTTTTCTGTCTAGTAGGGAGGTCCCTTATGTAGATTTACCCTTCATCACCTCGAAAAGGGATCTCTGCCAGGCATACACCAAACATTTATTTTTAGTGACTAATAAACTTGCTATTCTGATGATCCAACAAAACACAGTTTGTCATTTTAGATTTGTCAAGGGCAAAGGCAATGCTGATTTATATTTAATTAAACAATGGTGATGACAGCTTTGCAAACAGAAATGGTTGAATACAATTGCAGATGCATTAATCACTGGACTTGCACTGTTTATAAGCCGCAGTACTCTTGTGCAGTTGTGAGTGAATACTCACTCCTCACACGCTATTTCTGATCCTCTGGACTGTGGGAGAAAAAGGACCACAGATTAAGATGAAGCCTTTTGTTTTTCACATACTACTTTAGAATTCTGTCTGGCACAAGTTGGCATACTTATGTTCCTAGCTGCAAGTGCCACTCAGAAATGAGTTACAGGCAATTGTTAGCAACAAATCTATGCTATTTAACATTTTGTCTTGAATATTTCTGTCTCAACTACAGTATTGTTGGCACTAGAAAGCCTAACAGATGATGAAAGGGATTAGCTCTCACACTCAGAATTAGATGCAGAATATCTGAGGGCTCACACGAGTATTACTGATGATCTGTATGTGGTCCTCGATGCTTGTTTATGACAAGCAATAATATCACTGGATGTGAGCTTTATATAGCTTTGGAAATATTTCCACAGGGAATCTGTGCTTTGATTAGATTTCTGTGTTGAATTCTCTGTGTTTGTGTAAAGCAGAAAGAAAAATGTTTCCTCCTTAGAACTTATTCATAAAACTCTATGTCTTAAAATTAAAAAATATTCTCCATCTCCCTATCCCAATTAACTCCATGTCACAGTTCAGGGCAACTGCACTTGTGTTCCCTCTCTGTGGTCCAGCAGGGGCTCTTGCTTTGGGCCACTAGCCCCCAGGCATTACCTCTCTAAAGTAGAGAAACGTCTCTCTCTCTCTTCGGACCTGAGTATTTCCAGGCTGAACAGTTCTCTGACGCTACTGTAATCTCCCCAGCAAAAGACAGACTGCTTAACCAGATCTGCTTCACTTTTCTCCTCAGAGATGGTACACAATGTAATTGTCCTCCTGAAGTTACCATTGAGCCCCTTTATAAACAAGCACATTTATTCTTATGGTGAAAGCATTAGAGAGAAACATATTAAAAACAATAAAAGAACCTACCAGAGATCACCTCCTCTCTCCAACAAGGACTCTAGTTGACGATTAATCCTTCCAACCCCACCAAGGGATTTTTCCTATAGTCACAATTTCAGCTCAGAACCAAGACCCAAGCCTTATGGGGCCTCAGTGGGCCAAAGACATTTCAACCCTTTCCTAAGGACTGCCCTCCATCCTCTTGGACCAGAAGTCCTGTCCACTTGCTAGATCAGAAAGAAGGCCCTGAGGCAGTTTTAACTCAGGCTACTTGACCAAAACTCCTTTCTTTGTCTGTTGGTCCCTGAAGAATCCAAGTTGAACCAGTATATATGAGCCTCCCTCCAGGTGGTGGTAGCTCTCTGGAGGTGATACAACCTGAGTGAACTTGCGTAAATACCTCCCACTGTTCTTAGTTCCTGGAGGGCTGTGATTCCCTCCATGCCCCCATGGAAATACAGTTCCTCAATAATATATAAACACTTGCATTTTTTATACAATGAACTCCTTAAATGCTCAAACTTAATCAGTAAGGTTTGTCCAGGATGCTGCAGGATATTGTCATATCTGTCACACCCTATGTTTATAGAGTAATGACGTCTGACAGGAATGCTTATGTACATGGAAATAGACTCCATTCCAGTAAATCAGCATTTTAAACTGGAAAATACTGCACACACACACAGCAGCGAATTTAGAACTACAGCGGGAATTCCCTTTTGTTTCTGCAAAGAGGCATTTAAAATCATGCTAAAATTACAGCAGCTATAGAGCTAGATTATCTGTGTTATTGACCTACTGTGATCACAAGCCTTGGTAGCAATAAGAAGAAATGAAACAGAACCGTGCAACAAGAAATGTGTATAACTCTTTGCTCAGCCTGCAAATTCTTTGTTTCTGTCAACTTCCCCATAGAGTTGCCAAGATGCTCTCATTATATCACAATGTGAGAGTGTACAGTGTTAGTAAATAGTCTAGCAACAACAGATGTGCCACAGTTATGATCAATCTGATTAAATTTCCTGGCAGAAATCATCGCTTTTCCTGTAATGGTCATTTGCAACATGATTCAAGACCCAATCTTGCTCTCTTTGAATTAAAAGGGAGTCCTGCCACTGACTTTAATGGAAACAGGATTGTGCCTCTTGTTAGAGGAAATACATTGCTAATTGCTGCTTGATGGTTTGGGAATTAAAGCTGGGTTTAGCTCCAAGTCCCCTGCACACAGCATGAAGGCTGCTGTGAAATTCACTGCCATGGGAGGTCATAGAGTCAAATACCGTTACTGTACTTTAGAAAAAGATGCATAATTTGATGGCCAGTAATAACCATTGTGATTACGCATGTTAAGATTATCCGGGGGGATTCAATAGGTTGGTTTAAACATTCCGTAGAGAGTTTATTACTCATTATTAACTTCTATGAAACTTTTCCTTAAGGGCTGAACTTTCTGAACAGCAGGCCCAAGAGTCTAGAAAAATTCCCAAAGAAAATTACTAAGTGCCTCTTCAGACGATGCCATAAAGTGAAGCCTTCCGAAGAACCAGAACAGAAGAGAAGAAAAGCCTAGCACTGAAGGGTAGACATGCTGGTCTGTTGATAATCTTCTTTGGGAAACTGTTCTAGACTGGTACACCAACTGCTAAAGAACTCACCGTGAGATATTTTGATTTTCAAATGGAACATAGTGGCAGATTTCTTGTCTGCCTAGTGTCTCCTCTTACCTAGTGTCTATCATCCAGGGATTTCAAAGTGTACAAAGCTCCATTAATTCATGTATCCTCTTAAACCAATTATTTCCCCTTGCTGAGGAAATATTGCCAGAATCTCAGTGCAGTTTTAGACCATCCTGCAGGACAACCGACATGATCTTCGTTGCACACCAAATCCAGGAAAAATCTCAGGAGCAAATTCAGGACCTGTACATGGCTTTCACCGATTTGACAAAGGCCTTTGACTCTGTCAATTGTGAAGCCCTATGGAAAGTGCTGGCCTGATTTAGCTGCCCTCCAAAATTAATTAAAGTCCTAATGCTTCTCCATGATCAGATGACTGCCATAGTTCTCTGTAATGGCCTTGAGACTGAAGCTTTCATCATCAAAACTGGAGTTAAGCAAGGATGTGTTGTTGATCCAACCCTGTTTTCCATCTATTTAGCAGTCATTTTGGTCCTTGTTAAAGATCACCTCCCCAGTGGAGTTGACATTCAATAAAGAATTGATGGACAGCTCTTTAATCTTCAGTGTGCTGATGTCTGTGTCATCCTCGCACACACTGAGAATGACCTTCAGTCCATACTGATTTTCTTTTGCAAGCCTACCAAAGCCTGGGATTCTCACTCAATATTGAGAAGACTAAGGTACTCTATCAGCCTGCTTCAGGCCTTGCACATGACCCACCACAAATCATCATCGAGGGTCAAACTTTGGAGACAGTTGCTGGTAGCCTGGGTAGCCAACTTTCTCAAAATGCAAAAATTGACAGTGAGATCCAACTCATGATCCAGTGCGCAAGTGCTTCCTTTGGGAAATTGCTCTGATGCGTTTTCACAGACCGTGACCTATGACAGGATATCAAGATTCAGGTCTATAAGAAAATTTTTGTTCCTACACTCCTCTATGGATGCAAAACCTGGGTGACCTATCCACACGATCTCAAGAGTTTGGAGAGGTACCATCAGCGATGCCTCCGGAAGCTCCTCACCAATGCCAGTGTCACCAACACTGAAGCAATGATTCTCATGCACCAACTTCACTGGGCTGGACATTGTGTGCAGAGGCCAGACTCTCGCCTCCCAGAACAAGTCCTCTACTTTCAGCTCACCCATGGTCAGAGAAAACACTACAAAGACACGCTGAAAGCTTATCTTAAGAAAACTGATGTGGACGTCACAAGCTGGGAAGAATAAGCCACCAACTGACCCCAATGGCATCATATCCTCCATCAGGCAGTGGCCCACTTCAAGGAGAAGCACCTTGCCCTACCGCGGGTGGATTTGCGGTTCCAGGATAGGACTCCTGAGTCTTCTCAGGACCCATATGTAAATCCATGGCAGAGATCAGCCTCCTATCGAGGGATCGCTAATCAATTAATTATTTCATGTAGGTCTCATAGGAATGCTTTGGGCAGATCCAGGAATAAAACCCATGTGTCTTGACTACCTTTCCCAATATTCTGGCCGCTAGACTAAAACATCACAGAAGTAAAAGACTTCTCTACAATCTTTAGAAGCCATCCCCACTGGAGCCTTTACAGTGTTATTACAATTAGGGTTTACTTATACTATATTTGTTGGCAGTGCAGTCAGTAATTTGCTAAAGAGTCTCACCTTGCAGAACAAATTGTGGGGCTTAAAGAATTTTCTTGACTTACCATGTGTTTTTTCTTGTGGTCCAGTCCCAAAAGACATGGTGTAAACGGTACTGCTGAGGTGCAGAAATGGAAGCAAAAGGAACTGCAATATTTCTGTGCTACACAGCTCCTGATAATAAAGTTCACAACAAGATCACTGTTTGCTGTTCACACACATTTTTTTAATTCTTCCTGATGTACTTTGTTGTGAGTTTCAGAGGGAGTGAAGGAGCGATGTGCATGGCTAGACTGATCTTGTGCTTACAAATACTGCTTAAAAAAACAACGTATCTCACAAACTGTATTTCTTAATTATATTGCACACTTTAAAGTTTTATAGATCCCAAATTTGCTCTAATTTAAGATTAATAGAAGCTTGTCATGGTCTATAAAACCCCTGAACATGGTGCATTTTATCTGTGGAAAGGAAGGTTTGTTTGGGGTTTTATAACTGATAGATTTTTTTTTTTACCTCAGATAGGAGACCAAATATTTTAAAAGAAAATGCATTATTTTAATCAAGCTTTGTGAAATTATGATTGATTTTTAAAGATTTGAAAGGGATAGAGTATGCAAGATTAGCTAGGGAAAAATGATAACCAGTTTACATTTATATACCTGCTTTCAGCCTGAAGGGATTTAGGGATAATTAATCTGAAATGCCGCCACTAGGGTGGAGCTCAGTACCCGTTTTACTGCGCACAGAAGCAATACCCAGCAGTGTAAGACAGAAAGTGAAGAATACTTTTTCCAGTTGAACTACACAAGACAGGCAAGCTGACACTGAAGAGCAGGTCCTCACACAGTGCCCGATCTTGAGGAAGGGTTCCTCTCCACCTTATAGGCCTACACAACAGGTGGGAATAATGCCCTCACACAGGACTGGGCTGGGGAGCTCCCCAGTTCATAGAAGACGTGCACATGCTTAAATGGAGCAACTTGCTCCCAATGAGGCTTTCTCCATGGGCCGGTGAAATGGCTGTCAGGCCCACAGTCCTGCCTCATCTCCACCTACTACCAGCCGCCTTTCAGATGTGTCTGAGCTCAGTTCTGCTCCAGATGTGCTGTGTGACCTTGGGCCAGTCCCTTCATCTCTCTGTGCCTGCATTTCCCATCTGCAAAATGCCCTTGCTTTCTCCCACCACTTTTTCTATCTTGTCTATTTAGTTTTAAACTCGGTGGGGCAGAGTCTGTCTCTTACTGCGTTTTTCAGGCCCTCTCACAACAGGGACCTCTCCACGGGGGTCTCCAGGTGCTTCTGTCATACAAATGATAAGAGCAAAAAGAAAAAAAATGGCTTGCTCTTTTTCTTGCTATATTTTTCAAACAGTGAACCATGTGGGGAAATATTGTTTTATTCTTCTTTAAATAAACGGACTGAGGACGGGGGTTGGCATAAGAACCCTTCCAGACTGCATCCATTTTTCATATAATTACTAAGGGAGATTTGTCCTAGTTTTGTGATTCCAAACAGCCAGCTAGTCCAGCTTTCCTCTGGGCCTCTCATCTTCATTTCTCTCATTGCCCCTTATTTTACTGTGACAGTGGCTGCTCTGATGCCTAACTAGAGCTAGACTAGACACCCCAGCAGAGTTTTACTGATGAGGCTCATAAGAGGCTTGAGTAGTCTTGGGCACTCCTGTCCCTAGAGCTTTGCACTTCAGAAATGACCACCATACTTCTGGCTAAAACAAGCTCTGTTTACTCCCTGATCCTGCTTGCAGCCTACTGTCCTTCAAAATTCCTTCTCTGTGCCATTGCCAGAGGAGGGATGGGGCCCCTGCTCTGTTCAAGGATAGTCATGCCCCTCCACTGAGGATCCTGTGCCATTGGAAGGACAGGCAGAGAACAATAGCGGAGCTGAATGAATTCTAGTGAGGCCCCTGATACCAGCATCTAAATGAAGCTGAAATTGCTATTGTTTGGTTAGGTGGTGACCTTCTTTCAGGTGGTAGAAGTGGTGATTAAGGGGCGGAACCTCAAGTCAAGACTAGGCAGCACTTCCCAAGGGACTAGAATGCACTTCAGGACCTTGCAACTACGTTATCCACTGACACCAAACAGTGAGTGAGATTTAGCAGATGGGGAGGGGGGAAGCGATGCAGTCAAGGGACATTTCTTTTGGACAGTCACACTAGTGGGTAGGGAACAGAATGAATGGACTCCTGCCAAATTTACCATGGGGGTGTCCAGTGGCACCTTAAAGATGAACAAATTTATTTGGGCATAAGCTTTCATGGGTAAAAAACCCCACTTCTTCAGATGCCTTCTGAAGAAGAGGATTTTTAACCCGCAAAAGCTTATGCCCAAATAAATCAGTTCATCTTTAAGGTGCCACTGGACTCCTCATTGTTTTTGTGGCTACAGACTAAAACGGCTACTCCTTTGATACTTGTATGTGTTTTATTTGTCATTTGTCATTCGCATAGGTACACTGCTGTTGTGTATTCCTCAATGGATGTTGTGTTCCCTCTTCCCCAGTAAAGCTTTCCTTAATTACATAGACTCAGTGCTTTTGCATGGGGACGTATTGCCCATTAAGGACCCAGAAGAGATTTAGTGATCCCAGCAACTGTGAGTGGCATCTCGTGCTGATGTTGTTTATCACATTGAAGAGGGATCCGTAGCTATTTGAACCCCACTGGTGCCTAGCAGATGGATTACACCTGTTAACTGAGAACAGAATTTTGTCTGGCTATTGGTATTGCAGCAAGACTCTAAAATTACACTCTTATGACAAAAGCCAAGTGAAGGGTAAGCTTCAATAATTGCATACTTTGCATATTTGGGAGGGGCGGGGAGAAGTATATTGTAGCATATAATGTAGCACTGTTAATCATAAACCATTGAAGGCTCCATTGGGCTTGTATGACACAGCCATGTTAGGGGCACTACAAAGTCAACCCCCCCCCCCGGGATCATCAGCAGGCAGACAGGCCTGGCGGCTGCTACATCCCATGATAGATCGCGGTACACTCCCTGGCACGGGCATGTTGCAGTAGAGTAGAATTTCACACGTCGTAGTACTTTAGGACGAGGAGCCTGGCAGCACAACAGTCTTCAGGGAATGGAAACAATAGAATATTATGGAGCTGGGGCTAGCTGGGGCTAGCTGGGGCCAGCGCATATTTTTTTTAAAAAAGAAGTTACTTCACCCCCATCCTTCCTCTGGTTCTTGTCTAACTAGACCCAGGACTTCAGGACAGGCATTGCCTTCCTACGTTTGTGCACGGCATCATGTCAGGTGCTACTGTAATATAAACAAGAAACAACAAGAATGTCTTCTCTTCCCAGCATGAGAATTTATGATTTTCTTAAGGCATCAGAGATTGTTTTGCTAAATAGTCGGGGTGGGGAGGGCGCACAGAGTCACAGGTGTTGTGTTTAAAAGGAAAGCATTCCACAATGGTAACCACGGTGCTCCCCGGGGACCTGATTCTGGATCACTGTTCACTAACGTCACTGGAGGCAGGATCTGATCCACAATAACATTTTTGGTAGAGCTCACCCAGGCGCCTGTGCTTGGATCAGCCCGCTGGATAATTCATACTGTTGAGCTCTGCTGGATATTGGCAGATTTCAGCCACAGTCTCTGGCTCTGGCCTCTCAGGCACCCTTCCTTGGCACCGACTCTGTATGTTACTACTTCCAGGGATTGGGACATGCTGCTCCAGCCGCCCTGTGCCCCCAGGATTAGTGCTGACACCCCCCTCCCCCCAAGACTCCTGAGTCATTCAAGCACAGCTGCTCCGGAGCGCCAGGGTGATGGGTACACAGGTTTACACTTTACCCTGCAGGGAGATGTGATAACTGAAGTAAGAACACACAGGACTTTGCAAAAAGAATGCTAAACCCACCACTTTTCTCAGAGAGCACAAGCTCTATACTGGGTGTGGATTGCCACGGGATGTATGCGTGAAGGCAAGTAGCAGGCTGTTATTTACCAGGCTGCACGTGGCAGTATCGTATAAGTTCAGAATGCAGGATAGAAAGGAGCCACTAAGCAAATTGCGGGTACACAAATGAGGTGTAACAATAATGTTTTATTTAGAAATGATTTACACACTACAGTGGGAAATTCAGATTGAAAACAAGTAAATTTATCACAACTCATAGGGGAGAAACTTAATATGCTTGATAAGTAAAAAAGAACCAGAAGGCTAATAACCAAGGAATAACTATGAACAATACCCACATACAAAGGTACAACATTTAGTAATAAAAGATACTCACAGACAATGCAAACCAATACATAGCGGCCGGCAAATGCAGAAGCTCTTTAAGACATGAGAGCAGAGAGAACTTCAAGTTGATCAGGCTCGGTTACGAAACTGGATATGCAGTATTCGGGTTTTCTCTCTACCTACGTGCTGCAGGGTGGGCACATAACTACTAATTTTGACGTCACACTTGCGTGATTGGGGGCAGGGGAGTGAAATGGCTGGTCGTGTCTGTTCTCAATTGGCTTGGGTCCTGCTTTTTACCAAATAAGGTGAGCTGGTGTCTTAAGGGCTGTTTCCGCGTTTTAAGTTGTTTTTCGCTTATTTTTCCTGTTTTTCTATAAAAAGGAAGAGGCCAAGGCAAGACTGATTGGGACTAGTTTTTACATTGCTGACTTTAACACTGGGCTATGCAAAATAAGAAACCTATATGCAATTCCCTGCCTCAGTTTCACCACCACCCCTGAGTGTTCTTTGGGATTTGGTCAGCACCTTCAGAGGTCCCCTGGTCCCCTCTCCTGGACCAGACTCCTCCAGCGCAGTCTTCTCAACCTGCTCCTTTTACAGCTTTCACTCATTTCTGTCGTGTGACCCTCTTGATCAGCTTCAAAGTCCTTCCTCAGTGATCAAGGTGTCTGTTGCTTGGTTAACACTGACCCGGAGTCTAGACTTGGACCAATTTTATTTAGGCTAGGGCGAGCCTCATTCAGTCATTGAAAGAACAAGGAGTACTTGTGGCATCTTAGAGACTAACAACTTTATTTGGGCATAAGCTTTTGTGGGCCAAAACCCACTTCATCAGACATATAGAGTGGAACATACAGTAGGAAGATATATCTATATATATAAAGGTCAAATGGTGTATGCGTGTATGCGTGTATGTATGCGTGTATGTATGTGCGGTTACTCCTTCCACACCGTTTGAGCTAGAGACTTGAAATTTGGTACAATTAGAGGTCTTAGGGTCCTAATCAGGGTAAGAGTCGAAAATTTTTCAAATCTCACCTCTGATGCCCCCCAGGGGTGAAATTATTTAAAGGCCAATCATATCAGCTGGGCAGCTGCTGTTCTCTGTGACATAGTTATGATGTCATAATACCCCCTCCAATGGACCCTGCATTCGCTCAGCTCTCTGCCCCCTCCCCCCTCCAACGGACCCCACACTCGCTCAGCTCTTTGCCCCTTCCCCCCTCCAACGGACTCCGCACTCGCTCAGCTCTCTACCCCCTCCCCACCTCCGACAGACCCGAGTTGGGTTTGGTCAGAGGGTAAGTGAGGTAGGGGTGTCGGGTTTGGTCGGGGGGTGAGGTGGGGGTGTCGGGTTTGGTCGGGGGGTAAGTGAGCCGGGGGTGTTGGGTTTGGTCTGGGGGGGTGGGAAGGTGTCGGGGTGGGTGAGGGGTGAGGTGTGGGTGTTGGGGTTGGTCAGGGGGTGTTGGGTTTGGTGGGGGGGTAAGGTGGGGGTGTTGGGTTTGTTTGGGGGGGTGAGGTGGGGGGTCGGGGTTGGTCGAGGGGTAAGTGAGGTGTGGGTGTTGGGTTTGTTTGGGGTGGTAGGTAGGGGTGTCGGGTTTGGTTGGGGGGAAAGTGAGGTGGGTGTGTCAGGTTTGGTCTACGGGGGGTGAGGTGTGGGTGTTGGTCAGGGAGTGTTGGTAGGGGGAGACATGGGGGTGTTGGGTTTGGGTGGGAGGGTGAAAATGTGAGTCGGGGTTGGTCGAGGGGTAAGTGAGGTGGGGGTGTCGGGTTTGGTCGGGGGGGTGAGGTGGGGGTGTCAGGTTTGCTCTCTTCCCCCTCCCCCCTCCAACGGACCCCACACTCGCTCAGCTCTCTGCCCCCTCCCCATCTCCGACTGACCCGAGCAACGCCGGGTATTTTCGCTAGTATATATATACAGAGAATGTGAAAAGATGGGGGTTGCCTTGCCAACTCTAAGAGACTCCTGAATGACTCTCCCATTCAGAAGCAGACACCCAGATGCCCTTCCTCCTCCCCCTCCCTCCCCCCCGCTTGCAACATGAAGTACGATGCAAGAATCCAGTAAAGATTACCATAAGGGCATGAACAGAAAACTCATTATATCAAAGTGCTACAGCGCCAAGTCCACCAACCCATCACAGTGCTAACTTCCTTTTAAAGATAAATCTGCTATGCAGTACAGACCGTGTCACTAGGATACTCTTACCTAACCTAGCATGGTTGATTTCTTCTGCACTGGTTTGGTATCTACCACTGGAGATTTACTCCCCTTTAAATACAGCAGTAATAATGAATATATTGTTAACTAATATTAGCAGTGTTCGTAATTTAAGGTAATGTGCTTCATTCCTAGCAGGGCCATGTTTTCTGCTATATCCCTTCATAATACATTTGGGTTTAATCATCTCTGATGTTTTTTCCATCAGTTTTGTATATGATTTCATTTCATATGAGGCATCAGCTCGTGCTGTAATCATCTGTACACACACCTAATCTAGGTCAGGTAGGCATGAAACACTAGTAACTTCCCCAGCAAATATCGCCACATGTATCTTCTATACGAAGTTATAGAATGTGTTAACACAACGGTTACCTCCACTGTGTTATTATTAACCTTCCCTACATCACTCCGGATTTTCATAGATGTCAGACTAGAAAACAGGACACCCACCAAATACCAGCATAAGGATTTATTTACACAAGCTACAAGTGTGGTTCTTCAATTAAAGCTATTCCCTGCAGAGCAACCGGATTTCCCTAGTTCATTTACTTGGCATGTGAAGGATTTTTTTGTCGTCATAACCTCCTCCAGATTTAGGGAATGCACTAAGCAGCCTGTATTTTTGTTCCTCTTGTTTTTCGCATGTATGTTTCCTCCTCAAGACCCAGATGACATATGGACATTTTTATTACGCTATAAACCTGTGTGGGCTGATCCCAAGTTCCTATGAAAGCACTATTCTCCGTTCTCAGGATAATGGGACTGTTTCCAGTCTCCCTTATGCCATTGACTTCAGTTAAATTAATCCTCATTTATACCAATGTGAGATCAGAATCATCTCCTAGGACAGCACATTAAAGACAATGGACCTTATTTCACTGAAAATGTCTGTAAAAATGAGACTTTGCATAAAAGGAACACATCCATTAGCAAATGTTTTCTATTTTCCAGTCAACTCTGTTTACAGCAATATCAATCGGGGAGTAACAACCCAGAATGGTTTGAGAGCAGAATCGGGTCCATTGAGTCCTATTCTTTTTTCATTTAGTGCAAACCTGGAGAAACTTTGGTGTAAACTGCAAACATAACTGGCCTTAAGGATTTCACCCTACAGGCAAGACGCAGTTTAGTGCACAAATACATCTCCCCTTTCTATCCCTATGTATCTTTGAAATGATATTCATGATATGTATGGGACACAATGTCAGTACATTTGTTGGGCAGTCCAAATAAGAGGTTGGAAGAGATTGTGCTGGCCAAACTGTAAAATAAAATTAATATAAATGTTATAGAATCAAACTGGGATCAGTGGGAAAGGCTTTGAGTATATGTATCGGGGAGAGAGCTAACCCATGGTTTGAGTATCGACCTGCTAAATCCAAGGTTCTGAGTTCAATCCTTGAGGGGGCCATTTAGGAATATGGGGCAAAAATCTGTTGGATGATTTAATTGGGTATTGTTCCTGCTTTGAGCAGGGATGAGTAGATGATCTCCTGAGGTCCCTTCCAACCCTAATATTCTATGATTAAAATATCACAGAACTGAAGGGACAGTTTAATGTGTTCTTAAAGCACACAATGTCAGTTCTGGGAAGACCATTTAAGCAACTGTAATTAGTAAGGTGACATCAGGTGATAAAGGTATTGGCTTGATCCTTGTCTCCTTTAAATGGTTGTAGATCAGGAATAACTTCATTGACACCAGTGGAGATACAATACTGTACCATGAGAAGGTAGGAGAACCAGGCTTATTTGTCCCAAATGATGTCATTCAAAATAATGGCTTCTAATTCTGCCATGATTTACACCCCCTCTACATACAATCCCATTTGGGTCAAGAAGTAAACTGGCACAGAACTGGCCCAATGGGTTTACAGTGTTGTCATGTACACTTGCCCCCAGATTACCCCCTCTTGTCAGGACACATGTTGAAGGGACTCTTTCTCTCCTGTACCTTCTTGCGTCCTGGTTCTGCAATGGTCTGCCACTTCCACAGCCCCTTGCCCTTCAGCAAGGTCAGTTCTCAGGCCAGTTCCCTTCAAGGGCTAACAGAAAACAACTGAAATTGTAACTCTAAATAGCCAGCTGGGCATTAAAGTCCATAATATAAACACAAGTCTTTCATAGATACCCAAGGCCTATGCTGTCAAGATTAGGTCCCTGAACAGCCAGGTTACTTTGGTGTTAGGGGGAAGGAGAGTCTGCCTTCCCTGTCCTGGCTTCAGCCAGCACTGGCCTTACAGAAGCAACCAGCCCTTTTTATCTGGTCTGCTGGGCTTTGATTGGCCTATTCCCGGCCCTTCTTGGTGCCAGATAGAGCGACAAGATGTCCCAATTTTATAGGGATGTCCCAATATTCTGGGATTTTTCTTAGATAGGCACCTATTATCCCCCACCTCTTCCCAATTCTTCACACTCTCTATCTGGTCACCTTAGTGCCAGAAGATCAACTCTTGGGGTCTGCCATCAGTTTATCATGAGAGGCTTTTCAAGGCAGCCCCTGGAGGTCGGAATTCAATGCTTTTGCCTTCTAGCAGGCTACCTTCTGATGGTGGGATGGACCAACACAATGAGACCTTTAGCAGGGAGCAGTGAATGCCTGGTATACCTCATCACATACCGGTTAGAGCAGGAGTTCTCAAACTGGGGGTCAGGACCCCTCAGGGGGTCACGAGGTTATTACATGAGGGGTCGTGAGCTGTCAGCCTGCAACCCCAAACCCTATTTTACCTCCAGCATTTATAATGGTGTTAAATATATTTAAAAGTGTTTTTAATTGATAAGTCACCAGTACAAAGGTTTGAGGACCACTGGGTTGGAGTAATGAGCAGGAATTGTATTTTTACAGTCTGGATTACCTCTATAATAGAAATTAGTATATGCCGACTACTGCCAAACTTTGAGAGAGGACAGATCCAGACCCAACTTTTGCACCTGTACTAAAGTGACCAGATGTTCCGATTTTATAGGGACAGTCCTGATTTTTTTTCCCTTCTATAGTCTCTTATTACTCCCCACCCCCATCCCGATTTTTCATATTTGCTATCTGGTAACCCTAACCTGGACCCTCTTTCTATAATGAGCCAAACCAAAACTCCACTTATATGCAGATCATTGGGAAGGTCAGATTCACATCTGAACTTATGTACCCTAAGCCCATCTCTAATAAAATGAGAAGAGAAATGTAACTTTAAAAAAAAATAATTATTATTTACACATTTCACAGGGAAGTTGCAGTTCATGTAATGACACTAACACAGTTGATTTCTTCCCAAGTAGGAGTCAGGATAATATCACTGGTTCTTTTATAGCAACAGAACAGAGAGATCATGATTAAAAGGAATCCAAAAAGTAGTTTATATTATATATATAAAAATCTGGTTATATATTATATATATAAAAATCTGGTTCCATTACTGTGGCAGCTCCTTACAATTCGCAGGCCGCAGCTGCAGTATTCATTAGCCATATGACAGTGCAATTCACTGACAGACAATATTAAACCACTGAAAAGGGTGAAAAAATTACTTTTTTTATTACATACAATGAAGGAAGCTCTTTCTAATCTTAATAGCTCCATGAATGGCCTTATAATCAAGTTAGAAAGATCACTTAAAGCCATACTCTACAGGCTGCTAAATTCTCCCCCACCAAAATCCCATTAACTGCAGCAAAATCGCACAGCAACTAGAACAGATGGAAGAGTCTCAGAGGCTGCAGGAGCAACTGGGATGGTGAAGTCAACGAGGGTATTGGGCAGGAAAATCTTGCACATTGAATCTTCTTTCAAGCTCAGATAAGCTGTAAGTCATGTGGCCCATTCTAAACAGTGCTGTTTCTTTGTTGCCTACTGGTAGATGCTCTCCAAAGCTGTGCTTATTAGTGGTAGGTCTAAGAATTTTAATGACTCTGGTGACAGACTATCCAGGCTGGTCATGTACCTGCTTGTTGCATTTTCAGTCCAGATTTTTGCAATATATTTAAAAAATACCCTATTCCTCATAATTCAGAATGTATTGAAACTCTCCATCCGCTTCCCTTTACATAGCCATAGGGGTCACTTGACAGGTGGAGCTCGTTACATTTGGCTTTGATCTGCAACCCCACTCCTTGGACACTTTCTTTTAATTGACGCTGTCATGGCCTATGCAAGAATCTACAAAATGAACAATCCAGGTCTCCTCACATTTTTACCATTTTGGTGTCACGGGGAATAAACTTGTGTCTAAAATATGAATGCAGCATGTTACCAAAGGGCTAAGTCTTGCTCTGGCAAGTGCTACACAGGGGAGCAAGTGGGTTCTGAGGGGGGAAGTCAGAGGGCAGGAAGTGGGAGGGAGTTGGATAGGGTGCAGGCCCAGGCTATTTGGAGAGGCACAGCTTTCCCCTACCTGGCCCTCCATACAATTTTGAGCTCTGCTGTGGCCCTCGGGCCAAAAAGTTTGCCTACCCCTGATATAGAGAATAGGTACCTGATTGTGCTTTCACTTTTATTGCTGTAAATCAGAGATAACACAATGAAGTCAGGGGAGAAACACCAGGGCCAAACCATTATAAAATGAAAGAAGAATCAGGACCATGCTGCTAATCCTCTCCTTTTTCAAGAAACAAGCAGAGGACTTCACATTCTTGTGCCGTTAGCCTTACACCTTTTGTGAGCACTGAGTTAACCAGGAAATGCTAAAAGACTAAAATATGTGGATAAATATAGAAGCTATTTCATCTGCAGAAGAATATCATTGCATATTTCATGTAGCCTGTTAATGGTGCTTTATGTATATTCATTGGCTCTTCTGAGCAAGAGAGAGTCTCCTCTCTCTGCACCCCTTTCTCCCAAAGCAGGATAAACCTTACCCTGGGAAATATGGAGCAAAGAAAAGAACCAATCCTATGTAATAACAGGGTCCCTTGATTTTAATTAGCTGCTTGCCTGTGGTTAATTTGCCATTCTGACAGCCTTAATTTATTTTGTTTAAAAAATATGATCTTTAACAACAACAATTAAAAGTTTAAATCCCATGAAAATGTTTCTCATAAACCTGAGTGTCTAGACATTAAAAAAATCCTTTCAGATCTGAATTGCTGTTACTGTAAAGTGTGGAAGTGGATTGCAGTAATTGCTGGAATGAAGTTTCAGGTAGGATAAAGGGCATGGCAGGTGCAAATTGTATTGTTTTCATTGATTTAAGATTATTTAACTGATCAGCCTATGTAGTAGGTTCCTCAGTTCTTCCTTGTACCTTTCCAGCCATATTGTATTCCTGTATTGATCTGTCTACATGCTCCACTGTCAGCTATGCTGGGAAGAATTCTTCTACATGTCTGGTCCTGTGACGAATGACTAACAAGCACCTCTTGTTCAATACTCGCTCTCCTTTTAATGTCTTGCCTAATCACAATCTTTTTCAGGTAGACAGTATCAAAGTTGTCATGGAATTGGGTCTCTTTAAAAACAAACCTTGCAGTTGCTCCCATTCAGAGAATGAAAACATTTTTAAACAAACAAAACAAACCCTTCTTATAGAGCAATGCAAACCAATGTATTTAGAAAGAGTCAATCAGTAGTGGAGGACTCTTGTCTGAATCTCACCCATAATAGCAGTAGATGAAAATCGTTACCATCAAATGGTGACGGTAGTCTTTGTACAATGGGCTAAGTGGTCACAAAACCAGGTGTCTTGACCAGGGCTTGGCTCCAGGTACCAGCATAGCAAGCATGTGCCTGGGGTGCTACTCTGTAAGGGGCGGCATTCCAGCTGTGCCTCCCCCACCCCCTTTGCTCCTCCGGCCGCACCACCCCACTCCTCTGACCAACTTTTTTTTTTTTTGGCATGCTTGGGGCAGCAAAAAAGTTAGAGCTGGCCCTGGTTTTGACACTAACTTTTCAGAAAATCAAGTCCTTTGAAATTTCCTGCCTGAGATACAGCTTGGTGATATGTCACATCAGGTTATGCCAGTTATGACACTTTACTGTACATAGATATAACACAATGTGACTTACCTAAAGTAACACAAAGTGAGGCATCAAGAAAGTTATTAAATATTTTTTGGGGGTAGAAGTTACATTTTAAAACCAGCTTCTGGTTGGTGAGGGTGTTTGTTATCTAGACTTTATTGGGTTTCAAGACGATATGCCGGACAAGTCTATGTTTGTGTTGTGATTCAATGTGAATTACAAGAAAGGGCCATGTTAAAGTCATGTAACATGTTATGGCAGACAGATACAGGAGCTTCATTTCAGATCATGCTATATATAAGTAAGGAGTAAGAAAGATGTGACCACTAGAGATTCATATAATAGAATCAGAGAATCATAGAATGTAAGGGTTGGAAGAGCCCTCAGGAGGTCATCTAGTCCAACCCGCTGCTCAAAACAGGACCAATCCCCAACTAAATCATCCCAGCCAGGGCTTTGTCAAGCCTGACCTTAAAAACCTCTTAGGAAGGAGATTCCACCACTTCCCTAGGTAACCCATTCCAGTGCTTCACCACCCTCCTAGTGAAAACGTTTACCATTACTCCTTGTTCTGTCATCAGCTATCACTAAGAACAGTCTAGATCCATCCTATTTGGAACACCCTTTCAGCTAATTGAAAGCAGCTATCAAATCTTCCCTCATTCTTCTCTTCTGCAGACTAAACAATCCCAGTTCCTTCAGCCTCTCCTTGTAACTCATGTGCTCCAGACCCCTAATCATGTTTGTTCTCCTCTTCTGGACTCTTTCCAATTTTTCTACATCCTTCTTGTAGTGTGGGGCCCAAAACTGGACACAGCACTCTAGATGAGGCCTCACCAATGCTGAAGAGAGGGGAATGATCATGTCCCTTGATCTGCTAGAAATGCAGTCCATGCCATCCTCCAGATCATTAATGAAGATAGTGAACAAAACCAGCCCCAGGACCAACCCTTGGGGCACTCCACTTGATACTGGCTACCAACTAAACATGGAATATTTGTTCACTACCCGTTGAGCCCGACAATCTAACCAGCTTTCTATCCACCTTGTAGTCCATTCATCGAGCCCATACTTCTTTAACTTACTGGCAAGAATACTGTGGGAGACCATATCAAAAGCTTTGCTAAAGTCAAGGAATAACACATCCACTGCTTTCCCCTCGTTCACAGAGCCAGTTATCTCATCATAGACGGCAATTAGGTTACTCATGCATGACTTGCCCTTGGTGAATCCATACTGACTGTTCCTGATCACTTTCCTCTCCTTTAAGTACTTCAGAATTGATTCCTTGAGGACCTTATCCATGATTTTTCTAGGGACTGAGGTGAGGCTAACTGGCCTGTAGTTCCCTGGATCTTCCTTCTTCCCTTTTTTAAAGATGGCCACTACATTCGCTTTTTTCCAGTCATCTGGAACTTCACCGGGTCACCATGAAGTTTCAAAGATAATGGCCAATGGCTCTGCAATTACATCAGCCAACTCCTTTAGCACGCTCAGATGCAGTGTATCCAGTCCCATGGACTTGTGCTCGTCCAGCTTTTCTAAATAGTCCTGAACCACTTCTTTCTCCACAGAGGGCTGGTCACCTGCTCCCCATACCATGCTGCACAGTGCAATAATCTGGGAGCTTACCTTGTCCGTGAAGACAGAAGCAAAAATATCATTGAGTACATTAGCTTTTTCCACATCCTCTGTCACTAGGTTGCCTCCCTCATTCAGCAAGGAGCTCACACTTTCCTTAACTTTCTTCTAACATCCCTTGCTAGCTGAAACTCTAAGTGTGATTTGGATATCCTGATTTCACTCCTGCATGCCTGAGCAATACTTTTATACTCCTCCTTGGTCATTTGTCCAATCTTCCACTTCTTGTAAGCTTCTTTTTTGTGTTTAAGATTACCAAGGATTTCACCGTTAAGCCAACCTGATCGCCTGCCATATTTACTATTCTTTCTACACATCAAGATGCTTTGTTCCTGCAACCTCAATAAGGATACTTTAAAATACAGCCAGCTCTCCTGGACTTCTTTCCCCCTCATGTTATTCTACCAGAGGACCTTGCCCATCAGTTCCCTGAGGGAGTCAAAGTCTGCTTTTCTGAAGTCCAGTGTCTGTATTCTGCTGCTCTCCTTTCTGATGTATGGATGTATAACTAAGGCCCTGATCCTGAAAAGACTTAAGCATATGAGTTAATTTACATATGTGAGTAGCTCCACTAACTTTTATATGCTAAAGTTTTCTTGCCTCTATGTTAAGAAAAAGATTTTGAACTATTACACAATTTTCACTCTCATAAGTATAAAAGCGAAAGAAACAGGTATCGTTACAAACAAAATAAAACTTTTTCTAGTGACAAACACTCAGTTTTAACAACTTACAAAATCTTTGCCTAAGGAATTTTCTCACTTATCTCAAGTTTTCAGCATCTGCAGCTCACATATTGGAAGAACCACCTTTCACAGATTCCAAGAGAGCTGGTCTCTTTTGTTCCTTCAGTAATGGACAATTTAAATGTTTTTTGTTCCCCTTATATTTCCCCTTATATTTTTGTTCCCCTTATATTTCCCCAGAGTCCGTTGTCTGATTCACATAACCAAGATAACAACACATTATTTGTCTTGCCCCGATAACAGAGAGACTGGGGATCCCACAGCAGTCAAAGTGACCATTTGGGCAAGCCATCCCATCATGCTAGACAGGGTGAGTGTGCTCATGCAAACAAGATCAGCCCCAAAGTCCTTTTCCAGAGCTCACCACCAGATGTCAGGGTACAGCCCATAGTGACTCTGTTTACATTTCATTTCTACTTATTACCCTGAAATTTAAAAAGACATAGGCTTCCCAAAAAGATTAAGATTCATAGACATGCAGAGGCAGAGCTAAAATTGGATTACTGAATTATTTGGCCTCTGAAATCAAATCCTTTTAGTACTTTTAAATAGACTACAGATAGCACTGGCATGTGTGTTATACACCCCCAGATTTCTTTAATACATTCAAATGCGAATCAGAAACACTTTCTTGTTCACACATGCTGTATAAAACAAGTTTAATATTACACAAGTTCAAATAAGAAGCAGCAGAAGAAAATAGGTGATTTTTTTATTGATGATTGTTGGATATTATTTGCTGTTCAGGCACAGACTTTATATAATTGCAATTTGAAGGAGACTTGTTAACAGTTACTTATTTAAAAGTGTTAACAAATAAAAACAAAAACAAAAAAACACAACAACCCTCCCCCCAAAATGAGACTGTTCACTTGCTTTTCCTCACCTGTTTCCATAGACACTTTTTAAGTCAGATTTTTCACATCAAAGTAGTGTAAAGCAAACAGATTCATGTGCAGATGTGTAGCAGAGCGGCAACTCAACCCACGGCACCTCCTGCTGGTCCATCTGGGAATTAGCTCACCAGCATCCGGAGCGCCCTCTGCAGGCTGACGTCCCGCTTGCTGCTCTGGCCCAGAGTCCCTTCCTGACGCCGGTGCCCTCTTACCGAGGGTGCTGCACCCCTGCAGTACCCCCACAGTCTCAGGGTCTCCCCTCCCTGAAGAACCCCCAACCCCTATCCCCACCTTGCTTCAGTCTAGGCGACTGCCAGTCACCATTTGTCCCCATTCACTAAGGCAGCCTGCAGTATAATTGCCACTCATCACAGGCAAGGAGGGTTGGCCTGCTGCCTCTGCAGCTATGGGCTGCCCCCTGCAACCACAGTACCCTTTTTGGGCCTTCACCTAGGCCCTGCAGCCTGGGGGTTTCTAGGCTGGAGCTTCCCCAGCTCCTCCTGCCTTGCCCCAGCCCTGCTTCACTCTAGGTACCTTGTTAAGCTCCCAGCAGCCAGGCCTGTCTGCCTCTGTGAACAGAGGAGACTCTCTCTTCACCAAACTGAGCCCTTTTTATCAGGGCCAGCTGGGCCTTAATTGAATCAGCCACAGCTGTGGCTGCTCGGCCCAATTAGCCTGGGAGCTGCTTTCCCCCAGCTACAGCCTTTTGCACCTATTGGGTAAAGTCCCTCCCCCAGCCTTGCGAGAGGGACACTGGACCCGGGGCCAACTAAACACGTGGGACAACTAATGAAGAAAGGCAGGGAAGTGCGTGAGAGTCACAGGTTAAAAATGAGGGTACAGAATGGAGATACCGAGCAGAGAACCCCGCACAGCGCCCACTGCTCCGCGAAGCTGTCGAGCGAGCCAGTGGACGCTGCCCAGTGGAACTCTGCCCGGATGCGTGAAATGAGGAGTGACCAGAAATAGGCCCCACAGTCGCACTGTACCCCCTTGTCTTGCATCCTCCTCCTGGTGTTGTAGCTGGTAACTTTGGCCAGTGCCAAGAGGAGGTTGACGAGGAGGTCTTGCGACTTTGTGTGGCCACGGATGGAGTGCCCTAAAAGAAATAGGTGTGGGGAGAAGTGCAGCCAGAACCTCAGTAAGAGGTTCTGGAGGAGCCAGAATAGGGGCTGCAGCCTGGCGCACTCAAGGTAGGTGTGCGCCAGGTCCTCCCTCACGCCGCAGAAGGGACAGGCGTCGGGCATGGGAAGGAACCGCGCCAAGTACACGCCCATGCTCACGGCTCCGTGAAGGAGCCGCCAACTAATATCCCCGGCGGGCCGTGGGATCAAGGTGGAATAAAAGCTGGCCCACCGGGGCTTCTCACCCTCTGCCGGTGGTAGGTAGTCCCGCCACTTGGTATCGGGGTGGGACGCAAGGGTGAGGAGATGCAACGTGTGGAGCATGAGCATGTACAGCTGGTTCCTCGGCACGGTTCGTAACGAGACCGGCTGCAAGGTATGCAGCCGGCTCGGGGTGTGGGAACGGGGAGGCCGGGAGGGCTCACGAAGCAGGGGCTCAAGTACTAATTCCGGAGGGCCCGGGGTGAAGGGTGGGCGGGGAGAACCCTCTCGCAGGGCCTGCCGCAGGAAACCGAGAGAGACGGGAGACAGGGCGGTCCGCACCTCCCGGAGTACACACTGTGCGGTCACAAGGGTGGAGAGCCCCATGCGCCGAGCGAGCGCACGGGGATCTGCCCAGTCCCCCCTGTCGTAGTCCAGGAGGTGTCCGACTTTGGTGATTTCTGCCAGGACCAACCTCCGGCGCATCGAGGGAGACTCCGCCACCTGCACACAAAAGGTGGGATTGTGTAGCAGGGGCTCCGCGAGGAGATCCTCTCCCTTGGTGGCCACAAAGGACCTGGTCGCCCTGAAGAGCTTCCAGGTCTGGAGGAGGTCCTGGTAGAAGACTGGCAGCTCTGAGAGGTCTTGCAGAAGACCCGTCCGGTGGAGAAAAAAGAGCTGCCGGTCACAGCCTTTTGCAGGGCTGTTTTAACCCTTTTCCCAGGAGTGGGATAGCTGCCCCACTACAAGATGCTAGTGGCATGTAACAACAGCTGGTTAATTGTTACCTTTCTTTGATCTGTTTCAGGTGATAGCAGTAATCTGAATGAATGTTTAAAGAACTCTTGTATGATTACACTCCCTAAATGTTAATAATGGGGTGAACATGGGAAATATATCAATAAGCTCTGCTAATAGTATTGCAAACAAGCAAATCCAATGCAGGTGTTTATTTACATCTCAGGCTAAAAGCTGTAGCAAGTTTCTATTTTTTGAAATACGATTTTTTTACTAGTAAAATAATCTAATATATTCCATATTTCAAGGCATTCTTTAAAACACTCTGAAAGATTTCTCTCAAGATAGTAAAGTCAGATGAAAATGATATAAGAAAAATCTGAAGTTTTCTGACACCTGAACAATGATATGTTGAGTCTATGATGAAAAGAGCTTGCCAGAAAATGGATTGTTTTTCCAAGGGAAATTTTGACTTTCAGTGAAAAAAATAAAAAACCAAAATCTTTTGTCCAAAAAATACTCTATACCATTTTTATATGGAAATGTACCAACAGTATCTTAAGGCAGGTGTAGTTCAGGTGCCTCATACTTCCATTCTAATTGGTAAACCAAGCTCCCTGGCCAGAATACATCTTCCATGATGCACTATGGTCTCCCCTCTGTCTAAGCCATTGTTGTGCCTTCTGGGAGTCCCTTATCATAGTTTTTCTTGAAAATGTAGTGTTAAATTGAGTAACTCTATAGCTTGGGTAGAGGATTCCTTGCTCCTGCCCCTGCAGGGATACCCTGTTACTCAGAGTAAAAACTGGATTTTAATTTTAATGTATATAGCATGATTGTCTAAGGCAGTGGTCATCAAAGTGGAGTGCGCGAGAACTGCTGCTGCCGCGGCTCCAGAACATTGAGAAAATCGGAAGCGGCTATTTGTGTCCCGCCCAAATGCTGCCGAAAGTGGAAGCTTTCTATCTGGCAGCATTTCGGCGGACACAACCCCAGGCCGTGGGAGGACATGGGACAGTGGAAGGGGGCCACTTAGGGATAAGTTTGACTGATGCTGGTCTACGGGCTTGGCTACACTTATGAGTTAGAGCGCATTAAAGCAGCCTCCAGGTGCCCTAACTCCCGACCTGTCCACATTGCAAGGCACTTAGAGTGTCTGGATTTGCAGCTGGAGTGCTCCTGGTAATCCACTCCATGAGAAGCATAACGCTTGCTGCGCCTTGGCTGAAATGAGTCAGTGTGAAATGAGGTGTGAAATGAGTCAGTGTGAATGAGGTGTTTCATTACTGTGCTGTGATTGGCATCTGGAAACATCCCATAATCCCCTTAAGTCAAGTGCCCACTCTTGTCATTGATTTGGAATCAGCTGTAGGAATGTGGATATCCCCTTTCAAAACTCTGTGTCTGACATCCAGCTGCTTACCTGCTCCGGGACAAAGCGACCATTACTGTGGGATGCTACTGCTATGAGTGTTTGAGAGAGAGAGATGGGGGGGGGGGGCAGGCGGGGGTTGCTGCTTTCTGAATTTACAACACAACATACCGATGCACTCTCAGCCCCCAAAAACCCACTCTCTCTCCCCCCACATACACACAACACACTCCCTGTCACATTCCATCCTTCCCACCCACACATTTGAAAAGTATGTTGCAGCCACTTGCATGCTGGGATAGCTACCACAATGCACTACTCTCTGTGGCATTGCAAGAGCTGCTAACGTGGCCACTCCAGTGCACTTGAATCTGACAGTGTAATCACAGGGCAGCGTTTTCCCTGCAGTGGTCTCCAAAGGCTAGTTTAACTCCCAGTGCTCTACATCTGCCAATGCAGCCATGCCCTAAGCACCAAGAATCCATTGCTTTAGTTAATGGTGAGGTTTTTCAGCATTACCTAATTAGCCAACATTAAAGCCTATTCTGCAAGTAATGAGCTAAGTTTATAAAATGAAGGACCTTTCAAGATCCCTGGGTCCTACACATGCCTATCAAAACATGTAGTGTATCTCACCTAGTGCAGCAAGTGCCCCAACACAACAACTATGTTGTTGGTGAAACCAGACTATCACACTATGCTCTCAAATGAACTCACACAGAAAAATGATAAAAGACAATGACTTACCCTATAGCCCATGCCAAATGGACTGAAGGTGAAAAATCCATTGCTAGCTACATACTGACAGACCACAGTGAGAGATTATGCAGACACTATCAACGAAACTGAGGAACCATCTGATCAGCATCCTGTACAGCAAACAGGAAAACATCAAAAAAGAGCTTTCCAACCCAGAGACCTTCATAAACAACCAACCTTTCATACAAACAGACTTTACTAAAGTAAGACAGGAGATCTACATCACACACTTCACCTCTCTACAAAAGAAAAAGGACTGCAAACTATCTAAAATCCTACCTGCCACATGGGGCCACATGTGGTACCCCTAACTCACCCAGCAATATCGTCAATCTATCCAACTACACACTCAGCCCGGCAGAAGAGTCTGTCCTATCTCAAGGACTCTCATTCTGCCCCACTACCCCCACAAACATGATACAATTCTGTGGTGATCTGGAAGCCTACTTTCACCGTCTCTGACTCAAAGAATACTTTCAAGACAACATGGAACAGTGCACTGATACACACACACCATCCCACCAGCAGCACAAGAAGAAGAACTCCACATGGACTCCTCCCGAGGGTTGAAATGACAGTCTGGACCTATACATAGAATGCTTCCGCCAACATGCACAGGCAGAAATTGTGGAAAAACAACATCATCTGCCTCACAACCTGAGTTGTTCAGAATGCAATGCTACCCACAGCCTCAGAAACAACCCTGACATAGTCAAAGAGGCTGATAAAGGAAGTGCTATTTTCATCATGGACAGGTCTGACTACCAAATGGAGGCTACCAGACAACTCTCCAATAGCAATTTCTACAGGCCACTTCCCTCAGATCCCACTGAGGAATATACTAAGAAACTGCACCATCTACTCAGGACACTCCCTACACTAACACAGGAACAAATTAACATATCCTTAGAGCCCAAACTGGGGTTATTCTATCTACTACCCAAGATCTACAAACCTGGAAATCCTGGACACCCCATCATCTCGGGCATTGGCACTCTCACTGAAGGACTGTCTGGATATGTGGACTCTCTACTCAGACCCTACGCCACCAGCACTCCCAGCTATCTCCGTGACACCACCAACTTCCTGAGAAAACTACAATGCATTGGAGATCTTCCAGAACATGCCATCCTAGCCACCATGGATGTAGAGGCTCTCTACACAAACATCCCACACAAAGATGGAATACAAGCTGTCAGGAATAGTATCCCTGATGATGAAACAGCACAAGTGGTTGCTGAGCTCTGTGACTTTATCTTCACACACAATTATTTCAAATTTGGTGACAATATATACCTCCAGACCAGTGGCACTGCAAGGGGCACCCGTATGGCCCCACAGTATGCCAACATCTTTATGGCTGACCTGGAACGCTTCCTCAACTCTCGTCCACTCACACCCCTTCTCTACCTATGCTACATTGATGACATCTTCATCATCTGGACCCATGGGAAAGAAACTCTGGAAGAATTCCACCATGATTTCAGTAGCTTCCACCCCACCATCCACCTCAATCTGGACCAGTCTACACGGGAGGTCCACTTCTTAGACACCACAGTGCAAATTAATGATGGCCACATTAACACCACCCTATACCGAAAACCTGCCTACAGCTATGATCCATTGTCTACAGCCAAGCACTGAGGTACAATCGTATTTGCTCCAACCCCTCAGACAGAGACCAACACTTACAAGATCTTCACCAAGCTTTCTCAAAACTACAATACCCGCAGAAGGAAATAAGGAAACAGATCAACAGAGCCAGACATGTACCCAGAAGCCTGCTGCTGCAAGACAAGCCCAAGCAAGAAAAAAACAGAACACCACTGGCCATCACCTACAGTCCTCAGTTAAAACCTCTCCAATGCATCATCAGTGATCTACAACCCATCCTGGACTACAATCCCTCACTTTCACAGGCCTTGGGAGGCAGGCCAGTCCTGGCCCACAGACAACCCGCCAACCTCAAGCATATTCTCACCAGCAACACCACACCACGCCATAATAACTCTATCTCAGGAACTAATCCATGCAACAAACCTCAATGCCAACTCTGCCCACATATCTATACCAGCAACACCATCACAGGACCTAACCAGATCAGCCACACATCACTGGTTCATTACCTGCACATCTACCAACATAATATATGCCATTATGTGCCAGCAATGTCCCTCTGCTATGTACATCGGCCAAACTGGACAGTCCCTACGAAAAAGGATAAATGGACACAAATCAGATATCAGGAATGGCAATATACAAAAACCTGTAGGAGAACACTTCAGTCTCCCTGGACACACAATTACAGATTCAAAGGTCACCATATTGCAGCAAAAAAACTTCAAAACCAGACTGCAAAGAGAAACTACAGAGCTGCAATTCATTTGCAAATTTGACACAATCAACTCAGGACTGAATAGGGATTATGAGTGGCTAGCTAAGTACAAGAGCAGTTTCTCTTCTCTCGCTGTTCACACCTCCAGTTCAGCTGCTAGAGGAATACCTCACCCTCCCAGATAACAAGCTGGTTCAGCCTGATTGGACTAACCTTGTTATCTCTAACCTGGTTCTTGCCTACTTATTTATACCAGCCCCTGGATACTTCCACTGCTTGCATCCGACGAAGTGGGTATTAGCCCACAAAAGCTTATGCTTCAATACTTTAGTTAGTCTTTAAGGTGCCACAAGACTCTTTGTCACCTGTAGCCCATGAGTGAACACTTGTCACAAAATGATCATTGCATATTTGACCTCTCAGTCCTCATCCTCAAAGAAAACCCTGAACAACACCATCAAAGAACAAGCCTGAGAGCTTAAATTCATATCTTTACCAGACACTAAAAATCTCAGTCCAGACACTGGTTTTATACCTCATTGCAACAGTCTGTAACCCTCTAGCCCTTCTTTGTCCTATGACTGCAGAGGTGCTCATTGCCACTTCATCTTGAAAGCCACACTCTGATTACCTTTCCCAGGCCTGAAGAAAAGCTCAGTGTAGCTTGCAAGCTTGTCTCTTTCACCAACAGAAGTTGGTCCAAGAGATATTATGCCACCCACCTTGTTTCACAGAAAACGAAAGTTATTTTTAGTCCCACTTCTGTTAATGGAATGTTAATTGCCCTGCCAACTTCTGCATCAGTTCATTGTTGTAGTTGTTCTAAAGCAATTACTGGCAGATAGCACTCTCCATTATATTCCAAGCATTTTGGTGGGGCTATCATGATTTTAGAATGAAACTGATTTCCATGTAAATGAGAATTCTTTACACTGGCATTTCTCATCCATGCTAACAAGAGGGGAGGTGGGAGGCAGGGAGCAAGGTGGGGGGAGGACTGAGGAATAGCTCAGTGGTTTGAGCATTGCCCTGCTAAACCCAGGGTTATGAGCTCAATCCTTGAAGGGGCCATTTGGGAATATGGGGCAAAAATAGGGATTGTTTCTGCTTTGAGCAGAGGGTTAGACTAGATCAGGGGTCTCAAACTCAAATGACCACGAGGGCCGCATGAGGACTAGTGCACTGGCTCGAGGGCTGCACCACTGACACACACACACGCACCCTCGCTGCCCCGGCTGTGCCACCACTCCACCCCTTCCATGAGGACTAGTGCACTGGCCCGAGGGCTGCACCACTGACACACACCCCGCTCTTGCTGCCCCAGCTCCGCCCCCACTCCACCCCTTCCAAGAGGTCCCACCCCTGCCCCACCTCCTCCTCTGAGCACGCAGCTCCCCATTCCCTCCTGGAAAGCGCTAGGCACCACCAACAGCTGTTTGGCAAACAAAGCAAGAGCAATCTAGGAAGTCCAGAGCTAGAAACACGCGCGGCCCAGCCAGGCAGCAGAGAAGCCTCCACTTCTGGCCCCTCCGTCCTGCAAACTGCTATGGGGGGACCAGGGGGGGGGACAGATGACAGGAAGCTTGGCGGGCCACAGGGAAGGGCTTTGCGGGCCGCATGTGGCCCCCAGGCTGCATGTTTGAGACCCCTGGACTAGATGATCTCCTGAGGTCCCTTCCAATTCTGAGATACTATGATAGATAAATAGATCCCTATCAGCCCTCCCTTTTCCCATCCCATAGGGCAGTGGTTCTCAGACTTTTGTACTGGTGACCCCTTTCACACAGCAAGCCCCTTTATACATTAAAAACAATTTTTATATTTATAAAAATGATAAATGCTGGAGGCAAAGTGGAGTTTGGGGTGGAGGCTCACAGTTCACAACCCCCACTGTAATAACCTTGCGACCTCCTGAGGGGTCCCGACCCCTAGTTTGAGAATCTCTGCTATAGGGGGAAAAAGTGCTGAGGACCACCTCAATCTGGGCAACTGGGGAATTGGAGTATTATCTAATACCAGTAACAAAGACAGGAGGTGGGCCATGGAGTCAATGCACAGGGCCCAGTCCAAGGTGCTGACCATCCTCATTGACTTCCGTGGAAATCAAGGAAACTCTACTTCACAGGAATGGACTCTTAGGCCAACTCTATACTAGGAAACAGGGTGTAATTGTAATGTTAGCTACCATATTTGTGTAGAGAAGGCAAATTGTAGTCTTATCACATATTAATTGAGTAAGGCAAATCCTAAGCTCCCGCCAGGGATACTTGGACAGCAAATACATGTCAAAACTACAACTTGCCTTGTCCACATTACCATGTAGACATGTGTTAGCTAACATGTTAAAAATGCATCCTGTCTGCTAACACAAGGTTGGAACTTCTTCCTATGCTCCCTATTCTACCCCCTATTATCCAGTTCTTGTTCTTTTCCCTGTAGATATATCTTATCCCCACCATCCCCCATTCATTTATTCTCTCCACTGGCAATTCCCTTACCATCCTGTAGGTGGCATTTCTGAATGTCACACTACATGAAGTGCGACAGCCTTGTTATTGTGTAACAACTGTCACATGGGAATTTGCTAGGATGTGAAGCCTGGGCTTCTGAGCCCCAGCCCTGGTACCTTCCTTGCAATATGTTCCTACCATTTTTTTAAGAGCCAAATGATCCACTCCCTTCCCCCCCCCCCCCCCCCCCCGCCCCAGTGTGATATTTCTAGGTATTATCTTGGGGAGTGAGAGACAATGGGTCATATTTCCCACATACACACACAGCTTCCTGGCCATCCAGTCCCTAGTGGCGCATGGCTCCTGTTTTAGTCTTGACTGATTCTAACAATTCTTCTAACAATTGATTCTAACAACTCTGCAACATTGTCATAAAGGAATGTTTGTGGGTGGTGTTTTACAGTCGGCGAGACACAGAGGTCTTGAAGCACTGTGGAGGCAAAGAGCTCTGCCGGATCTTGGTTGTACCCTAATCACTCACCGCACATCAACTCCGATAACTGCCGAAAAAGCATTGGCAGCTCCCTGAAAGAGCTATGGCTTCCTTCCCTCCTCCCCCAGTCACTCTTAAAATAGCCAGCCACTGGCCCAGTTTATGCACACAGAGCTGCACATTCAAACTTCTCTCTCCTGTTCTTTCAGCTCTCATCTTAGAGAGTATATACAGCTCAGCCTCCCCCCCGCCCCCATCCCCTTTGGCAAGAGCAAAAAAAGAAGGGGAAAATGCAAAGAAGAGGCATTCTGAGGTAAGAAAGAGAAATAATAGGCTAATATGGCAGCAGAGAATGAAGCACTGTAAAGACACACGGCTACCCATCCACCAGTCTGACAAAGAAGTATCAGGAGACACAGTAGAGGGGCTGGTGTGGATGAGTCACAGACAGTGGTGTAGGAGTGGCGATGCATAAAGGTTGTGAAGCATGGCTGCAGGACTTTCTAGCTTCACACAGATCCAGTTAGCTGATTGTCCTACCACAGGAGGAACCATGAAAATAGCTCTAGTGCTCTGACAGTGGGGTAGGAGATATTTCTGTCTCTGTGAGAGAGCAGAGTTGGAATCGTCAAGGCAGCAGGAGTGGGTTGTGTGATGGTGTACTCCGTAAGGCTTTATGGGGGGTCCTATACATATATGTATGACCTTACTGGAATATCGGTTTGCTATATATGCCATGTAACATATCTATGTAAAGGTAATGATCCACTGGATCTGTTCATCCTATTTGTATGTATGTGCCTGTTTTGTATTCAAAGTTATGAATATTGGCTATGTGCTTGGTTGGTTGTAAGTAGACTTTGGGAAGCAGCTGAGCAGCTCTCTGAGAGAGAATTATTCTCAGTTAAGACCAATCAAGCTAACAATGAACTTTGTAGATGCCCGTCCACACCCGAGCTTCCTCAGGAATGCGGCCTGGCTGGTAATGAGCGGAGTCTGGTTCAAGCCTGCAACTGGACCATGTGCTCTGAGACTCCATGTGGACTCTGCAGAAGAAGGAGGAGGGTCACTCCACCCACAAGAGGAAGTCTACATAAACCCGGGAAAGACCTCTCCATTTTGGTTTTCAGCTGACTCAAAGAACAGCCCTCCACCCCCCAAGGATACCTGGAAGAAACTGGAAGAGAGGACTGTGACTGCAGCGGGGGTGCGAGTGATAGTTGGACCCAGGCTAACAGGGAGGTTAGTCTGAAAGGAGGAATTCACTCAAACATCTAGGGTGAGGCTTTTTATAGTATTAGAGTTAGATCTGCGTATTCTGTTTTATTTTATTTGGTAATTCACTTTGTTCTGTCTGTTACTACTTGGAACCACTTAAATACTATTTCCTGTCTTTATTAAAATAACTTTTTACTTACTAATTAACCTGAAGTACGTATTGGTACCCGGGGGGGGGGGGGAGCAAACAGCTGTGCATATCTCTCTCTCATTGTTATAGAGGGCGAACCATCTATGAGTTTGCCCTGTATAAGCTTTATACAGGGCAAAACAAATTTATTCAGGGTTTGACCCCCATTGGGAGTTGAGCATTTGAGTGCAAGAGGTAAGAATACCTCCTGCCTGTTTCCAGGCAAGCCCATAGCTGTTGGTGGATGTGGCTCAGATCTGGCAGGGTACTGAGGTCCTAAACTGTTTGGGCAGGAATACTGAGGCAGGAGTAGCCTTGGCACATTGGGTGGCAGCTCCTAAGGAGGTTTCTGTGATCCCAACAGGTTGATCTTGGCAATAAAAGTAATTCTCCTCTCCAAAGCTGTTTGAAGCCATTAAGGGAAGATGTTTTAACAACAGAGATTCCTGCAGAAGAAAGGGGATTTTCTCTGAGAGAAGTTTGGACTCTCAAACAACAGGTAGCGGAGAATGTGTTTTTATTTAAGACGAGTCAATATAGGGTCAGAATGTATAGTAGTAACATCCAGAGGGAACCAGCCTCTGATCCCTCTAGCCCTTAAGCTGAATAGCTCTGACTCCTACAAGTAGCCCCATTGAATTCAATACAGCTACATGCAAAGTCCTTGTTAAAGAATGTGAATGAGGGTCAGAGAATGGGACTGCCCAATCATTGCCACATTTGTTACCTTACTGGATCACAACCCCCCAAATCAGGGATTGCGGGAAGACAGGAATGGCTAGCACAGAAGAGTAAAAACAGAATCAAAGAGAATGTGGAAGAATTAGTACTGCAGTGCTGTCAATAAAGGACATGTAGCGTGAGAGCACAGCCAGGTTGACCTGGTGACCTTTCTGCATAATGGCAGAGAGCGGAAAGGCTTCCGATTCCCTTTCTGTTTTGCTTTTGTCTGAGTGGCTGCTGTTTCTGTTGTGATCGATATGCATTCTCCTCTTGTTCTGTGGCTTTGCAGTGTTACATTCTCCAAAAGAGAGTCTGGTATGTATTATACATGAATTAATTGTGTCAGTGTGAAGCAAGGTGCGGGCATCCAGATCAATCCTCTGGGACACTAAAGGACAAAGTTAATAGCTCGCAATAAGAAGCAGGGGGACAATGCTGCTACAGAGGAGAAGGAGGTGGTAGGAAGCAGTGAAGCTGGTCAAACTCTTGGGGGAGGGGAAAATGAATATCTCGTGAGCACTAGGGATTTGCTTCAATTCAGTTGTGTTTTAGATCCTTAGCGCTCACAAACCTTCACCTGCACAGTTAAGTCGAACACATGCATTCATGGGCATGTGTGTGTTGTCAACCCTTCCAATAGAATGGCTAATTTTGAAGCTCCAGCACCAAAAGTGGATATTTAGTCATAATCCATAGACAGATTTGTCCACTTGGGTTATCACTTGAATATTTCAAGTACTGAATAGACTCACCCAATCCTTGCATTGGTTCTCTATGTTCCATAGAAACACAAGTAATAAAGATAAATCTTTCCCTCTAAAATGCTTTTCCACCCCCAGGAGGATCACCGTGAGTGTTGAATTCTCTCTGCCGTGTTTGTGCTGTGTCAATAAAATAATTTTAGAGCTCATACTTGGGTTCCAGAACCGTAGCTGGAACTTCACATCCTCACCACCAATATCCCACCTCTCTCCAGTCACCCCAGCAGAATAAACACATGCAGCAATGCAGTGTTAGGTTAACATTCCAAGAAGTCACTGTGCCCAGTTAGGAAGCCAAAGTAACAAGTGATCATACAATAAGACAAGGGCATTTGGTTCATAAAATATTATTGCCCGTCTGGCCAACCAGTAGCCAAAATTTTGTGTTGTGCATGGTGTTTTCCATTTGAATGACTACTCAGAGACACAGAGTGTATCTTACTGTATCTGTTTATTCACAAAAATGTACATGAAGTCCTGTTTCTCTGAAGAGCAGTAGGAACATGCAGCCTGCAGACAGTCCCAAATCAGTCACTTAAGCCCCATGCATGCCAACAACAGATGACTGTTTGCCTGTTTCTCTCCAGCTTGACCTCACAAAGCCAAGCCCTAAGAAGTCTGCAAGACTAAGGGAGGCAGACGTATCTTGAAGCTTTTTAAAAAACAAGTTCAGAAAGCTGAAGGCATTAAAATTTAGTGATGCCACAGTGTATGTGCATTAGATACCTCAGGAGTATGTAGGAGTCTGAAGTTTAAATGAGTTTCAAACAGATGTAAGACTCACTGTAAATATGCTAACATCGGAAACATCCCTCAATACATTCAGCTTTAAGCTCTCAATATGCTCAGCTGTTTCTCTCGCCCTCTCAATCTTTTATCACTTGGCTGCTATCTAAATGGGAAGTAAAATAAAGGCGAAAATGTTTTATAGCTGTGAAATGGGAGCTCTGAATGCTTTCCAGAACAGGACTTTGTTTTAAGAGTTCTTGTGCAAAGGAAGCTGGTTTTTCAATATGAATGTGCATTATTGGCAGTGTTCTGCTTTACAAGAAAATAATGAAGTCTCTGGCAATTATTAAAAAAGGGGAATAGTTGGAGTCATCTGAAAAATAGACTGCAGTTTTCATTCTTATTACAGTGAAACCTCGATTTAACGG
The DNA here is from genome assembly GCA_032164245.1 of Sternotherus odoratus. Taxonomy (NCBI): domain Eukaryota; kingdom Metazoa; phylum Chordata; order Testudines; family Kinosternidae; genus Sternotherus; species Sternotherus odoratus. Next base: position 19,544,225 of record JAVMKO010000001.1, read on the forward strand.
ACTAATTCGGGCGAGGGGGTGTCCGTTAAATCCGAAAGTCCGTTATTTAATAATTTTTTTAAATTATTAAATAACAGGACTTTCGGATTTAACGGACACCCCCCTCGCCCGAATTAGTCCGTTATATCAAGGTTTTACCGTCAACCCGCCCGCCGGGGTCCCCGGCTGCTGGGACCCGGCGGGAGCTGTCAGCCCGCCTGCCCCCGGCTCAAAAGCGCGGCGGCCGCTGCGCGCGGGCAGAGAGCCCGCCGGGTCCCAGCAGCCGGGGACCCCGGCGGGCGGGCTGCTAACTGCCGCCGGGTCCCAGCAGCCGGGGACCCCGGCGGGCGGGCTGCTAACTGCCGCCGGGTCCCAGCAGCCGGGGACCCCGGCGGGCGGGCTGCTAACTGCCGCCGGGTCCCAGCAGCCGGGGACCCCGGCGGGCGGGCTGCTAACTGCCGCCGGGTCCCAGCAGCCGGGACCCGGGCGGGCCGCAGTAGCCGGGCTCTGCCGCGCTGCACCATCGCCGGCGGCGTGCTGGGGCCTGCCCCCTCCCGCTCGCACGTTCCCGGGGCCGCGGGAAGCTCCAGCCCAGCTGCCTCGGCCGCCGATGACCTCCCGCTGCCGCCCGGTGCTACGCTGAGGACTCAGGAGGCGGCGGAGCCGGGAAGCCCGTATGGCCGCTCCCAGCGAGCGGGTGGCGAGCGCGGCTGCCCCTGCCGCCACTGCGGGCCGGGGGCTGCCGTGAGCCCGGGCAGGGAGCGGGGACCGCGGATCGAGCCGGGGGCGGGCTGCCGCCTGGCCCCCGGCAGCAGTAACCCTCCTTGCAGGGTCCCGGGAGCAATTATTTGCTATCAATATTTCACCTATCTTTACATATGACATGCAAAATTACCTTGAGTGATAACATTTGCCTCCACTTTATATACAATTTACTTTAAGCCCATTCTTATTCATGATTTTTCCTCTGTATGTTTCCCTTCAGTGAGCAGTGACAGTGATGACATGGATTCTGCCATGCTTTGAGTGCAGCATTCACCATGTGGTCAGAAGTTCCATTAAGCTAAGTTTCTTTGTTTCAGATTTATAATAAAATCTATGAATGTTAATAGCCACAAAATACATCTGCTGGTTGGCATTTATAAAGTTCATCAGGAGCACTTACACTTTACATGTCAGATGGGACTGTACAACATTAGCCCTGATTTACAAGCATCATTTATCAAAGACAACACCTGCTGCAGTGCAAATATCATACAAGGTCACTTTTTTCATTTAATACCTCTGCTGCAAAAAATCTACTGTTTTTTAAAAACTTTTTCCCCTTTCCCCAACATTTCTGAAGAGAAGCCTATTTTATTTTACCATCAGAATGTACATAATGATGGAAATCACATTTCCAGCATCTATATCATTGGAGAATCATACAACCGTTCACTTTCATCTACTTTGCAAATGAGCAGTAAATTCCTCCATCAATGCCCAGGGAGGAGATACTGAATAGCTTATTAGCATTATTGGCAGTTGCTTGAATGAATCCCCATGCATACCATTGAGAGAACAAATCTCAAAATGTACTCTTAAAGTTTCAATGTATGTTTAACTGTGTAATTTAAACCCATCCAAAATCCAATGGAAGATTTACTTCCCTTGTGAAGCCTCTCTGAAGGAAATGTAGTCAGTTTCCTAAGGGAAGAAAACGGAGTCAATATTACTCATAAGAAGTCAGATGATTTCCACTAATAAACTAACAACACACATCCATGCAAATAAATAACATTATAGTATAACAATACTAAAGGTATAGCTTAAACCCACACCTGTAAAGCAAGGATATTGAGAATTAAGACTTATCAGTTCCTCTTCTCATGTTGTTATATCCAATAATATAATTTGAAATAACCAGTTTTGACCAGCAGTGTAAAAATTTATGCCTCTGGTTAATGCAAAGCCTCCTTGTTGTCATCAGATATGTTACCATGATGACCATAATATATCATAATACGCCTGACAGAGTGATGTGACATTCATTCCTCACAATTGTTCTGATTCCTTCACTGTCCTTTGCTGAACATTGGTAACTTTGTGCTAATAAAGTGTAATGGCTGATGTGATCTTGACAGCCTGCCCATAAAAGAAGTCAGGTGGATGAAATGAGTAAGAAGATTAATTGATTGGTGTTGGCAGAGGGAGGAGAAAAGCACATTTTGTGAGTCTTCTTATTCATTGATTTATGCAGTGCATTTTGCAAGCACAAAGGTATTTCGCAGAACTGCAAACTCTGTAGAAAATTTAGGGCCCATTTTTGAAAACCCAGTCACTTTCATTGTGTCTGCAATTTTTCCGGTATAGATAACTGGAGACACAAATTATGTCACAGACATTTAGGTAGCTGGTGTACAGGTATCAATTACATAGAAGTCCAAATGATGTCAATTGCACCCACAAATAATTGGAATCAGGCCTCCTCACTCCACTTTGGTCAGCCTGGTTGGCCTCCTCCCTACATGAAGAAGCTCATGTTATATCCTCCTCCACCTGTTGCCATTAGTGCTAACTGGGAGCAATGCCTGTGCTCACAGCACACTTGTGTCAGACTCTGCAGTGGCACAAGATGCTGAGAGTGGTGGAATGATGCACTAATTAAAAGTAATTCAAACAAGAAAAAGCAAAGCCATTGTGGGCCACTGAAATAAATGTCATTAAAGTGGAGATGGATTTAGCCAAATCATTTAAAATTAAATAGTTGTGGGCTTTCCACTCAGAACAGAGTGCCAGCTCATTCATTTATTAGATGCCAGAGCAACTTGGCTTCATTTCATGGCTCTTGCACATACATTATTCATGAGATTCACTGGGACAGAGAAGCCCCTGAATGTATATATTAATTAATGTCACAGGGTTTCCTTTGGCTCCAAAGCGCAGATAGAGGGGTCTTAACTGCACATACTTGCTAGCTAGCTATTTATACAATGGCAGTCACTCTAGTATCTGAATAAACAGAACTAAGTAGGTTGTTGATGGGTGGTTTTCTCTTCTTCTCATCCACTGGTAGGAAGGAGTGTTCTACATGAGTCATAAATGTGTGCGGTGGAAGGGCGGAGAGTAAAAAGTGTTTTTTTTCTTATCCCGATGGTTGTAAAAAAGGCAAACAAATGGATCTTGCACTTTGAGTGGAAGACAGTAAGATTTGAAATCACCCTGATCTCTTGAGAAAGGAATTCCCATGCACGTAGGCTGCCTGTCAAAATAAAAAATAAAAAAGTGCTCTTGTTAAGCTTTTCAGATGTGGCTAACTAAAGCTAGGCACTAAATCCATATGCAGATACCTACTGTGATGTGTCATTCCATCTTCTTAATGAAAATATGCTCATGATATGAATAGGCCATAACAGATATACTCTATGTAAGATGGCTCATGTGAGATATCATTGGAAATGTTGTGATTTACTGAATGCAATTACCCAATTCGTATGCCTGTATCATTTCTGTATCTGAAGTTAGGAATATTGACTATGTCTCCGTATTTCAGCTATGCTACTTTGGGTCACGCTCACTGCTAACACTTCAGATAGAACAATGGAAAAGCCAGACAGGGCAGATTGCCTATCCGCGAGGACAGTGGTCTGTGAAAAACATGGCCTTCCTGTGAATGCTCCATATTGCCACTGATTCATGGATGCTGTGATCCTACAGAGTCAAGTGGTCTTGTCACCTGATACTAAAACATTACCTGGGACTTCTGGTAACTTTCCACTTTAAGGAAATGGGATGGGAGGGTGAGTCAAGTTTGGAAAACAAAGGATTCCTGCCTTATGTAAATCCTATTAAGGATGGGGAGGAAGGCAAACAGGACTCCTCTCCATGGCCTGTCTGTCCAAGAACAAAAAATGACTGCAAGTCATTTTGTCCAGAACAAGACCGGGGTCCAGTCTGAAAGGGAATATAACTGAAACTCTGAACCATAGAAACTTTACAAACTGCTTGCAACAATATCTGGGGTGAGAAATACTATTTGTAACCAATTTCTTCAGTGAAACTAGCTGAGTTTGCATGTTTGATTTCATTTGCTTAGTAAACTACTTTGTTCTGTTTGTTATCTCTTTTACCACTTAAAATCTGACTTTTATAGTTAACAACATTTGTTTGGTTTATTATTAAACCAGTTTCTGTCATTTCTAACTGGAGTGGGGACAAGAAGTATGCACACCTCCCCCCACCTTGAGGGGGGGGGGGCAAATTTCATAACATATCTTTGTGTCTGCAGGCCGGGGAGATGGACATGTGAGTGCTGGAACAAGTCCCTGAAGCTGAGTCTTCCCAGAGCTCTGTCACTGGCTGTGTCCCTGCCTGTGTGTGTGTCAGAGGAAGCTTTAAGGGTCTGGCTCAGCAGGACAGGTTAAAGGAGGCCCATGCTGGTCAAACAGGTAGACTCAGTGGTATCTCAGCACTTCAGATGGCTTCCCAAGGGGCCCAACCCATCACACCTATGTTCACATTGAGAACTGCACAAGCCGTCCCATTCATTGCAGTGTAGCGACTCGTGGACTGAAACGGAAGCTAGCCTTTGTGACTAGATTGTTTAGAGTAAAATGTGTCTTCATCATTAGTGCTTAGTGCTACATTCTCTGAGAGATACAGTTATATCATATTGCTTCAATTTACTTTAATATTCTTCTCTATTCAAATTAACCTGTGGCTTTATTATCTGGAGATAGTAGATCAATGAGATTCAAAGGATTTAACAGAGGATTAAGCATTGATGTGAATAATGAGAATATCATCTGAGGTGTCACTGGCTACAATACAGATTTATATAAGGGCTACGAGCACTTATGCTTGAAAACATAGGCTGTACACATCTCCAGAAAGGAAGACAATTACCATAATTCAGTTGCTGGTGCTCAGGTGGGCAATACAGTGATTCCATGTCTGGAAGGCTACCTCTGACCTCCTGGCGAGATGCAAGGGCCTAGGGACAAACCAAGGGACTCTGAAATGGCTAAATGACTCATAGGCTCCGTATCTCTGGGTGCTGTGGGGCTCAAGCACCCATGGGTGGAAAAGGGGTTCTCAGTACCCAAGGGCCAGAGCTTGAGTGTGGAATGTGATGAGTTCTGTGCTGCTAACAGCTTCTGCCTTTGAGACAGGGAGTTTGTTTATAAACAGAGGCAGGGTGATTAAGATAAGAAAAGGTTTGTCATTAAATTAAATTAAGGATCCTTAGATGATCCTGAAAACACTGCCAGGCACTCCAGTCAAAAGACAGGAAACAAAGGGTAGGAATAAATGGCCTGTTTTCAGAATGGAGAGAAGTAAATAGTGGTGTCCCCCAGAGGCTTGCATGATGCTTCCAGAGTACTGCAAATATATAAGAATCCTCAGTGTGCCTGTATCATCCTGAACTCTGGAACGCTCATTCTCTGGCTTAAAAGAAGACTGTCTAAACTAGCCAATTACAGTGCTGAAACTTTCTTTCTCAGGGTGTGAAAACAGCCCCCTGAACGCTGCAGGTATCAGCGTTGTAAAGCACCCGGATAGACAGTGCACCAGCACTGGGAGTAGCACTGGGAGTCATGCTCCCAGTGCTCATGCCCCTCGTGGAGGTGGGTTTTTTACAGTGCTGAGAGAGCTCTAGTGGCAGCATTTGTTCCTAGTGAAGACATATCCTTAATTATCTCCAGTCATCAATGGGACAGACAACTGAATAATGTAGCTGTCCTTAACATGCATCAAGACCCTACCAGGGAACTGGATGTAAATAAGATTGCTGAGCATTTCATCCAGAAAGCTACAGTAAAATATAATGTCTTTAAACTGGGACATTAGTGAAGACAGTTTGTAGGGGATTGCAATTATTTTATGTATGATTTTATTTTATTTTATGTATAATGTAATGATGTAGTTCATAGTAATTTAATCATTATTAAAATAGTAAAGATACCAATGATAAACACATTCAATAACTAGAATATGAAAGAAGTGTCTAAATATACTGAAAATAGCCCCCCCCCCCAAAACTGGCAGAGCATCCCCCCAAGAAATGGATGGTGGATGAACCCCCTCTTTGGGGAGACTAGCCTGCCGGCTCCACTCCTTCTGGCTCCACTCCTTCTCCCCCCCCACTGGAGCCCCCAACTCCCCCATGCCATGACCAGAGGAGCCCTGAGGGTCCCTCTACCTCCCCACCCCCGCGACCAGAGGAGCTACGACTTGCTGGCCCCAGCCACACCAGCCTAGCCCTCCCATACACAGGGTCAGCAACAGTGTTGATCCGAGCTGCTCATCACCCCCATCCCCCTCGACCTCCGAGCATTGGGATGGCCCCACAGCTGGCCAAGCTGCCGGCCCTCCTGAGCTGTGTGCCTGCCCCAGCATCCAGGCGAACCACAGGCCTAACTGAGCCACGCCGACTGTTCCCAGCCAAGCTGCCGACCTCCTCCCCTGCCAAGCACTGACCTGTGCCCGGCCAAGCTGCCAGCCCACCTGAGCTATGCCAGCCCCAGCACCCAGCACATCTGCCACCCCCCCCCCCCATGCCTGCCACTGGCTCCCCTCCTCACCCGCCTCCTCATTCTCCTGCCAGACCCCCTGTTCTGCCGCTGGCTGGCCAGGTCCTTCTTCACTCCCTGCCTGGGAGGAGCAGGGAGCCGGTGAGCCAGCGGTGATCTCCTGAGAGTGAGGGGTCAGGCAGCAGCAACAGCACAGCAGGTGGTGGGTGGGGGCCTTGGGGAAGGGGTGAGGCCACCATGTCCCAGCTGGACTTCCCTGGCCTAGTATACCCGCCACTCATCCCCCCGGACACACACACACACACACCTCTTCAAAAGCACCTACCGGCAAAAACAAAAGTCAGTGCTATGAAAAGACTTCCTGTGAACTGAGGGTCAGACTGAGAGGCAGAGGCTGCAGGGGTGCAGTCTACCACACCCATCCTCAGCACTGGGGGCTGACTGAGCTGCCTGTCTCCCCTTGCAAGGGAAGGCTACGGTTTAGGGAAGATAATATGCATTACAGGCCTTTTGTGGTTTTAAGAATTGTCCTCTCTGCATTTTGAGCCAGCAGTTCTGTCACTGCGTTTTCATACGGTCACAACAGGCTCCCGAAAGAGAGTTTATGGCAGGGACCCTTCTGAGGAAACACTGCTGGTGAACAACAGTGCTGGGGACCCTGTCTAAGACTGGGGTGAATTGTGGTTTCCATCCTGAGAGAAGTACAGGTATGGGGCTATGATCACAGAGACACTGAGTGAAAGGCCATATGTGACAGGATGTGCTGAGTCAGGAACGGACTCTGTGTCCCGTCACTCAAATCCCGGACAATATAGGTTAATTGAGACCTAATTGGAAAGTCAGTCAACTGACTAGAGCTACAGCTGAAGGGTTACTTAAAGGGGGAAGCAACCCCAGCAGCTGAACATATAAATTGGAAGTGGGGAAGCTGAGAGCAGAAGAAAGGCAGAGCTGGTGGCTGCTAGCTTTGGGGTAGGGATTCAGAAGCAAGTTGGGGAGCTCTCTAGGGCTTGTAAATATCAGTACAAGCAGAAGCCTGCTTGAACAACAAAATGAAAGAGGGTGGTAGTGAAGTGGTGTAGTCTCTCCTTAAAGCCTGAAAGGAGGCACTGGTGACCACCCCATGACACCATAACAGTCTGTTTCTGTTCCCCAATAGGCTACATTTACTGCTGTTTTTAACAATAAAAGCTGGGAGGTTAATAAGAGGCAGAGTATGTGTTTCTGTATTTGCTCTTGTACAAATTCTGAAAATCCTCAGCCATATGAAAACTTTATTCTGACTTAGGACACTCAAACCCATAATAAATTCATTTTGTGTCACATGGTTCATTACAGTGCACTATGTAATTGCTTCCAGTAGAGGCTTGAATCTGTCGGCATGCTGGTGAGCCATTTGCTCAGCTGCAAACCAAGTTACTGCTCTCTATTCTCTGCAATAGAAAGTCCATCCATCCAACGCTACTATAATATGTGATACCAACTGTGTCTGGAAATCTCACAGATCTTTAATGGTCTACAGAGTACAGACAGATGATTAAATATCGGTGAGGGAAAGATCACTGCCAAGCTGAATGCAGAGGTCTGAAATTGCCAATACATGTAACAGAGGGACAAGGTGGGTGAGGTAATATCTTTTCTTGCCTCACCTTCTATTGGTGAGAGACAAGCTTTCGAGCCACACAGAGCTCTTCTTCAGCAGATCTGTGATCTTTTATTGGCTCCTTATCCACCTGGCCTCTCTAATATCCTGGGACCAATATGGCTACAGTTACACTACATACAATAGATGCAATAAGCCCCTACAGTGACAAGTACCTGGTAGCACAGTTGGCCTAATTGCCGCCTTAGGGTAACTCTACTGGTTTTGGTGGAGATAAACCAATGATGATCTGGTCCAATATGACTATAAAACTGAAGGCGAACTTCACTCAGAATGAAACACTCAGTCAATGCCTAATTTTTAAACCACCCAAATCTGGATATAACTAGACAGCCTACAGTTGGTAAATCCATGTGAACAATGGGCACCTCACCTTCCACATGAAACGAAATGAGTGAACTATAAACAAAGAGTTCAGAAATCATCCCTTTACAGAGTCTCTGTAATATGAATATGGCTAAACCACCCTGAACACACCTGATCCCTTCTGATCTTGGAAGCTAAGCAGGGTTGAGCCTGGCTAGTACTTGGATGGGAAAGCTCCTGGGAATACTAGGTGCTGTAGGCTTAACACCTGGCAGTAGATATAAAATGCCTCCAATGACAGATGGAATGACGCATGGGTTGGACTATACCCCAGTTGTGTCTGGTCTAAGCGGACCCTGCCATAGTGCAGGAATAATGCTAGGAAAAACACACACAGAGTCTCTGTAATAGACCCAGCTGGGTCTGTTCTTTGCCTCAGATTAAACAATTTTAAAATGCTCTCTCATTGCTTGAACTTCATTCAACTCCAACTGGCAGAGGTTGTCCGTCTGTCTAACGCACTGCTATAGAAACAAGTTTATTCAGTTGTTTAAGCTATTTCCCTAAGAGAAAAATGCTCATGTCAAGTGCATTTCTCAGTGGTAAGTGCCTAAAGAACAGACAGTACATTTCAGGAGAGTGAAGGAATAGCTGATATTGAATGTGCTATTATATACACGTCTGCCCGGCTTGTTACCATTTCATCGCTCACACTGTGGATACTGGCAGAGATCTCTTACAGTCAGTAGACACATAACCACTGAATTGGCAATAATCTAGTTACTAAACCTATCTGCCAGAAATTACTTGTTTATAGCAGGTATAGCTGCCATAATTTCTATTTAGAATACTATTGTGCTTGAGCATCTGAATTCATTGGATGAAATGCTATTATGTGCTAAATTCATTTGCAGTACCTAAACTGGCCAGAGTTAGCATCCTAAAGCTATGTACCGTATCACTCCAGGAATTTGGGAGACTAGTATCTTATTTTAAGATCAAACATTTAAAGAAAAATAAATGTGAAATTAACTCCAAAGTGTATTAAGGCAAAGCATTGATTCAGCAAAGCACTTAAGGACCTGCTGAACTTTCAGTATATGCTTAAATCATGACAATGCAACACTGAGGACACAGAACACATGCAGAGGGTTGCACGTCCCATTTTTGCACGGAGCCATCTGTAGCAGATGCCTCAGGCAAGGCTCTTTGGATGCTCTGTCCTGTCTGTGCACTTAGTGGTGAAACAGGTACTTGGCAAGACTAGGGAAAGCAACCGGAGAGCTGCCATGCACTGAGTCTGTATCATACTCAGAGCCCCGAGGCCTCTTGGCCCAGTCATGAGGCAGAAATGACACAAAAGCTTCTCACCGCGAGCTAGGGTGACCAGATGTCCCAATTTTATAGGGACGGTCCTGATTTTGGGGCCTTTTTCTTATATAGGCTCCTATTATCCCCCACCCCCGTCTCGATTTTTCACATTTGCTGTCTGGTCACCCTACCACAAGCCATCATAAAGAGAACACTGCAGGCTTATGTACCTTGGCAGGTTTTGTTGTGGAATGTGGAGGTCAGGGATTCATTTTCATTTTGGTGGCTTTTGCATAATCCAATCAACACTGGTAAAATGATCTGATTACAATCAAACAGATTCTTATCACACTGCCAAAATCCCCACGCCAATTACAGAGCCCTGCATGGATAGCAAATGTCTCTCTGTGGATACAAAGCGGATCTCTGAGGCGCTGCAGGGCTCTATCGGGAATGGCAGCAGCGAAAACAGCCACATTCACAGCTAATGTGGGCAGCTGCTTGGGCATGGCTGTACCACCCCCACCCCCAGCCCTGCCACTGGGGAGGGCATCAGGCTCAGTGGTTTGCACACTCCTAGATCAGCATGACCAGGGACAGTTCCCACTGAGTCTGGTGCCTGCCCCAGTAGGCAAGGCTGGGGATGGTACAGCCGCCCTGGCGGAGCTGCCCGCATGGAGCGCTGGCTCCTGCCAGTGGCAGCCGATGTGCAGCGGCTTTTGCCACTGCTGATCGAGCCTGGAATCCTGGCAAAACACTGGAGTCCCGTAGCTCCTCGGATATCTGCTTTATATCTGTGGATATAAATTTGGTATCTGCGCAGGGCTCTACACATCCGGCAACTTCGCTGCATTCAAAACTGCCTTTGGCTGCAGGGAGAGTTTCAGACAGACTAGAGCATCCAGATGCAGAAGAACATTCCCTCACAGCTGCAGGGCCAGAGACTCCGTCTCATTGGATTTACTCCTAGCAAAGGGGAGAATGGGGGGACATCAGGGTGCCTATTATGGCTGTGAGTCTCTGCCTGTTCTCTGGCTCCATCCACCAGCTGAGTGTAGCTGAGCGCAGCATGCTCCTGCCTGTCCTCATGCCGAACCCTGACATGTCCCCGCATTGCGGGGAGGGTAGCGTAAAACCCAGGTGTGCCGGCTTTATACCTAGCACTAGGGTGACCAGACAGCAAGTGTGAAAAATCGGGACAGGAGGTGGAGGGGTAATAGAAGCCTATATAAGAAAAAGATCCCAAAATCAGGACTGTCCCTATAAAATTGGGATATCTGGTCCCTCTTCCAAGGGAATCTCCAGCTAGGGAGATGCAGCCAGCCTCAACTCTCTTTGTGCTGCTCAGGAGAATCTGCCCACGGGCATGCTGCAACAGCTAAGTACCATTATCCTTATGTAACAGTTTAAAGGACAGATCTTGCAAGTGGTTGGTCACTATCAGTGCCCCTTGACTTCACTAGGCAGGGTACCAGAGAGGCACCTTGAAAGGTTCAATTACTTAATGACTGACATCACAATCACCTGTCACAGTGCATATGCAACTTCTAGTACAGAACCTTTCAAATCAGCAAACTCAGACCTGTATCACATAAGCTAGAGGATAATCTCTAAATTGTGGCAGAATTAGGACTTGTTTGTTACATCCTTGTAGAGATGTGAAGATTCACTGGCATGACGCCTCCTGCTGCTCATCCAGGGAATTAGCTCTCCAGGTTAAATTTCTTGCCCAAAGTCACACAATGACTCAATTCTATAACAGGCATTAGAATTCAGGACATTCATTAACAATTGGAGCTGCTCAGTGGAATGGACCTTTAGAAAGACCTTGGTGGTTTTTTTACCTTCTTCTGCAGCCTGGGGCTTGGGTCATTTGTAGGTTTACACTAGTGTAAATGGTGGATTCTCTGGAACTTGAAGTCTTTAAATCATGATTTGAGGATGTCAGAAACTCAACCAGAGGTTCTGGGTTCAGTGCAGGAGTGAGTGGTTGAGGTTCTGTGGCCTGCAAAGTGCAGGTACTAGATGATCACGATAGTCCCCCTTTGGCCATAAAGTGTATTAGGCTAAGAGTTCCCCAAAGCCCTTCACTAGGTGAAAAGCCTAACAGGGAGAGAGGAGTGTGCAGTAGGTCAGCAGTTGTCTATCTTGTCCAGCTAAAATCTGCCCTGCTCTTTTATCTCACACAATGCCCTTTTACTAGAGTAATATAAGAGAAGATGTGCCTCTCAGTTTCACATGCTAACAGATGCACTCAACTGCCATGTGGGTGAATTGGTTTTGGATGGTTCGGCATACCTTTAACCCAGCGCATTTCGGAGCTTTTACTAGATTAATCAGAACAGCAGCAGCATCCTTTCATCACCACCATCTCCATCATATTTTTCTCTCTCTATCTTGGGTTTCTCTTCTTCTGCTTTTATTTCCAACAGTCCATCAGCTGCCTGTGGAGCCCATTACATTGATTTCTGAAGAAAGAAAGAAAGAAAGAAAGAAAGAAAGTCTGAGCATTTAAGTCTAAATTGTTTGAGCAACTGTCATATGGATAGAATGCCACCCCACCCCACCCCCATCATCCAAATAATGCTGTTTTGCTCTGTAATTTGCTTTGCAATGTGCAGTTCCCAATGCTAACCACATAACCAGCGGCCAAGTCGGCTAAAAATAGCTGGCTACTGTCCAGAATGCTGCTTTGTCAGCCACCAGGGGGAGACGGGAGTGGGGGGACACCACAGCTGTGATCTGATTTAGGCATGAACCACCTGAATCAGATGGATATGGAAATATTTCAAGAGTGTTAAAGGGAAGCAAGAAGAGAAGGTAGGATAAGCAATGCACCACTAAGATTTTTCTTGAATGAAAAGGGATTTTTGTGGAGGGTGTTTGGTTTTTGTTGTTTGCTTTTTGCTTCTTTTACTGTATACTTGCCTTGTCCAAATGACAGAAGATGAATTTTATGATCTGGCAATGAAATAACAGCACTGCTTCACTCCCCAGCAATAATTCACAGGGCGTATCTCATTAAACTTGCTCTGTTGCACTGCACACACACCCAGGGCCGGCGACAGGGGGGTACAACGGGTACAGCTATACCGGGCCCCGGACTTAAGGGGGGACCCTTAAATCCAGGGCGGGCCCGGTACGCTGCTGTACCCCCTTGTCGCCGGCTGGGGGAGGGGGGGCTGCACGATCTGCGTATGGGGCCCCCAAATTCCTGTCGCCGGCCCTGCATCCCCTCCTCCCCCCCCACCTCTGAATGGCACACTCCATCACACACTGCTGCATTTTAACTGTATGCCAGTGTTTGGGAAATTTGACTGCAAAATGTCAGGCTGTGGAGTGGTGGATCCAGACCACTTTTTGGCCTACCCCATGCAGCAGGGTGGGTGTAGGCCGCTGAGTGGTGTGCTGAACAGGGGAAGAGGAGGAAGGGGGAAAAAATCTATGCCCCTCATATACTCACTCATTTTAAATGGCGGTACACAGCTCTTACCTTTCTGCATTAAGGGCCTTATTCAGGAAAGCATTAGAGTGCATGCTTAAGTTTATCCCCAATAAGAACAGCATTTAAGCACCTGCTTAAAGGGAAGGTATGCTTTCCTGGGTTGGGGTCCAAGTTGCTGTGTTATTAGTCAGTACAATCTGACTACAAGCGCACTATAAATTAATATGACACATAGGGACAGGGAAAGCTTTAGGCATAGGCTGGATAGGCAGTTACATAGATAGCCAGGTTTTTGTAGGGAAAGGCGCTCCAAAAATCTATGGTGAACTAAGACCATTTCATTTGACTTCTGCATGAGAGCATCTAAAAGTGATTTACTGTGCTTTGACTTGTATGCATTAACTTCTCCCCTTTTGTTAGTGTGTCTTATCTTTCCTGAGTGTCTCCAAGTAGACCAGCCCTGCGAAGGAACAGAACTTTCCAAGGGCACCGTGTTTTAAGTATAATTAAGCAAAAGACTGGGGGCCAAGACACTTCATTTGTTTTTATCCCAATTAAAGCACTGATAAGCACTTGGCCAGGACACTTAGCCTCTACAAACTTCCCTATCTAAAGAAGAGGGGCAATAGTATTTCCCTAAATAAAGTTCTTTACCCCAAACTAGGCATACTTTGTCAAAAAGTCATTATACAAATATTTCACCCAGCTCTATGGAAGGTCACTCAAACTGTCAGAATTAGGGAAAATTGGAGATGCTGATTAGATTATTCATTGCATTTCAGCTTGGTATGCTATGAAAGCTGCCTTTGAATCATGTTTTAGGGTTTTTTCCAATGCCAGAATGTGTGTCTTATAGAAAATGATGGGTATTATAGAAAATGATGACTGAGAAAATGAATTTCCAGCCTAAATGATACCATCCTCTCAAAGTGAGCACTATGCTATTAGAACATCACACAGGAAACTCACATTCAGTTGACCTTTTGATATTGTATATTCACTGCTTAATCAGATGAAAAAGTGGCCCAGCATCTCTTGAAAATATTATATTGAGAACATTGACCAATTATCATATATTTACATATACTCCAGGAGCTTCTGGAGAGCTATTCAAGTCTTCACCCATTAGCAAGGTAGCTGCCTGTTTTCTACTAAATGAAAAAGACTTCAAAGTTTTCAATTTACTCAATAACATCTTTCCATATTAATTTTCCAATAATATCCTTTAAAAATGCCTTTATTCCTACCATCTAGAATATGCTGCAAGTTCAAAATGATAACAAATTAGAGCAAGGTAGCAAGAATCAGATCTTGTTTTGAATGCTGAAAATTGTTTGCCTTCTCAAAACATCTGTAACCCTTTCCGAAACAAAAAAACCAAGCCTTTCCCACCTCTTGTAATTTTTCCTTTGGATCCAGAATCATGAAGGAACCATGATGTGGCAAATTAATGGTATAGGTCATGCATCCCTGTAAGGAAATGCAATAACAACAACTATACCAACCAAGATCTGATGTCATTACAATTACTGGGGCAGACCATGCACCACTGAAAGGAACAGGACTCTTAGCACGGATTTCACTAAGCAGCAGGAGCAAGCACCTGAAAGAGTTATGATTGTAATGAACTTTTTCACTCACTCGTAATTTTTTTATAAATTCATTGTGTGTGCTGGAAAATTCCATAGTATCACAGTAATATTCTTCTGATGACTGTCTTTGACAGTCAGCCCAGTGTGATTGCTGGGTGCCATTCTATCTACCCTGTCAAAGAAAGTTATTAGGTTGGTTTGTCATGATTTGTTCTTGACAAATCCATGCTGACTCTTACTTATAACCTTATTATCTTCTGGGTATTTGCAATGATTGCTTAATTATTTGCTCCATTATCTTTCTGGGTATGGAAGTTAGGATGACTAGTCTGTAATTCCCAGGGTTGTCCTTATTTCCTTTTTTAAAGAATAGCACTATATTTGCCCGTTTCTGTTCCTCTGGAATCTCTCCTGTTTTGCTAATGGCTAAAATATCTCCTCAGTCAGGTAATTGAGTATTCTAGGCTGTATTTCATCAGGCCCTGTGACTTGAAGACATCTAACATGTGTAAGTAATTTTTAACTTGTTCTTTCCCTGTTTTAACCCCTATCCCACCTCATTTTCACCAACATTCACTATGTTATACGTCCAATTGCTACTAACCTTTTTGGTGAAAACTGAAATAAAAAACTAATTTAGCACTTCTGCCATTTCCACATTTTCTGTGATTATATTTCCCCTCATTGAGTAATGGGCCTACCCTGTCCTTTGTCTTCCTCTTACTTCTAATGTATTTGTAGAGTGTTTTCTTGTTACCCTTATGTCTCTAGCTAGTTTAATTTCATGTTGTGCCTGGGCCTTTCTAATTTTGTCCCTTCACCCTTACTCCCAGAGCCCTGCAGTCATTTCTGATTTGCTCAGGGTTATACCTCCCAATATCATTAGTTCCCACGTGGATGAGTATTATGGGGTAGTAGTCAGAGGTCTGGATGATCCTCAGCAATCCCTCCATAATGTCTCAAATACGGGCCCCTGGCAGGCAGCATGACTCTCGGGATGCCATGTCAGGCCTCCATCCCCCCTCAGAAGACAGGCACTACCCTACCTTTCCTCCTGGGAGTGGTGGCCGCAATCCTCCCCGCGATGGGGGTACATGGTATCTCCTCCTCCATCTTTGAGGGTGATTTATCCTTGCCAGGATAGCTTTAACAGTTCTTCATCGCTACAATGGGTGGGCTGGGAGCAGGGGTGAAGCACTGCCTGCTACCAGAAGTAACCAGCATCCAGTGTCCCCCATGTGACAGAGCCATGTCCTCCTCCCCCGGTGGCTGACAGGAATCCTCTCTTACTGGATAGCTTCCTCAGCCTTGGATAGCTCCATATGAATATTCTCAATTAATTCCCCGGGGGCACTGATGCTCCTCAGGATAGCCCCCTGCTCCTGTAGCTCTTCCACCTGCTTCCTGAGAGATTCCGCCTGCAGGCACACTGGACATTCCCCCCAGGCATGGCATTCTGAGAGTGGGAAAGGTAGGCCACAGTCTCTACAAAGCCACACCAGGATCTGGTAGAGCCATCATGGTCAGGTTCTCTGTCTGGGTCTAGGTGCAGGTGGAGGAGACAGGAGCAATGTTGGCACTGGTGATGCGGCCCTTCCACTACATCACTGAAGTAATGCATCAGTATTTCCATCAGTAAGCAAATAAAGACAAATATGCCCCAAGTAATTTGCATCTAAATTCCCAAGGTAGCATTTAACTCTCACCCTTGATGCTATCATGATCCATGATCTGGTGAGGCACGAGCACAAGCCAAGATCCAACCTTCCCTACTGGAAAAACTTTCTTGGGGAATAGGAGCTGAGTTTAAGAACTGCCAAATACATACTTGAGTCGGCAATGCTGCTGACAGTGCAATTCTCCTAATGCTTATACCCCAACCCTCATTACCATTCCTGCTGAAATACAGCTGCACTATCCGTTATCATGGATTACCATCAAAGATACCTAGGTAGTAAACAGTAAGGCCATCATTTAAAATGAGGCACCAGTTTAATACATGACTAGTATAATTAGCAGGAATGTCATCTATTGAAAAAAGCTGGTGCACACCTGTTTTGTAGATTTCCTTTCTGCAAATAAAAGGCCTCGACAGAGTAACATATCTCTAGATTTCTTGTCCACAGCCCAGTTTAAAATATAGATTATATGATTTAATCAAATTCCTAATGGCCTAATAAGAATAATTTGTGTCAAAATTGTACATGTCAATGTTATTATAGACATCTGTCTTTATAATAGAAAGATTTTTTTAGTACACTAAGAACAAAGACATATTTTAGACAGTCACCTCTGTACTAAGAGTGCACAAAAGCAAGAAAGAACCAAAGTAAAGTCTCCACAAGTGAGCATATAGAATGCGATTCCCCTGTGACAATCTGCTGTGAACTGAGCGCAAAGTGGCTGCCTGCCTCTGCACAAAGCATGGTACATAGAGATTTAAATATGTAGTACATGGAAAACAAAGGCATGCCAGGTACACAGCTGAGTACATTTCCTCATTCAGTTTTTATATTATTTATGTATAAACAAAGAAATAAAAATAAATCAGCAGTGCCTAAGGACAAATATTTTCTGCTACTTAGTATACAATCCGACACTGTTGTGTACACTTTGTCAATCCCATTGATAAACCTTTACTGTGCAATGTATTCTCAGAATTGACTAGTGTTGCCTTAAAGAGGAAAGCTATAAATGTGCATGTCTGCCTAATGATACATTTACTGGCGTAAAGGGTCAGATCAGCCGTGCTGCTGCAGCCTTCTGTCACTCCACATTCCACAACAGCTGTCCCTGGCACTTCCCTTTGGACCGGCACATATGTTAATTGGACAATGGATGTTGTGAATTTCTGTCCCTGGTTTTACAACAGACATCTACAGATGGGAGATGGCCCATTAAAGCAGAATGTGGCAGGAGTAGCAGCACTCAAACAGAAACAGTTTTGCCAAGGTTTCCCTGTATGGAGAGTAAGCATGTTACAACAGGCACCAATGGTGCCTGTGGGAAACTGAAAAACAGTTTCTACTCTAAACCCTTGTTTCCAGATGCTCATAACTTTTCCAGCTATCCTCTTTGGGGACTACATTAGTCCATGCTGGAAAATGAGTTGTGTGTGTAATGATGGTTCTCAGGGTACCCAGGACTGTCAGTCCCTGGAGATAGAGGGTAACAAGGTGAAAGGGGCCGTCTTTCTTGCAATAGCTGGATGTCTGCTCCCTGACACCAGCAGACTTTCAGCCACACAAGTACTCTCCTCTGGATGGTGTCAGCCCTATCTTTGCTTTGCAGGTTAAGAAGAGGTCCACCCCAATCCAAGAGAGCCTTTGAATCATTCCCCTCCAATATCCAAACCCTGACACTAAGTACTCACAGAAATTTCACATCCTCTGCACCCAAAGTCACCGTGTATCCCAGTTTACCAGTTTTACCTTAAAACATCACATCAGTAAACCACACAGCACTTATAATAAAACAAATTATTTAAGAGAAAATAATGATTTATCAATAAACAAGAGAGTAATGGAAACAAATGCTTACAATTAGGGCTGTCAATTAATTGCAGTTAACTCAAGCAATTAACGCAAAACAAAGGAACTAGACTAAAAAAATGGTCACAATTAATCTCAGTTTTAATCACACTGTTAAACAATAATCAATACCAATTAAATGTATTATATATATATTTGGATCTTGTTCAAATATATTGATTTCAATTACAACACAGAACACAAAGTGTACAGTGCTCACTCTACACTACAACGCCCGTTCTCACTTTCAGGTGACACTGTACAGTAAATAAGAAGCGGGCAGCATTTTCTCGTGTAAATGTAAACAAACTTGTTTGTCTTAGTGATTGGATGAACAAGAAGTAGGATTGAGTGGACCGTAGGCGCTAACGTTGTGCATTGTTTTGGTGTTGAGCGCAGGTGTGTAAAAAAAAATCTACATTTGTAAATTGCACTTTCACAATAAAAAGCTCGCACAACAGAATTGTATGAGGTATATTGAAAAATACTCTTTCTTCTGCTTATGTTTTTTACAGTACAAATATAACCCACACACCTCCTAGGTGTGGTGTTCTGTCCCAAGGTTATTTAGAGAGAAAGATAAAATGAGCCGGCTCTACAGCCTTAGCTAACAGTAAGCTGGTTTTTACCTCATGCAGTAGAGACTCGAGAACTAAGCTCCTGAGGTCCCAGGTTTGATCCCACCTGCTGACCGCCAGGGTCTGTCAGTGTTACACAAATATTTGTAATAAAAAATAATAATATAAGGTGAACCCTGTACACTTTGTATTGTGTTGTAATTGAAATCAATATATTTGAAAATCTACAAAAACATGCAAAAGTATTTATAATAAGTTTAACTTGGTATTCTACTATTGTTTAACAGTGCAATTTAAACTGCAATTAACCATGGCTATTTTTTTAATCTCACAATTAATGGCTATTATTTTTTTAATAATTTGACAGCCCTAGTTACAATACAAAACTATATCATAAAACACAAACTGGGTTTCCACTTACTAATGTGCCAAGCACTATCCACTCATAGGACACCACTCTGCCCTGTAGAATTTGCCAGCCAATGCTATTAAGACCTAACTGTAGCACTGAGTTAACAAGTCTTTAGCTTCTTTCCTGATAAGAAAACGGCACACAGGGCACATTAATCCCCCTTCTTCGTACACTGAAAAACCCTTAAATACAGCCTCATGTTTCCCCTACAAATACGTAACACACCACACACCTAACCTGTGCATATATGTCAACAGTGACTCTCTGCTGATGTTACTAAGGCTATAAGGAAGGTTTGTGGTGTACACTGAAGAGGGTTAATATGTGGTGAGTTTTGGAAGTTCCTTGTCCCTGGTGGAAATAAGCTGTTGGGGTCAATAGTTATGGTTTAAAAATGTCCTAAAATTTGCTATTTCCTTGCTTCTTAGAATTTGTAATGGGAGATGTCACATTTAAACTGACCTTTTTTAAAGAAAGTTTCTGTTTACAGAATCTAGATTGAGAAAAAAATGTGTATGATGTTTGTCTATTTCACTCTCCATACACATCATCCTTTAGATTTAGTTTTCAAACATCTTTCCTAGATCTCTCTACTTCAAATTCATCCTCTTGTCATGTTTTTAAATATTCTGAAAGCTGCACTGCTCTGATCTTTTGGCTTGTGTTACATCAATCCTGTGCTATTTAAGCTCTTGGCATTTTTCTTTCCTACAATAAGGATGTTTATTTTCAAATCAGCACATTTCCGACCACATTGCAAGAGAAAAGGTGCTGGATCCATTGACACTTCTCTTTTTTTATGCTTCATTATGGGACAATTTCAAATGTCACATTTATTTAGCAACCAAAGCTACATGGATGATTTGGCAGGTCAATATTAGTAGCTGTAACTGTAGTAATTTTTCACCCTTTAGGAACAGGTCTCAGCACCTGAAGTGCATTCAGGTTCACAATTATGATAAGTATTTGATCATTCATTATCATTGCTAAGAACAGCTTTTGCACCAACTCTCCCAAAGACTTTTCTTTACGATGTGACATGACGAACTACTTTAGCCTTTATACTCCTCATTTAATAATGTCATCACAAAGCCGTACCTTGTCATCTTCATAATAAGGTCAATGCATGGAAAAAACAAAGTAGAGCAATCAGGCAGCAAATTTACCATAGGAAATGTGCTTGCACCGAATAAATTGTGAAGGGTTGGCAAAAGTTCAACACCAGATGAGAGAAGCCTAGAAGCTAGTAAAACCCAGGCTCAACATACCACCAGCAAAAGAAATAGGTTTGACAAAAGGTTACAGAGTTTGGGTGAAATCCAAAACAGAGTCACTTCTTTGACTGATATAAATTGGTGTAACTCAACTGAAATGAATGAAGCTCTGCCAATTTACTCCAGCTGAGGAAATAGCCCATAATAAGAAAAAGTAATAAGAAATCCAGAAAAAGTTGATCGAACCATCAGAAGCTAGAACCCCCTGGAAGCCAGTTTAATACAAGGACAGGTTTACTGTAAAGCCAAGTTCTGCTCTTGTTGACATTAGTGTAATTTTAGAGGACTGTCACTGAGACACAAATATGCATTTTTTAAAAAAAGCACAAGGTAAGTCAAAGAACGATTACAAATCTAGTGTGTTTAGGAAGATGGCGGAGCCAAAAGATTTGTCACTATCATCCTCAGTTCCTTAAAGCAAACTCTATGAGAATGAGAAGTACCTCAAACACTTGCACCTGACAATTCTTTCATAATGCAGCCTCTGTCTGCGCACACACAGGAGTTGAACTTGTGCATTTCAGGGCTGTGCATATAAATTCTGTCACTTCTGCTTCTGGCTGATAGACTGTACCACTTGCTCTATGTGCAGGTGACAGCACTCAAAAATGGACACTGGAGGAAACTAATGTAAAAGTTGGCTCTGATGCTGATTAATGAATAAGATCCAATTACTTACTACTGTTAGCTTTATTGTAACCAGTAGTATTTTTAGAGATGCATGTGTTTAACTCTGTTTTTTTCCTAGAGCTCCGTAAGTATGAAGTGCCTTAGAATTACTGTTTTACCTGTGAGGAGTTAACCTGAAGCCAAGAAAGCTATGACGTATTAAGAATGCAATTTTCTAGAGACAAAGGAGTGTTAGTTTTCACTTCTTCTGTCCGGGCTATCGGGCGAACTCCATCTTCTTCTCCCCAGCTCTGGGGTATGAATCATCTTCCTACCTTCCCTTTCATAAGTTTCTAAGTTAGACTAACAGTAAGTAGAATTGTTGAGTGTATAAGCTTTGTAATTGATCTGTGGTGTCATTAACCTCATCAGGGGGAAAAATCCTGAGGGAGTAGTTAAGGAAGGGTTAAGACTAGCATTAAGTATCTGTGAAGTCTGTTTAAGTTGTATGCTTTTTCTCTTTTCCTTATTAAACTTTTTATACCTATAAGAATTGTCTGTATTTCCATTGAAGTGATCCGAGCTTTAGATCTGGCACAGGCTCATGGCTCACGAGGGTCTGTGTGCTTGAATCTCTACCAGACAACAGGGGGGAGGGGCTGTTGCTCAGCGTCTGTGTTCTTTTCTCTCTCAGGTGGCCTGAGGAAGAGGGGGGTTTTAATGTGCCCCACTCCATGGTCTTGGAGACTCACATTAATGGTGGCAGTGAAATTCAAAGCCCCAACTAAAGAAGTTTGAGCTTTGGGGGAAAGTATTTAACTTAAGCTGGTAAAGTAGCTTAAAGTTAAGTGGTCTGGCATAAGAGACCCCAACACTTTTACCCTAGAGTTTAGACTGGGGGAAAGGGTATCTCTTACAACTTCAGATGCTTCTCCGGAGGCAGTGCGACTCTACATTGCCTACAACCCAGGACAGTGTATAAGTGGCACAACCTGACCCTAAATGTTGCCAGCTCCAACAATACCAGGATTGATGAGCCTGTAGGGATTCCTGTGGTGGCTAATATTGTAGCCCTATTGGTCTAATTCTAATTGAAACCTCTCTCTCTGATTCTTCTCCAGATTACTGAATGCCAGCTTTTTCTCAGTATGACGATGGCATTACTACATGGCCTGTTCAGATAAGTTGCTCATTAACTTCAAGCAACAAGAGGACCTTAACTATCTTTGTGAAGGGGTATACAAACCCCACATTGGACAACCAGGAATTAACGAGCTATGTGGGCTCAGCTTGCTCCAACCTTTTGTGCCCCTGAGAAATGTCAGGACTGGAGGGAGAACTTGAGAAGAAGAAACCCAGCTCAACTAACTGATGGCAGACCTTCACTTCTCAGGTCCAGGAGAGAGGGCTGACTAAAGGCAGAAACTCACCAGATGACCACTACCCAATAGCCCCTCCCTGAGAAAAGGTAGGGTTAGATGCTGACTTACCTTGAGATGAACCATTTCCCTCTATTACCTGTAAACTAAGTTCAAGGCCAGAGCCCGACCAGCATCCTCTGAGGGAAGAGAGCCCTGCCCCTAACCCAAACTCAGGGTAAATAATTTCTGTTCTGTTTGTTGACTATTCCTGAAGGAGAGATGCTTTACAGTGACCTGGCTGGAGCCTAAGTCACAGAAAGAGGTCAGTACAATTACAGGCAGGAGATACACGAGGGGAGAGAGCTGCTATGCCACACTTGGAGGCACTAGCTGAGTCAACACCTTCACACCTTGCTTCTTAAAAGTTTGCATCACAAAGCAAAATGGAGCAGAGTGAAAGTCAGCCATACAAACATCAAAATCTGTTTCAGCACCCTTGTTTCTGGGATACCAGAGTCACTTTTAGATGGTGATCGACTCAAGGAAAAATAATCCATGTAGTCATGTGTGACGCAGGCATCAAGTCAGATTTGCCAAATTTTCAAACCACGCATAATGTGTATTAAGAACTCTGAAAAGAAAGGAAAGATGCAGATCCAAGAGGCAAATACCATAATCTTTCATACTAAGAAGGAAGTAGTTAAAAATATGAATCACTTCCATAGCTTTTAGCAACAATTAATCTCATGTAACCATGACATTAGAATAGGTGTTTGGAGACATGACAAATGTAACAAGTCAAACAAGATGTGGGAACTAAAAAACGTTTGGGAGTACAGCACCAGAGCATTGAAAACAACATTCTCGGCTACAGGAATTGGGGTCTGTAATTCAGTGGTTACAATCCATTCTGAGTTCAAGTGCTCAGCTCCCCATTGCTCTGGCATAGCTAGAGTTTGAGGAGCTTTGGGACATTGGCAAAACCTGTCTAGTTAGCAAGGGGCAGGTTATGTCCATCTGCTGAGTGGACATGTGACAGAGCATTGCTCTCCGCGCCTGTCTTCTTGCACAAATGGCTCTAATACCTCCTGTTTGTAAACACCAATGTGTAGTTTTTGTGTTATCTTAACCAGCACTCACTTACAGTTCTGTACAGCAACCCTACTTACATTGACATACAAACATCCCCTTTTGCAAGAGGGACGAGATCTCCATGCAGAGATCTCCTTTTACCCTGGTCCTCTAGCCCTCTCCCTTATTCTCTTTCCATGTCCTTCTGATGTGCCTAGCTGCTCTCTCAATTACTGCATTAATGAGCTCGTTAGTTGCCCCAGCTCAGACACTAGTAATTAGCCCCAGCCTCCATTAATCAGGCCCTTTTCTGGGGAAACGAACTGGAGTGACAGTGACCAGAGTGCTGATTCAGCTGCTGCTTCTCAGCCCTCAGTCACAGGACACCACTCCCAAAATGAAAAGGAGGGGATTTTTGCCAGCTAAGTCCCATTCTCTTATGGTTAACTATCCTTACAGTGCAGTTTTAAACCAAACTCTCCAGTCTAAGACCAATTTGCCTTATTTTCCTGGAAGCTACAGGAAGACAGACAAGACATCAGGTCTAATAAGGCTGCAACTTTCTCAACTTGATACAGATGGGAAACTATCAGGCAACAACTTGTTCAAAGTAGGTCAACAGGTCAACCTTCATCTGTACCACTTGGAGGAGAGCTATAACCTGGTCCCATCACCTTTGTTGGGACCTCACTACCTGCCCCTTGAACAAGGGTTGAAGGTAGGGGTGGAAGGGGTTGGCCACTCATTGTACCAAGCACATAAAGCCTCTGGCCCATTCCTCACCTCTGTAGGGGATGCCTTTCCCTCTTCCTCATTTCAATTTCAGTTTACTAAGGACCGGGCACCTGCCACGCTGTGACACACGAACAAACAGTAGCTCCTCACTTAAAGTCATCCCGGTTAATATTGTTTCATTGTTACGTTGCTGATCAATTAGGAAACACGCTTGTTTAAGTTGTGCAATGCTCCCTTATAAGGTCATTTGGCAGCCTCCTGCTTTGTCCACTGCTTGAAGGAAGAGCAGCCCTTTGGAGCTAGCTGGTGGGGGGTTGGAACCAGGGTGAACCAGAAGCCCCCCATCAGCTCCCTGCTCCCCTAAGTTCCCTGTGCATCAGCTGCCCAGCAGGCTATCAATTGCTGGCAGTTCACCTGTCCCTCCCCCCACTTCCATGTGCTGCTCCTGCCCTGTACCTTGGACCTGCTCTTGGGAGCCTCCTGCTTGCTGTGCAGGGGGTGAATGGGGAGGGCTAATATCAGGGTTTCCCCCTTCTCCCTGCTCCTTCACCCCACTTACTCCTTCTCCATATAGAGCAGAGTGGGGAAGTGGACGGAGAGAGACAGAGAGAGCTTGGGGCAGCAGCTGCTGTCTCAACTTCTTGATCAACTTAAAAAGACAATGTACCTGAGAGTGAGGTCAGCATATTTAAAGGGGCAACACACATCTCTCTCCCACACACAGGATGTGTGTCTGTGGCTCTGTCTGCCATGCTGTCTCACCTCCCTCCATTCGTGCTGCCTTGTAGAGTGTGAGGCTACATTAACAACAATGTGTTAACCCTTGAGGGCTCAGCCAAATGCTAGTTCATCATTTACCAGTAAGGCATTCCCTGGGAAATATTCCACCCTCTAACTTCATCACCTCAACCAAGCTTCACAATCATCATCACTGTGTACAGCATTTAATTTCTTGTTTAAAATTTATACTGTGTATGTGTATATATATATATATCATTTTTTGTCTGGTGAAAAAAATTTCCCTGGAATCAAACCCCCCCGCCCCCATGATTACATTAGTTCTTATGGGGAAATTGGATTCACTTAACATTGTTTCACTTAAAGTCGCATTTTTCAGGAACATAACTACAATGTTAAGCAAGGAGTTACTGTATTATGACCCAACTCACCAGCCCCTGGGATGCTGAGAGGAAGTTGAAAAAACCCCACAGTGCCCAGCCAACTTCTTATCAAATGAAAATTTCCTTCTCAGACCCCAAGAAAGTGATTATCATTGTGCCCACGTTAAGGCCCCCAAACCCAGCACTATTCCAATCCCAGGGGAGGAAGTGAGTGAACAATGGCATCCTGGGCAGAGAAGGCTTATAAATCAGGTGCTTGGGAACCTATAGGCTTTTGCTGAATTCTTCTATACAGCTAATTAGCCACAAGATCACAAGGGGACCTAGTGCCCTTAAGAAAGGGAGGAAAAATGAGAGAAGAGCCCAAACATTTTCTTTCCTCTATTAGCCCAGACAAAGCCACCTTACATCTGAGATTGTGGGTGGGTGGAGATATTATGTTTTCTCCTTAGGGTGACCAGACAGCAAGTGTGAAAAATTGGGACACGGGGTTGGGGGTAATAGGTGCCTATATAAGAAAAAGACCCCAAAATCAGGACTGTCCCTCTAAAATCAGGACATCTGGTCACCCTATTTCTCCTGTGTTAAATTATGTTGCATTCAAAGTGTTTGGATAGTACCCCATCTACCTTCATTGGGGGTGCATTAATCATTATTAATAATTGTATGTGGGATTTTTGATTCCTCTGCACAGGAAGGAAACAACATCAGGAGGATGTCAATCTGTTGCAAGAGTGACGGGAAAAGAATGAGCATGAAAGCAACACTTGTCTTGTTTTGAAAAATCCTTTATTTAAAGATTTATATTCTTTGTCTGTTTTTCATTCCATTCATTCTGAGCACATGTTGAAATCAAAACTAGCACAAATCTGCTCCAGCCTCACATATCTCATTCTCTGGAAAGATGAGAAGATATCAAAATGCTTATGGATATTAATATTTTAAAAGGTAATAATATCACTATAGCTTCTTTCACCCAGTAGGATCCTCAAGCCTTTTGTATACAGAAGTCACTTTAACTGTCACTGAAATGCAGCTGATTCTTGTGTAGAGTGTAGCAGCACTTTAACAGTGCACAGGAACATTCTACAACAGTTTTAAACAAGAGGTGAAGACAAAATCAATATAAGATTGAAATTATAAGAAGAAACTAGTTGGTAGTTTGTAATTATGCAAACTGGATTTAGCCAGGACACTGGTGCTATTACGCTTAGTCTTGAAAAAAAATAAATCCATAGGCTTATCTTTAATGATCACAATAGGCAAGACTTCTGTTTATGAGTCAGCTGAAAAATGGCACCTCCAGTGTCCTGTTTTTCCAGAACGATGCTGTGGCCCTTATTCAGTACTGACTCAGAGGGACGAGTGCCACCTAATGAATTCCCAAGACCTCTTATTGCAGCATTTCCTTAGAAGTCTTCTAGCCAAGATCTGAGCAGCTCTAACTCGGCATAATTTGGAGGCCCTGAGAAGATTCCTGCCTAACATGTGGCTGCAGCCATAAGAAATAACAAACAAAGCTGCATTTTAAAAATGTAAACTGCTATCCTGCTATTTTGTACTTTGAAACAAGCCAAAAAGTGACCCCCAAAGATTGATTCTTGAGCAAGATTCTGATGATTTTCTTGGCTGTTTGCTTTTCCTGAATTTGCAGACACAAGGCCTGGGAGACTCCTGAAGGTATGAAGGGAAAATTAACTTGTGTTCCATTGCCACAGTCACAAGTTGGGGATATTCATTTAACCCATAAAGAACTCCATGAACCAAAATGTTTGTGAAGCATCAAGGAAGTTCTGTTATCAAAGAAGATATTATTGTCTCTTATGTTTGTCAACATGAAGATCAAAAGATTTTAGCCTGACACCTTTTCTCTAGTAAACCACATTTGACTTATGCCCTTTGCTCTGATTTTAAGTTTTTCTTGCATTTGCAAATGTTGATCAACTAAATACTTCCAAAACCCTGTGATGAAACATGACAGCATTAGAATTATCTTGCTACAGCTACTTTCTTCTCTTCCATTTTTCTATTTTATTCCGTTTAAAAAAAAACCCACTAAAAGTCCTCACTTGTACAACCCTGGAATATTAGGTGTTCCTAATATTCTTCAAAACATCAATATGGGTTGCATTGAAAAATAACCATATTAATTCTAAATGTTTATATTGAATTTTATATATTGAGTTATTAAAATGGCATATTAATTATTTATGGGTAACATTGATTTATTCCCCAATAAGAAAATACATCAAACGGATATATTGAGTACAAAAAAAAAATTATGGTGAACTTTTTACAGCTAGATCCTTATTATTCGTTCCATGCCCACAAGTTAATCAATAGCTTATCCATCACAGGCCACCACGAATGTCAGTATATATGAAATTTTAACTATGAGATATGTATTTATAGTGTCATCTAATTCATTACTGCCTTCTAATATGTCACAATATTTGCTACCAAAGGAGTGAATGTGCTTTAGTTTAAAAAGAAAATAACTGGTAGTTATAGGTAGTGAAATAGCTAATATCTTAAAGGAAAACAATAGCCATACAGAACAATGACATGGTCTGAGCAATCATCTGAAAACGTCTTCTAATAACTTTCTTAGTGCATCTGACAATTCAGATGACATTGTGGAACAGGTGATTCATTTCTAACTCTGTCAAATAATTTTCTACCAATACTGTAAATAGAATATGTAAAGCCGTGCAAAAACATATAAGGAAAAACCAATATAAAGAACATGCTACAGCATAGTTCAGATCCTACAAGACCCTTTCAATTGGAACACATCAGAAGGAAAACATTGATAAGAAACATGACCACGCTTTGCCCCTGAAGGAGCAGATTATGGCCCTTCCAGTGATCCCTCACAGGGGAATACAATGGACTGGCACGCCTATCAACAGCCCTGCAAATCAGTGGCTCCTGCTCCCCCCCAGCACCTCTCACCCGCCAGAAGCCCTGCTGATCAGCACCTCCCCCTCCTTCCCAGCGCCTCCCTCCCACTGCAATCAGCTGTTCAGTGGCATGCAAGAGGTGATTGGAGAGAGGGGAAGGATCAGGGTCAGGAAGAGATGGGGGAGGAGTGGGAATAGGCATCGCAGGGCAGAGTGAGGATCAAGCACCCCCGGGAACAGAGGAAGTCGGCGCCTATGCAGGTATCAGATTGAGATTCTCTGAGACAGAGTCTGGCTCCTGCTCTGCTCTTTGGGCAGGACAGTTATGCAAGGTACTTTATTAATTGTGTCTTGTGGCAAAGCTGCAGTTTAGGCCTAAGGATTTTTGAGGGAAACAAAGAAAAAAGTGAAAAACTGAAGCACCATCACCTCTCCAGAGCATAGGTGATTCTAAAGCACTTCTTCTGATTGTTCCCATATGTGGGAGGGGCTGTTTTCTTTACTATGAGTAGAGCAGGTCACAAAAATTTTATGAACAGTTTAGTCAAAAAAATTTTTTTTCTTTCTTTCTTTTGCTTTTTTTTGGGGGGGAGCGGGGGAGGTCATGTTTTTTTCTCAGTGAAACTTTTGAGAACCAACAGTGATCAAGATGGCATGTTGGTACCAGAAAGTCCCTCAGCAGTTTCCTTCAAAATGAAATTTCAAAACAAAAAACGATATTTTGTTCTGAAATGTCAACTTGAAACATTTTTTTAAATTTCCATTCTCCCAATTGAAAAGATTTTTTTTAATTAACATTTTGCAGTAGATGATGTTCCAACATGAACATTTTTCATTTGAAAAATTTCAGCTAGCTCTATTTAAAACTCTCCTATACATGAGATTGGATTTCTATCAAGTCTCACGAGTTAGATATAAAATATCTGTTAGGAAAACAGAGTGAACCCTTTATGAAATAAGTCACATACGAATTTATGAAACTGCTCTCCTGGCATTCCCTACTATGTAAGATGTGAAAATGGTTCAACAGAAAGTATGTTTCAAACTTAATTTATGGTATATTTTTGCTGTACTTTTCTCCTAATGTATTAACTAAATATCTAATACATCTTTTATCTGAGTATCTCAAAGTACCTTAAGTTTCACAACTATTGAAGATAGCGTGCATAATGAGGTCCATTTTCATGTCTAGTCTTAATAATAAAAGCAAAAACAACAATAAAAATTACACTTGTTAACAGGCCAAATCTAACAGAGTCACACCAAGGAAAAATGGGTCCCATTCAGTTTAGGAAGACCAATCAGGACTGCAATTAATTTAATGAAACTGACTATATCCAATGTAGTCAATACCTGCGTACCCTTTTAGCACTGGGGTCAGCTCTGTTGAGAATTCTACACTTACCATTACTGAGTGAGGCGACTGCTTTACTAATACATGTATATAATAAAGGACTATTGGTTGCTCCCTGAAAATTATTAATAAATCAATGATTTAGAACTCATCCATTTTTCTCCTTCATCTGGCAGATTATATCTGACTTGCTGAGGGATTTAATAAAAGATTAAATTGCTTCTTTCACTTTAGTGTCTGATTTAAAGAAGGTTTCTATATGCTATCTATTTTTCCAGGTTCACAGCAATTTCAATTTATTCCTTAGGAAGATTTCTCAATATGGATTGACCTATTGAAGTTAGACTTCAGGCAAATTCTGCTCTCAGTTACACGGGTGCAGGAATGGAGTAGAATTTATTCCTTGGGTTCAAGGTTCAGTGTTGTAGAATCTTATGGAGAAGAACATCAACTGTTGGATGTGACTGTTGTGTTAAAACCAATCATTTTTGGTGAGAGGCTTGGATAGGCTTTTCTAAAAGCCTTATTGACCTAGACTAGGTAAAAGATTGCAGAAGATTATCTTGCCCCGTGTCATAGCCTGCCTGGCCCTTTCAGGGCAGTCAGACTCAGTTTTGCCTGTGACAATCAACTATCCTCCAAACGGATCCTAATTAGCTGGGAATCAGGTAGCCTTGGTAATGACTGGACCCAGATGAGAAGATGAAAGTGTTTGCACAAAAGGCTGAGAGTGTTCAGTCAGTGGGAGATGCTTAAGGAGGCAGCTTACACCTGAGAACAGTCCTGATAGAAGAGGGCAGTTGAGGTGAAGAAGATTCCTGCCATGGGCCTCTGCGAAGGCCAACTAATGGACACAAGGCCTTAGGCATAAATTGGAGTTGAGGTTCCAGAGTAGTGGAAGGGACTCCAGGAAGAAACCCTTTGTTAGGGTTTGGACCTCCAGGGATAAAGTGCTCTGAAGGAAAGTGGAAAAGGACTCCACACATTCTGGAAGGGGGCTAAGTGTCTGTAGAGGAATGAGCCTTTGAAAGGGGTAGAGAAAGGCCTAGAAACAGATCAAGGCAGGAAGTGGTCCAGGGAGGCAGCTAGGAGGTCTGAGTGGATGGACCTTGACTGTTCTATGGGATCCCTGGTCTGTAACCCAGATGAGAGGGAGGGTCTAGGTTCCCCTACCAGCCACTGAAAAAAGTGGTGTGAGGACTCAGGAGACCTATGGTGGAGGAACTATTCAACTAAGACTTGGGCTAAAGACTAAGCTTGAGGCTGTGGGTGTCAGTGACTAGTCTTTGGGTGGTCAGGCAGGAGTTGGGCCCAGTGGTTAGAGCCAACATCAGGCATCAGCATGCAGGCTCAGGACTGGGTAACCAGAAGGGAGGCAAGGCACGAAGCAAGGCTGGAATAAGCCTGGAACAAAGAAGGAGCAAGGAGACGACAAGAACTACCACAGCCATAGACACATACTTGGAGCTGCTGCTGGGGCTTAAGAGCCTGTCTGCTGACTCTTCCAACCAATCAGGCAGTGTACTACAGCTCAGCTACGCTTGTTAGATTGCCCAGAGACTGCAGGCCCAGCTTTCTGACAGTGGAAGGGGTGAGATTTCAAAGTGACCTGGATGGAGTCAAGGGTCATGAGAAGAGGTAGACCCTCATAGGGCTGGAGCAGCTGCTGGCTCAAGGTGCTAGATGAGAGCCTGCTACACAATGCCCCACAATGAGGGGGTGGGCCAGCACAGAGTCCACTCTTCTGCATCCTGTAAACATACATATATGTAGATTTAAAGTTGAGAATTATTACTGTTGTCTAGTGATATTGCAGTATTACCCAAAAGGCCCCACTCAGGATTGGAGCCCCATTGAGCTATGTGCTGTTCACATACATAGAAAGATATGGTTCCTGCCCCCCGAAAGCTTGCAATTTGAGCTTGAATGATAGCTAGCACAAAACGGAGTCACTGTGAATTGAATGTGTTTAGGTTAAAATATAGTGGTAAGATGACTCTGAGAACTTTTATGTGGTATCAGATTGGCACAGCAATGAGTTAGAAATTACTTAAAATGGGAAGAAATGTCTACATTTGGTATATTGGGAATGATGCTTATTGGACATTTTTAGATAGCTGGTCATGCTTCTGGGTATTTTAGAGTGAGAAACAAAGCGCCTTTGCAGGTCTTCCAAGGTTCTGATCTCGTTGGCTCATTTCACCCTTTACCCCATAATACTTTGCCTTCAGATCTTAAGGGGATTTTCCAAAATATCCTGGTCACAAATAGACCAGAGAGGAGCTAGAAAGACTAGCCACCAGACTTGGGGGCAGATATCAGGAACCTGCTATGGATCAGCTGGAACCTAAGCAATCTTTTGGGGTGCAAGACTAGATTTTTTCACGTCATTTAACTGGGCCTTTTTTCCCTGTCTTTCTTTTTATCTCCTGTCTAATGGATTCTAACTCTGGCCAGCTTTGAAATGACCTTAACTCCATGATAGCACCAGAATTAAATATAAAACATTAGAAACAGGCTTGTATCCGTCTGAAAGAAAAATAGTGTGAACTAGTTGAGTGGGATCATGTGAGCTAGTTGTTGGGCCAGATGAAGACATATACTGACAATGTCCTAAGTTTTATGAATAGGAAGAGTTTCTGAAGAAACCATTTTGGGGTTTGGTTCTCTCAGAAAGTGTTTGCACTGGAGAAGAGAACATTTTAACAAGTGAGAGAAAGAGCAGCACTCTGAACAAGGACTGATAGACATGTTGGAAATTCCCTCACTGCTAGCTATACTGCTTCCCACAGGCAACCAGCAGCAAAAGAGACATGGTACAATGCCCATTAAAGTAATTGGGAGCACTTTTATTTACTTCAGTGCTACTGGGGGAGAACAAAGGGTAGGGGCCTTATTTATGCTGGTTTGTATTAAAGTATTCTATTGAGGTCATGACTGTGATGGGGAACTGTAGCAGGGTGCTGGTGCAAAAGGCACCTAATTAGCCCCTACTCAGCCAGCCCGAATCAGTAGAAATGGATTGGGGTTGGGGAAAGCATGATGCCTGGCCTAAGGATTGGCTGCACCTGCTGGCCTGAAGACTAAAGGCTGAGGAGCCCAGAAGACAGGCGAATGGTCAGGGAGAGGTTTGTCTGCTGACTGGGGCCTGACTTTGTGGCTAGAAGGAGCTAACTTGGCTGGTAAGCCTTGTAAACAGTGGGACACTGGTGGTGGGACAATCTGTAAATAATAAAGACACGGGTGCTGCACATTTAAAGCCTCCTGGAGCTTTATTGGGCTAGGAAGAACCCAGGAGGAGGGAAGGCAGCAGGAAGACCCTGTTAGAGGGATTCATTGGGCTAGATACTGAGAGACAGTCTTGGCCATGAAGATCTCACAGTCCAATAAAGAAGACAAATGGTAGAAAGAGAAACACAGATGTGAAATAACTGGCCACCAATTAGTAGCAGAACTGGAAATAAAACCTAAATGTCCTAATAGCTAGTCCAGCGGTTAATCCACTGACCCACCTCAATCAGTAGCTTCTAAAGTTACATGCATCTTTATGAAGCTCTTAAATAATAATGAAAAACTATTTGTGCATTTGAAATATTTCTTTTTGCACTCTGGCTGCAATCAATTACCTCATCACTGCTTTTCTTGGAAAAACTGTTACTTTTCTGCATTTTCCAAAGGAAATCAGAAAAGAACTGAAAATCAAAAGCAATTTTGATAATTAGCTTGAAATTATTATCTGTGGTATTATCTGTGGTATCATATTTTACTGTTGCAGAATTTAAAAAAATAGTAAAAATCAGAAAACTAAATATAGATGAACATTTTTGTTCATCTCCGCACCACACTTAGTAAAAAGACTGGTTTCAGAGTAGAGACGAGATGAGAAAGAAAGATTAATACAGATCAACTTAATATTTTGGTAACACTTACATAACGATGCTGCTAGCAACATTTTTGACATATGCCTGCCTCCTGTCTGGCTCAGCTATGATCCACATTTTCCCCCCCACTTTTTCCATGCCATGGGCCAAATTAGATTGAACCATATCACATAGTGTATAAAAATAATCTATTCATTTATCAGGATTCCACTTTCTAAACCCGATCAGTTTTCATTGTTTAAGAAATTATTCTTTAGGGGTCTCATGTGACCTTTTTAGCATAACCTACTAAAGCTTCAGAAATGAAGTGAAAGTGCATCACAAGAGCTCTGAGTCAAGACATTGCAGCTCCCTGCAGCAGGAGGTTCTGGGACAAAATGTTCTGAGTCTTTAGAAAATGCTGTAAGAATAAAAATAAGGCAAAGCATGAAGGAGAAGCAGGTATCTGATCTGCTGATTCAGCAGTAGCAGTGCAGAAAGCTGTGATGATGGCACCAGTGGTTTGTGTGTGTGCATGTGAAGATATTTTTTCAAAGCAGTTGAAGTAGAATATAGAATATAGCAAGAAATACCTGGAGGAAAGAAGAAAAATGGCATT